>CM024960.1:5485789-6785613 GCA_014282245.1 Rhododendron simsii
TTGTATATAACTGGGCCCGCCGCTAGTGAACAGCGGGATTGATCCCTAGAGAGTAGTCAGGTTCGCACAAATTAACCCGAACACCATGAATTATGAAAAAGAAATAGTAACTTTATAGGTTCTTTGATAGCGAGGGATAGAGAATCATCTCCCTCTCTCTGAAAGTGATCAAATTACCATCAGCACAATATTCTCCAATCAACACTATGATACGATTCTTTGATACACTTGTCCCGTTACAATTTTATTTAATATTTTAAATAAGCAATTAATGGAGTTTAGTGAATTTGAATGCTGTCAAAGTTTCTGCCTAACTGATTTAATTAAGCCCCACACTATTTTCTTTTTTGGTCTGGATTTTAAGCCCCACCAGTACTCAAGGGCCAATAATTAGCCTACCCATGGGCCAAAATTTTACTTTGTCAATAATTATAGGAAATTGATTTACACTCCTTATTTTTCATGCAATTAATTAAACACTCTTTTTTTTTTGCCCTTTAACACCTTAATTTAACAAACAGTCCCTGAAACAATACACTTTTCGTAAATTGCAAAGATTGTTTGGTAAATTCACGTGTTAAAGGACCAAAAAAAAAAAAATGTGTGCATCAAAAAAGGGAGGGTGTAAATCAATTTCTTAATTATATGTCCGGATTTTAGATGTAGGCACGGTAAAAAAAAAAACTCTACTTTCAGTACTTTACACGGTTCTAATGAAAAGTTCAGAGATAGGAATTGAAGTGTTAGACACTAATTAGATTTAAAATTGAAAAACAAATTAAAGATAACCAGTGAAAAAATTCTTAAACAAAGAATTTAGAAGACTTTGATGTCATAGTATTGAGTCAAAGAATTTAGAAGGCCTTTTTTTAATCAACCAGCGAATTTAGAAAACTTGAACCATAAATAAACAAAACCTAGCTATTTGCTTTTCCTTTTCTTGGAATGGTGAAATTCCACTTTTCCAAGTTTAACGTATATTTATACATATTCAAGAAATCTCATGCTGTGTTTGGAAGAGTTTTTGAGAAATTTTTTATGAGAGTAATGATTGAAAGTAATGGTAATGAGTATTTTTTGAGTTGAATTTTTTTTTTCAAAAAGAGAAACGAACAAGGCATCAAGCTTCGAGGAAGCCCCTACAATTTTGACAGCTTTGTGCTCCACCGCGTAAGATCGATCCCAAAACCTACCACGACCATCATCCGTGATCCATTTTTCGGTCTCTTCTCTGTCACGTTGTGCACTATTAATTTCCTGTAGTACTGTAATTGAAACAGCCCAATAAACAATGCGAATATTAGTGGAGCATATAGTATTGAAGCTGCTCTTACTCCAATGCATTGAATTTCTTTTATGGTTCAGCTCCCCTCAATTCACTTGGCTTGACTAATGCACGGGTAATGTCAAATAAAACTTTAAAAAATATAATGCACTTTTCACAAACGTTAATACACTTTTACAAATATATACGGAGTATATTCGCAATGATTTGTGATTAGCATTTTCCTCCTCCTTTTCACTTTAATCTGCCGAAATTCGTGAATATTAAGAGGCCTTTCAGATGAAAGTTTTGGAGCATGTTTCAGCAGCAGTACTGGTCTAGTCATCAGATTCCGACCAAAAACGAAAAAATAAAATAAAAGTCTAGTCATGATCAGATGGCATTTTTAAGAATTTTCAGCTAGTACTGACAGCTACTTTATTACATCCAAGTTGTAGACATGTCGGCGACGAATTAGAGCAAAAACTTAAAATGGGTGGGGTAAAAAAAATTGATAGCGATGCCAACTAGGGCATAACTGGTGTGGCAGCATTAATTTTTCTGATATTTGAATTGTACAATCGAATCTATTTAGCGGTCTCCCGGTAAGCTGCTCCTCCGTTAAAAAAAATTACTATTTTCTTTCACAAAACTGACATTCACGATTTCCAACAGATACGTTACTGTAGCAGTCACTGTGTAGTTGTAGAAGGTGTGAGAATTCAATAATGGAGGCAAACAGTAAAATGATCTTTCGGAAATTGTGTTCCAAAGTTTCATAAATAGCGCAACAACAGTAGCAGATGCAATAACAGGTGCAGTATTATTACAAAATCTGCATAGATTTTCTGTTTGTTTTTTTTTTCTTTTTTCTTTTTTTTTACATTTACCGCTGCACAATGGGTTGTGATTAGCATTTGTTGTGATTAACTTCAAGTAATTAATAAAAATTCAAGTTATAATTAAGTGACAACAAACGGGACCTTTAACGATGTCTAATATGTAAACTTTTCAAATTAATTGGACTATGTTTTTGTAGTTTTCGAATTTCTCTCGTCGAGACAAACGAAAGGTATAAGACAATTTGTTCGAACAGAGTAAGAATTAGAATCAAGATAAAGCAAATGTAAGAAAAGTACTAAAAATACTGCCCAAAAAAGTCAGCCAAATTGACCCTAAATGCAATGGAACCAACTGCAGCGGTGACTTTAGGATTTCAAAGAATTGGTGTACAAAAATTACTTTACTTTAACTCTACTCACTTTAGGTAAAACAATACAATATTTCATATGTTAGGATATAAATATTGCGATATCACGAAGCATTAACATACATAAGATTTTGCGATTGTGGTCGACGGGTTTTTTAATTTGGAGCCAAACAAGATTGCATATGAGCGTCTCAATCGATCCATACGAGTAGATAATAGGCATGAATATGCTCTTCTTTTAGGAGATATGAAGTTGATCTTCGTTTACTGATGCGAAGACGGAGCACGATAAAGTACTAGGACAGTGCGAGCATCAATCGGGAGAAATCTAATTCACTTTCTCCACTTTCTCATAATTGTTTTGAGTTAAAAATTCAAGATATGCAATATAGCCGATTAAAAACCTTTTGTTATGTTTTTTTTTATTTGCTTACAAACATATGATAGCTTTGATTCGAACACAAGCAAATTATAAAAAGCTAACTGATTGTGATCACGTAGATACGATATCCCTTTCTTTTCTTTTCTTTTTTTGTTGGTTTGGATAAAACGACATTGCATTGTCACCCATCGGCCGGTCTTTTGGGATTTTAGAAAAAAAAAAAAAAAAAATTACCTACAATCATTTCGTAAGAATATAATTTTTGATCCCGATCAAATTACAGTCTTTTCTTTTATTTGAGGAAAATACAATCTTGCATACTAATCATAACAAAGTAAAGAAAATACGGACACAAATGTGTCCAGAGACATGCGATTAATATTGTATGTCAAACGTTCATTAGTGCATAGAATTTTCGTACATCAAATAATTTTAGATACATCTTTGGTAGGATTTGTGTTCATAGACCCCTCTTTTCAAACGTTTTGAAATACAAAAAAGTCTAGAATCACAATTCCAAATGCAACTGTGTCCAGAACGATCGCGTATATGTGCACGTGTGGGCTCATCATGTACTGTTCCGGTCACAGTCGTGTTTCAGAGTGTTTGTCCTTGGCATTGCTCATTGAAACACGACTAAGACACGGTACGAAATGATGTTCCAGACACGGTTGTGGGCCCATGACCTTTTTTTAATCTTTTTTTTTTCTTTCTTTCTTGTTGTTTACTTGTAGCCCTATTTATTAGGCTTGGCGTCCTATTGCTTTCCCACTCTTTCCTCTCCATTGGCCACTAAACAAATGCTGCTCCTACTTGCCTTTTCTTTCCTTCCCTCCTCATCTCCCCTACTTTCTTGACAGTACTGTTTCTGCTGCATCATCTAGCGACTAGGGTTTTCAAAACCACGAACAGTTCGAAAGATTCCTGATCATCGTGATCCGGATTTCCATGGCTACAGCACTTTTCTCGATTGGAGAGTATTCAGAAGACACTGCTTAAAGGAAAGGTAATTCAAAATTCCGTCATAGTTCGAATTTTAATTCTTTCTTTTTTCGTGTTCATTATTTTCGTTTGTAGGCTTTATAAGTATTGAAATTTTCATCACCACTTTAAGTTGCAGGGTTTGAATCGGGGTCTTGCCATGGCAACATATAATTAACTTAAGTTCAAAAGAATAGATCTTTTAGGAGAGAGAGAGAGAGAGAGGGGGGGGGGGGGGGGGGGGGATACACTGAATGAAACCATAAAGCCAAGTTAGCAGTAGTACTATATCTTTCGGCATGACTCTATTTTTCTTTTTCCTTTTTTTCCTTGTAAAGGTTTTCTGATTATTTCTGAGCAGTGGTGACAACCACCCATATGAAGAAATCAAGAAACAAATTGTTTGACTTTTCTTTGTGTTGGAGTATGTACTAGGTTGTTCTGTGTGTGTGTCTGTGTTCAACTTCAATTTTAGTCGGAAAATTTATTCACGATAAAATCGATCAATTGTCTCAATAAAAAAAAAATGGCCCTTGAATATAACTATCAGCCGGTTACACATACGATTAAATTACGCCTTCGATTCAATGATTTATGCTTTACCCTTAGTTCCGAAAACTAGAAGTTAATAAGTCGCCATGTTAAATTTTATGAGCTATTTAGTTTCTATATACATTTTGTAATTCGGTGCGTTAAGATTTTATTTGATCACTACTCTATGTAATAAACCTCTATTTATGAGCAATACCTAGTATGCATGGCTTTTTTTCTTTCTGTCTTCTTGATTTCAATTAACTGCACCATTTTCTTGGGACTTGATTGGGACTAAATGTTTAATTTTATCAAACCTGTTTTTGAAGCAATTTTCACGACTTGAACCCCGTTGGCCTTCTACAAGGGCGCTAATCGTCTCCCCCCTTTCATTGAATATTTTTTCTCTAAAATTGTACTTGCTAGAAAGTAAAGTATAGATTATTCCTCGTGGTAATGGTAAGTTTTAACTGATAGCTATGATTGGTTGTGTGATTCTTTTATTCTGTACATCGAACTTGAACTTTTCAATGATAACCCGTGCTATAACTTTTTGGAGTCGTCACTGCTTGTAGCATCTTTTTACTTTCGGTGATGTCAATCCTTAAAAGAAACATTTGAAATTCTCTTTCTACACATTTAACCATGACATTCATATACTTTTGCTCATTATGGAAACCTACTAGTAGCTATTGGAGGCTACTAGCGAGTTGATTTTGTGTCTAGTGCATGCAATTTATTCAGCATAAGTTACCAGTTTATCAAACAAAAAATGTAACACTGCGTATATCCGTCTTATCATTGTTTCCTTTGGTCTTTCTAATGCTTATTCAGAAGATTAATAAATTTTCTTTCGTTGCTAAAAAAAAAAAAAAAAACACTGCGTTCATCCTGGATGGAAATTGATAATGCCCACGAAAAGCTGTGATGGGGCATTTTAGACAATTTCTTGAGATCTTATTGTGAATTAATGTCATCACCACGAGCAAGATGAATGTCTTTTTGTATGGATTAACGACCTGAGTAATCATTCGTTTTTGCAGTGAACATGAATATCGTTTTTGCAGTACTATACC
This sequence comes from Rhododendron simsii, assembly GCA_014282245.1. Lineage (NCBI taxonomy): Eukaryota > Viridiplantae > Streptophyta > Magnoliopsida > Ericales > Ericaceae > Rhododendron > Rhododendron simsii. The sequence continues at coordinate 5,491,234 of CM024960.1, forward strand.
TATAATAGGAATAAATTTATTCTAGATGAGGCTCAAGCAATTTGGGCTCTTGGTAAGGCTTGAAAAGTTTGGGAGTACTTACAGAAGACTACAAGTATGGGCTATGATGGCGAGGAGGAGGATATGATCAAAAAGATTGCTCAAATGGAGGAAATTGATGAGGAGCGTTATGGAGCCATGCATGTTGGCTTCGGATTAATTTTTTTCTGTATTGATGAGTTAATTTAGGGAGGTGTCTCTTCGGGGTGGTGTTTGGAATCTTCACTCTTGAGTGTCTTTTTGGGTGTTGTTTTGAGACTTAGGTGTTAGGTGTCTTTTTTAGAATGGTGTTGTTTTGTCATTACGGGTTTCTTGCCAACCTTAAATTGCTATCGTTGAAGTTTGTTATTGCCTTTTTGTAGGTTTGCTCTTCTCAAATAATCTTTGTAATTTTTTTTCAAAGATTAATAAATTTCTCTTTCTCCGTTCAAATAAAAAAGTTTTTGCAGATGGCTTCATCCAGCTACACCAACTCTCCTTGTGCCGCTTGCAAGTTCCTAAGGCGAAAATGCCTCCCGGGCTGCATCTTCTCACCGTACTTTCCCCCGGAGGAGCCCCAAAAATTCGCCAACGTCCACAAAATATTCGGAGCAAGCAACGTGAGCAAACTCCTCAACGAGATCCTCCCCCACCAGCGAGAAGACGCGGTGAACTCCCTCGCCTACGAGGCAGAGGCGCGGCTGAAAGACCCAGTCTATGGCTGTGTTGGCGCGATATCCGTTCTCCAGAGACAGGTTGTCCGGCTCCAGAAGGAGTTGGACGCCACCAACGCCGATCTCATGCGGTTCACCGGCAATGAATTGCCGGTGTTTCCCGGGGGAGGTGATCATATTGCTAATAATCCAGGATACGGTAGAAGGATGGATCATAACTACGGTTTTTCGCTTCCTTATAATACCACTCCTTGGAACAATAACGCTTCCGGCGATGGACCGGACGAAGCAGGAAGTGGTAGCATGTGATATGTTATAGCCATGCCAGAAAAAGTACGATGAATCGCCACCTGCTCGATTGTGTATGAAAATTCTGTACGAAATTTCGGTTTTGTATGCATATTATCATTGGCAAAAAATATATATATGTGATGATGGATGTGTAGAAATTAATTAAGCTAAGGGTAGGTACTGTTATATAGTATGAAAACTGTATATGCCCATATAGGCTAGGGTTTCTCACCCCATATGCAAGGGAGAGGTATATCATGGTGTAGAGTCGTGGGTTATATCAGTATTTTGAGGTTGGGTACTTCTGAACAATATTATTCTTGTTTATATATACGCCATATACTTTTGTGTATGTAAACTGTCTGTTCTTAACTCCAGTGCATTTGGTCATTGACAATACTTTTTTTTTTTTTGGATAATCAGATATCCGGACTAGTTTACGCACGTTTTAATTAATCATTGAAGATCTATCTCACCGCCCGTTTGAGGTGGTCCCGATTAAAATAAAACCAAAGCACTATATTGGACATGGACGATCGAGTGCTTTTATTTTCTCTTTCTTTTTCTTTTTCTTTTTTTATGACACCAGCAATGCTAAATATATCGGCCGAAGTTTTCGCAATTCGTTACTGCGCACGCACATGGTGAGATGTTGATAGCGCGCACATGGTAAGATGTTGATATTTTTCTTCAACGTTTTAACAGAAAAAGTTTTTCTCTATAGAGAACTATTTAAGTCATCGATATATCCAAAATTCTTAGACAACATAACTGGTGATCAATCTACAGCATTTTTCTTCACAGCTAGTTCCTCCGATGAACTTCTGTTTTAGCTTCGGATCGAAGCTGGATCGCATCTCTTATGGGGGAGTGAATCACAAAAACAATTCAATCACCTTTTCGTTTCTCGGCAAAAAGTAAACCTCCGTCAATTACGTGAGAACTGTACATGATGCCTATCATTTGTCTACGACTTCCTTTAATTATGTACCTCTTTGTTCATTGTACTGGCCTTGTTTTTGGTTTCCTATATTTTAGAGCGTACGCATCTTTTTTGAGTTATGAGGCCTCTAGCCCGGCAAACTTTTAGAATATTTAGGTTACATGATGACAACTGAGTGATGAATCCCTACATACATATGTTTTAAGCCACGTAATTCGCGTGCGTGAGTAGGAGTGCAAGTGCAAGCACCAGAATAAAAACTTATTTCAAACACATTCAACAAACTAAAATTCGAGAGAGCACATATTGAAAGCGCGAACGCAGTGCGAAGATTGAAAACGAGAGTACAAAATTGAAAGAAATGTGACTAAAGATATACCAAAGGAAAAAGGCATCCCCATGACCAAATAATTGAGACCCTAATTGGTAGGGGGCGGTGGTCAGAGAATAACTACTGATCATGTGATCCAAGAGATCTATTCAAATAAAATAAAGAACATGTACACACACATGTATATGCATCTCTAGATTGATTGAGGCTTTCCTAGTATCATATTCAACTCTACCTTTTTGGCGAGCACGCTAACGTACGTTGTAGATTAATCTAATATTACCAAATCAAGAAGTCTACGAGCACAACTTTAATATACAACTCTGGACGCTATTGTGTTTGAAACTCATTTGATGCCTAGCTACTTGAGTGCGTAAGGTGAATACATGCACATACCTCCCTTGAAATGATCTGAATTATATTCTTTGATGTAAAAGTTAATGAAATTTGTATCAATATCTATCCATCACATTTTCATAGAAATTCATAGCATTTTCTTAAACATTCGTAGCATCGAGACAATCGCATAACATGTGAGTGTTACGAATTCAAAAAAAAAAAAGATGTTATGAATTTACAATCAAATGTTGTAAACTTTTATACAAAAGTTAAGGAATACCATCTTTTTTTTTACCAAATTAGTAGGAGAGATCATTACATCATTATCTATAAAGTACAAAGTACAAATCACGGGACAGTACATCTATTATGTGAGAATCCATAAGATAATCAAACCCAATAACTGATACAACAAGATAAGTCTAACTCAATTACAAGCCACATTAAGGGGAGAAATAACCCTAACAAATACAGAAAAAAGAAAACTTATACACTTGTGAAAAGAATCGAACTCCTAGTAAGATACAAGAGTCCTGGCCAATTGAACTAGTTCAAGTCGATAGAAATACCAAATTGATGTTGTACATTTGATTATTGTACACATCCGAATGAATAGAATTGTGCTTGTGCATGGTAACATTTCCCCATACATAAAAAGTAAATTTAAGGCCTGATTGTGAACAGAAGAAAAGTGGTTTTCAGATTCAGAATATTTTTATGCAAATGCTATCTTCCATCATCGATCCAATCCAAATATATTCCATTTAATGTTTTGAAAGTAACATCCAATTAAGCTTTTGTTGTTGTTCAAGTCAAGGCCCCAGGACAGACAGAATAAAAAGTTCTGCAACACTGTAAATTTGTTGACTTTCTCCATTGAATTTTGTTCTTTCTTTTGCCCTTATGTTGTTGTCTGCGAACCTCATGGTTGAAAAAACAGTGTACTCTAGTTGAACAAATCCTCAACTTTTTAAGCTCTAACTTGTGAACCCCTTTTTTTTTCTTCCCGTTTTGTGTGTTTTGTTTGACTTTTTTAAATTTTTGTTAGATTTTCAGTTCATTTTTTAGATTAATCATTGGTATCAACGACAAAAGTATGAAAAGTAAAAAATTATAACTAAAAAAAAAACACTAAAGACGAAAAGTATCAAACAGCTGTTGGTTTTTTTTTTTTGTTTAATTGTAGTCTTATATAAACTTTTTCTAACATCGGTCCATTTCTTTATATTTTTCCGATAAAAAGTTATGAAAAGTAAAAAATACTGAAATAAGTTCTAAACAAATAAGTTTACCAGAACACAGTATTTTCATAGAATGTGAACCAATTCATGTCTCCGATTTGAGATTGGGATAGTGAACCAATTTATTCTCTTATCATGGACCCCATAAACTAATATAAGCAACAGAAATTAACAGTTAAACTGAAAATCATTATTTATTGTTTGTGTGATCTATTGGAAGCTTGGCTTCACTCACCTATCAATATTGTATATCTCCAAGTATCTTAATCTAATATGTCGGACCGCTTTTCCACCACACAATATGTGGTCAGGTCGTCCCCTCCAAGGCTTGAATAGCAACGGAACAGTTAACTAAGTTCGGCTTCACTCAACTATATAAGTATTGTATATCTTCGATCAAGTATCTTAATCCAATAGGTAGGTCGTATCACCTCTTCCAAAGCTCGAATGGCAAACGGGCCGGACAACTTACTTTGACAGCAGATTATATAGAATTCACCACAGTAACATGGATCAAGATAGATTATGGTAACATCTAAGGTCATGACATTCCTAAAAAAACAAAAGGTCAATAGTGTTGAACAGATGCCTAGTCTTTTAGGATCCAGAAAAGGGATTGTTTGCCATGTGAGGGCACTGATCAGGGTACACTAGTTTGAACCCTACAAAACTATTACTCCATCAGTTTCGAGGGGCGTATCCTTGTTGGATTTTTCACCTTTAATTTGTCCTCCTACTCCTCTTCTTCACTGTTCCTATTCCTTAATTTGCAGTGCACAACTGTAGTATGGTACTGCTGTCTCCCTAGCTCACATATGCTCCACATGGGAAAATCTTTAGTCCGTAAATAAATTTTATGGAGATCAATCTCAATCGTATTAAAGTATTTTGGACGATTTAGATTAAAGACAAATTATTAGAGGTAAGTGATATTTATTACTGGTCAAAGATAAAATAAACATGTTTCAACCGTTGATTGCCGAAACGAAATGGTGAGATTGCATAAATAAGTTTATCTCGCTCCACATATACATACATGAATATATAAACATGCATAACTTTCAGGCATTTTTCTTTTTTTTTTTTTCCCAAAAAAAGTTGAGATGGGAAGACCAAAGTTGCGATTCCCCTCAAGAAAGAGGAGCTCAACTACCATAGCATGTTGAGCAGTGAGCAAGTCAGTACCACCCATTGAAAGAGCCAAGCTCACCTGGCCGTCCTTTTAGAGTAACCCTACCCGTGGAAGGGTAGTCCATCAGCAAAGGCCCACCAAGTTGCAAGCTAGACAAATAGTGTCTGATACATCAACATCTGGTTCACGAAAACTACTGTTTGCAAGCGGGATTTGAGCTCGCGATTGTGTGCTTTGGGGGAGTTTCACCCTCACACCATTTACCATCTCGGCAACCACCTCCGGTGATAACTCTGAGGCATTCTTTTCGTAGGACTTACTGATTACCTAATTTCAATTATATATTTCTTCGAATTAAAATGTTTCGAGTAGCTTGGAATATAACTAGGCTCCCCGTAAATGGTGTGACTAGAAGAATTGTGGCTACAAGGACCAGACGTCCAGCTGATCCAAGAGGACGTCTGACTGGCAGAGTCCATTTCCCAAACAAAGGTCCCCTAAGGTAGAAGGGAAATCCACGTCCCATCAAGATTGACATGGTACAGTACTCTCACATCGTATGAAAATCAAATTAGAATTTGATATATAAAAAGACGCTCATCTACTATCAAATTGTTTCAATTTTTTAGACTGAGTTGTGAGACTCGTGGCTTGACGCGGATTGACCGCGTCAATAGATATGCGGGGTTGTTACGAATAATACCACATTAACTTTTACTATGGAAGAGAAATCGACGTCCGATTGACATGGTACAGTCTTACATCGTATGAAAATCGAATTAGGATTTGATATATAAAAAGATGCTCATCTACTATCAAATTGTTTCAATCTTTTGGACTGAGTTGTGAGACTCGTGGCTCGACGCGGATTGACCGCGTCATTAGATATGCGGGGTCGTTACGAATAATACAACTTTAACTTTTACTATACGTGAATGAGATAGTTTAAAACTATTCTTTCTCTTTTTCCCTGTACGACTGAAATGTTTGAGGAAGACAAAAGTAAAAAGTGTTCAAAATCGACCATGAGATTTGAGAAAACTAGACCCAAAACATGGTATAGGTTGAATGAAAGAGCTTTTGCCAAAAATGGTTTGGTGGGGCGAGGATTAATTACAAAAAAGAAAAGCCCAAGTACTTAAGATTCCTTCCTTCATTTTAACAACTACTCATTCAATGATAGTTAAAATGCAAACAACAAATCATAAAATACTTTATATTTGGAACTTCGCACAAATCAATATTCCTTGTTTCTTTTACCCTTTTAATTATTTTTTTTTGAAAGGCAAAAAAAGATTTCATGAATCTTGAAGATGTTACAAGGTTAATAGAAGTAAGGAAATAACATCCATGTTCACAGAACACTTCTGCCCAATCCGAGACTACCCAAAACCTATGAGTGGAAAGACACCAATCGAAAGGCACCCATATGAGACAAGTCTATCTACAAAGGCCAAAACCCAAACACCCTATGTGGGTCAAAAAACCCAGATCAACATAGATTCAGCACATGCAAAGCCTGAAAGCTCAAATCGAGAAAATACAACACAATACATGAGCCAAGCCCTATCCAAAGAACTGGGACCAACCCAAACACCACTTCCTAAACCCTAGCCCACTGCGAATCAAACCCTGGCAACCACCAAATTAATCTGCCTCCGTCCACCAAAGCCCCGGCGTCCACCACCAGCAACCTGTAAAGGCACATAACCAGAACGAATTCTAACATCCATTTTGAACCAAATAATAGTGGTGGCACACATACTTGCACATACACATTCACATGCATTGGGGGACTACAAACATTGGAGTGTGCTATACCGGTGAATGAGACTGCATGCGAAAATTCCGATGAGATTTTAGCCTTATGTTTTGAACCTTAAACATCTCAGCAAAGACTTCAAGAATTAGCATCAAGAGTGTGCTTCGGGTATCTTTCTTGTTTATAAACAGGTGTCCATGCCAGTTTACGCATAGCTTTGTATACTTCAATACTTTACGTTATAATTTGCAGGGTACTTAACTAGCTTGACAGTGTGCTCCATCAAACTCGTCACACATCTATTTAGTTTTTATAGGATGATTTGGCTTTTAAATTATGCTACTCTACTCGTATGTCAAATATGTAGAGAGAGAACTTGAAGTGTACCTTTTTATTCATAGAGTCAGCTGCAACACTTAAAACCTTGTTGACTTTTAAGTTTCTTAATTAAAATATGACATTTATAGGTTCTACCAAAAATATCGTTAATCATCCCCATGATTAGCTTTCTTCCATCATGTATATTCTATCTGTCCCAATTTGTTTTTAATTTTTTTAGGGAACACGATGAGTACATTTAGAAATATAATTTTCTAGTAATTTTTACCCTTCAATGTTTTTGGAAATTTATTTTACTTAAACAATATGAAAAGAAAATTTAGTTCATTCAAAAGTAAAATGAATTCAAAAGTAAACATATAAATATGTCAAAAAATGAACCAATAAATTAGGACGGATTGAGTACTTTTGGGGAACTTGGTTCGTCGGCAGTTGGCCGAGAACTGCAGGGGGGTGTTGTTCGGCATTATGTTAATTGGATACGAATTAATATGTGATTCGAATTAAAAACAAGTCAGAACTGAATTTTGCTTGCTTCAGCGTGCAGAACCCATAAATTTGTCTTTGTATTCCGGTCGCATAACAATCGGTATCCAATTGACATAATTTTGAACTACTCTTAAGTGTTTCAACAAGATTTACGAACTCAACCGCTTATCGAAGTAAGGCTAAGTTCCATTATGGGCTTTTTGGAATAATTGGATTTTTTCTTGTTTTGTCCTTATTCAAATTTTTTTCGCGTTTATTAATTTTGCACCTAATTTTTATAAATTATTGAATCGTCTCGTCAAGACAAAACAAGAAAGAAATCCAAAAATCTTAGCAGAACTTAACGTAAATCCGGCAAGTGGCAAGTGAGGGATTGCCGACGAGCCAAGTCCTTTTGAAAGGAGTCTTTGATAATTGACATGAAACGGGATTGTCTCTCTTTCTCATGCAAGTGGCCAAGCTAGGCACGCGCACGGGCACACTTCAAAGCAGTGAAAGAAAGAAATAAAAGCTTAAAGCGTAGAAAAAAAGAGGCTTCCTATCTACACCCAAATGGTTACTCTGGTTAGTTGGTGGATTTATTGACCGAGATTTGTCTCTTAAGATCAGGTCGCAAGAAAAAAAAAATCTCGCGAATCCCCAATCCCAGCTCGGATGGCATGATTCTGACCGAACCAAAGAAAGAATTAGTCCAGATATGCGTGAGGTGGTCCGGACAATCCCGACCGTAAAAGAAAAGACTGCGAGGATCGAACCTAGCTCTGCACATTTTGATTGGAGAATTTAGGCCTGGCTAAAAAGAGAATGGGTCACATCCGTCACTCTCCGGCTAAGGCCCACCGCAACCGCCCATACCGTCTACCTCAACACTTTCTTTCAAGTGACTCTGTGGTCCATCCATCATAGCCCAATTACTACACCATATTCTAATCCTATCTGACTGATTGGACTGCTTCACCCTCGGGCCCTCTCTCTCACCTACGAGGAGTTATTTTTCTCAATAATTCTACCGCTACCGACCAGTTGAGTTCAGATAATGTGGGGTACAAATTTACGCGGGGAGTAAAAATTTTAACTAGTCGTGTGAAAAATTTAGGGGGGCCTCGGAGGGGGAGAGAACTTAGAGTAGCTGGGGGTCTATGGTTTCTGAGGAGTCTAACTTCTGCCAGAATGAATCTCCTAGCTTTGCAAATTTTAAAAATAAAATTCGAAAAAATGAATTTATTTTTTGATATTTGTTTCGGCTAATTTTTTGCACATGGTAAAGAATTATTCTCTGTATGTTAAATATGAGCTAGGCCATACACACTTATTCAATATAATAATAATAATAACTGTGACATAAATTCTCTACCAATAGTCGGACACTGAGTTATTTAATTTCCCCTTTTTCTTTTTCTTTTCAAGAAAGAAAACAACTAATCAATGGCTTTGACTCAATAATACTCAAAATTAGCATGGTCTAGGTATGAAAACTAAGCAAAGTATAAATCCGACATAAAAATTTGTTGAACTCTCTAATTAGTTATTACTGTAGTTGAGAATGCTAATCAGTTATGAATCAAGTGCACGGTGGAGTGCCAATCGATTAACGTTGTCAGTGCACCCAGTTGCATTAGTCATGTTCTAGTTATTGGCGGCCGGGTCATATATCCTAGTAAGCCACCAATCACCTCCATAGGTACAACACCACTCACTTAACTATTTCTTCACCCTCACTTTCTACTCTTTCCCTTCCACTCACTACTTGTTGACATCAGTCCTAATAATACCACGCCGTCAAGAGGTCTCCAACACCCCACTTTCAGGCCTTGGATCCTCTGTCCTTGACGCCTGTCCTCACATGGCAAACGCTTTGTCCCCACCCTCTTGTTTTGCAATATCACATGGCAAAACAAGAAGGTGAGGACAGCCGTTACGGACAGAGGATCCCACGCCGCAGTTTCACTTTCCCAGACTTCGGTTCGTAATTTACCAGAAGGACCAAGTTCTTTATAACAGCATAAAGTTCTATGCTAAGTCTCTCCTGCTAGTGTGAATCAACCTCGTTAGTATCGTCAGACGTCAATGCAACAAGAAGGTTATCATGGGTCGAGATTTTCTCCTTATTAACCACAACTGTCTTTTGGAATCGGATACGGGTAGGAAGTTTCAATTCTTCCATATGCCGAGTCTCTCGGTTGTTGAAGTTGAAGTGAAGTAGCCCTCTCCTGTTGTTAATTATCTTGGCATACCCAGAGCCGGCCCCGGAGTAAGCCCCACAAGGCCTGGGGCTTGGGCAACCCCCATCATGGGGGCAACCCAAAAAAATATAAACCCAATGTAATCTTGATTTTATTTATATTTCCTCTTATGTTCTTTTATTTTCTATTGGTTTAATAGGAAATGGGCAACTAAGCTTGGAATCGGGCTTGGAAAATCCAAACATCAGGACTGGCACTGGGCATACCCGAAACCTTTTATGCCTCCGGAGGTTTGTATTTGTGTCTAGGACGTTGATGTGCCAATAGTTAGTGTGTCAGACCCTGTTTAATTGAATGTATGCTTTCCCAATGCCTGGACCTTAACAACTTAGCTTTGAGGATTCCTTGTCTAATTGGGTTGGAGAACAAGTTGGAGATGTTCTCTAAGACACTACTGTCAGACCTCAGAATTTGCGATCTAAGAGAATTATGGCTTATTGGCAATATCGATCAGAGGTCTGTGGCAACTGTTAAGCTTCCCGACAATCAAAAAAGGAAAAAGATAAACAATGTCAAAGCTAATGGTCGTTGTGACAAGAATATACAAAACCCTGCTTGGAGAAAGAGTATATGGGAAAGGATTACTAAAGAGAGTTGTGGCAACCCTCACACTTACCGTATCCCTCACGTTGTGCTTTACATTGATTTATTTTTGTCTCTTGTTCCTTATCCTTGTTTTGCAACTATAGTAATTCGTGTGTTCGACGTTGATGGCATGCTTATGTTATTCTCTTGGGTTTTGTGGGGGTGTTTCAATTGGCCTTGTTGTTTGGTTGTTCGGTTTTGTTGGGTCTTTCTTTTGTTTTGTCAGGTTGTTTTGTGTTGGCCAGTGCATGGAGTTGTTTGTATAGTGTGGTTGTACGATTTATTTTCTACCTATGATAAGTTTATGATTTCTTGAAAAAAGAAACCAAAAAAAGTATGTATAACACTGCTCTAATGCAGTCACTAACCAACCACAAAAGTGCATCGCACAACTTTATTACGCATGGAACCCACATAATCTAACTGCACTAGAAAATTTTACTAAAATACATTTTTCTTAAACATTCATCTTGACCCAACTTGTAGGAAGGGGTAAAAAAGAAGAAGAAAATTTAGGCCCGGTCCAAATGTAAAACTAAACCGTTAAACTTACAACAAAAACACAGGCCCATAAAGATTTTATTATAACGGAAAATGACGGCCAATGACGTGTTTTGATAATTAATACCCGCCAATGATATTTTTAGTATTGACAAATGTTTTCAGTATATCCTAAGCGGGTATTAATTATCAAAATACGTACTTGACCGTCATTTTCCCATTTTATTTTAATAAATATCTAAGCTTGCTGTGACATAGGCATGTTAGAGTAGACTATGTTCTTCTGTTCATGTTAAGATTCTTCCCGTGGGCCTCTTATGGTCCAATGAGCCCATCTTTGAATCACGTAAGCATCTGTTGGTGTGAACCTTAGTCACGTAATCCTTCAGTAGGATCATCCGTCCCCGTTCCTACTCCTCTCTTTATACTCGTGCTCTAAAGCGATGCTCTCATGAGTCTTAATAATTTGGTACTCCTATATTTTTGCAAGATGTTTTTCGCGCTTGTGTACGCACATTATATATGTGAGGACTCCTCTTTTGTGTTTTTGGAACTGATGTGAGGAACCCCATTTCATGCTTCCAGAACTCCTAAATGCTCGTAGTACTCGTGAAAAGTGTTCCATTTTTCACAAAATTTTAATTCTAAATATCAACAATCACTCTATATCTTTGCCAATGGAAACTTCGTATTAACGAAAATAGCAACCAGAATCTAAGAATCTAGTGAGTAGTGGTTGAAATTCAAAAGCATGTCTTAAAACTTGTGAAAAGTGTGTAAAAATGTGTTCAAATGTTTCAAACGTGTGATGTGCATCGAAATCTAAAATTTATTGCCATCATTAACTTTTTTACCGCTACCTAGCACAGCTAGCACGCAAACGAAAGGAGTGATTCACAAGCAGCTCGAAGCTCGCCCATTAAGGGCTCCGTGTGGTTAGTATAGTTAGTGAATCGAGCTAAACGAACTGAACTCAAACATCCTCCCTTCGTCTGTATTTGTTAGTCCACAAACTTACTTTTTTTCAAAATATTTGTCCATGTTTGAAAGTCAATGAGCAAATTGTGTCAATTATACTCTTTTACCCTTGTATTCGAATAATGAATGAATAGATTGAAGGGTAAACTTGAAAAAAAAAAAAAAAAGAATTGTATGAAGCAATCATGATGTTCCCTAAAAAAGTTGGAAACCCCAAAATTGACTAACAAATACAAACAGAGGAAATAATTTTTAGCTCGTTTACTAAGTGGAAAAACTCGAGCTAGCTCTAGCTGGACTTGTCTAGATAACCTTGGCTCGTATGTATGGAATTGTTTACAGAGGCTCGAATGTTTAGTACATGAATTGAGCCTGAACTCTCATTACCAATTGAGCTCGAGCTCAAATATTTGAAATGATTCGAGCTCAGACTCATCGAATAACAAACAAGCCAAACTCGAGCACCCTAAAGTTCGGATTCGGCCAATTACACCCAAACACACCAAACCTAAAAGCTAGACTAACAAGGACGAGTAAAACATAGAAACAGTCCTCCATGAGAGAAGAACAAACGAGCCAAAGAGGCCTCGTTCCGCTAACTACAATTAAAGATGATATATAGTGATAGAATAACCACGTAAAATAAAAAATAAATATTTAAAAAATAAAAACGGGGCCTAAGTAGAACACAGAAAACCAAGAGAAATGTGGCAGCGGATAACTGCCGAAACCATCCCCCCATGAAACTTGTTTCTCATGCAAACCCTTCCACCCCGCCTTACTCACACGTGTCACCACCTTGCCACCTCCCCCCTCTCTCCCTATATCACCGCCCATCCCTGCCCCCACTCTCTCACCTCCCCCTCCTCTCTCTCTCCCTCTCTCTCCCAAAACAAACCAACCCATCTCACACTCTACAATGGCTGACCGCCCCCATCCCCACCAGCTCCAAGTCCACCCCCAACAACGCTACGAAGGCGGTTTCAAGGCCGGCCAACGGGGCGGCGGGCCATCCAAGGGCAAAATCCTCGCCGTCGCCACCCTCCTCCCTGTTGGCGGCAGCCTCCTCGGTCTCTCGGGCCTCACCCTCGCCGCCTCCGTCCTCGGCCTTGCCGTCGCCACCCCTATTTTCCTCCTCTGCAGCCCCGTTCTCGTCCCCGCCGCCCTCGTCTCCGGACTCGTCCTCGCCGGGTTTTTCACCTCCGGCCTCTTCGGGCTTACCGGTCTCACGTCGCTCTCGTGGGTCTTGAACTACTTTAGGCAGGCCGGGCCGCCGCAGTTGGATGAGGCCAAGAGAAGGATGCAGGATACGGCTGTCAGTGTGGGCCAGAAGACTAAGGAGGTGGGAGAGGCCATCCAGCAGAAGGCCAAGGAAGCTGGGAAGTAGTAGAAGTGGGCCTTGGACATGGGCAATGGGCCTTGGAATAATCTCTTTTTTGCTTCAGTCGTTTAATTACTGGGCTTGTGCGTGTATAGGTGTTAGAACAATGAGGGGTTGTTGTGTTCTGTTTGGTTCGGTTGCATTGCTTGCTTTCCTTATGGATGTGTTTTTGTCTCTGTTTTTGCATTTCCCATTGTTTTGGATTGCCGCATTTTATCTTCATATCTCATATCGGCAGATCGATCTACGAATCGGTCTGGACTATCATCTTCTATCCGGATTCATCTGTATTCGAACTGTATTGCGTTCGAAGACATCTAGATTTGGTTTCGAAGACGGATGTTTTCGAAGTTGCCGGATCCATGTGTTCTCATGGAAAAAGTTTTCACGTGCTTTCCATAGAGGAGCATTCGTGGAGTCCGAGGCACGAGTTCACGAGCCTCGGATGGCTGCGGACGAATTAGTGTCCAAGTGTCCGTGTTCCAATCCCAAGCATTACTCTTCGTTAATTGAAGCTAACATCTCTCTTTATATGGTTGGTTGAGATTGCCATTCTTATCCCAGAAAGTCTACATTCTTTTTCCAAAAAGTCTACGCACACAACTTTGAACACGTGCATTGAACGGTCCTGGACGCAGTTATATCCGGATTTGTATTTGTATTCAAATGGATTTGTATTTGAACGGAGTTGTGTCCGGACCTTTTATTTTAAAGTTGTGTGTAGTATTCGGAAGTCTGGGCAAGTCCCCTAACACAACAATGTATACAACAATTTTACAAGGGCAAGTCCACTAAAACAACAATTTCATAAGGGCAAGTCCACTAAATCAACAATTTAACAATTTTACAAAGGCAAGTCCACTAAAACAACAATTTTATTGGGGCAAGTCCACTAAATCAACAATTTTACACCGCGCAGCATGATCGGGGGTTGTAAAGTAGTTACTATATTATCCGATTGCCAATCATGCAATGCCATATTAGCGTGTTGTATAAAGGGTAGTACATATTGGTATAAAGGGTAGTACATATTGATCCCTACCTCACGTGCCATATTATTAGCGTGTTGTATAAAGGGTAGTACATATTGGTCCCTAGTACATATTGGTCCCTACCTCACGTGCCATATTATTAGCGTGTTGTATAAAGGGTAGTACATATTGGTCCCTACCTCACGTGCGCAAAATAGGAGAAACAGTATTTCATAGGAAAAAATACTGTACAAAATTTGTGCTTTCAGCATTTAGAATAGGAGAAACAGTATTTCATAGGAAAAAATACTGTACAAAATTTGTGCTTTCAGCATTAGTCAACGAGGTTCAAATTCCATTACAATTCAGTTGCAGTTCCTTCATCTTCTATGCGCTTCCAAAATAAACAAAGTACTTGTACCATATGCTCTAACACGATGAAAATAATAGGCAAATAATGTCTCTAACGCAACGTCGATACACCTAATAAGAACGTTTCTGATGAATGAAAGAGGGAAAACGCTGAAAGGAAAAAAGAACAAAAAAAGGAGAGTAAGGTTTGAGTCAATGGACCTTTTTGAACAAATTCTCTGCATTTTCTTCTACAGGCTCGCTCGTCAAAGTTTCATTTTCGAGATATGATACTGGGCCTTCTACAAATCCAGAAAGTGCCCTAGCACCTGAAATATTACAGTTTGTTCTGATTCCATAGCCTCTAAATATAAACTTTGAGATGGCATTTAAGGAGTAACAAACATCTGTCCGGTGTCCAAATCATGCAGTTTGGTCTGTCCGGTGTGCAAATCATGCAGTTATATTAACACCAAAGATGAGCAGCATAAACTCAAATACGTTGACCTCGGTCTTGTACCGAGAGTTACGCGCTGGGAGATTCTAAGTTCGAGCTAATGGAGCAGCATTGACATGTTCGTTTTTTAGTAATCTAACTCGCTAACCTACTACCGCAACCTATGGGGAAAAATAGCAACAGAAAGGGAAGAACTTCAATACATTTTGAAATCAAACATGCAAAAATCCTCCGTTTCAGACTAGGAGAAGGGGCTCATACGTTGTAAGATTCTAGCAAAGGGGGATAGAGGCTAGTGAACAAAGTCAAGTACTTAAAAAGAAAAACATCTAAGGTTATTGGTCTCTACTTTGTACTCATGGTGCAAACTTCTATTCTAAGATAAGAGAACCCCTTTCTGGCTTTCTGACAATGGAAATCATGTAGCACATAATTAGTCAGACCTCAATCAGTCAACCAAATAAGAGCATCTCTAGTGGGCTGTATGTTTTAGTGTTAAATGACAAAAATGCATCGTGTTTTTTGGCCCATGGAATGGAATAATGAAGTGGTGAGCAGCATAAAATTACAGACAAGCAAGGCCAGAATCAGAAAATAATACACACAACAGCATTCTAAATGGAAAAACAAAGAAGTAAAAGAACAGATTGAAACATTTTAAGGTAACATTTCAATTTATTCCAATGGTCTCTTTAACTCTACTCAGTTCTAAACATAACTAAACATTTGACACACAATTTGCAAACAGCCAACGAATATCCAGTTTTGGCAGTTGAAAATTACAAAATCCCCTCTTTACATAACAAAATCATGAGATCAGAAAATTGGAAGCCAGAAATTAGCAATTCATAAGACAGCTTAAAATATTCAAATTCCTTTTAATACTTACCTCACTGTACAACCCGACAATTAGGCCATCCTCAACAAACATCCCCTTTAGGAGACTGTTTCTCGCAAGATATTGCAGACGAACTGGACTGCAGATGCTCATCTGATACCATATGCTCTCCACCACTTTCTTTTCTATCCAAAACTTTAGATTCTCCATCTTTTGAGGCCGCCTCATTATGGTAATCAATAGGTGTGACTTCAACTGCAGGCTGAAGGTTAGCATCTGAAGGCATCTTTGAAGCAGATGGGGAATTTTCTCGAACACCATTGCCATTGCTAGAATTACTAGACACCACCCAAGTAAACTGCAAATTGTGACCTTGCCAACATCTACCATTCAAAAATGCCCTCTCAGCTGACGGGCGTGTAGTGAAAGAGATATGAGCTGAGCAATTTTGGGATGCAAGAGAGTCACTAGACTCTACATCTTCTATCTCTACAGCAGAAATTTCTCCATAAGCAGAGAAGTGTTCCTTCAAAACAGCAACCTAAGCAAAATCAAGAAGTCAGTTTTACCACGATAGAAGGAAGTAAAGGGAGAACAAAACAAGAATAGGGTGCAAGAATTTATTCAATCCCTTCAGAAACAACATTTAGTGCTTCTGAAAATTTTCCCTTTTTTTGGTTCCAAACTTAACGTTTTATAGCTTCCATGATATGCGTCTTCGATAAAGTCTACTTTTCCAAAACCAACTCCCAATCAAAAATGAGAAAGTTTGCTAGTTTCGCAAAACTGAGAATTTCGAGTAGCAAATAGAATCGAGATTCAAGAAATTGAGCACTGAGCAGTCATTCAAAACTGAGGAAATTCTAAAAATTGAAACCTCCTGGTGTGGAATTTCAGTTTCAGCAACCTAAGCATCATCAAGAAATTGGTTGCCTTCGGTAGATCATAGATATATATTAACAAAAAACATGTCCATAGAATTTACTCAATCCCTTAAGAAAGCATATTTCACAATCATGAGATGCATATCGAGGGTTCTTCAGTATGGGAAAGTGCTCTACGTTGGATCATGTGTATAGTGATGCGTGATGCTTTGTATGAGAAACAGTAGAACTCATGGCTAGAATATCCAACGCAAACTACCAAAAGAGCATCAAAAAGGGATGCTAATCATGTACCAAAAAGGTTAAACCAAACTAACCTACTACCAAAAGAGCATCAAAAAGGGATGCTAACCATGTACCAAAAAGGTTAAACCAAACTAGCCTACGCGCAAACAAAGGATGGACAGGGGGAGTTAAGAAAGACTCACATTTGCAAGGCCTATTGGTAAAGGCGGAATGATTTTAAACGCCGTGGGACGGTTGTCCAATTTGAATCTATTCATGACAAATGATGCCCCTGCAGGTGCCAAAGGACGAATTGAATGCTTCAAACTTGAAGGTTCCTGTGGTGCCACGAATGTACTTTGTTTGGAGCTTTGCTGATCGACATTCTCTGCAGATTTATTCCTTTCAGACATCACTTCTGCTAGAGGCGAAGCTACAGTACCAGATTCAGCAGACCTGGGAGTAGCAACTTTTCCAACATCAGCTACAGTTGCAGGCTTATGTCTCTTTGCACCATGCTCAGATGGTACATCACCTCTCACACCTGAGGTCTGATGGCATTATGAAAAATTTCAGAATAGCTAAACTAAATAACTTCACATCAAGTAACTAGAACTTGGCAATGCACAAAGACATAAAGCAAATCACTTGCAAGACAGTCTCTTCCCCTCTTTTCCTTTCCATTTTTAATCTCTCGGGGTTGACGTCACATACTACAAGATTCTTACTAGAGCAAACTGTAATCTTAGCATTCATTAACTTTGCATGGGCAACATGGCTTCCATCGATGTCATCGTGGAATTTAATATTTCTAGAAAAAGCATGCTCATGCAATATAGCACCGAGAAATGGAAGATTCCACGGAGAGGTAAATTTGAAAAAAGAATGAAAACATTAAGCAATCAAGAAAATAAAGGAAACGTAAACTTATAAATGACAAGTCAGGAAAAATGAGGATTACTTGTCTCTCAAGTTTATGCAACTGACGCCGGAAGTCATTGCGCTTCTGATCAAGTAATTCCTGCTTCTTACGGAGTTCCTCCTTCAAAACCTCTAAACTCTCCTGCTTCTTTTGCAAAGGAGGTGGAGCTTTTGGGCTGCTGGTCATCACAGGCTTAGGATGATCAGAGGCAGGCAGCACAGCAGCAACAGAAACATTGGAAACACCAACTTTCGGAGCGGACAATTGGAGGCTATCCTTTCCTCCATGAGAAACAAATAGATGGGGAGGCAATGAAACAGCTGCCACTCCACGAGGAGCTACTGATACATTGTTACCACTACTTGTTCCATCATCGAGAATACTGTCTCGATTAGCCCACCATAGCTTGATAAACCTGTTACCCATAACAGCATCAGGTGCCTTCAGAGCAGCTTCTGCCTCCTCCCTCTTGGAGAACTGAACAAAAGCTCGCTCACTATTAACTGGAATATAAATGTCAATAACGTCCCCAAATTTTCGGAAATGAGAAAAAAGGGACTCTCTTCTATTGTCTTTTTGGGGAATACCATTGACAAATAGAGTACGTAGCGCTTTTTGAGAAGGTTTCCGCATAATACGCCCAGTATCACCTTGCACCTTTGCAGATGAATCACTGGCTTGTGAGCCAACGTCTTCTGCAACAATCCGCTTCTCCTGGCGGGTAGGTCCCTGAAGATTGGTTAAGGACTCCTGACCTTCCTTTGCATCGTTTTCCATTGTATTTGACGAGCTCATGGTAGAATCAATTTTCTTTTTCATTCCCAATTTAGTTTTTGCACCAATTCTTCCCCAGACATTTGAACTTGCATTTAAAGAACCAGCAGCAGTTGCAGTACTCCTCCCAAGGTATTCATTGTCAGGTCCATCTAACAAAGACTCTGATTCATCAACCTTAGATGAATTTAGTCCTAGCAATGCTGTAGAATTTTCTGGACCATTATTAGCCCACAGAGGCTGATCAGGATCATAAAAATCAGCCCCACCAGCTGAACCAGTGAAAACACCATTCATGCTAAATCCATCGTCTGCCATTCCATGCTTGCTGCTTTTGTTATGTAGACTTTTGCCATGAATCAATGTGCTCGAAGGAGCATTAACAGAAGGTAAAGCAGAGGGAGTTCCCACAAGGTGTGTACTTGGAAGTGAGACCGGGAGATTGAACTGTGAAAGGCTCTATAACCCCGAAAACAGTATTTGGTCAGTGCAATTTAAACATATGCCCAAGCAACAAAGTGTTACATTAAGAATTAAGAACGTAATAAATAATACAGTTGAAAATTTTGTAATTTGTTTACATTAGAATAGCGTAAAACTATCCACTAACAGGAAACATGACTTCAAGGCAAATGATCATAAAAGAAATCCCTGCCCACCATTTCTACCATGGCGCAACATTGTTTGGTGGGTCAAACTAGGAAGTAACAAGTATCTGATTGTAGACGTCACATAGCATTGATCATTCGATGGCTCCATTGTCCACAGCAAATCAATGAGCAAGCTAACATGTTGGGATATATCCAGCCAATCCAGGAAAAACCCCACCATTCATGTGGTTACCACCATCGTAGAATGAAATTACTGCAACTAACAATAATCTAGCAGATGGGATCAACCAAGATACAAATGGTTATTCCTTGAACCTCAAATTAGGTCAAGTAACCGAAATGCAACAACCAATGAAGTTGTCAACCCCTCAACTTCTCTATGTGGAGCTATTTACATTTTCAATTTATGCGTGATGGTAGAAGATTCTACTTACGTTTAAAAGTGAGAAATATGAGGCAGGTTGTTGGATTTCAGCATGGAATTGCACCCATTTTCAAGTGTCAATCACATAACAGGAACGGTCATAAAGGTAATAGGAGGACTTACACGAGGGAAACAAATCACGTACCTGAACATCTTCAATAACAATCCGGTTGACACCATGCTCCATTGGACACATGTCTCCTCTTAGGCAAAAGCCACGCTCCTCAAAATCTCTACACCGTTGGCGGGGAAGACCTATATTTAGTGGACTGATTGATGGTCCAAGTGCTCCTTGTAAACCAAGGGAATGAAGTGTATCCATACCACCATTAGGGATTCCTGGAATCAATCCAAATGCATTCCAGGATCCACCCTGTGAGTTCGAAACATTTGGTAACCCCCTACCTGCAAACAGACTTGATCCCTGTGAAACCATTTGAGAAGCAATATCAACATTGCTGAACCTAGGATCACGTGGGCCCCAAAAACCTGATTCCCTACCTCTACCCCTACCAGAACCAGGCTCAGCAGATGATGATTGATTAACCCTGTTTGGAGCTCGAGAAAAAGTGGAAAACCCAGGGCGTCGTTTTTCAAACTTTGTAGACAGGTCTTTCTCCAGAGGGGACGTATTATAACTTTTCCAGGTTTCATTTGACTGAGAATGGTTTTCCCTATAAAGAAGGCCATTTTCAAAAGGTTTGTTTCTCTTTCTATATGGCCTTGTTAGAACTTGTTCCATGGAATCTCTCTCCATTGACTGAGATCGTGTCTCCCGTCTACGATGCTTATGATTACGGTCATCATCTTCATCATCAGTAATTTCTTTCTCTTCAGGATCACTGAGACAATCAGAAGGTGAAAGACGCCCATCCTTCGGAGATGAAACTTTTAGCTCCATTGGGGGAAGAGAAACAGTTCAGCAGTTACTCATAGGCCAAATCAGCTTTGCATATCCCTACATCATACAGAAACACAATTAAAACTAATGAATCAGAATATCAAGGTCTATCAAACTGCTGCCTTGTCATGTAAAATTGTTGAGGAGGATAAGATATGAAACTCCATAGTCAAGCAAATATGAACTTCTTCAATCATTCAGCAGCTTACCCACAGGTTCAAAATGGGGGAGCCAAACTTACCTAACGTTGTCTTAAATAACCACAGCTTCCTCTTTTCTGGGAAAAGAGAGAGCAAAAGAAATAGGGCTTGGCAATGAGAAAGGAGATGATAGCGTTGAACTTAGCAGACAACACATCAAGGCTCACTCGATTGAGAACTACAACCAAATACTTTTAGAAAAGGGAACTTCATGGACTCATTTGGATTGCAGAAAACCCGTTCCTTCTCATGTCAAAAGCTACAACGATTCTAATTTCCCTAGTTAAGATGTAAAATATGCCTAAACGTGCCTTTTAAAAGCAAGTATAGTAGGATATTCCAATGCAGATTCTATGCAGTAATTCAAAATCCCCATTCACGGTAGCTTCAATATAGAGTCAACGATTGAAAGATGAAGATGCCTGTTGAAGGACAGTGGGACTAGCCATCCATATCGCAGAATCCACTGTGCCACAGTTGAATTACCTATCATGTTTAGTTGTACATAAAAACACAGACAAAAAAATATGACAAATACAAAAATAACAGCCCATGTTCACTAAACGTGATGGGCTAGACCCTTCTATCTCTTCACAAGTCTGTAAAACGAACGAAGAACTCCAAACATATCTTTTTATAATAGGAATTGGCAAAGTACATATTTCGCATATGCTTCGTAACTCTTCAAAGCCATTTAAGGAAAAAAAGAATATTGATGGTCAGAAAACCATATGATCCCTCCCATCTGCTTCCTTTTGCCCCTCCACGGGTAAAGACAGGAGGAAAAGGAAGACATGATGCATCTTCTTTCCTGTGTTTTAAATCTAACACCGTGTTATTTGAGTTTTCTGTAAGCATAGGAGAGCCAAGCCACTGGGGCAAACGAAGAATTAACTACAAAAGGTGAAATTTTACAGAAATGGATATGTAAGTTGGACAACGCTGGGATTTAGAACCTGGAAGACAACTGCGTAACTATAGGCACACCGACAAAATTAATACACCAAACCTATGCACGCATATCTGTAAATAAAGTTCTATTCCATTACAGGTGGGGCGACGAAATAAGCTCATCAACACTATGCACTTTAATCTAACACATGTTTTGTAAGGGAACCCCTCCCCCATGAACCGGCCCACAAGCTCAGGACTTGCGCAGAGACAGGGATTTGAATGCACCCCAAGCTCTGGGTACAGTTCACCCCACCACTTGAGGCCCAACTCCAACCACAGTGCCACGGCCTAGTGGGCCTTTAGCGGCGGGCCTTTAGCACTTCCTTAATTGGTGCATTTGTAAAATTGTGGTGGAAAGAGATTTCTTTAAAATATGTAACTATTTTAAATTAGGAAGTTACATCTATGATGGAAGAACCATTTAACCCTTTATTTCCAGAGAAAGAATGTACATCAAACTAATATTTTACTTGCCTTGTTTATAATAGTTTAATTTACTTCAGAACCTCTCAGAAAAAAAAACATGTGAAGGTGAGACATAGGTGAGAGCCGCGAGATACCAACATGCTATGTCAAAAAGTAAAACGACATTCTTTTATACAAAGAAAGTTACATTAGATAATACTCAGTAAACATAATTTGACATTTACGGCATGGATATGGAAATCACAGAGTTCCTTATTGAAGGCAGGTAATATTACTTGCACAACATACAAGCGCTTCTAAATATCAGCCGTTACGTTCTGTATCGGCCATCAATAACGGTATTTTAGACCTACCATACATATTAATATTCAACATTTATGTCCAAGATCTGCTGATACATGGCCGTATCACCTTTACCTGTACGTGTCCTGATACCGTGATTCAGAGCCCTCTATATATGAAACGACATTATAGAATTTCTTAGCATAACAATTTCAAACATCCCAACGTTGGGACTAATCCTTAACCACCAAAAAAAATAAATGCAAAATTAATCAAACTAAGTTCATTAGAAAACAGGAAACAGGGTGTCCTCCCACCCTAAATGGGATGTCTTACAATGGATATAAACTCAAAATCAGTCTTCTAAAATAAGGAATTAATGGCCCTATCCGATTAGGTCCAACTAACGATTAATCGTTGATTACTAATCAATATGCACCGATTAATAGCCGATTAATCGCTCGAAGGTGGCCGACCACCCGACTAGCGCCTAGAAACTTTTAGAACATTGCTCAAAATGCAACACACATTAATCAATGAAGAGGAATTGTCAAGAAGTAAACAACTTAGTCCACATTGTATGAATCGTATGTTCCAACTTGCTAGAAAATACCAAGAGTCCCACCTAATATAGACTGCCAATCTCGTGTGGAAAACTCTTAATTGAGTTATAATCTTTCTTCCACTTGAGTTGCATATAGTTTAACAATAGTAAGTCCAACGGCGTTTCAAAATGCCGTTTCTAGACGCTCAACCAGCTTTGGAGGAGGCCAAAGCAGTTTCCGCCAACCATGTAGCTCTGCTGCTCATAGAAGTCGAAATAGTGGCATACAACTTTTTTTATGACAATCCCTCCTGGGGGGCGTTAATCTACTATTTTTTTGTTTTGGATAAGTGGGGAGTTAATCTACTAACTAAGAGTAATGGAACAACCGAACAACTCTTTTGGGTCAAACCCAGGGTTTCTCGTTTACTATGTCGAATTTAATTGTGACAGCTGCACAAGTTACCAAACTCACCACGAATGATATGCATGACTTGAATATTGGGATGACTGGAATTTTGCAGCTCATAACAAATGTGAATCTCATGCTTTTGCCAGTTCAAATGGTCCTTGTTAAGAACTTAAAATATGATTTCCAAAGGAAAAACATATGGCATTCAAATAATATCTCATATATGATTTGGCAGAGCACAATATGCTACATCTAATTTAATCAAGACTGCTTATTGTGGTAATAATATTGCAATATTTCCTGCAGTGTTCTAAAACTCGCTACTTGGTACTCGCTCGGCCAGGCACCTTGGAGCGAGTACTTGGCGTTAGTTGGTGAGTAATGCCCACCGAGTAGGTGATTAGTCCCCTCGGCCAGGCACCTTGGAGTGAGTACTCGCCGATTACTCGGCGAGGACTACCGATTTTTAGAACACTGATTTCCTGGCTGGGTGACACGCAGCACAATTCTTCATTTATTTCCCTTTTTGAAAGGGAAAAGTAAGATAACTCTTATGGTATGAACTTATGAATTACATCAGTTCTATCTCACTCAAAAGTCAAAGGCACCGAAGTTTCAACTACCTACCCACCTAGTTGATTCCACATCCTCCCGCATTGATGAGCTCTAATATGATCAGATTTATAAGTAAGCATCGCTTGTAAAATATGAGCCACACCAAATCCCTCTAGAGCCTAAACCTCCGTTTCTCCTACCCGTTGTCCCCCTAGCTGTCCGCTCTCAGGTTGGGCAGTAAAGGTCAAACAAGGGCAATCACTCATTCTTAAAACTAGCATTACTATGCCATAAAACAACCTTTGCACACAAAACCCATGATTCATTCAGCAATCCGCATACATAATAGCAACTAGTTAAAGCCATTCAACCAGAATGACACAATAACTATGATATCACAGAAACACATCTCTAACTTCATAATGGCATTTAGACAGTTCTGACCCGTAATTCGAGGAACGAAAGAGAACTCTCATCCCCCCAAAACAAAACAAAAGAAACTTTGAACTGCTAAATTTTCCCAATTCTCAATCAAACCAACAGTTCTAATATTTCTGCCAAAAAATCGAAACAAAAAGAAAAACGTAAAACAAACACCGTCCACGCTCCAAATACAAGCTACCAATTCCCAAACAAAACCCAAGAGAAATCGAAACCAACGTCAAACACGCTACGTACGTGACTCAAATCGAGCAACAAATTATAGCAATCTAACGCAAACATGCATCTGATGATCAACTTCAACGGCAAAAATTAAGGAGAAAGACAGATAGACCAACCTTGCCGTACGGATTTGCGTACTCTTTTAGGGTTTCGATTCTCACTATAGAGTTCGGTTTGGCATCGTACTTTTTTCCCGTGTGTACGTACGTATATAATGTTCCTTCTCTTTTCTGTGAAATGTATGTATATGATTCTCTATCTAAAAACTTCACTTTCTCTCTCTAGAACAGCTGGGAGGGGGGTTTTACAGAAGCTTGCGATGCGATACAATGGCCAATTCCAACATCACAAAGTGAAACCCCTCATTTTGCAAAATATAGAAACTATTGGCACTCGCAGTCGATATTAGCGACAGTCAATATTAGCTAGTATAATCAGATCAAATAATAATAATAAATACGAGCTAGCTATTAATAGTAGTAGTACTATAAAAATGAATTTTGATTTTTTCGCTTCACTTTTTATTAATAGCGCTCCACTTTTAACTTGAAATTACTAGTAATTTCATGAACAAAGTGGACCACCATCAATAAAAATGAAACGTGAAAATCAATTTAAATATTCCAATTTTATTTTTAATAATAAAATCACATACTTGACCCCTGATGCCTCTGGTAGGAGAACAAAATTAGGGACACATTTGGCTTGGTAGGTCTCTTAAATCATTATCAAGCCACTCGATGCATCGTGATTATTTCATTACGATAAGAGCAAAAATTTGCTTTCTATAACAATGAAAGATTTTTTCGAAAATTGTCTTTTTGAAACCAAACACAACAAAATAAATTAAAATTTGGTTCAAAATTACTAATTGATTTGATTTGGACTTAATGAAAAAAGAAAATTCTCTCCCGGGGCATTCGATAAAATTGAAACGATACAGAAAAGAGAGATGAAAAATGCACCTAAGGTAGTGATGAATCTATTAGAAATAGAAACTTTGTATTGCATTCAAGTCCCTAAGTTGTCACAAAATTACAAAAATATCCTTCTAATTTCCTCTCTTGCTTTGCTCCCACATGCTGGGGCGAATGGAGCATCCACTGCCTGCACTTCTTGAGAAATAGTAGTATGGAATTGGGTTTGGTTATGTTTCGATTTAGGTTTTGAAATTCATAGAAGGACTTGGCTTCTCTCAAACTTGAGGGGCTCACAAAGTCTATTAATGGCCGTATTTTTTTAATTCAAGTCATTCATTTTATTGGTTTCGATATGTAGCTTGTTTAAAACAATATCATTTTGTAAAAAAGCATGTAATGAGATTATTTATATTTCTTAGCTAACTCAACCAAGCGAAAGCAAGAAAATTCATGTGATAGAGACCCAAACACCGAATTGGGTTACCCCCTTTACTACAATTTTTCCATGTACAATGGAAATAACCTAGTTCCATGAACCTTTAACTAAATAGACCTTGAACCTTTATCAAAGGGGCAGCTATTCACAATCCTCTATTTCCTCTCTTAATCCACTTCCTTCACTTAACCCGCCACCCATATATTTAATACTACAAAATTTACTCCAAATAACCCACAAAATTCACCTAAACTCTCTAGGGTACCCCTCCCTCCATCCCTTCTCTCCTGGTTTCTATTGCTGCCACCACCACCCAGAGGTGGCTCCATTCACACTCTTCCATGGTCAACTGACCACCCAAACTTTTTTTTTTTTGCTTAGAATACATGTACATTTTTTGAACTAGCCTTACTTTGAACACTCAATCCAATTGTCAATGAACACCCAACCCCATTATTTGAACACCCAACTCAAATGATAATGAACATCCACCCCAAAAATAGCTCACAAATTAATCCACTTGAAATTGAAAGCTCAAATTTCAGGCAACTAACCCAATTTCAGCAATAACAAAATGAAAAAAGAAAATAAGAAAAGGAATGAACAAATAGACAAAAAAACACACGCAGAAGACCTCCGACCTCGTTCCTCCCTAGCTCCCTGTTTGTTTATATTCCCTCCGTCTCAATTTAAATGTTGCCTATGGGAGACTATGAAACTTTGACCTAAAAAATAAAAAGTACTTTCAGAATTAATTTTTGACTTTGTTTTGCATCGTTACTTTAAAACAGTGCAAAAAAAATTCAAAAAAAAATTATGAAAAATGAAATTTTTTTTGTACCTCAAAATGACACGACTTTACGTACGGAGTGTGTAAAATGGGACGAAAGAAGTATATAGTTGTGATTTCTTGAGATAGTATAGTGCAATTTCTGAACACCCTTAGAAAAATTCCTGGAGCCGCCACTGCCACCACCACAGATCTCCATTGCAACTACCATTGACCTTCATAACCACCACCATTGACCTCTTTTCTCTCATTTTTCTCTCCCTCCCTCCTCTATAACTTCACCACGCACCACGTTGCACCATTGCCAAATCACCACCTCCATAACCGCCACCACTGAACCACAACCACAACAACATTTTCAATTTTTTCGTCAATAATAGGTTTAAGACGGTTGTGAAACCATTTTTGTTTGTGAGCATGTGAGATTAAAAGCGAAGCCCACGTAATTAGTTCAAAATCAAAAAATCAAAATTTTGTGCTGACGATGACGATGTTCGATTTGTAAATGTCGAAATTATTGGCATTAAACGACATTTAAAAACCAAATTTTAGTATATATTTCGGTATTTGCTTACTGAAATTTTATTTCACAAAATTATTTTGACTTACGTTTGAATTCGGAACCTGAATGTCGAAAAAGTTAATATTATACGATAAGTAATTACCGAAATTACGTAGGTATTACGGTAACTAATTACCGAATTTATATTTCACAAAAAATAAGTTTTTGTGACTTAAATTTCGGAACATGATTGTCAAAAATATTAGTAATATTAGGTAGTTAAATGTTGAAAAAAGTACACCTTTTCGGACCTGAAAATCCGAAAATCTTGGTCGGAAAAATCGAAATAAATCTAGATGGGGGAAGGAGGAAGTCAACTGAGATTGAGATGTTGAAAAAACTTGAAGGAGAGGAGAAGAGAGAAGATATGATGAATTTGATTCAATTTCCATATTCATATCAAAACCTAGAAGTGGGTCATCTTATTCTTTTTCATTGGAAGGAGAGGAACCCTCCATTGATACAATATATAATCCTTGCTTCTCCATTGAGATTGAAATGAACAAGGGAAGAATTGAAAAGTTTAAGAGATGATAAAGAGTGAGAGAGGAGCCGAGAGAATTTGACAGGGAGGAGTCGACTGGAAATTTTTTGCGAACTTGAACTGTTTTTTTTTTTTTGATCTGCTAAGCTGTTAAAGGAATAAGGGGATGGGAGGCAGAAGATGAGGGCAATTAGGTCATTTTGTATTGAGGGTCATGTTTGTAATTAGTTGTAAAATTTTAACGGGCTAATGGAGAAAATAATGGTTTGCAAATAGCCGCCCCTTTATCAAATAGGAGTACTATTCAACACCGTATAAAGCCAATTGGTGGGAAATGGATAAATGCAATAAACCCAAGTTATTGTGACTATGGCTTGCTAAGTATAATTGATTTGCTCTAGTGATCGTCGATTGTTTTTTAGAGCAAGCAGAACTTACCAGCTAGCCCAGTTGGTTTAGTGTTCGACCAAGTTCGAATCGAGATTGAACTTCAAATTGCAATCGAAATGTCTGAATAGATGAGAAAATGAATATGGGCAAAACCAAAAGATAAAAAAGTGTGCATGATTCATGAGCATTGGCATTGCTTACATAGCACAAAGAAACATGGATCCATCTGCATGTTACAAAACAAGTGTCACCCTTCTTTCCTCAAATCATGAAGCCGAAAACAATACCAATTCACAAGACATGAAAGGGGTAGAAGAGGTCATTAAGTTTGAGACTCTGTGAAAGCCTGTATCCAGAATTTGATATAGAACAATGGTCGCTTCTTCACTTTTGGTGCTTCAAGCCATTGGAAACAAGTCCATAATATCCTTTACTCCCACATGAATTGTGTTCATAATATCCTTTTTCAAAGTCTTATTAATGCCTCAAACAAACAGACACCCACAAATACAGAGGCAAAAAAATATATGAATGTTCCACCAGGCATGCGAATATAGTGTGAAACAAAATAAATGAAATTAAACAAAGTAATTCTAAGGGATACACAACCCAAATACCCAAGCAAATGAACTGTTGGCAAAAGTTGAACCAAAACAAAGAACCCAAGACTTTCTGTACACAACCAAGATCAGAAACAGAATTAACGGCCAAACCAACCTCTCTGGGGCTGGCCTTCACCCTCATTCATCAACTTGTCCAACACCACATTCAAATCGACAGACTGTCCATTCTCTGTCAACTTCCTAACCGTAGCTCTCACTTGGTCTCTCGTGAATCCCATTGTCGATAACTTGTCAACCACGTCATCAATAGGAACCCTGTTACCCGATCCACCAGAACCAGACCCAACACCACCACCCACCCCAGTAGCAGTGGGCAATGCCTGTGGTAATGCACGAGCAGTGGGGAGCTGGGGATAAACGTTTCCACCACCTTGGGCTGAGGCAGAAGACAAATGTTGCTTCATAGAGCCACCACCATACTGAGAAGGGGACCCACTGTAAGAATATGGTTCATTGGAACCGGATGAAGGGCCCGGGCCGTAGGAACTAGAAAATCCTGAATTGGGTCTGCTAGACGGTGGCTCATACATGTTGGGTGGAGCCCCATAATACTGCTGGGTCCCACTGGGTGGATGAGGAGGAGGTTGGTGGAGGTTTGGTGGGTAGTTCTGTGGGGGACCATAAGGTGGTTCTTCAAGATGGTGCCCTACTGAAAGTTGAGGTTGTGGAGGATTAACAGCTGAGAGAGATGGGTGCTGCTGAGGTGGCGGTGGTGGTGGTTGATTGTACTGTGGGGGAGGTGGTGGTGGCTGATATGGTTGTTGTGGTGGTGCTGGAAGAGGAGGCGGCAACTGCTGAGGAGGAGGGGGGTGCTGGTATTGCTGATTTGGGGCATCTTGTGTTTGACCAGGCGGAGGGGGGAAGTAAGGCTCCCTCTGAGGTACGGAGCTAATCTGATTAGGTGGGTACTGGTGCTGAAGCTGGACAGGAGGGGCCAGATTCTGTTGCGACGCAGTTGGAGGAGCATTGGGTAGAGAGAGAGTGGAAGGAGGTTGTATAATTGCTGGTGGGAGCGGTTGGTGAAACTGCAGAGGAGGCAGTGGTGCCTGATGCAAATTATCGGGTCGGGCAGTGTTATGCGGGGTTTCTGGTTGAGGCTCTATCTTGGACACTTGCAGAAGGTGAAGCTGACCCTCTACTCTATCTTGCTTATCCCTTATACCCTGCACACCTTCTTGTACCTGCAGGTAGTGGCATCCAAGAATTCAATATGGGGGCACTTGTTAATCATAGCCTTAAATATGAATTTCCACCATCAAGCACAATGCCATTTTCAGTCCATGTTTCATAGGTCTTACAGATGGGTTCAAGAAAAGTCCTAACACTAGAATTGGAAGCAAAAAGCCCTACCATTCACAAGAAATTACAACCAGTAGATTCTGAACAAAAATTGAGCAACCAAGAATCATGTAAGAACATAGAAAATTTATCATGTCCATCCAAAAAAACTATTACAAGACCCTTGAAACAAGCTTCCATGAGGAAACTGAAAGGCAGAGAAAGAGTTGTACCGTGGCCAGCAGAGGAGAGAGGAGATTAAGGGGCTGCTACCGTTACTTTGAGCAGTATAAGAGTGGTTTGTTTGATACTTGCAAAAGACAAAAAGGGCAGTAGTGCAGGTTTTAAGGGTGCTAGTGTAGGGTTAAAAATCCAGAACGATGACCCCTGGGTTGCACAGTAGATTTGCCTGTCTACAGGAGTTCACAACGGTTTAAGTGTAACAGATGACCAGTGAACCAGTATAAAAAGTAGACCAACCAATATGCACAACAACTTGGCTTTTCCTACAAACCAAACATAAGGAATCAAAGAATCCCTATGGCTGAGATTGTCCGAATGTAAACGCTAATATGCAATCTTGTCAACGGAAGGGCCCTTACTGACTTAACCTGATGTGAGAGACCACAAAAAAAAGCCGCACCCATCTCATCACCCCTCTCCTAGGGTAAGGTATTTCCAACTTGATAAACTTCACAATCCTAGATGAATCTTACACCAAACCAATACCCCCTGGGATACTAACCAGCTTAGCTGGTGAAGTATCATGGTCTAACACTACAGCCTCGGACCTAACATGGTTCAGACCATCCTTCACCAAAGGACCAGGATAAAAATATCCGGGGAGGTCGACAATCACAATTCACAGGGCAATCTCAACATCAAAAAGACGACATTAGAGGTTCCATATTTGCTGCATTTTAAGAAGACAATGTGGCAACCTTTTTTGGCAGGTAAGTTAAGAAGTTGAACTTCAGTCTATTTATCCGGGAATGAAAGCAAACCCATGTGGCAACGTTTGGACTAGAATCATGCTGCAATGATTGGGGGGGCGGGGGGAATAATTTTCGATGATAGTTCTCTTGATTTTAACCACCAATACCAACAAATTTAAAAGAAGAGAAAACAATGTAAGCTTCGTTCAAAACAAGTACTTAAAAACTTTAGTGTGCATTATTTAATTGATCACCATATGGACGGTTGCACAAGGTAGGAAAGACAATAACAAACAGAGGCTAGGGTAGCAAGGAAATAGATGGCTGTATATTTCTCCAGATGAAGTATGGTCCAAAATCCAGATAGGATGAAAAGGAATGGATTTATGCATCCAGCGAACTTGGACTCGGGATTAGTAATCAGAGAAACTGAGAAACTCATCCGGTAAGATCATCATTCTACAATAACAAATCTAGGCTATAGTGTAACCTACCGGACTAATGAATTTCTGGCCTATTTTATTACGTCATCTTTGTTATACTAGTTCCAACATTTAGTATTTAAAAGGCTGCCTCTCAGCAAAGAGGGGTGACTTGCATTCACAGGCAGTTTGGTATTGCACCATTTGTCTCTCTTTGTTTCTATCTATCTAGTTACGAAAGGTGTTGGTTGACACGTACTTAATTAAAGTATATGGAGACCTAAAAGAGAAGAATATCATCACAATGGACGGCCATAAATGATGTGATTGCAACGTTGATAAACTATGCTACTATTGCCAATTTGCCATGCATCATATCAAGTTAAGAAGGATGGCACTGCCATCACATCCTGATTTTTCAAAAGCAGTGTGTATATCATTCAGCAAATGAAATTCGATAGCAACATTTTAGTGGAGTAACAGTAAACTGCAGCTGCAGTTAAATTAGATCCACTTCCTGCATCAGTTTCCCCTAGAACTGAATCCAGCAGAAACTTTTACAAAACAGTTAGTGCATTGTAGAGGAAAAAATACCTCTCGAAGAATATTTTCCAGCTGCCTCAGCTGACCATCAGTACTTCCATGATTGGTACCAGAAGATATCTTCAAATCATCCATTGAATTCTCAAGGTGGCGAGTCCTGCTCTCCAGCTGAGATAATCGTGCACTAACACCTTCCAATGCATGCAGTATACTATCAGCATGTTTCTTCATGGTTCGATCAATCACGGACACTATTTCTACATTATTAACATTACGATCCTTCTCTAAAATAACATTTGCAGGTTCAATGGAGTTGAGAGAACCGTAATTCTGCATAGATTAAGAAGCACCACACACATACTAGTTACAGAATGAAAAGAAACATAGATAAAAGCAGACATCCGTAAACATAATTTGGTTGAACATTGGTGAGTACTGCCATAAGGAAAATTACATTTGGTTACCACAGTAACATCCCTAACGGCCTAACCAAAAGAAATTACATTCACCCCAAGACTCATGAGGTATAATAACAACGCAATACGAATACGACTATCTCAAAAACATAATAAGCATGAAATTCTTGCCAGATATACTTTAATGTGCCTATGCAAAAATGAAAATTTGGCAAAAATATGTTGCTAAACACGAGGGCATGTGAGGCCTTTAAGGCCCGCAATTGACCAAAAAGGCGCTGGATCAAATCAATGCAAGTCAAAGGGAATGGGTCGCCTCGTCAGAAGATGAACCTTCCTTTGCAGGTCACTACCTTTTCCTGGGCTAGATGAGATTTTGTTGCTGCTCCCAACCTTGGATCCTTCTATATCCTCCCGTTTCCAAACCCGTCCACTCCCGTTTCACACACTTAAGGTTAGAATGAGGGCCCAAGGGAATGGGGATGAAATATTTTCTTAGGGTTTGGAAGGCTGGTATGGTATGGGTGTTGCTTTCACATGGACTAGTGGATTTTGGTACCCAAGTGATTTGCTTTTAGAAAATCATAAAATTGATCAAGACGGGACATATCAAAGAAATATTTGCTTACAAGGACTAGTGGAAATTTCCCTCCTTCCATGTTCCGTCCTGGTCAGTTTTTGAGCTCTACAAATAGGAGAGGTTCTCTAAAACCAAACTCACATGGATACAAAAAGGACGTTTACCCGAAACTAGTGAGGTAGTCTCGGAGAGCCTTGATACTTGAAGATGGGGTGAGGGCAAGAGTGGAGAGACTGGAGGAGCGTATCAAAGCTCTCCAAGACTACCTCACGTCGAGTTTTCTTTAACAGATTAGTATTTCAGGAGCAAGCAATGCTACAACCACATCCATTTACACATCCATTTACACATCCAAATATGAGTTCTGTACTTGTGTGTGTAAATGGGAGTGGTTGTATCACTTTTGTTGTCCAAAAATAGTAGAACCATACCCATTTACACATTCATTTACCCAATCACACTCACAAATGTGTGGGGCCTTCACACACTACAGTGTGTTCATCATATGTTTTTATCAACCACCTAAAGAGCCGTTTGATATTTCATTCACTTCTGTAGAAATGTAAATAAATGATATTTATCATTTCAATTTTCCTTGAGGGAGAAAAGTTGTCCAAAAATACTAGAACCACACCCAATTACACATTCATTAACCCATTCACACTCACAAATGTGTGGGCCTTTCACACACTACACACATTTAGTGCGTGCACCTCAACTAGTCCTGGGCACCAATTCCACCCTCGACTAGCGGGGCCCAATGAAAGCCGAGGAAAACCCTTGCCCAACAAAGTTCATACACATACATACATACATACATACATACATACATACAGGTAGAGAGAGAGAGATCTTACTCTGCTAGCAATAGCAGTACCACTGTCAGCTGAATTCCAAACCCTAGCCCCACTCGAATCAAGATTCGACTGCTGCTGCGGGGACGATATGATTGGTTGGCGGATTGGCTGAAAATCATAGCTGGGCACGATCTCTTCCTTGTTCCCGATGAGGTCTTCCTGAGGAGGGTTCATCAGATCGATGATATCGTTGTCGCTCCGCTGGGAATTCGATAGATCCATGATCTGTTTGTCCATGAACTGCGACGTATTCATGGGGCTTCCAGATTCTGGATTGTCGTAACCCTACGCAGATATATATAATTCTAGAGAGAGAGAGAGAGAGAGAGAGAGAGAGGGAGAAGATATATATTTGGGGATTTATCTTCAATTCGTTCCTTGTAGGGGTTTTGGTTTCATATACTCCGAAAGAAGAACCGATCCGAAAGAAAGACTTCTGGTTTCTTCTTCACGATTGTCACGGCGGACTAGCGTTTCAAAACGATGACGTGTTGGTGCACGATAGATGTTTCTTGGAGCGGGAGTGTTGCATATATCCTATGGGCATATCCGGACCAGCAACACTATCCCGCGGCTTTGTTTCCCCGCTTAGCTCAATTTCAACGTTCATCTCAACAATCAATGATCCAGATTTCAAAAGAATTGTTTCAGGGGTGGTTAGATTGAGAGCGGTGAGATAGAGCGGTGGGGTAAACTTTTTATGTTTCCAGATTATGTCCGACCTAGGTCCAAATGACCCATTCTATCAAGTAATGTTATGGACACAATTTTAAAACATAACTCTGAACACAATCATATCTGGAGTCGTTGAATGCACATAGATCTACGTACATCGAACGATTCCAAATGTAGTTATTCCAAAATTTTCTTTTATAGTTGTGTTCTTAGATTTTCTTTTATTGGATACTCGGAAATTATGTTCCTAGACTTTCTGCACGCTAATCGGGCTTGTGTTGGTATGAATTTTCACCTTTTGAGTGAATGAGAAGCAATAGATTTGCCCGGTTCTAGTTTTCACATTCCGGGAATGTAATTTGTGCCTCCAAAAAACCTTCTCGTATCTATAGTCCACGAGTGTTTGTGAGCAAACTATTTTTAAGATTCTGAATAGTGGAATGTAGATTATGAATTTATGAATCACAATGAAAATTTATAAAAGTGTGTAGATGCATAATAGATTATTATAATCAGGATTCAAAAATTTATAAATTTTATAAATTTTAAAATTTATAAAAGTGTGTAGATGCATAATAGATTATTATAATCAGGATACAAAATTTTATAAATTTTAAAATTTATAAAAGTGTGTAGATGCATAATAGATTACTATTATTTCATAAAAGGTTTTGCGAGTGAGATTATTATAATCAGGATTCAAAAAACTCGCCCTGAGATGATTTCTGTTTCTACATTCTCCAGAATGATTCATTTTGATAGATTCCATTTTATAATCAACTCCCCTACACTCAAAATTCCAAAAGCAAAAATGTAAACTGACAACCAGGCTCTGTTGCAAATAATCTTATTAAGAAAATGACTTTTCAATTGTTTAATACCAACATTTATTAGTTTTATAGTTTACTTCAAGTTAGTTGAGTCTCGTCCTTGTCTAATTTTTTTTTTATCTCAATTCCATAATATTCTTGTCCTTGTTTAATTTTAATCTCAATGCCATTAATTTCTTGTCCTTGTTTAATTTTATATTCTTGTCCTTGTTTAATATACTAGCAATACTCGTTGGTAGTCTGGCCTCATGATCATGTAGGAAGTTTTGAGTTCGAACTCAGAGAGCACCATCGACATCGACGACATGTCTAATACTCCCTCCGTCCCTTTTTAAATGTCCTGCTTCGTAATTCCAACTTATTAAAAAAACATCATCATTATACCTTTCACATCAACTTTTTCCTCCACTTTCCCTACTTACCCATCATCATTACATTTTTACTCACAAACTTTTTAAAATGGAATATACTTTTAGGGGCAAAATAGACAATGCACCAACTTTTATCCACTAACTTTACAAAATGGACACTTATTAAAGGACAACCCAAAATGGAATACCAGACTCTAAAAAAGGGACGGAGGGAGTAGTAGTAATAATTTTCATTAAGCTATTAGTAACTCATTGACATTCTGCCTTGAACAAGAAAGAAAACAATAATGGTAGTACTACTACAAACTAGGTTAGCATTCCTAACAGTGAGGAAATCAAGTAAACAAATGTTCAATTCCTGGAGCAATAGGTTGATTGATTTTCAAGTTCAAGTTCAACTAATTTTCAAGTTTGAGTCAGAAATTTCTTTCAATCACAACGAAGCCTGTCGCATTTCTTCCTCGTGAGCCTTTTTTGCAAGTCTCGAGGAAAGAATTTAGAAATAAGGCTGTTTTCATTACGAAAACTAACATGTAATGGGTACTATAAATATGCAAAAACCCAAATCCAGCCATTACGAATAAACGAAATACAGAAAACACCAAGACTTGTGGCTGGCAGACGCCACAACAATCAATCAATTGGCAGATTACATCATACACATTAGTAAGAAAAAGGAGGAAATCCTTGAACCTTTTATACTTACAATTGAGAGAAAGGGAAATACAATAACTGGGTGTAAGAGTAAAAACAAAAGAAAAGCTCATCAATTATACACCATCACCCTCCTTATTGACCATACATACAAAAAATACGTTGTCGTTGCTACTACTTTTACCCAAAAGAAATACATACAACATTTTCTTGATACTTTTGGGAAGAGTCAATGGGGCATAATTCGAAGCTCAATATCAACCGGTGTGTTTTTATATCAACCCGTGTTTGAACATACAAAATGTTCAATTGATGCAAACTCTAAGTTTTGCAGAAGTCTCCTCTAGTTACATTCTGGTTTAGACAGAATGTATATCATCTATGGACGACCCAACATCTTTCAACATAGAGCAAGGAACAACAGCATGAGTACACACAGCTTACAAGGGTTTCAATTTCTTCTCTCCTACCCTTTTTACAGCTCCCGTCCCTCTATTTTTGCGTCACAAATTACACATTCTTTTCCGTGCTTGGTAACACTTATCCCGGTTATAGTTGATGTTCATTTGATATTTACTTGTCGCTTCTACGTGAAGCTCCCAACACAGACTGTAGACAGAACACATAAACTCAGCGAATCAGATAATTGAGATTAATTGTGCTGGAAAAAACAGAAATCTGCATAATGCAATTTAATACTACCAACAAATAATTGCACAAGCTGCCATTTGCCTTTTAAACAAGAAAGTAAAAAACTAACCATGTTAAGAAGCCGAAGAGCAGCTGGCCTAGTGAACTTCCTAGCAAAAAGGAAGCATGGAGAGGGTTTCCCCTTGCTAGTGCACCATTCTCTTCGGTATTCTGTCTCATAATAGATATTATCTATACCCTGCAAAGTCACCAAAACATGCGGATACATGAGCTTTCAAATCATTTGTGGTTGTCAACTTCAGCAACTTATTTCTCAAGCCAGCGTTAACTAGAATGTAGGTTTTGGATATTAAGCCATATTAACAAGTTTTCAATTTGCGACTTTGGTTAGAACAAGCGGTTAAGCAAAGAAACTAATGCATTCACTCCCGTGGAAACCAAACTGCTCCAGTAGACCATAAATGTCTAGCTAATATCTTTATAGCCTCAATTGAATAATAAGTTGGCTACAAATACAACAAAATTTAGAACACCACGAATTGAAATTTGAAATTATAGACATCATATCTACCATAAAAGGAAACTTATCTTTAGCCTCTCTTTTCTTTTCTGTTTTTTTATGACTAAATCTTTAGTCTTCCAAAGACCTTAAAATTCACTAACGTTAGGCAGGGAAGGATGAAAAAGCTCATCTAAGACAACGGAGGTTTTTTTTCATGAGTGATGAACATTCTGATCTCTAGTTTATTTGGGAGCGGTTTGAGAGCATTGGGGCTCCCTCGGGCGTGCCAAGAAGATGAAATCAATGAACCTGAGATTAATCAGCTCATTGCAGGTTGGGGCAAGGTGTTTATGTGAATTTTAAGCTTGGTTCACATTTAATCATGAATCTTGAAGGGGAAATATCACATATTTGTTTACCAGAAGAGGCCTCTTCAAATGTAGCATTTTGTATGGACTAAGAAATGATCTCCTCACAAGCTTGAGCATTTTGCAAAACAACTCTATCAAAGCACAGATGTAGCCTCAAACACAAACATAAGAAACTGAAGAGTTGTGAAGGTATAGTTCCTCAAAAAGGTAACAGCTGAGGGAAGACAAACCTCCTCGCACTAAATAATCAAACCCCCCCCCCCCCCCCCCAAAAAAAAAAAAAACAAACAAACAAACAAGACAACACACCTTAATAGATTGGATCACTGTAGGAGTAGCATCTGCTAACTTATATGTCACCGGATGCCATCCCTGCCGTTTAGGGTCTTTGACGGATGAAAGATCCCATGATGTATGAGTCAGCGTCCTCCGTGTAATCTCGCCTTCAAGTCCTTCTCGCTGAAATTTAGAAGAAAAGATTAGAAAACAACATCGAAACTAGAGCTAATGATACATTCTACCCCAGCTAGCTGCCTGAAGACATATAACCTGTCATGGTATAAAACGTAACACATACCCCCCTGTGATGTGGACAAAACAGCAATTATGGGAAAACAGCAAAACTAATGGCAACTGTTAAAATGGAGCTTGAATAAACAAATTTTCTCTACTCCTACCAGTCATGAAAGACCAAGATAAATTTCTCAGTTATAAACATATGTTACATTCCAGTTTGCAGTTTAGTAAAAGTGTAAAACCAAAAGGGCTCTATGTACTTTCTAGTCAAACAACAGGAGTGTACTTTCCCAGGAGTGTACTTTCCCCAACTAATGATATTTCTGAAATGTCTAACTCCAGATACCCAACACTGACAATGAGCGAAAATGCCAAACCAAAAGATCTCGTGGCGGTTAGCTTCTTTTCATCTCAAGATCTTTCTATTCTACACAGACCCTAAACATTACTTTCAGACAACTTCGCTCTGAATTTGCTCTGATAATTATCGATTGGCAGGTACGTGGGTTAAACATAAACAAATGAAGTCAATCAACATCTGGGATTAGCCAGGGTAGGGCCAAAGACTCGAATTAAAAGCAATGGTAATTTGGTTCAACAGCATGACTACTTCCCTCCCCTGAAGCACAACCTGAGTCTCCTGTAGCACCCATACTAAGGCAATCCCACATTGGTGGGAAATGCGTAGGCTAAGTTATATACAAAGAAAATTTTTCACAGGTTAAGTTATCAAGTAACTACTAAAGCATTTGGGCAATGTTGGTAGGCCATTTTCACAGGTTACCAGGCCTGCAAAGGGTGGGTCTTTACACATACATCAAAGCACAACCCCGGCCTATGTGGTAGGGTCCACCTCTAGATTATGTACCTGTACGAGTCACCTCTGGAACTCATAAGGAGCAAACTGTTGTGCCTAACAATGTATTTATCAAGCTACCAAAACACCCTCCCTCAAGTGCAATCTCATCTTGCACGTGGAGGTTTGAAACCATGGTAGGGTCCGCCGAGCTATGATACCATGTTAAGTTACCAATTGTTCCAAACGCTTAAACTGTAAGGAAATGGGCCAACTATGTTTATCAAGCTATTCAACACCAAGAAGTTACTGAGCCAGTTATTTATATGGAACGTTAAGTTCCACTTTTTGAAACATCACTTTTTTCAAACCCCAAAACTGATGATATAATATCCTAATTGTCAGTCTATAAAAAGGATTAAAACTCAGATAAACTACTAAGTACCGAAAGTAATTGCACAGAAACACCCAAAATACAGGTCATAGAATGAGTCATCTGGCAATTTCATGTCACAATTTGGGCCAAAATAGTATTAAATTATATGGACTAAGAAACAACTCAGCAGCTCGCACAAAACTTAGTTTTACACAGGTTTGGAGAAAATTGTGTCCAACTATGAAAGAAAGTTTGTGATGTGAAAGATAGTCCTAGAGGAAAAAACATCTTTCAACAGTATGATTTTCTTGTCCCAAGTCCAATTTACCACAAACTATATTGATTTTTCTGTTTTGGGAAACACTAGCAATTCATTTATTTTCCCCCTAAAATAGGGGTCAGCAGAGTTGAAAGAAAGATCAATTTACCGCCAGTAATGTCTGAACGTAGTGTTCATCTGGTATACAATTATGCTCCTTGGATACATCCGCAGGCTGCACATAGCCCAAACCTTTGAGAATAGAGAATCAAAACTCCATCTATCAAACCATGCCCAAGTATAATTGCAGTTTAGTCTAGATATGTTGGCTATCACTTCAAGACCATGCTATAATAAACCAATCACCACAAAAGCGCAGAGCCAAGATGCCTTTACATGTTTTAAACCTTTCATTGCACATATACTCCACTGTGGTTTCAGTTTTGAAGGCGTCATACTGCCAATATATGTCACTATACACTAGGAAAATGGAAAAGGAAAACAGGAAACAAACCATGGGATGTTGTCGCCAAAACTCAGGTAGCGGCCTCCTCTGTATAATCATTAAAAACAGGTCAGCAAGCTAAGCAGCAAAAAATAAGTCCTCAACAAACAATCAATTTCAATAACTGTGTTATGACATGAAGTTATACTTATTCATCCTAGACTATAAAGAAGTAGGAGCAGACAGCAATCAATGGATCAGGACCCAGAGATTTAGGAAACTAACAGACTGCAACTGAGCATACTTGTTCCTACGAGAATAGTAAGGATGTTGATATCAAGTTTCAAACTGAATATTCAATCACTGTGTAGTAGGTTGAGAAGTAAGAATGTCCCTCCAGATGGGTGGGATGGAGTCCTCAGGAAAATACGGTTTGCTGATTTATTCAATTAAACAAAAGTTTCTACTTCCAGAATCAGTACAGAATGCATGCACAGTGCAACAAGAGAACTATAATTTTGAAGCGATAAAACCCTTCTACGACGTTGATTGCATTCAACTTGCCTTGCAGTGCCATTGAAACATAGGATATACTGTGTCATCTTTCATTGTAATCTCTGCATGTTTTCTTGTGAGAACAACCCACTGCAAGAAGATGAATAGACCACTAGAATTTGTTAAACATTGAACTATAGATAACGTTTCATGGTTTTCTATTGGCCTTCAAGAAGAAGCAAAACCAAAATTTAACTCTTACCTGGGATCCTTTCCTCCAGTTATGAAGAGGAATCACAGGATGCATTCTTGGATTGTAGCGGCCCTCTTTTGTGTCAGAAAAACTGCTCCAACATCAAAATTAGAGAGAAACGATAAGAACTTTGGATTCAATAGTCTTGCACTTTCAAACTCAAAAGAGCTATCCGAGATAATAGCTGATCTTTATCTAGCATGAAAACACAAAGTACTTATTGTTAAGGAAATAGAGTCTCACATTGCTTGGGTGTGGAATGGGTGATCACTTAATAACATTTGGGACCTCTCCACTCTTTGCCAATTGGTTTTGAGATGGATATAAAGTTTCAACATGGTATCAGAGCGGGGCCCGTTCCACCCCACATTTTATAAAATTTACAATCCACACCCCACGATGACAGACCAGCAAAAAGGCTGCACGATGATAGGACCCAAAAGTGGCCACACGTGACAGATCTCAAACGCGGCTGCACGTGAGGGGGGATGTTAAGGAAATAGAGTCTCACATTGCTTGGGTGTGGAATGGGTGATCACTTAATAACATTTGGGACCTCTCCACTCTTTGCCAATTGGTTTTGAGATGGACATAAAGTTTCCACACTTATTGTATCAGCAATGGGGAGATCAAGAAATGCAGTACTGACCTGTCCACAAAACTAGTTGGTGCAGACATAATATAGTCATATGTGTAGCTGAAGTTGTACAACGGTATGCAGCTGAAACAAGTTTAAGTAGCCAAAATAAGACTAGATAAAAAGAGCGCCAAAAGAATAACTTCTACCAGACAATAGTGAGGCACAACAAATACTTGATACCACTTAACTTCACATACAATAAAAGTATAAAACATTTCTATTTGACTTTGTCTTCTTTCTTTAATTTTTTTTCCCCCTGTGGCTCCATCTTTATGCACAATGAAAGTATGTTTAGAACATTTGTAGAGAACAATATATCATAATTCCCAACACCTTTAAGGAGATTAAAGCGCACCTGTCTGAAAGAAAAAGAAATCGAACATTAAAAGGATCCGCAAATGCGTGCTTCAGTAAAATACGCTCTGCCCTAATCATGCTGGCCTCTCCCCAATCTACCTGGAAAGAAAAACACTCGGTAACTATAGGTATGCCTCTGTAATAGAAGGGAAGCAACATTTCTTAAATTATTTTCTAAGAACACTTGATAGTTGAGGGCCGAGACAATATTTGACTGCCTATACAACTGAACGATCAAGGTCGTCTTCCTTCACATTACAGTCTTTTGGCTTCCAACAGTAGATGGGTTTTTTTTTCCGATG
Organism: Rhododendron simsii; assembly: GCA_014282245.1. Lineage (NCBI taxonomy): Eukaryota > Viridiplantae > Streptophyta > Magnoliopsida > Ericales > Ericaceae > Rhododendron > Rhododendron simsii. The sequence continues at coordinate 5,533,604 of CM024960.1, forward strand.
TTAACTATTTGAAAGAATTCACATGAATATATCTAATATCTTGAAACTGCAGGAGCTTTACATTCTTCTCTTAAGGAGACCTCAAACGTGAAGAAGATGTGCACAACTGTCAACTCTCCACTCCAATAATAGATGTCCAGTACACAAACCTGTATGCTGTCATTAACTTGACGATTTAGGAAGTAAGTTGATCTTGTTGTTGCCTTGTTGAAGAGGAACCCAGGCCTAGAGTGAACGAAGATTGAAAATTTGTTCTCTTTATCTCCCTGCAAACCCACAAAAAGTGCTTGTTAAACAAAAATAAATAGGTAACACTCATGAACCATAAGAATTACCATACCTTGCCCCCATGATATGGAAAACGGAAAACATTCACTTGCATATACAATGTGAATGAATGAAGACACATACTAAAAAAAATATGATTTTGATTGCCATACTATGATATATATATATATATATAGGACAACGTCAATCACCATCCCTCCCTTTCTCTGCAACAAAAATGACTAATCTGCCCATCTACTTAACAGCAGCTCACACAAGGCACTGAAGGCAGTCATGATGTGAAGCACTTTTTGTGCCAGTGTAATAGGAGTTCTTACTACAATTTAACAAACTAACAGCAATTCTAGATCTGCTGAACATAGCGAAGATTAAATTCAGCATTAGCTAGTTTATATCATTACAACATCTCAATAACGAGACCCCACCAGATAACCGTATTCCACTAATACTTTTTTTTGATAGGCAAAAGTAACATCATCGACAATGCACCAATCCAGAAACCAAATCAATCATCTTTCGAAATGGATAAGATTTGCAAGTACGTAAATCACATCTAACTAGAAACTCACAAGCTCACCAACACAGAATCAATACCATACAAATCGGACAACTAGCTCAACTAAGGAAATACTCCCCTACCGCTCGACGAGAGTCCTAAATGACAGGAGGGACCAGCCTACCACCCGAAAAACGATTTCAAGAAAAGATTCCTCTACGTTAGGCTAAGGCCTTTGAGTAAGAGAGACATTTGCGTGGCGGCCAGGTACGGCTAACCGCCCACAGGACGATGGATAATATGCATATAATGTCAACCATATCGATATCAATAGGCATTCCCGTATATTAACACAATTTTTCCAGATATTGATACAACCTTTGCACATTATCCACCGATACAACTTTTGCACATTATCCACCACCCTAAGGGCTGAGATTAGCATTTTCCTAGCGTTATAACAAGCCGTCCTATGCTAAATTTAGGAGCAAATTAGCCGGGCTGAGCTTTATAGTGTTCAAGCTCTGCTGGTTTATTAAACGAGCGTAAAACTCGAGCTCGAGCTTGGCTTGTTTATAAATGAGCCGAGCGGCCAAGCCTTCACAAGCCGAGCCTGTCTAATTTACTTAACGAGCCTCTTTAAATGAGTTGAGCCTACAAAACGAGCCAAGCCGAGCTTTTGAGCGTTGAGTTCGGCTCGTTTATTTAATGAGCCTTAAACTCAACCTCGAGCTTGGCTCAATTACTTAACGAGCCAAGCCATGAGCATCTCGGTTCATACGCAGCCCTAGCCTAAATTTCAGCTCAAACAAATTGTCAACATACATTGTAAATGAAGTGATCATCCGTACAGTAATGAATAATACCAAATACGTATAAAGCTCCTGACATGAAAAGATTACCTGAAAGAAAGCATCCCAAACCATATCCAGCGGAAGCCGATTCCTCGCAATATACAGGAAAGCGATTTTCGGCTTCTGAACATAAGGAGGAGAAAACAGACCCAACGTCCTGATTCGACTGGACTGCGACTCCAGTAAAACCATACTCACCCAGCAAAACCCCAAGAACAGCACGATTAATAATAGCCTTCTCTTCCATTGGTGATGCGACTTCAACGGATTAACCCTTCGTTTCATCTAGTTTCCAACCTCACTTAACGATGCTCAATCATTTCGAGCTGATTCCGAGGCAGAATTACCCCAATGTTAGGGCTCAACTGTGTAAGTTAAGCTCAGCGATAATCCCGCTTTCACCAAAATTTACTCTAGAAACACCAACTCTTCAACTTCAAGCTTAAGAGTAACTGCAAGCCAGTGAATTACAGAAAAACCTTCACAATCGCGCTCTCTCTCTCTCCTCTCCTCTCCTCTCTCTCTCTCACTCTACCGCAGTTTCGAGTGGAATTGAGGAGACTTGAGACTCTGACTGAGGGCCTGAGGGGAGTTGTTCTCTGGAACGAGCTTTGGACAATGGGGTGTCTTGAAATGGAAACAATGGTGAGTTGCGTATGATGCAGGGGATCAGATCCACCTTTTCCATTGATGAACGTGGGCCCGTCGTCATGTTTACTGCAACATGGGGCTATAGATATTTTTATTTTATTTTTGAATGGAGGCTATATAGTTTTTGATTACCGTTTTACATCTCAAAATAAGGACTTAAAAAATAAGAATTTATTTTAAGCTTAAAAATAATTTTTTAATTTTTTTTATAAGATTTGATAAATTTAATTTAGATCTCTCAAATAAAATTCATATAACGTATTTTTTTATTTTAATAAAATTATTATTTTTAAACTTAAAAATTACAAATGAATATTTATTTTTTAGGGGTAAACCAAAACACCACTTCTCCAACCCAATGATCATAAAAATAAAATAAAACAACTCCTCCAACTCAAGAGAGGAAAAGTTAATTCGGTACCCCAGGAACGCTCATATTCGCGTATTTGTGTGTATGAGCGAAAGCACGAATATGAAAGGGTCTTTGAAATATATCCATTAAATATTACGAGAGCGAGGATTAGGAGCAGAAACGTGGAACATTTTGAAAAAATTATGTGACTAAAGCCATTGTAGAAAAGACTTAAAAGGAAATAAAGCAGAAAGAGTAATGCTGAAAACATGTTCGTAGCGTGCTGTTAAATAAAAGCATCACAAATGGGGTTAGACCAGATCATATATGACAGGACCAGATCAACAACTAACAACCTGGTTTTGCTATCATCATTGTATATACGACTAACTTGGGCTATGTTATTTTCTTTATAACCGGATATTCAGGCCAAATTATGCGCAACTCAATTGATTTCGGAGTTCTAAAATTAACGACCGGACAAATTCTCAGGTGGTCTCAAGATTTGGAATGTTTGACCTCTTTAGAATGCGAACATATGACCTTATAAATGACAAATACTTATTTATTTTCTCATACTCACTTAGCTAAAAACTATTCTTATTTTACTCTGCAAATTATTTTTGAACTATTCTTATTTGATTCTGCATAACCTGATTACAACAAGCAATATTTGTGCGACTTTTTAAGAAACAAACTCACCTAATATAATTATTATAAGTAGTTAGGTAATTTTTTAAGTGTACATCGCAATCATTAACCAACCGAAAAATACTGGTGGAAGGTTGCATCAGGCTTGATGATTTCGTTGACTTGATAATTTAGTAGGAGAATATCCTGAATTAGCGTTAAAAAAAATTTAAAAAAAAAAAAAAAAACCCCACCATGTACTCCTTTGACCTTTGACGCAGGGGGAAAAAAAAAAACAAAGCAACTGGCAAAACAAAAACTATAGTATGTGTTTTGCCAAGCTGGAAATTTTTTTTGGGTGTTGCTCGGCAAAGTGATCATGTGGTGCCTTAACATTCTTTACAACTATATTTAGATATATGCGGTGGTAAAGAAAAAATATACTACATCTAGGAGGGTGTTATAAAACAAAAACTTCGGCAAGAGTCAAACTCCGACAAGGACCCTCTGACCCATAACTGATTTTGGTGATGCGGTGGTGGCTCGCATTTGACGTTTTGAGAACGAACGAGAGTTTAAGGCTTAGAATTGTTTTGATAATTGAATTGAGACCTGATAAGAATATCAAATAAAGTAAAATGATCACCACTTTAAGTGAGTGAACAAAATATCCTCAAGTATGTGGGTATTTTTTGCGAGAAATTGAATTGCATAAAAAACCAAAAACTACCTAAAACTTCAAAAAGAAAAATAAAAGATTGCAGTGAGGCAAGTGATCCCGGTGAGGCTCTTCATTAGTAGATTAAAAACTGAATGAAAGGTTATTTATTTATTTATTGATTAAAATTTATTTATTTTTTTCATTTTACAAGGTGTTGGGGGTTAGTGTCCAGGACCACCTAATAATGTTTTGTTTAAGTGTGGGTAGGATGCTATTTTGTTAATTAATTTAGACTCATAATAGGTTGGGCCCATTTCTTAGGCACAAGAGGATAGATGGGTGTTTTCCCAAGTTTGTGGTTTTTTAGCTAGCTCTTTGATTTGATCGATCTTGTAGTAGCAGCTTACTATCACACCTAAGATTATGGTATCTTCATCACTAACGAATATGTGCATTGGATTTAAGTCTTATTTCATATGCCATGCCATGGAACGAAGCATGAAGTCAGGGTCGATCTGTGATTTTGGATAATCAACACAGCTCAAATCTTCTTCAAATTGAAGGTAAAAAGGTCCAAATCCTTTATAATAATAAATAAATAAATAACCTCCACCCCCAATTTGATACTTACACAGTTACACTTCACTTGACCCTTTGCGTGATGCCGTTTCCCGTACTCTCCCCTCCCCCCTCAAATCCCTTTCTTTCTTTCCTCTTTGTATTTTTTTTTTTTCCTGTTTATTTCGTTCTCTTTCTTTTCAGTTTTGGGTGATGGTTTGGTGGCCGCCTCGGGTTGAGTTCCTTGGAGACACTCAAGAATATTAAGAACAAAGAACAAACATAAGGTTTTTAGAGCGAAAAGTTGGAGAGATTGAAGGTGTGAGTTGAATGGCTTGACAAATGGTCCTATTTATAGGAAAATGAGGATCTCTCTCTCTCTCCCCCATATGGCCCCCCCTCCATCTTGCTCCATAGTCATATCCAATCCAATTTTAAGCATGCTAAAGCCTTCCTCTCTCTTGTCATTCTATCCTAGGTGCAAGACTATGTGATTATATAGACTAGTATGCATGTATACCTAGAAAATACTACGTATAAGACGATTAATAGGTTCAAGTCTATTTCTAGTCTTTGTGAAGTAATTGAGAGAAAAAAAAGTGTTTCAATTGATCATGTTTATCCGACTGTTTTTTTTTCCTTTTTTTTTGTCATTTACAGATTAAAAAATATAGTTAAAAAAATAAGTGTTCCAATTTTTAATCCGTTTGAACCGGTTAAAAAATGTTATTTTTCTGATCATTTCATCTTAAATGGTCGTAATAAATTTTTGGCTCTAAGGCCTTTCAATAGGCACCCTAAGAGAACTCTAAAAAAAAATACGGAATCTTAGGGTGCTCATTGAAAGGTTTTAGAGCCAAAAATTTACTACGACCATTTATGATGAAATGGTTAGAAAAATAACATCTTTATACCGGTTCAAACGAATTAAAATTTGAAACACTTATTTTTTTTACACCATTTATATATTAAAAATATAGTTAAAAATTTTGTATTTCAATATTTTAGTGAAAAAATATAGTATAAACACAAAGTCCTCCTTTTATAGCCTTCAAAAATAATATTTTTGGCAGACGAATCAATATTTTTGATACTTGTCTTTTGTTCACACTCTAAGCATGAGTTGTAAGTATTGCCTGATCTAATGAATCCGACTGTTTTTTTCCCTCCTTTTTTCCTATATACATATTAGAAAATATAGTTAAAAAAATAAGTGTTTCAATTTTTAATCCGTTTGAACCGGTACAAAGATGTTATTTTTCTGATGATTTCATCCTAAATGATTGTAATAAATTTTTGGCTCTAACGCCTATCTAAGAGAGCCTTAAAACTAAATAATGATTCTTAAAGTGTTTGTTGAAAGGCCTTATACCAAAAAATTCATTATGACTATTTATAATAAAATGATCAAAAAAATACGATCTTCACCCGGTTCAACTGAATTTAAAATTGAAGCACTTAATTCTTGAAATATATTTTTTAATATAGAAAGGGTGTATTTATAAAAATTAAATAAATAAATTGAAAGTAATTAAATAAAAAGGAAATTAAAAAGTGAGGTACTTTATTTGGGAGGGGGGGAAGAAAGCAATTTACGGCGCTGAATGCCCATCGATTGTAGAGCTGCGTTAGCTGACAATGCAAGGCTCAACATAGCTTGCTCTATCTCCATATCAATTCGTAGAGCAGTCTCAATAGACTTTTTAGAATTGCATACAGAAAATTCATAGCTGCCTCGAAAGAGCAAATATGACGATGTTATTCGATATTTTAATCACAATTACAACTCATGACGGTCTATGAATCTATTCTAATTATCAACGGAGATTTTGGAAGAGGTGCCTCCTCTTCTTGTTCGGAAAAGAAGTAAATGACAGTTACTTGAAAGTGGTCTTCAAGCTCCCAAGTTATTGCTTTTGAGTTTGGCAAGGGCCGACAACGGAGGGAAAACGAAAGGCCTTCTCTGATAGGCCAGACGGGCCATAAGTGCAGTGGAAACAGGCTTCCCAAAAACGTCATCTTGCAGGGACGGAACCAGAATTTCGTAAACGCCGGGGCCGAACTATGAACAATAAGATTTTGAAATTTTAAGGCTCGCGAATTTAATAGTTTGTTTGGTTAAGGTTTGCGGGAGTTTTTTTGGTAATAAGCGGAGAGATAGAAAGAGAAATTAGATTAATAGTTGAAGGAAAAACTTATGGGAGACCATGTGCAGGGAGAAAATTTTGGTTGTGGGACCTAAAACAAACATATTGTTCAAGTATTTAATTGTGTAAACAACACCCAATACAAAATACAATATCCACATATTCTTAACAAACTAAAAAATAACTAATATTAATATTAAAATTCGAAAAAAAAAAAAATCCCGGAATCACTCGGGGGCCGTGGCCCCCATATGCCCCAATGTGGTTCCGTCATTGCCATCTTGGGTCACCACTCCAAGCTCTCAACCCTTTGAGCGAAATGCACCTAAAGGAAAGAAAATATATCCATGGACCAACCCCGTCATTTCCACCCAATTCGGAATGGAAGCCTCGATCAACCTGTCATCATGTCCTCATGACTAAGGAAGCACTTTAAGCAACGGCTTTGATGGAGTCATACCATTGTGTTTGAGAGAAATCACATTCGAAAAGGGTAGACAATTAGTTGGAGAGCAGCAAGTAGTACTCAAGCAAAACTTGTAGCAAAAGAGGCCGGGAAATTTCGATCATATTTGGCAGCCCTTGCTTATATTTCTTATTTATTTTTGAATTATTCTGCTTCCTGTGAAGTTCCAACCATACTTATCTCTTATGACTTGATTGAAAAACCTAATAAATAAGGCTTTTCCTTCCTGTCACTCTCCGTTTAAAGTATTGTTCCCGACCTCTTCCTCCAACTTACATTCGATCCTTGTTCTGATCTCACGGCTAAGACGGCTCGCGTAAGACAGCATAACAAAAAATGATTGACTGACACTGATATCCCAAACTGTACTATATATCTAGGAAATTGATATTCGTGCTCCACTTTTTACTAGTAGCGCTCCACTTTGTTCATGAAGTTACTAGAAACTTCAAGTTAAAATTAGAGTACCATCAGTAAAAAGTGGAGCGTGGAAATCAGTTTCCCATATCTGTCGCAGGCTTAATTATTCAAGCAAAAAGTAATCTTCTTCATCTTCGGAGTTGGGCTCAAGAGATGGGCCGCAGAACATGCCACCCCATTTTGGGAAATAGATGAGGGCCAGTGAGAGAGTAGAGACAATCATCATCAGGCCCATGAGTGAAATGCCGGTTTGGGTTGAGAATTGGTTGGACCCCGAAAACAAGAGAAGTTGGGTCACCACTGCCCCAACAGTCCCACCACTCCCTGTCATCCCTGATATCACTCCCAGTGACCTGTAAAAAAAATGAAAAAAAATCTGATGAAAATATTTTAAAAATAAAAAACGCCATAAATAAAACACAGCAGCTAGTTGAAGAGTACAGTCACTTTGTTTGGTTATTGAGCATCGTGCATTGAGTAAATTTTTTTTTTCAAAACTTTGTAAGCGAACAAAGTTACCGTTCGGGATGATGCTATGGTGTCCCCGGTCATTTTGGGGACACCGTAATTTTTGGCATAACAAAACCCTTACAAGCATAACAAAAATCATTATAAGTATAATAGAACCATAATACGGCATAACTAAGGCATAACCAAAAACCAATCAAGGCATAATCAAAAATCAACCAAGGCATAACCAACCAAGTTATGCTTTGTTATGGTTTTGGTTATACTTATAATGGTTTTAGTTATGCTTATAATGAATTTGGTTATACTTATAATGGTTTTGTTATGCCAAAAGTTACGGTGTCCCCAAAATGACCGGGGACACCGAAGTCATTCCCTTTCGTTATATTTTGGATGGTTATTGAGCATCGTGCATAGAGTAAATTTTTTTTCCAAAATTTGTAAGTGAACAAAGTCAATATTTTATTTTAGATAACCAGGCGGCCAGACTACGCTCACCTCGACTAATTCTATGGGACTAATCCCACTATCTAGTACTAGCTGGGCATTTGAAGACATAGGAAAGCTTTAAGTGAAATGACCCCAAAAGAGTTGATAGTTAAAGAACTTAAAGTTGTTGATAGCAATTCTGGCCTTGTTCCTCGGAGGCGGGGGAGCTGTTGTCCCTTTAAGGGGCAGCTGCCTGCTTTCCCGGTTGATCAAGGCTCGTTCTGGTCTCGTTCCAATGATTGGTAATGTTCATTTTGTAGAGCTTGTCAAGTAGAACAAGTGTACCAAAAATTAGCTAGATTGGATATATCATTAAGGGATGATGCTATGGTGTCCCCGGTCATTTTGGGGACACCGTAATTTTTGGCATAACTTTACCATTAGGAGTATAACAAAAATCATTACAAGTATAATAAAACCATAACATGGCATAACCAAGGCATAACCAAAAACCAATCAAGGCATAACAAAAAATCAACCAAGGCATAACCAACCAAGTTATGCCTTATTATGGTTTTGGTTATGCTTATAATGGTTTTGGTTATGCTTGCAATGAATTTAGTTATGCTTATAATGGTTTTGTTATGCCAAAAGTTACGGTGTCCCCAAAATGACCGGGGACACCGAAGTCATTCCCATCATTAAGTGTCTGAATGTTGGAACATATATAATTTGCCAATAATGGGTTCCAGTGGATTTGATCCAGTGTTTCAGATCCATTCTTTTCAAGATAAAAATGTTCTGATAAGACAATTAATAATATTCGATCGAGCTAATTTTTGGTATACTTGTTCTACTTGACGAGCTGTACAAAGTGAACATTTTCGATCATCGAATCGAGACCGGATCGAGCGAGTCCTGCTCGGCCGGAACAGCAGGCTGCTGCTCCTTAAAGGGACAGCAACTCCCCGGCATCCTTGTTCCTCCAAGAGCTTTTTCGGCTATTTCATTTTAATTTGCCTTATCCAAATATATATATATATATATATATTGTATTTATTAGTTTTGCATTAAACTTTTGTGGATTATTATTCATCTTGTCGAGACGAATCAGAAAATAGAAATCTGAATTTTAAGGTAAGGTCAAATAGTAAAAGTAGAAGTAGGAATCTGTATTTTTCAAGTGACATTTTAAAGTTACGTAGATTAATCCCCCCTTGTCACTGTTTAGCGTCGGTCATGGGTATGTGGTCTGAGAGACGGAGACCATCTCAATCAACATAAGAGCATCTCAGAGTTAAATATCTTCACATTCTGAGATCAACCTCGGAAATATCTAAAGACACGTGTGGAATTTTTGCATCTTGAAATTTAGCATCTTTGAAATTAAGAATTCCGCGGGCTCCATTGTGTTTGTTTGCCTTCAAGGATTTTAATCCTCCCTGGTCTCGTAATAGGGATCGCGGTCTTGTCCGGTGCGCTTGTGTGTCCTTTTAAAGTCTACTTTAGTGATTATGAACGTTCATCTTTTAAATCTTGTTTAAAATATCAAACACTGCGTAAATCATGTTTTAACAAATGTTGTTTGATTTTATATTTAGGTATACACTAGTGCAGATTTCTATACTATATAGTGTATGTTTTTTCGAAAACACATCAAACAATCTTCAATCGTTGCAGGACTGTTTTTTTCAACGAAGTTTAAAAGTGAACAATTTCGATCATCAAAATAACATACTCATAGAATAGACAAAATCATGTTTTTTTTTTTTTTTCTTGAAAAAGGGGCAAAATCATTTCTCAACCATGCGATTTTAATCTCTTTAGGGGGAAGCAAGGGCGGGGGATTAGATGTTGAAAAGTGGGTCAAGCAACCCCGATGCGTAGGAATTTTTTTGGCTGCTGATTTTGTTATTTCTTTTTTGTTAACGCCACTCATTTGCAAATGTATTTTTGGTGCAAAAATATACTTGCAGGAGGGTGACGTTAACAAAAAAGGGAGTGACAAAATCATTTCTCATTTTTTTTTCTAAAACAAATGTTTTTGCTGGCATTTTTGATATTTGATTCAAGAAATAGTAAAGAATTACCACCGTGAAAAATAGATTTTCACCCTACAAATTTTTTATCTGGCTCCGCAAGTTATCCAAAAAAAGAAAATCTGGCTCGCACCGAGAAGAAGGATTGGGGAGAAGTTTTTGGGTGCCGGGTGGGTATCACAGGTGGTATCCAGTCGGCGGTCCTAGCCGTCCAAACGTATTTTAGATAGTCTAAATTTTAGAGAGAGAAAAAGAAAAGAGAGAGTGGTCAGATGAGGGGATAAATAAGAAATAAATCTACACTGTCCAAAATACGTTTAGACGGCTGAGATTGCCAACGGGTACCGTCAAATAGTACCCTCTCGGCACCCAAAAATTTCTGGAATTTGGGACAATAGATCTATATAGATTGGAGACGAGGCAAAAAAAGGAAGAAGGGAGAAGCTCGACCTTATAAAATATCCAAAACAAGTTAGGTAAACAGGCAGCATCTTCAAACAAAGTTAAACAAATGTTATTTACTAATTTGTTAGCTATTTATTCAACATCAATTTTGTTGTCTTCAACGTACGGATCAGTCATTTGGACACGTTTGTTGTCCGTTTATACGTGATTTGTCAACCATTACAATAATATACTAGTAAAAGAAGTAAAGAACTAAGATCCAAGAAAACATATAAAACTAATTAATTATGTTTCTCATCTCTCTTTTGTTCTCTCATTAAGAATCCAATTAAGGAGAAGAATATTCCTTAATATGACTTTACAAAACATTTTTTTTAGGGAGGGCAAGAGGGTAACTTTGTTTTCCAATAAAGGAAAGGCAAGTACTTGTCTAAACTTTTGTTGTATTGTAAAAATTAGCAATTTTTATTTTTTGGATATCGAAAACTAAAATTGTTCAAAATCAGTTTAAATTGGTGTAAAAGTTGAAATTGTTTTTTTTGCACAAAATGGTACTTTAACTTTTATTCAAGAATTAAAAAACTTTCTGTAACAGACTATAATAGTTTGACAGATGGGTATTTCTTAAAGTTCATTTTGTGAAGTGTGCTAACTGCTAAGACTGAATTTTGCAGAGTCTTGACTTAACTTTAGTATTTTCATACTCCTATTTCACTGACCATTATAATTTTTTTCACTATTTATTAATTTTCATATAAAAATCTAAAAGGAAAAAAAGGTTAAAAAAAAAAGAAGCAGCAAAAGTTGAGTTTGTCTTTGATTGTGTAGGAAGTTAGGAACATACCTTTGGGAAACAAAAGGCACCACTCCAAACGTAAGCCCGGAAGCCGCCTGAACGAACACCGAGAAGCAGCACATAACAACGACAGACCCCCACAGCGAGTCAACCCTCCCAAGCAAAACACAGAGCAATCCCGCCACCGTCTGCACCACCCAGAGGCTCCACAGCCTCCCCCTCATCCCAAACCTCCGCCCCATCTCGTCCGACACCACCCCTCCTGCCGGCCTCGACACGACATTCGCCAGCCCGAAACTCGCCGCTATCGCCCCCGCCACGTCCACATCCACCCCGAACCTGTCGTAAAGAAAGAAATTTTTATTAATCGCTTGTAACGGATACAATGATTAAAAGGATATAAGAGAAAGGAAAAAACATTAAGTCCACACACTCACTGCACCAGTCCACTGCATACCTACGTGGGACCCACCCTGATTCCAAAAAAATACAAAAAAATTCATAAATTTTAAATTATTTTTAAAATGAAGCATTGTAAAAATCAGCTCAATCGCATATCGATGGATATGTTTTTTGAATTCTAGGAGACAAAATGAGAGCCTAGGGTGGGCCTCACGTAGGCATGCGGTTCGTGGACCAAGTGGCGGACTCGTGCGGTGAACATTTGAGAAAAAAAGGGCATCACAACGGGAGAGAAACAACCTGTCGTAAAAGTACTCCGCAAGTATGTTATCCGCCGTCAATTCGACTCCGAAGCAGTACCCGTACGTCAACCCCAGTACCCACCCCCGGTAATTCCTAAGCCCCCTAAACAACACGGTGAAAAAGTTATTACCGCTGCCGCAAGTTTTACGCGAGCTCTTTTTACAGCTGTAGTTTCCATCGGGGAGATCCTGGCCGTAGATCAGTACCAGAATGGCAGTTACGGATTGGAACACGGCGGGGACCACGAAGGCGGCGCGCCAGGCAGTTGACGACGGGATTTGGAAACAGTCGGTTAGGAGAGAGACGATGAGGGGCATGAGCAGTTGGGTCGCGCCGGATCCCACATTGGCCCAGCCGGCGGCGAAGCCGTTAGCGAGGCCGACGACGTTGGAGGAGAACATGGAGGACATCCAGAACTGGTTGGCAACGAAGTTGGCCAGGGAGAAGCCGATGAGAAAGCGGACGAGGATGAAGGAGAGGGGGGATTGGATTAAGGAGACGGAGAGGACGACGGGGGCGGTGAGGAGGGAGAGGGTGGAGGAGGCGATGCGGGGGCCGAAGAGGTCGCAGGCGGGGCCCATGGCGAGGCGGGCGAAGATGGAGCCGGTGAAGGCGGCGATGCCAGCACGGCCGATGTCGGTGGAGGAGAGTTGGAGGTCGGAGCGGATGAGGGAGAGGAGAGGGGGGATGGAGAAAGTGGAGAAGAAGTTGGAGAAGAGAGAGAGCCAGGAGAGGTGGAAGGCGAGCATGTGGGGAGAGGAGAGGGAGAAGAGGCGGAATTCGGTGGCTTTGTGGTCGGCATCGACGGGGAGAGAGAAGTGGGGTGTGGGTGGTGGTGGTTCCATGGTGGATGCAGTGCAGAAGTGGTGGTATCTAGAGAGAGAGAGTGTGTGTGTATTAGCACACGAGTTGGAACAATGTTTTGTTTATCTCAGTTGCATGCTTTGAATCTCAGGACGAGCAATTTTATTTCTCCACTGGCCTCCAACTCATCTGTTGTCACACGTACAAGACAGTAATTTAATAATTAGAAGCCTTTTTACCAACCTAACAAGTCTTTATTTAAAATTTTCTCATCCTAACAAAAGAAATCAAAAAAATAAAAAATTAATTTTACACAAGTATTCCCTATCATGATTGTGGACTAGGGTGAGCCCATAAAGTACAAAAAAGGAACTTGGTCCGAGTTGATCGCGTATTAATTGCGCGCTGGGAGTTTTTGAATTTGAGCCGACAGAATATCATCGAAATTCATTGGCTTTGTTTGGTTGAGTATTTAGTTTAATTTAGTTTTGGTAGTGGGAGGAGAGAGAAATAGGGTAATAATTGGAGAGAGATAGAGAGATGAGAAAGTAATAATTGGAAAAATAGGGTAATGATTGAAAAAAGAAGTAAGGTAATGATTGAAAAACAAAACAAAATCAAATCAAATGTTCCAAACGAACATAGCCATTGTCATTACTTAATTAACTTAACTAGTAACATTCTTGACATTTGGAAGAAAAAACAAGGAGACGACTGCTTGAAGTTTGGACACTTCGGAATACTTCCAATTTCAACCAAATAGAACCGATGATCGGGGGGATGTGAGTCTGGACTAGGTTTTCACCACAATCAAGACTCATTGTGCTCCCCCTATTCGTATTTTGGGATCTAGTTCTTTTGGTCTATTGAATCCATACGTAGTCCAACACATGCAAATTTTGGGATGGTGCTATGCAGTGAGATTTGCACAGCACTGTGCTGCGCCCTTTCGAGCTGTCGGATCATGCATCTGATGGCATGGGTCTCATATCGGCAATCAATAATCGAGAGTCGTTCATTGCCGAGATGAGATCTAAGCAGTCGGATGCACGATTCAACAACTTTGGAGAGCGCAACACAGTGCTGCACACATTACTGTATAACACCATTCCCCAATTGGTCCAACACAAGTCCCCTCGAGAAAGAAACCATATAACGATGAAAGAAATCACCAAAATCTGGCATTCAACAAAAACGGATGAACTATACCAATAAATACGTACAAATCTCAAACCAAAAACCTTTGTACTAGTATATTTGTGGGTGTGCCATGTAAATTAGTGCATTAATTGTTTGGTCTCAGGTTTTCAGGTACATCTACAATATGATATGTGGGCTCTAATTTCTCATGTGGTTAATTTGGAGGGGAGAAGAATGAATTGTTAGTGTTGACGATTTGGAAGATATAATCGGAGGACTTTTATGCCGGAAGAGAGGCCCTCGCCCCGGAGGGGTGAGCCATACCTCAACAGATCGGTTTGAGGAAATTAAGGTATATAATTTCAAATGATATCGAACACTTCTAATGATATATAGTACAAGCAGGACATTAATTCATGTTGGAGTATCACTTCATGGTAGCATAACATTATTGGAAATTAATCATGAGACATGATTGAACCAGATATTCCATCGCATGAGCAGTACTTCTAATATAATGTTATACGTTATATTTATTATGTAACTCAAGTATTCATGTCAACTTACGCGTACTTCGATTAATGTGTGAGCACCGATTGATCGATTGGTTTGGGGCATTTAAAGTTGAGTGCAAGCTCGGAATAAACTAATTTCGCAAGAGTTGATAACACTTGAGTGATTTCGATCCTCATACTTAGAAAGAAGCAAACTCGTCCCAAATTTTGACCATGCATCATGCCAACCTTTTGGATTATGACGCTCACTTTATAGTTCATCTTTTAATTCATAATCCTAAATCAATCATTCTTTGAGACAAAGGGTAGTTGGCTGACAATAGCAATACCTTTTTGGAAAAGTCTACAATAAACACCGTTTAAAAAGGTATACTATATGCACCTATTTTATGGTTTATTCATAACATTTTAGTGTGTTTCGTAACTTTTGTTCTAGAATTCATAACCTTTCAGTAGTACGATTCATAACATTTTGGTATATCTCGTAACCTTTATACGATTCGTAACTTTTTAAGAATATGGTTCATAGCATTTTCTCTATAATTCATAAATTGTTTGGAGGGTGCATATGATACACACCCAAATAAAAAGTGTGTATTGTAGTCTTTCCATACCTTTTTTGCTTAGATTTTTTCAGTGGCGGAGCTAGGATTTTGTTGTCGGGGGACCGGCTTAACAGACATATATATTTTTATCGAAATATATAATTATTATATTATAAGGTTTTTGCTTTTCAGTTCATTACATTTGTACATTAAATTGATTCTTTAGGTTATTTCAACTGTCACGTACTTATTTCTTATTTATGAAAGAAATGAGAATGTAAAATAACCAGTTTTTTATCAAATCGAAGCAAAATTATTAAGATTATAAGTAACTATATACGAATAATTATCAATAATATTTAAAATCAAGTATATATAAAATAAAAATTTTAAAACTCGGACGCTTAGGGAGCCAGCCGGGCCCCCCCGGCCCCTATACACCTCCGCCCCTGGATTTTCCGCTTGGATTCCACATTTAACGCACCCACCCTCTTGACGAACAAGATTATCTCATTTATATTAAAAAGAAAAGAAAAGAAAAGATTACAATTACAATAATAAAAGAAAATACAACAAAACAAAACAAAACAAAAAAAAAAAACAGAGAAAAACCCGTTTGGTAGGGGTCATAGATAGATAATCAAATAACAATCCTGACGTCTATATTCGAGGCTTATTTTTTGTGTTTATCTCCAGAATATATAACAATTCTGTATACTATATGTATTTTAAAACTAATTAAAATCAATTTGTGTCGAGTTTCCGAATGAGCCCCGAGTACATGTTAAGGTATACTCTATTGTTTTTTCTATCTGCATATTAGGGTTAGGGTGTACTTCATCTTTTCACTTTTGATTAATGGAGTAACAAAAAGGAGAAACTTTCTTCAAAAGAATTTTGGTTTTCGTTCTAATTTTTTATTATTTCTGTTGCTCTTGTCGAGACAAATCAATAATCTATAAAAGTTTGACAAAAACTAGCAAACGCAAAAAAAGAATTGAAAAAAGACAAAAGAAAACCGAGTTGATTTATTTAGGAAAACTAAGCCAAGTTAACTTTAAAACGCAGAAGGAACATGGATTAACCGATAGGAAGTTAATAAAACTACTCTAGCTACTATATTTACGACGAACAAAAGACTCTAGATGCATTGGGTTACTCTATTTTGGGAAAAAATAATTCATAACTGACACAATATGTAATTTTCTATGCATTTTTCTGTTCCAACCATTTTGCGTCCGAGACGTGATTTCTTCATGCTAAAACGACATTTTTGTCTCTTAGGTCATAATGTGCCACACACCCCACATATGCATTTTGGCTCACTAGCCAGCAATGGGAATAGATCAAAGTCAGCCCGAAGGTTAGTTTGGTTGGTCGGTGGGTTTGCTCTCTCCACACAGGTGATCAGGGGTTGAGAAGTCCAGCAGCAAGAAAGTAATTTCTTGCGAATTCCCTAGCCTTGCCGTGGATCGATGAACTGCTCTTTGACCAGAGCGGTGAGAAGATTAGTTGAGGTGCGCGTCAGCTAATTCGACCCTGACCGCCTAAAATAGACCAAAGCCTACTCTATAATAGAAGCAAAGAGACACACATGCAACATCTCTATCGTCCTGTTTTTTGTTGCAAGGTGGGGTAGTTTGCCAGGCTGCTATGTGGCTCTCCTGGTGATGGTTTTATATGGACCCGAATGCACATGGACTCTAATGTACCTAAATCCATATAGAAGCCTAATTTGCTAAAGTTAAACTGACAAGATTGTTGAGAAGATCTTTTGCAATTGGACAGTGATTGAGATCCACTTTGCGACAGAACCATCCAGTTTAATTTTGACCCATTTAAGAGACACTTTGCGACGAAGCCATCTAGTTTTGGCCCATTTAGGGTCTCTTGTGCCCTAGTTTGGATTCGAACTTGGAAAAAAAAAATTCCAAACTCAAAAAACATTTATTACTTTTACTTGTAATTACAAAAATGCTAATCATACAGCAATTCAAATACAACACCAAACACAATTTCTCACATATATGTGGGCCAAATGGTGAATTACCTTACTTAATAAGATATTGTGTATAATGTTTTCCTATGTTAGTGTGATTCAATCATTTTCTAATTTAGTGGATCGGAGTTCAACCATTTCCTAATTTAGTGGGATTCAATCACAATAATTACGGGAGAAAATTAAAAAAGAGGATTTCAAAATTTATTTTTCACCGATTTAAATTCGAAAACCATATTTATTTTTTCATATCTACCATGTATTATCATGAAACCTTTCGGAACATGGTGGAATCGACCATGTTTTTTATAAATTATTTTTGAAAATTATGGTAATTTGAAATATGATGGACTGATTTATATTTCAACTTGAATTGAACCAAAATAATTAAGATTTCATGAAAATACCAAAACATGATCGATTTCTATGATTTATTTAAAAAATAAAATTTGAGCCATAATTTCATGAATACACTATGATTTCATGAACCAGAGGAAATGCATCATGATTCTAGGAATACACTATGCTTTAATCGAAAAAACAATAAGAAAATACAATCGGAAAAACATGAATAAATAATCCAATCCATGAACACATGGATCACACTATTAGAAATACACCATGAATACATGAACATAACATGATCATAAAATACCCCATGAATGCATGAATTGTATTGTTCGAAAAGCACCATGATTAATACACCATGATCATAAAATACAAATCTGAATTCGAAAATGCATCATGATCACAAAATATGATCATAAAATACACCATGAATACATAAAACCCAGATAAGTTTTGAACCAAAAAAAATTATCAAAACACCCACCATTAAATCCCATGATAAAATATTCAACAAACAAAACAAATCAAACAAAAAATACAACCAAACTTCTAAGGTAATCGAAAGTATCAGAAGTTGAAGCCATGGATTATATCACCAAATACGTACAGCAAGGGAAGACCAGCAACATCTTCAGAAGTCATGAATAGCAGCAACCAGCCAACCACATAAGCCAAGAACCATCTAGAAATATAGCAGCAGCAACAAGGCATGGCATTGAAAACTTATTTGATGGAGGCGAGGTCCTTCGGAGTGTCGGGAAATCTACAAACCAGTAACGCTTTGATGGGGCGTTTTGATAGTCTGAGCATTGGTGGCGCGGCGTGGCGCGGACGATAACAGTGTACGCCGGAATGAGAACAATGGTTTTGTTGGTGGGTCTGCGACTCGGCGAAGTTTTCGGTCCAAACCCTGCAAATGAAAATGGAAAATGGAAAAATGAAATGGAGGGAGGGGAGGGGAGGGGAGGGGGTTAAATGATTTTGCCGAGATTAGGGAGATTTGTTAGGAGTGTTTATCCTAAAATTATGCTACAGGACTTTTAAAATTAGATTTTAGTTCCAAAAATCTCTGCTATATGTACATATATTATATTATATATATATATAATAGTGTATCTATATACTAAAGGGCAATTTTGAAATTATTTAAAAACGGGATGGAAACATGACTGTTATGAGTATGATGAATACTTACATGGAATGAGATATAAAAATAATATTTAAAAACTCATTTTATGTTGGGGTCACCACTAGATGTTTGATAAGGTGCACCTCGCCATCCCCTGGATTGGAATTCCAGCCTCAGGTGACGACAAGTGGCGCTTATCCATTGGTAAATTTGGTGTTAAAATTTTTTTTAAAAAAAATACTACATATAGAAATACTTTTTTGGGGGTTTGAAAATGCAAAAATTTCCTTATGTAACATTTAAACCGGAATGGAGGGAGTATTAGATAGGATGTTATTAGTGATGCACTTGTATACAGTGTTACATCAAGAGAGGGGCCTAGAGTCCCCATGTTAGGGGTTTGGTTTTTTAGGCACTTGCAGGGCCACCACAATGGGTATTGGACTGGGGAAGGAGATGGGGTTTGGTTGAGTGAGAGTAATAACTTAGGTTTGTTATGTTTATTTAGTGCGTTACTTAGAGCTTGATACTCATTTTGCTGGACACACGAAACGCGTTGGCCTGGTTTGCTGCTGTTGCTTTTGTTGGTGTTTGTTTTAATTTGTTGTTGGTCTTGGTGGTTAGGTTTTGTTGGTGTGGTTGTTTTTAGTGTTTTTGCCTCTTCTTTGTTGGTTTTTTGCCAACTTTTTTCTCTTTGGTCTCGGGTTGTTTGTGCTTGCCCTTGTTCCTTTAATCTTTATATCGTTTTTTCAAAGATTAATAAATCTCTTTTTGCGAAGCAAAAAAAAAAAAAACTTTATAAAAGGGCAGCAAAGGGTTCTGTTTTGAGACACTTGGGGCACGTAACAGAGAAAAGAAGCGGACAGAAGCTGCGCATACTTGGGAGTTGGGATTCCTCCTGTTTTGGGGTATTCGAGTACCTTACTTGGTTGTTGAGGAAACACGAAGGGAAAAGACCCAAGGACAAAGTTATCTGGTCTCAGAGAGAGAGGAGATTATGAGTCTCTCATAAATCATTGATCAGATTCGTTTGGTGCATACAATAATATATACATATGAAGGGACTTAGAAGGAGGAAGAGAAAGGGCACAAATATATAAAAATATATCTCAATCACCAAATATCTATCGGTGAATCCGTGAGTGTTGCATGCAAAATGCCGGGAGATTCAACCACAGCAGGCGGTGTTGATGAAGTTGAGCCCGTGCAGCAGGGCAGAACTAATTGGGCATATGAGGAGTGGGTCGTAGAGATAAGAAACGAACTCGATCAGCTCTTGCATGACGGTCCGACAGCGCTGCAGGAACGCTTCTCAAAGAAGCGATCCGTGATCTACAAAGTGCCGGCTCTCCTGAAAAACCTAAACAACAAAGCCTACGAGCCTCAAATGGTGTCCTTTGGTCCTTACCATTACGGAAAGGAACATTTGATGCCAATGGAGAAGCGCAAGCACACCATGCTCCTTGATTTTCTCCAAGAGTCAGGGAAGCCTCTGGAATCATATGTCAACGCTCTGGCCCCAGCGGTGCAAGATTTGAAAGACTTTTACGATGCACTCGAACCTCGTTGGCATGGGGATACCAGCGGATTCTTGAAGCTAATGGTCCTAGATGGCTGCTTCATGCTCCATTTCTTGGATCGTGAGTCTCGTGACAAACTTGATTTTCTTGGAGACTTGGAAACTGCTGGTATCAAGCGCGACATGCTCCTCCTTGAAAATCAACTGCCCATGCTTGTTCTCCTAAAGATTGATCAAGTGCAAAACGTAAGAAGACAGATTGATCATCTCATTCATTCTCTCTCTTTTTTTCTAAATGTGTTTTTCTGTAGTTAATTTTTGTATGATCTTTCTCTCTCTCTCTCTCTCTCTCTCTAGAAAAAAATTCATGTGTTCTGTTTTAATGTTTCTGGCTTGATTGGTTACCCCTAAAAGAAAAACAAAATTAAAATATTGCTTCACACGTTTGGTCATAACAATTGCAGGGTGGTGAGCTAAGCGAGGAGTCCATCGAAGATCTTGTCTTAGGTTCCTGGGGCTTTTGGTCAGGGACGCCCTTAGGAATGGGGAAATGCTTGCATGTATTGGACATGTATAGAAAGACCCTAATTTGGGATGAGAGATATGACTCCCACACTGCTTCATCTGGCCAAGCATTTCAATTCTGGTCAGCAATTGAACTTACGGAAGCTGGGATCAGGTTGGAACCGTCATTCGAAATAATGCAGGAGAGAATCTCGTTCAACACCGATGACGGGGTCCTGAGACTCCCATTCTTGGTGGCGGACCATGCGATGGAATCAACATTTCTAAACTTGATAGCTTTCGACGGCCTCCACGTTGGGGACTTACGGGGCGAAGTGACTTCCTTTATTTACTTCATGCGGCAGCTAATAAAAAGCCCTAGAGATGTCAGCGTGTTGATATCCAGTGGTATCTTAAAAAATAATGGCATCGGAAGTGACGAAGCTATCGTCCAACTCTTCGACTCACTCTCTAAGCAGGCACCGATCCTCAACCCATATACTTCGAAAATGATTCATGTGTACGACGGAATCTGGAACTACCGCTGCAAGCGAAAGAATAGACTCCGTGCGTATGTTGTTCACGCCTACCACGAGAGCACCAATTGGAGTCCCTGGGCTTATTGGTCTATCCTTGCCGCCATTCTCCTTTTCATCCTCTCCTTCCTTCAAACTTGGTACACCCTCTATCCATATTACCATCCACGCAAATAACTGGGCCTTTGGGGTAGAATTGCCATTTCTCTCTGTACCGGAATTAGCAATCTACTCCGAGATCTCCACCCTCATTTTTTTTAATTAATATATACTGCGAACTATTCACTCTATCCCGTAAAGTTAGTCCCCTACGAAATTACGTGTAATTTTCAAAGTTAAAAATAATTTATTTACCGAAATACTCCCTCCGTCCCTTTTTAAGTGTCAATTACGGTTCTGCGTGTCATTTTCAATTGCTTATATCTCTCAACGTATAGTGTTAAAAATATGCAATATGAATCTTATTTGATAGATCTCAATTGTTTCTATAAGATGATGTTAGAAGAAAATCTGGTTTCCTAATCAGTTGCCTAATTGATTGATTGAGGATCCGTGATTGTAGCATATGAATATTGTATATTTATTCTTTCCTAATTTAACTTCTTTCCTAGTTTAGCTTCTTTGTATATAGAGGAGTTTGCATCTTTGTAAAAAATTCATTCAGAAATAAACAAATATTCTCTCAATATTTCGTTCTTCTAAATTCAACATGGTATAAGAGCTAGGGTTCTATACCTATCTATTTTTTCTTTGCCCACCGTGGTTATTTTTTCTCCATCAATCCCTTTTTAGCTTGCTGCAACAACCATTAAATCGCCACTTTCGTATCATCCAATTATTTTATCAACAATTGATAGAACAATCGGTTCGATTTAAAATTGGATACAGTTTTTGATTTTTCTAAAGCCTTTCATCTTCTATACCAGCCAACCATAGGAGATAGCAGTATTTCTAGTTCTAATCTCAACTCCAAGGAAGGGCTTGACTCGTCAAGCCGTTATTATTTTCATCACTCAAACACTTCGGCCACCAAGCTTTGCTCACAACTACTGGATGGTGGAAATTGGGCAACATGGAGTAGATTTGTTGAAATTGCTCTTTCTGTTAAGAACAAATTGGGCTTTGTTACTGAAAAATTCAAAAAGCCTTCCAAGTCCACCGATTCAGATGAGTTCGACCTATAGGAAAAAGCCAGCCATATGTTGATCTCATGTTCTTGAAGCTTTTCTTAGTGTAATCCCTTAGAACTCAAGTAAGTGACTCTCGTTTGTTGTTTTCTTGTTTATTAAAGTTGTTCGTACGGACTAAATCCTTTATTAAATCAAGTTTATTTTCGTTTTTGTCGGTTAAAACTCATGTCTTATTTTTATGCTTCGGTTTATCTTTAAGTATGTGTGAGTAGTCGTTTGACTAAGTCTCGGGATAATCTTTCCTGAGGACTTAGGTTGTTATTTGGTTCTCAAATCTTCGAGCTTAAAAGCATGATTTACGGAATAAAGCCTAACTTGCGTTTTTGGAATAAACAAGGGGTGTTAACTCCTTGGGGATGCATTAGTCAAGCGGTCTTGGCAAGCGGCTCACCGAGGGCTCCTATATGTTCGATAAAATTGTTAAACAAGTTGGTTCGTCTCCGTTTAATCACATCTTACACTAAAACGTAGTCGTTAATGCTAAATCCTTCGGGCGTGAGCACGCGGTCGTGACTCTCGCCTGAGTTATTTAGAGAACCGGTAACACCCTTTGTCAAGGGTTAGAAGATCCCTACACTTGCCTCTTTTAAGTTTATTAAGCGTTTTTCTAGTCTTTTTGCCTTAGCATTTCCCACCATTTCAGAGTAAAACCTAGTTGGCCGCCTTGAACGCCGCATTCTACCATTTTAACCTACAATCCGTTTAAGCTATCCTACGAATTCCCTGTGGTACGATCCCGGTCTTATCGGTTTATTATGCTACCAACAACTTAGCCCTACGCTTGGGGTATTTCAACCTTATATTTGAAGGCGAGGTTTTCGGAGCTAAGCACTCGTCCACCTCCTATTGGAGCATGGTTTTGTTGTCCTCGACCACCTCCTCTTGGAGCATGGTTCTGATTCCCTCATCTAGAGAGTCCTCTGCTTCTAGAATTTGAGTTTCCATAGCCTCTTCCATGGGAACCATAGCCTCGTCCCCTCTGAGATGTCCCCCCTTGCTTGTGCCTTCCTTCATTGAGGGATAATTTCATCTGTAGAGCTTGTTCCAGGGCTCTATCATCGTCTCTGTGCAACTTCTGTTTGTGGGCTTACAGCAAATCCACGAGCTTTTCGATAGACATGGTTGAAACATCTTTAAGTTCTGCTAACGTAACAACGATGAAGTCGAATTTGCGATCCAAAGATCGCAAGATTTTTTCTATAACTCTCGTGTCGATGAGAGCTTCGCCATTTCTCTTCATTTGGTTTGAAGCCACCATAATTCGAGCATAATACTCAGAAATAGATTATGAGGATTTCATTCGTAAAGACTCGAATTCACCTCATAGAGTTTGAAGGCGAATCTTCTTTACTTTGTCAGCACCTTCGTAGGACTTCTACAGCGTCTCCTAAATTTCTTTGGAAGTTTTGGTAGAAGGGATGATCTTGAACGTGGCCTCGTCAAGTCCTTGATAGATGATGGGTCTGGCTTTGCAATCCTTCTTTCGCTCGGCATGGAGCATAGTCTTTGTTCCTCCTTTAAAACTGTTTCAGCTTCTTTTGAGGTGGGTTCCTCGTAACCTTTTTTTTACCACCTCTATAACATCTTGAGCACCAAATAGTGCTCTCATTTGGATGGACCAATTATCATAATTGTCCTTAGTGAGCTTTGGAATGACGGCTTGGGATGTTCCGTTAGCCATTGAACTTGAAAAGCGATGGAAATACATCTGGCGAGATTGAAATGTAATATTTCAAACTTCAGGGGACCTAAAGTTTAATTAGGCCTGTTAGAGCTGTGTTCCAGCTACACTAGATTATTCCTCCTCCTTCAGTTGATCGTTCTCACAGAAGGCTAGACTTTAATGCTCGTTTTTTTGGGCAACTACCAAACCGTAATGTTCTGCAGGAAATATGTTCTTCACATAGATTAGACTTTAATGCTCTCTTTTTTCGAGGAGTGTTAAGGACAATGAAAATTAGTAAAGAAAAGACCTTTAGAGTTTATATGAACGGCCCAAATTCACTGTGCAGTGCATCTGAGCCATTTATGTACACTTTAAAAATCTTTTCTTTACCTATTTTATTTGCACTTAGCATTTCTCTCTCCACATAGATTAGATTTTAATGCTCTTTTTTTGGGAAACTACCAAACTTTAATGCTTTGCAGGAAGAGAATCAGTTCTCTCCGCCAGGTTGGAAAACCCCTATTTTCCTCTAAATCAATAATATCTTTCAACATCGTCAACTTGTACCAGGATGGAAGAAGAATCACGGCACGTGCTTGATGGTTAATAATATACTCTCTCCGTCCGATAATATTTGTCCGTTTCGCAAAACGAGGACGTAAAAATAATACAATTTTTGCAAGAAAAATTAAATTTTTTTTCAACAATTCACTAGATATTGATGAGTTCTTTTAATTTATGAAAAAAGTTCGAATTTTTTCTTGAAAGAAATACATTATTTTTTAGTTCTCGTTTTGCGAAACGGCCAAACATTTAGGGACGGAGGGAGTATCTTTCAACATCATCAACTTGTACCAGGATGGAAGAAGAATCACGTGCTCGATGGTCAACTTGGGTTAAACTAACCTACTGTACTCCTCCTCCTACTTGTACTACTCCTACAAGCCAAAAACCAATCGAAAAGTTTTTTTTTTTGGCTTTTCGAGTTTTTTTTTGACAAGAACCGATCAAAAAGTTTGGGTACTAAGGCTCCATTCCAAAACCTAAAAAAAGTCCTTATTTTTTAAAAAGACAATTTCAAATTCGAAAATTATGGGCTTATTAAAATATAAAAATATGCAATACGGATCTTGTTTGAAAGATTTCGATGAGATCTTTTATACGATGCAAAAAAAATTGAAAAATTATTTTTCATTTACTTTATTTTT
The DNA here is from genome assembly GCA_014282245.1 of Rhododendron simsii. Classification (NCBI taxonomy): domain Eukaryota; kingdom Viridiplantae; phylum Streptophyta; class Magnoliopsida; order Ericales; family Ericaceae; genus Rhododendron; species Rhododendron simsii. Next base: position 5,559,072 of record CM024960.1, read on the forward strand.
GAGTTTGAAAATGGGAAATAAGCTGTTTATTTTTTAAGAAGATTTCTGAAACGGGGCCTAATAAGTATTAACCGAAATGGGAGAGGTTGTAGTGCGGCCAATCCGAATGCCCATCTTAGTACGAATGTTTTGGATTTAATCTGAACTCCTATAAATTCTAGCCGTCCATTGTAGAGCAGATACTTGATTATGAGAGCCCTATAGATAAAAATTAATTATGATCATTTAGGATAAAATGATTAAAAAATTAATATTTTCGCACCGGTTTAAACAAATTGAAAATTGAAACACTAATTTGTTAACCATATTTCTAATACATAAACAGTCTGAAAATTTAAATGCTCCAATGTTCAATCCATTTAAACTAGTGCAAAAATCTTATTTTTTGATCATTTTATTCTGAGGGTCATAAATAATAGTTTTTTCTAGAGCTTTCATAATCAGGTATCTGCGCTATAGATAACGTATCAATATAATCATATAACATGAACAAAGTTTTTTTTTTATCCCGTAATTCCAGTATAGATGACCCATTTTTGATCGGACTTAAAAGAGAAATAGTTGATGTGCATATAAACTGACTCGAACACCTTTGAGCCGTCGAAAAAAAAAAAAGTTATCATACTCAAACTTTTTTGATGGGAGAATGACGGGACAGTGGTGTTGACCCAAATAATTTAGCATTTCATGGTGTGTAATATACAAATCACTACTGTCATGACATTCCAAAAAGTATTCACCAGCACATGGCAAGAAAACTTCTTTTACAATTTTACCCTCATATCACCCCACTGACAACCCCCTGCTCCGGGCCCCCCCCCCCCCCCCCCCCCCCCCCAGCCCCTGTTTTAGGTTTTTTTTTTAGTTTCTTTTTTGTTTTACTTTTAAAAGATTTTAATTACTTCTTCTTTTTTTTTACTTTCACTATTTTTTTAACTAATACTTTAATTACTGATTTTATTTTTTTACTTTAATTACTGCTCCAAATTTCAATCCGTTTGAACCGCCGGAAAGATTTTAGTTTTCTAATAATTTTATTCTAGATGGTCATAATTAAATTTTAACTCTAGGACTCCCGTTAATTAGCCCTAAGATATATTTGATTCTACAACTTTTTTAGTGTTAATCCACGAGAGTACTAGAGTCAAAATTTAAGTATGACCATTTAGGATAAAATGATCAGAAAACTAAAATCTTTCCACCGGTTCAAACGGATTGAAATTTGAAACACTTAATTTTTTAATCTCTTTAGACAGCTTATATATTAAAAAATATGGTTAAAAAATTGAGTGTTCCAAATTTCAATCCGTTTGAACTGGTGGAAAAATTTTAATTTTCTGATCATTTTATCCTAGATTGTCATAGTTAAATTTTGACTTTAGGACCCTCGTTAATTAGCCCTAAGAAAGTCGTACAACCAAATATCTCTTAGACTTAATCAACGAGAGCCCTAGAGTCAAAATTTAACTATGACCACGTTAATAAAAAGATTGATTTTTACTAATATTAGATGTAGTCTTTTATAATTAAATCTCAGACAATAGAAGTAATGTTCTCTCAGAAAATATGACTTGGTCCATGTTAACATAATTATTGGTCTTTCCTAATATGCAATGTAGTCTTTTATAATTGATGACTTGCTTTTTTAAATCTCAGACAATAGAAATAATGTTCTCTCAGAAAATATGACTTGGTCCATATTAACATAATGATTGGTCTTTACTAACATGCAATGTAGTCTTTTATAATTAATGACTTGCTTTTTTAAATCTCAAACAATAGAAACAATATTCTCTCAGAAAATATGACTTGGTCCATGTTAACAGAATGATTGGTCTTTACTAATATGTGATGTAGTCTTTTATAATTAATGACTTGCTTTTTTAAATCTCAAACAATAGGAACAATGTTCTCTCAGAAAATATGACTTGGTCCATGTTAACATAATGATTGGTCTTTACTAATATGCAATGTAGTCTTTTATAATTAATGACTTGCTTTTTTAAATCTCAAACAATAGAAACAATGTTCTCTCAGAAAATATGACTTGGTCCATGTTAACAGAATTATTGGTTTTTACTAATATGTGATGTAGTCTTTTATAATTAATGACTTTCTTTTTAATACCTTAGACAATGGTCAATCATATAGAACAAGATTTTCTCTCAAAAAAATATGACTTGGTCATGTTAATAAAATGATTGGTTCTTATTTTTACTCGACATAATCCTTTACAATTAATGATTTGCCATAGAATTAACGGTTGTAAACATTAGTAGTGGTGACGTGCATTTGGATTAGTTTAGTAGTATGGGTTTGCTTGAATTAGGGCTTGGATTATGGAGGCAGGCTTTGAATTAGAAAGAAAAGTCTTCCCCTGTTTTGCATCAAATCTAAGACAAAACTCAAAACAAAACAAAAAAACAGTTTCACAAACCCACAAATTCCGACCTATCACTGCATATACTCGTACAATAACTCATATCCATTTCCATATGCAATCCATACCCCTCTTTTGGGTTTTCTTCTATTTCGGAAGATTAAAATAGGCTTGTAAATTATGTGGTACAACCCAACTGTTAAATTAATCCCAAGTGGGTTTGGAAGAGAGAAATTGATGATGTCTGCTTGTTTCTCGAATGTTGGAGAGAGAGAGAGAGAGAGAGAGAGAGAGAGAGAGAAGTAGTTCAGTAGGAGATGACAAGTACAAGGGTAAAATGGTCTACATAAGTAATGTTACCATGTATTTGTCAATATTATTGTTGCTGACATGTATTGAGAATTTCAAAACTGTACACCATTAAAGTGGGAATAAAGGCTACCGTACACCACCTGTCGGTAATTCTCCCTTTTTTGATCGGTTCTTGTATAAAAAATAAAAAATAAAAAAACTTTTTGATTGGTTAAGTTTTTGGCTGGCAGGAGTAGCACTAGTACGAGTAGTACTGTAAAAGGTGTCACCCCAAGTTAGAGGACCGCACCAAAGAGCACGTGGTTCTACCATTTCTTGGTACAATTATTGGTTTGGAGGAAAACTAGAGAATTGATTCTCCTGCAGGAAATATGTTCTTCTCATAGATGATACCGAGATCAGGAGGTCAGATTCACACCGAAAAATAACTTTTGCTCGTTGAACTGGATCTCCGGGTTGCTACGCCGTCGGTCGGAATCACTTGATTCTGATGGCGTTGGAATAGTCTTGGCGAGGAGGTCTTGATTCGATGCTCAAAACTTGGTTATGACCGAATCAATTTCTGGGCAGCAACAAAGAAAAAGCAGAATCTGTTTGTTTTTCTTTTCGCCGGAAAGTCGTCGCCAGAGTTGCTGGGCGTTGTTTGGGTGATCGGGACCCTTGCACTCAAACATTGATTTTTGAGGGAGCTAATTTTCTGTTTGAAAATAGCAGGCTGAAGGTACGTTTTTTGTGAGAGAGATTTTCCGGCTGAGCGATACCTCTTGTAGGGTGGAGGAGTATTGATTACACATTTATAATGTTTGAAACTCACAAGAGAATTGCACAAATACTCACAATATATTGAACTCACTCAATTTGAAGATACAAGAAAGAAATTTTATTTCTCTCTTGTCTCTCTAATTCTCTTCTACTCCACTCATACTTTTACAATCAGATTACAAGTCTATATATAGATAGAACAATAAAAAAAACAAGAATGTGATAATCTCTCATTTATTGCAAATCTCAAAATATTTCACGTGAAAATCTTCATCCACATTTTTTCTTCTCTCAAATCTGATGTTGATTTCTCTTCCACTTGCAAGCCTCGAAAGGTACAGTTCACTCACATTTTTGTTCTCAAGCTTATCTTTCAACAGAGGAAACACAAAGGGAAAAGATACAAGGACAAAGTTATTCTGGTTTCAGAGAGAGGAGATTATGAGTCTCTCATAAGTCATTGATCAGATTCGTTTGGTGCATTCCATAATATATACTACATATGAAGGAAAGTAAGAAGGAGAAAGAGAAGGGCACAAATTAAAATTATATCTCAATCACCAAATATATATCGGTGAATCCGTGAGTGTTGCACGCAAAATGCCGGGAGATTCAACCACAGCAGGTGGTGTTGATGAGGTTGAGCCCGTGCAGCAGGGTAGTACTAATTGGGCAAATGAGGAGTGGGTCGTAGACATAAGAAACGAACTCGATCAGCTCTTGCATGATGGTCCGACAGCGCTGCAGGAACGCTTCTCAAAGAAGCGATCCGTGATCTACAAAGTGCCGGATCTCCTGAAAAACCTAAACAACAAAGCCTACGAGCCTCAAATGGTGTCCTTTGGTCCTTACCATTACGGAAAGGAACATTTGATGCCAATGGAGAAGCGCAAGCACACCATGCTCCTCGATTTTCTCCAAGAATCAGGGAAGCCTCTGGAATCATATGTCAACGCTCTGGCCCCAGTGGTGCAAGATTTGAAAAACTTTTACGATGCACTCGAACCTCATTGGCATGAGGATACCAGCGGATTCTTGAAGCTAATGGTCCGAGATGGCTGCTTCATGCTCCATATCTTGGATAGTGAGTCTCGTCATCTATTTAACGGACTTTATTTTCTTGGAAACTTGGAAACTGCTGGTATCAAGCGCGACATTCTCCTCCTTGAAAATCAACTGCCCATGCTTGTTCTCCTAAAGATTGATCAAGTGCGAAACGTAAGAAGACAGATTGATCATCTCATTCTTTTTCTTTCTCTTTTTTTCTAAATGTGTTTTTCTGTAGTTAATTTTTTTATGATCTCTCTCTCTCTCTCTCTCTCTCTCTCTCTCTCTCTCTCTCTCTCTCTCTCTCTCTCTCTAGGAAAAAAATCATGTGTTCTGTTTTAATGTTTCTGGCTTGATTGGTTACCTCTAAAAGAAAAATAAAATTAAATATTGCTTCACACGTTTGATCATAACAATTGCAGGGTGGTGAGCCACGCGAGGAGTTCATCCAAGAGCTTGTCTTAGATTCCTGGGGCTTTTGGTCACGGACGCCCTTAAGAATGGGGAAATGCTTGCATGTATTGGACTTGTATAGAAAGACCCTAATTTGGGATGAGAAATATGTCTCCGATCCTGGTGAATTTGGCCAAACATTACAATTCTGGTCAGCAATTGAACTTACGGAAGCTGGGATCAGGTTGGAACCGTCATTCACAGTAAAGCAGGGGAGAATCTCGTTCAACGCCGATGACGGGGTCCTGAGACTCCCATGCTTGGAGTTGGACCATGCGACGGAATCGACATTTCTAAACTTGATAGCTTTCGACAGCCTCCACGTTGGGGACTTACGGGGCGAAGTGACATCCTTTATTTACTTCATGCGGCAGCTAATAAAAACCCCTAGAGATGTCAGCGTGTTGATATCCCGTCGTATCTTGGTAAACAATGGCATCGGAAGTGACGAAGCTATCGTCCAACTCTTCGACTCACTCTTTAAGGAAGCACCGATCCTCAACCTGTATACTTTGAAAATGATTCTTGTGTATTACCGAATCTGGTACTACCGCAACAAGCCACATAATAGGCTCCGTGCGTATGCAGCGTATCTTGTTCACGCCTACCACGAGAGTACCAATTGGAATCCCTTGGCTTTTTGGTCCATCCTTGCCGCCATTCTCCTTTTCATCCTCTCCTTTCTTCAAACTTTGTACACACTCTATCCATATTACCATCCCCGCAAATAACTGGGCCTTTGGTGGTAGAATTGTCATTTCCCTCTGTACCGGGATTAGCAATCTACTCAGAGATCTCCATCCTCATTTTTTTTTCAAGGAAAATGATATTTGCACTCTAAAAATTAATGCAGGTACTCCAAAATTTGTGTAACTTTAAAGTTACTTTCCTTTGTTTTTCGGAGTTGGGATGCCAATATCATTTTTCTTTTTTAATTAATATATGGTGTACTATTCTTTCTGTCCCATAAAGTTAGTCCCTTACGAAATTACGTGTAATTATCAAGCATAAAAATATGTACTTACCAAAATACTCCTTTCGTTCCTTTTTAAGTGTCTACTACTGTTCTGCGTGTCATTTTTAATTGCTTCTATCTTTCAACGTATAGTGTTAAAAATATACAATATGAATCTTGTTTGATAGATCTCAATTGTTTCTATAAGACGATAATTTTAAGAATATAAAACATAATAGACATGGAGAGATATAAATCATTGAAAATTGCACGCAGAACTGTAGTGGCACTTAAAAAAGGAAGGAAGTAATTTTTTGTGCAATATGGATCTTGTTTTATATATCTCAACAAGATATTTTGAACGGTGCAAAAAATTGTTTTAGTAAATATTATATTATTTTTTAGTTTGAAAATTGCACGTAATTCCGTAACTTTATGGAAAGGAGAGAGTGCTAATTTATATGTATCTGCATGATTAATTGCTAGTTGCTCGTAAAAAATAAGGGAAATGATTTTATCACCCTCTTTTTTGTTAACAACACTCCTCTGCAAGTGTATTTTTTAGTGCAAAAATACACTTGCAGGGGGGTGGCGTTAACAAAAAAGAGAGTCTCAAAATCAGCAGCGAAAAATAAAGCCGATAAACACGCGTGTATTGTTGTTCTATCATTTCTACTATTTCCGTCCACAAAAATTAGCTACTGTACTATTGTGTTCTTCCCTGGTCATCATGAGCTTAATTCTGGTTGGTTTCAAATGGACATCCCTCCATTTTTGGCATTGGCAATATCCTCCATTATGCTAATCTTCCATTGGACATCAAGGTAAGTATAAATATTACTCCTAAAGCTTATTATGTACGCCAATAATATTTTGATGTTTGGAAGATTTGGTTGAATATTTAGACTTTGGTGAGCTGACTAAAAATGGGTTAAATTTAAATTAGGGCATCATAGCTATACCATATGATATGAGTGTCTCTTTGATCCGGCCTGAAAGTTTTGAGAGGACAAGAAACACTTTCATTATGGAAGGAATGCTAAATTATTTTTAAGAAAAGAGGTAAATGCATACCCGCCTCCAATTTCTAGTATATCAGCAAGAAAAAAAAAATTGATTTCATTTTTTAACTCAAGTATTTGAGATTGGTTACGTGCACCTCGACTAATCTTGAAGACCAATTCCACCGCTCACTTACGGGATGCCAATTGAAGTTGGAGCAAAATTTTGTATGGACCGGTCCTAAAGGAGTTGATAACACCTAGGAGATTTTGAACCTGAGACATTAGGAGAGAGCAAACTCATGAGTCTCAAGCCTTGACCACTAGGCCGACCCAATGGAATTGTGGAAAAACTCTAGTTTTACACACAAATTGCACATCTACTTAAATAAACACTCACGTGTTTTGTGGAATCCACACATACTGCATGACATAATGTGTGTGGACCTCATAAAATATGTGAGCGTGTGTGAAAACGAGTTTGTAAGTTGGGAAAACTCAACCACACGAACTCACACTCACACTCACAAAGGGAGAGGGAACTACACGCACTTCAATGTGTGCGCAAATATAATCAATCGGAGTATTTCTTGTTGACTCATGGGACTCTCATCTTTTACTCAGCCCATCTCTTCAGCTATTCACAAGCACCACCAAAGATGATAATTGGAGAAAATCAGCTCAGCTCCTGATCAAGGAGTTGTATACCAGTGTGACAGTGTCTGGCGTGCGAGAGAACAGGAGTTCATTTTGGTCCCATAAAATGAAGTTCTGGGTTCTTGTTTGTGGAATCAGAAATCAGGGACAAAGAGATACACAAATTAGTGAGGCTGTATATTGCGAATTTGAGTGGTGGTTGTAATCCTCCTCCAGCTAATATAATCTGCTGCTCCCTTGGAGTATCCAAATGCGGGAAATTAACAACGTATATCTCCGTGTTGTGTGTGATTGTGTTTGTTTTTGCTAATTGTAAAGAAGAACAAAGGATGCCCTCAAATGAGAAGGCCATCTCCACCATATGAAACTTGATCAAAGAAACTTGCACATACAATGTCAGATGTCACACATTTCTAGTTCTACCCCATGATTTACAAAAGACTACCACATTTACACACCTCAACGGAACTTAGATCCCTGCAACAAAAACTCTGACCTGCTCTTTACAACCTAATTCTTCCAAAAGGATTGCGGGATTTCGTGGTACACTACCCAAAATCATCAATTACAAAACACCATGCTCTCTAGACACCACAGAGAGAGAGAGAGAGAGAGAGAGAGAGAGAGAGAGAGAGAGAGAGAGAGAGAGAGAGAGTCATCCATTGTATTTCTTGCATCTTTAATCGTGTATAGCGCCCAATTCAGCCAACATTCTTGCGTACTCAGAGTCTCAGACTCGAGATCACCAAGTTCGCTCCAAAGTTGTTGCACCTGCCGCAAAACAAAGTAACTGATGAATGAAGAACAAGAAATTTAATGAAGTTCCCATTCTAGGAGCTCCTTAGGTTGGTTTTGGATTTCGGCACTATGGAGGGACTTGCAGTGGGAAAAGAAAAGGAGAGTGATTCGTCAAGGGTTTTTTTTCCCTCTCTCCTTACCTTTTGGTTTTCTTTTTACCTCCACAAATCCCTTCATGAATCAGCTATCAAACATAGCCATTATTTCTTTTTCCCCAATGTGGTTGCGGCTGGGGCTTGGACAGTGATTTTCTTGTGCTTCGACTTTTTATAAAGCATAGGGTTATCTTTTTTTTTGGGTCCTTACGAAATGTTTCGAGTTTCAAAAGTCCATGTCATCTTCAACACAAGCCAATGGTAAACCATGTCAACATTGTTCATCATGTTTTAATGGAAAAGACAAGATTAAAATCAGTCTTAAATTGCTGGGACGCAAACACGACACGTACATTTTTTTAACTTGCTGCGAGAAAAAAGTGGGGCAAATAATTTCTTCATTGCTGAACGGAAAGAATTGTGAAAAGTATTACTTTCGGCTTGAGCACTGTTCTGCTTGTGACAAAAATGTTCGACCAGATAAATTTCCCGAATTTGCAAATACCATGTGACCAAAAACAATGCCGATAAGCAGATCAAAATAAGTTCAAATTTCTTTGATTTGCAATTCATCGATGATTTATTGTTTACAGAGTGAACATTGTGAAGTACCTTTAGATTAAGATCTTCCTCCCCTCTCTCCAATTCCAGTAACCTGGGAAATACATAAGCACAAATGAAGAACTGACAAAATGAAAGGATACAGAAGGAAGGGTGTGTGTATCTACAAAATATAGAACAAGAGGTCATCAAGTTAGTTGCGGGCCATGCTGAGAATTTGTCCTACAATTTGACGCGAGTATTTGTTCACAGTATTTTTCTTGATATATGTATTTGAAGACACTCTCCACAAGCAATGACTAGTATAAGGCTCTGCGGCCTATGTCGCAAGGAAACAATTGGAAAACAGGATCAAGGTACTAGACAAAAGCTATTAGGGATACTAGAATGGTGGAGGAGATGCATACACAAAGAGGACTTGTATTACTAGAGAGATGTGTAGACCTCTTGCCCCAAACTCTCTTATTTGTAGGCTGGTAAACTCTTGCTCCTGCAACTGATTTTTGTTGCTGTGGGGAGCCTATTATAGAAGCAAGCATTAGTCAAGGTACCGCAAGCTACCCGGACTCATATTTATAAAAATTTAAAAAAAAAAGAAGAAGAGGGGGGGCCAAAACTATGGCCCATCATCATGGATTCCTCCAGTTTTTAATCAGAGTACCTTACTTGCTTGTTTAGGAAACATAAAGGGAAAAGGACAAAGTTGTTCTGTTTCAGAGAGGAGATTATGAGTACCTCATACTCATTCAGATTTGTTTGGTGCATAAATTAATACTGTATGAAGAAAAGAGAGAGAACAAGGGCACAAATATTTAAAAATATATCTCACTAAATACACATTGGTGAATCCTTGAGTGTTGCAAAATGCCGGGAGATTCAATCATAGGATGCAGGTGGTGTTGATGAAGTTGAGCCCGTGCAGCAGTGTAGTACTAATTAGGCAAATCAGGAGTGGGTCGTAAAGATGAGAAACGAACCCGAACGAGTCGAGCTCTTGGATGATGGTTCAAGTTCGAGTGAAGTTGAGTCCGAGCTGGGTGTGCAGCAGTGTACTACTAATCGGGCAAAGCAGGAGTGGGTCGTACAGATATGCAACGAAGCCGAGGGAGTTGAGCTCTTGGATGATGGTTCAATTTCGACAGAGCTGGATCGCTACTCAAAGAAGCGATCCATCTTCAAAGTGCCGGCTCTCCTGAAAAACCTAAACGACAAAGCCTACGAACCTCAAATGGTGTCCTTTGGTCCTTACCATTATGGGAAGGAACATTTGATGCCAATGGAGAAGTGCAAGCACAACACGCTCCTCCATTTTCTCAAGAGATCAGAGAAGCCTCTCGAATCGTATTTCAATGCTCTGGCCCCAGTGGTCCAAGATTTGAAGGACTTTTACGATGCACTCCCACCTTCTTGGAATGCGGATACCAGTGGATTCTTGAAGCTAATGGTCCTAGATGGCTGCTTCATGCTCCGTATCTTGGGTGGGAATTTCTCGAAATTTTGGCCTGGACCAGTTTTTGGTGATATGGAAACTGCTGGTTTCAAACGCGACATGCTCCTTCTTGAAAATCAACTGCCCATGCTCGTTCTCGTAAAGATCGATCAAGTGCAAAACGTAAGAAGACAGATTCATCTCATTCATTTTCTCTCTCTTTTTCCAAATGTGTTTTTCTGTAGTCTCTCTCTCTCGCTCTCTAAAAAAATTCACGTGTTCTGTTTTAATGTTTCTGGCTTTGATTGCTTACCTCTAGAAGACAAATAAAATTAAATGTCGTTTCACGTTTGATCATAACAATTGCAGGGTGGTGAGCTACGCCACGAGTTCATCCAAAATCATGTCGCCGTACGTTACTTTGGCATTTGGCCACGGCCAGTGGGGAAAAGCTTGCACGTATTGGACATGTACAGAAAGACCCTAATTTGGGATGAGAGATACGTCTCCGAAAACCCACCGACTTTTCCTGGCAAAACGCATGCATTCTGGTCAGCCATTGAACTAACGGAAGCTGGGATCACGTTGGAAGCGGGGGAGACAATCTCGTTCCACAAGGACAATGGGGTCCTGAGACTTCCACACTTGGAGGTGGACCATGCCACGGAATCGATATTTCTAAACTTGATAGCTTTTGACGGCCTCCATGCTTGGGGCTTTCAGGGCGAAGTGACTTCCTTTATTTACTTCATGCGGCAGCTAATAAAAAGCCCCAGAGATGTCCGCCTGTTGATATCCAGTGGTATCTTAGAAAATGGCATCGGAAGTGACGAAGCTATCGTCCAACTCTTTGACTCGCTCTCTAAGGAAGTACCGATCCTCAACCCATTTACTTCGAAAATGTTTCATGATGTGTATGAACCAATCCTGGACTACAGCCGCAAGCCGCAGAATAGACTCCGTGCAAATCTTGTTCAGGCCTACCACGAGAGTACCAATTGGAGTCCCTTGGCTTATTTGTCTATCCTTGCCGCCATTCTCCTTTTCATCCTCTCCTTTCTTCAAACTTGGTACACCATCTATCCATATTACAATCCACGCAAATAATTGGGATTGACGGAGAACTGGTTGCTTCGTCACTCTTTCATTAATATATACCATTCCTCCATCCCGTAAAGTTAGTACTCTACGAAATTACGTGTAATTTTCAAGCTTAAAAATAATATATTTATCCAAATAATTTTTTTTACAATATAAATCTTATTTAATAAATCTCGATGAGATGTTTTGAACAGTGCAAAAAAATCAAAAAATTATTTTAATATATATGGTACATTACTTTTTAGTTTGAAAAGGGAAATGATATTGACACTCCAAAAATTGATGCAGGCACTCCAAAATCAGTGTATTTTCAAAGCCACTTTCCTTTGTTTTTTGGAGTGTCTGCATCAATTTTTGGAGTGCCAATATCATTTCCCTTTGAAAATTGAACATAATTTCGTACTATACCAATTTTATGGGATATTGGGATGAATGGAGTACTAATTTCTATGTATCTGCATGATTACTTGCTTGTAAAAAGTATACAGCCGAGCAAACACATGTTTATTGTTGTTCTATCATTTCTATTTCTGTCCACAAAAAGCTACTGTACTATTGTGTTCTTCCCTGGTCATCCGGAGCTTATATAATTCTGGTTGGTTTCAAATGGACATCCCTCCATTTTTTGCAAGATCCTCCATATATACTAATCTTCCATTGGGCGCCAAGGTAAGCATAAATATTAAAGCTTATTATGTACGCCAATAATATTTTGATGTTTGGAAGATTTGGTTGAATATTTAGACTTTCGTGAGGTGACTAAAAATGGCTTTTTCAATTAGGGCATCATAGCTATCCCATATGAGTGACTTTTTGATCCGGCCTTAGAGTTTTCAGAGGACAAGAAACACCGGCTTGTTTGGTTGGCATTTTAATTTAGTTTAGTTTTGATAGTGGGTGGAGAGATATATAGGATAATGATTGAAGAGATGGGTAATGATTGGAGAGAGATGAGAAAGTAATACTCCTAATTAGAGGAATATGATAATGATTGGAGAAAGAAATAGGGTAATGATTGGAGAAAGAAATAGGGTAATGATTGAAAAACTAAACTCAAATGCTAACCCAACACTACCGGTCCATCATTATGCAAGGAATGCTAAATTATTGTATTTTCAAAAAAAAAAAAAAGGGTAAATGCATACCGTCTCCAATTTCTAGTATATCAGCAAGAAAAAATTCCGATTTTATTTTTTTAACTCAAGTGTTTGGGATTATTTACGCGCATCTTGACTAATTTTGGAGACCAATCACGCCACCTACTTATGGGAGGGTGCAAGGGATGCCAATTGAAGTTAGAGTAAAACTCTGTATGAATTGGTCCCTAAGAGATTTTGAACCTAAGACACAAAAAGGGAGCAAACTCCTGAATCTCAAGTATTGACCATTAGGCCAACTCAATGGGGTTGTGAAAAACTTCAGATTCACACACAAACTGCACATCTACTTAAATAAACACTCACATGTTTTGCGGGATCCACGCATTCTACATGGCGTAGTGTGTGGGGACCTCATAAAATACATGAGCGTGTGTGAAAACGAGTTTGTAAGTTGGGAAAACTCAACCACACAAACTTAGACTCACTCACAAACGGAGAGGGAACCACGTACTTTTTTTTTTTGGATCCGCTTTTTTTTTGTTTTTTTGATCCGCACCACATACTTCAATGTGTGTGCTAATACAATCAATCGGAGTATTTCTTGTTGACTCATGGGACTTGTGGCTCCCTCTTCTCTTACTCAGCCTATCTCGATCTTCAGCTATTCACAAGCACACCGAAGACGATATAATTGGAGAAAATCAGCTCAGCTCTCAGCATCATGGAGTTTGGTCCTATAAAATGAAGCTCTGGGTTCTTGTTTGTAGTATCAGAAATCAGGGACAGAGAGAGACACTTGTTAGTGAGGCTGTGCATTGTGATTGTTTGAGTGGTTGGTGTAATCCTCCTCTGGCCAATATAATCTGCCGCCCCCTTGGAGTACCAGAATTTTGGGGAACCACATATATTTTGGTGTTGTGTGTGATTGTGTTTGCGTTCGTTTAATATAAGCGCCCCGTGTGTACTAGTGTCTGTAATTATGAAGAAGAACAAAGGATGCCCTCAAATGAAAAGGACATCTCCACAATATATCCTATAGGGCAACAAAGAGCCAGTGTGTGCAATTGTAGTAAACTTGATCAAAGAAATTTGCACATACAATGGAACTTGTCCAAACAAAATGTCAGATGTCACATATTTCTAGATCTACACCATGATTTACACAAGACTATCACATTTACACACCACAACAGAACTTAGATCCCTGCAACAAAAACTCTGACGTGCTCTTTACAACCTAATTCTTCCAAAAGGATTGCGGGATTTCGTGGTACACTAACCAAAATCATGAACTACAAAACATCATGCTCTCTAGATACAAAAAAGAAGAAGAAGAGAGACTCATCCATTGTGTTTCTTGCATCTTTAATCGTGTATAGCGCCCAATTCAGCCAACATTCTCGCATACTCAGACTCGAGATCACCAAGTTCGCTCCAAAGTTGTTGCACCTGCCGCAAAACAAAGTAACTGATGAATGAAGAACAAGAAATTTAATGAAGTTCCCATTCTAGGAGCACCAAAGTTAGGTTGGTTTTGGATTTCGGCACTATGGAGGGACTTGCAGTGGGAAAAGAAAAGGAGAGTGGTTCGTGAAGGGTTTTTTTCCCCCTCTCCTTACCTTTTGGTTTTCTTTTTACCTCCACAAATCCCTCCATGAATCAGATATAAAACATAGCCATTATTTCTCTTTCCCCAATGTGGTTGCGGCTGGGGCTTGGACAGTGATTTTCTTTTGTTTCGACTTTTTATAAAGCATACGCTTATCTCTTTTTTGGTCCTTACGAAATGTTTCGAGTTTCAAAAGACCATGTCATCTTCAACACAAGCCAATGGTAAACCATGTCAACATTGTTCATCATGTTAATGGAAAAGACAAGATTAAAATCATTCTTAAATTGTTGGGATGCAAACGACATGTACATTTTTTTAACTTGCTGCGAGAAAAAAGTGGGGCAAATAATTTCTTCATAGCTGAACGGAAAGAATTGTGAAAACTATTACTTTCGGCTTGAGCACTATTCTGCTTGTGACAAAAATGTTGACCAGATAAATTTCCCGAATTGGCAAATACCATGTGACCAAAAACATTGCCGATAAGCAGATCAAAATAAGTTCAAATTTCTTTGATTTGCAATTCATTGATGATTTATTGTTTACAGAGTGAACATTGTGAAATACCTTTAGATTAAGATCTTCCTCCCCTCTCTCTAATTCCAGTAACCTGGGAAATAAATAAGCACAAATGAAGAATTGACAAAATAAAAGGATGCTGAAGGAAGGGTGTGTGTATCTACAAAATATAGAACAAGAGGTCATCAAGTTAGTTGCGGGCCATGCTGAGAATTTGTCCTACAATTTGACGCAAATATTCGTTCACAGTATTTTTCTGGATATATGTATTTGAAGACACTCTCCACAAGCAATGACTAGTATAAGGCTCTGCGCCCTATGTCCCAAGGAAACAATTGGAAAACAGGATATAGGTATTAGACACAAGCTATTAGAGATACTAGAATGGAGGAGGAGATGTATACACAAAGAAGACTTGTATTACTAGAGCAAAGGAGTAGGGGAGAGATGTGTAGATCTCTTGCCCCAAAGTCTCTTATTTATAGGTGGCAACTACATAACTCCTTTTTTCACCAATGCAATCCATCAGGGCTCTATGCAAAGATAAATTTAACAACCAAAAACTGAAGCTAATTCAAGCTACACATAAGCAGGCATGCCCCTAGCTGATATCCGGAAAAGGGTTATTTCAACCGCTGGTTCACTACTAAAAGAGCTAAAAAGGTGATTGTTTCACCTCAGAAGAGGCTACTAATTACTGTCTCCTGCTCCATGTACTTCTTGTTACAAATAGTTAGTCAAGGTATGAGGATCAAGTTGACATTACAAACAAAATAACCCAATCTACTCCAAGCTCCAAAACCAATAATATAAACTACAGCTGGTCTGCACTTACTTCGAACGGAGTTTCTTATTTTCTTGCATCAGGCTGGTAAACTCTTGCTCCTGCAACTGATTTTCATTGCTGTGGGGAGCCTATTATAGAAGCAAGCAAGTTAAAAAAGAAGAAGGTGGTTTTCAGTACTAAAAGAGCCAAAAAGGTGATTTTCATTGCTGTGGGGAGCCTATTATAGTTGTAATAATAGTTTTAAAAAAAAAAAAAGAGAGAGGGAGAGGTTGACTGTAGATTTTGCATACAAGCTGCACCAAAAGAATGTCTATGCTTTCAAATTAAATTTATTTAAATGATTCTGAAATTCTATCTACAAGAACATAGTGAGAGCCTTTTATTGGTAGCAGAATGCTGTAATGTCTTGACAAAAATACATTATTTGTTGACATGATTAAAAGGCACAACTGTCAAAAAAGGACTAACAAATGGGAATGGAGGGAGTATTTTGAGTCAAGTACTGATGCATAAGATGGGATTCATAAGAACGAAGGATTGACTTCTTTAGCAGACCTGTTTTACTCCCTTTTGGTGTGTGTCGCTTGAATAAGACCTTGATTTTCCATTCTCGAGTTCCACCGTAGGGTTTTGTTCTTTCCTCCTTCCCTTTGGCCCTTCTCAAAATTACCAAGCAGAAAAGGACCCAAAAAAAAAAAATGTACGCGAAGATTCAGTCCACATTCATCTATACTGAGGAATTGGTTCCAGAAACAGAAATTCAAGCAACACCATTGAGAAGGTTCTCGATATTCAAGAAAAAATAAGTTATTCAACCTTATACCTTGCCAGGATCCAACATTGTGATTGTTAATAAATGTTTCTGGCCTCCTAGTCGAAATATATGAAGGAGTGGCCCCAAAGGCTTCAAAAGATTCAACAGAAGGTGAAACTGGCTGTGCATCAACACTTACAGAGGACCTCTGATTCAGTACCAATGGTTGGAGAAACCCATCAGCTTTTGACAAAAGGGGTTCATGAGAAGGCTTGGGCTTTGTTTGAGTTTTTTTCACTAGCTGATAACCAATCAATCCACAATGGAAACGCCTACCAAAGTTTAGAGGATAAATGCTTCAGATATTGCATGAATTAAAGAGAACTTTGACTATTAATAACCACAATTTTCACCCGGATAAGACCTTAAAAATAGAAGCTCACCAATATTCCATTGTCATGTCTTTCAATCGAGCTTCAAGCTTTTGGAAAACGGGTGTCTTCTCAAAATCTTGTTTATCGTGAGTAGGCTCAATAAAATTTGCCTCAAGAACGCCTACAAAGTTTCACCAACTATTCAATAAAACCTAACAAAATATAACTTGGAAACCAAAAAATGTGATGGAACAGGATAAATGGACTAAGGCTTAGTCAGTATTCACCAACAACTCCTCTTGCAGTACTGTTGGTTGCATGCTTGACACGCCAAAATGGCTGCCAAAGAAGATAACAATTCAAGTTAAGCACAAAAACCTTTCCAAAATGTTTACCATTCAGCGATAACAAATCCCTTATCCCAAAATTGCATCATCAATAGAATGGTGTTGAGTATAGATCCTGTTCAAGTGTCCTATTCGTTTTGCATGTTTTGCCTTCACGTGACATTATGTTACTCTCTTGCAAACTTGTGAAGAAAAATTACTAGTAACACTATGAAAACACCAGAATCAAGATAATAATTAAGAAACAAAGAATCACATAAAGGAACTTGTAATTCAAATGAATCTTATCTTGTATTTTAACTTGTCAAAGAATAATCCTAACCAATATAAGACGGTTCTTGTGGTAGACATTAAACCCATGGAATTTCACACGAGGAGCATCCTTCAAAAATCCAATAGTAGTAACAACTGCAGCCTGAAAATGAACCAAACAGGCAATGTGAGATAAGGGGCTTCCTGTGGAGAAAACAAACTATTAATCTGTTAACAACAAAACAATGTAATTAGTCTAGTCAACCTAATACGTCCGTTCTATGTCTGATCTCTGAAATATTTGTGACAGCAGCTATTTTCAGCAAAGTAGCATATTTTACATTACACATATGCATCGAAAAGGCTTTGTTGTTCTTATTCTAAAAATGATGCACAAAAGTACTCTATATTTGAAAATCAAAGAGAAGAATCAGAAGGCACCTATGAGTACTTATGCCCTTAAACTGTTTTCTAAATGTGGGTATCCAACAGTCCTCCGTCACATGGTAATGCGGCTGTTGCCCGCTGAGCCAGCGGAACTTCAATCTCCTAGTAACGGATACCGGCCCAGCGCCTTGCTTCTAAATGTGCTCACTTATCTCTAGAAATTGCAAGCCCGCTTTTGCAGATAATTCTCCCCAATCCATAAGGCATTGCCTAACTCCTGAACCTTCAGAGTTCAGAGATAGCTATCAAAGGCAACTCCAACATCACCCTAGGCCAAGACGTCTGACCAAAATAGGTATGTAGTTTGGAAGCCAGAACAAAGTGTTTATCAAGGGGGTTGAGCCTGTCATACAAAGAGAGGGGGCGACGACAATATGTCCAACACAGACATCTCAGAGCATGTATCAGACCTATCGTCTGGCAGCTCGTGATAAAAATTTCCACAACCTAGCGAGCTCAGGTCTGGCCCCAAGACTTGCAGAACCTATTGAACCAATGAGGAGGGGCCACCGGTCCTCAGATGTGCTGTACCCTCCTATAGGTCCAAGCATACAACTACACTTGAACAATAGTACATCAATCTCTCGTCAACCTCTCTCCACTTTCATTCATCTCTCTCAAGGCTGCCTGGAGCTCTTTCCTCCTCCACTTCCGGTGGTCTCGAGCTATATTTCGGGAAGGCCATATCAGGTATTCCAATACTAACTTCCACACTCAACTCTAAGAACATTCTTGGAATCAATCAGATTTGTAAATCCTTAATTAACTATGCATGGAGCCCATACAGGATGCTGCTACACAAAAAGTTCACTGCATTTATAACCACTTATAATCAATATCCATATACAAGTAAACACAAACCTCCTTCCTCTGACCATGAGGCTTGTACAGTATAAACTCAGGAAATTTGAGATCATCGGCAATATTATGATGTTCCACAACTCGTCCCCGAAGAATTATTTTGAAGTCTTGAGGAAGCCTTAGGTATAAAAAGGAGGAATATACCTGTGGAGCTCGAAAAAAATATCTACTATAAAAACTAAGGAGCAAAGGAGAGACTAATCGGTAAATCAAATACACAATGTGAACAGTAAAATTACACGGAGTGAAAAACGGTAAAGGTTAGCTATATGGTGGTCAGAAGCTGAAGTTTTCAAGGAACCAGTCTGAAGCAGCTTTGGGTCTGCATTCACGCGAATATCCTGCAAAATGGTGTAAATTATGGGTAACCAACATGGTAAATACGACTGTTGTAAGAGAGAGTAAAGGAAAAGTGTATAGGGTGTTAACTTACCCTAACACATAAAGAGCTTTATTTATATTATGTCGAGACCCATTACATAACATGACTACCCGATGTGGGACTAAACTATTCTAACACTCCCCCTCAAGCTGGAGAATAAATATCACAAAGTCCCAGCTTGTTACATAACAACTCTAAACGTGGTTTGAATAATGATTTGGTAAAGATATCGGCCAACTGAGCTCCAGTAGACACAAACGGAGTAGCTAACACACCACTGTCAATCTTCTCGCGAACAATGTGACAATCTACCTCAATATGCTTGGTTCGCTCATGAAACACCGGATTCGAGGCAATATGTATCGCTGCCTGATTGTCACAGTACATGGGAATGGGCAATTGCACTCGAAATCCCAACTCCTCAAGAAATGATCTCAGCCAAATAACCTCACATGTAGTATGAGCCATAGCACGATATTCTGCTTCCGCACTAGACCTTGCAACCACAGTTTGCTTCTTACTCTTCCAAGTAACTAGGTTGCCACCAACAAAAGTACAGTAACCAGTTGTTGAACGTCTATCAGAGGGTGATCCTGCCCAATCTGCATCAGTAAACGCCTCAACACGTAGATGACCATTGGAACGGTAAAATAAGCCACGTCCAGGATGAGCCTTAAGATACTTCACAATGCGAATACAAGCTTCCCAATGTGGAAGACGAGGAGCAGACATGAACTGACTCACCACACTAACAGCAAACGAGATATCAGGACGAGTATTGGTAAGATAATTCAACTTACCAACCAAACGACGATATTGATCTGGATGAGGAAACTCCTCCCCCTGATCAACGCAAAGTTTGACATTAGGATCCATCGGAGTCTCCACAGGTTTGACTCCCAACAAACCTGTCTCTTCTAGAATATCCAACACATATTTCCTCTGGGACAAACTAATCCCATCCTTAGACCTTGCTACCTCAATACCCAAGAAATACCGTAGCTTACCCAAGTCTTTAGTGTGAAACTGACTATGTAAGAACTGCTTTAGCTCTTCGATCCCTTTCTGATCATCTCCAGTAATAATAATGTCATCAACATAGACAATGAGCAATACTTTCCCTCGAGCTGTCATAAGGGAAAATACAGAATGATCTGAGTGACTTCGACGCATACCAAACCTCAAAACAGCCTCACTAAACTTGCCAAACCATGCTCTAGGGGATTGCTTAAGTCCATAAAGTGCCTTACGAAGACGACATACCTTATGATGCTCCCCCTGAGCAACAAACCCAGGTGGTTGCTCCATATAAACTTCCTCCTGGAGATCGCCATGGAGAAAGGCATTTTTGACATCAAGCTGAAACAATGGCCAACCAAGATTGGCGGCAAGAGAAATAAGAATCCGCACAGAGCAAAGCTTGGCAACAGGAGAGAACGTATCAGAATAATCAACACCATAAGTCTGGGTGTAGCCTTTAGCAACCAGGCGAGCTTTGTGACGCTCAACAGTACCATCAGGAAGATACTTGATAGTATAGACCCAACGACAGCCAACAGTAGATTTCCCAGCAGGAAGAGTAACCAACTCCCATGTGCCATTAGTATGAAGAGCAGACATTTCATCCACCATAGCTGTCCGCCACTCAGACCGAGATAATGCCTCCTGAACATTGTTAGGAACAGAAACGGAGGAAACAGTAGTAGTGAAAGCACGAAGGGATGGAGAGAGATGAGCATAAGAGATAAATCGAGAAATAGGATGAAAAGTGCTGGAGATATTAGTATAACCATATTTTACCGGGGGACGACGATTCTCACGAGTCGGATAACGAGGGGCTGGCGGATCCGGCGACAGGGGAGAAGACATAGGCGTGGGCACTGAGAGGTCGGCAGACTGGAGTGGATTAGGAGGCGAAGGCGGAGGCGGAGGAGGAGGCGGAGGCTGAGACGGTGCTAGTGCCGGGAATCGACGAACATATACCTGCAAATGGTTAGGTGAAACAGTGCCAGTAGGAACAGACATAGGTAATACAGACTCAAGGTGAAGAAGGTCGGTGGTAGTAACAGGATCCGAGTAATATGGCAATGACTCATTGAACGTGACATCAGCACAGACAAAGTGACAACGTAAAGAAGGAGAGTAACAACGATATCCTTTGTGGGTGTGTGAGTATTCCAGAAAGATACACTTAAAAGACCGATGATCAAATTTACTCCTATCAGGATCAAGAACGGGAACATAACAGGTATATCCAAAAACTTGAGGAGGGAGAGTGTGGAGAGGTTGACCAGGAAATAACACCGTATGGGGAACCTAACCACCTAAGACCGTAGAAGTCATACAGTTGATTAGGTAACATGCAGTGAGAACGGCATCACTCCAATAGGACTTAGGGACCTGCATTTGAAATAATAGAGCACGCATAACCTCAGATAAGTGCCTAATCTTGCGCTCAGCAACTCCATTTCGTTGTGGAGTCCGAGAGCACGATGATTGGTGAACAATGCCATGATCAGCAAAAAACTGAGAAAGTAGATGGTGAAAATATTCATGGGCATTATCTGAACTAAATATCTTGACAGAAGTATCAAATTGAGTTTTGACTTCCATGTAAAAAGTTTGAAAAACTAATTTCAATTCAGATTGCTCTTTCATTAAATAAAGATATATGATACGAGAAAAATCATCCACAAAAATAACGTAATACTAAAAACCAGAAACACTGGGCACATGAATAGGCCCCCAAATGTCTGAATGAACTAACTGAAAAGGACATGACGCACGACGCTCAACCCTAGGTAAAAAAGTGACTCGATGGTGTTTACTAAACTCACAAGTCTCACAGACCAACTTATTAATGGAACGACAGGAGGGCACAAGGTGCTTCAGATTCTGAAGAGAGGGATGACCAAGACGACAGTGCTGTTGGTAGGGAGATTCGGATGTCTGAAGAGCTACAGGTTGAGGATCAGTCAGGTAATATAGGCCACCTCGCTCAGTGCCCCCACCAATCTTCTTCCCCGTCTTGAGATCCTGAAAAACACAACCATGAGGAAGAAATGTGATGGAACAGTTTAAAGATTTTGTAAGGCGGCCCACAGATATAAGATTAAATGGTAAACGAGGAACATGTAAAACAGATGACAAAGTAAGAGAGGAAGTGACAGGGACAGAACCAAAACCAGTAACAGCCGTGGTAGAGCCATCAGCCAAGGTAACATGAGATGGTCTACCAACTGGTTGCCGATCAAAGAAAATAGATGTACCAGTCATATGATCAGTGGCACCTGAGTCAATAACCCAAGGAGAGGAAGAAGATGAGGCAACACAAGCAACAGATGTACCGGTCTGAGCGAGCGTAGCAGTAGAGGATCCTGTCTTATCCTGAAATGACAAAAAGCGTTGGTACTCCTCAGCTGGAACAGCTACACTATTGGCAGAAGATTGAGTAAACTGTCCAGTATCTTGAGAGCTAGCAACCTGATGAGCCTGGGGAAATCCATGAAGATTGTAACAGAACTCTACCGTATGATTTGTTCCCCAACAATGAGTACAAAATCTAGAATCACGACCGCGACCGCGACCACCTCCCCCTGATATGCGACCCCCACGTGTATCAAAAACAGAATCACGGCCACCTAAGCCACGACCAAAACCACGGCCTCCACGGCCTCCAAAGTCACGACCACGACCACCAAACCCAGACTCACGGCTGCGACCACGACCACGGCTAACAGAGAAAATAGAGCCGTCAGAAACAGTAGAACTCAAAGCAGAACGGCTAGAAGTCGGAGCAGAAATAGACGACGACTGCCGGAGACGACTGAATACCTCGCTGAGGGAAGGTAAGTCACGACTCCCCAAAATCTGATTACCCACAGGACCAAAATCAGATGATGCACCAGATAAGAAACGAGTAACCCGCATGCGCTCACGCTGGCGCCGCATAACCTGAATATCAATAGATAGTGGCTCACAGATATCTAATTCATTACAAATGCGCCGGAACTTGGCATAATAATCTTCAAAAGAATCAGCACCCTGAGATATATCAAAGAAAGACCGATGAAGGTCATATGTGCGACGGAGATTGTCGACACCTGAATATAATTCTTTTGCCTGGGTCCACACCTCTTTAGCGGTATCACAAAACATCAGCGTACTGGCAACCTGTTCTATCATACTATTCCATAACTCTGAACGAACACGGGCATCAACAGCTTTCCATGCCCTATATGTGGGGCTATCAGTTGCAGGAGGTTCATCAGTCAAATAGGAATCCTCAGACTGACCCATATAATACACCTCAACAGCTTTAGCCCAAAGAACATAATTGCCCCCATTTAATGGTGTTGAGGTAATAGGGCGCCTCTCGCGAGACCAAGAACCACTCAATGAGCTACCAACAAGAGTAGAAGCAGAGTTAGAAATAGTACCAGACTCAGAATCCTTCTTCTGTTCAGACATTTTACCGGTCAACGGAGAGGCTACAACCAATAACTAGTAAATAACCAGTACGCAACCAAATCAATACCAACCAAGCGGAATATCAATAACTACTGATCGATAACATCAATTAATATACTAACACCGTCACCAAACTGCATCGGTACCCAACATCAGCAACTCCAACATAACAGATCCGTCACAACTAATAACTGCAGACTCCGTAAATCAAAGCGAACAACAACTGAACCCAATTGCATGAACAGTAACAAATAACATCCGGAAGACGATAACGTATGAAAAGGTGAGCAAATAAGTAGTCAAAGACACAATACTAGAGGCAGATCAGCAACAGAACAAGAATAGCAAGGTGATGAACAGTACCGACGATGAACAGTAATCGGTGAACAGTACCGGCCGTGAACAGTAATCGGTGAACAGTACCGGCCGTGAACAGTAATCGGTGAACAGTATGTAGTGAACAGTAACGGCGGTGAACAGTATCGGTGAACAGTACGACGGTGAACAGTGCGCGGGAACAGTAATCGGTGAGGTAGAATTAGGGTTAGGGTTAGGGTTAAGGCAGAGGCTAGGATTAGGATTAGGATTTTAAGACTTATGTACAGAGGCTAGGGTTTAGGCTAGGGTTGTGGTGGTTTAGGATTAAGGTTAAGATCTTGCTCTGATACCATGTTGTGAGAGAGAGTAAAGGAAAAGTGTATAGGGTGTTAACTTACCCTAACACATAAAGAGCTTTATTTATATTATGTCGAGACCCATTACATAACATGACTACCCGATGTGGGACTAAACTATTCTAACAACGACAAAACAAGTGTTACTAAAAGAAGTACCAGAAAAACGATAAATGGTACCTCCACATCAAAATTTAAATCTAGCTCCATATCTCCATTGTCGTTCAACCAAAGATTGTATATAACGATCTTTGTTCCATGATGCCCTATGTCATCAAACTGCCCACTGGACTAATAAGGATACCAAATTGAACACACTGAAGTTCAAAAAGGTGCAAGACACAAGGGATAGAGTCATAGAGATACAACAAGAAACACAAACAAAATTTCTTGCATAGTGCCCTAATGGAAGAACTGTTTCAACACTTAAAGCATATAGGTAGCTAGTAACCTAAAAGAGCATTGACATTGTGGTATATTAAGAGTAAACAGGTATAAGGAATAAGAAATGACAGCAAAAACATACTCACTCTTAATCTGGAAGGTACTTATAACAAGTTTTCTACAGCTGACAATTTCCTTGTTGAAGTAGTTGATACTTGATACCGCAACGAACATGCAAAAAAGTTTTCTATGTTTTAAGTTAAATTTAGAGTAAGTTAGGACTTAGAAAGCATGTTTCTGCTTTTTACTTTTGAAATAATATATATAGCAT
Organism: Rhododendron simsii; assembly: GCA_014282245.1. NCBI lineage: Eukaryota > Viridiplantae > Streptophyta > Magnoliopsida > Ericales > Ericaceae > Rhododendron > Rhododendron simsii. The sequence goes on from CM024960.1 coordinate 5,583,917, forward strand.
CCGAAAACCTAATTTAGCGTAGGAGGCATTGCAGATATGATATGCCCATCTGTGGCAGGGCAAGTGATTGTTGGTGGTGAAATCTGGACTCAATGGAAACAGACATGGAGAAGGAGAGGAGAGGGCGACTGAGTGGCACTAAGCAAGGAAGATAAATTAGCAACTTCAAAACTGTCATCAGCAAAAGCACTATACAAATGAGAAACTTAAACCACTACTAGTGCTACGAGCATTGGTTCATAACTACTGTACCCAAAGTCCAGAGGCAAATGTTTCTTAATTTACCTGTTTCAACAGCATTTCTTCCGTTGAATATGGAGACCACTGCAGCAGAACCGATAGATTGGACGAAAAATGTTCCTTGCCATAAGAAAATATGGGTCCCAACTTCTCAGTTGATGGATTGAACTCATAATCCAACTGCAATGAATTTGAGCCAAATTCATGACTGAGTAGAGAGGTGGAAAATTTTATGGTGGTCAAAGAAGACCACAGTTCAGCTACAATACAAATAGACATCTTGCTATATCTGATAAAAAAATCTCCAGCGGATCCCAGAAAAGCAAAGAAAATGTGAATCTCGACAAGAAAATTGACCAAGTGAATTTGGAAACCGGGCCCAAATTCTAATCAACCAATATAAGTTGCTGTCAGCCAGTATTACTTGATCTCCAAGAGAGAAGAACTCCCCAAAAGGTTGTTTCAAAGCATGCCAGATGTGTAATAGTCATTTAAAGTAGCGGAAGAACATATTTTACAAAAGTAACACAGATTTCTGGAAATAGGTTGAACTGGATAAAGGCATATTGAAAGAATCTTCAGGGGAAAGAAAATTATTTAAATGTCCAACTTACCAGCGGCACTACTATTCTGTCATGTCCTGATTGTCTTAAAAATGTGTATGAGAGGAGTCCAACGCTTTGAGACACTGTCCTGGTCATTAGTGCAGTACCAATTTGAATGGAAGAATTCCAATTTCACAAGACATAACCAAATACTATAACCAGAGATGACCACAAACTTCTACATAGGAGAGGTCTAAAAGCAATTATTCTTGACCTAAAGGAAGTTGGATAGAGAATCATGCTTTCATGGACATGTCTAATAACCATGTACCTTAACCAGACAGGACAACCAACTTCTATTTCCGATAGGCCAAGAACGAAGAATTCTCACTGTAAGAGAGGTTGGATCCAAGCCATGGACGAGAATTACAATGTGTTTGAGTAATTTAAACGCAGAGAGAAAGAGAGAGTACCAAGTACCTGGAAATCCCTCTTATGTTGTGAAAAAAGTAAGAGTTTAAAACTTTATTCCAAATAAGAAGGTTTACAGTCCAAAAAGTATCCTATCTTTATCATACAATAGCGTCTCTCTTGTTCTCCTTTCATATATGAATTGATTAGGGGGACACAGGACACAGATGGATAAAGGAATAACACACTGAGAAAAATTCAGACGGAGGTAAACAACTATGTTACTATGCACAAACCTCTTTTTCAAGCGACGGGTAAACACGATAACATCTGCTCCAAGTCTCATAGAACTTGTCTTGAACCCATTTCCATCTAAAAGGCTCCAGCCACCCAGTTAGTAACCACAAGAAAGAAAGCTTTGGGAAAGCAAGTTAACAAGATAGTATTCATACACTGCCCAATGGAGTATTTCGTTTTCTTATCCGAAAATCCAAAGCTCATACAACGCCTTATAGTTTCTGGATCCATTCCACCACCATCATCTTGTACATGCAAGGCATAACGCCGCAAGTAAAGTTAACTAGAAGGCAAATTTTTTGTTCATTTTAGTGGACAGCAAAATGGTTGAGGAGGATTTACCTTGAATGAGCAAAGCTGGGCTTCCATCTCGCGGATTTGTAGTCTTGTCTACAACAACAGAAGTAGCCCCATTTCGTATCTGCTTTACAGAAAGAACACCAATAAATAGACATACAGCATCACGAGCACGTGTATGATATGACATGACCTCTTTGATAACATGTTTTTTTTGGCTCTTATGAAGGCACAGAATAGCAAATGAAGAGCAAACTTGGAGTTAAACATTGCATATCCCAGGAGTTATTGTCTGAAAAGAAACTCTGGCCTGAAAAACTTTTAATACCCAATCAGGTTCTAAATAAAACATCTAATACAATAGAGTTCCAGCTGCATTTATATAGCTCAGTGGGATACTGGACTTTCTTCCAAATCTATACAGTTCAAGATATAATGAAGCAGTTGAGCGGGAACAAATATGAACTTACCTCGTCAACTGCATTGTCAAGCAACTCTGCTATAGCTGCAAGCAAGGATCAACAAGACAAGGTGCAAAATAGTGGATTAAATACATTTTTTGGGGGGGTTAATAAATTAAATACGATTTACATTGAATAATGGTTAACATTTTTTCACAGATTCAAAGCAGGAACATACCACCGAATGCCCACTTATGTGAGGTGGCATTTGAGTGAAGGAACATTGGGTGGACATGTAAATGATTCGCCCCTTCTGTAAAAGGTTCTCTCAGAAAACAATTTAATCAGTAGCCCAACACAGACGCAACTATACAGTTCTAATTTGCTTATACTGCTGCTTTATTTAGTTTACCCTATCTTCTACTCCTATGTACCTATAGTTGTTTAACCCGAAGGGGTTGGCCTGGTGGTCAATTCTTGGAATTTAGGGGTTTGCTCCATGCTAAGGTCTCAGGTTCGAAATCTCCAAGGAGCTATCAACTCCTTTGGGCCCAGTCCAGACTCCAGGCTTTGCTTGGGCTTTGCTTGGGCTTTGCTGGTGGACGGTGGAATTAGTCCCCCAGGATTAGTCAAGGGTGCACGTAAGCTGGCCCAATCACATGAGTTATGAAAAAAAATGTACCTACAGTTTTTACTAGCGTCGCCTTCACAACTCATTTACCTACTCTTGCTAGTAAGAATCTTTTGCTAGCAATTTGAAAAGTGAAAAAAGGTCACATCAATTGGTTGGCCCATACAACGTTGAAATCCTACATTCCTATTCAATCCTCCATTTTTCGGTCTGCATAAGTGCCTGATATAGCGCAGGAATAATAGAAAGCCAAATACTAGTAATATGTAAAATTGAACTGCTGCATACTTTGATGCTGGGTTTTAGAACCCTCTCCCATGTCGTAGTTCCCAGCTTTCCAAAATTGCCGACAAATTGGAGCTGGACCAAAAGCAGGAATAGAAGAACGGCTTGACTCATCAACTGGTGAAGGCCCTTGATCTAAAGCACTTGAGTTATTTTGAATTGTACTACGTGCAACTGAGACTATGTTATCCTCGGGTTCTTGTCGCATTTTAGATTTTCGGCAAACTTTCTTGCTCTTAGTCTGGGTATTCCATTCATGTTCGATTGTTCCCAAGGCAGAATCCAGCCTCATTTTACTCTTTTTCCCACTTGACTTGCCAATCATGTCATCAGCAGACAACTCTACAACGTCAGCAGAGCTCATCTTGGATACTGCAAAAGAATGGGAATATGAGTTTACATGGCAAGAAAATGAAAATCCTGAAATACTGTAGATGATTACAGCTAGTAATGAAGTGAAAACAGCTCAAAATAAAACAAATGGAGAAGTAGAGGACGAAAATACAAAAAGAGCTTTCCAAGGAATCAAAACCAGCAGGCCTAGAGAAGGCACTATATTATCGAAAGAAGAAGAACAAGAAGAGCACAGTTCCCTTAGTATCCAAGAGCAATTTCGTCCCAAACCCCCATTTTCACATGAGCAACGCTACGCACACAACTTCAAAACACAACGCTGGACACGACTTCAAAAAACAACTCCACACGCGATTATGTTGGGAACCGTTCAATGGGTCTATGCATCGAACGGTTTCGGTACAGTTGTTTCCAGAGATGTGTTGTTTCATACGGTTTCGGATACAGTTGTTATGAAGTTGTGTTTTTTCATAGTTTTCAACAGGGCGATGCTCCTGCAACTCCGTCAACTCGCCCCTGCAACTCCGTCAACTGATCACGGAGTTGGATCATCGAATGCTGGCCACTAGTCCAAACGCTTTAAAGAACCCACACAAACCACTAACATGCACAGGAAACACAAACCACTAGCATCTGAAAAGGATTTTTCCTTCATAATTTCCACCGACGCTATCTCAAAAGTCAAAACAATGGAGCAAAGCAACCACTATAAGTCTAACCCTAAGAAACTACTTTAACAAAACCTAGCATCCCCAAGCTCCAATGGGATGGGATGGGATTGGCCTAGTAATCAAGGCCTGAGATTTAAGATTTTGCTCCCTCCTAAGGTCTCGAAACCTCTCCAGATCTCAGATTCGAAACCTTGATTAGTTGTGCGCATAAGTTAACCCGGAGGACACTGAGTTATAAAAAAAAAACCCAACATCCATAGCCAATTATGGGGGTTTTTTTTTCTTCACATTGGACGATTGGGTTTTTCCACATTTGACGACTCGAAGGACTATACTGAAGCATTATACGGAGACGGTGTAATATCGGCTACCAAAATAGGAGAGTATAATTTGCTTGCTGAGTTGCCTGAATCATTTATATGAGCTCAACAAACCAAGACAACGCATAACCCAAGACGGAAATCCACTAATACTAGCTGATCATGGGAACTTCAGCGCCCATAGCCAGAAAATCAATTCCCCCATCAGCAATTTTAACATGAAAACTAAAACCAGTCTACTCAACCATTCACATGCACACAAATCCAAAATCCATTTACCCATTTTCAACAAAATGCAAGTTCCAGGAAGAAAAATCTAGCAGAAATCAGCAAAGATTTAAGCAAACGACAGATTGTAATTTAGTATCCGTACTAAACGAGAATTACATAAACCCAATGACACAAGAATTGACAAATTTCCAGGTCGATACGTATAGAAGAAACGAGTCTACCCCCACCTAAATCACAAGTGCACTCTCCAGTCTACACCTAAAAAGTTCCTCTCGACTTTGTGGGGAATGCTTGGGACGAAAAGTTAAAGAAAGTTAGAATTTCTCATAAATATAAATCAATCTCTGTACCTCTGTTCACATGTAAGTGTAAGGTATGCAAAATTACACCAAAAACTAGTCCGCAACTCGGGCAATTTTAGTATTTTGGAACTTAGAAAAAGAAATTAAGGGAAAATAATAGATAAAAAAAAACCTAGAGGAAAAGTTAAAAAGAAATTTGAGAGAAAAATCAACTTTGTTTTTTAAACTCTCTCTTTTCTTTCTCTAGAAAAATACTAAAAATAAAGCTTTTAAATTTCTATCTTCTTTTAATTTTTTTTTTCTTTCCCCAAGTTTCAAACAAAGTCTTAAAATTTAAAATCTCTTCGATTTCTATTTTGGTGCAACTTGTTTACATGCTTATCATTATATGATTATAGCACTTTTCTAAAAGCATTTTTTTTTAAAATGCTACAAGGTGAACAATTTGAATTATTTTTTTGATTGGAATGGACTCACAAAATAAAGTGCATCTTTTTAAAGCATCTAATCTTTTTTATAATTCTAAAAAAATTCTTTAAAATAAAATAAATATTGTTTTAGAAATGAGATTTTATTTTTAAGTACAAATAGTACATACAGTTTGAATAATTCTTTTAGTTTCATTCCAAAATAATTATTTTTTCGTGCATAAAGGTAAACTACCTAAATATAACACTAAATAATTTTTTAAAGACGTTTGCTTCGGAATAGCAGGGAATTACACCAAAAGCCCATCTCTTAGAGATTCCAAACACATCTGAATTCATCCTTGGGCTGTTTTGGCCAATAATCAAAACTCTTTTTTGCCTATACTACTTTTTGTCAATTTTTTTTTTTGGAAATTAATAGTTCGCCTCAACAAGAAAAACCATAAAGAAATAAAGAAAGATAGAAACCATGGCAAATATAACTTAAAATAATTACCTAAATAAACACTAGTTTAATATTTAAAAATATTTTTCACATCTGGATATCAACATACTAAATGAAGAATGAAGAATCCATCCTTTAAGGAGTCCAAACACCTTGAAGCTATTCTAAGTTTTTTTTCTTTATTCAATATTTGTTTTTGTTTTTGTTTGTTTTGAGGCGATTTTTTTTTATGTTTTATTAGTTTGTCAAAAAAAAAATCTATAGAAATAGAAAAAAAACAATTAAAATCATGGTCCCAAAATCACATCCTAAATATTCTGAAAGAATTATGAGTGATTGACTGGCCGGTCCAAAATACTGAATCAAAACTCCAATAGATCTGGATGACACCAAAAAGCACCGGTAAGGATTTTAACATTTTTAACGACAATAATACTCTTTTTCTGCAACATGGGTAGGGCGTGAGCAAACACACAAACACTCGACTCCATCTTCTCCCAGATAATTGGCCCCGCGCACTCACTCTCTCTCTCTGGTAATTTTCGGAAGAATTATTTATGCCAACACTATCTTATCTTAAATAAGTACACTGGGCTGTGTTGGTCGGGTTCGGTTCCCCTCCAGTATGATACAGTCCAGTCTGATCCATTGAAAGGCTAAGATTCATTCATTCCATCCACATGCATATCTATGGCTACACTTTTGCCACATAGACCAGCTCACTTTCCACCCAAAATCCCTCTGTTTTTGTCTCCCCACCAATACAACTAGAAGCTCTGGTCCCGCCAGAAATAATATCCATTCCATCAAAAAAATAGCTAACGAAACAGAAAATTATTTTGTGTATAAAAAAGCTTAACGAAACACAAAATTGTTTTTAACGAACACCATGAATTATTTTTATACATACCTAAGATCCTTCTTGAATTTGTCGAAATACAATAGTGTCAAAAGGACTTCTTGCTTTGCTCTGTTTTTTTTCATACCAATGAATTTGGAGGATGGGAGGTACCTTTTTGGTTTGGCTCCATTCCACTTAACTTTTTCTAAAACTTTTAGTTTTATTTTTATTTGATTTTTTTTGTTGTATTTGTTAGTTTTGCGCAAATTTGTTGTGGATTGTTGATTTGTTGACAAGACGAATCAGAAAAATTAAAATCTTTTACTTTTATCCAAATATTTTAGAAAATAACCACTTTCAAGCTAAAAAATCAACATTTTTTTTTTTACTTAAAAGTGGTTTTTGGGTAAAATAAAAAAAAATTCTTTTTCTGATTTGTACGTCGAGATGAAGTAATAATTCATAAACTTTGATGCAAAAAAAATTCAAATAAGGACAAAACTAAAAGTTTAAAAAAAATTAAGTGGAATACGGCCAGTGTGCAGGTAGTTTTTTAGTGGGAATGAATATCATTTTTAGCGGAAGATAAAAAAAAAACCAAAAATAATACTTACACAACAATCTAAACACAACCTCTCGTATACATGTCGATTCCACACGCACTATTATGTGTGGGGTCCCACATATATGTGAAAGATTGTGTAGGTTGTTGTGTTTGAATCGTTATATGAGTAGCATTCTTGAAAAAAAATCATTTTTTGTGGCAAAAGTGTAGCTATAGATATGCATGTGGATGAAATGAATGAATCTCAGCCTTACAATGGATCAGACTGGACAGTACCATACTGGAGGGGAGCCGAACCCGGGCTGGTCGGGCAAGCCCACGTCCTGGCGTATATTCCTTGGTCAGCGACTCAGCGTCCAGATCCCCGTTGAAACGTCATCGTTTCGACCAACGATCTCCCGCCAATGAATCGTAGCAGAACCAAGCCCACCTATAAATATCCCCCATTTCGTTTCCCCCTCCTACGAATTTCGTTTCCACTGTAAGTCTCTCTCTCTCTCTCTCCCTCTCTCCAGTTGAATCTATGAGTTACGAGAATATGAGCATCAGATCGATATATCTACACACATACGGACACGTTCTACCTCAACGAATGGAATCATAGAATTGTACTCTTACAGTTTTACTCTTACTCTTGTATTATACATACATACATACATATATATATATATGTATGTTTCTATAGGAGTTGATCGTGGAGATTGTGTCTTTTGTTTCCTCAGCGGATTGACAAAGGAGCTGCATCATGGATCCGTATGGACTGAAGTCCGTATCAGATTTACCTGCTCCATTTCGTTCGTTCTTCAGTTTCAGGTAATCGAATCAAGTTGTAAATTGTAATTTGGCAGTTCTGTAGTTTGATGGAGTAGTGATTATATTTGTACTGTTATTTTCCTTTTACCAGTTCAATTAGAGGGATTGAGAGTTCAGATGCGGTCATTGACTTTGCCAAAAATATTCAACTACGGGAAATGAGTTCCTTAATCATTCGAAGAGATTTTAGGTTTTAATGTCTAAGAGCTTATATGTGGCATCTACGTTTGGTTAATTCTGTCGTTCAACCAAATTTTTTTCCGGTAATGCACCATGTCCCTGGACAGCTTACACGCATCTTGTCTTGTAACGTGATAGTTTCGCCTTCCGTAAGGTGGCTATCTAACCACTAATATCATCAGGCACGTTTTTTAGGAAAATGGCTTCCTAAATTGCCCGATTATACGAATATCTTGCTATAAGTGGTGTGATCAACGTTGTTTATAATCTGTATTTGTCGGACAGGTACTTCAACTCTCTGCAGAGCGAATGTTTTTCTTCCTGTTTCCTCTCCGATGTGAATATGGTTATTTCGGCACCAACTGGAAGTGGAAAAACAGTACTCTTCGAGCTTTGCATTTTGAGGGTGCTCTCTAGGTTCTTCTCTGCGGAGGGAAACTTTCATCACGCTAAGGGAACTCTCAAAACAGTAGGTTTTCATTGACCCCTGCACCAAGCAACCATTAATACTCTTCATGTGTTTCACTTGCATTTGTTAATGATTTACTGTGATCTAAATCCTGGTACATGCATACATGTATACATAGCTTGTGGTTCTTGTTTTTTTTTTTTTGGGTGTGCGGAAGTGTTGGGGTGGGGTGGGCGGAATCAGACTCTTGATGGCATGTAATACTTCATTATCTGCTGACGAGGTTCACTATGAAAGTTATAACTGTGTAAATTGCTCCAATTGTGGAAATCCTTTCCTATATTCTTGCACTCTGATCGGCAAAGTGATGTCACCACCATATAGATATTTCCATTCTTCTCCATCTGTTGTGTTTCCTAAAGCTAGAAATAGATCTACTTGTCTCTCTGCATTGTGAGTTTGTTGTTACACTGTGTTTCTCCTTAATGTGAAGTGCTATGCAGATTTATATAGCCCCATCCAAGGCTTTGGTACAAGAGAAGCTCCGGGATTGGAACCAGAAACTTGGGTCGTGGGGCATAAATTGCCTAGAACTGACAGGGGACAATGAATCTTACAACATAAGGAACATACAAGAAGCAGACATTATTGTAACAACTCCTGAGGTCAGTATGCAGACGATTAATCCATACCTTCTACTCAGAATAACAATCATTTTTTTCACTTGTTTGTGTCTGAACCTAATTGTTAGGGGAACCAATAGAAAAAGAGAGAGTTATTGTTGAGGCATGGCTTAGTAAGCTGTCCATTCCTTATGCAGAAATTTGATGCAGTGACTCGATACCGTGTAAAAGATGGAGGCTTGAGCTTTTTCAGTGATATAGCCCTTCTGCTAATTGATGAAGTTCACCTATTGAATGATCCACGTGGAGCAGCTTTGGAGGCAATAGTTAGCAGAATAAAAATGCTCGCTCGTAATCCTGAAATGAAATCAACCACTCTGGCTTGTGTCCGTTTCCTAGCCGTTTCTGCCACTATCCCAAATATTTGTGACCTGGGTAATTTCCAGATGATATTTGTACCAGTCCATCACACAAGGCATTGTGATGGCAATGTCACTATAGGACCTTTAAATTTCAGAGTACTTAAATTTAACTATCATCCCAATGGTTTTAACTTTTGCAGCTGAATGGCTTACAGTTCCTATCCACGGAATTAAAAGGTACATCTAGATATATTTCATTGGGATAATTTGCCTTTTTTTAATCCTTGATGTTAGTGCCCATTCAGCTCTATCTGCTCCCAAAACATTTTTACAGGTTTGGTGAAGAAATGAGACCAGTAAAGTTGACTACCAGAGTCTTTGGTATGCTTTAGTCTGCAGTATTCCCACTCCTGTTCTCGTTTTCCTTAAGTTTGTGGATATGATAAACTATGTAAGCCGTGGAGGGTTTCATATTGAGATGGTTCCATACTTTTTGTAATCTAAATGATTGTGGAAATTGTTTAAGAGCATGATATACTTGTTTAAGTTTACAATTTACTGAAAACTTTTCTTTTCAATTTGCCTATCATGGGAACTCATGCTTGCAGGCTACACGCCTGCGAAGAATGACTTTCTATTTGAAAAAGTAAGTGCTAATAGTTCTTATACACTTTATTGCGGCTAGTATGTTTTTGGAGTAGTTTAAATCTCTTCTCTGTGTTAAACTAATTACGTATGAGAAACAATAAGTTTTTGTCATTGTTTGATGCATTCTACATACTCTCAATCTGATTGTTTACCCTTTCTTTCCATTATCCAGCGCCTTCAGAACTATCTTTTTGGTAAGCAAGAACTATTGGACAAACTCGACAACCAATGTTTTCTGCATTGAATTTGGATTTTAAGTATTAGTACGTGCTTAAAGATGCCAAAACTGGATTGCAGATCTTCTCATGCAATACTCTAGAGGAAAATCTGCTCTCATCTTTTGCTCAACTAGAAAAGGAGCACAAGAAGCAGCCCAACGACTGTCTCAGGCCGCCATGACCTTTGGTCACTCAAATCCGTTCATCAAAGACAGAGAGCAACAGGAAAGGCTAAGGGAAGCTTCACTATCATGCAGCGACAAACAAATGCAGTCATATATCCTTTATGGAAGTATGTGCTACGATATCTTACAAATCTTTCCTTGAGTTCTGAAAATGAAGTCCACATTGCTGTTTTTTAATTAGATTCCTGTATGCAGTTGGTTTTCATAATGGTGGGCTTTGCCTGAAGGATCGCAACCTCATTGAAGGCCTTTTCCTTAAAGGTGATCTGCAGGTTCTGTGCACTACAAATACTCTTGCCCATGGAATCAACCTACCAGCACATACAGTTGTGATCAAATCAACACAGTATTTGTACGTTGAAACGGTTTTCCTGATAACCATCCTTTTAGAAAAGTTATAGTGATATTTTTTGTGTTTTATGCAATGTAACTTGCTTCTTGCCAGCAACAAGGTAAAAGGGCTCTATATGGAATATGAAAGATCAATGATACTACAGGTGTCTTACTCGTATCTCATATTCTCTTCAATAGCCTTTGTAATTAGTTAAAATTTCCATAGACATTTTTGAAGACTCAAATACTTACTCAATGATTATGCACGTAAGTTCATACATTTCATGCTCCTACACGTACATTCTTGTCTTTTTTATTTATTTCATTTGCTGAAGGTTACTTTGGCTCTCTTCTATGCAGATGAGTGGGAGAGCAGGTCGTCCACCTTTTGACGATACAGGGATGGTTATAATCATGACAAGAAGAGAAACAGTTATTCCCTCCCCCCTCCTCTCTCTCTCACTCTCTCTCTCTCTCACACACACACACACCCCACAAGCACAAATGAATGGTAAAAAACTGCAACATATGCACAACATAAGTTAACCATGCTCATATTTTGTTTTACTTCTCTCACAGTTGAAGTAGTTATTTTCAAAATAGTGTTGGGGGTTGCCAAAAGCTCATTATATTATATGCCCTGTGCAATGATATAAAGGAAGATGCAATGTAGCTTCTTATCGTCTCTTTTAATGATGTCAGGTTCATTTGTATGAGAATCTCCTGAGTGGTTGTGAAATGGTAGAATCACAGTACGTCTTTTACTTTGAACTTATACTGATGTAGTGCCATAAAAATTTGATATATGTTGTGAAATGTTATGTTTACCAGCTAACTACATTGTATGGTTTCCTGCCTTCTCAAGATTGCTCTCGTGCATGACGGAGCATCTAACTGCTGAGATAGTACAACTTACAATATCTGATATAACACGGGCAATCGAATGGATGAAGTGTTCCTTCTTGTATGTCAGAATGACAAAGGCATGTTCAAGTAGAGACACCTTTGGGCTTTGGAGACTTATTTTTGGACATTCTTTTCTTCTTAACTTCATGTCTGAAACTTCTTTTGCAAAACCAGAACCCTGAGAACTATGCAATAAAGAAAGGGATTCCCGGTGACCGAATAGAGAAGCACGTGCAAGGTAGTATAATAATTATTGGATAAAACAGTTTTTTTTTGGTGTTCTGTTGCTTGATTCATCGCATGTACTGGCAGAGATTTGTGTTCAGAAAGTTAATGAGTTATCAAGAAATCAAATGATCTGGACCGATGAAGATGGTTTCCTCTTGAAGCCACTTGGTACCTTATACTTTTAAAGAAGTTTCTGTCTGTTTTCAGGTTTGACATAAATTTCGCCAAACTGAACCTTTTGCTCTTCCTATGTACAGAGCCTGGGAGACTGATGACAAAGTATTATTTGAGATTCAACACAATGAAAAATATTATGCAGGCACATGCAGACTGCAGTATGGAAGATGCTCTTCACATTGTCTGCCGGGCTGAAGAAGTTTCCTGTATGTATCATCAATATGCTGGCACTACTTGGAGATGAATTTAAAAGATGTGAGAGTGACTGTTTATTTCATGGGACTTGAAGGGATACAGCTCAGGCGCAATGAGAAGAAGCTTTTAAGTGACACAAATACAGACAAAGATGGAAAGCTTCGCTTTCACATCCTTGGAGAAAAAGGAAAAAAGAAAAAACGTATCCAAACCGGAGAGGAGAAAATATTTGTTTTAGCGAATGACTGCTTGACTGGGGATCCTTCATTGCATGACTTATCCATGAACCAGGTTTCACCAACTTTAGTCGCTGTAGAGTATGTATTTAGTTTAATTTGGTCAACGCTTTGTTCAGCTGATAATGAATTCGTGTGCCATGTCACAGGACATGAACTCTATATGCTCAAATGGATGTAGAATTGCCAAGTGCATGAAGGAGTATTTCATTTGCAGAAAGAATTACAAAGGAGCTTTGAATTCGGCTCTTCTAGCCAAATCCTTACATCAAAAACTCTGGGATGACAGCCCGTATTTGCTGAAGCAATTACCTGGCATTGGAATGGTGACTGCTAAGGTTCCATTTACTTCCTTTAACGAGCTATTTGACAACATTTGTTGTCTTTTTGCTGATTACACAAATTCCAAATTTTCTTTCACCAACACAATAAGTGCATGCTGTACTCAGGCACTGCATTCCATGGGAGTAAAATCATTTGCGACCCTTCGTGAAGCTGATCCAAGGAAAATAGAGATAGTCACTGGGAGAAAATATCCATTTGGGAATCATATAAAGGAGGCACTGTTATCGCTACCTCCTCAAATTGAAATGAAGCTTGAGGAAACTCAATGCCAAAGGCAAGGAAACTCCATGGTAGTGGTAACTTTGACTAGGCTATCGGAATCTGCTCAATCAACCAAACGGCATTATGCTGATATGGTACGTAGGCAGACAATTTTCATAGCATTTGATTTTCAGAATTATATTAGAACATACGTTTTTATTACTTTTATTTTGTTGATTCCTTCTTTATAAAAGTTGATAATAAGATTTTTTTTCACCTCACAGGTTGTTGCTCTAGAAGAAGATAACCTGATTCTGTTTCATGAGAAAATAAGGTGATGTTATCTTCTGCCAAGAACCCCCAAACTAAGAAATAGTTTTGATATTTTTGGCTCTTTGGCCTAGTGAACTTCTAGATGATCTGCATTTACTTGGTTGTCTGACAAATGATCCGCGAGCATTTTTACTTGATTTTGTTCAATATTTCGGCATTTCTCTGTCTATGTACTGAAATAACACTCCTTTCATTGGTTGTAGCAGAGTGGATGAGTTTTCCAGGTACGAAAACTTCAATTCCATGGTCATTTCCTTTTGTTCACCCCAGCAATTAGAAAGTTGGGCACTCTTATGGTGTATTCAACTTTCAATGGTCTTACCTTCATCATGTTTTCTTCATAAATATGGATCCAAAATGTAATTTTCTAAGTCTTTTTGCACTTGAAATTTGGTGGTTACTGTTGCAGCCCTTATAGTGCAACCATTCTGGTGTCAAATCCTCAGCAAGAAAAGCTGACTGCTAAGGCAGATCTGATTTTTGAAGATTTCAGTAAGCTTCTGTCATAATAAGCGACCATAGAGCTTCAATTTTTGTTCTTTGTTTTTATTTGTCTAATCTGTGACAAACTGATAATCATGCAGTTGGAATTGACCTGCACGAAAATTACACACTGAAGAAGGTTATTGACTCGAATGTGATCCCGAAATACGGAAAAAAGCATCTGTCCCGTTTCCCTCAGCCCAAGAATGTGTGTGTTATAGAGGATGACAACGACTACACATCTTGTGCCCCAACTGAACAGCTTCACAACTCGAAAAAATCCTCACGTGAATGTGATCTCATGTAAGTGCTTATGCTTTCTTTTTTCAACTACATATTGTACTCTAGTAGGTTTTGGTTTACTGTTTTAGATAGAGCTCTCAAAATTAATATTTAAATTGCCACACAGACTATCAATTCTAAACTTGAGCTATTTCCATTTTATGCTATTGTCAAATCTCCTATTCCTGTCAAATAATTGTGTGAAAGCTCTTCATTTGAAATCCACATATATCCGAATGGATCCATAGTGTCATCATTAGTTTCTTTTGCTTAGTATTGTTATAAGTCTCTTTTAACCCCAGGAACTTGTTACATAATCTGACACTTACGCCACTTTTGTTCCTAAATCCAGGCCAAATTTCAATCTTCTAGGCGAAGAGGACTTGGAAGAAGGTATATATCAAGACATTCTGATGCATTTCCCATAAGCTTGTGCCTTTTCTCAGCTGCTCCTGTCTTAAATTGCTGAAGGAAGGCCTAGTTTCGAAACTGAAGAGAGTGAGTGCAGAATCATAACACCAAGAACAGTATTTGACCACATCCGTGAAAAGGCAAAGAGCTTCCCGTCATTGGCTACATCAAGTAATGCTTTCTCCCCATCATCTGAGGCTTTGCTCCGTATCAGAAAACAGACTCGTGAGAAGCAGCTTGAATACAGCAATGGAATTGAAGTGATGGGAGAAACAGACGGCAATAAAGTTAAACATTCAAGTGGACTTATTACATCTTCAGATCAAAGAGAAGAACGTAGGAGTGACATTGGGAAAGCTTCTCCTTCAAATCCCTCTAAATCTTTTGAAACCATTTACGCATTGAATTGCAGAGGTAAACTTTTAACTCTTTCTCCCAATTAGTTTATAACATTTCATTGTTTAGGTAATCTCAAAAGATCGTCTATATCTCTTCCTTTGGGAACTTTCCAAGAAGGGGACCTCTCAAGAGAAGGAGGAATGGAGTAGCTGATAGACAAAACTTTTAAATCTTGACCCGATCAAAGAATTTAATTTTCAAAAATCTGATAGATAAATTAGGAGGAAGGGAGTAGCTGATATGCTTGTTTACTTATCAATCTTTGCTTCTTATTGGGGTTTTGAGCTCTTCCATTATGTATTGCAGGTGAGGTTCCTCCTGTATCTGAACAGAACTCATCCAAAACCTCAACTGAAGAAAAAATATTTGATCACATACAGAAAAAGGCGAAAAACTTCCCACTGGTAAACAAATTGGAATCCGTGGAGTCAGAAGCATTTACCATAGCAAAAGAACTCTTCTGGAAGAACCACTTCGAGTCCAGGAATGCTGCTTTCAACTTGTTGGAGCCGAAGGTTTCGAATCAAACGTCGTGCATTGGTTTCAGCTCAGAAATCCTTGGAAGCTCAACTGAAAGTACTGGTAAACAGCCGTACTCTCCCAGTATATCAAGAAGGCAGTGCTGTTCTGAGGCTACTGAGAGGGAAACTGGGGAAGTGGATTCCTTTCTTGGGTTTAAGAGTGTGTTTTCCTTCCTCTGATTTTTGAACCTTTCATTTCGCGTATGAAGTAACATTTTCTGTAAGGGTTTCTCATCCGTTGGTTACATCTCTTTTAAGTCTGTAATAATATTTCACCATTCTGCACTGCCTTAAGTTGTGCAGTACTCTTAACGGTGTCGTGGAAGTCAAAGAACCAGTGCTTTTAGAGTAGGGATGGCAACCCCGCCCAAACCGTCAGTTTTTAACCAGAATTTTAACCGTGGTTTTGGTTGTTGAATTTTAAAAACCGACTGATTTGGTTACTGTTCCAATTTTAGGTGATAACCAAACCGAACAGTAATCGTAACCGTAACCGAACCGTAAGATGTCTCAACTTTAAAGCTTGTCTCAGGTGCCCAAATCGTCACTATTACTTACTGAAATAATTTTCTATTACTAATTTTTTTAATATAAATATTCTATCTTTATTAATATAAATTTTCTATCGCTTGATATTAAAGAAAAAGATTGCAAAAGTTTCAGTGTTTTTAAACTATGTCGTGTAAGCTTGACTGCGTACCATGTGGGCCGTTTCATATCTTGCAGAACGAAATCAAATGGCGTTTTTGCACTACATTTCGTAATCAACGGTAGAAATAACAGCCACGCAAGTATGCTATACCCGTACCGTATGCTGCACCGCACTAGATTATTTCACCACCGCCACCTCCACCGTTATTACCCCGAAATCACGAAGCATCCAGTCCAGTGTGTGTACTCTCTCTCTCTCTCTCTGCCCGAGCTTCGGTGGGTTTCTTAATTCTTTGCTGTTTTAGCGATCCAGGTACTAACATTTTTAACGCTTACATTAAATCTCCATCAAATGTTACTAATATGGTAATTCTTTTTATTCCTTTTGATTTTTGTGTGGTTCATGAGAAAGCGGAGGAAATTGAGAATACAGTACAGCAAAAATTCGTTTGCATGTGGCCAGTTTTTGATAACTCAAGTGTCCCGTGTCCAATCTTCTCTCGCCCATACCCCAATGACCGGGGACTACGTGGGTTATGTTATTGTTGTTGTTAAGTGTTCCGTGTCTGGGCTGCTTCGCGCGCCTCAATTCCACTCGCGGGATCCCCATTAAATCCCGCGATTAAAGCTAGAGTAAACTCTCTATGGCCTGGCCCCAAGAGAGTTTACTGGCCTGAAACACTGGCCACATGCGTTTGCATGCGGCCAATGGTTAAAAACAATTTGGATTGTGTTTGGTTGATCATGAGGAAGTGGAGGGAGAACGAACGGAAACAGAACGAGTATCGAAACTGCAGTGGAGGATCGTTTGCATGAGGCAATTGCGTCATGAAATACTAAAATCAATTCTAAGTCCACTTCTTTTCTTGCGCTTTCTCAGTAGCCAAACAGGCAAACAATCAATACTCCTAATTGTCTGCATGTGTTTTTTCTCTTTCCTTTTGCTGAAAAAAAATAGAAACATTGCTCATGCACATCCTGCACGTTTGAGTTTTTGAAAGTATCCTCCTCACTTCTTCAGTCAATTTCATGGTCATCATTGGGCCCTATTTGTGTCCTCGTTTTCGTTGGGTCCGTTAATTTTTTAGAATTCATCGAGAACATCAATCATGATTAAAATAAACCACTTCCTTGGCCTTGTTTGTTTCGCGCTCAGCGTTATGCCCCTGTTTTGCTGGTAGGCTTGTGGTTTATTAACAGAATTTTAACTTGCCAAAGTTGAAGAAGAAAGTAGTCAAGTGTCTGCAGGAAATTTCCAGCTACAAAAATGAAACTAGTAGTTAAGTGTCAGGAAATTTCCAGCTAGTATGCGTAAAGCGCACAAAACAAATCTAAATCTTATGCGCAAAATCGAGGAAATGATTGAATCCAGTTTAATGGGTTCTTATAATTCATCAGAATTTTGTGGTGCAGATTGTGCTTGGTCGATTAAATGGAGTCAGAGTATCGAATTCATTTTGGCATGTGATTTTTAGCATTTTTTTGCGCGCTACCACGATTGTTTCTCAAATTTTTTTTGAGCACTAGGCGATTATGATGCTGCAAAAGTTTGAAGAATTAACTATGGAAGTGTTTTTGGATTGAAATGGACGTGCAGGAGAGAATGGCGGCCGCTCGACATGCTGCATATCATGGTCCAAGTATATTGAAGGAGATCTTTTACGGAATAACCCTTGGCCTCGCGGCTGGTGGCCTTTGGAAAATGCATCATTGGAACAACAAGAAGAGGACCAAGGAGTTCTATGATTTTCTTGAGAAAGGTGTAATCACCGTCCTCATCGACGAAGATGAGTAGGATGGTTTTTGATGTAAATATAGAACATGTGTACGTGAGGTAATGAACTACTCTTTTTAGAGCTTAAGTTTTTCTCATTGGATGTCAATGTAGTTACAGACAGATAGAAATGCATGCACACATCCAGGTATAGGTGTTTGGGATCATTCAACATCGTTCGATGTACGTGAACCCATATAGATGTTCGGGATCATTCAGCATCGTTTGATGTACATGAACCCAAACATATCACATGATTCTGGACACATCTTTGTCCAGATCTATGCCCTTCTATTTGTCGTTGCATTTTAGCTTCTAGCGGGCTTAAAGACAGCTCCACAAGAGTTCTTTAGGAAGTTTTTGTTTAGCTTTGTTTGATCGATCAATCCGGTGTTTGATCGGACACAAACATCAGATTCGATCAGACTACAGAATCGATATACAATTTTGACTATTAACATTTACAATTCTGATCAAGTATTTTTATCACATTTACACGGACAAAATGCCACTGATAATAGACAATGCGTGACACACTTTATATTCCTCAACCCAGAAAAAACTCAAACTTCGAGTCGGTAAATTCTATCGGTGTGCCTTCTAAAACAAGTAAGAGATAATAATATGGAAATTAATAATAAACCACAAAATATACAGTGACGATACAGAACACATGCGCTTAGCTAATCAAAATTGTGAAGTGTGTGTCGTGCACAAATAATCAGGACATTCCTGGGGAAGTTCAGGATGTGCTTAATATCGAACCCTCTACTGAGAAGCGGCCGCAAAACCCTAGGTCAAAACCAAAGCTGCATTGGCCCACCAAGTTCTTTGAGCATCACATGCCTCGATCCATGCACACGTTCCGCACAGATAGCCCACTATTTTCAACAAAGTATGAGCGTATCGTAGGTGATATTCCATCTCAGAAATGTTCTGACTTGTTGAAACTGGCACGCGACTTCTATTCTCACAAAGGATATTAAGCGCTACCAAGACTAATCATCTTCTGCCCTAGACATCACCGGAATTCCCTTGCTGGTAAAACTCAAACACTTAACTCGCAACTCGTCTCCGATCACAAAGTCTCTTTTCCCATTAGTCTGAAAGGCATTAAAAACAGCGCCAACATCTTCAACACAACGAACTGATGAGTAAGCTTCAATGAAACCCAGAATATAATAACTACTATCGAAAATGAAACAGTTATACTTGTCGAGAGTGTAAAATTTAATGGATACGATCCCCATTCTATATTTTGACCAACTGGATCTTTTTCGTTGATTACTTCACGAATCCAATGTTGATGTGCTAATACTCGATCATTTTGACCAAGAGGAGTTCCTCTAACTCTATGAATTTTTCTAACATTCTTTCAAAGAATAGCATTAAGTAAAAGCTCGATTTGTATTTCACCAATTGACCCGTACGTAGAAAAAGAAAATCATGTCAGTTATCATGTATATAAGGTTCAAAAGAAAATCATGCTTCGTCCGTGCTTCATCGTATTTCTTTTCGGATTCCCATCATATTTCTTTTCGGATTCCTTTTTTTACACGCAACGTTTCTTCATCTTCATTCTTTTATACTGTCCCAAACAGCCAAAGCTGCTCCCCTTGCACGCAAAAACTTCGATTCCAGGTTCCAAGTGGATAAATAGTTGGTCATCAGAAAGAGCATGGAACAACTATTCAAAAAAAGAAATGCTGAAAAAAAGAATGAACATGTACCTCAAACCGATACATCCCACGGATTCCACCACCCAAGTCAAGAACTAATCCCCGTGTACGGATTTGATGAACCTTAGATGTTACCTCCACCCCAATTTTTAGACTTTTCGCATTCATTGGAGCCTCAAAGCCACCTTTTGAATTCCGTTTCAAGCCGGTTGATTTTTCCTCCTCATCACACTCTGCAGCACTTCGAATTAGAATAGATGGTGATGAGTAAGAAGAAGATGCCCCCCCGCTAGATTCATGCTTACTCACAGCGGAGTGCTGCTTTTCTTGCTCTGTAGGAATGCTCCCAACCGATGCCCAAGAATCAGTTGCTTGTTTTATTTGTGAAAAAGATCCTTCGATTTCAACCACATTATTTGTTCCGGATCTTGGTTGCGGTAGAGTTTCTTTAAGAGAGAGTTTAATGTTACCGCGAATATCCTGACCTATGCACTTCAAGTGCAGTTGCTGGCCAATAGATACCACATCTGAAACTCGGGAAACCTGTTGAGAAATAGGAAATAGTTTTGTGAAGCGATGAACCAATAGAAAACGACTGGATAAAAGTCCTATAAACTTATGCCCTAGTCACCACAAGAAGTGACAATTAACCCAAAATCAAAGTATATCAAGAAGCTAGATGCAAAAAATTTAAATGCCACAATCAAATGAAACTCGTAGTTAACTCCTACAAGCAAATGCACTGACAAGATCTACAGGTATCCATAAAGTCAAAAGGCAGCATGACTAAAAGCACTTTCCATCTGCCGAAGTCCCAAAACTTTAATCACGTCGGAGAAAGAGACAAACCCAACAACATCAGTCTTGGGGTGGTTTTTGTCACACCAGATGACGCCGTCCTATTTTTTTCCCTAGCAGTCATTGATGGATGCTCTAACAACGAGGCTTAGAAGCGATCCAGCCACTAACTACGTGTTATATATGATAGGCAAAAGGACTGTTCAAACCCAATGACAACACAATGAAATTGTTCAATTCTGGATGGAGGGAAAAGAAAAGCTTACTATCTTAGAACCCACTAACTACATACCGGTTCGTGAGATAATTCAGATACGTGTAGAAGGCCATGTTGGCCGCCATTAAACTCCACAAAAGCACCATATTCTTTGATCGATGTTACGATGCCTTTATAGATCCCTCCAACTTCAATCTCACGACCAATTATAAAATCAACCTGAGGACCACACAATATAAGCAAATTGGGTTTCTCGGAGAACGAATTGATCATTAAGAATGCTTAAAAGAAGATGATAAACATAAAAATACAACAGAGAAATAGAATAGATCAACAAAAAGAAGGATTACCTTTTCTAACACTTTATCCAGTACCCCATGGTTCTTAGCAACTATTGTAAGTGATCCATCATTCACAGAGATCCGTGCACCTGGGTTAAAGAAGTTCATAGAGTTTGTTAGCGAAGGGTTATGCATGTAACAACAGTAAGTTATCCAAAAGATGCATATAATGACAACAGCATGTCCTAGAAGGAGATAACAGTTGCAGCCGACAACCCACTAAGACTATTGTATCTACAACTATAACAGGAGTGGCAGTCAAAGGTGGGCATGACTATGAGATGTCAGTTAAATAATGGGACAGACAGAGGCCAGGGCTGCGTAATCCAGTTCCGCCCAAGAGAAGAGAGCCTCCCAAGTCTCCATCAAGACTCCAAAAGTAGGCCAAAGCAAGGCCCTCTAAGTACGATATGTGACAATTTGGAGTTCTTCGGCCCTTGATATAGGTGTGGGTGGGTGGGTGATTTCCGGATAATGAAAAATTCAACTGGTACGAGTTTGGCATGTGACAGTTGTTTCAGCAATTCACGTATCCACTCAATAGAAACCAAACCTTAAACCTGCATTCAATCAACTTCTTGCAATTCTAATCTTCACAAGAAGTGTTCTCGTGTCTGCCAAAGTGATCAATGCTCAAAACCAAATCTAGCAGACAAAATCATCACTCAGACATGAACTTACTTCCGTCTTCAACGAATGAATGGACAAAGGAACTTAGTTAGATCGTAGACAAGACTCAGATTAAAAGAACTATATAGTAATCAAAAATAACATTTTGATGCTGAGAAGTGGTAAAAATGGGAGCAAGTGTGCCTATCGAATCACTATATCCAAATTCCAAAGTCAATAGTCAAAATGGTGACCACAGAGAATGTCATCTACCACAATTTTACAGGAAGTCCCAGCAGCAACTAGCCAACTACCGTTCTAGATCCATGTGAACCAAATCACATGAAGAAAAGGATTGTGTAGCAAGAACCTCTAGAGATGTCAAGATCAGCAACAGGCACAAGATTTTACTTAACAATTTGATCCAAGACAAAAAGGTAATGAGCAGCTGTATATAGAACAAATTCTAGTCCTTCATGACTCATGAGAGTGACATCAAACGTTGTAGTAGAAGTCTTTAGTATTCCCAAACTCAAGTATTACCAGTTTCTTCCTCAATTTTTCTCCTTAAGGCACCAAGAGGCCCAATCAAGCGGCGAAGAGCTTCATTGCTGTACTTCAAGGTAACTGCAATACCAATCACAAATGATAGACAAAAGCACAAAATACAACTCATGGTCAGAAGTTTCATGACAACAAAGCTTCTACAGAACATAGCTTAAGACAGCAGCATCATACCAATTCGAGGAGAATTCCTTTCATCCAGAGTACGTGGTGCATTTATCTCTTGTTCCATGTGGTCAAGGATTTGAAGCCGGGCTTTAAATGCTGGTTCCAAAGACTCACATACAATATCTAGAGGGATTCCAGCAGGCTTTATATCCAATTGGATTGCTGTTATTCCATTCCGCGTGCCTGCAATTTTAAAGTCCATGTCCCCCAAATGATCTTCCAGGCCCTAAGAGAGGGTAACACAAGTCAAGGTGTCAAAAGAGTGCCTACAACTAATAGATTAGAAGAACATAGTACCAGATTAGTGCTGGAAAAATAGCAAGATATAACCCCAAATAACCCGAAAAAATAAGAAATGATTATCAAAAGAGTAAAATTGAAAACATTCTAAACAGACAATACTAATAATTAACTAACATTCCACTGTTTGTTTTTATTTGTTTCCATAAACTACAGAAGGCATTCCAACGTTCATCGTAAAAATGACACAAACAAAGAACAAACAAAAAAGCACAAAGTGAACTCCTACCAAAATATCAGTCAATATGCGGTAATCCTTGATGATGCCAGTTGAGGGATCAACATCAGTCACAAGGCCCACTGAAACACCCGCCACATGTTCACGTAATGGAATTCCGGCATCCATCAAAGCCATGCTTCCTGCAGTAAACAGGAATCAAAAAGCATATAAAAGCCTGCTTAATGAAATATGAATCTTAGTCTAAAATATGACCAGCTATCAAGCATGGCCCTATCAAAGCTGAAGGTATGATGATCCAATCAAATATATAATTTGTCTTCACGACCTTCAAGTGCCCCAGACATATAATAATGAATATAGGAAAATGTGCATTCAATATGTCACCCGATAAAAACAAGTCAACGACCACTGGAAAATGGAGGTGATAGACAATCTAGTACAGTACAGGAACTAAAGTGCAAAGAATGACGAAAATCATCCTTCATGAATGGGAAGGGGAGATTGGAATGCTTGATAGAAGCAATTGCACTAGGCTAGAAAAATTTACCTGCACATACAGTTGCCATTGACGTTGAACCATCAGAAGCCATGACCTCCGAATTAATTCGAATTGTATATCGTAACTCATTTTCAGGAGGTAAGACAGCAAGCAGAGCTTTCTCAGCTAGAGTACCTACATGCAGTAGCCAACACAGAAAGAGTTAAAATCAAGGAACAGGGTCATTGGAGTAGAGTAGGAAGCATATTCTAGTGGTCAAACTTAACAGCCAATCCTGATTCGGTGCTGACATGACATCATAAGATACATAAAGTAAAAAAAAATCTTGCTTTACCATGCCCGACTTCACGTCTATTCAGGCCAGCTCTTTTACCCACTTCATTTATACAAAATGGTGGGAAACTATAATGAAGCATGAAACGTTTAGTTGAGGGACCAACTAAGGAATCCAAACGTTGGGCATCTCCGGGTGCTCCAAGGGTCACAGTACAAAGCACCTGCAGACAGGGTCAAACATATGGTTAGAGAGTTGGAACTTAAACATGTAGACATAAGGCAGATTTAGTCGCCATAAGAAACTAATCAGAATCGACCAACGCCAGGTAAAAAAAAAAAAAGCATTGACCTGAGTATCTCCACGGGAGAAAAGTGATGATCCGTGCAATTGAGGAAGATTACCAGCTTCACAGAACAAAGGCCTAACTTCATCAAGACGTCTCCCATCAACTCTAAGTCCTTCAGCTATAATTCTTCTGCGAACAATCTGCCATTATTTATTACAAACTTGAGAAACACAGCTCATTGGAAATTGCAAAAACTAAATATATAGAGATGAGATTCAATGCCAAAAAAATGACAAACATATAAAATGAATGGTCAACAAAAGATCATCCATTTCATTTACAAGCAATTTGCCATATAAGAAGTTCAACTCTTAATGGTCTACTTAGATGTCGTGCACATCATGAATTCTTTTAAAGACAGAAAAAATATACACCAGCTGTAAAATATTTCTTATTTAATTTGCCAAATAAGAAAGCTTCATTGCTGATAACAATATTTTCTTTTATTGCCAATCAAGAAAGATGTTAAATTACTAACTTCGTACAAAATAGGATATAGAGTCATAGACGCCAACATAAACTAGTGACAGATAATGGGCAAGAGGAGTTTATGCATTTCGTATCAATAAAAATGTTTAAGCGTACAGAATCCTTTCTGCAAACACTAATATACTTAAGAACTTGACTTAAAATACCATACACAAATAATAAACTCACGGATGCATACCCCTTTCCTCACTGTGTCAACTGTCTTTGGTAGAGCTTTCAAGCTTTCTTCATCACCCTCTTCCTCGAGTTCTCTTCTCACATCTTGTGTAATCCTATCTAAGGCCTCTCCACGCTCAAACTGGATGTGAATAGCACATCAACAAAATTAACACAAGGCATGTAGAGATACACTATCATAACCACATGCAGAAGTATTATCTCATACATGGGCATGTACGTAGGAAGTTCAAAACCAATTAGATTTCAACAGGTTTTGTACAGAAATGGTGCACACCTTCCCATACGTAGGATCTGTAAAGACAGCGTCAATAGGTGCTTCAGCCAAGTTCCTGACTTTTTCCAATGTCATCTCTGACATCATGGACAGTTTATATTCCTTCTTCCGCTTACCTGCTCTGGCCGCCAGTCTGATTTGAGGCTCAAGATATTTAACTGCCTGATTATTCGAAGACATTTAAAATTATTCTTTTACAAGTAGTTCACTCCTGAAAGTTGTTACGAGACTAATGACTTACCTCAGGATGAGCAAGCCTTAAGGCCGCTTCCAGATCTCTTTCTGATATCTCACGAGCTTGCACATCAATCATCAAGGTTTTATCCTTTGTGCAGGCATATACTAAGTTGAGATCACTCAAGTTGAGCTGCATGAAATTTAACATGTTGCCAGTACTAATCAAATTCATATACACTTTAACTGTTTGAGGCATTTCAGATCACTAAGACGGTCAACATATAACCATGCCATGAGCAGTAATGAGGAACCAAAGAAGCAAAGTATTAAGGGACCTCCATCAATATCAGTTAAAGAATCACCGCCGCAGAATAGAAAAACACCAAACTTTCCGCTATTACTTAATATGTAAGTTTAAAAAAGAAAACCTAACATAGCCGCATCTAGCAGACATTTACCACTAAATGTATCTGCTAACCACTTTTTTTCAATAAAAAGAACATATAGGCACCTCTACAAAATAGAAGGGAGTGTTACCTCATCCATGGTTGGATTAACAATGAATTCTCCGGAAATCCGCCCTATGCGAATCATACCAATGGGGCCGCCCCAAGGGATATCTGATAACATAAGAGCAACAGATGTTGCATTAGCAGCCATTATATCTGGATCTTGCTTCCCATCAGAAGAAAGAACGCTTGCCATCACCTATGAATCAATCAACAGTGATCGAGAGAGTAAGAGCAAAAAGAGAGAACAAAAATCAAGCAGAATACCACAGAAATCAAAAACCAATACCATACCTGGACCTCATGGTAGAATCCAGCAGGGAAAAGAGGTCGTATGGGTCGATCAATGAGGCGGCCGCATAAAAGTTCACGTTCTTTTGGTGCACCTTCTCTTCGCATGAAGGTGGTGGGAATCACACCTTGAGCAAATTGTTTCTCTTGGTAATCAACCTTTAGAGAAGCAAAAGCCATAAAACTTTGTCGAAGGCAAGGAACCAAGAAAGAAAATAATTAATCCCGCACCTACGCCCCACCACTCAAAAATACAATTGATACAAATAAACAGACAAAAAAGGACCATGTGAGCACGCCCGGAGAAGATCAGAGGCAGTGTCTGAATCAAATAGAAGCCAAGAGACATGACACTAACTAATTCAGGAGCTTGCCAAACAACATCTTCGAATGTGAGACGGGAAATTAACTTATCAATAGATGAAATATAATCAGATGCAACAAAACCCGCCCCGCCCCATTGCCATTCTGTTTCTAGATGGGATAAAATCATACAATCCTCTCATTACATAAGAAATGAATGAATATGCAAGTGCACAGGGAAACGTCAAACGTACAGTGAGGGGCAAGAAGTCACGAACGGCGTCGCCTTTACCCGAAGCAACAGTGGATAAAACCTTGGTCTCTTCCATGGCCAAAACAACTGCACCGTTGGCAAACCGAGCCATCTTTCCCGTCTCGAAAGTGATTTTCTTCGACCCGATTTCGAATTCCTCGCTGAACGACTCGAGGACCTTAGTGCCGGCGACGGGGGTCGCGTAATCGGACGGCGGCAGCGACCGCGACTCCGACGCGGACGGGGCTAAGTGGAGACGACTGGTGGATATGGTGTGGCGGCCGAGGTTTGTCCATTTGAGGACGGGGGTTCTCTTGGTTGCGAGGGATAACATGGAGAGAGAGAGAGAGAGAGAGAGAGAGGGTTTAGGGTTTAAGGGAGGGGTTTTAGCGCCAGAGAGAGGGAGTGAGTGTGAGCTTCGGAAATTTTTGGCACTAGTAGTAGTTTAGGGTTTTGATTTGGTGCTTCGTTCGTGGCGTAAATGCTACAAACCGGGTGCAGAATGCTGCATATACAACTCTTGACTATAATTCTGGTGCAATTGCGTCTGAAGGTGTTCGATGTACATGAGTTCACTTATATCGATTGGCTCCGAACTCAATTGTGTTCGGAGTTGTATATGTAGACTTTTCCACGAAAAATTATTCAATGATGTTCTTTTGCATCCCGTATTGTAGTCGAGGTTAAGACAATTTGTGGGGTGAAAACTGAGAAGGGTCAAGGGCACCGCATGACATTCAAGGGTTTGAAGCAGGGCACATAGTGTTGGATTTTTTTTTTTGTCAAACAGAAATTCACGTAGGGTTGGATTTGTGCTCAACTTGTATCAACAAAATTCATGCGTGGTGAACTAGGATTTTTTTTTTTGGGGTGCTTCGCATTGTGTTAGGGAACCTCCATGCCACATATCTTTGGGGGACTCACCTTAAAATGTGTGGCGGAGAAGGCCAGTAATGCTCGGGCCTTCACTTATAAAGCTCAACCAAATTAGTGTTTAATCTCCCAAGCATGTCAAGTCAATCTTTTTTACTGTGTTAGGTTTAGACGTCTAAAACCAACCTCTCCCTCTGGCTACAAATTCTGATAAACTTTCTCTATAATTTTTTTTTATATATCTATCTTTTTTCACTCATTATTTCAAATTTTTTTCCTTAAAATCTAAACCAAACAGAGCCATTTGGTTTTAAACACTATATTCTGACAACATAAAATGAATTATTCGTAATTATCACAAATTATAGTTCACGGTCATAATTATTGTAGTAAAATTTCTAAGTTTTAACACAATCCTAAAAAGAAAAAGCATACAGCACATCCCATAATATAGTAGTCACAAAAAATTGATTACCAAAAAAATCCGTAAATAACTAAAAAATGCATAACTTTTCTATAATTATATGGCATAGTCATTTATTTTCAAAATTATGCACAACTTCTTCTTTTTTAAACTCAAAAAGAGATTTATTGTTTGGAAAAAATACAAACAATATGGGGCAGTCAAGTTGGTTCCATTTTGTCAAGATTTTTATTTTTTAAGTATTTATTTTTTACTTTACAAAATAGGTCATTCTATCACACAGTTAGCTTCTAATAAGGGCGTTCTTACCAGAATAAAGTGCGGACGTCCCCTTTTCTCCCCTTTTTTCGACCAAATTTTGATGATCCGAGCCACTCAATATGTTCATAATGTGATTTTAAGGGTACATGCTATAAATCAGCAAAAAAAAAAAAAACTAGGAAGGGGCTTCATCTAAGTAGTTTTTATTTGAATCGTTTGATAAAAACAAACAAAAACTGCTCGGATGAAACTCTTACCATACTTTTTTTTTGCTGATTTACCCTTAAAATCACGTTCTGAACACATTGAGCAGCTCGAATTATCGCAAATTAATCGGAAAATGAGCATCCTCATTTTAATACGGTAATAACGCCATTATAAAAAGTTTTCTATTCTATCACAATATATAAACCACACCACTTCTCTATCGGGTCGCGTTTGTTTGTTTTCTTTTTCTGTCGTCAGTCGGCTTCCTGAAATATATACAAGTCAAAAAAACGAAACGCACAAAATGCCGGGTTACCCGTCATATTGTAGTACTACTATATACTAGCAGTCCCCAGAAAGTCCAAAGTCGAAACACACTCTAGCATGCTCCGCCCCCGCGCCATGTCAACCGCCACCGCCACTGCCGCTGCTATCCTATCTCCCAGGTCATCAAAATCACTCCTACCCCTCAGAAACCCTATCTTCTCATTCACACCCGTTCTCCCCAGTAACCGTCTCTCTCTATTCGCCAAATCATCCCTCCGTTGCTTCGCTTCTTCTGCCGCAATGGAGAAAGTCAAAGTCCAGAACCCCATCGTCGAAATGGACGGTATTACCCATACACACACTGACACACACATCACTTGTATAATTAGGCGCTTTCTGGGCTTACGTTTGTTATTTTCGCTCGTTTTTTTTTTTCCTTTCTGAATTTTCATCGGATTTGTATCGAGTTTGCGATCAAAAGTAAAAGAAGTTTAAGGATGAATCAAAATGTTGTTCTTATTGTTGTTTGTGTTATTTTTTTCTATTTCTGTCCATATATTTTTTTTAAATTTTTTGAAGTATGACGAATGATTAGTCCAAAAACTATATGGTAACGCGAAATAAAAGATCACTAAAAGTAAATAATATCATCGTCTGTTGTATTGAAAAATTGATTCTAGCCAAACTCACTCTTAATGGAACTTTAATTTGCACTCCTTTGCGTTTTCCGATTACAGGCGATGAAATGGCGAGAATCATATGGTGGATGATCAAAGACAAAGTATGTATTCCAAATTCAAGATTTTTTGAAATATTTTGATCAGTGTTCTAAAAGTCAAGCTGCCTAGGCCGACCATTCCCCGCCTAAGCGCTAGGAGATGGTCCAACACCTAGGTTAGGCGGCCAACTAGTTGGCGTCTAGTCCCCTAGGTGCTAATCGGCCGACTAGTTGGCGCCCTTTTCCGCTTGACTAGCACCTAACGGCTTTTAGAACATTTTCGATTGATGCTTATGGAAGCTGTGTTTGTACTCTGCGATTGCAGCTTATCTTTCCACATTTGGAATTGGATATAAAGTATTTCGATTTAGGGATACTGAATCGTGATGCGACGGATGATACAGTCACTGTAGAAGCTGCTTTAGCGGCTCTCAAGTAAGACTTGTTTGGAGTTGGATCACTTTCTATCTTCTTTTTTCATCCCTTTCACCGTGGATGTGTATTTTTCTTTTGTAAAATTCTGTAATTGGTTCACTAAACTATTCAATTTGAGGGTTGGATATGGATTTAGAATGAATTTCTTGGTTCCACGGCAAGAGATTGCAATTGGGAAGCATGAGCATGTTTGTTATGAACGTAGAAACCACTTTGTGCTTATATTGCAGAAGGTGGGGTTCATTCACATTCCTACCGTACTGGAGTGTTGGATCGGGTGGAACTTGTAGACTCAAAATGGGCATTTGTTACATAGGTGTTATGATTTCAGGAGCATGAATACAATTGGTGATTTAATGTGCTTAGTCTAGGTGGTTAGTGGAATTAGCTTGATAACGTATTTACTTGTACTAGTGGCAATGGGAAAAAAATCAAGCTCATATGAGTGTCCCAACTGGTACCACTGAGTGTGGCTATTTCTGCAAGAATAATAGTTCCAGCGATGAGTAGATAGTATTAGATGGGGCATGGCCTTCTGTCTGGATGGTTCTCTCTTGTCTACCCATGGATTCAGCAACAGTTCTTTGGACCCATAGGATGTGCTAGAATGAGCATTGAAGTCAAACAACCAAGCACAAGTCATGTCATGCCGGTCATGTCATGCCTTGCCTAGCCCGGCAACAAGGGCTTGTCTTGCCAGGTTGACATAGTTGGGAGGTGCCTCGGATTATTCCAATTGGTAAGATGAATAAAGAGGTTTACTAAAAAGAGCCGATAAATATTCCGAGATACGCTATACTGACTGAAAAGTTGTATCTTGCCCAAATTCAGACCAATGCTGAGAGAATTTTAGAATTTTAATGCAAATGAGTTATAGACAGAGTTAACAATTTGGATGCTATACCCAAACCCATTCCCGCTTGATCACCTCCTAGATCTAGCCCATTTTTTGGGCTAACCAAGAGTTTCGGATTTCAAATGTGGAGAGTTTTCTTATATGGAGACTGGAGTTATGAGAGCAATGGTAGTTATGTTGGTAATGCATATCTATTTAAAAAAGACCTATTAAAATGGTTTACAAGATAATGGTAATGCATTGTGTTCTTTGAAAATCTGTGAAGGATTCTTTCAGTATGTAATGAAGACAGAAAAATGAAAAATAGCAGCTTGTAATGGTCCTACATGGCAATTTTCTATTTCTTTCCATTCCCTGAGGCAAAATTTGAATCAAAACTTTATCTAACCTCGTTATATTGTCATTCTAACCCTTAGTGTTTTGCAGGTACAATGTTGCTGTGAAATGTGCTACCATAACTCCTGGTTAGTTGTTCTAGTCATTTTCTTACTTTTCATGGGTATATCTTATGATGAAGACCACAGAACATAGAAAATCGGAGTGCAGGGTTTGCAGAGAGATGAATGTGTTTCATTTTACTGATTTTATGCTCGCTAATTTGTAACAAGGGACACAAGGGACACTTAGACTGATAGTTTTGACTTGTTGTAACTACTATCTGAAAAAGGGACGGTTAGTAGAGACATTGAAGCAACTAGTGATGGTAAGTTCATGTAGTTCTCTTATAGCATGTCGTAACTGTAGTCCCTTGATATGTAGATCAGTCATATTGAATACAGAGAAAGACATATGCATCTCACCAGTGTTCATTTCGCGAAAGATAGTGAAATAAATGCTATCAAGGTGAGTTTAGGGTTGCTACCCAGATAGTGGGGTACTCGTTATCTTAAATCATCTTTTTTTTTTTTTTCTCTTTTTGCGGTGGAAAGTGATTGGTAAAGTTGTAGGCTTACCATGATATTTATTGATATTTTAGTTTTTTTTTTATAAGTAAATGATTATATTAGCAACAAGGCATTAAGGGAATGTTGCCCATGTACTAAAAGAGACCGAAGACAAAAAAAGTCCTATACACCATCGTGTGAATTGAAAAGAACAAACCAATCTAAAAATTGATTAAGAGAAGGATTACTCTTTTTTCTCCCTGCTATACAAGCTATTCACCAAAAAACTTTTAAGTCTAACCAATGAATTTTCGATTCCTTCAAAACATCTCAAATTTCTCTCCCACCATATAATCCACATCAAGCAAAGAAGAACCATGGCCCAAACATGCTATCTACTCTTCCCAACTCTGATGCCCCTCCACGCGATTAAGAGTAGTTGACCAAACCATGACAACACCAAGCACTAAAGCTCCCATGCCACCACACAATGAATGAGGAGATGATTGACACACTCCGCATCCCTTTTGCACATACAACACCAATTAACAATGATTCTCCTCCTTCGAATCAAATTGTCTATAGTAAGAATCTTGCCTTGGGCCGCACACCGCACAAAAAAACTCACTTTCAAAGGCACCCTAGTTTTCCAAATTGCTTTCCAAGGAGAGAAGTACCTTAATCACATAACGATTGGTAAAAGGATTTCACCTCAAACGATCCTGATTTAGCCAACTTCCATCGCATCTGCACCCCCCCCCCCCCCCCCCCCCCCCCAAAAACCCAATCTCCTATTCCACGAGTATTATACATTCTAGCAATATACACTCTAGCAATCAAAGATAACAACTACTCCTCCTCCCAATCATGAATTTCCCTCCGTAACCGAATGTCCCAAACTGTAGCCCCATCACTAACTTGAAGATAATTTAGAAACAGATGCCTCCCTGTCACAAGCCAAACTATAAATACTCAGAAAGGAATCTTGAAGGCTCACAACCCCACACCACACATGATCCCAAAACTTCACCCTTCCCTTATCGCCAACCACCATATGAATATTCTTTGCAAAGGCATCCCACCCATTCATGATACCCCTCCAAAGTGCCACACCACAGGGTAAGCTCACAGTGAGGGAAGACCACTCTCCCCATCCACATCCATACTTTGCTACCACCACCTTCGTCCCCCATCTCTCCCTTTCACATGCAAATCTCCATAGCCACTCACCCAACAAAGCTTGATTGAAAAGTTTTAGCTTCCTCACTCTCAACCCTCCCTTTCTAATGGGAGTACAGACCGTATCCCCATCAACTAAATGGTACTAAAACTCTTCCTCGACTCCTCCCCAAAGAAAGTCTCTTTGTATCTTCTCAAGTCTTCTAGCAACCGAAACTGGGATGACGAAGAGAGACATAAAATAGGTGGGTAAACTTGAGAGCGTACTTTTGATTAAAGTCAATCTACCTCCTTTTGGAATATGTTGGCGCTTCCACCCTGCCAATCTCTTTTGAAATCTTTCCACAACTGAATCCCAAGCTTGCTTTGATTTGAAGGATGAGCCCAACGGCAAACCCAAATACGACGCCGGTAATTGTGCCACCCTGCAACCTAAAACCTGAGCAAGAGCACCAATATCCTCCACCGTTCCTACTGGGATTATCTCCGACTTTCCCAAATTTACGTTCAAGCCGGACACCGCTTCAAGTAGAGAAGGACACACCTGAGATAACCCACTTGTGTCGGATCCATATTGCAAAACACCAAAGTATTATCGGCATATAGAATTTGCAACACCATCAAACCCAAACCATCATCTCTTCCCACCTCAAAACCTTGTAAAAAACCTTATTGCACAGCTTTCTGAATCAACCGACTGAACACCTCCATGACTAGAAGGAAAAGAAGAGAGGACAGAGGATCACCCTGGCGTAGGCCTCTAGATGTCTGAAAGAACCCAGCTGGAGTCCCGTTCACCAAAACTGACATTCTGACTTAAGCTATGCAAAATTTAATCCATTTCCTCCACCGTTCCCCAAAACCTATTTGTTCCATAATATAGATCAAAAAGTTCCAATTGACATGATCATATGCGTTTTCGATGTCTAGCTTACACACTATTTCTGGAATTCCATTTTTCAACCTCGAATCCACACATTCATTGGCAATCAAGACTGCATCCAAGCTTTGCCTCCCCTGAACAAAAGCATTTTGTGACTCTGAAACGACTTTCCCTGTCATCTTCAAACGGATTGTCAAAACTTTGACCAACAACTTGTACGCTCTCCCTAAAAGACTGGTAGGCCTGAAATCTCGAATGTCCTCCGCTCCTCCCTTTTTCGGAATCAAAACCACAAAGGAAGCATTCAAGCTCCTTTCAAAATCTCCATACATCCAGAAGTGCTGGAACATCCCCATCACTTCCCCCCTCACCACACCCCAACAGTGTTGAAAAAGGGTTAGCGACAAACCACCAGGGCCAGGCGCCTTGTCCCCTTTCAAAGACTCCAATGCCGCCACTACTTGTACCTCATCAAATGGTCGTTCCAACCAACACGCCTCCTCTACCGAAATAGCATCAAAATTCATGTCATCAACACGAGGACGACTCGCCCCGTCTCTGTAAACAAACCCTCATAGAATTAGCAATTCCAACTCTCTTCTCCTCATCCCTCTCTAGAATACTATCTCCTATTTTGATCTTTCCAATGAAATTGTTCCTCCTATTGCAATTAGCCATCCTGTGGAAGAAATGGGTATTCCTTTCTCCCTCTTTTAGCCACAAATTTCTAGACTTTTTTCTCCGACTAATCTCTTCAAACTTTGCAATCTTTCCAAACCCTTCTTTAGCATCGTTTCTTCTTTAGTAATATTTGTTTGTACTGCAAGAACCTATTTTTAGTACAAAGAGTACGGGTTTTGCTACTTTGCTATTCAAACAAGCTAACACTAGTATCACTTGTGGAAGAAGTCTTTATGGAAGTTAACTCATGAATGGCAAAATTTAGAGCTACTCTATTAAGAAAGGTGTCGAGAAAATGCCTCGAACCAATGTTCAAGTACCAGGAACTACAGCGTTGATGCAACCATGCCATACCCTCAGGAAAAGCTCGAACGACCTTCAACGGAAGGGTACCTATACGGCTATACCCGAGTCATGGAGGAGGGTATTAGGCTTCCATTGTCTTGCTGGGAACATGGTTTGAGGTCTGGCTATATAACCAGCAAAGCATGAATTATTTGTGTAATAGTTTATCAAGTTTTAATTACTGTTGATAGCACAGTGGTTGCAGTCATTCCTCTCTTTTTTTTGTCTTAATGATCAAAGAGTTGGCAGCCAGTCAATCCAATGAAAAGGGCCACTACCATGCCACTGTCCCAATTGTGCTCTGGACTTTTCTTTTGCTTAGGTCTTAGTTTCATTACAGTCTCTAGGCAGGGGTTATTTCTTGAAGTTTAGTGCTTGTGAGAGACTTCAGAGGAGGATGTGCAACTTGTGGAGGTTGAAGTTTTTGTTCCTTTATTAGTTCTGTGTTTTATGTTCATGATGTCGGGTAATTACCTTGAACAGTTTGTAGATACTAATACCTGCATCAGTAGTTGAGTCATGAATACTTCTCTACATTTGGTGCTCCCCACATGCTTGGGCAGTTTACTTCGGATTGAGCCACTGGGTTATTGATTTTGAAAGTGAAAGTTTTGAAGGGATTACAGGGAAAAATTACTTCTTAATTGACCTCTACAAATATCTTGCCCGCCCTAGAGCTAACTTTTGAGATTTTGGTATTTGTGCTAGAGATTTGATTTGTTATGTCCTTTATTTGCCTGTGGGCTATTGCATGCATTGTCTAATTTGTGTGTAATATATTGCTCGAGTTGCAGACGAGACCAGAGTCAAGGAATTTGGACTGAAGAGCATGTGGCGAAGTCCTAACGGCACAATCAGAAATATATTGAATGGTTGGTGTTTGATATGCTGGGTTTAATCTGTTAGAATGGCAAAACGTATGTGCTGTTGGTTTTGTTGATATGCATGTTTGAAATTTCTGTTCCATCTAGTTTTCACTCCTTGTCTCCTCCTCCTTTGGAAAACTAATAGTTGGTCTCTAAGTGGCAAAACAGCTCTTTATTCTATGCATAGTATTCTCGGCGGTAATGTTGTGCTTTTATGGGGTGTTAGTTTGAAAATATGTCGTTCTACAGCTAGGAGATGGGGATTATAGCCATCCCTGAGTTTGCATGTCCGTAATTGAATTCTTGCTTGGTCAGTTAACATCAACTCTTCAAGCATTAAAACAAAGTATCGATAAAACAAAATGCTTGATTCTGTTTGTTTGGGAATCTGTTTTGGTGTGGATTCATCACAGTGGTATGTGTTCTCAAGTTAGTCAGATGTAGATGCTGGCAGACAAACCTGTGTTTATTCGGCATGGATTTGCTTTTCTTTACCCATTTCCTTATATTTTATTTTTATATTCTTCAATGTTTTCCAATCTATTTTTCTTTGTTGCTAACTTTTGTTTCTTACAGGCACCGTTTTTCGTGAACCTATCATATGCAAGAATATTCCGAGACTTGTTCCTGGTAACCCTTGTGAAGTATTATCTGTGTCATCTTTAGTGGACATCAGGCATGAGGTTTATGGTTCAGTTTTTGGACGACTTCTTTAATTTTCAGGTTGGAAGAAACCCATTTGTATCGGCAGGCATGCCTTTGGAGATCAGTATCGTGCCACTGATACGGTTATTAAAGGGCCCGGAAAGCTAAAACTGGTCTTCGGTGAGCTGATTCATATGTCAACTAGACTGAATTCTCTCTCTCTCTCTCTCTCTCTCTCTCTCTCTCTCTCTCTCTCTCTCTCAAAGCACTGAAAAGTGAATGGTTACCAACCTGTGCGTTTTTTTTGTTCAGTTCCAGAAAGTGGTGTCATGCCGGTGGAACTAGATATTTATGATTTTAAAGGACCTGGCATTGCACTTGCTATGTACAATGTTGATGAGGTTTGTCTAGTTAATTTTGGCTCTCAGTCAGCTTTCAAAATTGCGTTTTCTCATCTCACTATTGTGACACAAGTGTAATTTGTAAGTCTATTAGGACTTTTGCCGAATCATCAATGTCAATGGCGTTTGCCAAAAAATGGCCTCTTTACTTGAGCACCAAAAATACAATACTCAAGAAGTATGATGGCAGGTAATTGTAGGCTGTCTTTTCAGAAGAAGGTTTGGTTGTAATTTTTGAAGTTTTATTCATGCAGATTTTCAATTCAGGGAGAGAGATGCAGTGCCCTCATTTTCTTAATTAATTTACATGTTACAGGTTTAAAGATATCTTTCAGGAGATTTATGAGGAGAAGTGGAAACAGAAGTTTGAGGAACATTCAATATGGTTAGGTGGCATGTGTAGCAAATTGTAGCGTGATTTTTTTTTCTTGAAGTTTGTTGAAATGCTTGTGGGAATGCTATTGGTAACATTCAGGTATGAACATCGATTAATTGATGACATGGTGGCTTATGCAATGAAAAGTGAAGGCGGATATGTTTGGGCTTGCAAGAACTACGATGGAGATGTCCAGAGTGATTTACTTGCTCAAGGTGATGGGGATGCCTAAACTCTGGGAACACTTGTCATGGAATATGTTGTGAGTCTTGTGACCATATGTTTTTCTAGGAAATTTTTTTTCCTTGTAGAGTTGTCGGTAAGAAATTTCAGTATAAAAGGGAGGCATTAAGGGAGTATCAGGTCAATAGGCAAAAGGGCCCTAAACACTTTCATGTGTCAAGAAGGTCTATCAAATCAAAAGGGAGGGATTACATTTCTTGGCCTTTAAATTTGTACAATGGACATTCAAGCCATCTAAGTGGCGCTTATTCCTTTCATGACAAATGAGCCGCATCAAACAAAGAGGAATCAAATTCCAAATCTCCTTTTATATTTCCTAGCTTGGTCCCTTGCTAATCGCGTTGAAACTCTTCCATGCCAACCAGGACTACCTAGACCGCCATAAACCAACAAAGAACTGAGCTTCAAAGCTCCCATGCTACTGGAAAATGATTGGTTTCAATCATGGGAATCTTACCTTCAACCACACACCACAGAAAGAATGCCACCCTGGCTGGGACATGGCCACGCAAAATAGCCTTCCAAGGGAATGTAGAGTGGACACCTTAACTCATCGCGACAGTCCGGCTTTTTTGGCATCTTAGTATACACAGTATGCTTTAGGGGGGAAAAAATAACTTGATTTGATTAGACCCAGCGTTACTTTGATATGTGCTGCTGTAATTTTGCAATATTTCTGTTCTATACACTCTTTGGGCATCATCTTCATGGGGTAAAATTGAAGTTCTGAGGTGGGTGGATAATTGGTGAATCTGGTATTTGTTATCTTGCATGATATCTCATGTACTCCGCCTTAGTTATTACCAGTGTCCGTGGCACACACGATGTGTGTGCAATTTTATCAGGGATAAGGTTGGGAATGTTGCCGAGAGAGGAATAAAGAAGGATTTCGGAAAACTGTAAAATTTGGTAACCGCATGAAGGCAGTTGGGGATTTGAGGGTGTGATTGTTTATCCCTTTTTACCCTTGACAGTTATTGAAATAAAAAAAGCCTTAGGAGTGAGGAAAAACTTTTTTTATTGGGTATTTTGGGATAGTTAAAGTGTGAGCCAGCTTCAGTTTTTTGTTCACACCAAAAGGGGCTCTCCCTTTGTAATAGATAATAGATAGATAGATTCTTGGATTGCAAACTCAAGTCAAGTTCACATACGGTTGGAATGTTTACTTATCCTTAAAAGTTTCTCTTCTTTGTGCAGGATTTGGTTCTTTGGGTCTGATGACCTCTGTATTGGTGAGTGTTGCCTCACTCTTTAGTTGTTTATTTCATGATAACCTCTTTCTTATAGTTTGGTGACCCTGAAATCAATTACGCTAATTAATGGCTGCAGTTAGCTGCTGATGGGAAGACACTAGAAGCTGAAGCAGCTCATGGAACTGTAACCCGCCATTATCGGCAGCATGAGAAGGGACAAGAAACCAGTACAAACAGTATTGCTTCCATATTTGCATGGACACGTGGATTAGAACATAGGTAAACTTTGTTCCAAGATAAGTTTTTGAATTGGTAACTAATTTCAAATACTGGTGTCATATAGTAGTGAGAAGGTATATGGACTTATGCTTACAAGCAACAATAACGAATCTTCTTTTCTTATGGAAGCTTTCTATGATATTGTTCATTTGCACCAAAGAACTGAGTTATACAGTAGTAAGAAGGTCTATGGATGTATGCTGACCAGCAACAATAATGAATCTTCTTTTCCTTTTCATTACATGGGAGGCCGTAGCCTGAGGAAGGGGATCTTGCCTACTGCAAGACTCGAACCTTTGATCTCCCAGTGAATTTCAACACTGACGCTTATGAATCAATAATATCTTGGTAATTAAAATGATATTAAGTATAATCTTACTGGTTTCATGTTTGTCATAGTTGTTTGTTTGCTGAGTAATTATCATAAACTTACCCATGTTTAAAACGATGAG
This sequence comes from Rhododendron simsii, assembly GCA_014282245.1. NCBI lineage: Eukaryota > Viridiplantae > Streptophyta > Magnoliopsida > Ericales > Ericaceae > Rhododendron > Rhododendron simsii. Next base: position 5,623,017 of record CM024960.1, read on the forward strand.
AACTGAGAAGTCATAGTGCCTCACTGGGAAAAAAGAGTTTAGCAGTAATAGTGGTTTTAATTATGTGCTTTGAGGGCTAGTTTTCTTTGGCAATTGGCACAAGTTGGAAATGCTTTGGATGTCACAGAGAGTGGCTTGGTCTGACCAAGACTGCACTTTTTGCTCCGTCTGTGGAGCATATGAATTTCCTGGAATGTTTTTTTATGATATTCAGAAAGGCAGAATCCTTGAGATACATAGAAACAAGGTTGTTCGTTGAATCGTTACAGTACAATGACCATTACTCGTTTTATTATGTTTTTGCTTTTGCTATCTATTTTTTTTTAATTCGGCTGCAAGGCATTTTCTTCAACACCACCCCCCCCGCCTTCCCCGTTTTTTTTGTACCCGTTGGTCTCACAGCATATTGGAAGCATTAGTGCTACATATTTACTTGTAAGGTAGCTTATCCTGATACATGAATTTGGCACAAAAATCTTTGTCAGGGCTAAACTTGATAAGGACGAAAGGTTGTTGGCTTTCGCTCACAAGCTAGAGGCTGCATGCATTGGAACGGTGGAGTCTGGGAGAATGACGAAGGATCTTGCCATTTTGGTCCATGGGCCCAAGTAAGTGGCATGCTCCATTTCACTATTGTCTTGAGTAGTTGAGTTTTTGTGCTTATAAACGGAATTAAACTTCTGTGCAATTCCAACCCCCAGCCCCTCCTTTTTCCCTTTTTGTTGCCAAGTTGATTGTTCTTCCAATTGTTAGATATCTTGATATACTGCATTGTTGGGCCCATTTTCTAACAGCGGCTTTTGGGGCAATTGGTAACTTAACATGGTATCAAAGCTCAGGTTGTGAGAGGTGTTGGGTTCAAGTCTCTCTTTCTAGTTTCTGCATTTGTTCTCCGTTTGCATTATGCTCCTCCCTTTTGCTTTCTTATGAATGTTTGTATATCCATGTGCAAGACGGGTTGCACATGAGGGAGGATGTTAGATAGCTTGATATACATTATTGGGCCCATTTCTCAAAATGTAAAGTTTTTGGGGCATTTGGTAACGCAACAGCTATTTCCATTTTCCTGTTATTAGTGGTGTTTTTTAATTTTATGAACAAAGTACTATTTTCCCCATTCTTGGGGATGGCAATGAACGTTCGCTCCCCTATAAACGGTAGGACAGCTTTGACTAGCCTTACCAACCAATGAAATACAAATGAACACAGTTGTATCTGATTCATAATATTTGAACTAGATTCAAAATGCTGTCAATCATCTAAGGACATGGGGCAAGGATTAAATTTCATGTTTCCTCCCCCACCCATACCCCCAATGATTCGGGACTACATGAGTTTTGTTGTTGTTGTTGTTAAACATCATTCTGTTTTCAGAGTGCAATGGGGTTTACAAGGTGACACAGTTCATTTTCATGCATTTTATAGAAGTTGCTTGCATAGAGTAACTCAGATTAATAGACATACTTGTCACAAACTACATATCATAGACATGTTCCATTCATTGCCTAAGTGTCAAGTGTCCGATTGAAACATTTAGAAGGCTCCAGGTATTGTAGATCCATAGAGTATTCAGGACAAACTACCCAATTTAATAATGTTTTGCTGGTGTGTAGAACCATAGGTAAACAGCCGTCAATGGAGTCGTATGAAAAGAACAAATTTCCGCTTGAGACTACTTGTGTGGTGATGGCCGGAAAATGCAATTCCAGTGTGGACAATATTACAAGTTTAAGCACTAGCTTCTTTGCTGTGAACCTCCTCCTGCTGGACGCTGAAGTTTTTTATGTTGTCCATCTCCACATGGGCCTCCATTGGAAGCCTAGAGTTGCACTTACTGTTCTGCTTCTGGCCTTCTCATAGTCGGCCTAGTCCCTGCCTAGGCGCTCGGCGGTAGTCCAACGCCTGGATTAGGCAACTGATTAGTCAGTGACTAGTCACCGCCTAGGCGCTAGGTAGCCTTTTTCTGTCTGACTAGCGCCTAGTGATTTTTAGAACATTGCAGCTCCATTTTTTTTAAAAATCATTCCAGCCCTCTCCAATTGTAACCCTTAGGATTGGAGAAATATTCGAATCCCATGCACTGCTTTTCCCCCATTGGAAGAAGATTGGCAGGATTGCAACACTTGAGTTCTTCCTCCGATTTCACATATCTGCCATGTCCTCGATATGTAATGTTTACGTACCAGGGAATTGCGCCTCTAGAACAAGGTATAATTCCCATTTGAAAGTTTTTGTTCCAAATGCTGCTGGCCAGGACGGGGAAAATGAAGCCCTCAATTTTTTATTGTAGATGTATTGATTTTTGAAGTAAGACTTCGAATGGTTATAACAAAAACCTACTAGCAGCAGAAGTTTCTTTATTTGCGTCAAATTATCAATGAAGTAATTTTTGATGTTTTCAATGTGATCCTGCTAGCCAGGGAAATGAATTTTTGAATTTCACAGATTGTCTTGTAAAGTTGTTTCAAAAGGTCAAGAGTTTAGTGTGAAAAAAGCAACAAAGTACCTTTAGCATTTTGCCTATAACTTAATAGTACACTATGTCCCTTTTCTTAAACTCGCAACCATTAAATTAATAATTCTTTGCTCTGGTTTCCGCTGGATAATTGCTTTGTGTCAAAAATGATTATGCTAGACTAACTCCCGCAACTGGTCCTTCTTTAGTTGGTGGCACACACTAACCATGGTTTCTATCCACTCTGGAAAACAAGGATATTAGTAGTAGCTGAACTTCTGGATGTACAAAATGGTGCCTCTGAGGAGTGTATCTGAAACTGGGTGTTGAGATAAATAAGAGTTTCAAAGGCAATAGTATAACTTTGCAAATGAACACAATTGTGGAAAGCTTCAACATATGGAGTTTTGCAAGGAGACTAAAATGCAAGAAGTCATAGTGTCATATAGTGGAAGTGAATGTGTACACAATGAGAAGTGGAAGACTCAATGAACACTTACAAACAGATATGACAATGATTTTGCTATTTAGATGGGTTCATATCTGTTTCAGGTGGTTGAACCAACTAGAGAACTGGCTCCTATTTTCATGGTCAATCCTATGTGTTAACTGTTTAATTTTTACTATTTTCAAGATACAATTTGATGACTAGCTCCAAATATTTACTTTTCCAGTAGTTCTTCGGAATTTCTAGGCTGTCATCCATTGTTTTTCAAATGTTTTTCGATATATGCAGGGTATCCAGGGAGTTCTACCTGAACACAGAAGAGTTCATTGATTCTGTTGCACAGGAATTGATCTCAAAGCTTCAGACGCCGGCAGTTGTTTAAGTTGATCTGCTGTTCATTCTGTTGAGAACCTCTACAGAACAGATCTTTTCGAAAAACATTTTCCATGGGGATCAGGTATAGTTTGTATTAGTACACACAAGGTTTGGCGAGGGCATCCGAAAGGACTGAAATAATCCTGGCCTGTGAGGAAGTTGCTTAGACAGTTTTTGGTTGATTGGAATGAAGCTCAAATGCGATGGTCATTCTTGTTAAATGCTCGTTCAGACGTTTTGTTCACTGAAAATGACAGGATGTACGTTTTCAGATGGAATCACCATTCACTGGTCATCCCATTGGGTGGCAAGGAAATAGCCATTTCGTTCCTTCTCAAAATCATTCTGGTGAACCAAACACTACCCAAGTGCATCTGAAATGTAGTTTTTGTTGTGAAGACAAAGGACTTGGGTTGTTCAATAGATGGTTGTCTATCAAAGAGTGTTTGCAACTTTGCACGCTAATCGATTCTATATTTACCGAAAACTTTTGTTAGATGCCTTGCATGGATTTGGCACATGACTATAATAATTTCCACCGTTGTCTTTTAGTTTATTCGCTTAAATTTTTCCCTGTCATCTTCTAGGGTAGAATTTGCAATTATTAGGAGAATTAATTCAGTTTCTGGAAGTCTTAGTGATTGATCACCAATCATTCACCACTACTGAAGATGAATTTGAGACCTCGAAATTTAGGTATTATATTGCCAAGTGAATGCCACATTGGTATTGGCATTTGTAATGGAACTACAACTACTAGCTTCTAAGAGCATCTCTAGCCCTTGCCCTATTTTAAACTCGGGGCCAAAATTTGAGTAAAACTCCCTAAATTTCACTCCAGCCTTCTTTTTTTCAGGAACAAACAACGTAACTTCATTCACATAACTGATCAGTTATTACTGAGTTTGCAAGAGACTGTGCGGCCTTTCCAACACTCCGAGATGGTATCTCTCGTGACCGCCACAAACTCAAAATACTTGACCAAATCTAAAAGTTCTAACGTCACAGGTTTAACTAAAACATCAACGGACTCCATAGCTCTTAATCCTTGAACCATAACCAGACAATCAATGAGAATTTCAACTTCAGAAAAACTCTGGTCTCACGCCCATCTCGGAGGATCCAGAACTGCTACACACTCCGCCATCAAAGCCGAAGATGCAAAAAGCTTTCAGACTATGCTCCTGGACCGCAGAAGAAATGTTCATAGTTTCGAAGTCAAATTTTGAAAGTTTCAACCAGCAAATCGAGAACGTTTCCAAACGAGGATAGGATAGGAACATTCTCAATTTTACGTTGTGTTGGTGGTTGCACCTTCCAAATTTTGGCTAAAAACTATTTAAGCCTTGCTTTGAGCAAATGTCGATGATGAAACGGTTCCTCCAAAGCTTCGATGAAGTGTAGATGCTCTATGAACTCTAAAACACTTAAGCAATGAAGAAATACGTACAAACTGGGGGTTTGATCACCGAATAAAACATAGAACGTGTTTTAGCTTTAGTGGCCTCGAAGATTTTTGTAGTGGTCTTCTTTCTACCCAATATTCACAAACGAAACTTGAATATTTGTATGGTTGGACACCATCATCTCTTAGTACTTCAGAAACTCTATTTATTGATAAATAATAGGTCTTGATCCTTTTTAAAATGAGGGATATACGAGCGTTTTACTGAAATAATTTTTTTTTGACCCACTGAGGGTAAAATAGCCACATCTCTTCATATATGAATGATTTTTTTTTTATCCGAACTCATTGGGTTAGAAAGAAAATTGAATAAATTTTTCAACGGTTCAAATCACGCGCATATTGGATTTCGGGAGTATCTGTATCAAACTCTTTGACTTATTTTGGAATGTGGAAGATGCGCCTGGGGCGCATTGAAGTGCGCCTGGGCGCACTGAATTGCGCCTCAGGAGCAATAAAACTTCAAAAAATGTCAAACTTTGAAGGGTTGCCTTGGACACTCCCAAACTTTGATTTGCGCGTAGTTGGAATCGTTGAAAAGCTTGTTCAATTTTATTTCTAACCCATGTAGTTTGGTAAAAAAATCATTTGTATATAAAGAGATGTGACCATTTTACCCTCAGCGCGTATAAGAATAATTCATTTCGTTAAAACGCTCGTACGTCCCTCATTTTAAATCGAATCAAGACCCATTATATATCAATAATTAGAGTTTTAGAAGTACTAAGAGATAGTGCAATCCATTGGGTATAAAGAAACCACTACAAAAATCGTGAAGGAGACTAAGGCTAAAACACGTTCTTAGCTTCACTCGTTGATCAAATCCCTAATTCGTTGGTATTTCTTCATTGCTTAAGTGAGTTTCAAACAGTTCGTAAAGCATCTACACTTCATCGAAACGTTGGAAAAAAATGTTTCATCTTTCGCCGAAAGCGGGGCTTAAATAGTTTCGATCGAAGCCAAATTTTGGAAGTAATGACCTCCAACATAACGTAAAATTGAGAACGTTTTCAGAAAGCTTTTCGCATCTTCGGCTTGTACTTGACCAAATCTAAAAGTTCTAACGACACAGGTTTAACTAAAACATCAACCGACTCCATACGTTGTGTGGTGGTCGTACCTTCCAAAATTTGGCTTAAAACCATTGAAGCCTTGCTTTGAGCAAATGTCGATGATGAAATGGTTTCTCCTATGCTTCGATGAAGTGTAGATGCTCTATGAACTCTAAAACACTTAAGCAATAAAGAAATACATACAAACTAGGGCTTTCATCACCGAATAAAACATAGAACGTGTTTTAGCTTTGGTGGCCTCGAAGATTTTTGTAATGGTCTTCTTTCTACCCAATTTTCACAAACGAAAGTTGAATACTTGTATGGTTGGATACCATCATCTCTTAGTACTTCTAAAACTCTATTTATTGATAAATAATGGGTCTTGATCCTTTTTAAAATGAGGGACATACGAGCGTTTTACTGAAATACTTTTTTTACCCACTAAGGGTAAAATGGTCACATCTTTTCATATACGAATGAATTTTTTTTTATCCAAACTCCCAAACTCATTGGGTTAGAAAGCAAATTGAATAAGTTTTTCAACGGTTCAAATCACGCGCATATCGGATTTCGGAAGTGTTCGGATCAAACTCGCAAAGTTTGACTTATTTTGGAATGTGGAAGATGCGCCTGAGGCACATTGAAGTGCGCCTGGGCACATTGAAGTGCGCCTGGGCACACTGAATTGCGCCTCAGGAGCAATAAAACTTCAAAAAATGTCAAACTTTGAAGGGTTGCCTTGGACACTCCCAAACTCTGATTTGCGCGTAGTTTGAATCGTTGAAAAGCTTGTTCAATTTTCTTTCTAACCCATGTAGTTTGGTAAAAAAATCATTTGTATATCAAGAGATGTGACCATTTTACCCTCAGCGGGTAAAAGAATAATTCATTTCGTTAAAACGCTCGTACGTCCCTCATTTTAAATCAAATCAAGACCCATTATATATCAATAATTAGAGTTTTAGAAGTACTAAGAGATGGTGCAATCCAACCGTAAGAATATGTAAGTTTCTTTCATGAAAATTGGGTATAAAGAAACCACTACAAAAATCGTGAAGGAGACTAAGGCTAAAACACGTTCTTAGCTTCACTTGTTGATCAAATCCCTAATTCGTTGGTTTCTTCATTGCTTAAGTGAGTTTCAAACAGTTCATAAAGCATCTACACTTCATCGAAATGTTGGAAAAAAATGTTTCATCTTTTGCCGAAAGCGGGGCTTAAATAGTTTCGATCGAAGCCTAATTTTGACTTTTTTTGGAGGGCTTAAATAAAACTTCAAAAGCATTCAAACTTTGAAGGGTTGCCTTGGACACTCTCAAACTCTAATTTGCGTGTAGTTTGAATTGTTGAAAAGCTTGTTCAATTTTCTTTCTAACCCATGTAGTTTGGTAAAAAAATCATTTGTATATCAAGAGATGTGACAATTTTACCCTCAGCGGAAAAAAAAAATTTCATTTCTGTAAAACGCTCGTATGTCCCTCATTTTAAATTGAATCAAGACCCATTATATATCAGTAATTAGAGTTTTTAAGGTACTAAGAGAAGGTGCAATCCAACCATAAGAATAAGTATGTTTCTTTCATGAAAATTGGGTAGAAAGAAATCACTATAAAAATCGTCAAGGGGACTAAGGCTAAAACACGTTCTTAGTTTCACTCGGTGATCAAATCCCTAGTTTTGGGTATTTCTTCATTTCTTTAGTGAGTTTCGAATAGTTCTTAAGGCATCTACACTTCATCGAACCGTTGGAAAATATGTTTCATAATTCGCCGAAGGCGGGACTTAAATAGTTTCAAAGCCAAAATTTGAAAGTTATGACCTCCAACATAACGTAAAATTGAGAACGTTTTTCGAAAGCTTTTTGCATCTTCTACTTTTACATGACCAAATCTAAAAGTTCTAAAAACACAGGTTTAACTAAAACATCAACCGACTCCATAGCTTTTAATCCTTAAACCATAACCAGACAATCAGTGAAAATTCCAACTTCAGAAAAACTCCGGTCTCGCGCCAAGCACAAAGGATCTAGAACTGCTACACACTCCGCCATCAAAGCTGAAGATGCAAAAAGCTTTCCGACCATGCTCCTAGACAGCAAAAGAAAAGTTCATAGTTTCGAAGCCAAATTTTGGAAGTTACAACCAACAAATTGAGAATGTTTCCAAATGAACTTTACATTGTGTTGGTGGTCGTACCTTTCAAATTTTGGCTTAAAACTATTTAAGCCTTTCTTTGAGCAAATGTCAATGATGAAATGGTTTCTCTTATGCTTCAATAAAGTGTAGATGGTCGATGAACTCTGAACACTTAAGCAATGAAGAAATACATACAAACTAGGGATTTGATCACCGAATATAACATAGAACGTGTTTTAGCTATGGTGGCCTTGTAGATTTTTGTATTGGTCTTTTTTTTACCCAATTTTCACAAACGAAACTTGAATATTTGTATGGTTGGATACCATCATCTCTTAGTATTTCAAAAACTCTATTTATTGATATATAATGGGTCTTGATCCTTTTTAAAATGAGGGACATTCGAGCGTTTTACTAAAATAATTTTTTTTGACCCACTGAGGGTAAAATGTCACATCTCTTCATATACAAATGATTTTTTTTAATTCAAACTCATGGGGTTAGAAAGAAAATTGAATAGGTTTTTCAACGGTTCAAATCACTCGCATATCGGAATTTTTGGAGTGTCCGTATCAAACTCGCAAAGTTTAACTTATTTTGGAATGTGGAAGATGCACTTGGGGCGCATTGAAGTGCATCTAGGCGCACTGAATTGCGCCTCAGGAGCAATAAAACTTCAAAAAGGTCAAATTTTGAAGGGTTGCCTTGGACACTTCCAAATTCTGATTTGCGCTTAGTTTGAATCGTTAAAAAGCTTGTTCAATTTTCTTTCTAACCCAAGTAGTTTGTAAAAAAATCATTTGTATATCAAGAGATACGACCATTTTATCCTCAATGTCAATGGGTAAAAAAAATAATTCATTTCGGTAAAACGCTCGTATGTCCCTCCTTTTAAATCGAATCAAGACCCATTTTATATCAATAATTAGAGTTTTTAAAGTATTAAGAGATTGTGCAATCCAACCATAAGAATATGTAAGTTTCTTTCATGAAAAATGGGTAGAAAGAAACCACTACAAAGATCATCAAGGCGACTAAGGCTAAAACACGTTCTTAGTTTCATTCGGTGATCAAATCCCTAGTTCTGGGTATTTCTTCATTTCTTTAGTGAGTTTCAAACAGTTCATAAAGCATCTACACTTCATCGAACCGTTGAAAAATATGTTTCATCATTCGCCGAAGGTGGGGCTTAAATAGTTTTAAAGCCAAATTTTAGAAGTTACGACCACCAACATAACATAAAATTGAGAACGTTTTCAGGAAGCTTTTTGCATCTTTGGCTTGCAGCTCCACTCCAAGACTTGCCTGCTCCAAGCCCCACCCACCAAAAACTTCCTACAAGGAACCGTCCAACCAGTGTCGCTAGATTGGAAAATCACCTGCTTATTAGAAGTTTCAGGGCCCTTAACAACAGGACACTTCCAAATTAAAACCTCAAACCCGTACCTGAGCTGCAACAAACGCAGCTCATGACACTGTAACAAGGGCGGAATCAGGAATTAATTCTACCATGGGCTGACCAAAATCATATATATATACACTATATTTTTAGCCATATTTTTATAAGAGTTCTAAAGTCAAAATTTAATTATGAGAGCAAAAACTTAATTATGAGACCTCTAGAGACAAATTTAATTATGACCCTTTACTAATATGATCAGAGTAACAATATCTTCGTACTGGTTCAAACAAATTGAAAATTGGAGCACTTCATTTTTTAAAACTGTGTTATATATTTAACAAATATAGTTACAGAATTAAGTGCTATAATTTTCAATTCGTTTGAACCGGTGCGAAGATGTTGTTTTGTTGATCATATTATTTTAAATTGTCATAGTTAAATTTTGTCTCTAAAGCTCTCATAATTAAGTTTCTGCTCTATATGGTCCCAAATAAAGAGTAAAAACTTAATTATGAGAGCCCTAGAGACAATTTAATTATAACCCTTGAGAATAATATGATCAGAATAATAAGATTTTTGCACTGGTTCAAACGAATTAAAAATTGGAAAACTTAAAATTTTAATTATATTATACGAAACTCACTTTATTACTATTATCAAACGAGGCCTAGACAATCATAGAATTCGCTAGAAAATCATCTTCCATTTTGATACAAAGATCAATTTTCACATGCTTCATAACTAAACATGCTCTTTCTGTAACAAAAATGGGTTGGACTAAAAATTTTGGACCGAAATTTACATATAATAATTTATTTTGGGGGGGTGGGTATTTTGAAGGTCCACCTAGGCTACAGCCCAAGGCAGCCCTTCACTGGTTACGCCTAACAACCCGCCATTATCGGCAGCATCAGAAGGTACAAGAAATCAGTACAAACAGTACTGATTGGTGATCAATTTCTAATACTCATATACTAGCAGTTATAAGGTATAAGGACTTACGCAAACAAGCAAAAAATAATGAAGATTCTTCAATTACGGAAGCTTTCGATGATATTTTTCATTGGCGCGGAAGAACTGGAGTCGTATAGGAGTAAGAAGGTACGTGGACATATGCTTACAAGCAACAATAACGAAGCTAATTCTTTTCTTTGTTGGGATCTTGCCGGCCTATTGCAGGACTCCATTCTTTGACCTCCCAGTGAAGTTCATAGTTATTTGGTTCACTGAGCAATTAGCATAAACTTACGGCCATGTTAAAATGATGACATTTTAATAGGGCCTCGCGGGGAAAGAAGAGTTTAGCCTTAATGGTGGCTGTAATTGTGTGCTCTGGGAGGGCTAGTTTTCGTTTGCATAAGTTGGAAATGCCATTGAGGTCACAGAGTATTGAGATCTTAAGAAAGGCAGAATCCTTGAGCCATAATTATGCAGCTTGTTGTGGCACACTAGTTTGAGAAAAATCGCGGAGCAGCATATTTTTTTGTGCAGGTGAAAGTTGCATATTTAACGTTCACCACACCAATCACCACTGCGTACTGATTCTACTGAAGATGAATTTGAGACCTCAAACTTAAAAAGTGTAGTAATGTCAATTGAATGGTACTGAGCAACATGGGCCTTGGCATTTGTAATGGAAACTACCATAATCTTCTAAGAAGCCTTGTACTACAGTGAAGACAGAGTACTCTCTATACTATATTTGAGACAGAGTTAATGAGACTTATCTACTAATTTGACAAGGCAAATGTGCTCTAAAAAACCCTAAATCTAATTACAACTGAGATTCTTTTGGTTGGCCGATATGATTCCGACCAGGACTTTTTTCGTTCACCTCCACTGCGGCCGCCTCGTGAGACTCATGAGTACCCTCTCGTAAGCTCGTTTGACCTGCCTGGAAGCAAATTGAGATCAGGTAATACATTGTACCGAAAGCAAATACACAACTGTAAAGATTTTGCAGGAAGCAGACACAGGATCTTGGTTGATGGCAATCCACAAAATTTAGAAATCAAAACCAATATCACGCAATAACACCATATTTGGGCCCCATCCCGCTCAGGAAAATAAGTAATAAGTACTTATTTTTTGAACTAAAGATGATGTATTGTGAGAGAATAATCTGTCTCGTAAAAAGAGAAATAAATACTTAAAAAACAAGAACTTTAACGGAACGGTGCCTTACTTGTTCCATCTAGGGGACATCCGTAATGGCGGTAGCTTTTTCGCTATATGTATGGTAAGAAACGATCATAGAAACTTGGTTGTGGTACAGTATTGTCATTTTTCAACCTTGACCGATCCATATTACCAACTACTTCTGGCAACTACTGGGGGGAAAAAAAAAAAAACAAAAACTCGGCAACTACTGGAAGTTACTGCGAAGAGTGCAAAGAAGAAAACATGCACAAAATCCCCAATCACCCCTGTGATTATCGTCATGTCACCATGTGTGGATATCCCCCTCATAGTTCAAAATTGTGCAGATAGACCACCTGCCCTCATATTTTCCATCCATATTAACAGACACAACATTAAAAGACCGATATACCCTCATCATGTCCCTTGATTCGTCTTCTTTTTAAATCTAACCACACCATCCCCTATACCAAAAATTAAATCCAAACCGTTGATATTGTAAATTTTGACGAGTACTACATCTATGTCAAAATTCAAGTCAATCAAAAAATGAAAAACTCATGGTCAAATTGATTTTATTATGAAATTAAAATTTCAAATTTGAATTTATTAAAAATTAGATCACTGGGTTATTAATGCCTGATCGATATGATTTTTTACATAGATATTTTATTATTTATTTAATACATTATGAATGACTCAGATTACATTCTAGAGGCGTGTGAGATACGCCTCTGTTAATATAGATGGAAAACATGACGGCTGGGGGTCTATCCACATATTTTCAAAATCACAGGTAGATTATGTGCTCAATTTTGAAACATAAAGAGGGTATTCGCACATGACGATAACCATATGGGGTGAAAGTGAACTTTGCCTATAAAACATATATAAATCAGATGCAATCTCTTTTACGAAGGCCAACTCGTATATTTTTTTTCCCTTTTTGTAATTTTGATTTTGTCACCTTCCCTTGGTAATAGCCGGATGCATTTGCGTGGAAAGTTTGTGGGCTTACAGTTGAAGTTCCTGGGAGAAAGAGCTTGGTGGTATGCTTGGAAGAAGCCCTTGTTCTCTTTAACTAGCTCTTCCCAAACTGCAAGCACAAGCAGTATCCAAATTGTCAAAACACAAAACTCACACACACAGAGAGAGAGAGAGAGAGAGAGAGAGAGAGAGAGAGAGAGAGAGAGAGAGAGAGAGTGAATCGGACCGGTAATGGTGACGAGCGGCTGGATGTCAGCATTCTTGGCAAGTGCTCTAATGCAGTCATCTCTGGTCATATGAAAGAGCAAGCACCTTTCTATCATATGATGCACCTAATTTCAATACCACGAGAAAAAGTTTCTTAGGCTTTCCATTGGTATTGAATTATCATCACAAGAAGAAGAAGAAGAAGAAGAAGAAGAAGAAGAGCAGCAAACAACGTAGCCACTAATATGTACCACATGGCCTCATGGGTACCGTACTACTACGTTATTCCCATGTTTTTGGAGATGATGGTGAAGCGCAAAAACAAGCAAAAGAAAATTGTTCCCCACAATCACCGAGTCGTTGAAATTCTAAACTCGTAATTGGCAAACGATAAATCGAAGTAAGATCGAAGTTTCTTCTCCCGTATTATTTTCGATCGATATAGCATTTAATTTCATGTGTTGGCTAACGACTAATTACCATTGTAATGAAGCTCTGTGGTTGGCAATGCAAACAGGGGAGGTGAGGCTGGTGATCACATGCACACGCCATCATCTCTCTCTCTCTCTCTCTCAAAAAAAAAAATTGTACAAGAAAAGTCAGGTAGATTGTCGGATATTTGTGCCCCAGATATTTGTGGGTGCTTTTTTATATACAAAGTGGTGTTGGCTGTATTATCCACAGATATCTAAGTGAAGGGCCAAAAGTGCATGAGAAATCCAAAAGGAAGGGCTTCACCTCATCCTCAAAGTGATAAGACATTTGTGAGCATTTCTTTACATGGGCAAATATAGATGGTGACCTTATTCTATGCCTGCAAAATGTGTACCCCATATAATCAATTCTTTCACCTACTCAAATTGGCCTTAGTACCTGGCCACATAAGAAGGCCGTATTAATTCAATTAAGGAACATTGGTGTGTGCGCAGGAACCGGAAAATGGTCCTTAAAACATATCCCAAACTATTAAAACTAATGAGAGCGAGAGCGCAATGCATTTGAAGGATTACGTGACTAAGGTCGAAACCTATAGCTTGTGAATTGGTTGACTTACATTAAATTGGACATTGAAATATGTAAGGAATTGAAGTCTTGACAACAAAAATTTACTATATACAAAACAGCCCCATAAACTAGGACGTTATTCAATTTAAATAGGGTGATGATTTCTACACTCTCTTTTTTGATAATCACACTTTCTTTTTTTGGATTTTAGGGTTGAAAGTGTCTGTATTTTTATTTACTAAAAGACAAAAAAGGTGTGTGAATATAAAAAAAATAAAGTGTAGAAATCAATTTCATTTAAATATAGCTCAAGAAAGAACTCCCATTATAGGGAGAAATAATTAAACATTTATTGATCGGAAATAATTAAACAATCCTTGTCAACCAGTAAAAAGCACTTTTATATGCATGGGAGCTACGTTAAATTGAGCTATATTTGAAAATTCATCGACACGTAACAACTTATTAAGATAAGTCCAACAAACTACAACTTTATCCATCTTAATAGTACAAGTGATGACTTCATGTTAATATGCAAAAACGAACAAATTTTGCCATTATGATTGATGAGAAAAACTTCTTTACGAAGGTTCCATAAAGAAGGTTTTTACGGAGGCGAACAATCTTACTTGTCCAAAAGTATTTTGGGCAGTTTGAAATTTAAATAAAATATTCAAGCGAATAAACTCGAATAGTTTATTTAAAATTTGGACCATCGATTACCGAGATAAACGGTGAGATGGGACGCGCAAAAACCTCTATTACGGACCCTCCGTGAATAAGGCAACCTCACGAATGAGTGGGATGTGCAACTAAGCAGGAAGCCCAATATTTGACTTTTAATCAAACTGGAAGACTTTTGGCCAATTTGTGAGTTAATAACCAAAAAACCACGCAAAATGCAGATAATGTAAGTTGAGAATTTGGATGCGTATTTCTTTAAAAAAAAAAAAAATACTACTTACTTTTTTTCTTGGTTGATAATTATTTTTATGTTCCTTATTTTAGTAAGGATGAATTGGAGAACGCACATGATTCCGACAGAGTTTGCTCTGGCTTTAAATGGGATCCCCTCTAGTGAACGGTGGGATTGGTCCATCAAAATTAGTCGAGAAAAATGTAAGTTGGCTCGAATACCTAGCTATAAAATAAACGCACATGACTCCAACAAATCTCTAAAGTAGAAGTTATTGAATTTCGGGCTAATTTGACTTTAAAAGTCAAGCAGTAACTTATTTTTTGTTTTTATTTAAAAAAATTCGCATTTATTAGTTTTATATCAAACTTTTATGACTTATTGATTCGTCTCGACGAGAGGAATCGAAAAAGTATAAAATCTAAACTCATAAATTTTTAAAAAAGACAAAAATAAGTTGTCTTAGTGACTTATTTTTGTCTTTATTTAAAAAATTATGAGTTTCAATCATACTTTGTACTTTTTTGATTTCTCTCGACAAAACAAATCAATAAGTCACCACAAACAAATGCCAAAAAAAGAAAGAGTAGAGAAAAAAATAAGTCAAACTTTTTTTTTTTGACGAACAAGTCAAACTTTGTAATCTAAACTCACCTTTCATATAATATTCGAAACATAAGGTAGTGACTTGTCATATAAGCAAACTTCAGAGAAATCCGTATAATTTTCGTGGAGCTTTTATGGTACACGTGACGTCTTCTTCGTTACCAAAATCAACTCCACAGTATCAGAACCTCTCATAAACCCTAATTCACTGAGAGGAAAACAAGAAGGCGTCTCTCTCTCGCTCTCTCTAAATCGACTCAACTGACGCTGCATTCGGAGTAAGTGTCTCTTTGTCTTGGGCTCATAATGTTTTGATAATGGATTGATGTACCTGATTGTATGAACTTGTGGGGAGCTATAATCCTTTTATGTAGTTGTAATACCTGTATTGGCTCGTAGCTTTGTCAATTTGTAGTTTCTCACTTGTAGCAATAACCTAATGCTGAATACTTATTTGAAAATTCACAAGTGTCCCCACCGTGCTATTGCGGGCCCAATTAATGTTGGACGGAGGCCCTTATGGACTCGCGGGTGCTATTGATAGCACCTAGTAAGTTTCAAACCTGAGATCTAAGAGGGAGCCGAACCCTAGTTCCTGATGGTTTACGTGCCATGAACTGTTGGCTTGTTCATGTATTTGTTGTTTTTATTCAGCATATTAAGTGCTCGAATGATGCTGAACAGTTTGTTTATCGTTTAGCTGCCAGAGCATTCGCCCTGATAGCATCATAGAAATTTTAACAGGATTTCCGTTGGTGTTATATATTAGCAATCGTAAACTACTGAAAGGATGAATGACAACAGGTGAAGTTTGAGCAACTGTTTGTTACATATTTAAATACCAGACATTGGATGACTAATTAGGGAAAATATAAGGGATCGTCTTCCTTCCAATGCCATGTTTCTAAAGAGAATTTGATGCCTAATTTGTGGCTTACATGCTATGAAGCATGGGTACTCTGAATTTTTTTTTTTTGATAAGTAAATAATTTTATTAAAAAGGGCATTAAGGGAATGCCACCCATATACAAAAAAAGGCCACCAAGGCAAAAAGGCCCTATACACCACCAAGTGAAATGAACAACTCAAACCAATCTAGAAGAAGATCAAGGGAGGGACTACATTCTCCCTTGTCCCAAGTCCCAACAATACAAACTACTAACCATGAAACTTTTAATTTTAAACAAAGGCTTTTCGACCCCTTCGAAACATCTCAAATTCCTCTCACGCCAAATGGGTACTCTGAAAATGATGCTGTACGATTACCGGGTATGGCACCATTCGAAAAAAAAACCCCCCACACCGGGTACTTTTACGTTTTTGAGTACGGTTTGTGGGTACGGCAATACTTTTCTGGGTACGTTTGAGCATATTCCTTTTAATTCTTCAGAGGTTCCGGGTGCATAAACTCAAATTGTTGTCCTTAATATGCAATTCCTCAGTGACATAGAGTATTTAACTCAATACCGCTACTTAGATCTAGGGCTTAAACGGGAGCAGGAGCTGCTCCAGCGACTGAATCTTCTCTGTCGTTCTCCACCGATCTTCCTCCAACGATTCCAGCGACTCTGACTCCGGCAGCCACAGCTCCACTGCCTCGTTAGTTTCTCTCTCTCTCTCTCTCTCTCTCTCTCTCTCGTTACCTTGTGAAATCTTCCTAGTTCTTCAAGCAGTATGGGTTCAAGTTCAAGTGCTACCTGTACCCCTTCTGCTGATCACGATGATAATACTCCCCTTTGGAATTATGTAACTAAAATAACAAAAAGGGGTGAAGGGGTAGTGGGGACACAAAACTCAAGTGCATTTTGTGTAACATAGAATCTAAGGGGTCATACCGTAGAGACAAAGCCATTTGTTGCTAACTAAAGATAAAAGAATTAGATTGTGCTCTTTGTGATGGAGAGGCCTGGGGGGGGGGGGGGGGGGGGGGGGGGGGCGGCGGTGGCGGTTTAGATTAGAAGGTTATGAGACAAAGAAAAGAAAGACAGTGGGCATTGGGCAATAACCCTTAGAGAAGGCAATGAATATAGGTGCTCAAGAACATTTAAGTTCTTTGATTGCTCTTTTGTTTTATTCTTCTGGTTTGCCTTTCCATTTGGTCTTATGAGAATAGTATTCCTGGATATGTTCCTCCTGGTTATAGCTTGTTGCGAACTACACTACTCAAAAAAGAAAGGGCAAACATTTTAAGGTATAATGGGAGGAGAAGGTTTTTAGTGTTGTTACCAATGGATGGGCTGATGCACAAAGGAGGCCTCTTATTAATTTTATGGCAGCAACAGAAGGGGGAGCTATGTTCATGAGAGTTGTTAACTGTGAGGGTGAGGTAAAGGACAATTACCATATTGCCAAATTTAGTGAAGTAATTGATGAGGTTGGACCTCACAATGTGGTTCAAGTGATTACTGATAATGCTCCTGTTTGTAGTGCTGCTGGACCAATCCTTGAAACCAGCTATTCAAAGATCTTTTGAACACCATGTGTAGTGCACGCACTTAATCTTGCTCTTAAGAACATATGTGCTGCAAATGAAACTGGTGCTGCTGCCTCTGCATTTTGCGAATGCCATTGGATTACACTTGTGGTCCAAGATGTGACTGATATAAAAAACTTAATCATGAACCAATGTGAGATTGGCCATTTTTAAAGAATTTGTGCCCTTGAAGTTGCTTTCAGTTGCAGACACACACTTTGCTTCAATTATTATGCTAAAAGGTTCAAGCTCATATATCATGGCCTTTGATCTATGGTGGTCAGTGAATAGATGGACTTCATACGAAGAGGATTATAGGGAAACAGCAGCATTAGTGCGGAAAAATTGTTGAGTGATTCTTGGTGGGATAAGATAGATTATATACTCTCTTTCACATTGCCAATTTATGAGATGCTTAGAGTTTGTGACACCGACAAACCTTGTCTGCACTTAGTTTATGAAATGTGGGATTCAATGATTGAAGAACTTACTCTTTTATTTACCCCATGAGAAGGAACAAATTGACACCACAACGATGTGAAGATTTATCCTTCGTGCACAACAATTTCCGTCTCCCATCAAGGATGACTCATCAGTCATCACTATACCGAGGGGGAGACTAAGTTGTGGGACATTTGTGGAGATGGGTTTGATTCAATGGAAGGTGCTGGTTTGCTGGAAATTGCAAGTCTTTCACTAGATGAGCCAGAGACTAAAGCTGTATTGTTTAGAGACAAACTTGATGAAAGTTAGAGTTGTAGTTCTTAGGACTTCTTTTTGTGTTTCCCTTCCTTTTGCCTTAAAACAATGGTTTGTACCTTAATGACTTGCACTACTGTGCTTTTGCTTGTGGAATTAGCTTTTGTTACCTTGCTTCTATTGGTAAATTATGTTATACTTGTTATATATATCTAATGAAGCATACCAAAAAAATTTTAAAAAAAATTGTCGTACCCCCGCCGTACCTGTACCCTACTTTTTTGGTTTTTGCGGTATCTCGTACCCCATACCCCTGCCGATCCTTCATTGCTTACACGAGACTTCTCGATGTGTCCTTCAGGCTCTGATTTTAACTTTGTGACTGAGTATATGATCTCTCTCTCTCTCTGTCTTGTATTTTATTTCAACTTTCAACTAATGTTTAGAAATCAGTCTTTATGTGTGCTTTTGTATCCCTATATCCCTATGTATCTTTTTTTGTAGCCAGAACCCTCTGTTTTGTATGTTGAACGATTTTCTTGAGAGCAATAGAATTGGCTGGTGCATATACAATGAGTTTCCCTGTATTTACCTCAACGTTCTCTGCCAAATCCAAACCTAAATCTATTGTTGGAAATTTGGTGACCTACTACTCATCTCACTATTTTCATTTTGTCAGGGAACTGTTTTTGCAACATTGAATATTGCCTACAAGATTTCAATGATGCTGCCTGTTGATCCTGCTCAAAAGCTATCCTTCACTCGATTCATTACTGATGGAGATTTGGTTATTGTGTATGAGAGGCATGATACCATGAAGGCTGTTAAAGTATGTGAGAATTCAGTTCTCCAAAACCGTTTTGGTGTTTTCAAACATTCAGATTGGATAGGGAGACCCTTTGGTTCCAAGGTGTTAAGCGACAAGGGTGGATTTGTTTACTTGTTAGCTCCAACTCCTGAGCTTTGGACTCTGGTTCTCAGCCACAGAACTCAGATCTTATACATTGCAGATATTAGTCTTGTTATTATGTACTTGGAAGTAGTTCCTGGCTGTTTGGTTCTCGAGTCTGGAACTGGGAGCGGATCTTTAACTACCTCGCTTGCAAGAGCTGTAGCCCCCACTGGACATGTCTATACATTTGATTTCCATGAACAGAGAGCTGTTTCGGCTAGGTAAGAATTCAATATTTTTGTATGTCAATCATTTAAGTATGTCATCTCTGGATACACGGTTGATACGATTTTATAAATTACCTTTGTCTCTCTCTAAAAGTTTAGGTTGACTGATCTGTTGAAGGAGCAGAGCTCTCTTATAAGACTACGCAAATCTAGGTCATTTGTTTTTAGCCTAAAAAAGAAACCTAAAACAAATATTACAAAATGATCTTAAGCAATTTTTTTTGTTTCTTAGCATATATCTGTAGCTGGGTAGTTGATGAATGGCATCAGTCTTGTCTTCCGCCTAACATACTCACTGAAAGAATGGAAGGAGACCACATCCTCAAAGTTCCAAACTGGAGTCAAGTCATAATATTATTCAATATGTACCGTACTTGTACTAGTTCTTATAAGTTGAAGTTTGTAAATTAAGTAATGTTGCATTTTGTTGTTGTTTTTGCTTAAAAAATTGGCTGTCTAGACAAAGTCATCACTCATCACAGCATTTGGATGTGTGACTTCCACCTTTTATGCCAAATTAATCCTAGCAAAATGGTATGAGGTTGCTTTTATATGCTCAGACCGCATGAATACACATACACGACCTTTCTAACTTCATTAACTTATTGTTGAGATAGGGAAGATTTTGAAAGGACAGGATTGAGTAGCTTAGTGACTGTGGGAGTCAGAGATATTCAAGGTGACGGATTTCCTGATGATTTTTGTGGAAAGGCTGATTCTGTGTTCCTTGACCTACCCCAACCTTGGTTGGCCATTCCTTCTGCTGGAAAAATGTTGAAACAAGATGGGATTTTATGTTCCTTCTCACCATGCATTGAGCAAGTGTCACGGTCTTGTGAAACTCTCAGAGCAAATTTTACAGGTAAGCACTTCTACAGCTAATTCATCTTTTACTAGCAATGGCATGCTTGATTTGGTTTATTAATTTCATGCTTTTGCAGTTTTTAGTTGCCTATTGGATTATTGTTCCACGTCAAATTTGTAGTGATGGCTTCTGTTAATCATCTTGTGCTTTTGTAGATATAAGAACATTTGAGGTTCTCCTCCGCCCATATGAGGTCAAAGAAGGGAAAATGGAGAGCTGCCAAGCTGACAAAAGTGGGTCTATTTTGTCCCTTTCTCGCAAGAGGAGGCAGCGTTCAAGTGAAGTAGGTAGCAATGGAAGGGAGTTTTCCAATTCTCCCACAACCATCATGGCTAGACCATCACCTGAGGCAAAAGGTCACACTGGCTATCTAACTTTTGCAAGACTCAGTTGCCTTTCATAACGACTGTGGCAGACTCTTGTATTAGTGTATGAGAAAGCAGTTTTGCATTCCCTTTCTATTTAAGTCTATTGGCAACTTGTTTCAGTTTAGGCCACCCCCATTTCACTCACTATTAGCGAGGGAATCACTTTTCTTTAATTCTCCTCTCTTGAGTTCTCGAGGGGGCAATAGATAGGATAAAATTCTTGACATGTAGTTTTTGGCTCCATTTTTTTTTTCTGCATGTACTATTTATTCTTGAGGCAGAATGGCATGTGAGAGTCGCTTTTGGTTTGATTCATTTTGCAACTAGTTGTACCAATACTACTGGTTTGGAACCGCTAGGAAGCACTGTTTCACGGAATTATAAATCTGGGCATAGAAATTCTTGCAAGTAAGTTTTCCTTTGTTGTTCTTGTACAATATGTAGACCATTGTACCGGTATTTCAAAACACCTCCAGAACCTACAACATATAGATTACAGATTAGACCTAGTATCCAGACACGAAAGTCTGATCTGACCAAACAAAGATACGCGGCCTTCTGAGATATATAATCCTGAATGAAACACATCCTTATGCACTACAACACCACGAATCGAACATATTTCCATATGCATGAAGACATCATTCTGAACATCAATTTAAGAAGCCCGAAGGGGTGCATTTAAGTGAATTGAAATGAATCACAGGCGAAATTGAAAAGCAATCCAAATAACTGATTTTGATGAAATATCCATCCGAGTAACGTCATGGACCCAAATCAGGACACGGATGCGTCCAGAGTCTCTGATGGAAGCGAGTCTCACACAATACACAGAGAACCCACAATCATCAAACGAGTGTGAACACGTTTGTATGTCCGGGCACATGTTTCCAAAGCGTTTCCGATACCTTCACGCCCAAAGCAAAGTCAAAACAAAAAACAGCAACGCAGCCAATCCAAAACAACACCCAACAATGGCCATGAATGCCTTCCCTTGTGACTCAAACTCAAACTTGACCGTAAACCAAGACAACCCTCTATCCACAAGTGGCGCAAGAGCCAGAGCCCCACCGGCTCTAACAATCTTAGTAACTTGACTCCCAGCCCACACAATCGCCATTATCTTCACAAACCTCTCCACTGCTGCCCAATACCCCATTTTCCCAGACGCCGGAGCAACGTAAAACCATACCGATAGAAAAGCAATAAGATAGTATGCAGTGTTTAGTAGCCCATATGATAGTACGCCAGCAATTCCGTATTTCCGGAGTCGGGTTATGATCTGGGTGGTGGACCAAAACGGTTCTTGATCTTGTGGGCCTTCTTCATGTGGGTTGTTGGGTGGGGTATTTTCTCGAACATCTGGCGGGTTGTTATCGGTTTCTGCTGCATTGCAAAGCGATGGTTGTGGTCGTCGATGACAATGGTGGTGCTGACCCAAGTGGGAGAATTGGTTCAGCTTTGATGAGCTGTTTCTGCTGCTTCTCGTTGGGATGATTTGGGACCAATTTTGGAGAAGGTGCGAGGGTGGGGTACGAACTGAAATCGAAGGGTGTTGACCGAGGGACATCGACATCTCTGATCGGAGAGAGAGAGAGAGAGAGAGAAGAGAGAGAGAATTTGGCAATACAGGTAATGTGAATTACGAGCATTGTCCTTCTAGTTTTTCCCTTGGCTCTCTTTAACCCCTGTACTTTGAAATGTGTTTTTAACGCTGAACTTTAGGGGCCGTTTGTTGGGGAGCCCAGATAGCAGTATATTCAAATTACTTGTATTCAGGATGTTTGTCACGTAGATATAGATGGTGGATATAATATACTCCATCCGTTTCAAATTGACGGTCCACCATAAAAAGTCGTGCCATTTTTCAAATAAAAAAATCAACTACTTCCGTGTATAATTTTTTGAAAATTTTCGCACCAAATTAAAGTACTAATCGAGATCTGTAATACGGTGCGAAAAAATTTGAAAAATAATGCACCGAAAGAGTTGATTTTTTGATTTGAAAATGGTAAGAGAGAGGTAGTGGGACTCTCAATATAGAACGGAGGGAGTATCTGGATGGTATATATTGTATGTGGCCGGATATAGCAATGCCTCCCTCCCCCTATCCATGTTGTATTCGCCTTGTATATGAACACTTAATTACGAAAATGACACAACTCCCTTTAATTGTTTTTTCACCTCATGCCCTCTCCAAAACAATCTAGCATATGCATATTCCCTCGTCTATTAAAAAAAAGTCAACAAATCAACTTCTACAACATATTCTCGCTTAATACATATTCACTCATTTATTATATTACCGCTACCTCTCAAAATAGTGTCTGTCACTGTAATATCGTAGATGGTTTTCATCGAGCCAACTTGTACTTTGACAAATCTCCGGCAAAGATCCGGCAAGCTTCAACATCCTTTTCATTGCAAAAAAACAGTGAGGATTGGAGATCTATTGAATCACCTAGGTCCCAATTGTTATATATATTGTTGGTGATTAGATGTTAGGTTTTGCATTTTGGCTTTTTCATATATTTAGATTTTTATCTTTGTTAGGTCTATGAGCTGTAGAAATTATGACATTATTTCATCCGTGTAATTTGTGTTTGTTCTTTCTCAAAATAATATTTAGTGAATTGGATAAAGATGACTACTCAAAGAATTTGACTACCGGCACCGATGAAAGGGTAGTGAATATGCACTTATTCCCTTGTGTGGGCCCATCTCAAGTCCCACACAGATAATCCGCTACATTTATTTGTTCACGATACTTTTCTAATGTGCCCTGCAAAAAATTAGCGTATTCCCAGTGATTGATCAAGTCATTCAATTTTTGGTTCAAACATAGGTGTCAATAATTGTAAACACAAAATTGAAAAAACTGATCAAGTCATTAAATGGATTTTTTATAAGTCAAACTAAAAAAATTTCGTGAACAAAAATGAATGTCTCGAGTCGAATCGCTTTTGTGGAACCCAAAGGGAAATCCGAGCAGAAGATTAGTACACAATCGGTCCCCCTCCCATTGGTCCCCTAGCATTTTTGCACTTCAAATTCATGCCAATTTCCCATCCATTTATTCCCCCATGTCACTCGTCCACCACCCATTACTTCCATCCAAAAAAACAAATTAAGTCAATTGACTTATCCACCCCATCCCTCACTTTTGAATCTTAATCAGAACTTCCAAGCATTTTGCCCACATTTTCTTAGGCTCCAATTAATCATGCACTACAACACCTATACAATCACCACAAACCGTCGTCGTTTCTTTCCCAACAGCCAATTTTCTTCTCCACAGGCATTTCTCTCTCCTCTGTTTCAGAGCAGAGTAGAAAAATGGAGAGCTATGCCTACGCATTAGCTCTCTATCCATTGACCCCATTCCTCAAATCAGTAAAACCCACCAGCCGAAACACTAAACCTCAACTGGGTGTCGTCTCTTGTCGCGGAAAATTGTGTCTGCATTCTGATTCGAGCCTCAACAGAAAATCCTCTGTTTCGTTGTTTGTTTCAAACCAGAGGTGGAATGGGTTCAAGGTCAGAGCCGCTTCGGTTCCCGGAAATACGGGCGAAACGCAGCAATCGAAGGATTCGGTTGGGACGTTGAAGCTTGGTTCCATGTTTGCAATCTGGTATCTACTGAACATCTACTTCAACATCTACAACAAACAGGTCTTTCGTTGTTTCTTTCATACATATCTATCTCATATGAATACATAACCTGGGTCCGGGCACTGCGCACGCGATGCATGTGTAGGTCGTGTTATGGGAAGAGGAAAATCTTGAATTGAGATTAATCTGCAACGAAATTTGGGATGTGAAAAGAGAAAAGAGGGGAGAAAAAATTGGCACTGAGTGGTTTTCTTCTTTCTTGGTAAGTTTTTTGGAAAAATGACGGCCGATGACGTGTTTTGATAATTAATACTCATCAAGTACGAGCTAAGAACATTTGTTAATGCTGAAAATATTCTTAGCGGGTATTAATTATCAAAACACGTCATTGGGCTTCATTTTCCCAAGTTTTTTAGGTAGCTACAGGGGTCATTTGGGTGAAAAAGGTGTGAGCCACATTCACACCAATGAGTGTTCCTTTATATTATGATAATAAATACGTATGTATATGTGTGTGTGTAGAGAGAGAGAGAGAGAGAGAGAGAGAGAGAGAGAGAGAGAGAGAGAGAGTGTTTTACTACTGATGCATGTTTACAGGTTTTGAAGGTGTACCCATTTCCAGCAACTGTAACAGCGTTTCAATTTGGATGTGGGACTGTGCTTGTTCTTCTAATGTGGGGACTTAATCTGTATCCAAGACCGAATGTCACTAGATCACAGGTATCTCATTGACCAGTTGTCTTGTTTTCCCTTTGTTAGCTTGATGCAAGTTGTGCGACCTCATGGGCCTGTTTATTTGACCGGAGTAATAGTGAAGGGTATGTAATCCCGTTGGACTACTAATGATGGTATCTATTTGAATATATAACGGGAGAGCACCAGTTTGGTGTCTCCCTGTCATGTATTTTCATTTCAAAAAAACCCATCAAATGTGTGAACAAAATGTTTAAAAATTCATGGGCAAATATGTAAATTGACATGGCAGTTACCAAACCGCATGATCCTCTCTCCCCCCTCCGTGTCTCCTCCTCTCCACTCTCTCTCTCCGTGCAAACACGCATGTGTTTGCCCAAACTGCTAGTTACTATTAATGCACCCTACATGATATAGTATACGATATACCCATGTTTGGGGAATTTCATATATGATGCATGTTCAATTCGGTCCCTGAATATATTAAGCCAAACACCTTTTATACGTGGTCTCCTTGGATATGTAGTCCAATCTGATTGATCATATACAAGCCTTGTAAGTAAATAAAGTGTTTCTTTTTTCCAGATACCTAGTGAATTACCAAATACCGTAGATATATACAGCTCCGGAGGCCTTGGGTCTAAGGCTTCAGTGTAGGCACAATGATTGTTTTTGTGCATGCAACAGCGCACTTATGCATTCAAGTGAGTGGTTTTGTCTCTCCACCTCTTATACGGGTTGGAACACTCAGACCAGTGTTAGGTTTATGTTAAGTTGTTGCCCCGTTCCCTAGTAGCATAAACTTTGGGGATTATTATTATGATTTCCATGCTTTCCAATTTTTTTTTGCAAAATCTTCCACCAGAACAATGTGAAGGTGACGTTTGTGCAGTTAAATTGTTAACCAATTTTCCACCGGTACCTTTTTGTTTTGAAGTTTATAGGTTTATAATCAGCCATTTCATTCTCTATGCTCCTCTCTTTGTTGCACTGATTATATAATCTATTACATGTTACTTCTGTATATTCATTCTTCAGTTTGCAGCAATCTTACCATTAGCTGTGATCCACACGATGGGCAATATCTTGACCAACATAAGTCTTGGAAAAGTTGCTGTTTCCTTTACTCATACTATCAAAGCTATGGAGCCCTTCTTCACCGTTGTCCTCTCTGCACTTTTTATTGGTGAGGTAAGGGCTTTGTGCTCTTTTACTTCTTTGAATCGGCATGGCTGAGTGGGTAAATGTTGTGGATTTTGTAGTGCAACATCACAAGTGATGAGATATCATTGGATTGGAGATCTAACAAATAAATAGAAAAATAGAAATTGGTATTTTTCCATGCATCCATGAGATCAGCAAAGAATGTTGTTTAATGTAGTTCTTTGATCCCCTTGCAAGATGGTTGAGCTCTATCTTCATTTATTTGGTGCGAATTGAAGAATTAACAGGACAGCTGAGTAACTGAACAAAACATTCTGGATTTAGGACATGGAGGAGATGTAAAGCTTGGTTTGGTTATAGGATTTCTTGAAGGGAGTTGAAAAGGAAAGGAAAAAACAGAAGGAGATGGTCAATGAGGGAGAGAAGCTAATTAGTTAGTTGTTTGTGTTTGGTCTGGCTAAGGAAAGGAATAACAATTTTCAGAAGGTCTTTTGTTTTATTTGTTTGGTATCCGCTAATGTCTACTATCAGACTAATTTCATCTCCCTTTCTCTTGCTTTCCCTCACCAATCTTAGATCCAAATGTGGCATTAAGGCCTAAGAGTGGGTATTCCAATATAAAGTTCATGTGGGGGATAACAATCGATGTCAAGTTAGAAGTTTAATCAGGCTGTCATGTGTCAGGATATTAGATGGAAAGTATATTGCTTCTTGCTCTCTGGAAAATAGTTATGGACTTGTTTGGCACGGAATGATTCCTTTCTGCTTTATTCTTATGCTTGTTTCAGTGTTTGCCTCTTGCCTGTAATTGATGACCCTGTGTGACTAAACTGAAAGTGAAAAAGGGAATGACTAGTTGCTACACCATTTTCCCATTATTACGAGTTCTGTGTCGACTGAAGATTCAGACTTTTCGATCATTTCTTTTAGGCCAAGGTTTTATTTCCTGAAGACATTTGACTGGATAATCCATATCAAGGGAGCTATTTAACTCTTTCTTTGATTGTCTTGTGCATACAGTGGCCCAGTATTTGGGTAGTTTTTTCCCTGGTACCAATTGTTGGAGGAGTGGCATTAGCGTCGTTCACTGAGGTGACTTTTAACTGGTACAACAATAATCCATGGCTCTATAAAGGAATTAAAGACTCATTCTCGGCAGAAAAGGTGAAGTATGTTTCTGAGTCTCTGACATGGGATGCTGTATTTTCTTTTGGGACAGGATAGGTTTCAGTAGTGCAATGGCTTCCAATTTGACCAACCAATCACGAAATGTACTTAGCAAGAAATTCATGGTCAATAAAGAGGTAAGTATGCCTAACACCATACTGGTTTCTATTTTCTTATTCAAACAATGTCTTCTAGTTATAACCCGCAATCTGCGTTTCTAGGAAGCTTTGGACAATATCAATCTCTTCTCCATTATAACGATCATTTCGTTTCTTCTACTGGCTCCGGTTGCCATTCTCACGGAAGGAGTGAAGTTTAGTCCATCATACCTGCAGTTTGCTGTAAGTTCCATGTGTAACAAGCTAGATTACCTTATTTTATGCATGGATCACCAAATTGTGGATGGAAAGATGAAGGGGAAAGCAAAAGATAGGAAAATAATGGAGTGAATGAGATTAAGATATTTATTTGGATTCCTTGTCAGTTGTCCATTTCCTCAAACTCATAACCCAATGTAACTTTTTTTTTTTTCTTCCTACAGCAGGTTTTTTCAATATTACGGTTTTTATCCAATTTTCCACTTGATACGATTGTTTCTACCTGATTTCAGGCAAATCAAGGGTTGAATGTAAGAGAGTTGTGTGTGAGATCTCTCCTGGCTGGTTTCTGCTTCCATACATACCAACAGGTGCCTTTTCTGTGTCTTGTGTTTTCATTTACCTAGTGAATTAGTCATCTCATGCTTGTTTTAAAAGGACCACGGTATTGAAATTAGTTATGCATGAACATAGTAGTTTGCGGTAATGCCATGGAAGAGTTTGGAAATTATTCACAGACTCATTTTATAAATGAAAAGCTCTCTGTTAGTTTGAAGACACTAGACAGTATCTTACCGCAAAACATTACGAGAAGCATTCAAAAATTTGGAATCAAGCAATGCTGACATCGACTTTAGATGAATCGGACCTTTAGGACACTCATCTGGACACGAGTCTATTCCACTTGAATTGTACTGTAACTATTTGTGCTTTTTTTTTTTTGGATTCTGACTGTCAGGTTTCATATATGATTCTACAAATGGTATCCCCAGTAACCCATTCAGTGGGAAACTGTGTGAAGCGAGTTGTGGTCATTGTATCCTCAGTTATCTTCTTCCAAACACCGGTTTCGCCCATCAACTCTCTTGGTAAACCCCTATCGTCGATAATTGCTTTAAAAAGATGGCCGTCATGGCATTTCTCCGTTATTAACTGGCTGAGTTTAACTGCAGGAACCGCGGTGGCTCTTGCTGGTGTGTTCTTGTATTCGAGAGCAAAGCGCATAAAGCCAAAGGCCGCATGACTTCAATGTTGAAAGAGTGTAAATTGTGTGTTAACAGAAACTACAATGTGATTAGTGGAACCCAAACCCGCGCAATATACCCGCTATTTCACCTGCTCGATCCAAGGTCAATGGTGTCAATTTAAGTCCAAGTAACCTGGTTGAGATAGCATTTATTGACACACATACAATGATTGCAAATGTTGTATAGTTCATATTATTTTCCTTACAATTTCAAGAATGATTTCTATTTGCGACAAATTGCCCACCTTTTAAATCAACTACCAACATCAGTGCTATAATTCACCCTCCTCCCCGCGCGCGCGCACACACAGAGAGCACCCAGAAAAAAGCAAAAGTAAACAGTTTAAACACCTCAGATTCTCAATGCCGACCAATATAAATATACTGAGGCCAAAAATTGATAACATAATTACTGTCAAATAGCTACTCCATAATTCTTCAATAAGATGAACACTTAACTAAATAAGGACATCAGCTTTGACAATATAATTTTCAATCTTGTTACACCATAACATCGTGAAAATACTACTAATCCATTACAGATGTCTGCTCTATAGAGTTTTTAAATCTATGAATACCAGGATGCACCCCCCAAAAGGGCAACTTCAAAACCACTGCTACAGTTACATCTCCCCTGACTCTGAGCCCCCACCACAACTGAGAATCGAAGGAAAAAGAAGAAAAGATACAACACAACCACCAATCGATGGTAATCCACAGTCATACAGCTTAATGTAGAAGAGGGACGAGGATCTTAATCATCCGCTGGAATCATGCCTTCTTCATCCGCTGGAATCATGCCTTCCTCCAATTCACCCTCCTCCCCCAAGTACGAAGACCCAGTTCCATTCCCAAGTCTCTCCCCATTAAGTCCTCCTCTTGTTGCTTTTCCCCACTCATCGTCATCTGATCCCTTGAGATTTTCCTTCCTACGACCACCAGGTGAGGAACGTGGCTGTGGGTCCACAGAATTTTTGAATCCCATTTCCGCGTCACTTTTGTATGAAGGTGCCAAATGTTTCTGAGAGCTGCGGATTGAGGAACGTTCACGGCCTGGCAGAACCCGATCAAACCTGTCAGTGCTACGGCTACGGCTACGGCTCTCAGCCCGCCTCCGAAAGTCTCCCCTTCCTGGAAACTTTTTTGGGCTTCTACTTCGGCTACGGCTACTACTTCGGTCAGCACCATCCCCAGCTCGAACCAACCTGTGGAGGGCTTTGTTTGGGCTTCTACTTCGGCTCCGGCTTCTGCTTCTGTGATCACCATCTCGAGCTCGAACCAACCTTTCATTAGGGACCCGATTATGGTAGCTTCCATGAAGATCCGCATCATTGTTGAAACTGCGACCATACCTGTCACTGTCAGGTAGGCATTCATCCCACCATTAGTTAGCAAAAAATATGATAAGAAAGCTAGGAGTTTGGTGGGAAATGTCAGGTAGAAATAATATTTCATTCGAGTAAATGACACATAGCAATCAATCAGAAATATAGCGATCACGCTCAATCATCGGAACAAACTCTCATCAGATGCTGTAATACTTGATTCAAAGAATACCCTAATGCCTGCCATAATGATGTGAGAAACGAGAAGGGAACATGAATAGAAACGTGCAAGTACAATAGGCGTATGATTTTATCGCTAAAAAAAATTGGAACATGCGTGTCTCTCAAGTGATAACAACCAATAAAGCATAACAATCTCTTCTACCTTCAAAAAAAATTCTCTTCCAAATTATTCATGCGAAACACACTTCTGGAAGCATACTCCATTCTCTAGATCTTAAATTAATCACGTTGCATGTTTGTAAAACTTTAGGGATCACTTTGGATTGACAAAATTCATGGTCTTGCAAAGGTGTACCGTCTTGCACATACAGAATTGTAATCGGCTAAGGTATTGGAGTTCTGCATAATGCCAGACAAAAGAATTATACATACAGACAACAAGGAACGAAGATATGTACCTATTCCTGGAGTCACGGTCAAAACCACGGCCACCAACTGTGTCTGGTATCCCCCAACTGCCCCTACCCCCATCCCTTCCACTGGAGGACAAGCCATTACGTCCACCATGGCCCCCCTCACGTCCACCAGAGCCAGAACCCCACTTACGCCTAGGCCTGCCCATTCCACCGCCACGTGAAGCCATATCGCGAAGTTCAACTGGAATACGCTGGTTTGCTCCTTCCAAAACCTTAATGAGATCTGAAGCATGCTTTGCATCTTGTTCGCTCAAAAATGTGAAAGCCACCCCGGTGGCACCTGCCCTCCCAGTTCTTCCAATCCTGTGCACGTAATCCTCTACTCCCGTAGGGAAGTCATAGTTGATAACCATCCTGTTTCAGAAAATAAATAAACATCCATCGTTGCAGAATCTTCACAATTTTATACACCCTCCATCCCATATGTGTTGTTCCTGGGAATTCAACTTCTTAAGGGGACAACAAATAATTGAATCAAACTCAATTTGAAAGGGGTTAATTATCTCGATCGCCCCTGTATCCCAACTTTTTGATAAAATCAATGCAATCAGCAAGGATAGTTTAGGAAAAAAGATTTTTAGTTAAGAAACACGGACACAGATACGGGACAAAGAACGACACGACGAGACACAGATGCGAGGATACGTGATTTTCCCAAAAACAAGGTCACGGGCAGGTTGGGGGATACGCTAAATACATACAGATACATAACATACACATAAAATTCTAATTTCACACAAAGAAATAGATTTTCCACATTAAAGAGAAAAAATCCTAGGAAAAAAAAAAAGAAAAGAATATTTTCATTACAAAATTCCCATGTTCCTCATTCCTGATATCCCTTATCCACGACCAGCTAAAATGTAGGTTCCTCGCTCTTCGAGGGAAAAACAAACATCACACCCCCCTTGGTTCTCACTTTTATTCTCCCTCACTTCATGAAATGAATTAATAAGCTTTATTATTGAGTCGAATCTAGAAGAAATAGGCGTTGATCAGATGATTCAGATTAATACGACTTGCAAGTAAGGCATCCATTGAGAGCATGCTCCTTTTATATTAGCTTTTCTCCATAACATAGATTATAGCTTCCGTATTTCTTAATCTTATCAAGAATATTTCTTAAAATACCACAGAATATTACACTTTTTATCCTTTAGTTTATTTAATATAAGGCTTTAATTTGGTTCACATTTCAAATATTATATTTATTACCCAAGTTTATGTTTTAAAAATTACATTATGACCCAAAAAATGTGTCCACATGCATGTCCGCTACATGTTGGGTACCTGATACGTGTCTGACGACGAAATAAATTTTGGACACATATCCATTTTTCAAGTGTGGGAAACGTGTCAGGAATGTGTCCATGACTGGGATAAGAATGTGGAAGGCCCAGAGACATATCCATGCTTCTTAGCACAGTGGATCTTGGTGGATAAGAAAAAAATAGAACAGCTCTGCGTGGGTTTATTGAGCTCTTGCAATGAACTTGGAAGAAATCAAAAGATAATCTAGGAACACAACAAAACAGCACAATCAACAGTCATGTTCAACAGGTAATTCACCCAGCCTCACTTTATATTCATATTCACAATGTATAAACAGTCATTTGCTAGTAACGAACAAACAACCTGATATCTTTGATGTCTAATCCACGAGCAGCAACATCAGTGGCTACAAGAATTGGAGACCTCCCAGTCCTAAATTGGTTCAACACATAATCTCTCTCCCCCTGAGATTTATCTCCATGAATAGCAGCAGCTCCAAACTGGCGGGTTAGGCTACGAGTAAGTTGATCACACATCTTTTTGGTTGTACAAAAGATAAGGACTTTGGAACCTGGCTCTAGAGATCGCAGTATCTGCTCAAGGCGCCTCTGTTTCTCCATGGGAGACATTATTTCAACATGCTGCAACCAACGAACAAACATACTATTAGACTACATAAACAGACAATACAAATTACCACAACAAAGTGGAAATCAACATGATAGGGGGAAAAGAAGAGGGAGGGAGGAGAAAGGAGGAACATGAAGCTGGGTATTGTTACCTGGGTAATAGCCTTGTTGGCAACGAGCTCATCAATATTCCCAATGTTAACCTGAACAGGATTGACCAGCAGATCAGCTGCAATTTTGCGAACCTCCTTGGGCCATGTGGCAGTGTACATGAGGGTCTGCCGGACAGAAGGCACCTCTTTCACAATCTTGCGTATCTGGGGCTCAAAGCCCATGTCCAGCATTCGATCCGCCTCATCTAACACCAAGTAAGAGACTTGACGGAGGCTCACTCTTTTCATCTCTAAAATATCATTCAAGCGGCCAGGAGTGGCAACCACAATATCTGTACCTCTGTCTAAATCCCTCAATTGAGGGCCCTTTGGTGCTCCTCCATACAAACACTGAAATTGAAAAATCACATAAAAACCAACATAAGTCATATAATGCAGCAATGCAAGCATGAATGCATAATGAACATTAAAGCAAATCACTTAGAGCCTCATTGCCATTAAGGCCATATTGAAAATGACATAAATAAACACATGTAGAGAACACACGGAAAGACAAAAGGGAGAGATTCTTTTTGGTCCTCTTGTTTTGAAATAAAGATAACTATTTCAAATCATTGTTGATAATTCCAATCCCGCCTCAAAGGATTGAAGAGCAAGATCTTATGATTCTTATCATATGCAGGCCGCGCCGTGCTCATCAAATAGGTTATGTTTACGTAGTTTTGGAAGATCACGTCACCAAAATGAGGTGGTGTGCCCAACCAATAAAAAGCTGCCAGCTTTCCATCTACCATGAATGCTCCACATTAAGTTAAATCGCAAACGGAAGGTGTGCAAAATTCAATTGAGTCAATTCCTTTCTCAAATTACTTTATCCACTCCAATGTGAATTTTACCTTCTGCATTGACAAAAAAAAAAAAGAGTAGAATCTTTATCCTAACATTTTTTATGTGGAAAATACTGGCATACAATAATTCCTCCCAAACCATTACCTTTGATGGCATATCATAGAGGAAAAAATGTACCAACATCATGAACTGTAACTTACTTTCCCAATCATTGGTGAACCTGCCTGTAAAAAAATTAGTTTTTAATGTATTCACTTGTCATGAAAACTTAATTTCTATTATCTTGCATGCATAGGGCCGACCCTGAACATGGGCCACCTGGAAAATGGGGCCCCTGTTTGCTTTTATAGAAAATTTTAGAAATATATAATCAGTTACGAAATAAACAGAAATAATCCAAAGAAATAATAGTCACAGATTTTTGAATTGAAAACTAGTCACTTAATGTATCAGTAATGAATTACCCTTTTCTTAGAATTTAGGGTGAGTTTAGTTCAGCATGAAATTGGCTATCAACGTCCTTCAATGATTTGGACTATTCAAAGCATTAACCTTTTAATTGGTTGGGCACAACAAAACTCTGGTGACGTCGTGTTGCGGACCTACCGCATAATTTCTCGGCAAAAGGGTTAAGGTTTAAGGTTGCAGATGAGAAAATGAACAAAGATACAAAGACCATCAGAATGACAACATCATAAATCTTTCCGAAGCAATTAACATCACATATAGCCTAATGGAAATGAAACATTCGTATCACAGGGTCACTATTGAAATCCACCACAAATTTTCCCCCACCATTATATTAGTGTAAACCAAGACCAAACGAGCAGAACCAAATACTGATTCCCGAATAATTTCAACATCATGGCATAGCACATCTGACACATACATCAAAATCACAACGTGGTCAAGAACACAAGGTACAAATGTTAAGAAACAATTATCATACCGTGGACGATATTCTTGACGATTTTCCGAACTTAACAGCTTCCTCCTGTATCTGCGTTGCCAGCTCCCTTGTTGGTGACAAAACCAAAACAGTCGGACCAAGTTGAGGATTATTGCGGAGGCGCTTCAGATGCATAAATCCTGGAAGCAAGTACCCCAACGTTTTACCAGAACCTGTCTTGGCGACAGCAACAATATCACGACTTTTAAGAGCAATCGGCCATGACTGTGCCTGTATTGGAGTAGGTGCAGAAAACCCAGCTTTGTGTACCTGGAAAAAGCAAAAACCAGCAACCCCCATAAGCAGAGGTACCGGTTTCTAGATTTCTGATTGGTTTCTTTTTGAATTCTCGTGCGAGTGGTAATGCAAGAAGCAGCATCATCCCCCACATGCAGGCAGACAATGCTTGCTGATGCAAGCTAGAGCAGGAGGAGGCCCCTTCTTCTGTTCGGACCAATGGCAGACTGAATCATCGCCAACGGAAGTCTCCGCCACGAACTTGGGTGATTCGGAAAGCCCGTCTCAAATTGGTCCACCATGTCAGGGCGCTCCAAATACATGCAAAACCCCCCACAAAAGAGGGCGGCACAGCGTACGACATTTAGCTCCTCCCAGGAGCAAATATCGCACCTGCGACAAAAAGGACAGATGGAAAAAGAATGAACATGAGTCCTCAAGCTTGCCAGCAGACCTCCATCAACCACAGAACTTTACACAGAAAACACTCAGCTTGCCCAGGTCAGTCAAACTAACTTAGACTTTTAGCCAGCACAGAGAGAACAAAATGAAAATAACCAAATAAAATACCTCTCTAAGAATCTCCGGAGGAAAACCAGTATCTTCAAATGATGTAAAAGGAGCGGGTACTTTATCTCCCTGATAAAAAGTTGAATTGAAAAACCATCAAGAAACATAATTGAGAACTAAAGAAGCCCTTAAACACGATACGGAAGCCTTCAAGAAAAGCATCCAATCAACAAAATGTACATAATATCCCATCGAACCTTGCATATAAAAACGAATTCTTCAGATACTTACACTAACACTTATTTCATGCCGACGGCGATAAGACTCCGCAGATGGACCATTCCCATTGTCTGAAGGCCCTTGGCCTCTGCCAGAAGAAGCTACATGTCCAGCACCTATTTCCCCATTAGGAACTTTGTAAGGATGATCTGATCCTCTTTTCCCACTCTAACAGGAAAAAAAAAAAAAAAAAGAGGAGAGACACCAGTTATTAGCCGAGACCAATGGACCAAATCATCATAAAGGGAAGTGGAGACCACGGGCAATGAGCCACCAACTCCATTAAGAAAATTGGAACTTTAAACATGAGTAAAGCAAACACCTGATAACTCCTTGTTCCTGATGCAAGCTTTGATGTGGCATTGCCACCTCTGCTATACCTGTCGTTATCATCATCATAGCCACTGTCACGATGTCTTCCTTGAGAGGATTGTTGAACTTGAACAGAAGAACTTATAGTGGCAGCAGATGACTTCTGTGGTGGAGCTGAGCCTGTGCGTGAAGATGCAACAGGCTTCTCGTACTGAGTAATGTTGGTCTCCGGATTCCAATAGTAAAGATAACCTGTTTTACCATCAACTAGGCCCTTCCAAGGCTTGGGAAGAGTTGGGTCCTCAGGAGCATAACGGGGAGTGGCGGTTGCAGATGCCATAGCAATACGGCAGATCTTTAATCTCAATCTTCTACACCCACATTAAAAAAAAAAAAACATTGCACATAAAGCCAAACGAATTGTTAAAAAGACCTTTCAGCAAATTCGCTAACCAACAAAGTTATTACTAAACAAACATTTCACATACAACGTGTCAGAGAACTGCTACTTAGCATTCGAAAACAATCAAGTATAAATCCGGCAGACCCTAACTAGAGCAAAGGTTGTCATGAATCAATATATACAGTACAATACAACATGAATACCTGCATTTGCTAAACAACAAACATGGAAAAACCAAAAGTGTGAATTTGAAGGTGATCTAGTGATAGATTAGTTTGACACACGAAACAAGACACGTCTCTATTCACAATGAACAAAATGCAAACAAATTACAGGAAAATAGTCTCATGCATACAGAGAGAATTCCAGGGAAACCTATACATAACAATCAGATACTAGTTCATCAAAACAAAAAATACAATGGAACGAAGTATTAAAGAGACACTAGCCACAAATATCACAGTTCGAGAACCTTATATGACATACTAGGTAATCAAGAAGATTGCCTTCCAACACGCAATTCACAATCTTAGAACCTTCCAATATGTAACTCGCAAAGTGCAACAACTACGTATCACCCGACAATAAGTTCACCAAACAAGTTTTTCTTTGTTCTATTACAGAAAACAAAACAAAAACAAAGAAGCCCCACCACGCCAAACTGCCAAACCGAAATACGATTCCCAGAGTACAATAAATACGAATCGATGAAAACCTTGTTCATAGCAAGTACGATAAAACCCCAAACATATTCCTCAAGCTCACCGATACAATGATTCCGAAAAAAGACTTGTGCTTCGGATGGTAGACTTTACAACAGAGATTGAAGTCCAAAACCCTAGTCAAAACCCTAGACTACAATATCATCGACTGCAGTTGAACCCCAACCACGGACGGAAGGGTTTTATTCAGATCTGAAGCAGTTTGAAAAGAAACCCTAGAAATCACGTGAGACTAATAGCACGGATAGTACCTGAAGACGCCGCTGAGAAAGGCTGGAAACTGACGGAAAGATGCAGCAAGAAATGGTCTACGGCTCCGACGAACCTCGTCCCTCTCTCTCTCTCTCTCTCTCTCTCCCCTATTCTACGACAGCAGAGAAGGGAAAACTACGCGCTTCCGGCGGTCCAGAAGCGTAAAAGAGGAGATCGAAAGTTGGACGGTCTATATGGGCGCACACTTTCTACGATTCTGCCTTTCCTTTTTCTTTTTCTAAATGGGCCCTTTTATTGGCCTTTTCTACCTTTTCTTTTTTAACTGGGCCCTCTTTTTATACTTACTAATGTTTTCTCATTCCGTTTGAAGAATGAATTTGATTTTCACACTTTCACTTTTAATCAGCAGCACTTTTAATTTTTTACTTGATTGAAATTACAACAATATTTTTCTATGTGTGAACAAGTGAATAAACACTAACAAAATAAAATGTAGTAATTTGGTAATTCCACAAATAATAAAAAGGTGTCAATGGCTAAATTTAGAGTGACAAAATCACTTTCCTTTAATGTTGTGTGTGGATGGGTTTTAAAAAATTTTAAGTTTGATTTTTGGGATAATGAGGGAAGAGAGAAATTAGGATAATAATTGGAGATAGAGATAATGAGTTGGGAGAGATAGAGAGAGAAATGATAATAATAATTGGAGATATATATAACAAGTGAAAAGATAAATGATAATAATAATTAGATATATGGATAATAAGTATTTTTTGAGTTGAATTTTTTTTTCAAAATACAAACCAAACGAAGCAAAGAATTTAAAATTTTTTGAGAGTGGACAATAAAATATCAAAATATCCGGTCCTTGCTCACAGTTTTTTTTTCAACGAATTGAGTGAAATCTCCCTTTGCTGTGAGCATCCCCATTCTTCTATTTTCTCATCTTTTTTATCTAAGCACTAGTGTTTGTCCGTGCCTACGGCATTACGCATCCCAGTAGTGCCGTGCATGGGTATTTTTATAATATATTTTTATTTTCTTATGACAATGTCAGAAGTCGAGTACTGGGTAAAAAAAACCGATGGCATTTTTATAATATATTTGTAAGAGTGTGGGTATTTTCTTAAGAGAGCTGAAGAGTACACATCAATGCGTGGATCAAATGAATCTCAATCATTCATTTAACTTGTGTTTGTGTTATACCTACGCCATTGTGTATTATTACGTAGATTTCTACCCCTTTACCAATATCTTGAAGAATTTTTTCGTCTACCGCTGCTCTCACCACTGATTTTTTTTTTTTTTAAGGTTTAATTATTACTTTCTCGAAACACACACGAGATAATGGAACAAAGGCTCCACAACATTCAAGCAAATAAAGTATATCCCAACCAAAGATGGCATGTACCCCTAAACAAAAATGAGAAGAGCCAAAATCCGAGAAGGGAAAGTTGGCAAGATGCCAGTGGAAAACAACACCGAGCAAAAATAACACCAAGCTAAGAAAACTTAACACAACCCCCACTTCTCTGGAAGGAAAAGTGTTAGAATTGTGGCTCATATGTATGAAGAGATACTAAAGAGTTCTAGAAGAGTGGAGCGAAGCACAATGAGTGGAGTGTAGCGGAGCGATGGCATCTAGTCTATCGCCGATGATCCAGTGAAAGTAGACTGGATTGAAGGCCTAGGCGTTTCATAATAGGGTGTTGCCCCCCATGGTATGGCACGGTATCGTACAAGGGTATTTTTGGAATACAAGCCAAATCTGGTTAGGGTTAAAATAGAGTAGATATAAGTACTCTATGTTGTAAATCCTATTCTATATTGTGATAACAAAAGAACAGCAGCCGCTCTCGCTCCCGTAGACGTACCTAGTTTTGGAGAACCATGTATATTTCTGTGTTGATTCTTTACTGTTTTATACTCGTAAATCGTGCGTGTGTGTAACGATCCTAATAAAAAAATTAGACCTGCGCTTTGTTTCGAACCTGCGGAAAAAGAAGAGAAATAAAGGAAAAATTAAAGAAGGTTCTCTCACGTTGTTTGGTTTGAAGGGTAAACGGAGAGAAACTAGAAGATTTTAGAAAATGTGTACAGCACATTTTTCCTCTCATTTTTCTTTCCCTTCCTTTCTCCCACATTCCTTAACTTCCAAATAGAGCACCAATTTTTTAGAATACTCCACCGTATTCTGCTTTCTCCTCGGCTTTCACTTTTAAGAGCTCCTTCACCCAGAAATTTTGCCATTGAAAAATTGGGCCATTACAGAGTGTGTTGCACTGCAACTGTGCAATAGTTGATTAAGGTTAAACCTAACAAATAGATTCAAAATTTGGCGTTTATTTCTCGTTTTGTCCGCCAAATATCATCAATGGACACATGGTTGTCTTGTTAGACTTTAAATTCCAGTCACAAATTGTCATATCCATGAGATCAGCTCCGAACACCAGGTAAGTTACTAATTGCATCGAACATTAACAATGATCTGTAAAAAACATAAAGGCATAACTAAATGAATGCATCACACGGTGTTGGTTTTAGCTGTTATTTCAATATTATGATATTATTATTATTAATTATGGAATTTTTTCTTAAAAGGACAGAATGCAAACGATCTATCCTCTTGAGAAAAAAAACTCATACAACATCACCAAAAATAATGACAGTTGGCATCGATTGCATACATGCTCTTGACTACAATCTGTTTAAACCCTTAAAAAAAAAGTAGGATTTTATTTTGTAAGTGAGCTGAAAATATCTCTGTCTTGAGATAAACACTTTTATACTTGCTCGGTACTGAAAATGAAGGATTTAATTATAATTTTCTCTTGCATTTATTAAATCCATGACTAACGTGCTTGCCGAGTATGTGTAGTTTCAATTGTTACCCATTTTTCATCCAAACAAACTTGAACATTCTATTAGTAGCCATATTTAAAGCTGAACAACCCCGACCCTCTTTAATTAATGAGCCTCATTTTCAGGCTCATTTAATAAATATTAAATGACCTGAACATCAACCTCACAATATTTGCTTCAAAATTAAGCTTGCGAACAAGCATGAGCTCGACTCAAATCTGGGCCGATTTGATCAAAATTTCATTGGGCTCGAACCCGAATTCGCTAAAAACTTAACAAACAAACTTGAACTTTCAACTCAATTGGAATCATTAGCAGCCATACTTGAAGCTGAAATTAATTCATTTCTTAAGGGATGTGTTAATTAGTAACACATTGCGCGGCCTTCAACTCACCATTTTCGCTTCGACTCCATTTCTTTTGACGAACCAACCTCGAGCCTCTTTAATAAATGAGTCGAACATTAAACTCATAGTATTCGCTTCGGTTAGGCTCACGAACAAGTTTCAGCTCGACTAAAGCCTGTGCCAGTTTGGCCCGATCAAACCTGACTCGTCAATTTTTTATTGGGGTCGAACTCGATATCGCTAAAAAATTAACAAACAAACTTGAAGAGTAAACTGAAATAGTTTCAGCTTTAAATACAGCCGCTAATAGAATGGTCAAGTTTGTTTGTTATTTTTTAGCGAAATCGAGTTCAACCCCAATAAAAATTTGATGAGCCGAGCTCGATCAGGCCAAACTGGCGCAGGCTTTAGTCGTGTTGAAACTTGTTCGCGAGCCTAATCGAAGTGAATATTGTGAGGTTGATGTTTGGCTCATTTATTAAAGAGGCCGGGGTTGCTTCTTCAAAAGAAATGGGGTCGAAACGAAAATGGTGAGTTGAAGGTCGTGCAATGTGTTACTAATTTGGAAAAAAAAAAATGCATCCCTTGAGAAATGAATTAATTTCAGTTTTAAATATGGTTGCATTATGAGTCCAACTGAGTTGAATGCTCAAATTTGTTTGTTAAGTTTTTAGCGAACTCAAGTTCGAGCCCAATAAAATTTAGATCAAGCTGGCCCAAGCTTGAGTCAAACTCAAGCTTGTTCGCGAGCTTAATTGAAAGGAAATACTGTGAGTGTGAGTGTGAGGTTGATGTTCGGCTCATTTATTTAAATGAGCATAAAATTGAGGCTCGGATTTGGTTCAATTAATAGATGAATCAAACTCGAAAGAGCCTCCAAATTAAATTTTCGAGTGTTTCGCGAATGGCTTAGTTAATTTTTATAGTCTTTGTTTTGACACTTGACACTTTGATTTGTACATTTTCGACACTAATTGGTGTGCATTTGGCCATTCGAGGTGTTGATGTGGTCTCATTCTTTGAGATTTTGTAGGTGGAACTTTTAGCATATAATCCATTTGCTTAATTGGGGTTTTACTAATTATCTGCTTTTACTCTTTATGTCTTGGTTGTATTTGCATGCACAGCCTTCTAGATTTAGTATACTACATGTCATCTATTTCTCTCTTCAAATCCGAACCGTTCAAAAATGTAGCAGATGATTCGGATGCGTCGAGCGGGCACCACGTGATACCCACCTGGCACAGACAATTTTTCCCTTTCCCATATATATTTGGCTCTTTGCTTTAGGCATTCAGTAGAGGAATTAGGATTTGAACTTCAAAGAGCTTCGTGCCGAAGTTTTCTAGACGTTCTAGTTTATGGAGAATGTCATATCCTTGAGTTCCCAATATCGGTAACAAACTGTCGAAGCAAGGCAAACGTTGGCGGATGAGACAAGTTTTTTTTTTTTGATCTTAGATTTTGTGAGGGTGAAAATCAGAATCATGGTTGTCAGTAACTCTTGACTGGGGTAACGCTATTTTCATTAGAAAACAAGGGAGGTATACACTTTTAAAACTTTATCTTACTCATTCAAGGTTCTTGAACCCGTCGACTAAGTGAAAGTTGCAATATTGAAAATAGGAAATCCTAATGAAACAATGATCCTAACCACTAGTATCAAATAACCAGAGAGTCCTAATCCGGCACACCCTTATTATGCACTTATATTAGTGCGTAATGCATTTTAGCCCCCTTTGGTTTGTCACACAATTTTACTTTCATGACATTCGAATGTACCATTAGATCTAACTTTGCTTTCCTCGCTAGCTAGAAACTCGTGCACTTCACGCCGCCATTAGAAATCGCTGATCGACACTAGAAAAACAGGTGACCACCACTTATTCACTCACATCCACATTGGGGCCCACACAATGTGGATAATTATTGTATTGCAAGTGTAAATAAGTGTAAATGTTTGTGCTTGTAGAATGATTTAAAATAATAATTCTAACACGTCACCCAATTAAACACCCAAATATCGGCCATTGTTGGAAGCTTGCAGGAATTCGAGAAAATGTCGAGGTACGGAGGACAGCAATGGCTGGTTTCAGATTTCTACATCAAAAGAGCAAAAATGGTGAGTAACTAATTTGGACAAAAGAAATTGATAAAATTACTGGAAATTGATTTTCGCGCTCCGTTTTTGTACGCAGACGCTCTACTTTGTACTGGATGTTACTAAAATCAGTGAAAATTGATTTTCGCGCTCCACTTTGTACACAAGTGCTCCACTTTGTACACAAGTGTTCCACTTTGTATTGGATGTTTCCCGTACAAAGTGGAGCGTCTACGTACATTTTTGGAGCACCAAAATCAGTATAAATGAATAGAGTTTCAGCTTTAATGAATTAGTTGAATCCTTTGTTTGCTAAGTTTTTAGCGAACTTGAGTTCGAGTCCAGCTCAAACTTGTTCACGAGAACTCGAATGAGAGTAATGATTGAGAAAAAATTTATCGGGGACGGTGCGTAGGGAGATGATCTAAAACCATCAATTTTTTTACTTATACGGGAAGCTCTGAAATTGGCATCCGATGATGTGTCCAGGTCGTGCTATTTCTAGAATGCTTTATTTAAGATTTCCCAGAAATTTTGATACATTCAACTAACAATTGAAAGCTGTAATTATACAAAATTTTCTATGTTTTAGAGTTTGGTTTTTTGTTGCCCTGAAGTTGTAATCTTTTTGCAGCTTGACAACATAAAGGAAACTAGTCATTCATCATTTGCGTATATTTATTTCTGCCCCCAAAGCATCTCTATGCCAGTCAAGAATGAATTACATTCGGTTGTGGCTCATAAAAATCTGTGATTGGATTGTTTAATAGTCATTTCAACTGTGTTTTTAGTTTCTTAAGAGTTCATTTGTTTGACAGGACTACTAGTCAAACAATATACAATAATCTCATAAGTTATGCAGCACCGGACTTAAAGGACCAAAAGGATGGTAGTAGTAGTAATACCATACTTTGCATTATATTGTATACGCACATTTTGTTGGATATCGTATCTGATGCATGTTTAATTCAGCTCATAAGAATTGAAATCAAACACAGTACACAGCAGTTCTCATTAGACTTCTACCAAATGATTGCAAGGAAGATTTTTGTTGGCTTTGTTTGGTTGAGAGTTTAGTTTAGTTTAGTTTTGGTAGTGGGTGGAGAGAGAAATAGGATAATGATTGAAAATAAGGGTAATGATTGGAGAGAGATAGAGAGACATGAGAAAGTAATAATTGGAAAAATAGGGTAATGATTGAAAAAAATAGGGTAATGATTGGAAAATAAAATAAAAACAAAGTAAAACTCCTAAACGAACATAGCCGTTATATTTTGTTCTCTTTTTCTTTTCTGTTTTCACATTTTTTCATGAGAAACCTCTGGAAAGGTTAATGGGTCGAGTTTTTGAGAATTTTTCTTGTGTTATTCACATATTCTATCATAACACACTAACACCGGTAGTATCCCTATCCTCCAAGCATTAAATCAAATAGTACCTTTTTATTCGGTCTTTTTGCGAAGTACTCCACCTTCATTCGGGGGCACAAAGACAAACCATGGGGGACACAGTTTGTATAGATACTCAAGCTCTTGTTTGCAATTGCAGAATAGAGTGAATGTGACAACATTGTACACTTGGGTGGAGAATAATTGCCATCTTGTTTTTGGAATCATGCACTTAAAAGCCAGTTTATACAAGATGGTAGTCTTACCAGCGGCATCAATACCTACCATGAGAATTCAAAAGTTCTCCTTCTCCATCTTCTCCTTATCCTTCTGCCCTAAACCAAGTTTGTCAGCAATCTGTTTGATCTTATTGTCCATGCTTTCCATGGTTTTTGGCATCTCAGATA
This sequence comes from Rhododendron simsii, assembly GCA_014282245.1. Lineage (NCBI taxonomy): Eukaryota > Viridiplantae > Streptophyta > Magnoliopsida > Ericales > Ericaceae > Rhododendron > Rhododendron simsii. Next base: position 5,667,353 of record CM024960.1, read on the forward strand.
AATCGACATCTCCTTGTTTAGTCGATCAATGGTTTTTGTTGGATCTTCAGCAAGATCTTTTCCAATTTGCACGATGTAATACGCGTATTCTATTGCTGCAAACAGTATGACTTCAGCAGAAAGTACATTAAAGTTTCTGGAACCTTTTAACTTTCTGTACACTCTTCATTTCATCTTTGCTAATTTCAAAATCTATTCTAACATTCTTCATTTCAGTTCATTTCAGTTAGGTAAATCAAAGTGTTTCCCTTTCGCTGCATGCTGAGTGGAGTAGGAACATTGGGAACGCTTATTCTGACTGTACTTTGGTTGTTTTTGGACTCCTCTATCAGTAGCTTTCCTTCTTTGTTCAAGTGTCGAGCCAAACCAACAAAACCTAATAGCAGATTTAGTAAAAAAAAAAGGTAATATTCAACACCGAATTCTCTTTGACACTTGAACACTTGAAGTGCAATTTTAATAGATATCAGAACCGGCAAGTACAATTTTCTTCAACCTTCAAGTGTTAAAATTGCACTTGCCGGTTTTGATATCTGTTAAAATTGCACTTCAAGTGTTCAAGTGTTAAAGAGAATTCGGTGTTGAATATTACCTTTTTTTTTTTTTTACTAATTCTGCTGTTAGGTTTTGTTGGTTTGGCTCGACACTTGAACAAAGAAGGAAAGCTACTGATAGAGGAGTCCAAAAACAACCAAAGTACAGTCAAAATATGCTTTCCCAATGTTCCTACTCCACTCAGCATGCAGCGAAAGGGAAACAATTTGATTTACCTAACTAAAATGAAGAATGTTAGAATAGATTTTGAAATTAGTAAAGATGAATTGAAGAGTGTACAGAAAGTTAAAGGTTCTAGAAACTTTGATGTCCTTTCTGCTGAAGTCATACTGTTTGTAGCAATAGAATATGCGTATTACATCGCGCAAATTGGAAAATATCTCACTGAAGATCCAACACAAAAACCACTGATCGACTAAACAAGGAGATGTCGATTTATCTGAGATGCCAAAAACAATGGAAAGCATGAACAATAAGGTCAGACAGATTGCTGACAAACTTGGTTTCGGGCAGAAGGATAAGGAGAAGATGGAGAAGGAGAACTTTTGAATTCTCATGGTAGGTATTGATGCCGCAGGTAAACTACCATATTGTATAAACTTAAGCTTGAAGAAATTGTCACGACAGTTCCTACCATCGGTGAGTCTCGACTGTTAACATAAATGTACTCCACTTTCCTAATGCTTAATTGATGAAGTTACTGCAGGATTAGTTAATTTTCTACTTGTAGTCTGTCCACGAATTCTCGATTGACCTCTACTTTCTATGCATGAATTCACCCCCTAATTAATTTATTGTTGGTTTTTCTTTTCTAGGATTCAACGTGGAGACAGTGGAGTACAAGAATATTAGCTTCACAGTCTGGGATGTTGGAGGTCAGGACAAGGTACGCCGAACAGTTTGTCTTTTGTTGCCTGCTAGAAAGTGTTCTCTGTAGGCATTGTCAACTAGTTTGAAGTTCCTGTTTATGCTTTTTATTATGTTTACTTTTGGACCTAGCTTTGGCGGAGATGACTGCAATAGTATTCTGTTTAGTAATTTCTTGATGTTATAAAATTGTGGATTTAATTTAAATTTGATAATGACACTGATACAACTGTACCAACAAGTCAATGTTACTTTGTTTATTGGAGTACGTTTGTACCACATTAAGCATCTGCCATCAGCGAGGGTACAAAAAGTATATAGAAAGTACAAATGAAGGCAGTGTTGGTTAATTTTTGTGTGTTAATGGTATGTTGGTAGTGGTTTGTTAAACTTGTCATCTAGATATGAGTTTAGCAGAGTCCTATGCAATGGCATTTCTGAAGGCCTCTCACACTCAACATCAGTCGAGGTTTTCTTAATGGTCAATTGTTTATTGCTATCAGTTCAGTGTGATATCTTGGTTGTGGATCAAGAAGATAGGATCAAGAAGTTAGCATAGAAGCAACGCAAGGGTGACCAAGAAGTACTGGTGTCAAAACAGGCTCAGTTGCCTTCTGATGACCTAAAGACGGAGAAAAATGTGTTTGTACAGTTTGATGATATGTCCTCCAAGTAAAAAGAGAAGTATGAACTATCTTCGCTTGTTAGGTCAATTAAGATGAAGTTGAAACAAGTTCAAATACCCATCGATAATAAGATCTCAGGAAAAACTGGAAAATCGGGATCCAAGGCCAGATAGTAAAAGAAGGATGTTTTCAATTGGTTGGCAAGGTAGGCTAGAGTTCTGCTAAATAAAACTCTGGAAGACATGCTTGCTCTGGATTTGTAATGGAAACAAAGCAAAAGAAATGGAACTGGTGCATCAAGTAACCAAGGGGCTGCACAATAAGAGAGATTATTTCTATTTTCTTATAATATGTATTTTAGTTTTATCAGTGATCTGGAATGGATTTGCTGAATGTTAGGATCTTTGTTCTGCGGCAATAGGTTGGAAACCAGAATTTCTAGCCTGAAAGCTAAGATCTAGAGAAGTTGAAGCTTTCTTATAAGATTTTGTCTCTCGAGTACATCTTTAAGCAATGTAGCTGAGAAAATTTTGAACGCAAGTTAGATGATTTCATCCTTTTTTCGGGTTCGGCTTAATAGAAGAAAATACTAGTACAAACATGCAATTGCTTGCTTGTGATCGAGGTCTTGTTTTTTGGTTTGGCAATTGCATCTTCTAATTAGTTGTTCAATTAGTAATCATTATTCATTAGCATTTCATTTTCCTTTGTTTGGTCATATAGGCAAACCATGGAAAATGCTTGGAACACAAATGTCCGGACATATATCCAAACAAGTGTTCAAGAGCCGTTTGATGTACATCAGGCGATTTTAAATATATCAATGTGGGTATTTATGTCAATTGCAAAACGCACTGGACCATCTTTTCATGATCGAAAACGATACGATACCCAGTCATGAAGTTTTCTGCATTGGTATTAAAGATTAACATCTTTAGGGACAATTTTAGAATGCACATTTATATAGGCTGCAACTCATAATAAAGCAGAGAAAATTGAGAAAATAGCTTGGAAAACCTTCCCCCAATAAAGAGATTCAGGTTCGAATGTCCTTAACACACCTATCAAGCAAGGAAGTTAAAAATCCTTAACCAAGTGAATCGGCTGGTAAACCAGCTGCAACTATTTGTACATGGTCTCTTTTCTTGTTTTCTAGAAAATTGACTAAAGCTTCAAGTCTTCTTAGCTTAAGAAGGCATTCCACAACTCCTTCTGGCTCTTGTTGTGAGAAGAGGAAGAGAAGATTCATTGCAACTTCAAGAATCCAAGATGGAGTCATCAAGAAGAGTAATGATAAGTAGGGATGGCAATCCTACCCGCCCCACCCTGAATGGGGCGGGTTTTTTTTTTACCCCATTTTCGGGTATGGGTCGGGGTAAAATTTCCCAAACCCACCCGGGTTCAAGGCGAAAGTGTCCTGCCCCAAACCCGACCCGGTGTATTTATATATGTATATATACTTATATACACGTACTTTCATTTTTTAGCATTAATTCAAAAAACAATGTCTCTTCACTGTCAAGTAGGCTAATTAAATTTAAAAAAGAAATAAAAATTTATATTTATTGGTGTTTAGTGGATTTTTTAATAAGTTTTCTTAAAATATTTATAATAAATTCTACACATAAAGAAATGGAATGAAGTATCTAAAATATTGATTGCAATTAAGAGTTTAGATAAAACCGCGATACCAAAAGACACAAAAATAATTTCAAAAGTTCTATTTTTTGGATAATTTTTATTCTTATTTAGTATTTTTTTTTTTTTTACCATTTTACTTATACTTTACTTTCTTAAATTTTTACAGGGTGGGGCGGGTAAACCAGTTCCCCGATCGGGGCGGGAACAAGGGTACCCCAAAAAACCCGATTGGGGTCGGGAAATGGTTTTCGGGTCGGGGTATGCAAAAATCCGCCCCGCCCCGCCATGTTGACATTCCTAATGATAAGTGATAACCCATTTGAAGTGAGAACAGATGTCTCAACAAATCCTTCTCAAAACGCAAGGAGCCTCCTCACAATATATGAGGTGTTGGGCTTTCGATGCAAAACTAATAAGTTAGTGATAATGGGCAGTACTTCAAGTTGGGGCGCCCAGTTTCCTCAATTAAGAGTATAGTTCCATTTCCGTTTGAAGCAAGTGTTTCAAGGACATCGAAGCATTTTGCGAATATGACTTCCGTAGATGGAACAAAAAAGATAAACTTCAGATGAAGAGGAACCCAACCAGCTGCGCAGACGCGGTTCTTGTTTACATGGCACTATGGCAGCCTGGTAGCTTAACCAACGCAGATAAAGCCAACTCTTTAGATTCGTTGTTTCCAGATGCCATTTCAAGCAAAGGGGGTATCTCTCCTGCTTCACCAAGTAGCTTTCTGTTTGTTCATTAAGTTCCATGCGAACAGGTGCTCTCACCATTTACATTCTTCACTTCTTTGACCCTGGAGAGTTCAAGAATGACAATAACATCAAACAAGTTCCACAAAATAAAAATAAAAATTCAACCATCGGCCACAACTTTTCATTTATGATGATTGATTTCTGGAAGTATTGTATCGCATAAACATGAGAAAATTGAAAAACTAGTCAAATTCATTTTAGACTTGGTTCACGATCATGGTTAAGATGGTTCCTACTGGTATGAAGTCCATCGTGGCAGCTGTTTTTCAAAGGCAAGTCTTATTTGAACCAAAGAAGGCAGTTCGTGTCCGTAACAGCATACTCTTTGTTCTTCGAAAAACTGCCTCCATTTTTCTCCGGTGCCAAGCATTTTTATGCACCTAATTGGTGCAGAACATTAAAACAAGCCTTGCACAGGAAAAAACTTTTCAACCATGAAAAATAGTCACATGCATGCTTATATTGAGCAAGGAATAAGATGAGATATCCAAAGAAGTACACTAGAATATCAGCCAAGGTACTTCTCATCTCATGTTCCTGTCTCAATTTTTATTTGGGTAAGTGATGGCAAGGGGCATTCTCCGGCAATGCAAACAGGATGAAAACAACCACCCGGCCATACCTGCGTACAAATAAGATTTTCAGCAAACCTATTGGATGGGATTGATACACGTGGTTTTGTTCTTCACCTGTGAGACGATTCAGAGGAAAGGGACAAAAACTTTCCAAGTGCATATCACAGTTGTATGAGATCTGAAGCAGCATTACTTCCACTGCTAATGCTCATAGGTGGCCAAGCCAAATCCATAGCTAATTATGAGTCGAGGTAAATATCATCTACAGCATCAGAACTTGAACTTCCAAATGGACAACTAGACTCTGTGTTCTTTTATGGGACATGATATTTGGGTTCAAGTCTCGTTGCCGGTAGCAAAATTTTCTTCTCCCATTCCTTCCTATGTTTTGTTGGAAGAGAAATGTTAAAATAACTTTTATTTGTGCAAGCAATAAGAAAAATGCCTGTACAAACATTGTAGACCAGAATATGCCCTCAAACCATTTCCAAAATCTCGTATATATGTTTTCCCATGTTTTTGAATCATGGATGCAGCGGGGAAAGTAAGGAATACCCATGGATCCCAAGTTGACAAGAATTAGATTACTTGTTTGTACGATTGGAAGAAGGGTATAAGACAAATTGCCGCAGGCACAACCACAGGTTGAGCCTATCCTTGCCATTGTCGATAGATGTTTAACAAAACCTACAACATAAATCTAGTTCTCCAAACAAAAGTAGTGGAACAGTAGTTGAAGCCTTGGATGATTTTGAGGATCTAACTTTTGAGGATGCACCCCAACTAGTCTCCGTGGTTAAATCTTCCCATACTGGGAAAGAAAGCATATCTAGCATGGCTATCCGGATGAAAAATACTGACAGCTCTTTAGTACAGATATGGGACATCCAAGTTGGCCTTCAGACCCTTCATTGACAATAAGGTGCATCAAGTACCCAATCTGACCATTTGCAGTATCTGCTGAAAGTTAAAGACTCAAAACGACAGCTGCTGGAATCGTTCTTCTCAGCAATTTGCAAATGGGATTGACAATGTAAAAACTAATCAATTGGTGGATCACTAAGCACGAAGAAGATCGCTCTATAGGCATGAAGCCACTTCATTATCTCGACATTTAATCCAGCAAAGGAAGGTGGAGGGAGCAATTCCGATTTGTTCAGCACAGTATTTTAGGGCACGTCCTGAGATTCTACAAAGGGCTAAGAGAAGCATACAAACTTACTACATACTGACAAAAATGAAGAAATAAGTGCACATCATGCCATGTAGAGCGAATATGAGAAAAATCTCCGGTTTAGTGCCATATTTGGCCTAAATCTTCTAGACCAACTTCTTTTGGGTCTCAATATGTGAAAAAGGAGTAAATAGTCCTTAAATCTGAGCATTCTATTGTAAATTAGATTACTAAAATCTGATTTTACCATGTTTATATGTAGCACCGCATGGTCAAAACTATATTTGACCAGGCAGTGAAGCCAAAACAAGTTAACCAAGATCCTCTCAGGCGTACTTTTCAACGAAAGATTTTATATAATTTAGCAAGATCCAGAAAATTTTCTTGCATAAAAAAGCGCTAACGCGCACCTTTTACTAGTCAAGGGTCTTGAATAGTGTTGTCCATGCACATGCACACAAATCCGTACAAGTTTGTTGCTAGGAGTCTCTCGTCAATCTAGTCGAATCAATGCATGCACACAAATCCATACAAGTTTTCTGTATGAGTTTATCGTCAATCTAGTTGAATCAATAATACGAGTCTTGAGTATACGAGTCTTGAGTATGAGGAGGTGGTAACGGAGATGACGATCCGTGAACCAATAATACTACGGAAAATTAGTGCAAAAGTTGGGAGTTCTGTATAGCTGGAGTGACAATGGCAATCTCGGAGTTTTTCAAAAAAGGGGGTCTTTGATTCAACTGAATATGAGATATAATACCTCTGGTTTGTTTGCATCATCGGTTAGGGTGACATCTGAGCTCACTTTCGCGGCAACTAACCCTGGTAACAAAGTCCCGGCTCCAAGCTGTAGATTTCAATTATATAACCCAATAAACCATACACAATTAAATAGTAAAAAGTGGTACTACATTGTATTCACCGAAAATAGCCATCAAAATTACAAATGCATTTAACATACCATGATTATTAGGCTAAACAACATTAGGAAAAGACAAAACAGTGGGCTCAATTTCAGCACAATAGATTTGTGTACAGAATGTTGAAGTGGAAAACAATGACGAGCAAGTAGAGAGGAGTACTTTTCTCACCTCAACTACGCTAACCCTAATCCGGGAAAAGGGTAATCTTTGTTGCCAAACATACTCAGCAAGAACAATACTACACGGCCACATAAACAACCCCATAGTCTTCCATTATACTCTGAGTCTGAGCCACCATCATCAATCACCTAAAATTCAAATATTGTTAAAACCCAGAATTCACTTTCAATCCGTTAACAGAGGCCAAAAAAGTCATTTTTTCCAGGCAATTTCTCAGCAACGAAATGGAATCATAAGAGGATTATTTGTTAACCCATGGGAGATATGAATGGATACCGACACAACGCCATGAACCTGTCATCCAAGCTTGGACGTTCGACTTGTATTATCAGAAAGTAAATCGAGGAGGAGGAAAATCTTGAAAAACAAAATTAAACTACGAAGTAGTATCATACGTTCACTGGAAAACGTGTTACGTAAGCGCGAGTTCGGTATTGGTGAAAGATCAAGTCTTGAAAATACGATGTGTGTCCGAGAAATAAGTAACGCGCGAGTACGAAACGCGACTCGGACTTCTCATCTTCAACCTGAGAAGTCTTAAGAAGAAGGCTTCTCACGCTTTTTTGGCAATTTTGAAACTCATTTTGGGATTAGTTTGATGATCCGATTTGTCCTCATTGTATATCTTGTCGATTAAAATATTTATGTGAAGTATGAATTCAATTGAGCACCAAATGGTTATTAATCGGAAAAGATAGATTCCGAAAAAAGATGAAGAAAAGTTAGCTGAGTATACTTGATTACGGCCCTTATGAACTCTGGAAGAAGGCTTCACCTTCTCCTCTGTTTTTGAAAAATTTCGACCTTACTTTCGAATTATTTTTGTTATCCGATTTGTCCATGTTGTAGAACTCGTCAATTACAATAATTTTGTGAGATATCAAGTCAATCAGATACTTCTTGGTATTTAATCGGAGAAGATATATGTCGAAAAAAATTGAAAAATAATGAGCCGGGAGCAGTTGATTACAACTTTTAAAAGACTTTCTTTTTCTCCTTCTAGTCGTTGTCTGTTATAACGACGTCGCCGATACAAGTCGACCTCCACCGTGGCCGATCCGAGTTCCGATCACCGGCGGAGGTGTGTCCGCGACTCGGGCGCTCGAAGATGGTAAACTCATCCACGCGGCCACATCCATCGTCTCTCTATCTCTACAACAACAACAAGTGTTTGCAGCCAAGAACGTGAGGAACGATCTGAGGTATAATGGGTGGTTATTGCATCTAATTCAATTTCTGGCTCCGTCTCTTAAATTTTAGAATGGACCACCAATGGGATTTGCATACCCAATCATTTGTTTTTCTATCAACAAAAGAAATTACTCTTTTAAGAATTAGATTACAAATTAAAAGGACTAAGGGCACAATGAACAGCGGACATCTCATCTAGGTTAGCACACCATCACTCCCAATAATCATATGCCATGCAAAATTCATAAAACGAAACATGATTTGCGTATCACACACTAGTATTGTTGCGGTGAAACGTACAATGTTAAACCTGATGGATTCACATGTACAGCCATAGATATAACATCCTGATATTTGGAACCAATTATTCGGGTGTAATTGTGGTTCTACCCTTATTTATCCTCGTGAGGCTGGCATGATGAAAGTGCAGGCTTCTTAGACCTGTCTGCTCCTTATCCAATATTCATTCCAGTTTTTGATTTCTCAAAAAGTAGCCCCTCGAATTGGTGAGATTAAAGGATTTGCATTACACAGCTCCTTGGTCCATTCTGATTCAAATCTCCATTGTGTGGGCTACTTGTTCACATTGGGGTGGTGTTTTTGGATTATGTTCCTCCCTCCAGTGTTGCCATTCTCTCTCTTCTTCCTTATCAGCCTCTTTCAGAAGCCTCCTCTTTCCTCTGTTCGTACGCAGAAGGTGGATTGTTCTCGTGCAGAACAAAAAGTTAAAGGGTTCATGGACATTTCCTGTTGTGCAATGCTCTGCTGTGTTTCATTGCTCCTAAATGTTACCATAGTAGAATATTTACCTCTTTCAAAACTATGAATATCAATCAGAACAATATTGCAGGAAGTTGTGGTACAAGCATTTCCAGCCTCTTCTTCATTATCAGCCTCTTTCAGAAGCCTCCTCTTTCCTCTGTTCGTACTCAGAAGGTGGATTGTTCTCGTACAGAACAAAAAGTTAAAGGGTTCATGGACATTTTGTTGGGGATTCTAACGTTCAAACCCACAAGCAAACGCACACAATCGAAGAACAAACCAAGAACAAAAAACAATATAAAGCAAGAAAAAAACAAGACACAGAGATTACGTGGTTCCGACTTAAGCTGATTGCTTAATCGTACATCCACGGGGTGCTGGGGTGTTTCACTATGATGAAAATATGTCAGAGTTACAAAAGGAGGCAACCCTGGCTTTGCTTTTATATGTGCAAGCAAGCTAATACTAGAAAACCCTAAAAAACGCTAAAACCTGCGTTGAGCGGGACCCAAAACCTTCCGGGTCATTTTTTACTGCAACTCTAAAATTGTCTTCACATCTCAACACATTTCCTATTGTGCAATGCTGTGCTGTGTTTCATTGCTCCTAAATGTTACCATAGTAGAATATTTACCTCTTTCAAAACTATGAATATCAAGTAGAACAATATTGCAGGAAGTTGTGGTACAAGCATTTCTAGGCCTTTGTCATTTTTTGACCTTTTGTTTTCTATCTTTTTGGTTGTTTAGGCTCAAGCATTTTTATTGCTGCGAAACCACTCTTGTTCAAAGGCAAGATCAGCTGCATTTTCTTCTTAGGGTCTGGGACTTCCTCTCTTATATCGTTCCTATGTTTCTGTGGTCTATTGGTTACATTATGTTTCTGTGGTGTGTAATATGGTTTCTATAATTAACTGAAACTCTTATGTTCTACTTCTAAGTTGTTTATCTCTATGAACATCCCCTTTTCGCCAAAAAAGAATGGTGCTTTGTTGGTGTATTTTGTTAACACCATTGTGTGAAGGTCCCCTCTAAATGTATGAATCCCACAGGAATGTGTGCCATAAGACCATTTGAATAATTATTCAGTAGGAAGTGTGTTTTTAAATTGGGCAAATTCCACTTATATCCCCTTGGGCTATGTGCGCATAAACTTTATTAGGTTCAATTTTGTGCATCTGCACACCATGTACTTTGTGAAAACGTGCAGACGCATAAAAATTACAATGCACAGTTTGTGACTTCAAAACCATAACCACACATTACACTGACTGCATTGCAACAAGCACATCACAGTTTATAGACCAACTGACAACACCTCCAAAAGTTTCCTATTAGCCACCAGAAACAAAAATTGGCACAAAAAAGACCCTTGCACATATTCACAACTTGGATCTCCAAGACTCGAATGTGAGTAAGACCAAATTCACACGCTTTCTAAGTAGCCACCAAGACTTAAAAAACTTCTATAGACAAATATTCTTCGAAAACTATTTTCGATCTCCCAACTTTGCCGCATCTGAGAGGGAAGCATACGGCGCGGGTTTGTTTCAATCAGGTACGGGCTAGTTATGGGTTATACTTTTTGAACTTGAGAGTGAAACGAGATTGAGTTCTCCCACAGGATTCGAAGTGTAGGCCTTGAATGCGTTTTTTCCATCTCTCTCTTTCAATCAGATTCTCAAACCTTCTGATTTTAGAAAAACAACGTAGGGTGCAACTTGTATCTAACGGCACCGAGCTAGAGTTCCAATATTTAATTTAATAAAAAGATCGTTAGTTTTTTTTGTTCTAAGCAAAAAGATTTTATTAATCTTTGAAAATGAAACAAAGATTAAAAGTATCTTGGGCACACCGGCAAAAAACCACCCGAGAATCAACCCCAAAGGAAGGCAAGATGTCAACCGAAAACCACAAACCCCACGAACACTATACCTGAAACCATAAAGGGCCGAAACCAAATAGTTGTATGATCAAAATAGTTGACCACCCCTATTCCAGTAGTTCCAGATGAAGGCACATCACATGATCCCTTTCTAAAGCAAATAATAGAAATAATATTAAACATGAACTATTACTCAGGTTTTGAACCCTTTCCATCGTCCACCACCGCCACAACTGTCGCTCCTCACCATGGTCCTCCGTCGCTCTTTTACAGAGCTGCAACTTAGGTCTCTTCCTCTTTTTTGCCACTCCGATTCAGTACTGCTGATCTTCTGGAGTAGTGGTAACAGACTGTGGTTGCCTTGAATAGAACATGTTGTGCCTGGTGAATGGAATCCTCTGAGGTTAGCTGAATAGGCTGACATCGGCAGAAGATGCTGAGCAAAGCTGCTGGCCTAAAGAGTGAGGCTGATTTGTAACATCAACTGCATAAGAATGAAGTTCGACTCGATGAACAGGAAAAGGCCGCAATACATCTCCATCACCATTATCCACGGGGGCTTATTAATTAGGTCATATGAAACTTGACGCCTTGGAAGAAAATATTCAAGGATACATGGAGTCCAAGATGGTTCAAGGAGACATTTGAGTCAAACATAATTATTATTTTCTCCACATTTTCAACCAACATAACAAAGTCACGAATTTCCGATACATTGAGTCCAACAGAATTATTTTCTTCACATTTTCTACCAACAAAACAAAGTCAAGAATTTCCTTATTCCAATATTTCTCGACTTGTTTTTTTTTTTTTATCTCAACTAGGAAATGCTACAGAAGTCACCATACGTAAAATTTGATAGGAGGAGAAGGCTCCAAGGGATCTACTATCAGGCAAAAGGCCCCTTCTAGTAAATAACCTCATTGCGGTTACTCCATTATGCGCTTAACCAAATCCAGAATACGAAAATAGTAGTAAAAAAGTGCAGATTCTTTACCCTCCAGCCCATCCCTACTGACTCGGTTGCTGCCAGCAAGGTTATTGCACGGGCTTCCACCAATAATAAGATCAAAGCCGCCAAATGCATGAACAAGCGGCCCCAGCTCATTGGCATTTACCTGTTGCACATCAGCAAACTCGATAAGGTTTCCTTTCTGGTTGGTTTGGTCCCACCAACTCCTCACAATGTTTGTTAACTTCACATTTCTCAACTGATACGACATTCTTCAATGGGACGCCGAGCCGATGAAGGGCAACTTCTGCTCCACCAATTCCGGAGAAGAGAGAAAGAACGTTAAAGCCTCCTGGGTACAGGTCCTTCAAGACGGAGAGGTGATATGCCACTGTATCAACCTGGTGCTGTTGAAGAGGGTGGCAGCAGCCAGATATAACCTCTGTGATTTTTGTAGGTTCTACTAATAAAGATGTGTGTTTGAAACCTAAAATTTTGTACGAATTGCACTCACATCATGCTTGGTCACTCAGGTACTTGAAAACAAGGATTATTTTATAATCTTTGCTTTGAGATAAACATAGAAAATATCTATCATGTTCGAACTCGTATTGTCTGGGCATAGATTCTTTGCTTTGAGAGTTATTTTTGCATGTAGTGTTTGTCTTGCTGGTTGCTCTTGTCCGTGCAATTTTTTTTCCCTATCATCGGCAACAAAACTTTATTATGAGAACTCGATAAAGGTGCATCGAGGAAATCAATACAAAGCCCAAGAGAGAAAACTCATGAGCAAAGTAAAGGGCTATCCATCGAGCGAAGTGGGAGAAGAATTTCCGTTTGACCGAAAAAAAAAAGAGGGAGAAGCAAAAAAAAAAAAGACAATTCAATTTTTTTCCGTCCTCCTAGTCGTTGCATGCTAGGGTTGTTCCCGTTCTATTTGCGGGAAGACATATATCTACTATCTTGAGTTGTAAATTTAAAGTGAGAATAAACTAAATTCAAATTGAGCCGCAATTGTGAAAAATGTAAGATACACGCTGAGCCAAAAAAAAAAAAGAGAAAAATGTTGAGATACACAACACAAGAAGTACAAAAAACCGGGGCGGTAGGCGAGTTGGTAATTTTGTTACACGGGGGAAACTCTGGGGGTTATACCGTATTTTTCACAAGTAGTATAAAAGTATGATTCCCATCTCCCATGCAATACTGTATCACGAAAAATCTAATCGCCGGCCTCACCGCAGTTCTCTCCTCGCAACACAGGTATGCCTCGGATACGAAACATGGTTCCCTTTTCTTTTTCTTTTTTCGTTTTTGTTTCTAGAAAGGAATTGAAACCGAACACAAACGTACGTTTACTTCTGTTCATGTTCTATTTTATTTTTTTTTGGGTAGGTTCATGTTGTATTTTACCTGAACTATTCCAATTCACAGCAATTTGAAACCATGCCTGGACATCATCCTGCTCGCAGACGCAGAGGTTAGTAATCTAGTTTATCTGTTCATCAATTGTAAAGTATTTGTGTGTGTGTGTTTTTTTTTTTGTTTCTTTTCATTCTCGTGTTTCCTTCGATTGCGTTGTTCTTTTATTTTTAGTAGCTTCCACCTCTTAATATTTTTCTTCCCGTACATCTCTGTTTATTGGGTTTCAGATTTACATTATTCACATGCTCTCCTTTACCTTAGCTCTTACACAACGAGTATTCTTGGCTTAGTACAAAAACAAAACAAAAAGGAAAAAACAAGTTGTAGGGCTACTTCTTGAGCAATTTGGTAGATTATCAAGCTAGATTTGATGTTTAACTTATTAGCTTGTGATGCATGAGAAAGCTTAGGTTTTGGTGGGACAAGAAAGTGTAACATACTTATAGAACAAGAATAGCTCTTAAAATATAAGAATTGGGGCTTGGCAACTCAAGAATAGCTCTGGATTTTGAATGAATGAAGCAAGGTAATGAGCACAAAATTAAATCGAGTCTTTATAAGGGGGTAATGCAAATGTTACGTATGTGTATTCACTTCTTTGATGAGATGACAAGGATCGATTTATAGGGCGTTGATTCTCAGTTGTTTTGATCTGGTTTATGCTAATTTGCAGGAAGGGCTTCTAGGACTTCATGCACTGGGGCCGAAAGTGGTAATTATATCTGCTAAATTACCATATCAAAGATCACTGTTAATCATTACCCTTTTATGGTTTCAATGATTTGTTAATGCTCGGTTTCATTAGTTCCAGCTTCCATAAAGCGAAGCTCGACGAGGCTGTGGTAGTTGAACTTTTAATTATGATTGTTATTACAGTTTAATGAGAGATGCAAAAACTCCATTTATTCTAGAAAATAGAAGAAATTTGAATAATTTATTGTGTTCCTGTATCCTTCAAATGAGAACCGGAGCAATTTGAAGCTTAAACACACCCGAAAACATCTCCAAGTCCACGATACATTTCCAATTGCAGATTTGGCTAGCAAATAAAGCAGCCAAACCATGATTGCCATTTTTTGGGTGGACCTCAGCCAAACCATGATTGCCATTTTCTGGGTGGACCTTGTAGATGCTTTCTCATGGTTGAGTTCGGTTTTTAAGGTCCAAATGAGTTCGTGCAGTTGTAATTTGAAATGGCTGTAATGCACTATTGATGGATAAAGCAATTGAGGAAAATTGGTGGCTGGAGAGCAAAGTGAACCGGTTATTTTTTATGTTGTCCGTCTCTTAAACCGGTAAACATAATTTATCAAAGAAGGATATCCAACATTGAGAAACACTGTAGGGCACTTATATGAAGTTTTTGAAATAAGATTTTCTGCTCGCGCTGCATGTTGTGGAGCCTGGAGAGATCTCTCTCTCTCCAATAGTAATCTTATATTGCCTGTGCTTTGGTTTCTTTTTTGAGATATTTTCTTCAAATTATTTTCTGAATATCAGTCATCTAATTGTTTTGTAATATAAGTGGATGTTTAAGTTCTCTCTCTCTCTCTCTCTCTCTCTCTCTCTCTCTCTCTCTCTCTCTCATGTGCGCATTTAGTTCACTTTTGCTGCTGGTGCTTGGATGTATTTGCTGTCATGGTACCTTGCCGTCAGTTTATTGCACGCACTTTCTCATTTACATGTCTTCTTTGTAAATGCTGAAGATTCAAGATTAGTAGCTGTATTTGTGAAGGGAGCAAACAAGCTTGGTGCAAATATTGATTTGTCAAAGCCCCGTAATTGTGATATCCTTGTGAACCTCTACAAAAAGGTACAATTTTCACAGTATGGAAGCATTTAGAATGGCTAGTGAAAGTGGTAGATGCCGTATGTAATGCCTTTATTCTAATTTGAAATTATTTCTAGGAATCTTTATTTTAGTCAAAAGCAATCCTAAGTTTCCAGAGTTAGTTTAGAATGTTTCCTCTACATTATATTGTGTGAAGGAGCAAAACCTCTTTCTTACAACATCTATCTGATTTTTTTTGTACTGTGCAGTGCGTGATTAAGGATAACCGCTACTGTAACTATTATCTGGAGAAGAGGCCCGAAAGCTGTCCAGAATTCAATAAGGGTGAGTTAATGATTATCTTCCGTACTATGAAGAGGGAAGCTATAAGTAATGCAACCCTCAAATATAACTGAAAATGTTTGGTTACTTTTTAGAATTAGTTTTTCTGTGGATATGTAGACAAACCTTGGGATATAGAGAAGTATGGTGTGATAGTTCTGCCTTATTTCAGGTCTCATAAGTCATACCTCTAAGGGTAGAATTGTGCTTTACCTCAGTTTAAGTTTATGTTAATGATAAATGAAATTTTGATTTTGTTTAGTCAAAAGTTTCACTAACGGACTTGAATGCCATGTGAAGAAGGACGACTAGATCTCTTTTGTAAAATTTATGTCGCTTGTCAATGTTAATCTCAGTAAAGAGAACCCTTTCCTACTAACAAAGCTAAGAAATCTTCCTTCCACCAACAGCAGCCCATGTTTAGGGAATTCCCAGGAGAGAAGATTAACAATATAGCATGTGAGTCTTTGAAAAAGCAAGTCTAGATAGAACCGTAATGCAAGTTCCATTGCCTTGATTTGGTAACTTCTGTGATCCAGGATTTTTTATTGATGGTCTTTTTGTGAATTTGTGTAATGAAATGGTTTTATTTTCTTTTCTATAACATCTTTCAATCTCATGTAGGACCTGTAGGAATGGGACCCTTATAGGTGTTTTTGTCCTACACTTCTGCAATTTCTAAATGGAATCTGTAGGCTACGCTTCTATGTCCATATTTTCTCTCTACTAGAGATTGATGCATGATGCCTATGAGGAAGTTAATAATTTTTTCCAATTGGTCGAAGAGGCTGAGGAAAAAATTAGGCAGGAAAATAGGAAATTGATTTAAGTTTGCACGCCATAATTGAACAGGAACTGCTCATTACTTGAAAAGCATTCAAAATTTCAGTCTAGCTTTGCAATAGAAATACTTGACGTAGATGTACACATAATAAGATGAGATAGAGAGCCAAAAATCTTCAAGAAATTTACTGGATAACTGCTGTTAAGCAGACACTTTGCCAAGGAACTCAGAGAGAGAATGGATATTGTTATGTTCCGTGAGTGAGAAGGAGACCGAATTGCTTAAGGATTCTAAAGAGTGAACATGTTGAGTTATTTAAGGTTATGGTTTTCCTTGTTTGGCCTCATAGTTATTTTAGGAAAGCATTGGCTTCTTTTGCTGTGCAAGTTCGCAAAATGAAAACATGAGCCAGCTTAAAAAGGAGTCCACAAAAACTAAAAAGTATGGATACGACACTACACGACACGGACATGCGGATACATTACTTCTCTAAAATCTAGGACATGGATTCAGTACATTCAATAGATATCTAACTATATTGATGTGTATATATATCGCCATATCTACACGTGCCAAATTATGAAGTAGATGTGAGATACAGTGAGATATGAAGAATCTAGTTGGCATGGGATTGAAGAACTCCTTCAAAAATAAAATGGGCAAGGTTAGGAATTCTCAAGAAATCCTTAACAAATTCCAATTGTATTTGAAATGATGAATTATAAGAATTACTATTTTTCCAACTTTGTATATCATTGAGGTATGCCAACTTTCGATATCTTTGACAGTCACATCTTAGCAGGTATTGATCACATGTATATTTATTTCTAAGTGGCAGGCATGTTGCAAAACGAGTGTTGGACACGTGTTTGAATTAATATTTTTGTTTTCTTATTATGGACACGAAGGAAAGAATATTGAACATGTGTTTGTGGAGTGTCAGTGTCCCACTTGTGTTGTGCACGGGCACAAGCACAGGCATGCCACCTCCCTTTTAACTGTCCATGCTTCTTGTACAGCAAATGGTGTTCTGCCTTTCTATATTAAAATAGATGGACAGTTTGATTGTAATAGCTCCTTCAGAGCCAAACATAATTGATTCTGTGCTCTGTTTCTCTTTGTCCCCAATCAACCATTGAGGTTTTGTCTTGTATTGGTCAAAACACAGGAAAACCACTAAAACAACTATGAATTAACAGATTCACGAAATGGCCTGTGATTTTAGCCAAAGACGAAAGTGCTTCTTGTCTGCCCATTTTTGTAGCCAGTATAGTACATGATTGACTACTTTGGCCCGCACTACAAAACCATCTCCCCTTCTTCCACCTGCTTCGTTCATTCTCCCTTATTCCGCCTCTCTATTTTTTAGTCAGTTTAGCCAACCCCAATCATGGTTGTCAATAACTCTTGATTGGGGTATTGCTATTTTCATTAGAAACAAGGGAGGTCTACACTCTTAAACTTATCTTACTCATTCAAGGTTCTTTTACCCATCAACTAAGTGGAAGTCGCAATTTTTAAAATAGGGAATTTTAATGCAACAATGATCCTAACCCCTAGGTATCAAATAACCACGCAGTCCTAACCCTGCACACTCTTATTATGCACTCATATTAGTGCCTATGCACTTATATTAGTTCGTAATGCATTTTAGCCCCCTTTGGTTTGTCTCACAATTTACTTCCATGACATTCAAATGTACTTGCGCGACCTCCTTGTGGTTTTTGAGTAAATTGTACAATTAACTCTGTTTATAGAAAAAACAGAAGACTTTAAAAGTCAACATCAATGTCTTCCCCCTCTACCCACCATCACCGTCTTCACGACCTTATATCATTACTTCTAACTAAATGGGAAATAGTTATCCAAGCACTCTACATACTTGTAATTGTGTATATAATATGGGCAGTGACTTTATTGGGCGTTGAATTCGGTCAAACATTTTTTGTCCAAAACAGTAGTTTGATTTAGAACATCTAATGTATACAGCATGTGGGAACCCGTACGTCAACATCCCAAATTGCATCAAACGAGAAGCTTATCGACGTGTAACGACGTATGAGTAAAAATAAAATTTTCAACTTCCCATTTAGTTAATGAGAACAATAGCCAGGAGCATCATTGTTCCAGAAGGTCAAGCGCATATAAACATTGAGACCAAAGATATATTCTTTGAAGACTGAGTAACTTCCACTACCAAAGAACGATGGCCAGCCAAGTTTTAGCGTGACACTGATGACCTTAATTGCACAAAGCAGGAGGGAACGTAGGAGGGAACGTGAGAGGGTGCTGGGGATCAAGAAGATATAGAAGAATGTATGATTAGGAGTGTGTGTAGGAGTGTTAAATATATATGTAAAAACTAATATTCATACACTAGATATATTAATTAGTTTGTTAACTTTGTTTTACTTTGAGTTACATGTCAATTCTTAATTGACGTCCATTGCAAATACTTTTTTTTTCTCTTCACTATTAGTGTATTATATATTTATGCCAAGTACTTGATCAAATTGGAGGGAATATTTTTCCTTTATCTTATTGTTACTTCATAGTTTTTCATGGCTTGAACTTGGAGTGTCTAGATGGGGTGCGCTTATGGAGAAGCTTAAGATGTGGATATGGAAACTTTTTTCAAAATGGTGAGAAACTTGACCTCATCTTTTTGTGGGGCCCGTGGGCATAGAGATTTAAATGTTACTCAGGCCGAGAAAGTATAAACAAAGTCCATCTACAGATGGCCATGAGGCAAAGATATTGCTTTGAGGCAGTTTGAAGGCTTATATCTCTCTCTCTCTCTCTCTCTCTCTCTCTCTCTCTCTCTCTCTCTCTCTCTCTCTCTCTCTCTCTCTCTCTCTCTGCAATGTCATATTGATACTAAGCATGCTTTTATTTCGGGTCATCTTTGCAGGAGAGTTTTTGCACACTTTGCCGAAGGATTGAGTTCTGGTAAAAAGTAAGATATACACCCACACATAGAGAGAGCTATATATTTATAAATATTTATGTATACAAGCGTATGTATAAAGAAATGAAGCCGTAAAAAGTTTTGCTTGAAACCTCTTTGCAGAGTGGTTGATTGTTTGTGTGTGTGTGTGTGTGTGGAAAATGATGAAATTTGGCTTTCTACAATTCTTTGTTGGCTCTGTTGACCAACCTTATCTTTTCATTTGATTTATTTCCTACTGTGTCATATTTTCTGAAACACAGAATGGCAATTTGTTCCATCCATCTTTTGTTACTTCTAATGGTTATGACTTGTTTTGGCGCCCCAGTTAATGTGCTTGATTATTCTGCTACCAAGACAACATGGAACAATTCTTCTTTCCTTTCCTTTATGGAGGGTGAATATTTTCATGTCAATATTTTCATTAAATGATATCCATTTTTTAAGTGAATTGATGTTTACTCTCTCCTTGTGGTTCCTTTGTGTCTTCTGATTTGCCTTCTCATGTCTTGTGTAAAGCCTACTGCTTTTGAGATTCTGTTTCACTGTTTCCCATTTTGGTGTAATTTATTGTTGGCAAGCCTGTCATTCTATCGTAAAGTAATTTCTGTCATTCGGGTGTAATTGTGGTTCTACCCTTATTTATCCTCGTAAGGCTTGCATGATGAAAGTGCAGGCTTCTTAGACCTGTTTACTTATCCAATATTCATTCCAGTTTTTGATTTCTCAAAAAGTATGCCCCTCGAATTGGTGAGATTAGGATTTGCATTTGCATGACACAGCTCCTTGGTCCATTCTGATTCAAATCTCCATTGTGTGGGCTACTTGATCTAATTGGGGTGGTGATTTTGGATTATGTTTCTCCCTCCCGTATTGACATTCTTTTTCTTCTTCCCTATCAGCCTCTTTCAGAAGCCTCCTCTTTCCTCTGTTCTTACGTAGAAGGTGGATTGTTCTCGTACAGGGAAAAAATTTAAAAGGGTTTATGGACTTTTCCTGTTGTGGAATGATGTGCTCATTGCTTCTAAATGTTACCATAGTAGAATATTTACCTCTTTCAAAACTATGGATACCTCTCATTTTTTGACCTTTTGTTTTCTGTCTTTTTGGTTGTTTAGGCTCAAGCACTTTTATTGCTGCGAAACTGCTCTTGTTCGAAGGCAAGATCTGCATTTGTTCTTAGGGTCTGGGACTTCCTCTCCTTTATCGTTCCTATGTTTCTGTGGACTGTTGGTTATATTATGTTTCTGTGGTGTGTAATATGGTTCTATAATTAACTGAAACTCTTATGTTCTACTTCTAAGTTGTTTATCTATGAAGGTCCCCTTTTCGCCAAAAATGAATGGTGGTATTGTGTCCACATATGTAAGAATAAGCCTGAAATGAATCAGAATTCCCTCATGTTAATACACCCTCCGTCCCTATTTAATTGTCCACTACACTTTGCATTCATTTTCAACGGATTATATCTATCGACGTATGTTACGTTTTATGTTTTTGAAATCATTGTTTTATAGAAGAAATTGAGATCTATTAAATAATATCCATATTGCATATTTTTAGCAATATACGTCGAGAGGTATAAGCTGTTAAAAATGCATGCAAAACCGTAGTGGACAATTAAATAAGGACGGAGGGAGTAATATAGATCTCAAATCGTTTACATGTGGTTTTACTTAGATCATCCAAGCAAAGAATACATGTGGATCATCAGTCGGACAACTTAGACATCATATACTTATCAATTAATATTCATCATTACATAAAAGTTATTAATACCTTTTGCATTTGAGTATAATATGCTATAGTATATCTTGTTCTGTCATATAATGTCAAAAGAGTTCAAGACTTTGACTGCCCTTTTTGCTGAAGAAGACATGTGAGTTGATTACCAGAAAGTTGACAGAAAGATGGAGCCTACAAATGAACGGATTGAATTGTCAAATTGCCAGTGGACTTCATTTTCCATTAGTAATAATTCTACTGCCACGAACAAATGCACACCCAAACCCCAATCATTTTTATTGGGTCTACCTCTAAATGTTTGGATCCCATAGAAATGTGTACCATAAGACCATATGAATAATTAATTACTCAGTGGGAAGTGTGTTTTTAAATTGGGCAAATTCCACTTATATACCCTGGGCTATGTGCGCATAAACTTTATTAGGTTCAATTTTGTGCATCTGCACGCCCTGTACTTTGTGAAAACGTGCAGACGCATCAAAATTGCAATGCACAATTTGTGACTTCAAAACCATAACTACACATTACACTAACTGCATTGCAACAAGCACATCACAGCTTATAGACCAACTAAGAACACCTCCAAAAGTTTCCTATTAGCCATCAGAAATAAAAATTGGCACAAAAAAGACCCTTGCACATATTCACAACTTGGATCTCCAAGGCTCGAATGTAACACCGAATTCACATGCTTTCTAAGTAGCACTTAAAAACCAAAACCTTCTACGGACAAATCTTCTTCAAAAACTATTTTTGATCTCCCAACTTTGGGGCATCTGAGAGGGAAACAAACGGCGTGGGTTTGTTTCAATCAGGTATGGGCTATAGTTATGAGTTATACTTTTGGAACTTAAGAGTGAAACGAGATTGAGTTCTCCCACAGGATTCGAAGTTTAGGTCTTGAACGCGTTTTTTCCATTTCTCTCTTTCAATCAGATTCTCAAACCTTCTGATTTTAGAAAAACGGCATAGGGTGCAACTTGTATATAATGGCACCGAGCTATTCTTCCAATATTAATTTAATTAAAAAAAATCGATAATTATATGATCAAAATAGTTGACCACCCCTATTCCAGTAGTTCCAGATGAAGGCACATCACATGATCCCTTTCTAAAGCAAATAATAGAAATAATATTAAACATGAACTATATTACTCAGGTTTTGAACCCTTTCCATCGTCCACCACCGCCACAACTGTCGCTCCTCACCATGGTCCTCCGTCGCTCTTTGTCGGAGCTGCAACTTAGGTCTCTTCCTCTTTTTTGCCACTCCAATTCGGTACTGCTGATCTTCTGGAGTAGTGGTAACAGACTGTGGTTGCCTTGAATAAAACATGTGCCTGGAGAATGGAATCCTCTGAGGTTAGCTGAATAAGTTGACATCGGCAGAAGATGCTGAGCAAAGCTGCTGGCCTAAAGTGTGAGGCTGATTCGTAACATCAACTGCGTAAGAATGAGGTTCGACTTGATGAACAGGAAAAGGCCGCAATACATCTCCATCACCACTATCCACCGGGGCTTATTAATTAGGTCATATGAAACTTGACGCCATGGAAGAAAAGATTCAAGGATACATGGAGTCCAAGATGGTTCAAGGAGACATTTGAGTCCAACGTAATTATTATTTTCTTCACATTTTCAACCAACATAACAAAGTCACGAATTTCTGATACATTGAGTCCAACAGAATTATTTTCTTCATATTTTCTACCAACAAAACAAAGTTAAGAATTTCCTTATTCCAATATTTCTCGACTCGTTTTTTTTTTAATTTTTATCTCAACTAGGAAATGCTATTTAGGAGGAGAAGGCTCAAGGGATCTACTATCAGGCAAAAGGCCCCTTCTAGTAAATAACCTCATTGCGGTTACTCCATTATGCGCTTAACCAAATCCAGAATACGAAAATAGTCGTAAAAAAGTGCAGATTCTTTACCCTCCAACCCGTCCCTACTGACTCGGTTGCTGCCAGCAAGGTTATTGCACGGGCTTCCACCAATAATAAGATCAAAGCCACCAAATGCATGAACAAGCGGCCCCAGCTCATTGGCATTTACCTGTTGCACATCAGCAAACTCGATAAGGTTTCCTTTCTGGTTGGTTTGGTCCCACCAACTCCTCACAATGTTTCTGTTAACTTCACATTTCTCAACTGATATGACATTCTTCAATGGGACGCCGAGCCGATGAAGGGCAACTTCTGCTCCACCAATTCCGGAGAAGAGAGAAAGAACGTTAACGCCTCCTGGGTACAGGTCCTTCAAGACGGAGAGGTGATATGCCACTGTATCAACCTGGAAGAATGTGTCGCGTAACACACCATCCAATTACACTAATTTTATGCAAGAAAATGCTTCTTGAGAGGGAGAGAGAGAGTTGGTTTTTTTTTTCTCTTAGAGAGAGAGAGAGAGAGTTGGTTTTTTTTTTTTTCTCTTAGAGAGAGAGAGAGTTGGTTTTTTCTCTTTATCGACAAATCAAAGAAAACATACAAGGGTTTCGTCATTCCTGTTCATATAGTACTTAATCAGATGGGATCTAATCCGATGGTATCTAATAATCTCTACCTACGTCTTAGAAGTTAACAAAAAAATTTAATTATTTCTGCTCTATCTCATACCTACTTATACACGAATTCCATTTCCACTTTCCTAAGCGAACCAGGCCTTTTCTAGTAGTTTTTCCAGTGCCCGAGTTTCCTAACATAAGCATACAAAAAACGGAAACTATCTTATTTCAATTTCCTTCTTTTCCCAAACATTTTAATGCAGCCTAATTTTAAACAGGTTGGTTCAGTTTACAAACGTATGCAAGGAAGAACAATTATAGAAAAGAAATACTGACCTGGAACGAGTTACCGAGTGATTTATATCTGTCAGTCCTACTTATCCCACCTCCTCTTGTATGGTTCTTCGGGAACCCCAAAAGCATTTCCACTTCATCAGGCTCCAGGGGTGCAACCTTATTCTTTCCTACCCAAACCAAATTCCACTTCCTACACAGATCAAGTATATGCTTTTGCTTTTCCGGAGAAGGCTCACCATCCCCGCCTTCTAGCGCCTTGCGGATCTTTTCCGTCAAGCTTGCAGTTGCAACTGAAGTCTGCAAGCAATTCAACTTTGTTCTTGTATCCCACTTGGGCCACCACCTCTTTGTTAAAGGAAACACTTCATTTATGGTGTTGGGGGAAGTGGAAGTAGAGGAAACCTATTGCAGATGGGGAGATTGTGGACGTAGCCTCTTTTCCTTGCCGCAGCACAGAAGTACTTGGAATCTACAAACTCCGGTTCAATATCATATAAGAACCGTTTGATAGTGTCCCACACTCCTTTCGGAGTTTGTGCTACATTCTCATAATAGAAGTATGGTGGCCCGATGGCTGCCTCCGGAAGGCTTCTGGTGTTAAATGTTAGGCCCTGTCCTCTTGGGACTCCATAGCCAACCATTGGTTTTGGAATACGAATGGTCTCATCATCTCCGTTCATCTTCATTGTCTCATACCCCTTCTGTTTTTTACTTTCCCAAAATTCACTCTCAAAATATTTCCTCTTCTGTGTACCGCTGCCACTGGGTATATGCTCCGGCTTGGGCTGTGAAAATCAGGAGATGATCAATCTTGCGGAAATTTATAGAGTCTGAACAGCATCAATAAAAAAGCAAGGATCCTGATGCATTACTGAAAAATTAACTAGCGCCCTAATACGTTCAAGAGATGTACAAAAATTGTTTCCCCAACCTAAAATGGGCTTAAATGAACACCTTGTGTTTCACTGAAGGAAAAAAATGACAAAAGGAAACCTTAATCTCTTCAGGAGGGTCTTGTAGAGAGGCATATGATGTTGCCATCTGAGCGGCACATATAAAATCTGCCAATTCATCGATTGAGGCATTCAGACCTGCATAATTAGAAAATGAATTATTGTACCACATCAAATTAGTTAGGAAAAGCTATGGATTGTTGATAATTTTTGCATATGATTGCACAATTTAGATAACACTATTACTTATGGCGACGTAAAGCATCAAGGACCAACATAGTAAGAAAAGACATCAAAACACAAAAATTAATCTAGTGGGTTAATTATAAAACCTTCGGAAAATGCAAGAACCAAAAAGTCAACACGGGAAGTAAAGCAAGAAAAAAATTAGAAGGCAAAGAAGAAAGGAAACCGCAAAAAATTAAGTGTATGCAGAGACTGAAGGTTTTCAGGATGAACAAACATCACTACTACGATGGCATAACATCTGACAAAGCAACAGGCTACCAGAGCATAGAAGTGACATATGTAATCTACACACCGCATTTAGCCATTGCCATTGAAGCCTCTTCCACCGTATACCCCATATTTGTTAAGAATAACATTGTCTTCCCTGTATCCAACAAAGGATCTGTATTTTCCTGCCAAGAGAAACCAATTAAGAATGCCCAACTATACTATTCCCAAAACCCAGAAAGATTCCCAATTGAAATCCATAGGTGTTATGTCCTACACATGTTGAAGGGTGGAAAAACAGCTACTTCTCAAAAACTGAAGAGATTATGCTCATCATAAACTAACAAGACTTTCTCGTGCCTTCAGGAAAAATAACTACTAGAGTTTCAAAACAATCACAAGTGGCCAAACAGTTGCAATTGTTGCAAAACCATTGCTGGATACAAGCAGTCCAATATTTGCAACAACAAAGTTTGTCATATCCTTCTATCAGGGCCAAAAAAACAATGAAAAGCGAAACGCTGCAGTATAAAGTAACACGTGAAATTACATTTCATGTCATTTGTATTTTGTTGTAACAACTAAGAATGATATTTTGCATTAAGATCAGAAGTAAAATCAGATGCTCTTTATTATGTTTGCCGCCCTCCATTCTATCAAACCCAGTCATTACAGCCACATTGAACGGTGAGGCACAAGAGAGTATCCCTTGAATGTTCCCAATTCCTGACAAGTTCATTCACAGCTAATGCAAAAACAGTTAAGGACTTAGCATTCATCCTAGATGTAAATGTCTGGTTATTGGCATTCATTATTTTCTGGAACATTCTTCCCTATTCATGGCTGCATCACACATTTTATGTCAAGCTGATTCTCTCTAGGAACCCTGTTATACGCTTTTTCTACAAATAAAGATGTCAAAACAATATCATACTTGTAATTTCCAGTGATATTCCCCTACCTATTCAGTGTCATGCTAACAATTAATGGTAATTCTCCTTCTTGATATTGTGTCTACCTGATTCCCTCTCTTAAATGTTACTGGTATGGAGTTCCTAATTGTATCCAACTCTCTCGGACCAGAATTTTTTTTTAACACGCATCCTTGTTAAAGTGCAGAAACCCTTCCCCTTGCCTATGTTTCACCACATATAGGCACTGCATGTCAACGATTCAGTCCGGCCTTGTCCAATATTCAGGTCTGACGTATCTCCCACTTTCCACTTCCATAAGTTTGTGGTCGTAAATAATTTTCACCCCATCGGAGACGGTGACGGAGCCAGAAATTAGTATCAGGGTAAATTTGAAACAAACTTCAATGAAAACATTTCTGTGGACCAAAAGCTATGTCAAAGCTAGAAATTATGAGCTTGAGTTACTAACACAACTAGTTATAATGAACCACCACTAGGTTTTAGATGGTTGTCCTAGTCAATGGAGCCTAAGAATAACCTCATCCCAATTACTAAATCGTCAAAAATTAGCAATTTTGCACCAATTGAAAACAATGTTGGCTTCCAATTTCCCCCCCTAAAAGGTCACTTTCAAATTGCATTTGTGTGTTCTATTAAAAGAGAAATGGATGAAACTATTGTAACTAATGTCAGAGATTGACTAAATATAATGCAAATATCCTTTGATTTGGCCATTTTCAAATTTTGGACAGTAGTCATAGTTTAGAGACATCTTCAAATTGAGTGGTGGATATTTTTGCATTTGACATCTCATTAATACCGATCCAATGTTGAAACAAAGATGTTACAAAAAGAGAAACTAAGATGAGATAAAAGAGAGAGATACAAAAGCTATTGAAGTTATAAAAAGAGTGAAGTATGAAGGACCATTTCTAAGTCAAACCGAAAAAATTAAAACATAAAAAGTCTTGTTGTGGCTCCGCCACCGATCATGGACCACCCTCGCATTTACATCTTTCACAGCTAAGGCCTGACACAGATTGACTACTCGTTCGCGGATCAAATCTTTCCATGTCACTACTTTGAGCATATCCACCTTGTAGGGATCTGATCTATCTCCTTGTCTGTCACATCTATTCTTCTGGCTTGGGTACTATTTGCTCCTCCCAGTACTCCTGAGCCTTCTCCTGATCCTTGTTGGCCTTTCACATGCGGGGGAGTCACTTGGTGAATCCCTAACTATCGGTTACCATTTTATTACTACACCCAGGTTCCAATGCGGCTGGTTTTCTTTAGCTATTAGTTGGGACGAAGGAGCGCCCTACTCTGAAATTGCTTTGCAACTTGCAATTACAGAATGTCCAACTAAAGAATTCTTAGGATCCATGATCTAATAGATTTGAATATGGTTTATGATGGTCACCAGTCCACAACCCTCCTCCTTTATCTGTGCTTGGTTTTGTAAGACATATAAGACGCTTGACATTACACCGGCCAAATTGAAAACACAGGTACTAAATGAACTTTTACTGGTAGTTAGATATTAGCAGACTGGTAGATTAGACGACTAAAGTGATTGATCAAGACAACAAATCAGACCAAGTACTCAATATAGTAGAAATCATCTATGACTCTATGAATCGGAGAAATCATCTACCGCATTTCCAGAAAAACTATCTGAATCAGAGAAATCATCTTCAAATGTCTCATCATATTCCGACGAACTGTGATCAAAATTGACAGGTTCCTGCTGTTGAGGAGAGTTTTCAAGAGCCTGCAAGAAATAGGAAAGGCAATAACTTAAGTATGCCGAAATGGAGACATTTTCCTTAAGTGAAAAAATACAATTCCAAAGAGGGAACATCGGTTTAGTTTAGGAAAGATGACAGTTTTAGGCAGGCCAAATAGTTCTGGGAGGCAATTTCAACTCTATTGAGTGGCGTATGATCAAAGCTATCAATGACTGGCTATCAAATCTGAGTGAGGCTTATAACGCTCGCTATGAAGCAAATTTGTAGGACTAATTTTATAGTATTTTGGAAGGGGGAGATCCAGTTCAACTCTATTTTCAAGACAATATTGGATGGAATCTGAGAATGAGGCATATAAAACTCACTGAGTATGTTAGCAAAGTTTCTAGGATTGATTCTGTATTTCCTTCGCCTGCATAATGCTGAAATATAAGCTGCTTTTGAAGCTAAAAAATATCCTCCAAGAAGAGACAGTTCAGTTACCATTCTCCTCAATAGCTTTCTGAACCATTTTCTCAGGAAACCCCATTCCTACAAAATGATCAATCAACTTGGAGTGGGAAGAACCTGTTGATGAGCTTGCCTGGATCAAATTTTTGAATATGTATGAGAACATAGTCATGAAGCAAGTAATATTAAAGGAAGAGAGCTGGATGGGCAAAAACCAAAGTGTAGGGTTTGCAGAGAGCAAGAATATTTGTGAATTAAGTAAAGTGTAAAGGAAAATGAAATCACACACATGATAACGGAATTGAAAAAGAAAGCACCAGGGCCGAGTTCTCAAAGAGAATCAATTGAGTCCCATGTCCTGCAATATAATTATAATTGCAATATATAGGCAAGTTATGGAGACTTGAAATTTGACTCTTTACTGGGGGAATTAACCAAAGCCGACGGGGTATCGCTGAAGGGAGATGTCTATTACTGCAGGAAATGCTGCACTAGTAAGGTAACAAAGCATTGAACAATTCCACCGGAAAAGGAGGCCTTTGTATCTTCTGCATAACTGAGCATATGAAAATACATGATTTCTACGTGAAACAAGATCTTTTGAGCATCCTCTTGACATGTTCACTGAATAATGCAGCAAAGACCGGTAGCAAAGTGCAAGTAACCTAGGAACTGGACTAGGGTAATACAACATGTTACTGGGTAATTGGTTTAAGGGTACATAATCTGAAATTAATGCTATATTCCATGCCAATTTGATGGTCCTTTTTCTGTGGAAATAAATCATTAAGTGTTCTAACTGAAATTGACCAAGTGCATTTGTCTTTAAAGTATTCAGTTTTCCCATTGCAGAGAAGCCATCCCCACAATATGCCACCTATATAGTAGTCAATTATGGCTACATTTCCAATTGATAACCATACTAATTTAGAAGGGTCACTAGTGTTTTTGCTTCTAAAATTAACATGAGAAAGATATAAGATTTTTTCAGAAAAGCAGAAGCCTCTTCTCAATATAGAGAATTGCGAAAATGCATCTCCAAGATCCACCAGCATTGGCAAGCATCTGCCAATGCTAAATTTGCCTCAAGCCAGCAAAGAACCATATTTAACTTTGTTCAGCTAAGGGTAATATTATGTCCCCCTTCCTTTTTGACTGGTGCAAAAGACGATACAAGATAAATGCATGTTACATACAAGCAACCTTCACAAATGTTAACCAGGGAAATAAAACATCTGTGAACTTTGTTTAGCTCATTGTTCAGAATGTTTAGTTCAAGAATTTCAATTATCAGGCCCTGTGACTTGTTGTACATACAAGGAAATTTCGCTATCAAAATCTCCTGTGATTTTCTTCTTGATATACTATAACAAGTGGAACATATTTCTCAAAAAACTTCAACAAATCTTATGAGATAGCCTATGCAACTTTAACCACATCAGTTTAAACGGTAATGATCAGTTACATAGAGGACAATGATCACTTGTAAATTTTCTGTTTAGAAGTAAGCAATTCACCCGCCAGTCATGGGTCAACAAACTAGGTGCTGCAAAATAAGAACACTGCATGTTTGCTGTAAACCTCTTACATTTACCTTCGCAGAACCTACAATAGCTTCCCCACCAAGCTGTCTCGAGCTTGAACACGAAGATACCGGAAAGTTCTGAATTTCTTGCTCATCGTCAGTATCCCAGTCAACATTGTCACTGTGCTCGCCCGAGGCATTCCCATCCTACAAAAATTGAAGCACCCCGAGAATGAAAAGAGGTATCATCAGAGATCATTTCTGATAATACGAGCAATCTTATCTGATTACGAACCAGCATAACAGTGATTACAAGAACTAAAGCTTTGGGCCTTTGTTTAACTCGAAGGTTCTGATTGTTGGAGCATAACCTTGATTTGGTATTTTAGCCCAGTAAAATAAAACCCAAGTCAAGTCCAATAAAGAAGCCCAAAATTAAAAATATTATGGAAGGAGATATAATATCTAGTTTCCCGAAGTTATAGAAAATCTAGCTTCTAGAAAAGATCTAGAATATCTTGACAAATTTCTAGATATTTTGTAAGTAAAAATCACATGTGTAAATCTAGAAACTAACTAGATATTATCTTGTAAGAAAATATCTAAAAATATAAATATGGATGGGTTCTAGCCATTTTGTACCAAGCCAAAAAGTTTGAGTTCAAGTGCGATAGAAGTTCTTCCTTCCCCACTTCAAGTATTCTTCCCTCTACTGAAAATCCTTTCCAACATAAAACACCAAATAATACTCCTCTTCCAACATTGAATATGGAGTATATTGTTGTGCAAAAGGAGAAGATCGAAGTTTAGGTTCCATGTATATAGATCTTGCGAGAAGAAGTACATACCATGTTGCAGAAACCGCTGGTTTGGACCAAACGGCTCCCAACCTGTGTTAAAAATATATGAAGGACGTAAAGTGCATACAATAGCCAATACAGAAAATGTAACAAAAGCAGAGATGGCTCTCTTTGTGGGTTCGAATTGAGGGAGGAAACCAAATTGTGCTTATGCTTCCTTTAACTAAATTGTTCAATGTATTTTATCTCATGTACGATGATAACATTTTCAAGAACACAACCGTTAGTTTAACAGATATAAATTATGAAACCAACCCAAAGATTTTGCCAAAAATCTGTTTGCGCACAAGTTTTAGTCCCTCTCTTGAACCCCATAAACCTAGTTTCACCAAAAAAAAAAAAAAATTTATATCTCAAGTGTTGAAGCCAGCCTACGTGCTAGTTTCACCAAATTAAACACACTAACCTCAAAAATATAAACAAGTAAATAACAATGAAAGAATTAGCACGCTAGCAACTCTTTTTAGTACTATATCACGCTTATCAAAGCATCCACAAAATCAAATTTCATGATCAATAGTGGCAGAACAAATATGAGCCAAATTATAGCTTCAATCCATCTAAATTCAACTGTTTCAACGAAATTCAGTTATGGAGAATCAACATGATCTTGAATATGAAAAATCCACAAACTAAAGTAACATATACATGCCAAATTATAGCTTCAATCTATCAAATGACAGCTGACATAGCTTAAATATGCTCTTCAAATCAAAAAATGGGTGATAAATGAACCAAATTCAGCCTTTTCAACTGAATTTCAATTCTAGAGAATCAATGTGATCTTCTATACAAATCACATTCCACAACCTAAAGTAACAGAACAATTACAAGCCAAATTATAGCTTCAATTCATCGAAAAATGGCTAATATAGCACAACTACCCTATTGAAATTTGCACCAGCTATAATTGGGCCCCGCCAGGGAACGGGTGGGATTGGTCACAGACTCACAGGATTAGTGATGTGCGAGTGCTCCGACACCTGAGTTACTAAAAAAAAAACAACAAAACTACCCTCTTGATATAACAAAAAAAAAAACTTTAATAGACCAACCAAATTCAACTGTTTCAACGAAATCTCAATTAGTGATGATAGGGAAAAAAAAAAATCTCAATTGAAGTGAATCAACGCGTATCATCAAACAAATCACATTCCACAACCTACAGAAACAAAATAGATACACGCAGACGGATGTAAATACATGAATTAAGCTCTTTGAATTCAAACAATTGGCAGCAGACGAGCAAAAATTCAACTGTTTCAACGGAAATTTCAGTTACAGAGAATCAATGCGAACCTGAGACCGACTCAGGCTATACTGATACTGAATTTCGCTCCGGCAGAAGCTTTCCTGCAACTGTGAAGAACAAAAATGGAAGGGGTTTCTGAGTATAGACAACACACAATTGTAAAACGCATGAAAAACGACTACAAAACGCGAAGAGCCGGACAAGATACACGTGTACGTACAGATTGGAGAGAGAACTCAGAGAAGCCACAGAGGCAGAATCGTGAAGGAATCTTGACAATTTTTAAGAGAGAGAGAGAGAGAGAGAGAGTGAGGGAGACAAGGTACCCGCCAGGGTGGAAAAATCAGTTACTTGCTTATCGTTGAAGTTAGTGATAATAAATGCATTTGGGATTTTTTTATTTGCTAAGCATGCATTTGGTAATTCAATAATAGTAAAAGAAGTAGTATGGTAGTTAATAATTTCCATAATCAATTCCCAACACAATATTACTAAGTGATAATGGAAATAAAATTTCCTTTTTTTATTTTAATAAGTGCAAGAAACTTAGGGTGTGTTCCATACTTATTTTCCTTATGCCCGTTCCGTTAAAGAGGTAAACTGTCGATGGGGCCCACACGTGGAGGGGTGCAAACCCTACGTTTGCACATCCTCCGTGACCAAGTTGATCTCTTTTAATTAGAGATTTTACTTAACATGATTTTATTTTATTTTTTTTTGCTAAGGTTTAACTTTTTATCAAAAGAGATCTATGCTTGAGACCAAAGATAGAATTTTCTAGGTGTCTAGCTCGAAACATAGAACTTTTATAGTCGGTTGCAAATAACTCGGTAAGACCGATTCACTGGAGTGTGTAAGGTCTATCGGTCTAAATGGTGATCTGTAGCTTTTGGAAGCCAATCCTCGTTTATATTTGGTGATTTTCAACTACGATTTTCTAACTTTAACTAGAATTACGGTACTCCTCATGATCTAGGGTTCGATTACCCACAAGGTGAGTACTCTGAAGTAAGTGAGGGAATGTGACTAATTTGGGTTGCACACTCGAATTCATTAAGTGGCTAGGACTGTTCTTTTGTTACCAAAAAAAAAAAGTGTGTGTGTGTGTGTGTGGGGGGGGGGGGGGGGGGGGGGGGGGATTTAGGGGCCGGCCCCCAAAATTAGGCTTGGACTGAAATCAACCCCGCACAATTATTTGCGTGCTCGAAATGGTCCTGAAATTATCATTATTCCAAATATGCCCCAATGAACTTCCTCACGTGCATGCGCACTGTAGACACCCCAATCTGGGCTTCCAGATTAGTTTACTTACGGTTTTTTGATTCCCCGATGATGAAATGGATCAAGAACACCCCGGGAATGATAGCGTGTTTGAGCTTTGAGTGTTTGCAAAACCCTTGAACCTAACCTAGCCTAAGCCACTTCAAAAAACCAAAAACCTTGCTGGTCCGCGCCAGGGCGCAACTATCCCGCGCCCGGGCGCACCATCGCGCGAGGGTTTCACTCCATCGCGCGACAGTGCGCCAGGGCGCACCATCGCGCGACAGTCTCACTCCGTCGCGCGACGGTCCAACCTACAACCGACCTTTCCTGAGATGGGCAGTTGGCCACCCATGCAACTCTCAGCAGGCCTCGTGGACTGGCTAAACCCCTCTCCTGGCACCAACCAGATTCACCTCCCTCTCCCTATAAGTATCCCCATTTGTTTCTCTTTCAAAGGGTTCCAAAAAAATGTTCAAAGGGTTACACCTTGGGTTATAATATCACAAACTACCTTGTTTCCTTGCTTCTATCACCCACACAACCTCAAGAACATAGCTTGTTCTTCCACCTCAACCTTTTCAAACACCTCAATCAAACCTCAAAGCTCAAATTCGTTTCAAACTCAACCAAAGGTATAGCATACCTACTGTCTTTCTGTTCTGATCCCTGAGGGGGGCTGGCAGGGCTAAGGCTGGTAATCAATACCAGTCCTGGTCCTAAAGCTGGCGAGGTTTCAAAAACCGTCATGGTAGGAACCAGCGCGGGATGGTCCCACTCTCTCGCGCGACACTCCGGTGCTGCATGAGATGGACCGCGTGGGGATTGGTGTCTTGCTGTTTTGTGCTTTATTTACGTATAGATCACTGCAAGCATGTTAAAAACCAGTTTACTGCTTTCCTTTGTTAGAAATTGTTAGTTGTAGTTCAATTTGCATGTTTTCTGTTTTGGAATACCCCTGGGATAATTCTGGATCTATCCCAAAACCCAGAAAATGCGAACTAAGCACTGGTCTGTCCGCGCCAGGGCGCAACCATTCTGCGCCAGGGCGTACCATCGCGCGACAGACTCAGTCCATCGCGCGACAGTGCGCCAGGGCGCACCATCGCGCGCCAGGGCGCATCCTCGCGCGACAGAGTGATTCCATCGCGCGATAGTCTACTCCGACCAGTGATTGGCCTTACACGGGTAACTTGGATTTAGGCTGTTATTCTGTCCCCACACTGTTTATGGGGTGTTTTGTCAATTTTTAGGGCTTTTCAGCCTTTAAACTGTATATTATGCTGCCTATAAACTGCGTGGTTTGTCCTGGGTGTGCACTGGTCCTTCCAGAGCCCAGAAGGTTTGAGAATAAGAGTTGTGGGTTTAAGCTCACCGGCGCGCGTGTTTTAGAGTTATGCGCGCAAGAGTGAACAGCATGCAGTGACTTGTTTAGTGCATGCTGGTTTCTTCCTGCGCACGTCACTCCAAAACATGGGCTTCCCAGTTTGTTTAAACTCCCACAGCAGTCTGTTCTCATCCTATACTAACTGCTCATCCATGCTATCTATCACATCCTGCAAACATGTTACAGTTTTAATCCCTGATTAACTGTTCCCCCGCCCTAATTGGCTAAAGAATTGATTAATAAAACAGAATCGCAAAACAAACATTTTCGCAAATACCTAAGTAGAGACTGATCTCCGGATTGGGCGAGATGGGTGCCATAAAACCCTTCCCCTCTCGTAACCTGGCTCCCGAACCCAGATATGGTTATGACGGACTGGTTCCTTAACTTTTTCAAATCAAACAGCGCGGCAGGTGCTTCGAAATACGGTTCCTTGGGTGTCGGACCTTCAAACCCAAGTGGCGACTCTGTATTTTCGCGAGCGCTTGTCGTCCAGCTTCAAAAGCGCTCCCGCGAACCGGCGGCCTTTTTCTCTCTTGGGAAGGGAACGGAATCCTTTCCCCGGAAGGAAAAACGGGCAATCGCATTGCCCACACGCACAGCGTGTCTAAATATTAGAAAAGTTATCCAATGCTCATGGAGCATTGTCATATTGTGCACCAATAATGTAGGATTGGTTAATGTTAGAAACCTTTTACTTTTTATTTATTTATTTGAGCAACAAATTAATATGTGGCATGTGACGAATGGTTGGAACAATAGTTCAAGATATCTCAAGACCATCGAATACTTTCTTGGATTAGGAGTACTTTTCCCTTTTTTTTCCCTCCTCACTTTGACGTCTTACAAATAAAGAGACAGCTGTATACACATATCCATCAATGTAAGTAGTACATTCTTCAAATTTCAAATTATAATATCTTTTCTTTTCAAAAAAAAAATTATAACATCTTTTATTGTAGATATTCAATTTTTTTTAAAATTACATTTTAGAATCTATTTGGTGAGATCTACTTAACAAAATCCATATTGAATATGAAATTATGTAAAGATAAAAAAAAAAGTTATTTGAAGTAGATAATATCATTTGACTATGAGAACTATCTCTATGAGAAGTGCCTATGAGAACTATCTATCATGAAGAACTGTCTCTATGAGAATTGTCTATGAAAACTCATTCTGGGAGAATGGATTCTTGAATTTTCACTTTAGAAGCAAAAACCCAGAATTTGCTCCAGAGGTGCTTTTCACATTTTTGCCTTTTCCCATTTTCTGGTCAGTTAGCAAAATACCCACTTCTCCTCCCTTTATTTATCAGTTTTGCCCCCTCCTCTTATCCACTTATTTTCTCACCTATTCACAACAGACGGCAAATCCACTTATTTCCCATTTTCTTTTCTTTTTTTTTTTGCTTCGGTTCATACTGGGCTTTGGTTTGTGTAATTTTTTTTTTTTGCTTCTGGTACTTTAATTTGTTTGCTAATATTAAGGGTTTGTGTTTATTTTAGAAGCCATTCCACTTTTTCAAAAAGTGAATTTTTGAAAAGGAAGGTAAATTTTAAGGTCAAAAATCATGTGCTTACGCAAATAATTTTCCTACTAATATGGATATTGTTTGATAGATCTCATTAAGATCTTTTAAATGGTGAAAAAAAATTAAAAAATTATTTTCATTTTCGTTATATTTAAGTTTGAAATTACCTTCTTTTTGAAAAAGAAAGTTTTTGGAGAAAGCGAAACGGGGCCTTATTGTTCTTTATATTATGAGGTATGTGTGGCATTAAATTAAAGTGGTGGAATTTCTTATTTCAAGTATTACTTGTAATATGGTCTTATTATTTAAATTCTAAAATACCACATAAAAAATATTGAATGTCTTCCTTACACCTCACATATGAAAATTAAAAAAATTAAATATTATTAAAAAAATATTTTAAAACAATAATAACGGCCAAAGGCAAAAAGAAAACAAAATTTGTTCACCTTTTAAAACATAATAAAGGGCAAGGGCAACTTGGTAAAAAATCAATCCATAATTCATTTTCATCATTCATCTACCAAACACTACTACTGTTTCAAAATACATTCTGCACATATCTCTCAAACACTCTTTTATTCTCCAAAACACATTCTGACCATAATCCAAAAGGCCAAAAAATTGAAAATGAAAAGCCAAAAAGTAGGCTTCTAAACACCCCCAAGTTGTCTATTAGAACTGCTATAAGAACTGTCTTGTCTATAAGAATTGTCTATGAAAACTGCCTAATATACAATTCTCATAGAAAATACATAGTTCTCATAGATAATACATAGTTCTTATTGAAAATACATAGCTATCATAGAAAATACTCAATTCTCATAGACAGTTCTCATAGAAAAATTGACTATGAGAACTGGCCTGTCTATGAAAACTATCTCTATGAGAACTATCTATAAAAACTATTATAAGAACTGTCTTATTTATGAGAACTATCTATAAAAATTGGCCAATACACAATTCTCATAGAAAATACACAGTTCTCATGGACAATGCACAATTCTCATAAAAAAATACACAGTTCCATAGAAATACATAGTTCTCATAGACAGTTATCATAAAAAATACACAATTCTCATAAAAAATTGTCTATGAAAACTGTCTCTATGAAAACTAGGCTATGTGATTTGAAAAATACGCAGTTCACATAACCTCACTTGTAACACCCCATAACCGAATTCCATATAATCTCAAGGAAATTAAGGTCTTACCATACTCTCATCAAACTATTCTAATAGCCCAATACTCGGCCACTCCCACTCTTACCGAGCACCCCTATTCTCTTTCCAAAAGTTTCCTATTCCTTTCCCAACCTCTCTTTCACACATGTGACATGTTCACCTCTCTTATATACGCCTATGCATGCATTTCAGTGGTGAGGACACCTAGTCCTTTTTATACACTTTATCCTATTTGTATGTGTTTTGTTTTGCTCTTTCTTTTCTTTTCTTTGTGGTTTTCGTTTTACACTATCTTTGGCTTTTAGCCCACGCACCGATGCAAATCCATGTATGGCTATAACCAAAGTGAAAGATTAATATATGTTCATTCTATGCAAATTTATAATTCCAACCATCCCATTTTCTTTCGTTCACAATCGGACAAGTGACTAGCACAAAGGAAAAACAAAACTATTCTCCTTAAGTTGGGGATATTACATCACCACACACTAAAATAAACAGTTCACATAGCTTCAATACACGAAGTTCAAAATCAACATTTCACATAACCTCAATACAAGCAGTTCACATCATTCATTATACAGTTCACATAATAAAAAATACACAGTTAACATAACTTTACCACACACTAAAATTGTTCATATAACTCAAAGCACACAGTTCACATAGACCCAACACACACAATTCACATAACGTACTACCATACAATCCATCGAATACACACTAAAATACTCCCTTCGTCCCATAATGTTTGTTCGGTCCGCAAAACTAGAACGTAAAAATAATACAATTTTTGCAAGAAAAAATTAGATTTTTTTCAACAATTCATTAGATATCGATAAATTCTTGTAATTTATGAAAAAAGTTTGAATTTTTTATTGAAAAAAATACATTATATTTAATTTCTCGTTTTGTGAATTGGACAAACATTTTGGGACGGAGGGAGTAGAAAATTAGATTCCTCGAGGAAACAATTGGATTCGACGACGAAGGGAGGTCACTGACATGCTAGTACTTAAATAATGAGGAATAAAGAAACTGTGTAGTAAGAACTCCCAAATGGATCAATTGAAATCAAACCCATCAAATTCATGTCCACTAACTCCAATCCCCTTCTTAGAAAGAGCCGCCACAACGACTGCCCTTCCCTCATTCTTAACTCCACCGGCTACACTTGGTCTCAGACCTGCCACCGTTGCCTCCGACTCGCATCCTCGATCGCCGCCGTGTGCGGCGTTGAGAGGGGCCCCTCAGAGAAGATCCAGCATCATCAGACTTCTCTGACTCGCTCATTGTTCAATACTTCGATGTCGCCGCTATCGCAGGCGTAGGTATCGATTTGCTTATCATCAGACTACTGACATTTTACGAGCTGAGGTTCTTGGATTTCTGTGTTTGATGAGGGAGAGAGAGAGAGCGAGCTTGGTCGTCGTCGTTATTGATGATGACCGGAGCTCCTAAGACAATCAGAGTAGTTGGTGGTTTTCCGGTGAATGGAATTGCAGATCTTGTTAGCTACGGTAATGCTCACCGTGAACTGCAAAGCGGATAGAGACAAGCGGAGGAGAGAGAGTGTGTGTGCGGATATGGTTGTAGAGAGTAAGGTTCCGTTCCGGAACAACTTCTTAAAAAATAAAAGGAGATGATATTAACACTCCAAAAATTGATGCAGACACTCAAAAAAACAAAGGAAAATGGATTCGGAGCTACATTGATTTTGAAGTGTCTGCATCAATTTTTGAAATGCCAATATCATTTCTATACTTATTTCGCATTTTTAAAGTCAAAAACAATGTAAATAAAAAATAATTTTTCAATTTTTCCTGCACCGTATTAAAGATCTCAATAAAATTTATCAAATAAGATCCATATTGATAGGAAATTTATTTGCATAAACACATGATTTTTACGCTTGAAATTGCCTTCTTAAAAAATAAGTACTTATTTATCGTTCTGAAACGAGGCCTAAGGAAGGAGAGAGAATAGATTTTCTTTGTCTGAGTTGGATCGGGCAAAAAAGTCATTTTTTAACATAACCAAATCTATTAAGGTTCGGAAAAAATATTCAGAGTTAAAATCAAAACAAACCTAAAAAGAAGGACCGACTTTTAATTTTCTTAAAAAAAAAAAAAAAAAAAGTCTCACATATAATTTGTGTGCTTAACCGGAAAATTACGCTAAATGCGACCCGATATCTAAGAAGTTATAGGCTTGTTGGCTAACAACAAAGCGTAAGCCTGACGAAGCCTTCTAGTCCAATTTCATCCCTGTCCCGATTTGGGCCTAATGGATTATGGGCCTGTTGGCTTACAGAGCCTTGTGACCCAAGACTCTAAACAGCCACTCTCTTATGCATGGGGCCATCAAGACAACTTTAAAAAATTAAAAATATGGGAAAATGACGGTCCATGACGTGTTTTTATAATTAATACATTTTAAGGACATGCTAAGAACATTTTTTAATGAAAAAAATGTCCTTGACGGGTATTAATTATCAAAACACGTCCTTGGCCGTCATTTTCCCTAGAAATATTTACTACCAAAAGTTAAAAAATATCATTGACGAAAACAATAATTTATTATTTGAAAAACATAAGTTTATTTAGTCCGAACTCTTCCTAACTAGTATCCTAAGGAGATTAAAATGGTGTAATCAATTAATCAAATTATTTATGTAGTGAAAGAGATCAAATTACTATTTATTTAGCAATTTTGGTTTAGGCCCTTTGGATACCCAAGTAGGGCATTTCAGAGCTTGTAACTTTTTTTTCCTTCAATGGTCAAGGTCCGAGTCATTTGATGCATACCTCGACTAATTCCTTTTTCGGTTGGTCAAAGGCATATGCCATACACGCCGAGATTAGAGAATTCATATGAAATTACTTTCTTGCGATCTAACTCTAAGAATTGAACCAGTTATGTGAAGAGCAAACCTACCAATCAACTCGACTAACCTCTTGGTGCTCTTTGAAATTGAGATCTTGTAACCCGTGGAAATTGACCCACGCAAATCCCTAACCACAATTCCTGAAGGAATCATGGTAAATAGCCCCCACCATTTATAGATTGAAGACTCCGACCGGAGAGTGTAAAAATAAGGGGAAAAAAGACTCAGATTGTCGGCTACCCCACAAAATGCAAATATAAGTTATATAACGGCGGCACTGATTTAGCGTCATTCGATTTTGGTTTTTTTATATGGAAAGACTATACTAGTATAACCTAGATATAAAAAAAAAGAAAACGAAAATTACCCCGAACCGCCCCATATGCATGGGGCCGTTAAGATGAATTCAACAAGTTCAAATATTTATAAAAGTTTAAAAAAAAAAACCGTTGACAACAAAAGTAATTTTGATCAAAATTTTTTTTTGTTCATTTAGCCCTAACTACTCCAGTATACAAAATAAAGTACTTGGTTAATAACGTATCCGACAACTACCCCAATCTACGGTATAGTTTTTCTCGTGATAAAACCTTATTGCTGAATTTGAAACCCCGGCCAAGTTCAACGAATCCGGATTCGTCCAGGTCTGAAATTCCTCTGCCGGACTTATAATAGTAAGTTTCTACCGTTGTTTTCATATCTCAAACAGTCAAACTCGTGTACTGGGGTTGCTAATTTTTTCGAAAATGGCCATGACAACTTTACATGAAAGTGTCCATGAAATGGAATAAAAGTGTCCATGTGTAGTGGGCTGAACATTACAGCTCAGACCACCAAGACCGGTCAAGCCATAGATGGGCTTTTAGGCTCATCACGGGACTAGGCCGGAATAGTTATGTGCCGACAATCAGGGGTCATTTCCTCATGTCCGCCGTAGAGCTCGACTAGCCGTTGTACTCTCGGGTTCGACTGAAGCTGAGCTCGGGCGAAGGATGCTCTGTGATCAATATTCTCTAGAACTCCCATCGTTCACACAGAGCCGAGCTCTTAGGATCGGCCATGCTCTGGTGACGAGTGCGACGTCACGCCAGACAGTTACACATGCCAAATGATAATGACGAGCGCACATGGGGGTGCCAACTCATACCAAAAACGGTTATCGGATTCTATTTGTGACGTCGAATGTGACGTCAGCTGATGCGTTCAAGGCACATGGATGTGCTTGGAGAGCAAGCAAAGGAAACTCTATAAATAATAAAGGATGAAGCCCCGAAGAGGTACAAGCTATCTTCCCCACTCAAACCCTTGTCCTTGGCTTTCCTCTCTGTACTTTCTCATCCTCACGCTGGAGGACCATATTGTAGCTCCTCTGATTTGGTCTTTTAGTCGTGCTACGTGGTGTAGGTAATTAGGTTCAAGGGACCAGGCTAAATCCATTTGAACCAGAAGCTCAGGAGAGGTGAACTAGATATTTTCAAAAACCCCACACCATGAATCGGAATCGTTTATTTTTGTTTCGTGGACGACACTTTCCTGTATTGTTGTCATGCATGTTTCCTAACATCCCTCTATTTTTGTTTTTTTGTTTTTGTTTTGAAGGAAGAAGACAATCCCCAAAGCCATGGCATGACATATGGAACAAATTGAGATGAATTAACGGCTCTTCTTCTATGAACCAATGAATTATTAAAAAGACATTTCTCATGGTAATTAGCTTTTATATATCAGTAATAAAACAAACCACGATTAATTCCAGTCTAAGTTTAGGTTGGTTGATCATATTAATTGTCATTCTTCTCTCTCATTTTACTTCTTCTACTCAAAAGATTTTGCCTACCATATCTCTAGCCGCATTTATGGGCTTTTTTCAGGTGAATACTTCCACATGCACCATCGTGTCAAGTTTGAAAAACAGGATTTGCACCTTAAAAATCATCACATGCATGTTGTAACCCCAATAGCGGACCGAAGAGAAGACTTTTGGAAATTAATACCAACGCAAAATCAATCAGAAAGCTAGATTTTTCGGCTTCGTTCAAAAAAATTTACGTTTGGACCATAATTTTTTTACTTTTCGAATTCTCTCCTCGAGTCGAACTAATAATCCATAAAAAATTGACGTGAAACTAACAGATGTTAAAAAAAAAATTCAATAAAAAAATAAGCCATTAGTAAATTATTTAGTCAAAAGACCCCATCCCGTTTGGCTAAATAAGCCAACTGGCTTATTTTTTTTGTTCTTATTCAAATTTTTTTAATATTTGTTAGTTTTTCGTCAATTTTTTTTTGAAGATTATTGCATCGTCATGACGAGAGGAATCTAAAAAGTAAAAAATTATGATCGAAATCCAATTTTTTTTTGAATAAAGACAAAAAAATTGGCTTATTTTTTGTCTTTATTTAAAAAAATTAGATTTCGATCGTAATTTTTTATTTTTTAGATTTTTCTTGTCATGATGATGCAATAATCCCAAAAAATTGATGAAAAACTAACAAATACAAAAAAAAAATTTAAATAAGAACAAAAAAATAAGCCAGTTGACTTTAACCGAACGGCCTAAGTACTATTTAAGTCTGCTATAATAACACTCCTTATATCACATCTGAACATTACCGTGCACGATTAAACTATTCGTGCATGAAATCTCGATGAGATTCACATGACATTACCTGATGCAGCCCTCGTATTTTTCTTGAACAAGTCAACCCGTATTTGAAGGGACCTAGATATTAAGCGAGAAACTTTTTCATAGAGGATCCGTGCAATTTCTTCCGTCTATTCATGTAACTAATGATTGAGATTATTTTTCAATTTTGACCGATCAAAATTTTTTTTTACTGGTTAAAATTACTTTTCAATCCGAACCGTCCAAAACACGATCGTGATTGGACTCCGTAATTACTTATTTACGGAACCCTCTGTAAATAAGTTTTTCTGATATAGAATTCCTTATCATTTAGGTATGTCTTCATTTTCTTGAAAACGTTATACATCTGAATATAATTAATATGAAAACGCACACATCTCATATTTAGATGAAACAAATATCTAATCACTAATAGGGCTCTCGTCGTGTTCGGTTTGTTAAAAACTTTATTTCAGATTTACTAGTTACATAAATAAGCAAAAGTTATACAGCATCCATTTCGCAGCTCATTAGTTTTCAAGCTATTCATTTTCGACTGATATTACGTACAGACAAGTGTATTTAAGAGTGAAACAAACGCCACTAATCATTAAAGGGCAGTCTTTGTGCCATAATATTTATCAACTAGGGTTTGTCCGTATCTAAAAGTACGGCGCAATATGTTTTGAACACGATTAAAATGAATTACGAAACTATTGACCATCCCAACCTACGAAGTTGATTTATACACTTTGTAGTGTGGCCAGGATTAGACTTTAATTTCTCATAATTAGTACATTTCTTAGGTAAGAGAATTTCTTTGATATATTTAGTCTTCTCTCATATCAGAAAAATGTGTAAAACTTAGAAGGAATGTAGAATAAAAGATGAAGATTTTTATAGATGGGATAAAGCTGGACCAGTGGATTTATGTAAGATATAAGATT
The DNA here is from genome assembly GCA_014282245.1 of Rhododendron simsii. Taxonomy (NCBI): domain Eukaryota; kingdom Viridiplantae; phylum Streptophyta; class Magnoliopsida; order Ericales; family Ericaceae; genus Rhododendron; species Rhododendron simsii. The sequence continues at coordinate 5,711,247 of CM024960.1, forward strand.
CAAAATTGAGCTCTCTTATTATATAGATTATAGTTATGAGACCTCCTACGCCAGTTAACTCAATCTTTACCAAAAGAATTTCATATTTCGGCTATGAAAACAACATTCTCAACACCTTTAACTAACTTGTATGCATACGATAGATATATATCCCATCAATACCATAATATCCAAGTGAATGAGTGATCGGAAGAAACTGTAGGAATTAATCTAGCTAATACGTACGTACGTACACAAAGGAATTATGTAGGTCCCCCTGCTTCTTCGACGAAAAGGATGTGTTACGTGCAACGTTGGTAAGTACGAGTATATTGCAAGAGTCCGTCTTGTCAGTTGTCAAGGTTTCTAACGGATTACTTGCATGCATACGAAATGGAAATATATAGTTAAACAGAAGCAGCCAAACTGAAAACAATCGAACTATATTGCTTGTGATTGCACAGTACTCTACAATACATTGCTGGGGTTGCAAGTGTAAGAAAGAACAAGATTTGCCTACGTGCAAGATGGCTCGGAACGCCCACTATTTTAAAATAAAAGAAAAGAAACTTCACCTGATATCAAACTTCATAGTGCATTACAACTTCCACGGTTCCACCTCTATATATAGACCATGAATATCCTCTCCTCAATCACACCTCTCTCTCTCTCTCTCTCTCTCTCTCTCTCTCTCATAAAAAGATGAATCCAGCATTTATGATTCTCAGTGCTTTCCTTGTCTGGTCTTTGAACTATGAAACTTGCAGTGCTGGAGAAGGGAAGCTCTGGCGGGAAGGGAAAGCCAATAACCAATCCATCCTTTCTTTAAGCCAAGGGCGTAGTCATGGCGGTAGCCACCGCAAAGGCGGCAGGGTTTGGAGGTTGATGAAAGAGAGTGATACCGCACAAGCAGAGCCGACGACGTCGATGGTGCAACAAAATGGTAGCAAGTCGGCCACCTTTAATGTGTTGGACTATGGGGCCAGAGGTGATGGAAAAACAGATGATTCAAAGGTGAGAAATACTGTATAATTTTCTCACTGCCAGAAATGGGGGAAATGGGTTTGCTCTGAAAAAGGATAGGCCCATGTTAGTTAGCTTCTTTCAAAAGAAATATTTGCACAACACTTCTCAGAACTGTTTTCTGGAAGACAAAATCATACCAAATCGATTTTCCAGCTAAAAAGTTTTTAAAATTTTGCAGGCCACAATCATTTTGGTATCTTTCTAACAACTTGTTCTTCTCAATTCAATTTTTTTTCTTTCTAAAACTACTCAATTTAGTTTCTATACCTCAGAACTGTTTTCTGGAAGACAAAGTCATACCAAATCGATTTTCCAGCTAAAAAGTTTTCAAAATTTTGCAGGCCAGAATCATTTTGGTATCTTCCTAACAAATTGTTCTTCTCAATTCAATTTTTTTTTTTCTTTCTAAAACTACTCAATTTAGTTTCTGTATTACCTGAAAAGTAAATAGACAAGAAGCTACATTTGTGCGAGCGCTTTTTTTTTTTTGTCAAATAAAAGCTCCCATGTGGTTGGAGTTACCTGCAAAATGAATGGAAATTATTAGCAGAATAGCGCTTAGTAAGTACTTTCACGGAAACTGCAAACATGATTCAGATGTCCAGTTTATTCTCATCAATATTATGATGTCTCCAAGGGTAATAACAGATATCAGAATACATGGCAGGCGTTTGAAGCCGCCTGGGCGGATGCTTGTAAAGTGGTGGCATCGACAATGGTGGTGCCATCAGGGCCTGTGTTCCTACTCAACCCTGTCTCTTTCTCAGGCACTAACTGTGAACAGAACATTGTTTTTCAGGTGACTAGTCATTTTCAAAGTGAACTAGAATTGATACATGCGGTTCAATAGGTGTCTATTTATTGGAAATATTGAACAGAGTATGTGCTCTAGCGGTTTGATAAGTCATCTAGTGCTTCAAACTTCAAAGATTTATACCTGAGGTTAATTTGTCTGCAGCTGGATGGTAAGATTATTGCTCCAACAAGCTCTGCAGTCTGGGGATCTGGTCTCCTGCAATGGCTTGAATTCACAAAGCTCAACGGGATTACCATCAGAGGTAGTGGTACTATTGACGGCCAAGGCTCAGTATGGTGGAAGGAATCACCCGTGGACAATCCCACAAACGATTTAGAATCATCTGCATCTTCAGCAAAAGAATCAAACTATAGCAGCTCACAGGAGGTAAACTACCCAAACTTTGTTCAGACTTAGGACGGAGTTCGAACCTGAAATAATGGGTGAAAGGCACAACTGATCAATAGAAGTGGTTTAACCCAAGTCCAACTAGTTTATACCTGTTTGGGTCATGACTTTTGCCCTCAATTTTAAAAACGTTCTAGACTTCTTCAGTTCAAATAGGATTGAGTTGAAATTCGTATCATGAAAAGTCAATCAGAATACTAATAAATGCTTATGACTAACCCAAAAGAGTTGAAATTTTTATTAAGAGATACGACGCAAAAATGAAACCCCATAAAAAGCTTGCCAGGCCAACGGTAATTCTAGAACTAAGCAGCCATTGCCACATAAGAACTGGCACAGTGAACTAACCATACCTTCTGATTGCTCCAACGCCTGGCAGGTGAGTATTGAGGCCGCTGGAAAGATGCCAAGCACCAGACCAACAGTAAGTACCACTTACTACACCTATTATAACAGTTGTTCTTCTTTTAATTCTATCATGTTTGTTCGTCTGACATGATCTTGTTAACCTATTGACATCTGCATTAATTATTACAACACTGAAATTTGCTTGTGGTTGTGCAGGCACTCAGATTCTATGGTAGTTCACATGTTACAGTGACCGGAATAACAATCCAAAGCAGCCCGAAAACTCACCTCAAATTCGATGGTTGCACGGCTGTTCAGGTTTTTAATGTGCGTGTTTCATCCCCCGGTGACAGTTCTAATACAGATGGAATCCACCTGCAGAATTCTAAAGATGTTGTCATCTACAGCACTACTATTGCTTGCGGTAATTCTTCAAATGCAATATATGGGTGTTTATCTTTTCCATGTCGCAGTATAGAAGGAAGCAGGGCAACTATCCCCGATAACAAGAAAGTTCTGTTTTCCATTTGTATAACTACAGGAGATGACTGTGTCTCCATCCAGACAGGATGCTCAGGTGTATACATACACAATGTGAATTGCGGACCTGGACATGGAATTAGCATTGGAGGGCTAGGAAGAGACAACACCAAAGCTTGTGTCTCAAACATTACTGTGAGAGACACCGCAATTCATGACACGTTAACAGGTGTAAGGATAAAGACATGGCAGGTATATAAACTACCCCTCGTCCTTCTTCTCCAGTCATAAGAAGCAGAAATATCTACGTAAATTACTGCATATAAATCTGCAAATCACCCCAGAAATTTGGGCTTGGACTTAGTCTCCCTTAAGAGCTTACTAAAAAACCTTTGATATTCTTTCTTCTGGATATAACCATTGACAAAATTTCATTTGGGCGCTACTGCAGGGCGGTTTAGGCTCTGTGCAAGGAATCATGTTCTCCAATATTCAAGTTTCTGAAGTTAAAATTCCAATCATGATAGATCAATTTTACTGTGAAGGGAGCAAGTGCCGGAACAAAACATCAGCAGTGGCTGTCTCAGGCATATCATACCAAAATATAAAAGGGACTTACACAGTAAAACCTGTACATTTTGCATGCAGCGACAACTTGCCATGCACAGGCATAACCTTAAACACTATAGAGCTCAAAGCACTTCAATCAGAAAGCAACAAATTGAGTGGACCATTCTGTTGGCAGACATATGGAGAGTTAAAAACCGCCACAACCCCTCCAATTGACTGTTTGAAGATGGGCAAGCCAATAAGTAATCAAGTTCAGTCTAATGTGGACTCATGTTGAAATTAGATAAAGGTAATTTAGCACATATGTGTATGACAGGTTTTATGGGGCACAATATTATACCGTATAGGTGTGCCACAAGTCTTTATAGGAGATATGCTTCCTCCTTGCTAAAGGTAGAGAGGTTCCTAGGACATTGAGGATGCAGGGCTTCCCCTTAGCTAGAGCATATTTTAAGTAAGAGTTTTACACTGTCCAGTCATCGGACAAGTATTGCAGCCGCAGGTAAGCTAATCTTGTTATGGAATTTAGATGACCTATTTGTTTTCGAATAAATAGTTTGAAGATAAGGAGCTACATTCAAGTTTCCAATACCTAGAAATGATGCTAAAATCTGTTAACCTGAAAAGTGTGAAACAATGCTAATGCAAGTACGACAAAGGCTAGTTAAAGTACCCGTTCAATTACATTATTTGAACTTGATCTGTATTCCTGGTCTGCACGTACCTACATCAAATAAATTGAGCATCAGGCTATAAATGATCGCACAAAATTGAGTGCAATAATGAAGCCAAAGCGGACACAGTCAAGCAAAAGAGAGGGAATGGTCCTTGCGAATGAAGCCTGAAGGCTGAAGCATCAGCTGAAGCCCAGATCGAACTATCTTCTGGGACCACCTGGCTTCTTGTCTATAGCTATCTTCTGGGACCAGATTTTCAATAGTTTCTTCTATTTAATTACTGCCCGAAGCCTGTCAATAGTTCTTTGAGCAAGAACCGATCAAACAATTCTTCCTAGTTCATTGCAAAGCCGATACACAATCACGACAATGACCAAGATGCTAGCAAATAAGGACCAACAATGGTAGATTGAGATGAAGTACTAGGTAGTGTATATAGCTTTTATACAAGTCAGGATGAGTATATATTTTAATTACACAAACGGGTAACTTTCCTCCTTGTACCCTTAACACGCCCCCTCACATGTACCTAGACTCTCTTTCCATAAACTGTATAAACTCGTGCAAGTATTTAATAACGAGCCTTCAAGATTCGAACTCATGATCTATTGTCTGCTCTGAATTCTGATACCATTTTAGATTGTTAACCACCAACTCATAAAAACTTTAACCGTTAAAAAGAGAGGTATAACTTCATAACTTTTAATTTATACTCTTAACGGTATGGAAAAGCTGTTTTTATGGAGACAACTCTTTTCTGGAGATGGATTCTCTGCAGTCCAACTACAGAGAAATCATGCAGTCCAATCTCAGTCGTTCATTTTTGCATCCAACGGTTCAAATTTTATAAAACTTTTCCGGGCCAGTGTTTTTTTTTTAAATCTCGACCGTTAAAAATACCATCTGACGGTTCACAACCTTCCAACCGCACCTTTGCAGTCCATATGTGAACTACAGACAAGCCTAATTCTTTCTGCAAATTAGCTGACATGGTGGCCGTGTTCTATGATTTAGTCATAGTAGCAGATTTCATGCTAGCAAAATGAACAGAGTGATAGCAACATTAAAGGCGGCTACAACTCTCTGTTTATGTAGATTATCAACACCTGGAATAAAAAATACTACGCATAAATTCATACCCCTGCAAAATACAAGTGCAATATATATTGTGCCAGCTGCTACCTGCTAGTATAGTTCACAAGCTAAGTGTAAATGTGTAATCTTAATCCCAGGGGTTGGCTTGGTGGTCAAAGGTCCGAGACTTAGGGGTAAAATCTTTGGTTCGAAACTTTGCTATCAACTCCTTTGAATTCGAAACCTCTCAAATGCAATTAAGTCTTTTGGGGTAAGCCCTTACAGAGTTCTACTCTTACTTTAAATGGGACCCCGCCAGTCGACTGTGAGATTGGTGTCCCACGATTACGTGAAGCTACGTCTTTGTGTCCGAGTAAGTGAGGGACCCTTTAAACTATTCCGCTCTTAATCTTTGCACTGTGCTCACATTCTCAATCATGGCTCTCGTAAATTTTAGTTTAGAATATATTTCAAATATGCTTTTACGCTCGCTCTCTTGCTCTCGTTCATGCACGCGCATGCGAATCATGTGACTTAGATGCCCAAGTCAGTCAGTCAGTCAGCTCCTGATCAGTCACCTTCACGTGCATCTGGGCTGCACGTGAGGGGGAGTGTTAGACTTGTCCCACATCGCTCATCTAAGCCACCTATTGCCAATTGGTTTTAGGTTGGAACTCTCCAAGAAATCTAACATGTTAAAATATAGTAATCATATAATATCATAATCACGTGCTAATATGTTTATGATATTATATATTATATATTAAATGATTGCCTTGATTGTAATTGATTACGATTTTATTATAATTAAGATGATTTCCTTCCATAGTTAGGCTCTCTTCCCTTGCATAAATAGAGGTCTCATTGTATAGTTTTATTATCAAGATAAATAAAATATCTCTTCTCTCATATTTAACATGGTATCAGAGCTATAAGATCTAGGTCCTATGAAATTTTTGCTCTCGGCGGGCGGCCTAAATTTCGTTGCCGTCCGTCAGGCACTCGTAGTAACATGTAGTTGGCTCGCTCATACGGATTCATCTCAAATCTTTTTTGTCATGGCTTCTCTCACTCATGGTTGTTCTGTGGCTTTCATGGTTTCTCTCTTGGCTTGGCTTGGCGTGGCTACTCCTAATTTTTTTCCTTGGCTTGGTTGCTTCTGGTTTCTCTTGCCCCCCCCCCCCCCCCCCCCCCTCTCTCTCTCTCTCATACACCTGGTTCTTCTACCCTTACAATGGTTTCTACTTTATCTCTGGGCTTTTTCAAACTCATGTTGGTAGACCTACTTGAGTTTAAGGGGATGTTAGAATATAGTAATCATATAATATCATAATCATGTGCTAATATGTTTACGATATTATATGATTGCCTTGATTTTATTTTGATTGTAATTGATTACGATTTTATTATAATTAGGATGATTTTCTTCCATATTTAAGCTCCATCTCCTTGCATAAATAGAGGTCTCATTGTATAGTTTTATTATGAAAATCAATAAAATATCTTTTCTCTCATATTTAACAAGGGCGGTGGGGCCTAATGTCAACAACCAAAGTGGCGGGCCCTCCATATCTTTTTTTCAATTTAATCTAATCTATAAAAATGTTAAATTCAAACAAATAGACAATGGAGTATGATTTGCATGACGCATATTTTATGGACAAAACAAAATCTGATTTGAAAGAATTGTAGAAAAATCAAATTAAGTTTTAAGAATCATTGTATTGTACTAGCTACGTTGATTTTTTCAATAAATTTTTGATAAAATAATTTTTAGAAACATAAATATGATAAAAGAATTGAATCAAATGCGTTAGCATAAATACAGATTGCACTCGTACTGTTGATCGGCTATGTTAAAAATTAAGTAATCTATAATTACCCTTTTATGAATTAGAGAACAAAAATGATTTTAAGTAGTTTTAATAAATCAAATTACTATTAAGTTATTAACTATTACCATAAAAAAATGAAGAAAAAAAAACTACCACTAATTGGCTTATTACCAATATAATTACGGGTTGAGCAAACGTTACAGAAAACAAAGCCTAAAATTGATTCATTGTGAATTTGAAATTCGGACCCATATGCCACTCAAGTTAGTAAATTGTAGTGTTACGCACGTGCCTATTAGATTTTTCCGAGGATTCTAACTGAAAATTAATTGATAATAGTTGGAGTTACCATTAATATGTTAATCAAGCTTGAGTGATTTATTTGAGCAATATAAAAAAGTCTAATAGTCTTTCTCACGTGCAGCCCGATAGCACGCAGATATATCAATTGACGAAATAAGAGAATTAACTTGGACGGTGACTCGACCACGTGATCAGGTGAGGTGATCCTAGCCTATCTCTGGTACCATTTTTGATATTGCTGGTCGTTCAAAGACACAATTATGGGTGCACGTGATGCAATGTCAACTTGACTTAGGGGCCAAATTGGTTCAATCGATAGTTTTGGAGGCAAAAATGCTCTTTTGAAAATCTTTCGGGATCCAAAATGCCAAAAACTAAAATTTGGAATCTATCGCGATTCGGGGGATCAGCTTAACCGTGGTTAATTTCCTTCAGGTTATTTATAATAACAGATCGCATCTCCCCGAAAAACCGTCCCCTCTCTCTGTCTCTGCGCCGTTCCTTCCATCCGATCCTTCTGCGAGCCTTTCGAGAGGTCTCTCTCTCTCTGTCTCTCTCTCTCTCTCTCTCTCTCTCTCTCTCTCTCTCTCTCTCGCTCGCTCGCTCTCCCCTAAGTCGATTCGATTCAAGACTATACGTTGTTTGATTTTTCATATAAGCGTGAATTTATTGCAGATCTCTGTTGATCTCATCTGGTAGGGTCTTTTTCATTTCAATTCGTGGAGATACGCGCATAGATTTGTATTAGTTATGACTTGTGGTTATTATGTGAAGATCTGACGTATCACGGGTTTCGATGAGCTAACGTTGAATCCGATGAGATCTGATGACTTTGTTATTTATGTTTGAAGTCGTGAATGGAACAGTTTTCAATGCTTTTCAGGTTAATAAGCTTCGTTGAGGGGAGTTGAGTCGTGATATATTTGTTTTTGTATTCAGGTTTAATCAACTCTAGTGTGTTAGATATAGATTTGTTAAATCTTACCTAGATTTGTTGCTGACACAGTTAAATCTAGTGGTTGTGACGACCTGGTTTATCAGAAACACTTATACCGCACGAATTTATGTTTTGAGATGCACATTCCAATGGTACACGTCTACTCCAAAATGGTGAATTTATCGTTCTAAAGCGAGCCAGAGGTTTTTTACAGATTTGTTTACTTATTAAAACCTCGTTTGAAGGAAGAACCGAAAACTAATAAACTGAATGAAGAATGAGTGGAGCTTTGGAAAGGCAGAAATGCTTTAAAAAAAAATTGTTCATAATGCCCTAAAAATATATTTTGCATGAGTAATTGACAAATATTTCTTGTTCGTTGTTTGATGCTTGAAAGATGTACTGGTCAGTATTATTTTAAACTGCAGAAAGCTTACCTTTATCTTACAATAATATGGAGCATTTGTCATACTGCATTCCCGTTTCCGTTCCTCATACGGAGCAATATGCATTTCAGTGAATAGGGTTATGAACATCTGATTTTATATAGTATCATCTTTAGGTGATGTTGGTAGAGGCGTGCTGGTTTGTTCTGTGAAAATTTTGCATTGTAATACAGTGTGTGTGCCTGTACTTTGGATAGTTTGTTAATTTGCAGGCTTTCTCATGCATATTAAGCTTGATGTCAGTACTGACTTTGTAAACTTTGACGTGTCAGTGACAAGTGACCGGCCATAGCTGAAGCAAAACAGAGATGGGGTTGACCTTCACGAAGTTGTTCAGCAGGCTCTTTGCCAAGAAAGAGATGCGAATTCTCATGGTAGGTCTTGATGCTGCTGGTAAGACTACCATATTGTACAAGCTCAAGCTTGGAGAAATTGTCACGACAATTCCTACCATCGGTGAGTCTTGACTGTTAACATAAATGTACTCCACTTTCCTAATGCTTAATTGATGAAGTTTTTTATTTTTTGGTAAAAGAGATTTTATTGCCAAAAAAGGAGACAAGATACAAAGGGAAACAAAGGGGCATACCCCTGACTACACAAAAAACAGCTCAAAGCAAAATTTTCCCAGGAATATTCCAGGCTTTACAAAGGTCTCGATTAACACCATTGCTGCCCACATTTTGCCAAGAACAGAGTACAGACTCTATCCCGAACATCAAGAACCAGTTGCTCCATAGTGCCTTCAAGATTGGGGTGTTTGTTGCCAAAAATGCACTCATTCTTTGCCTTCCATGATGAAGGAAAACCCTTTTTCTTCAGATGATGGATTGCCCAGGCTATCTCCTGATCCCACTCTATTGGACACCGACGAACTCCAAATTTTTCAAGGACTCTGGACCAAATTTGGGATGAGAATGAACAAGCGAAGAATAAGTGCCCATGAGACTCAGCCACACTACCACACAGTACACACATAGGATCCACTACCAATGTCCAAGATAGGTTAATTGATGAAGTTACTATAGGATTAGTTAGTTTTCTAGTTGTAGTGTGTCCATGAATTCTTAGTTGACCTCTACTTTCTATGCATGAATTCACCCCATAATTAGTTTATTGTTGTTTTTTCTTTTCTAGGATTCAACGTGGAGACAGTGGAGTACAAGAACATTAGCTTCACAGTCTGGGATGTTGGAGGTCAAGACAAGGTACGCCGAACAGTTTGTCTTTTGTTGACTGCTAGAAAGTGTTCTTTGTAGGCATTGTCAACTACTTGAAGTTTCGGTTTATGCTTTTTATTATTTTTACTTTTGGATCTAGCTTTGGTGGTGATGACTGCAACAGTATTCTGTTTGGTAATTTCCTGATGTTACAAAATTGTGGATTTAATTTAAATTTGATTATGACACTGATACAACTGTACCAACAAGTCAATGTTACTTTGTTCATTGGAGTACGTTTGTACAACATTAAGCATCTGACGCCTTCAGTGAAGGTACAAAAAGTATATATAGAAAGTACAAATGAAGGTAGTGTTGGTTAATTTTTGTGCATTAATGGGTATGTTGGTTGTGGTTTGTTAAACTTGTCATCTAGATCTGAGTTTAGCATAGTCCTACATAATGGCATTTCTGTAGGCCTCTCACATTAAACATCAGTCGAGGTTCTCTTAATGGTAAATTGTGTATCACTATCAATTCAGTGCGATATCTTGGTTGTGGATCAAGAAGATAGGATTTTATAATGGTATGATGTTTTGTTCATTTAAGAGTGTGCTTTTACAATGGTGGATTAAAACTTTGAATTCCCTGTTGTAGTACCATGTGGTGGCAATGATTGACCACTTTGGTTTCTTCTGATACAGATCCGCCCACTGTGGAGGCACTACTTTCAGAATACACAGGGACTTATATTTGTGGTGGATAGCAATGATAGGGATCGAGTTGTTGAAGCTAGAGATGAGCTGCATAGGATGTTGAATGAGGTACTGTTTGAATATTGCATTCTAGTGTGCTCAATTATTTTCAGATGGATGGTTTTGTGAATATCACATGGTATTCGGCATCGATTATCCGTAGATGGTTCCTTTGGTAACTCTGAGATCTAAATGTTTTGGCTATGCCTTCAAATTTGTTGTTGGTATTTTATTCTAATGATCTTTCTTCCCTTTGGTATTATATCATTATTTCTAATCTTCCTTGTTATTCAATTACGATTTACTTGACCTGTTCAGTTTTACTTCTTCCTTGCAATTTTGTTATATTCTCTTATTGCTTCAGTTGGTCTTTTTTGACTACTCTTTCTAGTTTTCTAAAGGTGTTTAACTGTTGATTCAGGGATGAGAATACACTTTACTACATTAGTTCCTTGAATGCTGTTTTTATTCTAAAAGGCAGACTGTAAGGGAGAAATTCGAAGATATACTTAAATGGTCTTTCATGAAGTAATCAACATCAATTGGCCGAGATGATATGATATCTTACTTCGGTAGCAAAAACCAGTTTCCGATTTCTCCAGATGTTCGAGTCATGTGTGACCCTTATTTTAGTGCAAATTAAACTTTCATATGCTTTTGCATATTCTCTATGCTTTTATTACTTATTAGTTAATTAGGCCTTGCGTTGGTGTCCAACTTCGCTTTGTACCACAGGGATTTATAAATCTTCTGATCAAATTTTAAGTGATTATGGCCATTGTGAGAGTTAAACTGTTAACGCACATCTGCAGAGGGTTGTGATATGTTTTTGTTTAAAGGAAGTGGAGATCAGATGCTACGTTCTTTCCCATCTTTCTCCTTGGTGCTCGCCGTGGTGTTATTTTCTCACCTAGTTGGAATCTTTTATGCTGTGGCATCGTCCCCTTGCTGCTTGTTCTCCTATGGTTTATGTGTTATTCATGCTTTTACTGGTCATCTGTGTAAAGAGAAGGAACCAGTAACTTGGTGTGTCTTTCGTACAAATGCAAGAATCAGTCGTGTTAAAACTGCTGATCTGGTTGCAGGATGAGTTGAGAGATGCTGTCTTGCTTGTGTTTGCTAACAAGCAAGATCTTCCTAATGCAATGAATGCAGCAGAAATAACTGACAAGCTCGGTCTTCATTCACTCCGACAACGCCACTGGTAAAGTTTCTTTGGTTTTTTGCAAGTATGGTGTCTATATCAATTTCTATCCACAAGCATTGCCACTAAAATTGTAGTTAGGTTGGGAGAGAGATTTGACAGCTTTACCTCCACCTTGAGAAGCTGTGGACTGTAAAAGGACCTCTATTGAGGCACACCGCATATGTTTGCTTAACACACGCTATACTTTCTTGTCCTCATTTTCCCTCATAGTAGAATTCTTATAACTAAGTAACATCCTGCTAAATAGTACTTATGAGAGGAATTTTCCTGCTAGAACTTTAAAAAAGAGGAACTATCATAGTTGTCAAATCGTGAATCGAATCGATAATCGAAATGGTCATTTTTCGAATCGAATCGTGAATCGCTCTGATTCAGTCATGACTTCTATAATGGATAGAAACCTATGCTTATTGATTAGGGTAACAACAATATATACTACAAATGAAAGATTTAGGCCTAAATCAATAAATACTTTCTTCTAAATGATGATTTGATAATAATGTGGAATGTTAGGTAAGTTGCTTCTATTGCAACTACCAAGAGATGATGATTCGTAAAGCCTACTTATGGTTCTTTTTGTACGAAAGAGTTATATGTGCAAAACAAACCCTTAGAAGGTCTATAGGGTTGTTATATTCCATTTATCTGCCTCATTTTTGATTCACTCTCGTAATAAATCTCTTTTTCTTATTATCTATCCATATAACATAGACAAAAGATGACATATAACAATACTAGACTTTAAAAAAGTATTTGAACCCTTTTTAAACAACAAAAGAAGCAAAACAAGAGTAAAAAATGAATTTCAGAAATTTTAAGTGAATTGAACGATTCACTGATTCACTTACGATTCTTACCTATTTCTGATTCGGTAGCCTAGTCGTATTGATTACCCACCGAATCGTATCTAATCGTACGATACGAATCATAAATCACCGATTCACTTACGATTCTCAGCTATTTCCGATCCGGCAGCCTATTTGTATCGATTACCCACTGAATCGTATCGAATCGTACGATACGAATCGTGAATCGTATGATTCTGACAACTGTGGGAACTATCTTTATAATGAGGACCTTCTTAAGTTGCCAGACTTAGTAAGCATTTCAAGGAAATAAAGAAAATTTGCAGATGAAAATAGCAAAAATCTAGGCACACATCCAAGTTTGCATCCATTCTTATATCCTTCCTCACAAGTGAAGGCAGGACCCTCTCAATAGTGTTCTGGTCCAGCTTTACCTATAGGATGTAAGGATGGATGTGTTCCTAGCATTGCTCTTAAAATAATTACTTAATTCAGTTGTTTTGACTTTATGTTCATTTCAGGTACATTCAGAGCACATGTGCGACCTCTGGAGAAGGGCTTTATGAAGGGCTGGATTGGCTTTCCAACAACATTGCTAGCAAGGCAAGTTCGTTTTTATTTCTTCATATCTTGGTAATGCATGCTTGAAGAAGTGAATATGGTTGAGAAACTACGATTATATAGAATCATTGGCTCCGTTTGTTTGGGCATAAAATATTTCCCAATATTTTGGTGTTTGGTTGCACAAACTATAGAATTTAATGTTTTGCATGTAAAATATTTTCCACCAATGAAATTCCTGAAAATTCCCGCAAGTCATTTTGCAAATTGGAATCCCGATGCCTTTCTTCCCTATTGCGCGGGAATCACGACTTATGTCGGACATTTGTTGAATTTCCAAAGTTGGGATCTTGATACATAAGACCCCAATTCTCTCTCTCTCTCTCTCTCTCTCTCTCTCTCTCTCTCTCTCGAGCACGCGCGCGCGCCCTGAAGCAAAATTTTATATATAAACCCTTCCACTATTCTGGTCTTCTACCCTCTGTGTGCGCGCGCGCGCATAAATAGATGTTAAAACTTTTTAACATCTTTAGTTTTCGGGAAATTGGAAGAGCCAAAGCTTTGATTGGTACTATTGTTCATGGAAACTTGTTTCATGAAAAATAAGTTTTGAATATTAACCAAACACTAGAAAATGAAAACAAAAAATAATTTTTCCCACAAAATCATTTTACATGGAAAATATTTCCCATTGGAACGTCCGGAGCCATAATTGGTAGTAATAGTTTTGTGACATTAACTCGGGTGATATGTTCGATGGCAGGCTTGAGGCTGTTGAGGATTTCGTTTGATGCTGGAATTTTTGCTTATGCTTGGTTAGATCTTTTTGCCATTCCTGGAAACAACCTCTTTCTTTGATATTTGAGTTGCCACGTTATTGTAATATGATTGGCTTGATACACTTTCAGAAACTACTTTGCCTGTAATATCACTGCTACTTTTTGGCTAATACTTTTAGCTTGTGATGACACTGTTATGTTCTTAACTATTACCATCTCTTTTGGGAAAAAGAGCAGTAGCAATTTAGATGGAATCTTGTGGGTATTTTACCCGGAAATTTTTATCCCTGTAGTGCTTCTGATCTGTTTCAAGGCACTCTTTAAAGAGATGCAATTGAGCTGCAGAATGGTTTATATCTCAGTTAGTCAAAAACCTTGGATTCACCTCTTGGCCCCGTATGTGAAATCCTTCCTCCGTCATGACCAAAGGCATAGAAAGGGTTATAGTTGCTAATTGTTTTTATATTTAATGTTTTTTGTTTTTTGGAAATTTGTTCACAAAGAGGGATAGAGAGAGAAGGTTCTCTTCTCTTATGCCCCGTTAAATTGTACGGAAAAGATGATAAAATTAATTTCCTTGCAACTTTCTTTTTTTACTATGTTCAATTACCAAGTAAGTTATGGAACCCTTAATTTTATCTTTCTTGCAAAATAAACCTTGCTAAAAAGAATGAAAGTTAAGTTCTTTTTATCAAAAAAAATTGTCAACAGAACACACATAAGATAATAAATTTCATTCTCCTTTACTTCATAAGTATTTCCTAAAAATAAATTTCTCAAAAACCATTCTCGACTGAACGGAGCCTTAGTTGGGGTTTCTTCCTCACCCTTTCCCAGCCCCCTTTCCCTCCCTTGTTTTCTCCTCCCTTTCTTCCTTCTAGATCTGGAGACTTGCCCTTTTCTCTCCTCTCTCTCATCTTAGTGAATTCTCCCCTAAGAAATAAGATCTTCCCATTTTGCTTTATTTTTGGATTGACCACCCGTACCAAAGTTCCAGTCAAGGGCGACGGTAGTGGAGTTAATTTCGATAGCAACGGTAAAGACGACAACAGTGACGACGAAGGCGGGCAAGGTATTTTTAGCTTGATCATGCAGATCTTGACAAGTATATATCCAAAACCCATTCTTGAGAAGATTTGTACGACACTGCTTTTGTCATTTTGTGATATTTTGCTAGTTGAGTTAGGATTGTTGTTATAAGCCTATGGCCTTTGTGGTTTTCTTTATAGTACTCCTTCCGTCCCTTATTTATTGTCTGGTATTCCATTTTGGGCTGTCCCTTAATAAATGTCTATTTTGTAAAGTTAGTGGGTAAAAGTTGGTGAATTGTCTATTTTGTCCTTAAAAGTAGATTTCATTTTGAAAAGTAAGTGAGTAAAAGTGTAATGATGATGGGTAAGTAAGGAAAGTGAATGAAAATGTTGATGTGAAAGGTATAATAATGATGTCTTTTTAATAAGTTGAAATTACGAAGCAGGACATTTAAAAAGGGACGGAGGGAGTATATATAATTAGTTGTTGTAATTGATTAAGCCCATGGTCGATGTACCGATAAATACCCCCAATCCTCGCAAGGTCCTTTTGAGTAATGGAGTAGATTTTTTTGTATCCGTCCCACTTTGTTGCGCCTGTTTCCTTTTTGGAACGTTCCAAAAAAATTTCTATATCTCACAATTTAAAAAAATAAATTGAGATCTATCGATCAAAATCCATATTGAATATACTCTCTCCGTCCCTTTTTTATAGTCCGGTATTCCATTTTGGGCTGTCCCTTAATAAGTGTCCATTTTGTAAAGTTAGTGGATGAAAGTTGGTGCATTGCCTATTTTGTCCCTAAAAGTATATTCCATTTTGAAAAGTTAGTGAGTAAAAGTGTAATGATAATGGGTAAGTAGGGAAAGTGGAAGAAAAAGTTGATGTGAAAGGTATAATGATGATGTCTTTTTAATAAGTTGGAATTACGAAGCAGGACACTTAAAAATGGACAGATGGAGTATAAAATATTATAGATTGTGAGATATAAACAATTTTATTAGATGTCCCAAAAAGAAAATAGGTGAAACAGATTGGGACGGTGGGAGATATTTTTTCTTTTTATAGTGCTAGACGACCTAATCCTTTATTAGCCACATAATGGACATGTGGTTAGGTTGCGTCTTTTTCTTCCTATTCACTTTCCCAATAGAAATTAAAGGTATAGACTTTACAGCTACACTAACCCCACCTCAATCATTATTCCTCTAATAAGCTCTAAAATGAATCATCAACTTCAGTTTTCTGACCTATTTTTGGAAAGGAAAGAAAGTGATTTCTCTTCATTTGCAGCTATATACTGTAGAAGCCTAAATCTTGTTTGTTACCTTTTAAAGCCTCATTTAGACAAAGCTTCTAATCAACTTTTAAATTTTGAGTTTTTGACATTTCATAAACAAATTTCCTTATTAAAACTAATTAACACTAATTGCAAAACCAAAAGCCGGTTACGAAAGCCATTAAAATTTGATCGACATTTATCTAAGCAAGACATTTATCCTCTCATGTGACAACGGGCTGGGTTTCAGGATTGAAATTTTTTGAAACACTTACACACGCTATTGCGTTAGTGTTTGTGTCTGACTGTAGCAAAATTGTAATACTAATATACTCGAGTAGGGCAGAGCCCGCCGACTCCCCCAATATAGTGCTGCCATGGCGACAACACACTAACAAAGGTTATACAAGATGACAAAAGTGTATTTCCAATCCTCAATCCTAAGATTTTAGTCTTCAACAACTTGTAACTTCCAAAACCCTAATCAGCTCAACACCGTTGGTAAGTTAAAAGTTTGTGTGATCCACATTAATTATTCAGTTAATTCTAAATTAAGATAGTTTTGGAGGCGCAAATTAATTTAAAGATGGTAATAATCCCATGAATTGTCTCTTTCAACTAGGTAGCCAACAACCGACCAGTACTTTGTCATCTTAATTTAGTGACGTAGACAAATTGCTTATCATTTGAATAGTTATTGCCAGATTAGGTTAGAGGACATGCCAACTGGTCACCTCGAAATTTTTTATTTAATCAGAAATAGGGTGGGAAGGGGCCACTAGCATAGCAACCCCCTTGGGCGTGGCCATAAAGGCTCCTTACCTGCTGTGAAATGTCCAGTTCGAGCCATAGCTACTGTTCGAGAGGATAGACTGTCACTACAGCACAACTGGTCACCTCAATGGATACAATTTAGAGAAATAAATCCGATTATTATGCCTTGACAAAGATATTCAGGAATGGGATCCCTGTAGTTTGTAAGCTATAAGTTAAGGGCAAAGTCGCTTTGACCCTTGTGGTTTGGGTTATGTACAGATACACCTTTTATGGTTCAAAAGCGTGCAATAACATTCTTGTGGTTTGTGAAGTGTGCGCATAACACCCAATTTCGTCCATAATAACGTCAAGTGTGACGGACGCACATCAAAAGTCTGATATGCCCTCATCTTCTCCTTTGATTCTTCTTCTTCATTGAATCTAAGCAATTCATCCTATGTACAAAAAATTGGATCTGAACCGTTGATATTGTAGAGTTTGACGAGTATTACATCCGTACCAAAATTCAAGTCAATCAAAAAATAAAAATCTTAGGGTCGAATCAAATTTATTACGATGTCAATTTAAATTTATCATTCATCTTAACAAGTATTAGGTCACTGAGTTATTGATATCTGATCGAGTTAATTTTTTTTTACTGAGATGCTCTATTATATGATTAATATATTACAAACGGTTCAGATTAGATTTAGTTAGATTCAAGAGACGTGGGAGATTCATCTCCATTAAAATAGACGAAATTTGGTGTTATATGCACACTTCACAAACCACAGATGATCAACGTGGACTTTGCCCTATTAGTTATACCGACATTAAAGACAACTCTGCCCGATGTAAATTTTGTGGTTAATCGCAGTGAAAAAGATTATTGATTCTCGACGCATCGAAAAAGGGGAAAACTATCAACCCAAATCATAAAAAGTAAAAAAAAAAAAAAAAAAAACTTTTTCGAGACATATTTGAAGCATAAATTTCACTCACAGCCACACGAAATATCTTTTCCCACTTCCATATATGTATCATTTACATGTAAATGTGTGTGTACTTGCACAAGGTTCCGTTTTCTTAAACTTAACTTAAATTTAGAAATTGTTCTTATTTGAGTTTTTTTCGTATTTTTTAGTTTTGCGTTAAACTTTTGTTGGTTATTGATTCGTCTCGACGAGAGGAATCCGAAAAGAAAAAAAATTTACTTTTACCCAAATATTTTGAGAAATAATCACTTTTTAGCAAAAAAAAAAATTGCATTTTTGCCCTAAAAAATGGTTATTTCTCAAAATATTTGGGTAAAAGTAAATTTTTTTTTTCCCCATTCCTCTCGTCAAGACGAATTATTAACCTACAAAAGTTTGACACAAAACTAACAAATGTGAAAAAAATTCAAATAAAGACAAAAATCTCAAATTTAAGTTAAATTTAGTTAAGTTCAAGGGAACGAGACCTTAGGGATTAAGATATTAAAGAAAGACATCTTCTTTAATAATTAGGAGTATTGTGATAATTAATACAGTAATAATTATGAGTGGTTGAGAGCTGTTTTAATTATTGTCCTCGCACTCTATCGCAGTTAGGAATTAGTCATTCGAAAGTGGAGATTTTTGCCCTAAACCATACGTCTGATCCAACTGATACGCCCTTGTCCTCTTTTGCCTTTTTTGCTAAGTAGCTTTTTTTGGTGGATCAGAATTTGTTTGAATTTAAACTTAAAATAGCTCACAAAACAACACTTATCCAAAATAACACATGACAAGATTAGGATCGACAAACCAACCAACCAAAATTGATGAGTACTCGAGTTCGAGTTCGTGTTCGCTAATCAATTAAAAGGTTGTTCAAGGTATATCGATTTGATACGTATACTAGACATAGATTGGATATTTTTGAAAGATAGTTTACGCTTTCAAACAAAGTTTGAATATCTCCACGAATTCAGAAATAATACTTGCTGATATTCGTTGGGGCTGATTTTTTTGCAAAGCCCCATAAAATAATATTTTAAAGAGCAAAGTCCACTTTGACCCTCTGTGGTTATCGCCATGTGCGGATACCCTCCTCAAGGTTCAAAACTAAGCACATAACCTACTTGTGGTTTTAAAAATGTGCGGATAGGCCCCCTGCCGTCATGTTTTCCATCCATATTAACGGATAAAGCATTAAAAGACCGATATACCCTCATCATGTCCCTTGATTCTTCTTTTTTTAAAAATCTAATCACACCATCGGTTATACCAAAAATTAAATCCAAACTGTTGATATTGTAAATTTTGACGAGTACTACATCTATGCCAAAATTCAAGTCAATCAAAAAATGAAAAACCCATGATCGAATCGATTTTGGTATGAAATTAAAATTTCAAATTTGAATTTACTAAAAATTAGATCACTGGGTTATTGCTATCTGATCAAGATGATTTTTTTACAGAGATACTCTATTCTTTATTTAATACATTATGAACGACTCAGATTATATTTTAGAAGAGTGTGAGATACACCTCCGTTAATATGGATGGAAAACATGACGGCAGGGGGTCTATCCGCACATTTTCAAAACCACAGGTAGGTTATGTGCTCAGTTTTGAACCATGAGGGGGGTATCCGCATATGACGATAACCACAGGGGATGAAAGTAGACTTTGCTCTATTTTAAAATTTATGGATATTTTTTTGGATTTTTTTGAGATCCGGAATGGGCTCCACATGAAATGTAGTGGAACAATACAGTGTATGTGGCAACTCTCTTGTTCATTTTTTGGTTTTCTAAAATGAAATATGCAGAGTACCTTGTCACTTCCGCCAAGGAGTATTGTTCTATAACGCCACACGTGTATGACAATATCTATAAGGAAACCTACCGCACCTACGCTGAGACCAAAACTATGATCCCACCGTACGTGCGATTTGTTAGGAGTATGTTTAGGCCCAATTAGAAAGCTATGGGGACAGGAATTTAAACCTTGTCCAACCATATCCGAATTTCCACCACTGAACCAAAGTCTCATCGGTAACCAGCATTATTTGTGCAATACGAACTAAGGAGCCATTATGGGCCCGCTTAAATGTGACTTGAACTAGTTTTTTTTGTGCCCGACAGTTACGCCACTGCTGACTCTAAGGGACATTGGGATTTGGGACCCTGCAGCGCCCCCTAAAGCACTGCAAGTTGCAGTGCTTGACCTTGTCCCTGTCTTGGTAATCAATGGTCTAAATTTTTTTAAAACTTTTCCGTCCAAAACACTGAAATGCAGCATTGCAAGGTGCAGCGCCAACCCGCCTTCCGACTCTGAGGCCCTCGCAATAGTATAGGTCGCAAGTTTGTTTAAAATACTCCTCTGTAAAAAAAAATTGGACTAAACAGGATCGCTTCGTTGCGTAAAGGTTTTTTAGCTCTCCAATGCCGTTACACACCTTCCCAAATTTCACACACACATATATTGGCCAGTTTCTGATACACATCACTTTGTATTCGATTTTTTTGCTTGCTTCATGGCCGTTTTAATTAAGTGCATTGGCGTTAAAAAATTATTAATTGTGAAAAATTCACGATTGCTACATTGGTACCGCTACGCATTATTTGATACTCCCACTACCTCTATTTGAAACCTTTCATTTCGGTACGATTGTCAATGGTTTTGTGCGTGTAGACTAAGCTGAATCCATTGCTTTATAAAAGTACTTTAGGAAAGTAGAGGAAAATGATTTTTATACTCTTTTTTTTTTTACAATCTATACTCCTTTTTTTTTTGCTATTATCCGCACGCATTTACAATGTTGTCCTTAGATGTGTGAAAATGTATTGAATAAAGGCAGCATAATAAATTCATGTGTATAAAGACAAAAAAAAAGAGACGAATAAAAATAAGACAAAAAAGCGTGAATTGTTAAAAAAAAAGAGTGAAAAGGGGATTAGAAATACTACGTATGTATCACATAGCTGTCCAAAACAAAAAAGTCTGATCAGTTTGTCGGGAAGCTATTCTTGGCCCGACAACTAATCTTGGCAAGAAATTTCGACAATGACTAGAAAAGATTTTGGAAAAGTCCACGAAAGTGGGATTTGTTAACTACCCTTTTTCAACAACTTATCTAGTATCAAATCTTGATCCTTAAAATAAGAAAAAAAAAAGAAAAAGAAAAAGAAAGAAGAGATCGTGAAATCTTCAATACGCATAGATTCAACATAATTCGACTCAACAAATTAACGAAATTTTCAAAGAGGACAAACGGACGTTACATTTATGCTTATGCTTATCGGTAACTCTATGTATTACCAGTACTACTATATATTGTTCATCATCAAACTATTTAGGTCCGCAATGTCTGGCTAAACTTCTGGGTCAATTGATGCAATGAAATAACTTTTAGTAAACTCCCTCTATAATTTTTTCTTTTTTGCCAATTGTGAACTTCAATCAAAATATCCGCGGCATTCGTGTAAAAAAATAACGTTTGGTGAAATAAAATTTTTTTTACGATAAATGAGGGTTTATCGTCGATATTTACGATTTAAATTCTGAAATCAAACAAATAAATTGGAGGATAAATATGAATTGTAGTGATTAATGATTAAGCATTAATTACGATCCCGGTGTAGCCACCCAAATGAAACCAAATCTCCATGTGAGATGTTAGTATGTGCCTTTGACTTATTGAAGATTTGGGCCGGGCCGGGCCGAGACAAAATGTAGGTTTACTGCAGCTGGGCCCCAAGTCAACTATGATCGAACAGTGAAGTTTCAAATTCGAATAAAGCTGTCACTTGAATTTTTTGAAATTCAAAATACAATCACGGAAGCTGGTCTAGATATCTAAATTATGAAAAAAAGAAATTTCAAATTCTGAATATCAGTATCTTGTCGCAAAACTTTAGCGTTTAAATAAATCACCAAAACCTAGTAGGGTACTCTTTTATTCTTTTTAAAAGGAAGTTCTCTAGCTTGGTTTCGGGAATTTTCTAAAGCAACACGAGGTCGTGTTGTGAGTTTTTTTTTTTTTTACAAGATGGAACAGATTATATTAATAATAGTCCAGCGATCCTTACATAACGAAATTCATTATAAATATGTTGGACAAAGCCAAAGTAATATATGATCTAACTATTGTGAAATAAGAAAAACACAAGGCAGCCGATGTCACAAAAACACTAAATATTCTTATTAATCTGCCAATTAATGTGGTTTCGTGCAGGAAAATAAAAAGAATGATTCACTATACGCAATAATCACTGGCAATACCCAACTCTCATTCTGTAAATATAGCCACTTTCCGATAATTCAATTGAATTCCATTCGTCTTACTTCGCACTGAGAGTAGTGTAGCCCGTAGGTGTTGGGGCTTCGACCCTTGTGTGGGTTTTGTCCCCTTGGGTGCATGTCTTCGGTTTGTTTCTTGTTAATCGAGATTTTGGATCTTAAAGTGATCACAAGATTGTTCTTGGCTTCAGAGATATGATGTCGTTCTCCTTATCTTGTTAGTCTTTATAATAGTTTCAAAGATTAACGAAATTTATTTTGCCATTAAAAAAAATAAAAGTAGTGTAGTCCGTACATTGGTTTGATCGCATTTCTTTCGGTTCAAAATTTTTTTATTTTTCACTCGACAAAACATTCCATCGCCATCCGAACGAATTGGAGTCCCAAATGGAAGGATAAGATGTGACGTCTTAATATGATGCATGCTTACATGTCAAGTGATGTGTTATTGCAAAATTCTTTTCTCATTTTCGAGGATTATTTCTTCGATTTCTTCGCATTTTATTGCTCTCTTTTCAATTTTTTTTTTTTTTTCTGTGTTTGTGTGTGAAATACTATATACATGCATGCAATACATATGAGTAGTGCATTTCGTTTGGGAGACAATCTTGGTTACGGAGGTGGTGTAAACAAGTACTCAATTGTGACCATCTAAAAGTGTTTTGGACGGGCGGGATGTTAATGAAACTTTTCCGGAAAGAGTTAAATTTTTCCCAAAATAATTTCATTAAAATTCAGACTGTCCAAAACACTTTTGGACGGCTGTGATTAGTTGGTGCCGTAAATAGGTTGTTTCGCCACATGGTCATGGACACATACATGCACTGGTTGTCATCATGGCCATGCATGCAATTTGTGGGCATACATATATTACTAGGGATCAAAATATCATTGTAATTTGTAAAGATTCCTGTCTTTTTCGAAAGAAAAGAACTTGGATCCCTACTCGTTAGGAGAAGTCTGTAGATACTTAAAATGACATCTAGTTGGGTTAAAAGCCCTTTAGAGTCTAGTGAAAATGATAAGTTTGATTTACGAATCACTGGTTTGTCTTGTCGTAACTGTATTAAACCAAATTTTTAAGCACGTATTTAAATTATGCATTTTATTTGCTAGCATCTATAAATTTGAAGTCCAAGTACTTCGTTGTCGTACTTTAAATCTGAATTACTGATTTGACTTGACGTGATTGCCTTATAGTACGCAAAAGTTTTATAATAATACTTTACATTCTGCATGTTATCTGCTCGCGTCTATAAATCTGGCGGCCAACCTCATTGGCTTCTTCACACCCCACACCTACCTCCAAAGCTTCTCTCTCTCTCTCTCTCTCTCTCTCTCTCTCTCTCTCTCTCATATCCAAAAATGGATAAGAAACCATGCATCACCTATGATGTAGAAGTAAGGAAAGGGCCATGGACTATGGAAGAGGACTTGATCTTGATCAACTACATAGCGAACCATGGGGAAGGTGTTTGGAATACACTAGCCCGATCTGCTGGTAATTATTATAATTAATCAACCATCTTTCCAATTTTGCACTTATCTCTTATTTTTTGATTCATTAATAATATTGGTTCCACCGAGTGAGGGTAAAACCCTAGTTTCTCAAACTTCCTGGTTTTGTTTCAATTTCTATTAGGTTTGAAGCGTACGGGAAAAAGCTGCAGGCTCCGGTGGCTCAACTACCTCCGGCCGGACGTGAGGAGAGGTAATATCACACCGGAAGAACAGCTCTTGATCATGGAATTGCATGCTAAGTGGGGAAACAGGTACGTGCATGCATGCATATGCTATAATAGTTAATTTCCGAAGCTAAATTTGTATATTTCGAAAATAGGGGGGAAAAAAAAGAAGAGAAATTGCAACATCGTCACATCGATCTGCTTTTTATTTTCGTTGATGAAATCTTTCTTTACACTTTTATCAGCCAAGATGAATCCTCTAGATCCCATAACGTCTTGGGGTCTCAGCTGCACATCCTTGAATCCATCACCTTGATATCGAGAGAGAGGAGAGTCGACTGAGAAGAGAGAGAAAACGGAATCACAACGTAGAAATTACGATCTAAAAGCGAATATATATCGAAAATGCCTTCTAAATTAAAGAAAAAACGAATCGCAACGTAGAAATTACGATCTAAAAGAGAATATATATTGAAAATGCCTTCTAAATTAAAGATATAATTCTGTAAAACTAATATCCAACAAAATTCTTTTTTCTTTTCTTTTCTTCCTTTGCCATCCTAATTGCTCCTCTTTTTGGCCTCTCTCGGAGGCCTTATACCCTGTAGATACGGCACGTCACCCCGATGGACCTATCCAATGCTCTTCAAAGTAATTAACCATCAAATTTGTAACCTAGCTATATAGGGTGCTGGCTGCTCTTCAGAAAGTAAAATCAAACCTCGGATTTTGATGGAAGCACCTTTAATTTTTCCGTTCCGATAGTCCGGACGAGAGTCGAATTATTTTGGTTAGGACAATAAGTCCTGACTTCTCCCCGGATAAGTTGATCTCGTTCCGAACTATCAAATCACTGCGAGACATACAAATCTAGTGGTAAGATAGATGTACGAAAGATGACGAACCCTTCCTCATGGAATCAAGTTTATTACCCCATCCGTCTTGTAATTTATATTCATTACGAAAAATCTTGATTCTTTTCCGAACATAAATAAATCACTTTCGAGCATAATTTTATGATTTTTTTCACCAATTTAAAATTTTTAATTAGATCTTTAAATTGACGCAAAAAAAAATTTTAAAAAATATTGCACCAGAGTGCTTAATGAGAGAGAGAGAGAGAGAGAGAGAGAGAGAGAGAGAGAGAGAATAATTGCTATAAATTCCTGAAATGGAAAATCAAGAGAGATTTTTTTTTTCCTTTCAGTAGAATTTGTAGTAAGATACTCTAAAAAAGGTATATTGGGACGGGAATAAGGGTCCGTGCCACATTCTGAAATAAGTACTTGAAAAATAAGGACTTATTTTCAAGCTTAAAAATAATAGTTTTACGAAAATAAATTTTCAATTTTTTTTGAAGGGAGATCTATCAAACAAGATCCATAATACTTTTTTTATTTTATTTTAGTAAGCCTATTATTTTTAAATTTGAAAATTTTTATTAAGTACTTATTTTTTGAGAGGGTAAACCGGAATACCACCTAAATATATGGATAGATGTGAAATATTACTAGTGGTTATGTACATAGGCACGTTGGGAATTTGGTAGAGAGGGCAAAGTAATTAAATGGGCCCAGCCCAAGTTTCTATTTTGAGGTTAGCCCACTTGACCAATTGGTCACATGTGTTTACTCTCCCTATTCGTTGGGATAGTTTTCCCCGGTCCTCTATTGATAAGGACCCCCACCCTACTGTTTGGGCCTATTCAAGATAAGTGTTGAGTACTTTTTTTTTTTTTCTAGAATAAAAAAACGAAATAGTCTTTTTAAATAGTTCGAACTGAAAATTCAAAAAAAAAAAAATTCAGTCTATTACCCAAAAAAAATATCATAAAAAAGTAAAATGCTTTCATGAATAATTTTATAATTTTTTTGCACCAATTTTTAGATATTGGATTAATTCTTTAATTTCATGTGAAAAATCGGGAAATAAAAATTGTGCGAAAGTGCTTTATTTTTTTTATTTAAAACATAATACCATTTTTAGGAATTACTGATGCGTCCGTTAATTAGTTCAAGTAAGTCAAAATTCGCTACATTATTTTTGTTAAAATATTTCTCTAATACTGATAAATTTGGTTATATATATTTCATTGGAAAAAAACGTTCAGATACATTATCTATTGCTCTTTATTTGAGAGTTTTGGGTAAAAACACAACAGAGTTGTAAAGAGACTTGTCCTAGACTCTATGTTGTTTAAACTTCTAAATGTAGATACTACTTTACAAATAGTAGGTTGATTTTTAAGTAAAATGCCTTTAAAATTTCTAACATTGTTTCATAGATAACTAAGATAGGTGTTGGGTGTTGTCTCACAAGCGTTTTTATTTTATTTTTTTTCTTAATTTGCCTCCTGACATAATTATCACATTCACGTGTGACCTGACCATTTATGTGAGAGAGTGTTAAAGACTATTCTTTTGAGATTCTCTTGTTCTCTTTGCTTTTTGAAAAGAATTTTTCAAAAAATTCCCCCTACTTTCAACATGTCTCTCTTTATCTCTCTCCACTTATTACCCCTACCATTTTTCAAAACACAAACCAAACACAGCATAAATCACTCAAGTTTAGTATTCCATATCTTATTTAGATGGTACTCCGCTATAAACCTAGTAGTTCAGGTTGAATGCTTTGGAACACCTAAACAAGAGGAAAGATCGAGAAAAGAAATACTAGGTAAAACAAAAAAAAAAAAATGCAAGAAGAAGAAGAAAGAGAAAAAGAGGAGAGAAAAGAGGTACCCCGACAAAGAGAAATTGTTCAGTAGTCCAAGAGCTAGCATCGTCACATTTACGTAGTATACATAAACTTACCTCCGGGGCAAGCGCTTAATTGCTCATTTAGTACTTACCCTTTTAGCTAGGCATATGTAGTTTGATGCTTTTGAAGATTGGGGCTATGAGTGATCTTTTTTCTGCACATTACCACAACCCCATTCTCCAATGAAACCTCATTGATTGTGTTCATCTCTCCTGAGTCCTTCAGCATTCCCCAGCTAAAAAACAATCCTCTTTGAAGAGAATTGAGAGAATATGGAAGCTAGAAAAGAAGATTTTGATTCCATCGATCACACCTTTCAACCAAACAATCATGTTTCTGAGGGTACCCCTTAAATAACCAA
Source organism: Rhododendron simsii (assembly GCA_014282245.1). Taxonomy (NCBI): domain Eukaryota; kingdom Viridiplantae; phylum Streptophyta; class Magnoliopsida; order Ericales; family Ericaceae; genus Rhododendron; species Rhododendron simsii. The sequence goes on from CM024960.1 coordinate 5,738,537, forward strand.
GGGGGAAGGTGAAGGGCACTGATTTTGAACCACCGAACATGAGGGCTTCAAATGTTGAAGCGTGGAAAACGTGGTGAACATGATGGAAATACAAACACTATCAATACCTAATTCCGGAGGAGGCCTGTCTGCAGTCCCGCCATGTCTGAAAAACTGGTATAAGTCTCTAGAAGTTTGACCTGATTTATGTTACTATTAAGAGTTTCTGAGAAGATCGATCAGTATTAGGTATGATACTGGAAAAGATTAACAGTACGTGAGAGAATAGGGGAGGCTTGTCTCCGGTCCAATCATGTCTGAAAACTGGTATAAAATTCCAGAGAATTTACCAGATTAATTTTCTTATGAGAGTTTGGAAAGATTGGTAGACATGTAATAGTGAGAATACGTGTACTACTTTTAACTGGAATCCGATATGACGGGAGATAGAAAAGAGAGAATATAAATCTGGACCTTCGGACGAGATGACTTGACTTTGCCATAGTGTAGGATTGACCAAACCACGTGGGAATCCCACCATTTTGTTGCCTCATGAATCTCATTGGATTATCAAATTAACACCAAATTAATCCCCATTACCAAACCCAAATTACAAGAGACACGACCTTTTTCTTCCGTGATTGTTTCATGTTTAATTTGTTTAATAATTGTTCTTAATCATATTTGTAAAGGTGGTCAAAAATTGCCAAGCAATTGCCAGGGAGGACGGATAACGAAATAAAGAACTACTGGAGGACTACAATCCGAAAGCATATTAAGCCAGCTGAAAATTTCACTGCGGGACAAACTTCCGCTATGCTCATCGATCAAGCTAGCACAAGCCAAATCTCTGGTAAATAAATTAAAATAACTGTTAATTTAATCAGCAAAACCAAATTTATATATTAACTTGAATACAAATTAAGTACGACGTGTTAAACATTAAAATTTTTTCTGGCAACGCAGATCATCCTCATGCAATGGAGACCTACTCGCCACCGTCGTTCCCAGCCGGTAATCTAGAGAATTTTCCGGCTGGTTTTCCTACTGAATCAAATGAAGCAATCTGGAGTATGGAGGATCTCTGGTCCATGCAGCTACTTAATGGAAATTAATTTACTATATATAGTGCTATACATAACCCTAAAATATACTTAAGCCAATATATGTGCATACATATATATATGCCTATAAGCTTGTTTAATATATTTGGTCCTATGCTTTTTTATATTCCTACATTTAATCCTATATATGTTAATTCCTCTACTAAGTTCTCCTATTTTACAGCACACTACTCAGTTTATATGGACAATGTGTGCAGGACGTCTATCCTCACGTGAATGTGTTGTGAAATATCAATGAAATAGCTGTTGCATGTCCTTTTTTTGAGAAATTTTTGGGTGCCGGTAAGGAACCACACACGTGATACTTCGTCGGCGATCTGGATCGTTCAATTGTGTTTCGGACGGTCTGGATTTTAGAGTGAGGAAAAGAGGAGAGAGAATGGTGGGGTGAGGGGTAGGGCCGGGTGGGAATAAATGTGGGCCGTCCAAACGTGATTGCCGACGGGTACCGCCACATGGTACCCGTTTGGTATACGTACCCAAAAACTTCTCCTCAAATTTTGTTTTTTTTTGGTTTTTACACTTTGTGAATAGGAATTGGCTTGAGATATATGATTTTCCGGTAGTTCTTAATTAAGGTGGTTTGAAACTTAATTTGGAATTTAAGGTTCCATTAGGTTTGATTTGGTAATTAACATGCTAAATTTGTTTGAGCAGATGATGTGATTGCGGGGATTACTACAAGTATATATAACACTCAAAATTTTTGTAATCTTAATCCTATTAGCTAGTGTAGAGTTATACATACACACGAGAGAGAGAGAGAGAGAGAGAGAGAGAGAGAGAGAGAGAGAGAGAGAGAGAGAGAGAGAGGTCGAGTTGAAAGTACCCTAGAATAATCACTTCCTCATTAAGGCTTGAGAATATCAAATCAACCTGATTTACTAGCTTAATTTGTGCTTTGTCTCTATTCGGTTTCTTTGTGACAGCTATGTGGAGTATCTGATTACGTTAGCTTGTAATTAGCTTCCACGAGGGTGATTAGGTCCTCATATATGCATATACACACATATTCTCACATATTGAAACATATGCACACATGACATATATAGTACAAGAATAATCTCGAGGGATTGACTTAGTGGTCTTGGCATGACTTCGAAGCCGGTAATTCCCTCCTAAAGTTTCAAATTCAAATCTCTCCACTCCACGTGTAAGCTTGTGGAAAGGCTACTGGAGGAGTTATATATAGGGATTAGTTTCATCGGGTGCATGTGCGAAAACTGGCCCGATAGTACACCCTGGCATTACCAAAAAACAAAAGAGAGACAGCATCCATGAAGAGGGTAGGCCTAACCAACAAAAATCCATTGCCTAACCGGAGGGCCAGTTGTCAAGAGACACGTGTAGAAATTGAATGCACTTCTATTCTGGGCAAATTCCCAACCTGCTTTCCATATATGAAGTCCGACGTGAGCCTAACTCTTTTGAGTTCCCAAAAGGAAGTCTTCACATGCCTGGTTCGTTAGCTGTTTCCCTAATAAAAATAAATATTTATTTTTTTAAATAAGCATAAATATTTTTTGAATTATAGATGATGTATTGTGAAAGAATGATTTGTCTCATAAAACGAAAAAAAAGTAATTAATAAATAAGAATCTTAGTGGAACGGGGCCTTAGCTACATATATATATATATATATATATATATATATATATATCTCTTCGTCATCTTCTTGTTGAACATGTCACGATCAATCACGACTTCAAGCACCTAACGGAAACATCAAGAACCGCAATGTCGCTAACAAAAACAGAAAAAGAAAAAGGAGCCACAACTATAGAAGGAAAATAAAAGTTTTGACACCCTTCAAATTAAGTGCATTTCCTGTCATTCGATCGATCAGGTGCGTATAGGCAATGGCTGAAAAATGCATTGTAAAGAGGCCAAAAGTTAACGGTATGTATAGATAGAATGCATGTGAGTTAATTTTGGTACGATTATCCTTGTAAATACACTTTGAAATTTCACACAGCTCATTATACAAATCATACTAAAACACCAATAGTGAAATACATTCATAAAAAAGTAAAGAGGAGAGATTAAAATATTTCTCGCCTCCTCATTAACATAGATAAATTGTTTATCCTCTACTATACGCACAGGGATGGAGTCAGGGAGGGGTCAGTAGGGGTAGTCACCCCTACAAGAAGAAAAAGAAACACTACTATTATATGTAAAAAAAAAAAAAAAAATCTTATGAAAGTATCTAGGCTCGCCCCTGTGTATATAGGCTCGCCCCTGCGTGGTGAAATTCCTGGCTCCGTCTCTGTTTATGCGGGAAGGTTGATTTGGTCATGACTCAAACACGAGAACAAATTTGGGTCTCTATGAGTCGGAGTGAATAATTTAACGTAAAAATATAGAGAGATAAGATTCAAAAATCATTCTCCCTTATTATGTAGATGTGTGTGTCATGCATTTAGTCATTTGGTATATGCATCATTCGTTCCACTGGGGAAAAGATGTAGACTGCAAAGTGGAATAGCTGTTGGCTTTTATTATTACCTCAAGTCTTAGGAGAAATTTTTCACTACGTGACAGTATCAGTCGACGATCTCAGTCTTTCTTACTTGTTTTGATCGCCCAGATTTATAATTTATTCCCCCTCTCTTCCCTCACCCGACCACTCTCTCTTCTTTTTTTCTCTTTCAAAAATCCGGGCCGTCCAAAATTAATTTGGACTGCTGAAATCACTGACGGATACCATGTGTGTGGTACCAACACTCAAAGACTTCTCCATACGAGAAAAGGACTCATGAATTTGGGGCCGTTAGTTTTGTTTTTCAGTCACGTGTTTTAAATGCGAAATTCGGTTGACAAACAAACATGACATGTTAAAAACGCGCAAAAATCACGTGATGGGTCGGCAAGGATACATTCTCAATTGATGGGCTGTTACTATGATACTATCAAGGTAGAAAAAAAATACTGCTCCGTAGTAGGGGTGAGCAAAATAATCATCAACCTGTGAATTTCGTCCAAACGAATCCAAACTGACAAGTTTGGTTTGGTTTTTTAGTGATGTCGTTTGGTTTTGGTTTTAAAAATCTAGAAACTGTGTTAAATAATTTGGTCTGTGGATTTTTTACGTTAATGATTTTTGTTCCAAACCAATCCGAACCGTATAACACACACGTATACTATAATACTGTATGTTTAGATACATTAAATAAAATTATTTTTCTAATCTAATTCTCTAATCCACCACCCTATTATTTTACTTCCAAATTAATTCCCTAAACTTCTATCCTACAATTTCAATACACTAACATAGGTTCGACTAAGTCAAATAATTTCTCACATCTTTTCGCTTGGTTACAAATTTTCTAATCTAATACCATGGCTCTATTCCTTCGCTAATTACTTGTATTCTACTCTTACTAAGTTATTTGATGTTAGTGAGTTTTGGTAATTTTTATATAACTAGCTAGTTTTAACATAAGTTTTGGTATTCAATTTTAAGTACGTCAAATAGCTATGGGGATGATATCTCAATTTCGAGCGAAACGTGGTTCAAAACCGAAATTGAACCTTCTTTTAATGGTTTGGATTGGTTTGGTTACATGTATTTTATGGGTTGGTTAATTTGGTTCTCTAAATTCTTAATCCGTAGGTACTAGTTTGGTAATTGATTTGCTATAAAATTTGACCAATCCGGTTCATACTCACCTCTACTCCGTGGTATATGTTAAAATGTACAAAGAAATATATGCAACTATTAAAAGTACAAAAATTGAGGGTCCCTCGGGATTAAATAAAATAGGTATAAATTGGTTCGGACACTTGAATTCTTAAAAATGAAAAAAAAAAAAAAAGTGTAACAATTGTTTTGCTGCGTGAATTTTTTTAATTGCGATCGATATTTAATTATCTTTTCGACAAACCAACTAAGAGAAGAATTCTTTATATTGTGAAGTCACATTAAAGTCTCTCTCTTGTGTTGCTGCGTGAATTTTTTTAATTGCGATCGATATTTAATTATCTTTTCGACAAACCAACTAAGAGAAGAATTCTTTATATTGTGAAGTCACATTAAAGTCTCTCTCTTGTGTTATATGCCGTGAGCCGTCGTCATATGGTGTAAGACTTTTTTTTTGAACATCCATATAATGTATAGGCTTATTGTTGACATTTGTTGCACTTTCCTTATAATACGGTGCACATAGGGCTGCTAAATGAAAAAAAAGCGATTCGAGTTTGAGCTCGTGTTCGTTCGTTTAAAGCTTGTTTATGATTGGTTTGTTACGTTAACAAATGAAACGTAAACATTTTTTTAATTGGAACTCGTTAAGGCTTCAAATCAAGCTTGAACAAGCTAATACTCAACTTGTTCAGTATTTATTTATAAAAAAAAAAATCAAATTACTCGAGATTGGCTCGTCTCATAAATAATTAAGGTAAGCACGAACATATTTTTGAAACTCATCAAATCTTCAAATCAAAATTGATCAACTACCTACTCGGTTGTTTGGCTCGTACATCCAGCAATCATCACCTGTAGGTGCACAAATAGAAAATAAAAAAAGTGAAAATAAGTAGCCAAAAAGATATATAGCTAAAAAATTAGAATTCAGTTCTATATCGTGGCCCAAAGCACTACCTTTTTCAGAGCCAACACAAAAAAAGTAGCTAGTTTTGTTTTCTATTATCTCCTAATTTATTATTTACCTTTGCTTTCCCATTTTCTTTCTTTGTGCATTTAATTAATTCTTTCCTTCACGTACATCATTTTCTTATAGAATATTCGCACAAAGTTTGGATGAAAGTTAAAAAAAAAAAAGTTCTGTTTAAATGCATAGTGCTTGAACCGGATAAAAAAAACGGTGGCTCCTGGCGGGCAGAACCGGCCCGCTAACTAAATCATTGGGCTTCAAAGTTTTTTTATTTTTTTTGGATTGGCAAAGGCTTTTAAGTTAGAAAAACAGGCCCAATATATCCAGGCCAGTCCAACGAAGATGACTTTTTAGTTTTTTTTTTACCACTTGAAGAGAGTGGGGAAAACAAAAGAAACAAGAGAAATGTGGTCAGTACTCAGTAGACATCAATAGTGTAATGTGGAATCTACTGATTAAATTCTAGTACATAATTTGATTTTGTATAGAGTGTCTAGATCAGTTTATGTGCACTTTGTCTAATTTTGAAATCCAAAATTTAGCGACAGAATGAGTCTTGAGTGGTGCCGAAAATTTTACTTACCGGAATCCGAACTTGGCAATGTAAGACCTTTACTTGCTACAACTTTATATATATACACCTAATTATTTAGAACTGATCCTAAGCTTTGTCCTCCAGTCCCTTGGGGAGATCCCACATTACCATTTCATTTTTCATCTCTAATGTAGTCGTGCTGCAACTAATTATTTTTCGTCTTCGAACATTCATTTTTTTCTTGTACATAAATTGAACCGGACACGTTGACCAAACCAAAAAAACAAATCCTCCATATTATCCTTACACTTTCTTTCTTTCTTTATTATTTTCTCGTCCGTCCTTATTTTCATAATTTCCAAAGAGAAGACAGAAAGCAGATTGCTTCTCAACACAGTCCCCCTTTGGATATTGCACTGTGCAGGTGAGCTTTTGTGGGCCGCTATGGGATTCACATGATTATTAATCGTTCACTAGATATAACTTGTCGAGAAAATAATTTGAGTTACCATAAAAATCATGTTAATTGGATAGTGAGACTAGATAAAATCTGTCAAGAAAATACTTTTAGTTATCGTAAATAAAATTATGTTAATCGGATAGCGAGACCGGACCGACTGGTGAGAGGCAATCTCCACGGACAAACACCCAACCCGCATTTCATCCGCCAAAAGCTGTATTCCCTTATCCATCTCTCTCTCTCTCTCCAAAAATGGCCTCAACTCTCTCAAACCTCACCCTCTGTTCAACCAGTTACCATACACTTCCCTCCGCTTCCCATTCTCGCCCCAGACAAACCCTACAATTCCCCACCCGAACCCCCATTCCCTCCCGCCGAGCCGCCACCCTCCTCCGCCCGATCTCCGCCGTCGAAGCCCCGGAAAAAATCCTCACCCTAGGCGACGATATCTCCAACCTAACCCTCGCTGACGCCCAGAAGCTCGTCGAGTACCTCCAGGACAAGCTCGGCGTCTCCGCAGCCGCGTTCGGCCCAGCCGCCGTCGCCGCCGCGCCGGCGGCGGAATCCGCAGCTAAGGAAGTGGAGGAGAAGACGGAGTTCGACGTTGTGATCGAGGAAGTGCCGAGCAACGCGAGGATCGCGACGATTAAGGCGGTTAGGGCGCTGACGAACCTGGCGTTGAAGGAGGCCAAGGACTTGATTGAAGGTTTGCCGAAGAAGTTCAAGGAGGGGGTGTCGAAGGACGAGGCCGAGGAGGCGAAGAAGCAGCTCGAAGCGGCCGGAGCCAAGGTCGCCGTTGCTTAGAGAGCAGTTGAGTTTGATTCGGTTGAGGTGAATTTTTCGTTAGTTGAGTGTATTTTTGTGTGGGGAGGTTATTGGAGTGCACTTTGTTTGTTTGTTGTTGTTTGATTTTTTTGTTTTGGGTATAGACTATAGTTGCAGTCTTAACTTTGAAGGGTAACGAATTGAAACCCTAACCAATTTCCTTTTGTATGTCAATCCTCAATTATGAGCAATGCAATACATCACCGCATTTCGGTGGTCATGCAATGTGTCACCAGCATTGCATTGGCAGAATGTGTTATGTGTCGCCAATATTGTATTAGCAGAATGTGTTTCGCTACATAACAATAGTTGTGGTCTTAACTTTGAAGGGTAATGAATTGAAACCTTAACCGATGCCCTTTTGAATGTCAATCCTAAATTATGAGCAATGTTATGGTGACCACCACCACATCTCGGTGCTCATGTGATGTTTCACCATAATGCTAGTTCTCGATTATGGCTGTTTGGTTCATGTGTATGTGTGTGATTTCTCAAAGCGTTGTTGCTCTTTAGGTTGCATTTGAATTGTAAGCTTCAAAAAGCCGAGCTCTCTTGTGTGATGTGTCACCATAATTTCCTTCATTTAAGAATTTTCAACATATCTGCAAAAAGCCGAGCTATGTGTTTTTCGTTAAATTTCCGTTTATTACTTTGTGTTTGGTTGAGTATCAAAGAAGGAAGGAATTTCATGGATCTTGAGTTTTGTGGGCAAATTTGCTTCACTAATCCCTTTCCTTTTGCTCTTTCCTCAACAAAACCGGCTATAAATAATCCATCTTCATAGATAGTTAGATACATGAAAATGTGTCCTTCCAGACGCAGCCTTTTTGAGCAAGTTTATCAATTGTTAGGTAAAAATACTAGTAAACAATGCAATTTTTTAATTTTACTTACTCACATTTCTTTCACCACCACACCAATCCTATTTATTTTACCTATTCTTTATTAAAATATCATTCTTTTCCTTTTCCTTTTTCTTTTTTCTTTTCTTTTCTTTTCTCGTTCCTCTTCCTCCCACTTTGGGTTTGAAGCCCTAGAATATGCGCAGGAAACCCTAGAACAATATCACACAAGATCTGAATTTTTGGAATCAAATGGCCAACAAAAGTTCCCCCTACTTGAGGAAGCACAAATTTATACGCAGGCTTATATACGATACTTTATACACACACATATGAATATACATGGACGAACCTAGTTTTCATCTACTCAGACATTTTTTCGCCACCCATGTGGACTGGTCTTTTCAGAGTTGGGTGATGTCTTGGTCCGCGAGATCGAAGTTGATCGTTCCAAATCCAAGATTTTCTTCATTCCTTTCGGACCCATTTCTTCCTTTGTTGGAGAGAGAGAGATAAAAGAAAAAGAATAAACTATGAGAACCGGGTGAACAGTTCTTACGTAGAAGAAGCAAAGAACTGTTCACAAAGGCATTCTACCGAGCTGTTTACCTACGCTGCTGTAGCGGAAGATTTCTCATTTTGATTAGGTAAAGTAGCTTTTTCGCCTATTTTGCTCTTCTGGTGTACTTGCTCTTAGAGCATGTACACGAGATGATGAGATAAAAAGGCTTTTTCTCTAGTTTGGAGAGGAAAAGAACAAAAATAGACATACACCAGAAAAGGTAAAATAGAAGGTAAAATACATTTGTGAAAATACTTCTCCACTTTTAGTGATGCACTGTTCACATGCAAATCTTTTTTTATGTTTCTTTTTCTCTCTCTTCTCCCTCCTTTCTCTCTTTCTTTCTACAACAATTTGTATTACTCCGTATTTTTTTTTATATTTCATACTAGATAGAGAGGAAAGTGTAGAGAGGCCGTTGTGGTGTGGACGTAAAAAGGTGGTAGGTAAAATAGAAATTTAACCTTTTAAGTAGGTATTTTACCTAATATTGGTGTACATGCTCTCTGAGTCATCTTAGCTCAACAGTGTCGAGCCAAATGGATTTAAGTCCCTCTTTCCGCATCCCTTGACACATCCCCTTCGGGCCCCACCACCTTTCCCCTCATCCCCCCACGTTTTGTTCTGTTTTTTTTTTACTAGTTTTTTTTTTTACTTTTAAAAGACTTTAATTACTATTTTAGTTTGTTTTTGTTTTACTTTTACAAGTTTTTTGTTTTACTTTTAAAAAACTTCGTACTATAATTTCAATTAATAAATGAATAATTAAAACATAACTTGTACTAATTTTAATTAATAAATGAATAATTTAATACTAATTTCGTCAAAGAGTGAAAATACATGAAAATCTAATTTCTAATCAATGTTTCCACCAAATTCTGCTCCACTTCGCTTGGTCTTGTATCCATTATTTCTTCCCACAAACTCATTCGTGTTGCATAACGAGTAGGCCATTATTAAGCTTAGTTTGATGCATTGTCCTTCCACCATATTGGAAAGGGTGGTACAAGATAATGAGGTTGCAAGAAAAGTTGCACAAAGTGATTGCCCCAAATACGGACAATAGCTATTTCAAAGTGCTTTTGGACTGGAACTGGAGGGGATCTCAATGGCAAGTGAATAAAACAACCAGAAGCATACCCATCAAATGTATGCAGAACAAAGTTGTACGCCGAAGTGATGACAACTCCCAAACTCATAGCATCCATCCAATGCTCCTCTGGTGCCGATTTTTCAAAGCAATTTAAAGAGTATATTAGGTGATTTGCCCAACCCCTTTTTGGATATAGCTCATTGTATAAGTGGTTATAAATAAAATTGATAAAAGATATAAATAAATACAAAATTAATAAATTCAACAACATAAAAGAATTATAAAATTTAAAAAAAAAGGTTGTACTGCACGATAGCGATGACATACTCCCAAACTCATAGCGTCCATCCAATGCTACTGAGTCGATTTTATAAATAAATAGATAAATGAATAATTAATTAAATAACTTAAATGGATTAAGAAATTAAATAAAAAAGAAAATTACATAAAATAAATAAGTATTCCAATTTTCAATTCGTTTGAACCGATGCGAAGATCTTATTTTTCTTATCATTTCATCCTAAATGTCGTAATGAATTTTTGGCTCTAAGGCCTTTCAATGAACACCCTAAAAAAGACCTAAAACTAAATAAGGAGCCTTAGGGTGCTTGTTGAAAGGCCTTAGAACAAAAAATTCATTATGACCATTGAAGATAAAATGATAAAACAAACAAAATCTTTGCACCGATTATTACTTCGTCATGACGAGAGAAATCTAAAAAGTAAAAGAATAACTTTGAAACCCAAATCTTTTTGAATGGGGACAAAAAAATAATCTAAATAGATTATTTCAGTTCCGGAACTCATTTTAAATACTTATTTTTTAAATACGTAATTTCAAGCTAAAAAATGATGTGTATACGTAAATAATTTTCCCAGCAATATGGATCTTATTTGATAGATCTTATCGAGATCTTTTATACGGTGCAAAAAACATAAAAAAAAATAAATTTTATTTACATTATTTTTAAATTTAAAAATATAAAATAAATACTTATTTTTTTAAAAGGTGTTCTGGAACAGGGCCTAGCCAAAAAAGACCCTTAGCTTTGCCCCATAGCTTCTCTAGCAGTGTAGGACAAATTAGTGCTTGGTGAAACGGGAAATGTGAAAGAGAATAAATTTTGTACACCGCCGGTGTAAACATTTGTTGAATGAGAACAAAAAAATAATCTAAATAGATTATTTCCGTTCCGGAACTCATTTCAAATACTTAATTGGGACCACTATTTTAACACGTGTCGCAATGCAATTAATTTGGAGGAAACAAATGTTTACACTGGCGGTGTACAAAATTTATTCTCAATGTGAAAGAGAAATCCACCAATTAGCAACTTTTTGATTTGAACACGGGTTTGATGAGAATAGGATTTTGTTGCCTTGGTGGTTTATGACTATCTGTGGAAATTAGCTCTCGACCTGGGGTGCTAGACTCATTTTGTATCGGTCAGTTTCTACAAGGAAGCCTCGTCAATAGTGGAACTACCGTGACAGCTGTTCATCGACATCTAGCAAGCGGTTCTCTCTGACATCTGACCGCCGAATCATTTTATCGTTGGATGTATTATTCATCTAATTTGGTTGTGTAATCTGTCTTCGTGTGTGCAATTTGTCTTTTAATTTTCAGTTGTATTAAATGCACACGGTATATCGTAATATAATTTTATCAATGAAGTTCTTACTCTTTTGAATAGAAAAAATGACTCTGAATCTTGGTCCGCTTCTAGCATCTCGCCCAACAGGATGGACTTTTACCAGTCACGTCCCCCTTCTTTGGGTTCCTCCGTGAGGTACGCCAAGGAATTAAGCCGTGTTATAGACCTTAATGGGCATGCTATAAATTCATCGCCTAATGCATCTAAATACCATAGACCATAGTTGAAGGCCTGAAGCAAGCAAGCAAACAAAGTACATCGATCCTTACAAGTTTATAGTACATAACTACATATATATCAACTCACTATTCTTTTTCTTTGGGTGGGAAGATGTTTGATCGCAAGGTGTGTTTTGCTTTGTTTGTTGTTCTCTTAATTTCACTTCCCACCCCAATGGCTGCCCGGGTTTCTCCATGCGGTACGCATAGTCAACTCTTTGTCTTGGAAAATGCTTCTGTGATACACATTCTTATTTGATTGTGTATAATATGCACCCTTTAAACTACTTTAATTGAATCTGTACCTAACATTTTGCATAAAAGTTCACAACTTTAGTCTCGAATTCATAACTTTTATGTAGTTATGAATCTTTATTTATATATACAAATGTTACGGATTTTCATACAAAATCGTAAATTTTTTTTAACACAAACATATTACAAATTCAAGATAATGGAAGGGACGCATACCGTGCACATTTAAACAGGAATATGCATATTGTAGCCTTTGTCCTTTTTCCATGCATGATAAATGACTTTGAATTGGCGAGCTACGGCTTCAAAGCTTACTATTTCTTAAAAGGAGAAAGGGTGTTAACCTCTCTTTAGCCTATCTGTCCTCTTCAATCTATAGTACCAATTCGCCTATACCTAGACGTGTATATGACGTGGCTGCGTTCCTATGAACTTAACTTAAATTTAATCTGAGAATTTTGTCCTTATTTGAATGTTTTTTACATTTGTTTATTTTGCGCCAAAATTTTTTGGATTATTGATTCGTCTCGACGAGTGGAATTGGAAAAGTAATTTTTTTTACTTTTACCCAAATATTTTAAGAAATAACCACTTTTTAGCAAATTCATAGCTTCTTTCTACCTATATCAAATTCATAGCTTCGTTTTTGTTCTTAACAAGAACAACCGACCAATGTGTGATACAGTAGTATTTTATTTCCTCCTTTGGGAGTGGGGTACTTGTAATAATGCGTTAATGCACTACGGGGTTCTAGCGCGATTCGATAGACTCCACTGAGATCTTGGTCAGATATGATTAAATTGGTCTGAGACAATTAATCTTTTTGTCAGACAACATTTGTTGTACAAACATGAGGTAGCTAGGAGAGGTAGCACCAAAAAAAAAAAATTTTACTCAGTACCAAAAAATGTGGTGGGAGAGGTCCCTGCATCAAATAATCTATCTATATTTTGATGGTCATAGCTCAAAAGTGCACTGCAGGAAACATACAAGAAACGATAAAATTCCCGACAGTGGGCTTCAGCGGCCGGCAATGGCGCCAAATGACGCCTCGTCTCTGTTGTTGGCAGCTGAGAAATTGACATTGGGATCCCGTGAGCGGAATAGTTTTTGGCTGTTTAATGCAGAGACGCAAAATAATTTTTTTATTTGTATTTGTTGATATGATTGCTTTCCAAGAAGTCCTTGATGAATTACTTGGTAGTGAATACGGTATATTACTTACCAATGAAATCAAAGTAGTTATTGATCCTTTTGAATTTGCAGAAGAGCAAGAAGGCAAGAATACTTGCGGCCTAAAGTTTGTAGAGCGCATCTTTGTGCACCCAAGACCAGCTCCCCGTGCACCTGGGAACGATATCAAAGGATGATATCGGAGAATAGTAAATGTTGTATTAGTCAAAATCGACCTGAATCATAAGTTTTGTAACCATATATATGGCTTTAGAGAGTGTTTACATTTCTGTGTGTTTGTGCATTTATAATCAATTTCCATTGCTTGTAGTGGTTATTAATTTATGGTAAATTGACTTTGAACAGGCATTGCCCACTATATATCCAATTAAACTCGGCTCTTTACTTGATGTCCCAAAGACCAGACGTAGCCCTGCCCCTAGAGCTTCTCTGGCATTGTTGAGCAAATTAGTACTGTTTGGTACAATGGGAAAAGTTTTATTCACCAATTAGAACAACTGAACTCGGGGTTTCGTCACGATTTGATGAAAGGAAAATGCTTACATTTGCCACTTAAAAGTTGGGACAATGCGTCATATGAACTGGCTTCGTAAAAGTTGATAGCACCTGAAAGATTTCGAATCTGTGACCTAAAAGAAACCGAATCCCAAGTTCCAATAGTTGACCACCGTGCCAATTCCTTGGAGTTCCATCTAAAGATATCTGGATACCAATTAAATCAGATGAGACCATTGCACCTCAGAGCAAATTTCTTTAATGGCCTGCCAAGCAGACTAGCAGAGGTAGCAGTATAAGCGCCTTTAGTAAGAGAACCAAATAATCTCATGATCTTCTCTATTAATTTGGTATTGACTGAGCTAGCGAGTGGATGGAAGAATTGCCCTATCCATAGTTCCATAGCCAGGGGATTCAGTTTCACTAACATCAGTAGAGGTTACGTTTGATCAAGCAGAAGCAGAGGCCTTTCATTTTACCCTATTCCAGCTGCAATAGAGGCATTATCTCTTCGCTCAGGTCCCTGGACGGCCATCTTGACTCCCGTCCGGACAGGATGGTCAATCGATCCCCGATTACCCAGATGGCGTTGTGATTCCAGAGTTTGACTTACAACCTAGGCATGGATTTCGAGTTTGGGAAAAATTCAAAATACCCCCAATCTTTATTCTAAATTTCAAAAAAAATCAATTTTCTCCGAACCGCTTATCGTTAACAACACACGCCTTCTCCTTCTCTCCAAATGACTAACGAATTTCAAGCTTGAAGGGACTTGTTAAATAGTGTTCCGATCGAATTTCGATGATTTGAGCCTCTCAATGTGATCAGAACGTGATTTTAATAGTATCCTCAATAAATCAGCAAAAAAAAAGGCCGGAAATGGCTTCATCCGAGCAGTTTTTTATTGAATTGTTCAATAAAAAATTGTTTGGATGAAGATTTACGGCAATTTTAATGTTATCCATCATGAGGAACGTTAAAACGGGATTCTAAACACATTAATGCTAATATCGAATTCTATCTAGATGAGTGGTGGACTGTTCCAGATTCAACGAACCCGGGACCGGTTGCCTCGGGAGACCCTCCAAAATCCCGGTTTCATTCACCCGAAATTCCGTAAATTTCCAACAGTATTGACTGAGCTAGCGAGTGAATGGAAGAATTGCCCTATCCATAGTTCCATAGCCAGGGGTTCCAGTTTCACTAACATCAGTAGAGATTACGTTTGATCAAGCAGAAGCAGAGGCCTTTCATTTTACGGATTTCATTAAAGACCCCGTTAAATAATGTTCCGATCGAATTTCGATAATCCGAGCCGCTCAATGTGATCAGAACGTGATTTTAAGAGTACCCTCGAGAAAGCAGAAAATAAAGACCGGGAACGGCTTAATTTGAGCAGTTTTTTATGAACAATTTAATAAAAAAACTATTCGGATGAAGCCCTTTCGGTCTTTTTTTTTTGCTGATTTCTAGCGGATAACCTTAAAATCACGTTCTGAACACATTGAACGGCTCGGATCATTGAAATTATATCGGAAAAGGGGAGGTGCGGACCGAAGCAAAATCCGGACGCCTTGACTTGAACAAAATTCGGATCGGTCCGCACCTCCCCTTTCTAGATCGAATTTCAATGATCCGAGCCGTTCAATGTGTTCAGAATGTAATTATAAAAGTATTTGCAAGAAATCAGCAAAAAATAGACCGGAAATGGCTTCATCCGAACAGTTTTTTATTGAACTGTTCAATAAAAAACTGCTCAAATCAAGCCTTTCCTGGTCTTTTTATTTCTGATTTCTCGAGGGTACCCTGAAAATCACGTTCTGAACACTTTGGGCGGCTCGGATCATTAAAATTTGATCGGAATGCTATTTAACGGAGCCTTTAACGAAATCAGCTAGTCATTTGGACAGAAGGGGTCGTTTTGATTAACGGAAGATAAAGTTGGAAGTAAAATTGATTTTTTTTAAAATTTGGAAGTCTAACTAAATTTTAGAGTAAAGATTTGAGAGGTATTTTGAAATTTTCCCTTCGAGTTTTGTACGTGTACGTACGAATTCGTTTTGCCTTTATATTAAGACGATGTGGCATTGTAAAGCTAAGGTTCACCATTTTGGTGCAGAAAGGCTGCAATGGCTAGTGCTTTCTCTGCATGATTTCTAAACTTTGAAGAGTAAGCAAGAAAGTCACGAGTCTTTTTCTCTGAATAGCCATCAGAATCAAGCAATCTCCATGTCAGTTTCAATATCACGACCATCTTGATCTGGTTTTATAATCATCTGCAATAGTTTGATTTTTTTTTTCTTTTGTAATTTTACCAAAAAAAAAAAAGAAAGAAAATTTCTTCTACCTAGATCTATCAATGTTATCGGGAATATGAGATTTTCTTATTTAGAGCAATGTTACGAAGACAGACATCCGTATACAGACCCACACATTCATCGAATGGCTCCGAATACATCTATGTCCGAATTTTGTTTCCGAAACATCTATGTCCTAATCAATTTCCTACAGTGTGTGCGCGCGCTTGAGCATTTGAGTAAAATAATGACGGTTACATGTGTACATACATTTATGTATATAATTTCTTCTCTATGTCAAATCTAGCGAGAAGCATACATACTTAGGGCATCCACATCAGGCTGGTTAAACCAGCCTGACTCGTTACTGTAGCGAGAAAACATTCAAAAGCACTCCGTATCAGTCTCGCTCAAAATTGCAGACAAGTAAAAAAGCTACAGTTGCTCATTTTTCTTAAAGAGCAACTGTTCCTCGATTAAAGATTATTTTCTTGATTTTTGGTTTCTAACACTCTCTTAGGGTACACATATGAGAGCCTTAGAGTCAAAAATTCATTATGATCATTTAGGATAAAATGATTAGAAAAATAAGATCTTTTTACTGGTTCAAAAAAATTAAAAATTGGAGTATTTAATTTTTTACACAGATTATATATTAAGAAATATGGTTAAAAAATTAAGTTATCCAATTTTTAATTCGTTCAAACCGGTGCGAAGATCTTTTTTTTTTATCATTTTTTCTTAAACACAAATATTTAATTGAGAAGAGAGAGAGAGTAAAGAGTCTGATGAATATTATAAAAAAGGCTAGCTAAAGTAATAAAGTGAGTTTTTTTGAGGTGTAATTTGGTCCAAAATTTAATGAGTTTGGTGCGGATGCTCTTATAGACTATACTTTCGTTAGTAATGTAGATATGTCTTTCGAGCTCCCACTAAATACAAATCATGCATTTGCACTGGACCCAAAATCCTTTGACTTTATTTTCTATCCAAAGAAGGCTTTTTTGCGATGAAACAACTTGACTATTTAACTAAAGTATAATATTGTAGTACGTCCTATAGGACGATATTTGTATGGGATCGAGATGTAAGTTTTCGACAATTGAAATGGGATAGTATCACTCATTGATCTGTAGCTGCACACCCATTTTGTTTTTGAGTTTATCTATGTATTTCAAACGATCCATTTGTAGAGCTCGTTGAGAAAATAATCTCCACCAAAAGAATTTTGAGAGTGACAAATTCATAATCAAAACAATCTTTGTCATCCATTTTATAAATATATATAGTTGAATGGATCATGTGAAATCATAGAGTACTGCTATGAGTACCAACTGGCACTGCAGAGAAATCGTACCAACGGCCGCGCCGGGCCGTCTCCGGCCACCGGATGGTCGATATATATATATATATACATACATACATATACACACACGTGAAAAATAGGGTGTTTAGATCAAGCATCCTACACACATCAGATGCTGTTGATTCCTGCGTGGACCCCCTTGATTTTTTTTTAGAATTTTTAGACGGCTCGGATCGACCGTCTGGTGGCTGGAGACGACTAGGCGTGGCAATCGGTACGATTTCTCTGCAGCGCGGGTTGGTACGTATATCATTTTCGGAAATGATATGGGTACATGCTATACAAGAATATTCTAGAATTAAGATAAACGATTCGGTTTACATTGTTGAGCACCAACGTAAAATATAATAGGACTAAAATCCATTTCTAATAACGAATTAGGGGAAAATAATTATTTTCCTTATAGATTACTTGTTTTCTTTTTTCTAGGGAAAGACAAAAACAATAGTGTGAATTTGTGTGAGCGAGTGGACTTAGTGGGATTATATAAACCCATAAAATATTCTCGCAGCACCATAATTCATTCTTCCAACGGTCCGGGTGCCCGGGTCAGCATACGCGTATCACGATTACTTTTGTATCCAGTTCAATCAAATGTAGACCATCTACATCGAGATTAAGGGGTTCACAAGAAATTACTTTCATACGGTCTGACTCAAAAAATTGAATCCTAAAAAATTGTACGACGAGTAAATTCATAAATCAACTGGACTAATCTTTCGGGGGCTGCAGTAAAATAATCACCAGATCCCTCAATCGGACAAGGTTGCTGAATTTCATACAAGCACCTCCTTCGGCCACGCCGCTTTCTGGGGCTATTAAACAAGAATCATTGCTACCTGTCTCTCGTTACAATCATGCTACAGACACGCCTCTCAGTTACTCTCCAGATACTCCTCACTTACAAACAGTGAAACTCGCAGATGTGTGGAGCCTACTGCTTGTAAAAGAAGAGTGTTTGGAGAGGACCGAGTGGCGTGTCCCATCATGTCACAAAATAAGAGAGGAAAGAAAAAAACTGTTAGAACTATGGCTCATAGAGTTCTAGAAAGAAGGCTAGATGCCGGAGCGTAGCGGAGCGGAACGAGTGGAGCGAATACGGTACGCTCGTACAAGGGTATTTTTGGGATATAGGCCAAATCCAATTAGGGTTAGAATAGAGTAGTTATAAATACTCTATGTTATAAACTCTAATTCTTACTGTGATAAAAAAGAATAACAGCCGCTCTCGCTCCCAGTGGACGTATCCGGTTTTGGAAAACCACGTATATCTCTGTGTTGATTCTTTACTGTTTATACTCGTAAATCGTGTGTGTGTGTGTATGACGATCCTAACAAAAACAATGGAACAACGGATAAGTCACCGAATGTGAAAAAAGAGTACAACGTATATCTCTGTGTTGATTCTTTACTATTTATACTCAAAAATCGTGTGCGTGTGTGTGACGATCCAAACAAAAACAATGGAACAACGGATAACCAAAAGTCACCGACTGTGAAAAAAGAGTACAACTTCTCCCTCCGCAGTAGATGATTTGGGCTACACCATGCTATCTGACTACCTTGATTCCACCCCGGTCTTCTTGAATGATTCAAGCGATTCATTTTAGGAATTCATCTTTTAATGCCGCTTGTTTAGGCATAATACTTGGAAACCAAAACTAACAAAATTAAAAGACTAATAGGTATATTCCTACACAAACAGCATTAAAAGAGGAATTTCTAAAATAAATAATTCCTATAATTGAAATCTCCTAAATTCTTGTCCTAAATCATGTACGCTAGCTAATTCTTTTGGGCCCCGTTCAGTTGCTAGGAAAGTACAGGAAAGAATGAAAAAATCAATTTTTCCACAACTTTCCTAGTTTTCAGTTGGCAGGAAAATTCTAAGACTTACCAATTTAAGTTTTCCTGCAGGAATTACTTTCCTGCAAAAGTGATCCTGCAAAAAACATAGGATTTTGCGTCGCGGGAAAAGGAAAATGAGTGACCACTCAAAAAATTTTCCCAAAAGTTTCTTTTTCCTAACAAATGAACAACTAAACCTTAATTTTTCTTGCAAAATTCTTTTGTCAAATGAAAACACTCACAAGGAAAATAATTTTCTTTTTCTTTTATTTCATCTCACTTCACTTTTTATGAGAACCAATTTTCCACACAACTTTCTCGACAACTGAACGGAGCCTTGAGAATTATGCTGCGTCATCATTGTTTGTTGTTTGATTTTTTTGCTTGCATATGGTTGTTGTCTTAACTTTGAAGGGTAATGAATTGAAACCCTAACCGATGCCCTTTTGAATGTCAATCCTAAATTATGAGCAAAGTTATGGTGAGTCGATGACCACCACCACATCTCGGTGTTCATGTGATGTTTCACCATAATGCTAGTTCTCGGTTATGGCTGTTTGGTTCATGTGAATGCATGTGATTTCTCAAAGCGTTGTTGCTCTTTAGGCTGCATTTGAATTGTAAGCTTCAAAAAGCCGAGCTCTCTTGTGTGATGTGTCACCATAATTTCCTTCATTTAGGGATTTTCAACGTATCTCTGTTGTTTTTCGTTAAATTTCCGTTTATTACTTTGTGTTTGGTTGAGTATCAAAGAAGGAAGGAATTTCATGGATCTTGAGTTTTGTGGGCAAATTTGCTTCACTAATCCCTTTCCTTTTGCTCTTTCCTCAACAAAACCGGCTATAAATAATCCATCTTCGTAGATACAAGAAAATGCCTCCTTCCAAACGCAGCCTTTTTGTCATTCTTAGCTCGACAGTGTCGAGCCAAATGGATTTTGAACTGGCATTGGTCATTATCGCAAATTAAAGTAGGCTCGCTTTGACCGGAGGAAACTGAAATGATTATTGATATCCCAAAGACCAGTATTTGGATTATTTTTTTGTCCTTATTTAAATTTTTTTTGTATTTGTTAGTTTTTCGTCAATTTTTTTTTTTAGATTATTGCTTCGTCATGACGAGAAAATTCTAAAAAGTAAAAGAATAACTTTAAAACTCAAATCTTTTTGAATAAGAACAAAAAAATAATCTAAATAGGTTATTTAGCCAAAAAAGACCCTTAGCTCTGCCCCATAGCTTCTCTAGCAGTGTAGGACAAATTAGTGTTTGGTGAAACGGGAAATGTGAAACCAACCAATTAGCAACTTTTTGATTTGAACACGGGTTTGATGAGAATAGGATTTTGTTGCCTTGGTGGTTTATGACTATCTGTGGAAATTAGCTCTCGACCTGGGGTGCTAGACTCATTTTGTATCGTCAGTTTCTGCAAGGAAGCCTCGTCAATAGTGGAATTACCATGACAGTTGTTCATCGACATCTTGCATGCGGTTCTCTCTGACATCTAACCGCCGAATTATTTTATCGTTGAATGTATTATTCATTTAATTTGGTTGTGTAATCCGTCTTCGTGTGTGCAATTTGTCTTCTTTTTTTTTTTCCAATTGTATTAAATGTACACGGTATAGCGTAATATAATTTTATCAATGAAGTTCTTACTCTTTTGAATAGAAAAAATGACTCTGAATCTTGGTCCGCTTCTAGCATCTCGACCAACAATATGGACTTTTACCAGTCACGTCCCCCTTCTTTGGGTTCCTCCATGAGATACGCCAAAGGAATTAAGCCGTGTTATAGACCTTAATGGGCATGCTATAAATTCATCGCCTAATGCATGTAAATAGCATAGACCATATATAGTTGAAGGCCTGAAGCAAGCAAGCAAGCAAAGTACATCGATCCTTACAAGTTTATAGTACATAACTACATATATATCTCCTCACTATTCTTTTTCTTTGGGTGGGAGAAGATGTTTGATCGCAAGGTGTATTTTGCATTGTTTGTTGTTCTCTTAATTTCACTTCCCACCCCAATGGCTGCCCGGGTTTCTCCATGCAGTAAGCATCGTCAATTCTTTGTCTTGGAAAAGACTTCTCTGATACACATTCTTATTTGATTGTGTATAATATGCACCCTTTAAACTGCTTTAATTGAATCTGTACATAACATTTTGCATAAAAGTTCACAACTTTAGTCTCGAATTCATAACTTTTATGTAGTTATGAATCTTTAATTATATATACAAATGTTACGGATTTTCATACAAAATCGTAAATTTTTTTTAATGCAAAAATATTACAAATTCAAGATAATGGAAGGGACGCATACCGTGTACATTTAAACAAGAATATGCATATTGTAGCCTTTGTCCTTTTTCCATGCATGATAAATGACTTTGAATTGGCGAGCTACGGCTTCAAAGCTTACCGTTTCTTAAAAGGAGAAAGGGTGCTAACCTCTCTTTAGCCTATCTGTCCTCTTCAATCTATAGTACCGATTCGCCTATACCTAGACGTGTATATGACGTGGCTGCGTTCCTATGAACTTAACTTAAATTTAATTTGAGAATTTTGTCCTTATTTGAATTTTTTTTACATTTGTAAATTTTGCGCCAAAATTTATTGGATTATTGATTCGTGTCGACGAGTAGAATTGGAAAAGTATTTTTTTGTTTACTTTTACCCAAATATTTTAAGAAATAACCACGTTTTAGCAAATTCATAGCTTCTTTCTACCTATATCAAATTCATAGCTTCGTTTATGTTCTTAACAAGAACAACCGACCAATGTGTGATACAGTAGTATTTTTTTTCCTCCTTTGGGAGTGGGTACTTGTAATAATGCGTTAATGCACTACGGGGTTCTAGCGCGATTCGATAGACTCCACTGAGATCTTGGTCAGATATGATTAAATTGGTCTGAGACAATTAATCTTTTTGTCAGACAACATTTGTTGTACAAACATGAGGTAGCTATGAGAGGTAGCACCAAAAAAAAAAAAAATACTTAGTACCAAAAAATGTGGTGGGAGAGGTCCCTGCATCAAATAATCTATCTATATTTTGATGGTCATAGCTCATAAGTGCAAGAGTTTGAACTGCAGGAAACATACAAGAAACGATAAAATTCCCGACAGTGGGCTTCGGCTGCCGGCAATGGCGCCAAATGACGCCCCGTCTCTGTTGTCGGCAGCTGGGAAATTGACATTGGGATCCCGTGAGCGGAATAGTTTTTGGCTGTATAATGCAGAGATGCGAAATAATTTTTTTATTTGTATTTGTTGATATGATTGCTTTCCAAGAAGTCCTTGATGAATTACTTGGTAGTGAATACGGTATATTATTTACCAATGAAATCAAAGTAGTTATTGATCCTTTTGAATTTGCAGAAGAGCAAGAAGGCAAGAATACTTGCGGCCTAAAGTTTGTAGTGCGCATTGGTGTACACCCAAGCCCAGATCCCCATGCACCTGGGAACAAATATCAAGACAAGGCCGGGCAGGATATCGGAGAATAGTAAATGTTGTATTAGTCAAAATCGACCTGAATCATAAGTTCTGTAACCATATATGTGGCTTTAGAGAGTGTTTACATTTCTGTGTGTTTGTGCATTTATAATCAATTTCCATTTCTTGTAGTGGTTATTTATGGTAAATTGACTTTGAACAGCCATTGCCCACTGTATATCCAATTAAACTAGGCTCTTTACTTGATATCCAAAGACCAGACATAGCCCTTCCCCTAGAGTTTCTCTGGCATTGTTGAGAACATTAGAACTGTTTGGTACAATGGGAATTTGCTGATTCTCGCGGGTACCTTTAAAATCACATTCTGAACACATTGAACGGGTTGGATCATCAAAATTCGATTGGGAAATGGAAGGTGCAGACCGATCAGGATTTTGTTCAAGTTAGGGTGTCCGAATTTTGCTTTGGTTCGCACCTCCCCTTTCCCTATCGAATTTTGATGATTCAAGCTGCTCAATATGTTCAAAACGTGATTTTAAGGGTACCCTTAACAAATCAGAAAAAAGGACCGGGAACAGCTTAATTTGAGCAATTTTTTATTGAACAATTTAATAAAAACTATTCGGATGAAACGTTTTCCGGTATTTTTTTTTTTGCTAATTTCTCGCGGGTATCCTTAAAATTACGTTTTGAACACATTGAACGGTTCAGATCATTGAAATTTGATCGGCAAAGGGGAGGTGTGGACCAAAGCAAAATCCGACCTCCTTGACTTGAACAAAATCTGGATAGGTCCGCACCTCCCCTTTCCAGATCAAATTTCAATGATCCAAGTTGTTCAATGTGTTCATGACGTGATTTTAAAAGTATCCGCGAGAAATCAGCACACAAAAAAAGACCGGAAAAGGTTTTATCCGAACAGTTTTTTATTAAACTGTTCAATAAAAAACTGCTCAAATCAAGTCTTTCCTTGTCTTTTTTTTTTCCTGATTTCTTGATGGTACTTTTAAAACCACGTTCTGAACACTTTCAGCGGCTCGGATCATCAAAATTTGATCGGGACGCTATTTAATAGAGCCAACAAAATCCGTTAGTCATTTGGATGGAAGGGGTCGTTTTGATTAATGGAAGATTGGAAGTAAAATTCATTTTTTTTCAAATTTGAAAGCCTAATTGAAATTTAAAGTAAAGGTCGGGGATATTTTGAAATTTTCCCTTCGAATTTTGTCCGTACGAATTCGTTTTGCCTTTATATGAAGACGACGTGGCATTGTAAAGCTAAGGTTCACCATTTTTGGTGCAGAATGGCAGCAATGGCTAGCGCTTTCTCTGCATAATTTCTAAATTTTTATTAAGCAGAAAGTCAGGAGTCTTTTTCTCTGAATAGTCATCAGAATCAAGCAATCTCCGTGTCAGTTTCAATATCACGACTATCTTCATCTGGTTTTATTAATTATCTGCAATGGTTTGATTTTTTTCTTTTGTAATTTTATAAAAAAAAAAAAAAGAAAATTTCTTCTACCTAGATCTATCAATGTTATCAGGAATATGAAATTTTCTTGTTCAGAGCAATGTTACGAAGACACACATGCGTATACAGATCCATACATGCATCGAATGGCTCCGAATACATCTATGTTCGAATTTTGTTTCCGAAACATCTATGTCTTAATCAATTTCCTACAGTGTGTGTGGGCGCGCTTGAGCGTGTAAGTAAAATAATGACGATTACGTGTGTACATACATTTATGTATATAATTTCTTCTCTATGTCAAATCTAGCGAGAAGCATACATACTTATAGACTATACTTTTGTTAGTAATGTAGATACATCTTTTGAGCTCCCACTAAATACAAATCATGCATTTGCACTGGACCCAAAATCCTTTAGACTTTATTTTCTATCCAAAGAAGGCTTTTTGGCCATGAAACAACTTGACTATATTCAACTAAAGTATAATATTTTAGTACATCCAATAAGTCGGTATTTGTATGGGATCGAGATGTACAATAAAATTCAAGTTTTTGACAATTGACATGACATAGTATCACTCATTGACTGCTAGCTGCAGACTCATTTTCATTTTGTGGGGGGCTGATTTCTTCTCCTCAATCTTGACCCACCTGAACCGAGTGACGTGGCACCGGACGTCGTGTACCTGCAGAACCGGAGGGGGTTGTTCCTCCGGGAAGAAGCTCCGACGATCTAGTCAGAAAAGGAGCCGGGAAGAAGTATGGTAAGAAAATATACGTGAGGGGGGAGAAGAGTGTTTGGAGAGCTGACCTCCTTCTTGGAGGAGTTGTTCTTCTATTTATAGGCAAAGAAAGAGAGTGGAGTATGGGTTGTTTCTGTCACCCACGTGCACGTTGATGCTCGGATGACGTCATGAGTCAGGAGCATTAAATGAACGCCGCCTGTGGGGAAAAGGGGAGCCCCCTAGTCAGAACAAAGGGGGGGTCACATCAATCAGAGACGTCCCATCCCTTATCAGAGAGGCTTTCCCACGTTTCTTTGGAACCTTCTAGAAGGTTCTGGCACTGTGGTCTCCGAGTGATGTGTTCGTATCCGAAGGAACGAGAAGTGAGAGTTGACGTACCTCACCGAACGAACGAAATCTAACTATTATCATAGCCGAACAAACGGGTGTATCATCCTTCGGCAAGTGATCGGGGCTCGGCTGGGCCCCGCAGGACACTTTATCCTTCGGATAAACTGTACGACCGACGTGTCCGGGTTCCTTGTGGAACAGATGAACTGAGACAACTAATTGGTCGGGAAGATCGTATCAAGTCCCCCTGGATATTTTGGACCCTATGGACTTTCGGATATTTCGCTCCACTACAATAGCCCCTCAACTCCTGTTTCCATAGTTGTCAAGCTGCAGCATGGAAGGAGGAGTTGATCAATCAGTAGTGGCCGAGGATCAAATCTCTACCGAGCCAGGACCATTGACAGGTCCTTCCGAACGAAGTGACACCAAGTCAAACGTCAGAAAGATCTCGAATCGTCAGGACCGTACCTTTCATTTAATGCTCCTGTAACCGCCAGCCTCAGAAGAAACCACGTGTCCAATCGTCATTGGATGTCGATACGGCGCACCCCGTACGTCTCCACGTGTCATTCATCGACAGTCACATCAATCTCCCGCCCAAATCCTACGGCTAGGGGCTCGGCGATGCTTCGAATTCCGCCCTAGGTATAAGAGGCGACGAGAGGAGAGAGAAAATCACTTTTTCTCCCTCTCTCAGACGTTTGAGCAATTCCAGCCGTCCCCATCCCCAGAAAATAAAACCATCTGCAGATTCTTGACGATTTTGAAGCTTTCGACCCAGATTTTTCTTCGATTTCCAGGTATATCTCTGTTTCCCTGCACTACTCTTGCATTTTAAGTATTGTTACACGCTTTCTGGGCCGTTTTTCTTGCTTTCCGCCTGGTTTTTCCGCCTGTGCACTGTAGAAAACTGTAGAAAACGATGAAGATATTCATATGTTCTTCCGAACGTAGTTGAATCTTCAACATCTGTTCTTCCGAGCACCAATAGGAATACCCTCTTTCCAGTTTTTAACCTTTTTACTCGGAATCTCTGCTTCGGTTAGTTGTCTCTCGGAAGGATCGGTTCCCCCGGAGTCTCGCTTCACTGAACATAGGCACATTAGGACTTGACCATGCAATTCGCTAACGGTCCTTCCCCTTGCACTTTTGCTTATAGGTATGGCTACTTCTGCTTCGGTTTCGTCCGGTGAGTCGTTTCGTTCCGTTGATAGCGCGACGCTAGGAGCCGGAGGTGAAAACCTAGCGATATCAGATGCCATCTCCAACCTCGCTCCGAATTACCGTGTTCGGGAAGGGAATGAGGACTCTGGAGATTCTGCGGGAACTGACATCCCTGCAAGCATCACTCCTCTCCGAACGATGCCACCGGACAGCGAGATCGTTGATCTGGAGTCAGGCGACGAAGAGGAAGGCGGTGAAGATGCCGAGGAAACAGTATCCGAACGGGAAACATCCGAGAGAGGAACGCCCCTGGCTTCATCCAGCCGTACTGAGGTTATGGGCGGAGCCACAGGATCTTCATCCAACCCTCCCAAGAAGAAGAGGAAGATAGTCCCCCTGGACCCTGACGTCATTCCTGACCGAACAGGAAAGGACCCATGCCCGTACTGGAAATCCTTCGAGAGCGAAGAAGGCATGAGGTCATTCCGAAGGGATTACAAAATCCCGAATGATGTGGTCATCACACCAGTTCTTGGCCCTCGGATTAGGTTCAGTGATGAACACATCACGGTTCCACTGATGGCCATTACCGAAGGTGGCCTGAGGTTTCCGATGCACAGGGTCCTCAGGGAGGTCCTCTCTCTCTTCTCGCTCACTCCTTGCCAGCTGAGCGTCAATTCTTTCAGAATCATCCACTCTATCATAAAGCTCGCCGAGCTAAAACTGTACCCCCTTGAAGCACACCACATTTTTGAGACTTACACGATGTCTCGCAACGTGAGATATTCGCGATACTATCTGTGTTCCCGAAGGAACATGGCAAAAATAATTCCCGAAGGGATGTACGACTCCGAGAAATGGGCCTCGGATTACGTCGAAGTTCGGGGTAATTACCAGTTTCCCCAAACGGAGTATGGGCAATTTGAGGTTGCCACACGCCGGGGCGAGCCTCGTAAGAATTCATAATGTTTCACTGCTTTCTTCAATTTTAAGTCGCTTAGCCCAATACTTTTTGTGCTTCGGACTGATGTTTTACTTGTTTTGTTCAACAGCTACAACCCGGATTAACAAGGCCTTGTTGCGAGCTGCAAGAAATTGCAAGCTTGCTGCCACGCTTCTCACCATCCCCTGGGAAGAGAGAGACGCTCCCACAATCCTCCAATACAAAGCAGCGTACGGCGGCAGGATCCGAAGGAAGGAAGCTGACAAGGGAGAGGAAACATCGGAAGAGCTTCCATCAGAAAGACTCCCGAGCGAAGACAGGCCTCTCCGAGGACTTATCCGAGAACCTTCCGAAGACTCCACCCCCGACGAAGAAGAGATCATGCCTCCAAGGAGCATGAAAGATTTGCTGCAGAAGAAGCTGGAAGCAGCTGAACAAGGCAAGGCCAAGGGCCTTGCAAAGAAAGCCGGGGCACCAGAGGCCACGAGCTCTGGCCCGAGCAAAAAGGTGCCTCCCCCGTCGACTCAGAAACGTGTTGCTCCTCCTGCTCCTCTAGCACCGAAAGAAGCCCCGGTGAGCAAAAAACAAAAAACGGTGCAGACGGACGCAGAAGGTGGCGCTACGGTGGCGGCTAAGGGGAAGGAGACGGGAGAGGACAACGTTCCATGGGCTCTGAGCTTCATCACGCCGGACAAGAAGCAGGTCCTGAAGTCTGACAGCCTTCGGGAGGACCCTTCCCTTGCTCTGACACTACTGTCAGGGGTGGGCCAGCCCAGGGATGTCCAATCTCTCCCTTCGCTCAAGGCTGCACTTACCGAGTATTATTACCATGCTGCGAGGGTGAGTTTCTTCGGCTTGAACTTTTTCGCTTCTTCCTTTATTTTCTTGAACATAATAACTTGTGCTGTCCCCTCAGGCCTCCCAATCCATTATGAGTGTAAACCTCCACCTCACGGAGCACGAGAAAAAGAAGAAATTGCTGCTGCAATCTCTACAAGTGAATAAGGATGCTGCCGATGAGTACAAGAGGAGCTGGGAGGAGTCCAAGGCAGCACGCAAAGCGCTCGAGGCTCAGGTGTTCAACCTCAACGATCTGGTCAAAGGCCTGCAGGAGGCTGCTGAAAAAACCAGGTTGGAGGGGAAGGACGAAGGCTTGGCCGAGGGAAGAGCTCTCGGCCGAGAGGAGATGAAGGTGGAGCTGGAGAAGCAATACAGCAAGGGGTACGACAAGGGCTACTTCGAGGCCGAAGAAGCTGCAGCCGAAGAACTTGCTGAGGCCCAGGCTGAGATGCTTGAAGAACAACATAAAGCGAGCTTTATGCTGGGCTACAATACAGGCTTCGATGACGCCGGCGTGGAAGCTGACGACGAGCGGAGGATGCTTGTTGAGGTTCCCCCTCGTAGTCTAGCCAAAGCGCCGCCGGCCGAGGATGCACAACAACAGACCGAGGCTGAGGGGCAGCCTGACCCTATTGTGACGCCCGTCGATGCAGCTACTACCGAAGTTGACACCACTCCAGCTCCTCTGACAGATGACCCTACTCTGCCTCTTTTCCCCACTCCAGCCCCTTGAGTTGTTGGGCGATTTGCTCTTTTTGTTTTGTTCTTTTTACTGCCTGTTTTGTTAATTTGAACAGTTAGCATGTAAGACTAAAGATCGTTGCAAGGTTTTTGGAAATGTAATGAAATTGTCACAAGTATTTTTGTTCGGTTGATGAGACGAAAGGAAATTGTCGCAAGAATTGTTATTCGGTTGTTTTTTAGTGCTTTTTTGGATTACCCATGATGTTCGGACAGCTGTACACAAGTGCACATCTGACTTGCAGATTTTATTGGTCGTGCTGCATTATGTTTTTGTAGTGATATCCTCTTCTGTTCGGATATCTTCCCATAACCCATAATAGCCCCCTATCTGCTAGGATTGCCGAGGGATAGAGGCGGGAATTCAAGCAGATAGTAACTTAACAAGTATCCGAGGGCACACAGAGGAGGATGTAGTCCGAGCGAATCGTAGTGGCGAGGGCTACGAAAGAGAAGCTCAAACGAATGTACCGAGGGCGAAGTAAAGATCGCTCGGATGAATGTGCGTTTGGCTAAGTGGGTTTCACCCATACGAGCACGATATGGAGCCCAACGGCTTAAAAGTGGGCTAGGTGGGATACCCAATACTTACAAAAACAAAACATAGAAAACAAACAAGAGAAGAAAAGAAGCTTCTATTATCATGGCCCAAAGGCTTACAAGGTTTAACAGAAATAACAATTGAAGAAAAGCAAAAACACGAAACAACAGCTAGCCATGGAATTTCCGGAGCTTCTGAGCATTCCAAGGGTTAGGTATGGGAGTACCATCCATCTCAGCTAGCTTGTAAACCCCGTGACCTATTTTTTCGATCACTCGGTAAGGACCCTCGTAGGGATCCTTAAGTTTCGTCAGCTTTTTTGCTTCCACAACCATCCGAAGAACAAGATCCCCGACGTTGAATGGCCGAGACCGAACGTTCTTGTTATAGCTTCGAGCAACTTCCTGTTGATACGCAGCGTGCCGAAGGTTAGCGTTATCGCGAAGCTCTTCGGCAAAGTCCAATTCGGAACCGACGAGAGCATCGTTAGCCACTGGGTTGAAATTTTTCGTGCGGGCTGTGGGAATCAACGTGGATAGAGGGAGGACGGCCTCTATGCCGTAGGCCATGGAAAACGGGGTACGTCCCGTGGATCGCCGAGGCGTAGTACGATAGGCCCACAAGACATGAGGGAGTTCCTCGACCCACAATCCGAGCTTCCTATCCAAACGACGCTTTAGCCCCCGAGTAATGGTTTTATTGGATGCTTCGGCTTGACCATTGCCTTGCGGATACGCGACCGAGGAATTCTGGATCGTGATCTTTCGTCGTTTGTAGAACGCCTTGAGGGCCGCAGCCACGAATTGTGAACCGTTGTCCGAAAGAATGGCATATGGAACACCGAACCTCGAGATGATGTGCTTCCATATGAACCGTTCCACGTCACCGGCAGTCGTCTTTACCATTGCCTTGGCTTCGACCCACTTAGTGAACAAGTCCGTGGCGGTCAACAAATACTCAAAACCTCCAGGAGCCTTGGGCAGTTTGCCCACAATGTCGAAAGCCCATACTGCAAAAGGCCAAGGACTTGTGATCATCTTCAGTGGAAATGCTGGTTGGTGAATGAGCGAAGCTTGCTTCTGACACCGAACGCAGCGCTTCACATAGTCTTCGGATTGTGTCACCATCTTCGGCCACCAGTACCCTTGAGTCAAAGCTCGCTGCGCCATACTTCGTCCACCTGAATGAGCCCCACAACTGCCCGAGTGTAACTCATTCAGGACATCGTCCACTTGGGATTCGAACACCACTTTCAAATCTGGGCCCGTGAACGTTCTGCGGTAGAGACTGCCGTTGGGATCTAAAAAGTAATTGGCAGCACGGCATCGTATCTTGTGAGCTTCCTTTTTGTCTGCAGGAAGCGTTTGATTCTGAAGATACCACACAATGGGATCCAATTGGCTGGTGCCGAACGATATGGCTGCAACCGGAGGGTCAGAGGGTTCGAAGCTCGGAGTGTTGACTTCGTCAAACACTATTGTGCGACTGCCCGAGGCTCGATACACCGAAGCGAGGCCTGCAAGGGCGTCAGCATGAGCATTATGCTCCCGAGCGATCCACTCAATTTCCACCCGTCCGAATTGTTTTAGAAGAACCAAAACGTGACTTACATAGGCGTTCATTCGTTCATCCTTGGCCTGATAGTCATCATTCAAGTGTCCCACAATCAGCCGAGAGTCACAGAACACGTGAACAGAATCGGCACCAAGCCGAAGGGCAACTTGTAACCCAGCAATCAAGGCTTCATATTCGGCTTCGTTGTTCGTCGCTTGGTAACCGATTGAGACAACATGCTCATGCACGGTTCCCTCGGGCAATACAAGAACTACTCCAGCCCCAGCCCCACGGATGTTTGACGCTCCATCTACAGTCAACCGCCAAGCATCTCCAGAAAATAAGTTCCATTCATGAGCAGGGCGCTTTTGGCCGAGCGTAAATCGCGTGCGTCGTGCGTCGGCTGGCTGTTGGATCCATTCCATGTGGGACTCGGTAGCTGCTATCCGAGCTTTGTCCTCCGCGAGAATCAAGGCATTAGCTTCGTCTTGCAAGCCTGGAGTAAGCTCAGCGAAGAAATCGGCTAACACTTGCCCCTTGATCGCCGTCCGAGGTTCGAACTGGATGTCATAATTAGCCAAGTCTTGAGAGAACTTCAGGATCCGACTCGAGGAATCCGTTTTCCGAAGCACCGCCTTGAGAGGAAACTCAGTAAGGACCACGATCCTATGACATTGGAAGTAAGGCAAAAGGCTCGTTTTAGATGAAACGAGAGCCAATGCTAACTTCTCCATAGGCAGATACCTAGTCTGAGAATCCGTCATCGTCTTGCTTGAGTAAAAAATTGGTTGGTGTTCAGTTCCTTCTTTCCGAACAAGCACAGAACTGGTGGCATGATCTGAGACGGCGAGGTAAAGATACAGATCTTCATCAGGCTGTGGCTTGACGAGGAGAGGAGCATGGGACAAGTAGTCTTTCAGTGACTGCAGTGCCTGCTCACATTCCTCGGTCCAGACAAATCTTCGGCGGCTGGTTTTGATAGCTTGAAAGAACGGTTGACAGAGATCTCCCGAACGTCGAATAAACCTATTCAACGCCGCAACCATTCCTGTAAGACGTTGCACTTCCCTAATAGTCGTCGGAGCTCGAAGGTTATGCACGGCTGTGAGTTGCGTCGGGTCAGCTTCAATGCCTCGGCGACTAACAATGTAACCAAGGAATTTTCCCGAGCTGACTCCGAACGCACACTTCTCAGCATTGAGTCCCAGCTTTCGTTTCTTCAAGACGGAGAAAACCTCTCCAAGGTCCCGAAGGTGATCCCGAGCGAATTTGCTCTTGCATACTAAATCATCGATATAAGCCTCTAGAATCCGTCCGAGCATCCCAGGGAACATGGACGTTATCGTTCGTTGAAAGGTAGCCCCGGCATTCTTTAAACCGAACGGGACAACATTGTAACAGTAGACTCCCCGAGGCGAGATGAAGGCCGTCTTTTCCTGATCGTCTTTGGCGAGGGCGATTTGGTGGTACCCTCGGTAAGCGTCCATAAAACTTAACCGCTCACATCCTGCAGTTGCGTCCACCATTTGTTCGATCCGTGGAAGGCGGAACCTATCCATTGGGCAAGCATCATTGAGGTTCGTGTAGTCCACACAAACCCTCAACTTCCCATTTTTCTTCGGAACCACAACAGGATTGGCCAACCAAGTGGGGTAAAGTATTTCTCGTATCGCCCCTGCCTCCAATAATTGGTCCACCTCTGCCATCACAGCGTCAACATGAAGGGCAGAAGATCGCCGAAGCTTCTGCACCACAGGCTTTCTATTCGGATCGACGTTCAGAGAATGGGTTGCAAACGAGGGATCTACCCCCGGCATTTCTTGCGGGGTCCAAGCAAATACTTCAATGTGTCGTATGAGGAAAGCAAACATCTCATTACGCTCCTCCTCGGTTAGAGAACTGCCGATGAGAAAGTACCTGATGCCATCATCCGAGACAGGCATGCGAATAAGCTCCTCGGTTGACCGTTGCTCGGCTGGTAATCCCACATCTTCAAGTACCTCCACTTCCCCATTTTCCACACATTGCACCTCCAAGCAGGTCTGTTTCGTCGTGACCGTGCTGATATAGCATTTCTTGGACTGCAGTTGATCTCCTCGTAGGCTTTCTTATCTTCCGTTCCACCCGATGAACTTTACGACTTGATGGTAGGTCGAAGCGACGGCTTGCATCCCGTGTAGCCAGGCTCGACCGAGGATGACGTTATAGGGGCTAGGGGAGCTGACCACTATGAATTCGACGTCAATCACTCGGGAACCGGCTCTCACAAGGAGGTTGATCATACCGAGTGGCCAAACTGGGGCGCCCGTAAACCCAACTAGCGGTGCTGCTGCTGGCCGAAGCTGATTCGGGGACAAGCCGAGACTCTTGAAAGTAGAATAAAACATCACATCCGCCGAGCTTCCCTGATCAACCAACACCCGTTGAACGGTGGATTTGTCAATGATTACCGTAACGACAAGGGCGTCGGTATGTGGCAGCTGAACTCTCTTCAAATCTTCGGACGTAAAAGTAATTGGGCCGTCACGGTTTGGATCTTCAAATTTCCTCTTGGCCGAGGTACCGACGTTGCAAATTGACAAGGCGGCGACGACCGTATTGATATCCGTCTGTAGCTCGGATATACGTTCCCCCGAAGCCACCCCCTGAATTACACTGACATTGCCACCGAGCAGCGGAGGCGGGGGCGGAAGTGGACTTTTCCGAGTGTCGATCCAGGGGTTGAGATGTCCAGCCGCGGCAAGTTCTTCCAAGTACCTCTTAAAGGGCTGGCACTTGGTCGTGTAATGCCCTCGCTCTTTGTGGTACGAGCACATCCCAGGTCCCTGGCCAGCTGTGCCGAGGAGTCCCGCGGGCCAAGAGAAAAATGGGAGCGTTCCGATGACAGAGAGAAGCTTGTAAATGGGCTCCGTGAATGTGGTTTGCTCGGCAACGTACTCATCTGGCCTCGGTTCCCGTTTCTGTTGCACCACGTGCTGTTGGTGCTGCGGGGGTCGGTTTCGGTTGTTCGGCTGATTTACCCTCGAGGCCTGACCGACGTTGGCCACTTGCTTTCGAGCCACAGGCGCCTTGACTGTTTCCGTCACCTTCGGAATGTGACGTTCGGCCATTGCTTCCTCATGTACGCAGTCCTTCTCGATAATGGTCATCAATTCCCCCATACTCTTTGGTGGGTTTCTCGAGAGATCCCGAAACATGGCTGAATTTGGATCCAGGCCGTTCATAAACGATTCAGCAGCTACGCCCTGATCACAGTCAGGAATAAGATTGTATACCTCCCAATATCGTTCGGTATAGAGCCGAAGAGTTTCTCCCGGGTTCCTCCGCATATTCACCAGCATGGATAGAGTCTTTGGTTGAACGTTGCTGGTTACAAACCTCTTGGTAAATTCCAACTCAAGCTCGTTGAAACATGTGATAGACTTTGGTTTCAGCTGATTGTACCAGAGCATGATTGGCTCACTCAACGAGAGGGGGAAGATTTTGCACATTAATGCGTCAGAGAAGTTGTGGAGGCTCATCATTTGGCGAAAGCGGCAGACGAACGCGACTGCATCCTCCTTTGCTTCGTATCGCTTGAGCTTCGGCATGACGAACCGCTCCGGTGGTCGCTCTTGCTGAATAGCCTCTACGAAGGGGGACGCTTTCGCCTTCCCGAGCTTCGAATTGTCTTCTGGAACGGGGTTCGGTTGGGCTACTGTGGGCGGCAGGGTTCGACGAGGCTCGGGCGTCCTCCGTCGTTCGTGACGCGGCCGCCGAGGATGTTCGGCCCGATATCCCCGTCGTTCTCCCTGTTCCCTTATTTCCTCAAGGCCCCGCTTGGACCCTTCTGGCCGAGCTTGAGGAAGTTCCCGAGGACCAGCCACCGGTTGGTACACTGTCGGAAGCCCAGTGAATTGGTCGTAAAGGGTGATGGTGTTAGCCCTTTCCGAACGTCCTTCCTGATTTGGAATCATCAGACGACTTCGTGACCCTTCTGTTAGCCGTCCGCCACGGCGACACTCGGAATCTTGAACTGGCGATACGGACCGTTCGGGGAATTCATCACGGTAGCTTCGCCGAGGCGAACCGTTTAGATCCATGGGCTGTTTTTCTTTTCTGATATCCGAGTAATGCCTGGCTGGGCGGCGCCCTTGGCCCGATGCTTCCGCTCGGTGCGTTCCTGCGGTGGAGTGTGTTGCCGAAGATCGAGTGCTTTCCGTTCGGGCAAGACTCTCCAGCCGTGGACGCGAGCCCGTTTGTTGTGGCCGAGCGTTGGGTTCCAGACGCTCGAAGACGGTTCGTCTCTCGGGTATTGCCGTATCTGTAGTTCGGTTATGGTGGGACCGCCTGCTTCTTTTTCGGCGTCTCGCCGGTTGACTTGGTCCAGCTGGATGGGTAGCGACGGGGGTGGCGAGTTGGTTACCGTCCCGCTCTTCTAAACGTTGTTGTAGCATGGCTATGACCGCTGCTTGGCGTTTTTGCTCCGCCAGGGCGATATCCAGCTCCGTTGGTGGAAATGAGAGCCGTCGAGAGACTGACTGATGCGGGAGCGTTGTGTTTTCTTGTTCATGGTTGATGGATCCATACCCGGACAACCCCAGAGTGAAGTTCTCCGGGCCAGGGGGTGGAATGTTTTGAGCCATAAGAAAGCGAGGGTGTGGGAGAACCGGACTGAAATAGCGTCGAAATGGGGATAGAAATCAGGTCCACGATACTAGGTTGAACTTCTTCGTCCCCAGCAGAGTCGCCAATTGTGGGGGGCTTATTTCTTCTCCTCAATCTTGACCCACCTGAACCGAGTGACGTGGCACCGGACGTCGTGTACCTGCAGAACCGGAGGGGGTTGTTCCTCCGGGAAGAAGCTCCGACGATCTAGTCAGAAAAGGAGCCGGGAAGAAGTATGGTAAGAAAATATACGTGAGGGGGGAGAAGAGTGTTTGGAGAGCTGACCTCCTTCTTGGAGGAGTTGTTCTTCTATTTATAGGCAAAGAAAGAGAGTGGAGTATGGGTTGTTTCTGTCACCCACGTGCACGCTGATGCTCGGATGACGTCATGAGTCAGGAGCATTAAATGAACGCCACCTGTGGGGAAAAGGGGAGCCCCCTAGTCAGAACAAAGGGGGGGTCACATCAATCAGAGACGTCCCATCCCTTATCAGAGAGGCTTTCCCACGTTTCTTTGGAACCTTCTAGAAGGTTCTGGCACTGTGGTCTCCGAGTGATGTGTTCGTATCCGAAGGAACGAGAAGTGAGAGTTGACGTACCTCACCGAACGAACGAAATCTAACTATTATCATAGCCGAACAAACGGGTGTATCATCCTTCGGCAAGTGATCGGGGCTCGGCTGGGCCCCGCAGGACACTTTATCCTTCGGATAAACTGTACGACCGACGTGTCCGGGTTCCTTGTGGAACAGATGAACTGAGACAACTAATTGGTCGGGAACATCGTATCAAGTCCCCCTGGATATTTTGGACCCTATGGACTTTCGGATATTTCGCTCCACTACACATTTTGAGTCCATCTATGTATCTCAAACGATCCATTTGTATAGCTCGTTGATAACATAATCCCCACCAAAAGAATTTTGAGAGTGACAAATTCATAATCAAAACAATCTTTGTCATCCATTTTATAAATATATATATAGTTGAGTGGATCATGTGAAATCATATGGGTACATGTTATACAAGAATATTCTAGAATTAAGATAAACGATTCGGTTTACATTGTTGAGCACCAACGAAAAATATATAATAGGACTAAAATCCATTTCTAATAACGAATTAGGGGAAAATAATTATGTTCCTTATAGATTACTTGTTTTCTTTTTCCTAGAAGAGAGACAAAAAACAATAGTGTGAGTCTGTGTGAGTGAGTGGACTTTAGTGGGGATTATATAAACCCAGAAAATATTCTCGCAGCACCATAATTCATTCTTCCAACAGTTCGGGTGCCCGGGCTAGTACATGCGTACCATGGCTAATTCTGTATCCAATTCAATCAAATGTAGACCATCTACATCGAGATTAATGAGTTCACAGAAAATTACTTTCATACGGCCTGACTCAAAGAATTGAATCCTAAAAAATTGTACGACGAGCAAATTCACAAACCAACGGGACTAATTTTTCGGGGGTTGGAGTAAAATAATCACCATTCACCAGATCCCTTAATCGGACAAGGTTGCTGAATTTCATACAAGCACCTCCTTTGGCCACGCCGCTTTCTTGGGCTGTTAAACAAAGAATCATTGCTACGTGTCTCTCCTGTAACAATCAAGTTACAGACACGTCTCTCAGTTACTCTTAGACACTTCTTTCTTACAAACAGTGAAATTCATAGATGTGTAAAGCCTACTGTTTGTAAGAGAGGTGTGTTTGGAGAGGTCCAATAGGCGTATTCCTAGTATGTAACAAAAGAAGAGAGGAAAGAGAACAACAATGAAACAATTGATAACCAAAAGTCCCTTGCCCAAAAAAAATTGATAACCAAAAGTTACCGGATGTAAAAAGGGAGTACAACTTCTTCCTCCGCGGTACACGATTTGGGCTACACCACACTATCTGACTATCTGGATTCCACCCTAATCTTCCTGAATGATTCGAGCGGCTCATTTCGTAAAGTTAATGTACAATGTTTTTATATGAGAAATAATTTTGATTGCAAAAGATTTATCTTGAAAAAAGAAAAGAGAGAGGAGAAGATCGTCAAATTTATCTTTTCTATGTTCGGATTATACTCCATTTGATAATATCCCATCAACCTGAATTTACGTGCATGCGGATCATAAACCACACATTGCAATCCAAAATAAAAAAAAAAAAAAAATGAACGGATCAAAATTTTCAAATGCATATCCGAACTGGATGGTGCAGTGGGCATGGTTAACCGCCGAGAAGCTAAAAGGACAAAACTCTATTTCAGGAGGTAATAATGACAGTACTAATTTCGCTCTCTAGTCTCTAGAAACAAATACATACACAGCACACAGTCTCTCTCACTCTTTCTCTCTCTACAAGGATTTACACAGAGTTACTCGGGAAAATGGTATAGAAATTAGACCTCCACCGCCGAAGCTTCAGGTACTCTCACTCCATTTTTACTCTGCATTTCTTCTTCGTTCATCATATTTATGTTTAGGGTCTAATTTTCCTCAAGCCATGTGGTTTCGTTACTGTATATGGTTTGGCTTTATTCTAACCGACACGTACGTATATATGGATATGTATTTTGTGTCGTCTTATTTTCTTCCGCGCCGACGGCGTAAAACCCTCGCGGGAATGGGTTGATTGTTGATATATTTTTGTTTCCTTTCTCTGTTTTTGTATTTCCGTTATTACAGGTGTAAACTCTCCGCGATTCTTAGAAATCGTTTTCCCAAATATGGGAACAGAGGAAAGAGAAACCCTAACTGAGACCTTGGAGTCAGCTGTTGAGGCTCAAGAGAATGGGGCTAGGGTTTGTGTTCCAAAAATGGGAACGGAGGAAAGAGAAACCCTAAGTGAGACCTTGGAGTCAGCTGTTGAAGCTTGGGCGAATGGGGCTAGGGTTTCTGTTCCAAAAATGGGAACAGAGGAAGCAGAAACCCTAACTGAGACCTTGGAGTCGGCTGTTCAAGCTCAGGAGAATGGGGCTAGGGTTTCTGTTGACAGCGTCAAGGGTGTAAAGGACGACGTTTATGTGGGTGGTGATGGTGGAATTGTTATTGAATCTAGGGTTGTGGAGACCGAAATTTGTGTTGAGAAGAGCTTCGTGTTGACTAATGGTGGTGATGGCGGGTTTATTGGAGATGCTAAAGAGACAGGGGGTGCTGCGGTAGAAGGTTTGTCCAATGGAGATTCGACTCTGATGAATGGAGATGATTCTTATGAGGAAATGGGGTTGAACCAAAATGGTGTTTCTGTTGGTGTGGAAGTTCACGGCTCGTTGGACAGTGTAAATGAGAAAGGCGAAAATTGTGGGTATGTTGATAACAAAGGTTCTGTGGCTGAAAATGAGGGAACCCCAGGTGAGGAGGTTATGAAAATTCCTGGTTCTGAGGGTAACGGAAAATTCAATGCCGGTCATAATGAAGAGGAAAATAATGGTGAAGGGGAAGAGGATGCTGGGGATGAAGAACATGAGTATTCAGTGGGTGACTTCGTGTGGGGCAAAATTAGGAGTCACCCTTGGTGGCCTGGACGAATTTACGATCCTACAGATGCGTCAGAGTATGCTAGAAAGTATAGTCAAGGGGGAAAGCTGCTTGTTGCTTACTTTGGGGACGAGTCTTTCTCTTGGTGCTCCCCATCTCAGTTAAAACCCTTTGCAGAGGATTTTGAAGAAATGTCGGGCCAAAGTAATTCTAAGAGCTTTGTAAATGCCGTGCAGAATGCCGTAGATGAGATACGTAAGCTTGTGGAGTTCAAGATGACTTGCTATTGCATATCTGACAAAGATCGAGTTGGGTTTGAGAGAGATGTGGCGATGAATGCTGGAATCAAGGAAGGAGTACTTGTGCCTGACTGTGATGTAAATAAACTTTTAATTTTTCTTAATGGACAATCAGAATTGCTTTCAACGCTGAGGTCTATCGCTAAGGGTGTTTCTAATACCAGTTTGCCTGAGTTTACGGTGTTGAGGAATTGCCTTGCAGCATTTTATCGAGCAAAGGGAGGTCACAAACTGCCTTTGTTCTATGAACCTGTGTCTATTGAAGGCCTGGAAGACAAGAGTAGGAATGTTGGAGTAACAGATGTAAAAGATTTCAGTGGTGTGGTGCAAGTTCCTTTTGGAGGTCCTGTGGAAGAAGTATGGATTTCATCGCCAATGCATCCAGGATTAGGTCAAGCTGATCAATCGTTGCTGCAGAAATGCTTGGGATTAATGGATGACAAGCTCTATGAAAGAAGGAAGAAGAAAGCTGTTGCTGAACTTATTGAAGAAGACATGGTTGTAAAACCTGATAACGAAATGGGGAGTTTTAAGGATGTAACAACACCAGGCAAATTGGTGAAAACATCTGGAAAGGAAAAAGGGAAGAGCAGTGATGAAGTTGTAAGTCAGGATGGTGTTGATTTGAGTTCTCCATCAGGGAAGAAGAGGGGGAGACGGAAGAGGTCGGAGACTGAAGGCTCTGTTAAATCGCAAGAGAATAAAGTTCGGAGAGCCAAAAATGGTGGTGGTGAGGGGGAAGAAGAATCTAAGGACGGTGTGTCTAGTGTTGGGAACGAAGATACAGATGCCAAAGAAGAAACTGAGATGGGTTTGGCCTCAGGGATCAAGAGGGGTAGAAAGAAGAGGGTGGAGACTCAAGAATCTGCCGAGATGAAAGTTCCGAGACAGAAAAATGGTGGTGGTGGTAAAGAAGGAATTAAGAAGGAGGGCGGTGTGTCTAGTATTGGGAATGAGGATATGAATGCCAAAGAAGAAACTGAGAAGGGTTTGGTTTCTGTGAGGAAGAGGGCAAGAAGAAAGAAAGCGGAGACACAAGGATCCGAGAAACCTGCAGAGAAGGAAGTTGAGAGTGCTAAAAATGGTGATGCGGAGGGAGATAATTCTTTGAGTGTCGGGAAGGATGATAGCATTCCCAAAGAAGAAACTGAGAAGGGTTTGGCATCGAGGGAAAGGAAGAAGAGCAGATACTTATCACCTCCTTTTGCAGGTCTAAAGAAGGGGGGAAGAAACTCAAGCACCAAGGACTCTTTAGATGCGGAATTCGAGAAAATTGCTAAAGTTGCTCGAGTTGGGGAGCGGATGATCAGTGCGGCTGGTCAAATCATCGGATCACCTTCTTTTACAAGTCTAAAGAGAGGGGTAAGAAACTCAAGCATCGAGAAAGACTCTGTCGATGCAGAATCCGAGAAAATTGCTAAAGTTGCTCGAATTGGGGAGCGGATGATCAGTGCGGCTGGTCAACTCATCGGATCACCTCCTGTTGTGAACTGCAGTGATGAAACCAAGGTTGACTCAGTTGCTATCTCTACTCCTAACCCTCCAAGAGAAGATCAGAAGAAGATTATAGACACTGTCAAACTCAATGCTGATACAAAGGAAGTAGTAATTGAAGTAAGGTCTGCAGCTACTAACCCTCTACAGTTGAAGGAGAAAAGTGCAGTTGATATATTTTTGGAGTTTATTTCTGAGTTCCGTAGTGCGCTATACTTAAATGGGTCAAAGTACAAGATTTTCCACAGGGGTCAACCTGGTAGAAAGAGAAAGTTGCTGAGCTCTGGACATGACACTCAGAGTCCTGAATCTAAAACTCCACGAAAAAGAAATGCAAAGAAGGAACAAGAACTATCGGGTGTGAAAAAGCTTGAGAAAGATGGTGGGGAGTTGAGGAAGAAGAGGAAGAAGGAGAAGGTTGATAATAAGAAAAAAGGTGAAGCTGCTACCATGCCTGTGACCCTTATGGTGACGTTTCCCTCTGGCTTCTCTTTGCCTTCAAGAAATGACCTCAAGGCAGTGTTTAGCAAGTTTGGGGCTTTGAATGAGAAAGAAACAGAGGTGCTTTATAATTGCAGCTGTGCTATGGTTGTTTTCGTGAAAAGCTCTGATGCAGAAGAAGCATTCAATGCATCTATCAAGGAGAGCCCCTTTGGACCTGCTAAGGTTAGTTA
This sequence comes from Rhododendron simsii, assembly GCA_014282245.1. Taxonomy (NCBI): domain Eukaryota; kingdom Viridiplantae; phylum Streptophyta; class Magnoliopsida; order Ericales; family Ericaceae; genus Rhododendron; species Rhododendron simsii. Next base: position 5,780,285 of record CM024960.1, read on the forward strand.
TCGGCTCAGATATTCTTTGGACGGCTATGAGAAAGTAGCTTCTCCTTCTTCTAAGGAGAGAGGCGAAAACCCGGTTGATGATGCATCTCAAGTTCTCTTCACTGTTAAGGAAAAGCTTGAGCTGATGACCTTGATGCTGGAGAAGTCTGATGGGAATATGTTACCTGAGGATCAATCTAAGTTGGAAGTTGAGATGAAAGGGCTTTTGGAGGTGGTAAATACAGTGACCTAGTCTACAACAGCTAAAATGGAGTGAGTAAGTTCAATGTGGAGCCAAATTTTCTTGTCTATGTGATTGATGGTTGGTGTCCCACTCTTTTTGCTTAGGAATATATGTCAATGTTTTGTTCATAGTTACGGTGGTTGTATCAAAGAATGTAGGAGAAGAAAACTCTCTTTGGAGTTACTTGGGTATATCCTTTCGGTCCGTTGCTTTTGTTTGCTGTCTTGTAAGAAAGCTGCTTGTTCTTGCCCATGATGGTAATCAATATCAGTGACTCTCTCTCTCTCTCTCTCTCTCTCTCTCTCTCTCTCTCTCTCTCAATTGAATTGTTAGTTGTGATCTTTATTTATTAGTCTCTTAATTCGGCCGAATTTTGGATATGTTTCATGTGAATATTGGTGGGTTTTCATGGATTGTTATATATGGCTTCAGTGGCCCAGTTAATCTGATTCCTTATGCCTAGTTTTGTGGCGTTAGTCGAAAGAAAACCTCAGTAAATAAGGAATTATGAAATCATCATGGAATAAGTCCTGTATCAAGTAGAGATGGCTTCAGCAGCAGATCTCATGGTCCACATTCAGCATGTCTAGGGCCTAGGCATTCAATTTCGATAAGCTGTATTTGGGTTATGAATTTGTGAGAGATTTTTGGGAGGAAGAGAAAGGGAAGGGAAACAAAGCTTGGATTTGTAGAGGGAAATCTACCTTATTTTCTTTTGATCTCACATAATGCCTCCACAAACCTGACATCTAAACACAGCTTAACCCAGACTGAATCAATATCCCACCTGATCTCACACTCCAGTTGGAGGAATTATGATTGGGGTTTTTGTGAATCAGCCAAATGCTTTTGAGCATTAGATAAGCATGTGCCAGTATAAGCACAAGACTCCACATTCTGACAAATGCAATAAACTAGCATAGCCTGACAAATAGTTGAACCAGATTTCATTTCCAAAGCACTACTAACATCTCTACAGGGCCAGGCCAAATTTCAACATATTGGCTGGTCAGAAATAAGGACTAACGAATGCAAAATCAACTGCTATATTTTTCCTTTTTTTCAGTGCGAAAACAAACTCCAAATGTACCTCCAAACCTGGGGAACAAAATGATGGAAACTGAGTTTACTATGGTCAAAGCCACCGAGAGACATTGAAGAACAAGAAGGGAACAAGTTCATATGTAATTTATTTGCAGGCAAAAGTTCCGGTTCTATTCGAAGAACTAAATGTATCAAAGCACGTCCAGTACAATTAGTCATCGATTGGGTCCTGAGGAGCCTCATCAACCTTGCGCTTGATCGTGACGACAGGGCACTCAGCATGCTTCGCACAAAATTCACTCACAGTGCCTACAAAAACCCTGCAAACCAGATTTCCAACGCGTAATTGCTTAGAAATTTGGGGTTTAAACATAACTATTACTGTACAGTAGTTTCCTGTCCTAGAAGATGAATCATTATTTCGGAAAAGCAGAAGCATACACGCATGTTAATTGACATAGGGGAGAGAGAGAGAGGGGGGGATTGTGGTGGGGTGGGATCATCAAGTCCGTCTTCCTCGGTGAAATAATTTACAAGAGAAGTTAGGAAATAATGTCCAAAAAAACATCAAGCATCTACATTAGATTCATAAGAAAACTTGAACATACCTTTGGAAAGGTCCAAGACCCCTGCTTCCCACAACCAGCAAATCAGGCTGGACTCGGTTGACCTCATGGCAGATTACTTCCTTTGGATCACCTTTCTTGATCCATGCTTCACAAGGAACCTACAATATTTTCAGCATCACGACAACCAATAAGGCATTGTAAATTTGTAATTTGTACGGAACATTACACCACCTAGTGTGTGTGAACATGCAACAAGGAGAGAAAGAGGCATGTACGCATTTAAGACAATTTTTCAGTACCCCAATCTCATGACATCTGTTGACAAAGTACTCAAGCAAATGGAGTCCTCTTATCTTGTTCCGGTGGTTCAACTTCTTAAAATCATCAGGAGACGCATATATACTATCCATATCGTCAAAACCTAGCCAAAACACATTAAAGAAGAACCATCAGCTAGTAAGAGAAACAAGAAAATAAGAGCTGTCTCGACATGCAGATGTATGGAATTCATGATGAAATAGACAACATCAAGGAAAGATGACAATACATACAATAAGAATAATGATTGCTAGATAATTGTACAAAAGGTCGAGCCAGGTTAGGTATGTGGGGGAAACAGGTCTGTAGGTAATCGTCTTAAACACATTGAGATCCTTCCCTATCTGCGGGGTCAGATTTAGCATCAATGGCCTGCAGCAAGACCATTCTCACCCTTGTCCATGAATACACTCAGAATGAATGTTGATGAGTAAGATGCAAACTCCACAATGTTTGCTAGCTAAATACGAGAGTTACTGCGTGTTAGTCAATGAGCCCAGTTGTCCAATATGCTTCTTAGCGCCAAATCTTAAGAGTATGGAAAAAACGATTATACTGTTGAAATTTCTGAGATTTCTGCTCCTCTACCGGCAATCGGGATGTAGAGAAATGTCATGACCTAGATATTACAAATCATTCCGCAGATACGAGCGAAATACATACAAACACTTCTCCACACTGAGGCTAAGTTAATCCTAAATTATCGCTCTAGTATTTTTTCGGTATCATTTCCTTTTCCTAATTTTTTATTTAGCTTTTCGCCATATGAGTTAATCATTCATCAAGGAGTACAAATCAGAACTTGCGAACCAAAAGCAAAAACAATTTACTAAAGGCGAACAGAAATTGAAGTCTTCAATTAGTGTTGTGACATGTGAACTTTAAGCAACTTCGGTCCATATTTTAATACTTCTCTGATTCCTATCGTCGAGAGGAATGGTCAATCTAAAAAAAATTAACGCGAATCTAAAGGAAAAAACAGTATCAAAACAACAATTTAGGATGAACTGGGCCTGAGAACTCTTATTATTATATTCTTCGTTTTTTAATACAAAAGGGGCAACGACGGCCGCTCGTTGAATGTGAAATTTCAGTCCAATCGACAAGTGAAAATAGTGATCCATCAATTCACAGTTCAGATTGGTCCGCGTGCCCATTATTAATTGAACGCCACAACATAATCTAAAGAGTGTACTGCAAATACTTAACACGTACGTAGACCTTAAAGCAAATTCAATTAACCAACCCTAATAAGCGAAGAAATCAAAGATCCAGACGCCCTCATTCATGCAACAGTATATTGTAATTTGTACATATGTTGAGAGAGAGAGAGAGAGAGAACCGTCTTGGTCGGGGACTTGGACGTGGAGGAAGAGGAGAGTGAAGGCGGAGGTGTTGGTGCGAACGATCTTACTGAGAGTCCATTCGAAAGCTCCTTTGCTGCTGATGGAAGCATGAGGGTATCCCTTTATCGTCGACTCGTTCACTCCCACCATTATCCGAGTCTGCGATGATTCCGCTACTCCGCCGTCCATTGATCGATCTTCGTATAACCTTCTCGCTCACTCAGTCTCTCTCTCTCTCTCTCTCTCTCTCTCTCTCTCTAAAATCTCTCCGTTTTGAAGGAGTGATTAATTTCTTTCCTTTTAGAGTATGAATTTGTAGAGTATTACGTGGGGTGGGGGCATCGTCGTCCACTCCACCGTGCGCGGTACCGACATTTGGTCCAGCAATTGTTACGATGCGCTGCAACGTGTTGGCATTACGAACGAGGGAGCCGGGGGCGGGACACGAGACCGACTCAAACACCCAATATATACACTGTCTTCCTTTAAGGGGCAGTAGTGTGTTGTTCCGGCCGAGCGGAGCTCGCTTCGGTTTAGCATCGATGATTGAAAACATTCACTTTGTAGAGCTTACCAAGTAGAACATGTGTACCAAAAATCAGTTTGATTGGAAATCATTAAGTGGCTGATTGGAACATTTTTATCTTGAAAAGAATGGATCCGAAATGCTGGATCAAATCCACTGGAACTCATTATTGGCAAGTTATATGTGTTCCGATCAGATACTTTATAATATTGGATCGATTTGATTTTTGGTACACTTGATCTGCTCAGCGAGCTCTACGAAGTGAACGTTTTCGATTATCAGAATGAGACCAGAGCTGGCCCCATTCGGCCGAGACAGCAATCTGCTGCCTCTTAAAGAGACATGAGCTCCCCCGCCTCCAGCATAATTATGTGAGAGTTCTTTTCTTATTCAAATTTTTTTTTGCATTTGTTACTTGTGTTCAATTATTTTTTTTTTTGTGAATTATTGCTTCGTCATGACAAGAGAAATCTAGAAAATAAAAAATTAAAATCGATACCCAAATTTCTTTGAATAAAGACAAACATAAGTCTCTTATTGGCCGATTTTTGTCTTTATTCAAAACAAAATTGAGTTTCGATTGTAATTTTTTACTTAATAGATTCCTCCCATCATGACGAAACTAATCCACAAAAAATAGACGCAAAACTAACAAATGCGAAAAAAAATTGAATAAGGACAAAAATTATTCATTTGGATTATTTGGTCAAAATAGGTTTTAGCATACACATTTATATATGTACATCTTGGAAATAAGGATACATATTCCATTTTATTTTTCAACTTTCCTTGTATGGTTCAAATGGAGGGCTCCGGAGTCCGGATAGAGGGTGATCTAAAATCAATTGAGTTTGTGACGACATTGGTCGCAATGGGAAGGATGCTAGAGTTTGTGCAATTCTAAGGGATTGGAATGGCTCCTTGTCCTTGGTGGATGGATATTTGGGATCACTCAAGATTTCTGACGGCTCAAATCTCATCTTAACTGATTTGGGGTATCAGGCAATTCCATCAATCGATTTGCAATTAGGTTTCAATTTTGCTTGGGTCAATACAGAAGCTAATGAGCTTGCCCATGCAGTGGCATCTTAATTCCTGTTAGTTGGGCGGCTTCTCCCCTATTCTTGTTCTTTCTGTTTTAGCTTAAGTGCCTGCTCCTTCTTTGTAGCCCAGTTGGGCAAAGTTTTGGCAATGAAAATAAAGTTGTATTCAACTCGGCTCGCTATTCCTATCCTGCGATTACTTCAGCCTCGTTGTAAGCCCGCAATGGTGATCCGAATAGTTCATTCCTTGCGCGTAACCTTAGAAGAATACTCCCTAGAAAAACTAGTCTGATCAAACCGGTACAGAATCAAATGAATAGGATAGATGATCCTTGTGCTTTTAATCTTAAATTGCTTTGTTACATATTTGTTCGTGCATCATTCAAAGTTCGAAGATTGATTTTTTTTTTTTTTAATATTTTCACCTACATCAGTCTTCGAACTTCGAACGATTCTGTACCCGTGATTTTAATCTTAAATAGAGTAGATGATCCGCGGGATTTTATCACAGGTGATCTGTGCAATATTTTCAATACCTTCACTTATTTCTAACCTCAATATTTTCATTTATTTTGCGGATTAGATTCATCCTCATTCCCTGAGATGAAATATCTACCTTCCGTGCCTATATTACAAAGATGGGCCAGTCCGATTGTCCGATAAAGATCCGAACGGGAAAAAAGTAATAGTAGTACTAGAAAATTTAACCGATAAATACTAATCTCAGGTCTCTAACAGTCATTACTACATTGCATTGTCCTTGACATCAGTCCACAAAGCTTGGTATTTGACAACTTGAACCGGACTGAAAAACTATCAGAAGAGGCGTTTCCTCCTGATAACACACCCGTTTGCATCCCGGTTTCGCCAGCCAATTTTAGTAGCTCTTCCTCTCTCTGAATCACTTGATCGAAGCAAATGTACCTTCCGGATGCTGTCTTGTTCATTGCCTCGAAAGCGCATACGTGTGCTTCCGCTAATCTATTTACGTCAACGGTAGCCAGCAATCCGTCCCTGTACATCTCTCGAGCTCCTAAATATATGATTGAATTGAATAATGTCAGTGATAGCCCCTCAAATCTTTTACATCCATAAATGTATGTACGGGTGTTCTAGTGCGTTTTTTGCGATTCGATCAAGTGAGATTCATGAGAGGTGTGAAGATTCTCACGTGATCCAATGGCCAGAAATACACCATAACGCCGGGGTAAATATTTTTGGGTACAGGAGATCTAGAGTGAAGTACTTAAACATTAGTTGGTTCATTGGATTCAAACAGGATTTTTAATTTCCACATGGCGAAAAATCCGGGTTGGAAGGATGAAGATGATGTGTCACCTTTGAGGTAAGCAAACGTTGGTGTTGAATTCCTGTGAGAAAACTCAGGACCAGTGATGAGACCTGGGCATAAAGTTACCAGCTTGAACTCCTTGCGTTCTGCTATCCTCCATGCTGCTTTCTCTGCCCTTAGTTTGCCCAATGCATACCAGAGCTGTCATATGTTTAACACCAAGGTGAGTTAGTAAAACATCAAATTCACCAAAAGGGACAATCTCCGTATGAAGAACTATCGATAGACAGTAGACAAGTGAGTAATTGGTATATTTGGTTTTATAGTTTCATGGAGAATAGGTTTTCAAATTAAGCCGCCAATTAAATGATTTGTTCATGTGTTGATAGATGTACGAAGAGACTGATTTTTTGGGATGCTGTTCGAAACATCACTGTGGACCTGCGATGGGACCAAACCGTCAGTTTGGGGGGGGATGTGGCTAAAGGTACGAGAGAGCTTTATCGGTTTATCCCTACCTCCAAGATAACAGGAAATCTCGTAGCAATTACTAATCCAGTGATCACTAGCTTCACACTAACAATTCAGGATCCTCTCAGACAAGTTTCTTGTGAAATAATTCTGCCCAACGTTCTTTGACCAACTTGCGATTAAAATTTGCAAGTGATGCCAACCCTTTTACCAAAACAAATCATCCCATAGAAAATTATTTTGTACACCTAGAGCTTGAGGACCTTTTCCACCAATACTGGTGAGAGCACCACCACAAAAACTGTGTCCACCATGCGCCGAGGGAGGGCCACATTGGTGCATCCTCACGTGAAGGATTCATTCTCGTGTAAGGTAACAAGAGTTGAGGAAGTACCTTTTTCTCTATGCAGAACGGTTCATCGCTCCAGCAGTCATGGTTAACAAGGGTAGATAGGTCACTTCGAGACTTGTCTCGCCAGATGCAGGCCAAAAGAGAGGAAGTGAGTACACAACTTCTTACAGAGGATGTTCTTGCACATGCTTCCATAACGTTCTCTGTTCCCTTCACTTCTATCTCCGCCATCCATTTCTAACAACAGAAAAAGTTTTAGCTCCATTACTTAGCTAAGTGTAAATCCAAGTACAAAGTAGCAAGAGTTCAACTTCAACCTATTCCAGTTGACAACTTGACATGAAATACGAAAACAATTTTACCAACACAAAGGGGAATTCAAGATTTACTGCAAATGGATGGGCAAAGCGGGTACGAATCAACTTGTTAAAGTCCACACACACGCGCATTCAATGTCCATTAGCGTGTGGATTCGGAATCAAGTCTAGGATTGCTTTTGGATTTCCTTGTCTCTTGCAATTTTTCTTGTACAAATTAGTGGATATAAGGGGAAAAAACTAACGCAATACAATCTCTTATTTATCTAGCAATCAAACCTAACTAAATAACCTAAGTGGGCCTTACAAAGCTACTTTAAGACACACTAGCGATATAGAAACAGGATGAGGCTGGTTATATGATCTTCTATTTCAGGCGAGTAGAAAGACATATATCAGTACTAATGAATAAAGTCACACAACATATCATCCCAACCCACAAATCTTTTTAAGTGGAAAAGGTAAGTAAACTACTAGTACATCTAACCTTTTCACTGTTTTTGAGTTACAATAAAAAAAGATTTTTTAAAATGTCACTTTTTACTTTCCCAGCATTACAAGCACAAAACTTTCTGGATCCAGCACGAAAAAACAATATGCAGATAGAACAGTGATTATAACCATTCAAATAGATATCTACTTTTCACCTTGGGAAAAGGGGGAAAAAGTTCTCTTGAAATGTACAAACTCGTGATGCAAAGGTAACCACTTGACCAGTGGCGGACCCAGAAAATCACAACGGTGGGGCCCATATTATTTTGTAATCTTGAAGAAAAAAATTGTAAAAAAACAAATGACACAAAGCTTAAATATTCAGTACCAAATAAAATTATATAATGTGTATGTTTACTAAAAAGTTTCTACAATATATGTACCTTTAAGGTATTTCTCCATGTTTTCAATAATAAAAATAGTTCTCCTTGACTTTATTCAATAAGATAAACTTCAAATACTACCCAGTTAGACGAAAAGCCTTACCAATGACGAAGTACAAAATTTTACAAGTGAGGCTACAAAATACGTTAAAAGCCCTAAATTTTTCAACATAGAAAGTCGTGATTTGTTTATCAAAAAAGGTACTCCTAATTTAGTTAACAAGAATTCCTAACTCAAGATCAAAATCAAAGCTCCAATTTCAAGGTAGAGTAGTCAATATGTCATGTATCAAACAAAAAACCACCCCGGGTTCCGGGTTTGGCCAAATGGGAATGAAAAAATAATAATGTTTGTCCTTCATGAGGTCGTATGTTCGAATTCTGCTAAGGCAAACATTCCAAATCCTTGGGGACACTAGAGGGATTGTCTGTTTATTAAACTTCAATACCCCGGAATCAGTCGAGGTGCGCCCAAGCTGACTCAAATATCTGGTTATCAAACCAAAATTGCAGCGGTGGGTTAGCTATTTTTTTTTGGTCAAGTGATATACATCAGCAGGGGTTAGTTGGGGGTGGTTAGTGTTAGCATAGGGGGTCCAGAGGCTATCCATAGCCCCGGCCCCAAAGGGCTTGCCCCCCGTGGGGCTCGAACCCAAGACCTTCCACAAAGGGGAGGCAAAGACTTACCAACTGAACCAAGCAATTACAAAAAAAAAAAAGGGATACTTAAAGAATCATCCTCAAAATCCACTCTCTTTAAGATTTCATCCTGCTCAATTTTGGCACTTATGTTTTCATCCTCACTCTTTTTCAATTCCGAAAGTGCCCATATATATATATATACATATACATATATATATATACGAGGCGGTTCAAGGGACCTCTAAAAAAACCTCTAAAAAAACCCCCCCAAATCTTAATCTCATAGTTCCCGATTAAATTTTGATGATCCGAGCCGCTCAATGTGTGCAGAATGTGATTTTAAGGGTGTCCGCGAGAAATTGACAAAAAAAATGACCTTGAAGGGCTTGATTTGAGCAGTTTTTTATTAAACCGTTCAATAAAGTTCAATAAAAAACTGTTCGGATGAAGCCCTTTCCGGTCATTTTTTTTGCTGATTTCTCTTAGTTAGCCTTAAAATTACGTTCTGATTATATTGAACGGTTCAGATCATCAAAATACGATCGGGAACTATGAGGGGTTTTTTTAGAGGTTTCTTTAGGGGTTCCCGGAACCGCCCCGATATATATATATATATATATATATATATATATATATATATATGCCTCTCGTCCCGCGACAGAACCGGCGATCAGTGGTCATTCAATTCCTAAAATTTCGGCAAATTTTTAGGATTTCCTTATCTGGTGCAACTATTCCCATAAGGGATGAAATCCCTTTCCATTATCACCAAATTTTCAAAACAGATCTGTCTCACAAACCGGCTCCCATCCCTCCGATGGCCAGCCCCGTCGCGAATCCGTCCCCCATCCCCATCGCGCATCCCCATCGACGTCCTCCACACCCCCGTCCTCGTCGCTCGCATCCCTGTCCCTGTACGCTCAATCCACGTCGGCGAAGTAGCGGCGTTGGTGGCAACAGCAGCGGGAGGAAGACGAAGACGCCGACTGGAAAGCCACCATCAATTCTGTCGCCTTCGTTGCCACTACTGGTCGCATGTCTACCGATGACCGACGGCAATAACCAGGTGTTTAGAGAGGGTTCACGAAACGAGAATGAAAAAGTTTTGGTCTTTGAAATGAACCATGGCAGGCTATTTCAAACCAGAACGGTACATCGCCTGTTGATTTTTTTTTTCCCAATTTATTGAACCGTAATGATCAATTTGGTTCACGGTTTAAATTATGTAATGGCATGTGTAATGGTTACATAGTAAAGCAGAAATTAGATTTTTGGTTGTTTTGTTAGATTCCATGATTTCTTATGTTTTCATGGATAAGAATCGTATTACGTGCTTCTGTGTTGGTGATAAAGTGGTCATGTTTTATGAAAATAACATGATAAGTTGATCATACTTTAGCTTTGTGAATTATAGGTATTGGCCAACCAGAGATGATAAAGTGGTCATATTTTATGAAATTAACATGATAAATTGACTACATATTTGCATGTATTGATAATGTTAAAATGCTCGCATATTAACCCAAATGCTTATATTTTTAATTGATCTTATTTCATGAAATATGGTTAAATTACCATCAAAATAGGTGTTATCGTTATCAGCGTTTCATGGTTAAATTACCATGTTGATTTCAACGTTTCATGACTATTCGTAATCTAGCTTGAAACCGATTTAATAAACATAACATAACCAATCATATTAAAATTACCAAAAAATCATGATATATGATTGTTTCGATGCGATTTAATTTGAAATATAAAACTTATAGGATAAAAAATAAAAGTAATCAATCATATTTAAATTTACCAAATCCCACTGAATTAGGAAAACAATCCAATCCTATCCCACTAAATTGAGAAAATAATCAAATCCAATCCCATTAAATTAGGAAAGCAATAAACATAATATATTTATATCATAGTGAAAAGGGTAAGAAAGGTAATTCACACACTAAGATGATGAAAATATAAATACAAAAAAAGGGCGGGATGAATTCTTACATGACATGAATAAAGAGGATGAATATTTAAATATTCCAAAAAAAAACCCTCTGATTTGGATGGGGCACGTGACCCCACGTGTCCCTTATTGCGTCCGCCCCTACATGTGACACCTATTATGACAATGAAAGGGCCGCGCGATCATCTCACTAAATTTTTTTTTTCATAATTGATATCTGGCAAACTTGACCAACTAATCTGAGAGCAATAAAGTTGTCCACTAGCGGGGCCCAAGTAAAAACGAAATAAAACTAGACCCAACACATGAATAATTGATATTTGGAAGTCGGAGATGGCCATTACCTGGATATGAAAATCCATTTATCCAGTATTTGTTTACTTTTTGCTACCCATCCAGATTTCCATATCCCCTTCCAACGTGATAAATTTTGGACACCTCTGAGGTGTCCAAATCATATCTGCCTCTTGGCCCTCTCCATCCCGCGGTAATACTCCTTTTAATCATTATTGTACTTAATCCATTTTTCATATTCTAATATAATCTCTCTTTCAATCATATCCACCTCTTTATTTCTCTCGTAATATATCCCCTTATCCACTAAAAATTTAATCGCAAACAAAAGAGCATGAGTGTGAGTCGAACCAAGACTAAAAAATTCCTAAGACCCTGGTTGCAGAGTGAACACAGCGAAGCATGCGGTTCATGTGCCTGATAAAAAAAAATGTAGATACTCAAATCGTCTGCAATGCAATATTATTAAAAAAAAGTAGGAATTATTGGGACCAATTACTATTTCAGCTTTTCAACCCGTCATTATAAATGCAAAGACTACTAAGAAATCGACAGAAAATCGAACCATTTGGTGGAGCCGCTGCCAATCAATGCAAAACAAGTAGCTACTTCAAATTGGCTACTTGCATACGCAAAATAAAGCTACAAGAATTATTAAGGGCTTGTTTGGATACGAGGGAAAGAGAGACTCACAGAATAGCCAGCGAGGCCAGCTGGGTCAATGAAACCGGCGGTGTGAAACACTCCACGACAACCATCGAATGCTTCTGATATGCTCTGCACATCAGAAAGGTCCCCCATAACAGCGCTGATATTGTTGTTGTTGGTCCCCCTCATCTCCCCCGACATTTCCATCTCTCTCAGCTTCTCTCTGTCTTCTGCACAATTTTCAATTCAAACACCCATTAACCGACCAGGATGAGTATTTCCAAACTACAAAATTGACAGCATATATAAGTTCTTCCGGCTGGCTCTGTTTTAAATTTACTCCGACTATTTGTTTAATAGTTCTCAATTAGGTCTATAATATAAAGTTATTAAAATTATGAAACCCACTATAAATTATATAATCGTTTAAAGAATTATATAATCGTTTAAAGAACGAGAATAACGAAAATTTACCAACAGGGACAGAGGGAGTACGGAAATAGAGATAAAGATGAAGTCACGGTCATGGAGTGAAAATAGATTCGAAAAAGAACCTCGTGCCTCGTGGTGGACGTGGACCTATCAAGCCCAATTATGCAAATTCCTTGTTTTCTCCTAGAAGAGTATGGAACCAGATCGCAATTCATGAAACTAGTCATCATCAAAATAAAACAAATCCAATTCTGGTCTTTTAGCCAACATGAATAATAAAAATTTGGGCACTTACCTCTACAATTCCCATTTCCCGTAAACCAAACAGGGGGCGTAATAGTACTATTAGGGGTTGGATTAGTGATCTTGGCATGTGATTAGTTTTGCTCTCTCTTAAGATGTTTGATTTGCAAGTAGGATCTAGGTCCCTACACACCTTCAAATTATCCCACTAACTATTTTATATTTTTAGATTATTTGGAAAATTCTATAGAATCGACCCCGCAAGCCCTGCAAGTTTCTTGAGTGAAAAAAAGTAGATAAAATTTTTATGTGTGAACAAACTTCTATAATTTCAAGTTCTTGAACATTTTTCAGTCGTGGTTATCCAACTAAATGTAATTATATATACATACACAGTTACAATTTCGTCTTCTTCTCAGAACTAGTACATAGCAATATTTAAAATAGACTAGTATTAATGTAAAAAAAACACGTAATTTGAGCTCGAGCTCGCTGATTAAATCTGAGCTTGCTGATTAAATCCTGCGTCCACGACTGCTAAAAAAAAGCTGTTGAGGCCACCTCACGGGACATACATGGGGTACGAGTGGGGGATGTGTGTGGTATAAATCGTAAGAATTAATTCTATATGCGCACAAATTGACCCAAGACACTCTAAATAATAATAAAAAAATGTACTAGTGTTTACCTTCGTTGGTGACAATAAGTCGGACGGAGTAACCGCGGAGTAAGAGGCGGTTAACGATAGCGATGCCGAGGAACGATACGCCGCTGGTGACGCAAACCACCTTCTCTTCGGCCGTCGCATGCCGAGCTGGGTCTCTGAACTCGTCTCCCTCTTTCCCCCTGCGCATCCCGGCGCAAGATAGCAGCATCCGGCGGAATTCCTCGATTTCCAACTGCTGGGTCTCGTATTGCCCGATTATCCCCATCGCAGAAGAGGATGCGAGTGGTCTCACAGACTTGCTACTTCCTTCCCGTCCCTCGAATCTAATAAGTGCCGATAGAAGTCGCCACGAGAGAGACAGAGAGAGAGAGAGAGAGAGAGGAATACGATTTAACTGGATGGCTTGTCGCGTCATGCAATTTGTACATGGATTTCGGTTCAGCTTTATGAACAGCCGCAGGGATGGACCATCGGCTTGGCTTACTTCATCCGCTGAGCCTGTCCGAACTAAAAACACCAACGGCTCATGTGCCAGACCGAATATAAACACACATACTCCGTATATGTTATCACTACTAGCATAAAGCCTAGATCTAAAGACCCAAATAAATAAGAAGGGACGCTCTGTTCGTTTACAGATTTATTTAGTCATTTAAAAATAAACAATCAAAAATACTTGAGCGTATTTTTCAATTTCATTAATTGAAAATGTTGAACAATTCATTAGACGACAATCCCAAAAAAACTAATTAAATAGTAGGCATGTTGATAGGCTATTCACAGTTTTGTGTTTTTTGTAGGCATCCTACATAAATAAGGAGAACACATAAATATAAGTCTCTGTTTATTATTCCAATTAATAACAGTTTATGATCGATATAAAATTATTGTTACCTTGTAATACGTATATACACTCTTGAGATCAATCAACATCCAACACAAATGTCACTGAATAGATAGAGTTTACTTCATTTAGATTTTTTCGGCACTGTAACTATAAATGTATAGGCTCACTTTGTGTAGGATGCTATATAATTTTGAATCATTTTCAATCCATTGTCCTGCAAGAATGATAAATGATAAGTCCATAAATGGATAGGTTTGCTCTGTGTAGGATACTATATAAATCAATATATTTGGTTTTAAGGAGTTCACCTTTGATTTCATTTTTTTTGAAATAAGTAGGTGGATACCGGAAGACAAACTTTGCCCAAGTATCCTTGAGGGTGATTTTTATTGAATCAATGGAGTCTTTTATCATCATCTTCACATCATACCTTTTCAGACAAAATCACAAGATTTAGATGCTATACAATACATGGCCATGAAAAGAAACATTTTTGCTCATAGATTGCATTACCATAATCGATAATAATTGACCTAGGCACAAACAATCATGAAACTGAAATAAGATACACAACTATCCATCATACGGAATGAATTACCCGGTTACGTCAATTTAGTTATCCCAACTGGTAATTAAAATCCCACTAATCCATATTATAACAAAGAATGACCCAGAAATATTAAAATCCCACTAAAAATGACCCAGAATTTTTTTTTATAAAAAAAAAAAAACAAAATTTAGCCGAAACCCAATAGATTTTTGGGAACAAGCTACCATAAGTTTTTTTTACTTTTAATAATAACAAAGAACATTGTACGTGAAACTCAATTTGAGATTCATATCACGTTGGTAATCACCAAAATTCTAGGAACCCAAATTGAATCATGATAATGTGCATAAAAATATACAGTTCATAGGTGATTACTATTTGGAGGTGTATTATTTAAGTTTGGCACACCAATCATTTCTTGGACAGTTTCGCCTAAAGTTGGCACGACAATCTTTTCAACTACTAAAATAGAAACAGTCATCAAACATAACTAATATACACAACTATCCATCACGCAAAATTTTCCCCCCAATTACATTCATTAAACACAACGAAATTCATGGTCACGTAGACAATCATGCTCCTTCACCATCCAAAATACAGTATTAATGGAGAACGGGGCGTTAAAGGTGTTTACAAAAAACGAAAATAGTTAGCTAGAGTGGAATGACTATGAGTTAGTCATTTGCCGTTTCGATGAATGGCGTGCTTCTTTCGCCGTTTCGATGATTCTTTTGTCGTTTGAATGATCATTGTCAACGTCTCGACACTCAAGTATTTTTCTTTTTTCATTGGAGCGATTTACATTCGGGTTAACATTCGCACGATCCATCCTGTACAAAATTGATTGGTCATCCATGCACAAAGTGCGCAAAGGAAAAAATAATTATTAGCGATAAATAATTATTAGAGTGTTCGGGTGTTTAAATCTACTTTGTGCATAGCACGGGAAATCGACTCACACACCTTGAAATTGAATATATAAATCGACTCGTCCTTCGTGTACGGCGTGTACGTGAAAAGAAAAAGAAAAGAGTATTATTGACACATAAACGTACAAATAAGCACATCAAAGAGGCTTGCCCCGAAGTTGGAAAAATTGTTTGGCCGTCCCACCCTGATTCAGTATCTTGACACAATTTTCTTGTACCGTGAAAAGCAAAAAACAAGAGACGTAGAATGATTTAACAAACAAAAGTATCTGTTTATTTTTTTTTTTTTTTTTGCAGTATTTGTATTCAAAAAATTGATTAAAGAGAGCTATACCTAGAAAATAGCAACAGAGATTTGTTTGCTAAAAGGAACAATTAGTTATGGAAAGAAGAGAAAGATGATTGCTTGGTTTCCATTTGAAACTGAAGCAATTATTGGTGCAATTACGTATGGGAGAATTATGGAAAGAAGAATTACGTATGGAAGAATCAAGCAATTACTAAAGCAATTACGTTTGGAAAGAAGAGGAAGATGTTTTTTTTTTTTGTAATTTTTTTTTGAATATGTAGGTGTCACATGTCGCAACCACGGCCCTTCTCACTAGCCATGACTTTTGTTTGATATATAGTATAGATTTATGTCCTATATTTGCCACAAAGATATAAACGATTGAGATAATATTTCCGAGTTGTATATCCATATCGAACCGGTTATAGTAACGCTTTCTTCTCCTATATCCTTATTGTATTGCCTTCAGAAAAATAATTTATGTACCTCTTTTTACATTTCACATTCTCTTTTTTGTCTTTATCCGGATGAATTTACAATGTTACCATTTTACATGTGGAAATGTGGATTGAAAAAATGGCAACATAGTAAATTCTTGTGATTTGAGACCAAAAAAAAAGAGTGTGATTTATACGAAGGGAGAAATGTGAAAATCACTTCTCTATTTTCCCGTAATTGAGAAAATAGAACATATCCTTTCAATTCCATATACATCTGCTTATATCCACCACAAAATAAACCAACTATATACAAATTCCATCTTCTATGAATTACCTCAAATAAATAACCAACAACATTATCCCCCTATATGGATACATATCCGTCTTATTATCATACCCCCTTTGTCCAGATTTAATAGTCTTTTTTGGAAGTTCGTGTCACTTTTCAATAGATTATATCTTATAATTTATAATGTTTTATGTAATTTTGAAATTATTGTCTTACTTAACTAATTGAAATCTATCAAACAAAATTCATATTAAATATAAAATTCATTACTAATTTAAAAATATAACTTATTTTTTATCCAATTAAAATTGAACTTAAAAAATTATTAAATTCGGACGAAGGGGGTATCTTTTACATAGGAGCATGTACATCCAAAAATTAATCCTGTTGGCAAACCGCCCAAGAACTTTCAGCAAACTCGATAGAAGCAGCCGGCTCCACTATTGTCCGCCCGGCTTGGACGAGACGGCTTGGCTTAAAACAACAGCTCAGATGGGAAGAGGGGAGATTTCGGGATCAGTCACGTGCTGACCGGCCAGTACGCACGGGGATCGTGCATTGCAGCGCTACCACCCCCACGGTACTAGTAAAAAGAAATGATAGCGCGACGGTAGCTGTACCGCGAAATGTTTTTAGAACCAAAGTTCGGCGCTTTCTGAGCTTACGTGGTCTCTATTTATTGGTTGATATTCGACTGGCCTGTGACTTTAGACACGGCTGGCGTACACAGACAAGTTGTTCTTTTGTTTGTTTTTTTTAACAGCCAAAAGGGTGGAAGGTAGGGATGGCAATCTCGGCCGACCCGTTCGAACCCTCCCCTTCCCCGTCCGAAAAATTTCCGAACTTCGGGGATTCGTTTGGGGATCGGGTAGGGTATGGGGAATTTTTTTAAAAAATTCGGGGATCGGGTAGGGGACGGGGATAGGTCTGTCCCCGTTCCCCGTTCGTTCCCCGCCCCGTCCCGTCCCCGAATCCCCGAAATATATACTTATATATAAAAATAAATAAATATATACTATATTATATATCAGTCCTGTTTTGGTAATGTTGGAAAAACTATGAAACTATGAAATTAGTGCTGGCTGGAATTAACTTAATGTCGGAAAAATAATGTTGTAGATTAACTTATGTGTTGGAATTAGTTATTATGTGCTGAAAATTGATAATACTTGCTAAAACAGTGAATAACGTGTTGTTATGCGCTGAAAATTGGTAGTATATACTAAAATTATGAAATACAGGTGTAGGAAATGGAGGTACTATTATGTGCCGCAAATACAAATCCCCGAATCCCTGAATCCCTGTTTTGAATCCCCGTTCCCCGTTTGGGTCGGGGATGGAGGAAAAAAACAAATCCCCATTGGGGATCGGGTCGGGGATGGGGATGGGGTAGGGGGTGGAGGTAGTACCCCCCGTCTCCGACCCGTCCCCATTGCCATCCCTAGTGGAAGGAGCGACCGATGTAGCAATCTCCCTTGGGCGTGACTATAGGGGCTCCTTAGCCGCTGTGGAATGTCCGGTTCAAGCCATAGCTACTGTTCGAGAGGACAAACCGTCACTACAGCACCACCTACGTATAAGTGGACATAAATATTTACCCCCACATCACATTGTTACTGGCAAGACTCGAAACTGAGTTTCACCCGAGGATGGCACCCTACCCACTAGGCTACCATCTTCGATGGTCAAAGACAAATTCATCACAGAAGAAAACGAAGTCAACTAAATTTTTAAAATTAAGAGATTTGATTTTGTCACTCTCTTTTTTTCTAACGATACTTCTTTTCTCTTACTAAATAAATCATTTATATTGTTATTGCAGTGTGGCTCGTTGGCTACAAACCGCCTTCAGGCCTCAAGATCAATTTTCTGAATACCATACCGGCCAGGGTGCCGATTTTTCTACTCGTACGGTACGTTACGTACCGGTACCGGTCAGATACCGAGTACCGTTTCGGATTTACCGCAACTACAATATATATAATACTTATATATAATCATAATTCAAAAAAATCTCTCATACTATGCAATTCATCATACATTTTGTCCCACATTGCTTAGTTACAAAACTCTTTTCCATCTGAAATGACTTTGCACACTAGTGGACTTGTAAATGAGGACTCAAGAATAGGCCTCACGCGCTCGGGAAAATAGGCTGTGGCCGAAAGCAATTTGAAAAAACTGATTAGGAAACCAATTAATCGGGTGCGCGTCACGGGTTATTCCCGCGTAGGGGGGTGTAAATCCGGGATTTGAGTCTCGCATACGTACTATCGTTAAACCCACGGTTCGGTAAAAATTTCAAAAACATTTTATTATTATTTTTGGGCTTTTTTCTTTATTACCAGAAAATGATACTGTATAAAAAAAAAAAAAAAACCTATGCAAAATCTCGGCCGGAATTTCCGGTACGCCGGTACTGGCCGGTATTTTCCGAGATGACCGATATCGGCCGATAACGACCAATATTTGGTCCGAAATAGTATTGGGAGGGTTAGGGTACCGGTTTCTCTCAAATTCAGTACGTACTGGCCGATACGATACATGATTGATAACCTTGCTCAAGATGGTGAGCTATAGGGTTGGGCTTCAATGAATACAGTAACATTTAGATAGTATTCCACTTTTCCTTCTTTTTTAAAAAGTTCATTTTTTCCAAATTTCAAACTCAAATATAATGAAAATGAAAAATAATTTTATGATTTTTTTTTGCACCGTATTAAAGATTTCAATGAGATCTATTAAACAAGATCCATATTGGTAGAAAAATTATTTGTATAAATACATGATTTTTGACCTTGAAATTTGCCTTCTTTTTCAAAAACCCACTTTGTTAAAAGTGGAACGACCCCTTAACAACTTAGATGGTGAGCTATTGGGTTGTGCTTCAATAAACACAGTAGTAACATTTAACAACTTTGAAGTACGCCCATCTAGGGTTGAGCTGTAGCCTAGGTCCACTGTACAAACCTCCAAAAAAAAATTATAAATATCTAGTTTTTACTAGCAGCGGAGTCGCACTTTTGATTTGAAGGAGGCCAGCTTAATAATTATAACTTTTTTATCGAAACGATACTTATTATATCATTAAGTATTTGCTTTCCAACACATCAAATTTGTACATTGAAATAATTTTAGCCCAATGTGGTTAAACTATACCAATCATTTTGCTTTTTTTTTTAAAGCTATTTCAACAGTCACGTGTTTATTTTTCATTTATGAAAAAATTGAGAATGTAAAATAACTGATCTTTTTATCAAATTAAAAAAAATTATTAAGATTATAAGTACCTACGTGAATAATTATCGATAATATTCAAAATCAAGTATATAAAATATAAAAAACTTAAAACTCTAGGTCGGGACACCGGGCCCCAACATAGCTTCGCCCCTGATTTTTTGAAGCTCTAGAATATCCTTGTGATGTATATTAATTTTTTTGTTAGAATTAATCACATGTGTAATTCCGAAAATATCTGGTGTTTCGTTATGTTATTTTTATACTAGTTGGTGTTTCATCAATGCATCAATCACATTATAAATAGTTTTGGGCAAATAGATTGGCTTAGGGTATCCACAATACTATAATTAAAAATTGATAACCAAAAGTTGACACATCAGTTTTTGATTATTTATTTAATAAATTGTTAAGATTAGCAATGTAGATATCTACAATGGCATAATCAAAAGGATAACCAAAACTTGTCACATTATCTTCTCAAATTACAAAAAACTAAAAACTGTTGAACAATAGAAAATAATTTTTCTAAAAATAGTTTTGAAACTAATAAAAACTATTTACTACAAATATAAAATAGTTTTTGAAACTTTTTTCTAGAAAAAAAACTATTTTTAAAAACTGTTTTCTAAAAAATAATAATTTTTTAGTTTTATTTTTTAGTAACTTTTTTTTTTCCGAAAATATTGTTTGAAAAGAAAAAGAGAGAGGAAAAGGGAAGCGAGTTAGAACATTTTTGTATGTATAATAATTGGTGTATTTGATTGAGAATATGTAGGATCTATTAAATTTAGTTATTGTCAAAATGTTGCTAGTTTTGGTTATTCAAAACTCAAAATTTAATTATTTCTAAGAAGGTTGTTAAGTTTAATTATGGCATTATAAGTCATATTTTACACCAATATTGTTAATTTTAAAAATCTTTTACTTTTGATTGTAGTATTGTGATACTCTTATGTAGATTCTCATAGTCCTTTTTAAACTTATTATGTAGTAGTTAGATTGTATTGTTGGTAGAAGAATTGAATACTATTATTCCAATGACTTCCTCAACTAAGTAGAGAATTCTCAAAGAAAAAAAATATTCCATGAACTTCAAACGAATTTTCAAATCTTGCTTTGAAGTGGAGATCTCACCAAAAATCAAAACTTGAGAAACATTTGGGGTTAAATTTAGAATATAGGAGTGCACTGTAAATCTCCCTTTTACCTTCACAAGTCCTAATATACTATCAAATTTGGGGATTTTTAAAAAAATCAGAACAAAATTTTACCAAAAGGGACAGCACTGACGGTGGGACGGCAAGGGGAAGGCGAGACGGTGTGACAGCGGTGATGGTTGCATCAGATCGGCGTCGGTGCATCGGGGGAGGGCGTCGTGGTCGTGCGAGACTCTGGCTGCGACGAAGGAACGGCGATAATGGTTGCGTCAAATCGGTGTAGGTAAGTTCAGAGAAGGTGGCGATTGTGGTAGGCGTCGGTTGTGGTGGTGAAGAAGAGGAAGCTGCAGATTCAAATTCAATTTGGAGAAAAAAATGTATTTCCAGAGGAGAGAGAGAGAGAGTAGAGATGTTTCGGAGAAATCGGTCGTTGGTGATGAATTAGACAGTGTACCGGCGGGAACGTACTGTGTATGGAGGCCGAAAGAAGTCGAAAAATCGCCAAGTAGATGCAAAAAGAGCAATTCGACAGGAACGACAGCGTCAAAGCAGTGGATGTTAGATTTAGTGTTATGGTTCGTTATGATAACTAAAAATTATAGATTAAAAAAAACTCTTGATGAGGGCTGCTACTCCCCCCCCCCTCCCGGCCCCACCTCCCTTTCCCGGACTACCCCCTTCTCTCTCTCTCTCTCTCTCTCTCTCTCCCTTTTCTTTCTTTCTTTCTTTTTACAGTTTTACTTTTCTTTTTCTTTTTTTCTTTTCTTTCTGGTTTGATTTTTTTTTTTCATTTTATTTCTTTTTCTTTATTTCCGGTTTGAATTTCTTTTTCTCTTTAATAATAGATTCAAGTCTTTTTTTTTTTTGAAAAGTGGGTTCAAGTCTAATTCTAGACTTTGTAAACTAATTGAGAGAAAAAAAAGTATTTCAATTGATCATGTTTATCCGATTGTTTTCTTTTTTTTTTTTGTCCTTTACAGATTAAAAAATATAGTTATGAAAATAAGTGTTTCAATTTTCAATCCGTTTGAACCAGTGCAAAGATGTTATTTTTCTGATCATTT
This sequence comes from Rhododendron simsii, assembly GCA_014282245.1. NCBI lineage: Eukaryota > Viridiplantae > Streptophyta > Magnoliopsida > Ericales > Ericaceae > Rhododendron > Rhododendron simsii. Next base: position 5,802,354 of record CM024960.1, read on the forward strand.
CATCCTAAACGGTCGTAATAAATTTTTGGCTTCAAGGCCTTTCAATAGACACCCTCAGAGAGTCTTGAAATTAAATAATGAGTTTCAGGGTGTTTATTGAAAGATCTTAAACCAAAAAAATGATCTTTGCTCTGATTTAACTGAATTGCAAGTTAAAGTACTTAATTCTTGAATTATATTTTAAAATATACATAGGGTGTATTTATAGAAATTAAATAAATGGTTAAAAAATTAAGTGCTCTAAATTTCAATCCGTTTGAATGGGTGAGAAGATTTTATTTTTCTGATAATTTAATTCTAAAGGGTCATAATTAAATTATGACTATAGGACTCTCGTTGATTAGCCCTAAGAAAGTCGTAGAATCAAATATCTCTTAGGACTAACCAACGAGAGATCTAGGGTCAAAATTTAATTATGACCTTTTAGAATTAAATGATCAGAAAAATAAAATCTTCTCACCCATTCAAACGGATTAAAATTTGGAACACTTAATTTTTCAACATTTAGTTTATAGATTAAAAAATGGTTAAAAAATTAAGTGCTCCAAATTTCAATCTGTTAGAACCGATAAAAAGATTTTATTTTTCTGATCATTTTATCCTAAATGGTCATAATTAAATTTTGACTCTAGGACTCTCGTTGATTAGTCCTAAGAAAATCGTACAAATAAATATCTTAGGACTAACTAACGAGAGTCCTAAAGTCAAAGTTTAATTATGACCATTTTGGATAAAATAATCAAAAAATTAAATCTTTCTATAACTGATTGAAATTTGGAGCACTTAATTTTTTAACCTAATTTTTAATATATAAATTAAAGGTTGAAAAATTAAGTGTTTCAAATTTCAATCCGTTTGAATGGGTGACAAAATTTTATTTTTCTGATCATTTAATTCTATAGGGTTATAATTTTTTTTTATCTCAATTACTTTATAAAGCCTAGAATTAAACTTGAACCTATTATTAAAGAGGAAAAAAATTTAAACCGGAAAGAAAGAAAAAGAAATAAAATGAAAAAAAAAAACCAAACCAAACCGAAAACAAAAGGAAAAGAAGAAAGAAAAGGGAGAGAGAGAGAGAGAGAGAGAGAGAGAGAGTAGTTTCGGAAAGGGTGGTGGGGCCTGGGGAGGGGGGGTGTGTCAGGGGGGAGTAGCAATTTGCCTCTTGATAATTAAAGAAATTTTGATGGACTATGTGTCTTTTAATAATTATTTCTAAGGCTCTCTTCTCCCCTCTATAAAAAGGTAGAATACACATCACTTGTTCTTACGATTTTTCCATAAATTAAAGTTATTGGATTATTCTAGAAAAACAGAGACAGAGAAGAGAAGGTGAGAAGGATTAAGGTGTTTCTAATTAAGGGTTTCTAATTAAGGGGTTTGTTCCTTCTAATCTCGATTGTCAACAAATATACGTTATTTATTGTTTTTGAGATGTGTTGAATTCAAGATCCTATTATATCTGTATCCCGCATAATAGATTAAATATTTATATTTTGACTAACAAACGATCCGAACTGTTGTACCGAACATTCACGTTACAAATTTTTTGAAAATTAATTGGAGTTTTTATTTTTTTGTTGACAAGAGGTTATTAATTGGAGTTTTTTTTTTTTTTTGACAAGAGGTTTTTAATTGGAGCTAAAAGCCGAGGTCTCTGAAGTCTCAAATTCTCAATTCTTCTGCACAACTCTCCCTCCCTCTCCGCTTAAGCACGCAACTCTCTCTCTCTCTTTCTCTCTCTCTCTCTCTCTCTCTCTCTCTCTCTCTCTCTCCTGCATAGAAGACGGTTATGGCTAGTTCAGGCCCTCCATTTCCGGTGCCTCACAAGAAACTCTCGCTAGATATCAAGGTGAGTCTCCCTCTCCCCCTCCCTCTCTCTCTTTTACCTTCCTTTTCTATATTGATTTCTGGATCACTGCCGTTACTTAATTTCCTGAGGAGAATGATTTTTTCCCCTTCTTTTTCTTTCTTCTTACATTTAGCGCCTTTTGTTGTTTTCATCTCAATTAAGCTTACAAAATGGTGGAGCTAATAGTTTGGATGTTACTACCATATAAGGCTATATATAATACTAGCACGTTGGTATGTTGGACCTTAACTAAAACGTGATTATTCATATAAACAGGATGATGATAACCAAAAATTTCCCTCACAATAGGTGCAACCAGCTAACCAAGTGCAAGTTCTAAGTTGGCATTGGTTATAGGTTGCACACAACCTGTTTGCTTTAATGTCTGCTCTGTTTTTTCCACACTGGTGATGGTTTCATGGAGAGAGAGAGAGAGAGAGAGAGAGAGAGAGAGAGAGAGAGAGAGAGAGATATGAATATGAAATCCATTGGAATTCATCAGTTTGTAGGACTGGAATTTAATGGGTGGATGTGAAACGGCAATCCACATGATATGAAATCCAATTGCTAAATGGATGGTTAGAAGAGCCATTTCAAAATTAAATTGTGGGGAGTCGGGTTTTCTGGAGGAGTTTTATCAAAGATTGTAGTTGTACATAAATATATGTTTGATAAACTTGCCTTGGACAGTTGGACTGAACTTTTATTTATTTATTTTTTATAGATGCTATGAGACAATGTTAGGATGAAAAAGCGGCAACTATGCTGAACGACTAATACAAAAACCAGTTCAACATTCTTGAACTAAAACATTATTTATCTCCCTTTTTTGTCTTTTTGGGAAATGATAATGGCAAAATTGTTTGTGTTTGTGCCAAAACTTTAGTGTATAAAAGCTTTGTACCTTGCACATGGTAAGAAGCTTTTATGCACTACATTTTGGCACAAACAAAAACAATTTTCGCATTAGCAACACTTTTTTTTTAACCCTTCTACTTCCTCACAAAAATAAAAATAAAATAAAAATGTTCCAACACAAAGGGGTTCCAGGCTTAATGGAAGCAAAGGCAATGGAGAAAGTTGAATCCTTCTCTTTTAACCAACGTGGCTAGCGCCATTGAATTTTGATATTTTGAATTATGGAGACATACATATGCATATACGTGTGGGGTCTAGTTGGGATGAAACTAAGTTTTCATATCTAAAACCATTTAGTTCTAGCACTTGGAGTTTTGCAGCAAAATGTCATATTCGTGTGGGGTCTGGTTGGGATGAAACTAAGTTTTCATATCTAAAACCGTTTAGTTCTAGCACTTGGAGTTTTGCAGCAAAATGTCACTGTTGGATCTTTCTTTGTGAATTTAACCTTGCAACTTTCCAATTTACACATGTCTACCCGTGTTTTCATAGTCTTGTACTTTTTATATCAATTCTATCATTTTTATGTGTTCTTGAAACCAAACTGAGATTCTTACCTTTTCTTGTGGCAGGGAAATAAAACAGATGTAATCATTTGTAGCTATGATGATCATATTCTTGTGGGTTCCACACTTCCCTTTGGTTGGAAAGGACTATGATTGTGGATGGGGGTGCTTCTAATACTTTGGGTGTTTTTTCTTCAGGTTATCGCCACCCAAATAGGAAGCATGGGAACAATATTGCATGCCAGGTATGTATGCTGTTGTTTTATTACATTATACTTCGGAAAGTTCTAATAATAGACTTGGGTTGTTTAGCAGGCATAGGTTGTATAGTTGGAAATGACATTCATATAGTGAGGTCTAGTTCAAAGTAATATTTTTATGCTGCAAAATATCCTATGATTTTGATTGCTGATGTTGATCTTTTGATCTTTATGTGCACTAAGTGTTCTTATTTAATCCTATATTGCAAGTAAATGTTGAACATTGTGTTGTTAAAGTTCTCATTGATTAAGACGTCTGCGTGTCAGGACATTATGTCTCTTATCTGAAAATATTCCCACAATAGGACTATTCTACATATGGTCAGAATCATTTCTTAGGCCAATTCTCAAAATGTGAAAGCTTGTTCAAGATGCGAAACTCACATGTTTCCATTGTAAAAGATACCAGCAGAGTAGAAAATAATTCGTCTGTGTAGCTCCAATTATAAAGATTAACGAAGGGTGGGATAAATTGTTCAAACTCAAAGTCACATATCTGCTTGTTTATATGACTGATATCAAACCACATAACTATAGGTGTATTTTCTTTATATAGCTGATAACTAGAAGTAAGAACAGGAGAAAACAAAAGAAGAGGATAGGGCCGGAAGAGCAGATCATAAGACACGGCTCCTGGTTTTTACTTTTTACTACTTTTCTTGCTAATTGTCTTAGCATTACTGGTGCCAAAGCCATGCTACTTAATATTGTCCTTTTGGTGTGAAAGAAGATTGACTTTTTACTCATTACGTTTCATCTGTGAGAAAGTTTGGAAAAGTTGTCTTTAATGATTTACAGGAAGGAAGAAGGGATGTTAATTCAGCCGACCTTCAATGTCTCTGTTATATTTGGTAAACGAGACGAGGTAAGAAAGCCTATGCTTTACTCTGTTCGTTTAGTCTCTATTAAGTGTTTGATCAACTAAATACACACTTGCAGCCAATGCTAGTGGCATGTGCTCGTCAGCTGATTGAAAACATTAGGTATTTTCCCCTTGTCTTAATAATGATAGTATCACACATATGATCCGAATGAAAATTAACTCATTAATCACCCACCACAACTTTGTTGTCCTACATTTGGAACTTCAGTGAATACCATAATGCTTGATGCTTATGCATATGAATCTTCATACAAATAAAATCTAACCCTCTTTTTTCCCATCGAACATATGCATGAATTCAACAATGCGTGTATATAATGCTTTTACTAGCGTTTGTTGTTGAGATTACAAGAAGTTCTTTGAGTGAATATCTTTTTCACACATTATGTTGTGGTTGCAGTAGCTGTGGATCTTCCAGGCCATTGGTGCTCTCTCTTGGTCTCAAGGACCATTCTGCGGTATAAATCGAAACATCTGAATTTTGTTGAAAATTAAATAGGTGGAAGTCCCTAATGACAACCGTGGTTTCATGCAGGAAACATTGAAAGGCATTATTCATGCTGTGACAGAGAATCGCCTCTGGTAATTTTCTGCCATAGAAATCTGAAAATGTGCTCGATTCTCGAAGTAGACTCGTAGGCAAGCCTTTGTAGCTTTGAACTTATTGTGTCTGGGACTGCCTTCTCTTGGTGGTTTGAAACGGAGGGAAAACAAGGTTAATTTTAGCTATTCACACATTAACCATATATTTGACCCAAATTTATTAGACCGTTATCTTGCTAATAAAAGGATAGTGATACTCGTACTAATTAACTTCTCAGACTCGGGGTGCGTTAGGGCCAGAGAACACACACAAGCAGAAGAAACAAGTAATTGAAAGAACAAGACATGCAATATACGTGGTTCCGACTTAAGCGATATATAGTGTCTAATGGAGCATATTTTCATTTTCTTGCTAATAAATTCTTGACATTTGATTTTGACCTCACTTTTAACGCTTTTGGAGTATGATGACCTTATCAAACGTTTTTGAAAACGTCAATGGAGATGCTCTTGAACTATGAACTTCTGGTAGCAATCGGGTGAATATATACTATACCGGAATGGTAATGTAAAACCCACTAAGAGCCACGAAACGAGCATCTGGTTGATATGCCCGCGCATTAATCTATTTCACGGTCGCCTTATTTTATCAATGTAGCCAATACCGATAGAATTTTGTGATCAATAGCATAGGCTCCCCGGATTTCTATGCCATAGTGGCAAGACTTCCGTGCGGTTTGGTTAGCCGGAATAGATACGAGACTGGATTACAAATCCCCCGAGACAGCATTTTCTGTTGTTTGAATGTAGCAATCCCTAGAGATATTACAATTATACAAATCGTAGGGCATATGCTATCTTATGATACGTAATACTACAAACCTCCTTTTTAGTTTGGCCCGATCTCGTCTTGCGAAACTTTATGTCTTTTCACGACGAGTGGATTTTGATAAAATCTCTCGATTATGGTTCAAGTTAGTTAATTCTCTTGAGAGCATGTTTGATTGATGGAATTAATGATGGACTCGTGGGGTATGCAGCTAATTTATTCGTTTTAAGAAATTCTATGAGTCGATGTTCTGTCTCTGGAATCCATTTTTCCCGAAATAGACTTGTTCCTAAGCACTATATCAAATGATGTACGATCAACATACATAATTTGTGACATGATTTCTGTTCTTGACAAGCTCTAAGAAGTGGATTGTCCCCGATTGCTCGGAAAGAGCCCAATAGGACACCCCAGCCTCTTTTTAGCTGGATCCTAATGAAAACGTACTTCAAGTTAGAGTTTCTTTTAGACATGCCGCAAAGTACTCCCTCCGTCGTTCCATTTTCTTTGTCTTTGCTAGTTTTCAATTGCTTATATCTTTCACTATAAATCTCAAAAAATATGCAATATGGATCTTGTTTGATAGTTCTCAATTAGTGTTATATAAAGTTCTTAAAATTCTGAAAATCATTATAGATTAGAATATATAAACGTTTAAAAAATAACACGAAAAATGAAAAATGACAAACAAAATGGGACAGATGGAGTACTAACTTCGTCGTGGAGTTTTGGAACTACCTCTTGTTTGGTGATTGGATTATTTACTTTAGTCAACTGTTTGTGATCGGTTTTGAACTCTTTACTTCATTTGTTTGAACTTGGATGCCAATTTTGATTGAAATCCATGAATGCGTCCGGAGTTACTCACACTGAATTCATTGCAATCCAAATTCACTTACGAGATTAGTCATATTAAATTCTAATCTTATTTGAGCTATGATATTATGAGTTCATAATGCAGAAGTCGCCAATATCTCAAGGAAATACGTAGAAAGTTTGGCTACATTTTCTTTTATTTAAAGAAGGTCTTTGCATTCTTAATGATCAAAAAGCTTTTCATATAATATAATGTGCTATGACATTAAATAATGTCCCAAAATCTTTCTTAACTTTGCCTCAAGTTAATTAAGAAACACCCTTGATGTGATGACAATGGGTGTTCCCATGTTTGGTTTCTTGCTAAATTTGGGATTTAGGTCTCGGATGGATACAAGATTATTCTTAGAGTTGTTTACTTGGTTGGGTTTCGAGTTTAGAATATGATGCAATCACTTCTTGTTCCTATTAATCTTTATAACAACTTCAAATATTATTGAAATTTTTTGTCTTAAAAAAAAAAAAAAAACCTCTTGATGTGAGGATGAGAATGTATAAAACGATAAAGGATTATTCTAACCTTCCACTAAAGGGTGTAGGATTATAGGTAAAATGTGCATTAATATCCGAGAAAGATGTATTAATATTTGTGAAAGTATTTTGATATCCATGAGATATGAATTGATATCCAAACTTGTTTGGAATTATTGGCATATTAGACTGGGCGGAGGTTAGCAAAACCGAACTATAAAAACTAGTATTTCATTTTTGGAGAATGATTTTGGCACTCTCTAAATTGATAACCGCGCTCTTAAAGGGGGGAATGGGAGGGACTGTAGTGCACCCGTCACACTATAACGTGTAGTGCGGCCAATTTGACAATCTATTTCGGTATGGACGGTTTGGATTTAATCCGAATTCCTATAAATCCTAGCCTTCTATTGTTCAAATGAAAATCTGAGCCGTCCATTGCCGATATGAACGGTCGGATTGATCGCACTACATGTGTAGTGTGGGGGCTGCACTACAACACCCCCGGTTCAGGGGGGAGAGTGCCAAGAATTGATTTTGATACTTCCCTGAAAAGTGTGATTAATAATTTGAAAAGTGTCAAAATCAATTCCTTCCTTTTTTTTAAATTGGAGTATCTTACTGCTAGTCCTACCACGCACTTGAGAGGTGTGATGGAATAGAACAAACGTAAGCTGTGACGAAAAATGATTTTCCGGAATTATCCAAAACAAATGAAAGTCAACTACCAAGAGCAAAGCAGCAAAGCTACGTTTGCACTACCGTTAATAACAAATAATAATAATAAATAAACTACGTTTGCACTGACATAATACTCCAGTATCATGTTGATGGAAAATTATTGGGTGCTCCTGGGCATATGTTCTGTTACTTATGCCCTAACACCTCTCTCTATTTACACATTTGTGCAGAGCCTAATACAAAGTACATAGGCTCAGTTTAGATGGTAAAAATCTCAATGATGAATAAGAATGTCATAATGATCAAAAAAAAAAAAGAATGTCATGCCATATCTCCACAATTCTTAATTTTGGAACATTGAACCTTGCTATTGGTACTGACCACCACCATACCGATGGGAATCGACGAGCATGCGGGCCACTCTGGGTCCTGCACGAATGATTCGAGTCATTCAATAATTTTTAAAAAAAAACGAGCAGGCTTGTGAAAAATCAGTTTAATTCGATATGTGTAGGTGTTCGATCTAATCTCTTTAGCTTTTTCGCGTAACATGATTTGTATGTGATTCCTAACAACGTAATTTAACTAGGAATGTAATTCTCAAACTAAGTAAAAATCTTCCTTACCCCATGGTATTCTTTGATTCGTTGCTCAACCCATAAGAAAATGAAATGTTGGTTCCACTAAATTTTGAAATTAGTACTCCCTTTGTCATTTTTTAAATGTCTAATTTCGTAACTCTAACTTATTAAAAAACATCACTATTATACATTTCACACCAATTTTTATCTCTACTATCTCTCATTACTCTCTATAGAGATATCACCATTACACTTTTACTCACTAACTTTTAAAAATGGAATCTATTTTTAGTGGCAATATAGAATATTTACCAACTTTACAAAATAGACACTTATAAAATGACAGTTCAAAATAGAATATTAGCTCTAAAAAAAAACGGAAGAAGTAATATTCTCTAAACAAGACTACCGAATTAATCTAAACAAAGGAATGCAAGTACTTCAGGTATTAAATTATTAGAAATTTGATTCCTGAGAAACCATATTTACACTCCTCAAAATTTTGGCCGTCCAAACATAGCCATAGATCCCATTACGATGGCGAAAAAGAATTGGGGCACTACAATGCCACCGAAGTACCCAATAATTTTTCCTTACCTTGGCTTCCACCCAACCAAAATATGAGTACTATAAATCCCCATAAGCTAAACTCTTTTACTCCATCTTCTCTCGTCCCCCATCCTGACTCTAAAAGCAATTCTCTCTCTCAAAGCAAACACTTAATTCTCTCTCTCTGCCCTAACGTAGAAATGGAAGAAGCAGGCGTATCTTACTCCCCAAGTTTCAACTTCTACTCTTCCAATGGATTGGCCGAGAAACCCACCGAAGTGCCCGACGGGATGAATCCGTCGGAAACCTGGACCGACGTCGATGATGATTTCGAATTCGCTTGGTTAAGTAGCGATTATGATGTCACCGCCGACGAGATCTTCAGAGAGGGACAAATTCGTCAGATTTTCCCCATTTTCAACCGCGATCTCCTAACGCGTAACGATATTCGGGACCAAACCGATGGTGTAAAGCCGACCGAATTGACTCTGAGACTTCGGCTGGAGAAATCGGTCGTTGATGATGAATTAGACAGTGTACCGGCGGGAACGTACTGTGTATGGAGGCCAAAAGTAAACGGAAAATCGCCGAGTAGATGCAAGAAGAGCAATTCGACAGGACCGACGGCATCAAAGCAGTGGAAGCTTCGCGATTTGTTGCACCGTCGGAGCAACAGCGAAGGCGGCAAGGAGGTGTTGGAAATCCGGTCGTCAAAATGATGAAAGTGATGGCGTCGTCTCTTTAAACTTGAAACGGTAGAAGCATTCGAGTCACGTTGGATAACGCTTTCCTAAAGACAGTATTTGCCCCCACCAGAAGGTGTGCACCGGGTTACAGCAAATCCGCCTTCAAGATAAATCGAATCCGAACTCTAGGTTCTTTCTGTTTGCGTTTGCACAAACGAAGACAGACAGAATATCCGCTAAGCAAATGTAAAAGAACCAAGAACTGAAACTCTACTTTGAAAAATAACAGAATATTAGTTCGCCATTTCTAGGAAGAGAATGTGAAGAGAGAAATAGAGCAATTCAGTATGGAATTTTCTGGTCCTCTGAATGACTTTACAAATGGCCTATTTATAGACTTATAGGCACCCTAATGTGAAAGGTTATGTCTTTAGAAGAAACACACATTAGAATAGTCATGTCTTTTAAAACACTAGTTAGGAAAGGTCATGTCTATTGAAGACATTTAATTAGAAGGAAACATGCCTCTTGGTAGGCACCCTTTCATGAAACATTTAATTATAAGGGTCATGCCTCTTGGTCACACCCCCATGTTTCACATCCTTTCCCAAACGAACACACACCAATTTAATGGGTGTAACAACCAATTACATAAAGTCACAACTCATGTGAAAAGATGTAGCAACCTTTCACAAAAATTCCAATAATTCCAAACTAAAATCCAATTTATTTTGAAAATCTCCAACAATCCCCCACCATTTTCGAAATAAAGAATAAGAGTTCTTGGTTCTCACAGAAGGTTTGGGCATACATGAATAGTGTCTCTCGACTTCAACCATCCACTTAGTGAACCATGTCAAAGCTAGTCAGGGCAGCATAGTAGGCGTATCTTTGAACTAGTTGTCCTTTAGTGACCAACCGGACATGTCTCACACACAATCCTCCAAATAATGCAGATATCCCAATCGGTTGACCCGTGAACTGGCCTTGGGTCTTTTATCTTGATTTCATGAGCGCTTTAAGGTCTAGCCCCTTTGACCTATAGAAAGCGGCACCACTTCCGCACTCACATAGGTAGATTCTTACCGGTGCCCCTGTAACAATAGCACCTAAAATCTATTAAGAGCTAAGTAGCTCATCCTCCTTTGTTTACACATTACAAGTTCCAAGCACTCTACCTTTGGATGAATGAAATAACATTTGAGTGCTTACAATCACGACATATGGTGTAGTTTCTCATTGAACTCAAGAAATTGAGAGTATCAATCGGTCGAGTTGAGTTTCCACCAAGAGTGATCAAAATAAGTGGGCAAAAGTCTCATCCCCTTTGATGTCTTCCACACCAAATCTCTTGCAAGAATAAATAAACCCATTGCTGTGAAAGCAATATTTTCCATATATAGCTATATCACCATAGTTTATGACGTGATTCACTTGTCCGGACTACCACCACAGTCATAACTACCAACTCTCTCTTAAGTGATTTATTGAGAAATATATCCATGACAAAATCCATGTCACCCCATCTCATTGTAAAATCCTCACTTTATTTCAAGAGAGAAATCCCCCACAAAAATAGACTTACTATTAACCCATGGTTTTCATGCTTAAATTATATCAGGCGCCTTTGTATCCACCATAACTGACGAATACCAATTACAAGCATATAAACCAACTCCACCAAATAAACTAATTTGGATTTAATTAACTTGTGGGCCATAATTGTTTGGAACAACTATGCAACCAAGATAATAGGAATTTGTCATTCCCCTCCATATCTTTGTTTAATCTCCAATATACATAGGAGAACATGTGACCGAAAGGCCACATAATTAACATTCCTTCCAATGAAAACTGTAGTTCATACATCATGGAATAAACATGACTCTTCATTTTAATCCAAACACCACATTCCTTGGTTATTTTCCAATGGTCACACCATTTATCTAAGACCAAGAGCCACACCTTTTGGGTTACACCCCCTGGTTAAATCCTTAACCTCCACATATGTACATACATGTATATATCAAAATGTATCTTGGTAAAGGCCAAAGAAGAGCCACACCGTCCGTTTTTATTTCCATAAAAACAAGCTCATTCATGTAATGAATTCAAAACACCCACCAGTATGATTACCTTATGCAAAGAACATGCATATAAACTTATGAACTTGTGATGGTATGTTCAATTTGGAAATGTCATCCAAATCAAAGATATGAAAACTACATATCTAGCATTTGCATAAAGCAAAACATTCGAGATAATTTAAATAGCCATCAATTCGGTTAATCACCGACCACGTGTTTACCAGTACTGTAACCTTGTACTTTCCCAACACGATTATATGGTTTTTGATCAAGGCCGTTAAACATTACTCATTAGGAGCCACATAACACATTTCCGTGTTACCTAAACACCATCACGTCATAATTACCATGTCAGGTATCACATACGACAGATCACATAAACCTTGGCTATAAAAATTGATTTCTGACACTAAATATGGCAAAAGATTTCCATCAATCAAATCCTTTTTTTTATGCTTATAAAAGAAACATTTTATAAACATAACCGTTCATAAAACAAAAGTGTCAAGAAAATCCATTTAGAAGAGAGATGCTCTACATATAGAGAATAATAATAAAACAACAAACTTGTTCCGAAACAGCACCAAAGTGAAAAGTTTCATTGACCCGTTGCCTACCAATAACTAGCAGTTACATCCGAATAGTTGCCACTATTCAACTCCAACGGTCAATCTTTTATGCTTCCAAGACCACAAAATAAACAGTGTAACTTAACACTAATACCTTGTTTTCTCGTATTATTATTCTCTCCATTTGTTACATGCACTGCAACAAAATACCCATAGATTATAAGAAGCCGTGTAAATACACGTATCTCTCTCCACTTTCCCTTTTCTACTGTCTCCATCTTCATGGAACAAACTCTACTAATTGAGTTTTACCAAAAGGGAACCAAACTATGAAATAAGTTCTCCTTACCAACCAATAAGTGCATTCAAATGCAATAAGACATTACTGGAGAAGGATGAAAACAAGGAAATCTATTATATCACATGAACATTACATGCCGAGTAATAATGGTAAATTAATTACCGTGATAATAATCATCTACTAATTATTTTCAGCCATACCCGAGTCAAATGATATATACAACTCCATAATCATGAACTCAAAATATGCATACACCAAATAAAGAATCGTAATTGCCAACTTGACATCCTCTATTTAAGCACAAGAGTACACACCATACATCTCAAAAATAAAAGAACTGTAGATAAAACCTACTTAGCATGTGGACATGCACATAAATCAAAATCAATATGATAACACATATTATAACACCCTAATCAATCGAAAATTTGATCTTCTTTAAAGATCTAGGACAAGGAACGCTCTTGCGCGCTGTGCGAATAATTATTGGCCCTTTGTGACCAAAAACATCATGACGTTTCTTTCGTGCCATTTCCATCGTCTGCAATTGATGCAAAGGAGTCGAAGTATAAACACTCTCGCTCACTCCTTCAAATGCCGGCGGAGGGGACAATTCATGGTTCATACCGTTAGGCGAACCTCCCATTGCTGCGGTAGACTCATCGGAATCCTCCATATTTTCCAATGGAGCCATCTCGTTTGGACTATGAAAATCATCATACACGGATGAATCCTTTCCAATTTCCTGAGACCCAGGTTCCGATATTTCCTTAACCGGATTAGCCGCAACGTTTTGGACTGAACGTTCTACCACAAAAGAGTCCTCTTCATCAGAAGATATATCAATCATCACCGGTTGACTCTCATCCAAGAGGCCTTGCCTTGCAAAGACCTCTTTCCATTCTTTAAACCAAAGAATATCCTTGGTACTTGGAGGTGTTGAAGAGTCTCCCAAAACGATGTTAAACGACGGAAGAAAAGGAGCCGAAAGGCGAATGATACTCAAAGGAATTTCGGAAGGCATTTTGAGCAATAACACAAGCCGCTCAAAAAGATTTGTCAAATTTCTTTCGGAAGAATACTCTCGGAAACGCAAAATAATTTTATGTGCTCTGTATATACATATATTTACAAAAGAAAGGAAATTGTTCTGAAAGATCACCATGGCAGTTATAAACAAAGCCATCATTCAATTAATTAGAGAGCAACGGTCCAAAACTAATACTTTCCAAGCGGTGCAACACTTTAAAAAAAAATAGTTAAAAAACTATCGAAAGCACCGTTTCATATGAACCGGTAGAATGAGCCATGCCCAAGTTCTAGATAAAAAGAAACATAGCAACAACATCATGCAATAGCCACAAAACTACAGAAACACACTTAGTGCACATGTGGACTAATGAACATTACGAACTATACCATCTTGACACTTATGCATCCACGTGCACAACCAACCAAAATGAATAAGGAATTTGATTAAGTATAATGGAAGAGAACTTGTCCATTACAATCCCATAGGCTTGCTTCTAATGGATTTAAAAACAAACAATTCAGAAACACAAACTCAAATTTGTTATTAACTTACGCACTAACTAGATTTGCATATTGCATTAGACAAATTCAATCAGTGCCATAACCGTCCACACCTACTCGATTCACCCGAACGGATACATGGACCAACACCAATACCAATACCGTGGATTGTTCGATCACGATCGATGACAGCGATCGAATCATCCTAACCGGCGCACCAACCTGTATGACTTCCCCATCACACATACGCCCCACGGTTTCTTTGTCAGTGACACATCACCGCCAAGTCATTGGATTATTAGTAGAACCATAATCATAATGCCAAAATTGTCTTCTTCGACAATTCTCCCACGTACTGATGAAACTACGAGTGTGCATTTCGAAAACTATAGTCTATAGGCATGACAAAAATGAGATGATAGTGTACCTTTCACCTTGAATTAAGTATACGACGAAAGGCAACTTACAGAAAACCAAAGCGCCATAATAACTTGGTTAGATCATCATTTCCTTTTGAAGTCTACAATCACATCTATCTGTCATCATCTTAAGAAAATCACCGACCCCATACCATTATCAATTCACTTTCATCTTTGCAAAATACTGTCTTTAGATTGTTGGAAATCCGGTCGTCAAAATGATGAAAGTGATGGCGTCGTCTCTTTAAACTTGAAACGGTAGAAGCATTCGAGTCACGTTGGATAACGCTTTCCTAAAGACAGTATTTGCCCCCACCAGAAGGTGTGCACCGGGTTACAGCAAATCCGCCTTCAAGATAAATCGAATCCGAACTCTAGGTTCTTTCTGTTTGCGTTTGCACAAACGAAGACAGACAGAATATCCGCTAAGCAAATGTAAAAGAACCAAGAACTGAAACTCTACTTTGAAAAATAACAGAATATTAGTTCGCCATTTCTAGGAAGAGAATGTGAAGAGAGAAATAGAGCAATTCAGTATGGAATTTTCTGGTCCTCTGAATGACTTTACAAATGGCCTATTTATAGACTTATAGGCACCCTAATGTGAAAGGTTGTGTCTTTAGAAGAAACACACATTAGAATAGTCATGTCTTTTAAAACACTAGTTAGGAAAGGTCATGTCTATTGAAGACATTTAATTAGAAGGAAACATGCCTCTTGGTAGGCACCCTTTCATGAAACATTTAATTATAAGGGTCATGCCTCTTGGTCACACCCCCATGTTTCACATCCTTTCCCAAACGAACACACACCAATTTAATGGGTGTAACAACCAATTACATAAAGTCACAACTCATGTGAAAAGATGTAGCAACCTTTCACAAAAATTCCAATAATTCCAAACTAAAATCCAATTTATTTTGAAAATCTCCAACAGGAGGACTCGTTCGTGTTCCTCACACCGAAGCACAGAGAGCAGAAGGCCGAGATACAGGGGACGGTCGAGGCTCAGAAAAAGGCGGGAAAAGTGAGCGCGAAGATGGTGTCGGCTCACGAAGCGTTTTACGTACGGAATCGAGCGTGGAAGCAGGGAGAGAAGAGGAAGTCGTATCTTCCATACAGGCGAGACCTCGTAGGATTCGGGTTGTTTGCTAACGTCAACGTGTATGGGAAGGCCTTCCCTCCTTTCTGAAAGGAACCATACGGGGTCTTGCCCTATACGGAAGATCAAATTGTTTCACTCTGTTTCTTTCTTTGGCTACGGAGTCTATTTGTGCATAATCTCATGAACGCAGTTTTGCACTTTTGCTCCATTCGGTTTAATCCTTCTTGTGCTCAACAGGGCTAGTGTTGCTTCTTAGGATATGTAGATAGATAAGGCTAGCAACACTAGAGCACAACTTGTAATCTCATTTGACATCTATTATAGAGTTTCAAAGACAGTAGTGTATGTATCATTTATGCTTTTGATCACGAGATGTCGCCGCGGCTACTCTGTCGGTGACTTCGTCCCGTATTGCTTGCTTGTTATGGGGGAATATTTCAACCTTTTTAAGGAGTTCGTTGAAGTCAATATCAACTAGTACTCCCTGCGTTGTTTGCTGCTTCAATTCGTTTAGAGTTGTTGTATGCGGGAACCTATTTTTGTAAATATAAAAGCAAGTTCAGTCACTTCTGCAAGGAAAAGATCTTGTTGTGAGAACATATCAAAGGTATCCAATCAACATTGTTTTATTGGTTATTGGTTTTGTTTATTTCATTCAAATGTTCTTTTCTTTTCTTTTTAAAATCATTATTTTATTCAAATGTTTGATCAGGACGTTTGACCGGCTTGTTTGTTGGTATGTGCAGAATTGGAGGAGCCTATTGTGTACAGTATGCGTATTGTGCACGATTTGAGCTATCAAACCAAACATATGGTTCGGATCTCATCCATATAAGAAGAAGAGAAATGTTTGTGTTGTTGGTATGTGCGAGGTCTAAATGGCAATAGTACTAAATTAGTTGTACCTTGGCCTCATATGTATAGGAAGAAGAGAAATGTGATGATCTTCTCCAGTACTTCCCACTGTCTTGTTTGGTCCATTTGTGGTCCTTTGCATGGTCCAAACGGATCCAGCCCCTTGGCAGTTGGCAGCGAGATTGGAGCAAAACGGTGCCGTTTTGCATGTTTGAGTGGTGCTTCTTTTTTTGCCCAAAATGACGTTGTTTTGGGCGCTTGGCAGGCTGTGCTTGTTAGGGTTCCCGGATCAGTGGTATGCCTACCACCTACCTGTCTCTCTTGGTAAAAATAAGACTATAGATGACTTTCTATTATGATTGAATAATTGATTTGAACTCTAATTAACTTCCTTTGATTCAAACCGATGAAGCCATTCAAAGTTATTAGTCATAATGAATTCATTGGCAGTCAAATTCACTTATGAGATTCGTCATAATGAATTCTAATGCGTCTATAACCTAGACCTCCCAAAATCTCGTTCTTTAACATTCTTCTCATGTTAGTTTAGTAAACAAACTCTTGATGACGAGAAGGTATAAAAATCTCATTTTTAATTATTATTTCTTTTAGTATCATATTCCTACCAAGCATACAGGGAGAAATTATTCAAAGCCTCTATGGTAAAGTTGAATACGAATCTGGACCACACATTAATGTGAAGTCTACATACACTTGGGGGTTGATCCCATGTCAATGTGTGATCCAGATTTGTGCTCAATTTTGCCCCAAGGGCATTGAATATGTTCTCGCATAAGAGAGGTGTGATGCCGTGATGAAAACGAGTGAAAATACGTATGTGACTGCGTAGAGCAAGCACACTAGTGGTTTGCATTTATGTATCGCATTGATTAAAAAAATATTTGGTGTCGGTGTCCAAAAATATTTCTCTACCACGCATTCTTGTGGTGCTTGGAACAAAGTGCATGGACCTTAAAAATGTTAGGACACCATATGGGAGTAGCACAAGAAGACCCAATATTTCTCATCAAGAGTAATTGTTCATTGGTCTATCCAATTTTCTTCCTCATCATACAATTATGTTAGGTTCATGCAATTATTCCAGAGCTCATGTTGATGAGTATTTATTGGGTGATGTTGTGGCACCACCACGTGATACTACACCATCTTTTGACACCACACCTTTCTTTTTGGCATTGGGGGACTTTGCAGTCCCAAGGGACGGCAGAGCGTGCTGAGTCCACAAATGGCGCTGTACGTTTAGGTGTTTTGAGGGGCTCCATCCTTGAGCTTTCTAAATCCCCGTTTGGCAATAGAATCAGATTGAGCTAATTTTTTTGCAGGAACTTATAAAAAACATTTCAAGAATAATGAGCGATTTAAATCAATTTCGTGAGATTAATTCAAAATGGGCTCTCCAAAACTATAAAAACATATGGGAAAGACTATAATACACACCCCTTATTTGGGTGTGTATCATATGCACCCCCCAAAATGTTATGAATTATAGAGAAAATGTTACGAATCGTATTGCTAAAAAGTTACGAATCTTATAAAGGTTACGATATACACCAAAATGTTATGAATCATAATGAAAATATTACGAATCGTACTGCTGAAAAATTATGAATTCTAGAACAAAAGTTACGAAACATGCTAAAATATTATGAATGAACCATAAAATAGGTGCATATGGTACACCCTTTTAAGGGGTGTATATTATAGACTTTCTCAAAACGTTAATATGATTCCTTCGCAAAAGGGGATTTAGGAAGCTCAAGGAGGGAGGGAGCCCCTCAAAGCGCTTAAACGGTTCCGCTTGTGAACTCAGCACGCTCTGCCGTCCTTTTTGGATGGCAAAATAAGTTTTCCAGATTGATGGTGTAATCAATGACACAACAGAACAAGCGAGGCCTCCCCCTTTATTCGTTTCCAAACTCCCTCTCTTGCAAAATGCTTCACTGTCTTAAAAGCACCGCCACAAATCTGTCCTCACCACGCATTTTTTAAGCGAAAAAAAATTATTCAATGCCCTTAAATCACGTGCTGTACGCCGCAAGCTTCTGTCTCACCGCACATTTATATGAAGTAATATTTAATGCTAACGCCGTTGAAGCACCACCACCACCACCACCACCACAAGCTTGTGCGTTACCGCACGTTTCTGTGACATAAAAATTATTGAATGCCGTTGAAGCACCGCCACAGGCCTAACCAACCACTACAACTTAGGCCTATTTTGGCCTTATGCTACATCTCTCTTGCTTTCTTCCCCAACCAAATATACCACAACTCTTGGTGCTTTCTATAAATCTCTATATGCTTCTCATCTCCCTCTGGCCCACTCTCGTTCACACTCTCTCGGACTCCAAACGCTAAAATGGAAGAAGAAGCCGTATCTTTCAACTTCTACGACTCTTCCCATCATGGTTTTGCAGAAAAAAACGCTCAAGTCACCGACGAGGGGAATCCATTGGAAACGCCGACCGG
Organism: Rhododendron simsii; assembly: GCA_014282245.1. Classification (NCBI taxonomy): domain Eukaryota; kingdom Viridiplantae; phylum Streptophyta; class Magnoliopsida; order Ericales; family Ericaceae; genus Rhododendron; species Rhododendron simsii. The sequence goes on from CM024960.1 coordinate 5,821,348, forward strand.
CATGGACGACGATTTCGAATTCACTCACATAAGTAGCGATTACGACGCCAACGCCGGCGAGATCTTCCGCGAGGGCCAAATCCGTCCGGTTTTCCCCGTTTTCAACCGCGATCTTCTAACGCGTAACGACTCGGACCAAAGCGATCATGGTAAGAAGCTTACTGAGCTACTGACTCTGAGACTTGCGTTGGAGAAATCCTTCCGCTTCGCCTATGAGAGCGACGACGAAGAACGCGGTCCTCCATCGTCGCCGTCATCGGAATCAGAGGCCGACTATGCCTACTGCATATGGAGGCCGGAAGCAGTCGAGAAGTCACCTCGTAGGTACAAGAAGAGCGATTCGGCTGGAGCGTTGGCGTCGAAGCAGTGGAAGCTTAGCGATTTCTTACACCGTCGGAGCAGCAGCGAAGGCATGGAGGACTCGTTCGCGTTCTTTACGCCAACGTATGGAGAGCAGCAAGAGGGTGAGATGCAGGGGACAGTTGAGTCGACTCAGAAGGCGGGAAAAACAAACGCGAAGAAGAAGGTGTCGGTGGCGTCGGCCCACGAAGTGTTTTGCGTACGGAAGCTTCAAGGAGAGAAGAGGAAGTCGTTTCTTCCGTACAGGCAAGACCTCGTTGGGTTATTCGCTCCTTTCTGAAAAGAAGAGAAGAAAACCTCCATTTTTCATTCGTGAAAGCAGTTTTGGTCTGTTTCAATTCTTCCTTTTGCTGTGTTTTGTCCTTTCCAATGTTGATAGAGTGTTTGCAAGGATAGTTTAGGTAACTTTTAGGCATGTAATCTTCCCTGTTTTTTTGTTTAGCCTTCTGGTTTTTTTGTGCGTTAAGTGTAAAGTTCTAGCTTTCAGTTTCTCAACAGTTGTTGCTTGTTAGGATATGTGCCTCATCACCAACAAGAACTTGTATTCTCATTTTGAAGCCAGTATTTTTGCATAAGGGGGAGAGCTGTATTTCTCGAACGGAGTACTATATATTTTGATAATAATAGTATTTTTTAGAATCACGGGGGGCGACCGCCCTTACTACCTCCCTGCCTCTATAATGATAACTACTATTCGAAGAGAGTATGTTTTTTACCACAAGACGTTACCGTGGTTAATTAATATTGCCCCCCTAGCTCCAAAATAGTTTGATCGGTCTGCAAAACAAAAACTTAACTTTAATACATTTTTATGGGAAAAATTTTGAAGTTTTTGCCACTAGCTAGTTACTAAAACTTCAATGAGTTCTTTCACTTTATCAAAAGAATCTGAATATTTTTGGTAAAAATTTATTTGTTTTAAAATTCTCGCTGAACAATATTTTTTTGGGAAGGATGGAGTAATAGGATAATGTAAGATGCTCTGTGTTGGCTATTGGTTGGGCTTTCTGTCACCAATCACGATCAAACCTAATTACTAACAAGTAATATCTCCGAGGGAAGCTACTGGAGCATTTTACGGGCCGGTCCAATATATTTATCCTTATTCCCTCCAACTCCCGCCCAATTTCTTAAATATTGACGCAACGGAATTCACAAGAAGATTAGTTGCGTACTAATCAAAGAATAATAAGAACTCGCAGCCACGAGTAGTTCTTGAATCCTCAAGAGAAAAAGACAAAGTCTGAATATTATTGATAAAAAGTTTCATAAACATTAGGTTACAACCCCTTTTATAGGGGAAAGGCGTAACCCTAGCAAAACCCTAACTCAAAAACGAAAATTCCCAAAATTTGGGGAAAATAATAAAATTGGAAAAAGGAAAGAAAAACATAACTTTCCCAAAAAGAATAAATTTCTACGGAATTATACGCTAAAAGTAATTAACGAAACAAATATTTTCTAAAACAGCAAAAACATCCAATTGAAGGCCTAAACGAAGGAATTAGGCCGAAAAACACCATCAGTCATGAACTTAGGGTGTGAGTATTGATCGCAGCACGAAAACAAGTCAGCCCACCAAGTTTGGGCCCAATCCGAGCTCGTCCGAAAGTTGCCAAATCGAGTAATTTGCAATTAAACAACGTTTGGACTTCCGAGGCTTCGACCGGTCTAATTGATCATAAAATTGGGCCTCTACGTGTTCTACATCAAATATACATCTAAGGATTCAACATACTTTTATACCAATAATATCCCTTAATCCTCCTCGGCTTCTCCTCATACCACCACCACCGTACCTCCCCCTCACCTTATTTTGGTTTAAGGTTCGACAAAACCCTCACTTCAGCATCCTCCGGCCTCTGACGAGTGTCGATGACTTACGGCAAACCACTGGTGCTATTTCAAAGTGTCCTGATCTGCTCTCTCGATATTAATCGTACCCTTGTTGGAACTAAACTCAACTATTCTATTAGTCGCACCCTTGTGGCAAATGAATGAAGGACATCTGCGTATCAAGCAAAAAATAGTGAGCTAATTGTTTTATTAGTTGTTTGACTTGACTGAAAGAAGAAAATAAACGAAACAAATAAACAATAGTAACTCTAATTAGAAGGTAGAATACTAGCTCGGTCTTATTTTTCTGACCATGTATGCTATGAGAACTTTTTAATGGTAAAACTTCAACGTGTGTACTTATATATATACACATGTTGACTGCGTGAATCAACAGCGCACAACTGGGTGGAAGTATTTTATGAAATGGTGTATATCACATAGTGTGTTGACGTGATGTCACCGATTTATTCATGTCCTGTCCGCATTGACAATCCTGAGTGGTTGGCTGCATCGTATACAAATGTTGACTGTGTGAATCAACAGCGCACAACTGGGTGGAAGTATTTTATGAAATGGTATATATCACATAGTGTGTTGACGTGATGTCACCAATTTATTCATGTCCTGTCCGCGTTAACAGTCCTGAGTGGTTGGCCGCATCGTTCCCTTCTTCGGACTCAATCAACGGGTCATGAAAGAATCGGTCCTTCGCAAGGTCATTTCTCACCCTTGTTTCCAAACCGCAATTTCCTTTGCCAAACCAAATAGTATAAATCCCAGTAAACACACTCCTCCCACCACATCTCTCTCTCTAAACATCACACATATGACCCTTTTTTTAAATTCAAATGTTCGAACCAACTTTCGCATACCTTGACTAATTTGATAGACCAATTCCGTCGTTTACTTGCGGAGAACCCAATTAAATCTTGAGCAAAACACCCAAATATCCCTCTTTCTCTCTCTCCAAACGCACAAGATGGAAGGAATGCCCGACAGTGAAGGGGTATCTTTCTGTCTCAGCTTCAAATTCTACTCTTCCGGTATACGTGAAGAAACAGCTGCCAAAGTCACTGACGAGGGAAAGCCACTGGAAACCTTGACCGACACCGAGGACGATATTGAATTCACTTTCGTACTCGGCGATTCCGACCTCATCGCTGACGAGACCTCCGGCGAGGGGCAAGTTAGTAAACTTTTCCCCATTTTCAACCGCGATCTTCCAGTACGCAACGGCCAGGACCAAAGTGACGGTAAGAAGCCGACTGGATTGGCTCTGAGACTTCCGTTGCAGAAATTGTTCGCCGATGAATTGGAAAGTGTACCTGCGGGGGAGTACAGTGTATGGAGGCCGAAAGTAGTCGAATCTTCGAGTAGATACAAGAAGTGTGGTTCGACTGGATCGGCGTTGAAGCGGTGGAAGCTTTGCGATTTATTGTCACTTCGACGCCGAAGCAACAGCGAAGGCAAGGACGGCTCGTTCGTGTTCATGACTCCGAAGAACAGAGAGCTAAAGGCAGAGAAACAGGGGAGACTTGAGACTCCGAAGGCGGGAAAAGAAAAGGCGAAGGAGAAGGTGTATCGCTGCCGGCTCACGAAGTGTTTTACGAACGGAATCGAGCATGTGGGGTCGTAAACGAGCCGAGTTATGCCGTGTTCAAATTTGTTTATTAAATTTTTTGGCAAGCTCGAGCTCGAACATATGAGCCAATTAAGCATGAGCCAAGGCAGTCGAAACTTGACTCGAGCTCGTTCACGCTTGTTCACGAGCCTTAACAAACCATTAAATAACATATCAACAGGGCTAGTGTTGCTTGTTAGGACATGTAGATAGGGTTAGCAACCCCGAACAGAACCTGTAATCTCATATTGATATCTATTGGTATTCGTTTCCGAAACTATTTTTATGTACATTGATTCCATACGGTAGATGTGGGGCTTGTACACTGGACGATTTCGGACACATAAGATGTGTCTGGATATTTGCACTTTGATTTTTGTTCGTAGCATTTTTTGAGTTTACCATCTACGACGGAAAGCTGAAAGGTATTTTTCCCACCTGCAGATAAATAAAAAGGAGTCAGATCCTGTCCAGTTTGAGGTTACCCTCCAGTCCGGTCCAGTTCGGCCAAGGGCTCACAACAATAATCGGAACCGTTCACATTTTAGAGCTCATCAAGACCAACGATCATACCAAAAATCACGTTGATCGGATACTGTTTGGTATCATTTCAAAATGTATTAAGTTTCGAAAAAATGTGTTGAAGGGTTGTAATCCTGTGTTTCACACCCTTTTTTAGAAACATTAATGCATTTTGAAATGATATCAAATAATATCCGATCAACGTGATTTTTGGGATGATCGTTGGTCTCGACGAGCTCTAAAATGTGAACGGTTCCGATCATTGTTGTGGGCCCAAAAAGGACCCACAAAAGGCCGAACTGGACCGGACTGGAGGTAACTTTATTGGACGGGATCTGAACCCAAATAAAAATGGAGGTAGCAACTCATCTCAAGACTCCAATCCTACCATACACTCAAAACTCTCCTTTGTGGGCTTCGCAAGGCCCATGGTGGTGATCCAAGTCGTTTATCTCGTAGAACTCGCTGAGAAAATAAACATGTACTCCTATAAAAGTAGTTTGATGTGACATCGACGTACAAACTAACTGATCGTTTCTTGTTTCACAAATTGGAGATTTAGTTTGAAATCGTAATTACAGTCCATCTTATAAAATAAGGTACGATTAGCTAGTTAGCATGATTGACTAAATTAAGTACCTAATTTGTTCGTCTATATATAGAGATAGATGGGTCATTCGACCATATCTTGTTGGTTTATTATTATTTTTTTTTGATTTTGTCAGATTAATTCTATCTTTTTAAAAATTTGTTTTTGAAAATAGATAGTAGAAGCCTCCAGTGGTGGATTACTTTGTGCTCGGAAATTTCAGTGCCGGTCTTGAAGACATGGCGACTTTGAATGCTTCTTTCACTAAACAAAATATACATATTCATAACCATTCAAGCTACACACATGTTTATTTTATTTTATCCACGTTCAAGGGGTCCTAAATATATTTTCATTTGCTTTTTGTAATAACGTAGTCCTTACCAACCATCGCAAGAGGTGTCATGGAAAAGAAAATAAAGAGAGCTATGAAGGGCAAGTGATTCAAGTAACACACTTGGAAACACCCGAAATTTGATTAATGTGCTTGAATAAAGAGAACGAAAATTACAAGAAGGGACTCGAGGACACAGGGGGGATTCATGTTTTTGTGGAGTGCCTGCTCTGAGTTGAATAGCAGGTTACTCTATAAAATAATATGATTCGAATCGTTTATTTTATTCACTCATTTTGCACCATTCAAAAGTAATATTCATTGAGATCTTTTAAACGGTAAAAAAAATTCAAAATATTATGTCTAAACTAGTATCATATATATTTTTGAGATCAGGATGACACGATCTCTTGAAAAAAGCAAATAAAATGGGACAGAGAAAGTACCGGATATTTCGGACTCACCTCATCTTTCCCTCACTCTCCCTCCCTAAACACTACTATCTCCCTCTCCCTAAAACGCCCCAATGGAGGAAGAAGACCAACAACGGAAAAGGCTAGAAAGGTCGAGGAGTGAATCCCAATCTTTCAGCCCCAGCTTCAACAGTTACTCTTCCCATGGTGTTGCGGAACCTACCGAGATAGACTCGACCAAGTTCGATGACGGTATTGAATTCTCTTTCGTACGCGCCGAGATCGTTGGAGTCGACGAGGGGCAAGATTGTCAAATTTTCCCCATTTTCAACCGCGATCTTTCCTTACGTAACGATCGGGACAGTAAGATGCTGACTAGGAGACTTACATTGAGGCAATTATTTGATGATGAGGACGGCGACCAAGGAGGCCATCCAGTGTCGCAGTCCTCAGCAGAGGCGAATGAATTAGAAAGTGTACCGGTAGGAACGTACAGCGTATGGAGGCCGAAAACAGTCGGAAAAAAACCAGCCGGTAGATGCAAGAAGAGTTATTCGACTCGGTTGGGGTGGAAACTTGGCGATTGTTTACTTCGTCGAAGCTACAGCGAAGGCACACCGAAGAACAGCAGAGAGCATAAAGGCGGCGAAAAGAAGGCGAAATTGTTCAATGACTACAAACCGTCTGAATTGACTCCGAGACTTTCGTTTGAGAAATTATTCACCACCGGTGTCGGCGACAAAGGACGTGATCCTCCTTTGTTGTCCTCATCGGGGGCGGATGAATTAGAAAGTGTACCGAAGGGAACGTACAGTATATGGAGGCCAAAATAGTCGAAAAATTGCCAAGTAGATGCAAGAAGGGTAAGATTCCGTTTCAGAACACCTTCTTAAAAAATAAATAAGTATTTATTTTACATTTTCAAACTCAAAAATAATGTAAAGGAAAAATAATTCTTCAATTTTTTTTATACCGTATTAAAGATCTCAATGAGATCTTTCAAATGAGATTCAGATTGCATATTTTTATATTTCAATAAATCCATCATTTTTGAGCTAAAAATTACATTCTTAAAAAATAAGTACTTATTTGTCGTTCGAGAACGGAGCCTTTTTGGCTAAAGAAGTTAAAGTGACTCTTTTTTTTTATTCTTTATTTAATTTTTTTTTTGCATTTGTTTGATTTGTATCAAACTTTTGTAACTTATTAATTCGCCTCAACGAGAGGAATTGGTAAAGTGAAAAAATTATGATCAAATTCATAATTTTTCGAATAAAGACAAAAACAAGTCAATTTTTTTTAAAAGCATTATCAGTTTCGATAAAAAAAAAATTTTTACTTTTTTTATTCTTCCGTACGAGACGAATTAATAAGTTATAAAAATTTGATGTAAAATTAACAAATACAAAAAAAAGTTGAATAAAAACAGAAAAAATAAGTCACTTCAACATATTGAGCCAAAATAGCCCTACTCAAGTATATCGTTGGCTAAGCAGTGGGAGAAGCTTTTAGGCATCCCGGGGATACCAAGTCCTAAGGTATCTTTTCCGGTCCGTTTCTCATTTTTTGGCCATTTTTTTGATCACATATGGAAGATTGATTTCGTTCATTTTGTAGAGTTTGGCGAGAACCATAATCATGCCAAAAATTGTGTTCATCAGACTTTATTTTATATATGATTGACACACGTGAAAATTAAAGAAAACCAAAACTAAGTCCAAAAATACACTGCATCAAAACCCAATTTTGGTTTTTTTGCAATTTTCACATGTGTAGATGATGTATCAAATAAAGTCTGATGAATACAATTTTTGGCATGATTAAGGTTTTCGCCGAACTCTGCAAAATGAACAAAATCGATCATTCAAATGTGATCGGAAAATGGCCAAAAAATGAGAAAAAGATTGGAGGAAATACCATGGGGCTTGGTATCGCCGGTATAGTTTCTCAAGCAGTGGAAGCTTTGCGATTTTTAACTTCGTCTAGCGTACAACAAAGGCAAGGAGGACTCGTTCGAGTTCCTGACTCCGAAGAACAGAGAACTGCCAAGGGTAGAAAAAACAGGAGAGAGTTGAGAATGTCAACGATAACGTGTCGTCGTCGTCGTTATCGGCTAACAAAGTGTTTCATGTACGGAATCAAGCGTGGAAGGAAGAAGAGACGAGGAGGTCGTATCTTCGATGCGAAAATTTATTTGGTGATCTTGGAGCACTACGTGGCTGTACCCTAATACCCTAATCCATCGCATGCACATTTATGTGAAATCTATACACTTAGTACTAGACCCAAGACTGCTGAATATATGAGGGTGTTGGGGCACCATGTGGCGGTGCCCCAAGACCATTGAAAATGAAACCATTAGTATTCATGTTAGTTTTGATGGAAAAGTGGTTTGCGCGCATGTAACCATCTCAGATCAATTGTCTTGCCAAAGAGGGTGGTCAGACACTCTTCATGCCGACTCTTCTTGATCTACTAGAACACTCGGAAGGTCTCGCCAAAACCATCCATCCTGCTGGTCACACTCTTCGTGGCGACTGTTCTTCTACTAGAACGCTCGCCAACCACCCTGCTGGTCAGACAGACACTCTTCGTGTCGATTGTTGTTCTGGTCCTCTTTGTTAGGTTCTGAGTGTTTTTCATTCTCCAACACTTTTTTTCGTGCTGAAAAGCCGAGATGGGTTCCGCCATCAATGGCCGGGGATGCCGCGATGACTTGCTTGCTCGGGAATATATAAGTTCTGTACGTGGACGTCTAGTTGGCCATGGCCATAGCCATGTATTACAGACATTTACTATAATTAGCATTGCCGGGCATAATTTAATTGATCGTGATATTTTTATTCACGGTTATTTAATTAGACTGTCACTATAATGATAACAATGCTCCTCTGGCTTTATCGAGTTTTTTTTATTTTTTATTTTTTATTTCTTACAAAATAGTTAGCAACGTTGGGCGATTGGAATAATAGTTGAATGAGCTCCCTAGCCAATATAATCTTTTCACCTCGTCATCAACGACAGATTCTGCAAATTCATTTTCCTTTGAAACAAAATAATCCCACGAATCATGGGATGTGTTTTAAATTTTGAAGTTGTATATTAGTAGTCGTATTTGGATCAGTCTAATTGATATGTTTAGGTTTAATAACATATTTACATTAGAATCATGTTACACAGAGATGTCCTATTAGATAGAGGGTTTGTTTAGGTTTGTTTAAGAGTACTTCAAATTGACCCGTAGCTAGGAAAAATAATAAAATACCGATGATTGAGAACCCGTTTAGTTCACACCAATTATAGTAGTTTATAGGAAAGTCAACAGACGTCAGATGAACATTGGGATCGTAGTTAACAACGACAATCTTATTTGATTGATTTTTAATTGCAAAGATAATTTATTCTATTGAATTGCATTTTGTATCATATACGAGAATCGTTATATTCGTTCCATGCATACTGGGAAAGCCCACCAAAGCTGAATTTCGGACCGGAGTGGGGAAAGGTAGAAATGAGTTCACGCCATGACGATCAGTATGGAAGGACAGTTTTCTTGATGCATAACGACGACAGTCTTATTTGATTGACAGATAATTTTATTTCATTACTGTACATTTTGATTCATATAAGAGCATCCTTAATTATATTCGTTCCAAGCATATTCCGGACATCTTTTTTTTTTGTCCCTAGTTTGAAGATACGAGTGCATTCAAGTGAGCAGAAATGTTCCTGGGATATTCAATAATTTACAGTTGGGACGCGGGATTCATCCGCATAATAGCCGTGTCGCAGGGGTTCTTTGGTAAAAGTTTTTAGGGAAGTGTTTCAGGGAATAAGAGGAGATAGATAGATAGATGGGGAGATGACAGATGAGAGTAATAGGCCCTGTTCTCTTGAGCTTAACTTAAATATGAGAGTTTTGTTCTTGTTTGATTTTATTTTGCAGTTGTTAATTTTGCGTCGAACTTTTGTGGGTTATTGATTCGTCTCGACGAGAATAATCGGAAAAGTAATTTTTTTTTTTACTTTTACCCAAGTATTTTGAAAAATAACCATTTTCTAGCAAAAAAATGTCTTATTGACTTTTTATTAATCTAAAAAGGAATTATTTCTCAAAATACTTGGATAAAAGTGAAAAAAAAATTATTTTTCCAATTCCTTTCTTCGACACAAATCAATAACCCACAAAAATTTGGCGTAAAACTAACAAATGGAAAAAAATTCAAATAAAAACAAAACTCTCAGATTTAAGTTAAGTTCAAGAGAACGGGGCCTTAATTGGGAAAAAAACTTATTGAAAACCATTGTAAGGGAGAGAGAGAGAAGGGTTCAAGAAGCCCCAAGTGAATAAAGAGTATGCCAGATTCACGGAGCCACTGTAAAAAGTTAATTTACGGAGCCGCTTGATTTTAGCCTTCCGTTTCGGCATTGGACAGTACATAGTACTCATGTTGATGAGTCATAGTAATTGAAAATCGGGGGCCTGCTGTGCCTTTAGGTCTGAACCCAAAAAGAGACATTGTCTGGGGTCCAAAAATGTGATCTAAACTGTTCACTATGTGGAGCTTGACGCGTAGAACCAGCTTGAAAAACATCCAGCCAATCGGATACTGGTAATTCAGTGAACATCAAGGCAATCAGATACTGGTAACTCAGTGGGAACTAGGCTAATGAATTTTTGGAACTTCTTTAGCCCACATTTCAGGCACTTAAAATATTATGCATGACGCAAATATGATTATCAAACCAACTTAATTACTTATCATTTAAATACGATTAGTTTTCAATGCTGAATTGAGTTATCAAACAAATCTCTTAAATTTATAATACGAAGTATTGTTCAAAACAAATTATGTGGGGCCTAATGTAAACACATTTGAAAATGAGAGTCAGCCCGCAAAATAAAGTTTGGATCTTCGAGGGAGAATGTTGAGAGTAACGATTAATTCCCACCACCACCCATTAATAGTTTAGGCAAGTTTACAATTGCTAAAGGTTGTAAGAGCTAAAGTGAAGGACGTCTCCTGGCAAACTTTGTATTCGGCTTATATATATATATATATTTCAATAAAAGTTTAAGTTTGCTTTAAAAAAAAAAAAAAAAAACCTTGATGAACTTTCGTAGGTTCCACGGGTTCAATTGTTCTAGTTAAAGTAAAACTGGAACTACTTATTTTCATAAGTCAACGTTTAATGCCAATCACGATCGGCTGAGTGTAATCTTCAAGGATTTTCAACTAACTCTGATTCAGAATTGACTGGATTGTCATTGTGGATCGTGTTGCTTTCCATTTTGAAATATTCAAGAAAATAGTAAACCCATCATTATAAAAGAAAAAAAAAAGGGCTACATGACCAAATCTCTGTGCTTTAAGATTGAGATCTCCAATTCTGCATCGTATATGCTCGGCACTCGCAAATACAAGGAACAAGTAGCCTAGAGAATGTGCAGAAATGAAAAGATAGAAAGGAAAAGGAAAGAAGGAAGTAGAGTTAAGTCTCAAGTTGACATTTGGCTCTGGACTGGAGGCCTCTGGGACAAAGCAACGGAAAGAGAGAAAACCTATGGCCGGGTCAACAGTAGAGGAGAGACTAAAAGGGAACAAGTGAATAATGCATGACAAAAGTGCAGCTTTAGGGAAAGAATCTGTAGATGGCAGTTCATCAGCACAATTGACTTTTTCATATCATTATCTTACGGTGGCCAGAATATGTACAAACCTTAATGTTGCGAAAATTAAGTGCACGAATTAATTTGAGTTTCGTAATGTTTGTATGGTACTTACTAGTATCATGTTTCCTCGGGCGTGGGCTCAAGTATTACAGGGATCTTCTCTTTGTGATCACCGCGCAGCACTTCGACAGTTATCTGAGCAGATACAAGGAAGTAGATCAGTACTACTTCTCTCAGTAACAAAGCAAATGCTTATGGACATTAGTTTATTCACTAACTATGCTGATTGGTAGAGGTTTATCATTCACCTAAACCTCTTGATAATGTGGCATTGTAAATGAGAAACTTATGTCGATATTGGACTTACCAGTAAAATTACTGAATCCCAATCTTCATCAAGAACCAAGTAAATAGGCAATGGAAGATTAAAAGTCATTTGGAGAACTAAGTTTGTGTACATACCTCATCACCCACTTTACATTGATCAAGAACTCTATACAAATCACTTCCGTTGGAGATCTTTTTTCCATTTACAGATGTGATAATATCACCCAAAATAAGCCTTCCATAGCCATCACGTTTGGTTGATCGTAAACCCTGCAGAATTTAGAGCAACTCCAATTTACAAATGGCCATTAAAAACTCTTTCAGTTCAAATGGAAAAGAAATTTCTTAGTCCAAAAATCCTCAAAACTCTACAGAGGTACTCCCTCCGTCCCATAATATTTGTCCGTTTCGCAAAACGAGGACGTAAAAATAATACAATTTTTGCAAGAAAAATTAAATTTTTTTTCAACAATTCACTAGATATCGATGAGTTCTTTTAATTTATGAAAAAAGTTTGAATTTTTTCTTGAAAGAAATGCATTATTTTTTAGTTCTCGTTTTGCGAAACGGCCAAACATTTAGGGACGGAGGGAGTACTTTGAAGTTTGGAAAACAAATTCCTAAAGAAATAAGCTTACTGCTTTGCCAGCTGGACCATTCGCAGGAGCATCTAAGACGAGCACCCCACCAACGCCTAGTTGCTCAACAGACTGATCAGGGGCAAACTTGATTCCTAAAATTGGTCTTGTGACTTTCCCAAACTTCACCAACTGGTCAACAATGCCGCCTACCTAGACATGTAATGAAAGTGGATAGTTGATACCTTAATAAAAGGTGCGATCTACTATGATTAGCCCAAAAAATCCAATCAATAACCCACTGTGTCAACTGGAATAGAAAATCCAACGCCGGAGGATGCACCAGAAGGGGAATATATAGCTGTATTTATCCCAATGAGGCTTCCTGTACTATCCAGAAGTGGGCCTCCACTATTACCAGGATTGATGGCAGCATCAGTCTGGATAACATCCTGGATTGGACGCCCGGTAGCAGCAGAACTGATTTCTCTTCTAAGCCCACTGCAGAAAACATGAGAAATGCACTTAATTAAGTTTGAACATTGAATATCAACATGCGCCAAAATGTATCCAGACAGGCAAAATGCATTTGTAATTTTATAATAGAGGTCTTCATTAATTCTTCTTAGTTGACTACAAATTTAACATTTCTTCTTGTCACTAGTAAATGGAAGTCATTCAACTCTGTTCCTACATCTTTACAAAGTGTGGACGTAAAATATCAGAAAAAGATCAGGTGGCAAATTCATTAAAGTTCTCGTTTGAATGAAGGGCTTTGTCCCTAAAGCAACCTTGCTTGTACAGTTTTATTCCCTTGTCTCCAAAACTAAATATTTCTAGGTTTCACTGAACTCAGATACAACGCAATTGTGATGCATATAATTGACTACTTGAAGTTCATAGGGTCATACCTGATCACACCAGTTGTGAGTGTATGGTCAAGTCCAAACTGCAAAGTATTGAAGTGAAGAGTCAAAACAAAGAGAACATTATTCGCAATTAAAATCTCTCGTATCTACACTATGCAATTATGCATTTAGCTTATTCAAGTTTAGAATAGTAAAAGCCTTGATAATTCTTTGTTAGTAGGTAGGCAAGTAAAGAGGTAATGAAAGGTGAAAAATGGTAGAAATCTAAACAGCTGACATGATTTACTTTGCTGCCCATTCCTGGCTACACCTTGGAACTCAAAAGGTTTCTTCTTTTCTTTTTTTCTCCCCCAATCACCAGCCTTACAAGACTGTATCTTGATTGTTTATTGAACAAAAGATAGAGGAGTGAACCAGTCACTAAGAGGCACCCTTTGATGCACCTTTTCTGAACCTACTCTCTTCCCATTTTTCACTGGTGGAGGGTGGAGACTGAAGTATTTGCAGCATGGCTTTTATACACCTAATGCTAAAACGGTAACCCAATGTCAAATACAGTGCTGATATGTTTATTCCTGAACCTTTTTTTGACAAGGATCATTAAAAGAGAGCATCCAGGGGACCCACCCCCTGCCAAACCACAAAAAAGAGGGGGATGAAAAAAAAGACAACCAGGAGATGGGCTGAGCACAGAAAAAGGCCCACGCAAGCTACAGATGAAGGCAACCGACAAAATCAACAGAACAATCAAGACTAGGCGATATCTTTTCCGACACCCAACTATACAAAAAAGCATAAAACAACTTTGAAGCCTAGAAGTAGAATCCTCCATGCCATGAAATGATCCTCTGTTTGGTTCTCTCCAGATCATCAACGTGAGTGATGAGGAATCTTGAGCAAGCAATGCTTGTCTGTGATTTAGAGAGAACTTTAGAGAGCAATGACTATGGTTTGTGGGATTAGTTTACTGAGAGAGAGAGAGAGAGAGAGAGAGAGAGAGAGAGAGCGCAGCTGATCATTCATAGGAGTCAGCTCACGTACATTATGCAAAAGAGCGTCCGACACCAGGCAGATTGGAAAACAATTTATGGACCTACAAATTGAAAGTTTGTTATCTCACTCTACATGTAATCTGAACCATTCATGAACAACACAGCAAATATGATTAAAACATTTAGAGCTCCTACATAAATAAGGATCTGCGCAGCAGCTACAAAATGGGAGTTCGATAGAATATAAAATAAGGATATAGAGAAAAAAAAAATCCCAATGAAAAGGCAGAATAAATTGGCTTTCAATCTTAAGAGTGAATGTGAAAGGCAGCACTTCCAATAACACTCGAAACTTCTATAATCACGTATTGCATTATATGGCCGAATAACATTAAACAGCAAGCTATTGTTCTTTAAAGAAGGGAAATAGAAACACTGCCAAAAGAAGTTTTGGGACTTAAAAGTGGTGTTTTTATACTCACAGGGTTTCCGATGGCATATACTTTTTGGCCAACAAGCAAATCGGCGGACACACCAATGGGTATAGGTCTCAGTTTGTCTTTTGGTGCATCAACGCGCAGTACAGCAACATCTTTATCTTGGTCAAATCCAACAACTTTTGCATCATAAGTTGTCTGGTCAGAAAGAGTGACCCTGAACAAAACAAATTTGATTATTTTTCTGGATCGAGTGTCAAACCAACATTTTGAACTCAACCTCTATAACAGTAATGCAGTTCATAAGTCATAAGACACAGAAATTGAACTTAAAGGTCTCCAATGCTAAAGAAAACTAATAACTTAAGACCGTGAAAGGAAGAGAAAAATCATATAAAGAAAATGAGAACGAAGAGAAGACGCATATTCCGCTCACAAACAGTCCTATAGCATCTAAGAACAACACAATTAAACAAACTGCAAAACCCATGCAATAAATTAAAAGCATTAACATTTCTCTCACTTCTTTTTTGTATTTTCTCACACAAATCCTCTCATTTGAATCATAACTTCAACTTGAATAACATCACTCTTTCTTTAAGAATTGCTTCAAGATTATGGACCATGACACAAAATAAAATTGACAGAAGATGTGGGAAAACTTAAGCATAAAAAATGCTGGCATATGCAAGAAAATGCACCACATAAGCACGGATGAACAGATACCTACTTGAGATCAGATGCACCACGGATAACATGGAAATTTGTGACAATGTGACCATCTTTATCCCAGACAAAGCCCGATCCTGATCCTTGAGGCACCTCCAACACATCCAATGTAAAAGCATCCTGCCTACAGAAACGCCCCGCATCAAGAGCAAGACAAATCAAACCCCATGACCAAGAAAGCCGTGTTTAGTTCACCAGTGTCCCTTGAAATGCTTATCCCGGTGTTTGTTCCACCAAAAATAAGGATGGAATGCACATTACAAATAAGTATATTAGGTAAGTCGCCATTCCATTCAGATGCAAAAAGAGTGTCCGTCCTATTGAATCTATTCTTTCCAGCTAACCAAACACTGCCTATTTCTATGGAATAATGCTAATGATGACATATACAACATAATTGAAGTCCAAACGAAACCAAGGTTCATCATCTTGTACCAATCATGGTGACTTCAGTTTCAAAACTACCCCGTTTAAATCAGTCTATGTAACTCATCCGCAATTTTAATTTCCTTCTTCCTTTTTTAATAACTCAGGTGTCCGGACCACACCTCAACTAATGTTGGGACTAATCCAGCTGTGACTAGCGGAGAGGGAGAACCCAATCAAAGCCCGAGCTTAGCAAAATACGGACTGGCCCCACATGGGAGGCTTCGAACCTGACCCCACCAGGCCAAGCAAAATATACTTAGACATGAAAAGTTAAAAAAAAAAATGGAACGAATTAAAGAAGAGCTATAAAATCCAAATCTACCTGACAGCAAGATTGGTGATGTAAACAACAGAAGGCGTGTTCTCCTGGAAAAGACGAACCGTAGCGAGCTCATCAGACTGCAACTTCCTCGGCGTGGAAACTACAAAAGCCGAAGCCGAATCGACATCGGCGACGAGGAGAGCGAGGGACAAGGCGACGGAGGCGCAGAGGACGAAGAGAGAATCCAAAGCGGAAGCGAAAGGGGTTTTCTCGAGGAGAAATTTCCAAACGTTATTGCAGCGATGATCGGAGGGAATGATGGAGTTGGAGTCGGCGGAGTTGCGAAGAGCGGAGAGGATGGGAGTGGAACGGGTAGGGTTTCGGAGGAGGGAGGAGGGAGGGTTGGAGAGAGAGAATGTGGAGCTGGTTCTAGAGCGAGAGAGTGTGGGAGTGGAAGGGAAGTTTGTTGTGGGGAGGAGAGAGAGAGAATATGCAGCCATTCCTGAACTGGGACAGCTGCTGAGAAGAGATTGACTTGGTGTTAGTTACCAACCATATACTCGAGGGGCAAAAAATTGGTTATTTTTGTGGTGGGCTGAATATGATAATAGACTTTAGTCATTTCCAGACTTTCCTGTCAGAAATTGGATCTATTGAAAGATGTCATTCATTGTTGTAATTATTGGTTCGAATTTATTCAGAGATGCGTATGAAACAAGAAACAAGGCACTTACATACGTAATTAGAGAGAGGTGAACCAGTGATTCCATAGAATTTAGGGGTATTGTTGTCATTGTAGAGTTTTGAGTCTATAAATAGGTGTCTTGTGTTCTCATTAATGAGTTTTGTTGATGTACTGATAAAAGAATATAGAGAGCTTTTGCTCCTTGTATCCCATTTTGGAATTTATCTCTATTATGAATCTATCTTTTGATTTCGTTTGCATCAACCAGGTTTTGTTCTGAGCCATAAACCCACTCTTTGTTTTCGTATTATTAGATTGGGTCATAGCTAGGTGAACAAAATGGATATAAAACATAAAACATAGTCCGACTTGTATGTGTTAAGCATGTAGCTATCTCTAAGAGTCTTCCGTTACTGAGAAGTTGAGACCAAGCCTTGAATGGGGGTATCCATGGCAGAAAGAGAAAAACCGTATCCTACCGGGAAAGGAGTAGGAGACACATCCATCTCATCCTTTCCCCCCGGATTGAACCACACCAAATCATACCAATAAGAGTTTCTTTTCTTTTTTTTTTGAAAAGCCAATAAGAGTTTCTAAGTAAATCTAAACGATTGATGATTCCAATATATGATCTAAATTTGAACTGTCTCGTCTAATCCAGAACTTGGCTCAAAGAGAATCTGAACCCTTCTAGTAATTCATTGTGCGTAGATGGCCACCAATTAGAAAGTCTAAAAAATTCTGTACGCAATCATTTGTGTAAAAATTATGTGTGCAATCATTTGTGTTGAATGCTACTAATACGATACTATGATAGCGTCATAATTGATAATCATTTTATACTGTCTCCGTCCAAAAGTCTCAAAAAGCCCTTGGCAGGAAGCTACTTATTTTTTTAAACAAAGCTAGAACTCGACATCATAAACCTACAAGCTATTTGGATCGTTAAGCTCCTGATTGAGCCGACTACAATTCAGTTTTAGATAAGATAGACTATACAAGACTAGCAAATCAAGATACTGTCAATAGCTCGTTAAGTTATGTAGATATGGCGTTAACCAAAAGTGTGCGCGTTCAAAAACAATCTAAGCTAGTACTACAAATTATGGGCAATGGCCACAGCAATATTCATCAGTTGAGAAGCAGCTTGCAAGATATAAAGAGAGTGGCCAAATTAGATCAACTCCAATTAGTTCTAATAATTTCGATATCCCTGCACAGCACGACAAAAAGTTAGCAGTAGTATAACACTTGCATAAAAATTCACCCACTTCTCGAATTACAAAATTTTCCCTAAAGGTCTCAGTTCCCTGGGAATGTCATCAAAATTCCCGGAGTCTACATCTGATTGTAGCACAGGTCTCTGTCCATGTTTCCAGTGAATGCCCTCAGCTAAATGCTCCTTGTTTGGGGTCAGCATAACGAAATTTGGATCTGCTCGTTGATAACTGCATTTTTTATCGTAAACAAAACAAAAGGAGCACAGTTTAGTCGTAATCAATAAACCTGAATGATAATCAACTCACGCTCATGAAACATGAGCAGAGGGTACAAGTGTACAACTTGATTGCTTGAAATCGCAAGAACCAATAATCCATTATCTGAACAAACATAGTCAAACTAAAATCTATGAACATGCTGGGCTTTCCCTCTGATCATTACTGCTGAATAGACCTGGGAATGTAAGTTTGAAAGAACAACATAAAACTTAACTGACCTTGCTTCTCTAAGATTATCGACATGGATGCCGAATCCAAAAGATGTGTTTCCAACTGTTCGATCTCTAATGGCTGCAAAACCAATGAAAATAATTGCTCAGATCATAATTTACCTGTTGGATATCTCATCGTCCATCTGAAGTATTGAACCAATATTGACTCATAAAAACCTAACTCACATCAGTCATCTAGGCGCAGATTTCCTAACATATGTTATACCCCAAAAATCTAGTTCGACATCATGAGAAATTTCACAAGAGAGGCGAGAGAATGAACAAATCTCTAAATTTTGGCTTCATTAGAGGATACATACAACTCAGACCAATCTAACCATGTAAAATCGACCTCCTAAAGACATGCTCCATGTTGAAGGGGAAAAAAGAAAAGGGGGGAGGGGAGGGGAGGAATCACAGGAATAGAGAGAGGAACTGCATCACTAAAGAATGAAGTGTGGTTCCCTCCTAAGTTGTTCGGTTGACTAGAAAGGAAAGGAATGACTTAAATCATCTGCAATTTTGCCCTTATTTTACCGAAAGCTAGACCAGCTGAAGAATAACTTGACAGCAAAAGAGTTATTTGAAGATCCGGTTCACTTTCTAACTTCCCAGAAATCTACCAAACAAAGGATTACGTTTCTCTCCTCCCCAGTCATCCTTCCACCACCCCGAAACTCCTCTTCTTCTCTCTTCTCTCCCCTCCTTGCCCAATAGACCCTGTTAACATGCGAAGTATCCCACGTATAAGAAGATTGCAAGCTCACACCAAATTCTCACAATCGGTTAAAACAGGCCAACAAATTGTTCGACAACTAAATACATGTAAAAAGAAATTTTTACTTTTTATGAGAATAAATGTTCCCCCCCAGACTTTACTTTTTGGATGAACTTGCCAACTTGGACAGTTGCGGCTTTTCTTGCACTCAGGGACTCTGGTATAAAGTTTAAAAAACCTACTACTTCATAGGCAAGCCTTGGAGAAAACAATTTCTACTGCTGAAAATACCTGAAATGTTGAACGTGAAAGAAGGTTTCCACCATGACTTGAATGCTAAAGCTATAGATGAGCTCAGAGGCCCAGCCTTTCCCTGATAAGATGATGCATGGATAGCCATTAAACTTTGTGCAATCCAAGGATTCATCATAGGAGAGGATCAGAACCGTACCTTCACCAAGAAGTTTTTATTGGCTTGCCAAGATGCAGCAACTTGAAAAGTGGAATCTGTATTAGGGCTTGAGGTTTTGTTATCATCAACCCTTTCACCACGAGAATATACTGATTTTAAAACCAACTCTTAACAGGATTAACTTTTTCCCTAATAACAATTAAACTACCTTGTCTGTAACTCAAAACCGAAGTCAATGTAGTTCGTAATCCCAACTACTTCTTTTTCTTCAATTGGGTTTGTTAGAATAGTTTAGTCCCACATCGGGTAGTCATGTTATGTAATGGGTTTCGACATAATATAAATAAAGCTCTTTATGTGTTAGGGTAAGTTAACACCCTATACACTTTTCCTTTACTCTCTCTTACAACATGGTATCAGAGCGGGATCTTAACCTTAATCCTAAACCACCACAACCCTAGCCTTAACCCTAACCCTAATTCTACCTCACCGATTACTGTTCCCGCGCACTGTTCACCGTCATTACTGTTCACCGATTACTGTTCACCGCAGTTACTGTTCACTAAATACTGTTCACCGTAGTTACTGTTCACAAAATACTGTTCACCGATTACTGTTCACTGTCGGTACTGTTCATCGATTACTGTTCATCGCCGGTACTGTTCATCACCTTGCTGTTCTTGTTCTGTTGCTGATCTGCCTCTGGTATTGTGTCTTTGACTACTTATTTGCTCACCTTTTCATACGGTATCGTCTTCCGGATGTTACTTGTTACTGTTCATGCAATTGGGTTCAGTTGTTGTTCGCTTTGATTTACGGAGTCTGCAGTTATTAGTTGTGACGGATCTGTTATGTTGGAGTTGTTGATGTTGGGTACCGATGCAGTTTGGTGACGGTGTTAGTATATTAATTGATGTTATCGATCATTAGTTATTGATATTCCGCTTGGTTGGCATTGATTTGGTTGCGTACTGGTTATTTACTAGTTATTGGTTGTTGTCTCTCCGTTGACTGGTAAAATGTCTGAACAGAAGAAGGATTCTGAGTCTGGTACTATTTCTAGCTCTGCTTCTACTCTTGTTGGTAGCTCATTGAGTGGTTCTTGGTCTCGCGAGAGGCGCCCTATTACCTCAACGCCATTAAATGGGGGCAATTATGTTCTTTGGGCTAAAGCTGTTGAGGTGTATTATATGGGTCAGTCTGAGGACTCCTATTTGACTGATGAACCTCCTGCTACTGATAGCCCCACATATAGGGCCTGGAAAGCTGTTGATGCCCGTGTTCGTTCAGAGTTATGGAATAGTATGATAGAACAGGTTGCCAGTACGCTGATGTTCTGTGATACCGCTAAAGAGGTGTGGACCCAGGCAAAAGAATTATATTCAGGTGTCGACAATCTCCGTCGCACATATGACCTTCATCGGTCTTTCTTTGATATATCTCAGGGTGCTGATTCTTTTGAAGATTATTATGCCAAGTTCCGGCGCGTTTGTAATGAATTAGATATCTGTGAGCCACTATCTACTGATATTCAGGTTATGCGGCGCCAGCGTGAGCGCATGCGGGTTACTCGTTTCTTATCTGGTGCATCATCTGATTTTGGTCCTGTGGGTAATCAGATTTTGGGGAGTCGTGACTTACCTTCTCTCAGCGAGGTATTCAGTCGTCTCCGGCAATCGTCGTCTATTTCTGCTTCGACTTCTGGCCGTTCTGCTTTGAGTTCTACTGTTTCTGATGGCTCTATTTTCTCTGTTAGCCGTGGTCGTGGTCGCAGCCGTGAGTCTGGGTTTAGTGGTCGTGGTCGTGACTTTGGAGGCCGTGGAGGCCGTGGTTTTGGTCGTGGCTTAGGTGGCCGTGATTCTGTTTTTGATACTCGTGGGGGTCGCATATCAGGGGGAGGTGGTCGCGGTCGCGGTCGTGATTCTAGATTTTGTACTCATTGTTGGGGAACAAATCATACGGTAGAGTTCTGTTACAATCTTCATGGATTTCCCCAGGCTCATCAGGCTGCTAGCTCTCAAGATACTGGACAGTTTACTCAATCTTCTGCCAATAGTGTAGCTGTTCCAGCTGAGGAGTACCAACGCTTTTTGTCATTTCAGGATGTGACAGGATCCTCCACTGCTACGCTCGCTCAGACCGGTACATCTGTTGCTTGTGTTGCCTCATCTTCTTCCTCTCCTTGGGTTATTGACTCAGGTGCCACTGATCATATGACTGGTACATCTATTTTCTTTGATCGACAACCAGTTGGTAGACCATCTCATGTTACCTTGGCTGATGGCTCTACCACGGCTGTTACTGGTTTTGGTTCTGTCCCTGTCACTTCCTCTCTTACTTTGTCATCTGTTTTACATGTTCCTCGTTTACCATTTAATCTTATATCTGTGGGCCGCCTTACAAAATCTTTAAACTGTTCCATCACATTTCTTCCTCATGGTTGTGTTTTTCAGGATCTCAAGACGGGGAAGAAGATTGGTGGGGGCACTGAGCGAGGTGGCCTATATTACCTGACTGATCCTCAACCTGTAGCTCTTCAGACATCCGAATCTCCCTACCAACAGCACTGTCGTCTTGGTCATCCCTCTCTTCAGAATCTGAAGCACCTTGTGCCCTCCTGTCGTTCCATTAATAAGTTGGTCTGTGAGACCTGTGAGTTTAGTATACACCGTCGAGTCACTTTTTTACCTAGGGTTGAGCGTCGTGCGTCATGTCCTTTTCAGTTAGTTCATTCAGACATTTGAGGGCCTATTCATGTGCCCAGTGTTTCTGGTTTTCAGTATTACGTTATTTTTGTGGATGATTTTTCTCGTATCACATATCTTTATTTAATGAAAGAGCGATCTGAATTGAAATCAGTTTTTCAAACTTTTTACATGGAAGTTAAAACCCAATTTGATACTTCTGTTAAGATATTTCGTTCAGATAATGCTCGCGAATATTTTCACCATCTACTTTCTCAGTTTTTCGCTGATCATGGCATTGTTCACCAATCGTCATGCTCTCGGACTCCACAACAAAATGGAGTTGCTGAGCGCAAGATTAGGCACTTATCTGAGGTTATGCGTGCTCTATTATTTCAAATGCAGGTCCCTAAGTCCTATTGGAGTGACGCCGTTCTCACTGCATGTTACCTAATCAACCGTATGCCTTCAACGGTCTTAGGTGGTCAGGTTCCCCATACAGTGTTATTTCCTAGTCAGCCTCTCCACTCTCTCCCTCCTCGCGTTTTTGGGTGTACCTGTTATGTTCATGCTCTCGACCCTGATAGGAGTAAACTTGATCCTCGATCTTTTAAGTGTATCTTTCTGGGATACTCACACACCCAGAAAGGATATCGTTGTTACTCTCCTTCTTTGCGTCGTCACTTTGTCTGTGCTGATGTCACGTTCAATGAGTCATTGCCATATTACTCGGATCCTGTTACTACCACCGACCTTCTTCACCTTGAGTCTGTATTACCTATGTCTGTTCCTACTGGCACTGTTTCACCTCACCATTTGCAGGTCTATGTTCGTCGATTCCCGGCACTAGCACAGCCTCCGCCTCCGCCTCCGCCTCCGCCTCCGCTCCAGTCTGCCGAACTCTCAGTGCCAACGCCTATGTCTTCTCCCCCGTCGCCGGATCCGCCAGCCCCTCGTTATCCGACTCGTGAGAATCGTCGTCCCCCGGTAAAATATGGTTATACTAATATCTCCAGCACTTTTCATCCTATTTCTCGATTTATCTCTTATGCTCATCTCTCTCCATCCCTTCGTGCTTTCACTACTACTGTTTCCTCCGTTTCTGTTCCTAACAATGTTCAGGAGGCATTATCTCGGTCTGAGTGGCGGACAGCTATGGTGGATGAAATGTCTGCTCTTCATACTAATGGCACATGGGAGTTGGTTACTCTTCCTGCTGGGAAATCTACTGTTGGCTGTCGTTGGGTCTATACTATCAAGTATCTTCCTGATGGTACTGTTGAGCGTCACAAAGCTCGCCTGGTTGCTAAAGGCTACACCCAGACTTATGGTGTTGATTATTCTGATACGTTCTCTCCTGTTGCCAAGCTTTGCTCTGTGCGGATTCTTATTTCTCTTGCCGCCAATCTTGGTTGGCCATTGTTTCAGCTTGATGTCAAAAATGCCTTTCTCCATGGCGATCTCCAGGAGGAAGTTTATATGGAGCAACCACCTGGGTTTGTTGCTCAGGGGGAGCATCATAAGGTATGTCGTCTTCGTAAGGCACTTTATGGACTTAAGCAATCCCCTAGAGCATGGTTTGGCAAGTTTAGTGAGGCTGTTTTGAGGTTTGGTATGCGTCGAAGTCACTCAGATCATTCTGTATTTTCCCTTATGACAGCTCGAGGGAAAGTATTGCTCATTGTCTATGTTGATGACATTATTATTACTGGAGATGATCAGAAAGGGATTGAAGAGCTAAAGCAGTTCTTACATAGTCAGTTTCACACTAAAGACTTGGGTAAGCTACGGTATTTCTTGGGTATTGAGGTAGCAAGGTCTAAGGATGGGATTAGTTTGTCCCAGAGGAAATATGTGTTGGATATTCTAGAAGAGACAGGTTTGTTGGGAGCCAAACCAGTGGAGACTCCGATGGATCCTAATGTCAAACTTTGCGTTGATCAGGGGGAGGAGTTTCTTCATCCAGACCAATATCGTCGTTTGGTTGGTAAGTTGAATTATCTTACCAATACTCGTCCTGATATCTCATTTGCTGTTAGTGTTGTGAGTCAGTTCATGTCTGCTCCTCGTCTTCCACATTGGGAAGCTTGTATTCGCATTGTGAAGTATCTTAAGGCTCATCCTGGACGTGGCTTATTTTACCGTTCCAATGGTCATCTACGTGTCGAGGCGTTTACTGATGCAGATTGGGCAGGATCACCCTCTGATAGACGTTCAACAACTGGTTACTGTACTTTTGTTGGTGGCAACCTAGTTACTTGGAAGAGTAAGAAGCAAACTGTGGTTGCAAGGTCTAGTGCGGAAGCAGAATATCGTGCTATGGCTCATACTACATGTGAGGTTATTTGGCTGAGATCATTTCTTGAGGAGTTGGGATTTCGAGTGCAATTGCCCATTCCTATGTACTGTGACAATCAGGCAGCGATACATATTGCCTCGAATCCAGTGTTTCATGAGCGAACCAAGCATATTGAGGTAGATTGTCACATTGTTCGCGAGAAGATTGACAGTGGTGTGTTAGCTACTCCGTTTGTGTCTACTGGAGCTCAGTTGGCCGATATCTTCACCAAATCATTATTCAAACCACGTTTAGAGTTGTTATGTAACAAGCTGGGACTTTGTGATATTTATTCTCCAGCTTGAGGGGGAGTGTTAGAATAGTTTAGTCCCACATCGGGTAGTCATGTTATGTAATGGGTTTCGACATAATATAAATAAAGCTCTTTATGTGTTAGGGTAAGTTAACACCCTATACACTTTTCCTTTACTCTCTCTTACAACAGGGTTCTTCACCTATGCAAAGCATTTTTTAAACCATGATGAGGGTACACTTGATAATCTAAAAGAATGATACACTTCAATGTAATTTGGAAATAGCTTAAAATGCATTCCAAACAAAAGTAAAGAAGATTTTGCTTCTAGTAGTCACAACTCGAAGCAATACCTCATGTGGGTGTTGGTGTGGGTTGTTATTGGAATGAGGGGGGAAGATAAGAATAGTAACCACAACCCAACAGATGACATAGTTATATCTTCTGAAAACTTAAATACACAAACACTGCCATTATAAAGCAAACTCTGCTCAGAACTGAGCTCCTATGAACGGACAATGTCCCTATTGTGCATCTACCCTGCTTTAGAGTTTTTTTTTCCTTATGGAGTACTTTATATATTGTAAAATATACATATGTACAGAGAGAGAGAGAGAGAGAGAGAGAGAGAGAGAGAGAAGCATACCCGCCTTTGGACCACCACATGTTGATAGAACGAGGCAATGAACTGCAGTGCAAGTTATATTAACACGAAATTAATAAAGAAGAAGTGCAATAGAATTAGAATCATGTATTTACTCCACAACAATATGCAGAATCCATTCATTGGTTCCTGAATTACCAAAGAAATTCAGGGCTTACATCCACACACACACTGTATTTTCAGGCAAGTTTAGGAGACTTGAACATGAGCCTTTCATTGGTGGCGAATGCAGCCTAAGCTGACAAGAAACTCGAACGCAACGCTATACGAGCAATGATCATCATTACACATACAGATCTCAAGATGGTAGAAAGCAGTACGACATGTGTCATCACATCGTAACCATTATTCATCTGTCATGTTGTTGTACTGCTACGGATCCCCACCATTAGTATTGTATGCTATGAACTTTTAAAAGGATATCATCAAGCTTTCTTTGAACTTATTTCAGTCAAAATACATTAAAAAGGAAAGGAAAGGTCAAGCAAGTACAATAAGATAAGGGTTCGTAACGCTTTCAAAGGCAACAAACCTGGGAACTTCTGGCAAGTTCAAGACCAAAATTGAAGGATGGACTCAAAGGACTGCCTGATCCTAGTCCGTAGCCAATCGCACAGCTCCAATTTTCTAGATTATTATATCTGGTTCCTTCTTTGCTTCTAACTATTAAACACATTCATGAGGAAAAAATAGAAATCAGTTTTCTGAAGATCAGATGGCAACTCAAGAATACAATAAGCAGTGAGGATAGTAAACATACAAAGCACGAGCATATGTCCAATGTACTACAAACTTACAAAATTAAGTAACAATGGCATGAGAAAATTTTTTTGTTATGGTCAAGCCTGGGTCCGTGTACTCGTGTAGTATTGGTAAATGGTAACGAATGTTGCTTGGTAAAATAAGTCATTCATGGACTTAGCATAGGAGTCAAATATGTTTCCATGAAATTCTTAGGCCATTACATCAGTGAAACAAAAGGGCTGGTATATGGATTGTGGAAGTTGACCTTTAATGGTGCACAGTTTTGAAGCTAATGAATACCTAATGAGCATATTGTTGAGATAAGATCTTTGTTCCAACAGGATAGCAAATAAACAAAAAGCTAAAGAAAGAACGTAACCTTAAATCTTATAAGTGAGAATGTAAGGTGAGAAAATTTACAATTTGGTTCATATTGCACTCCAGCAGTTAACCTTCCCATCTTGCTTACCAGCCATGCACTTTTTGGGAATTCATCACCCACTGCATAGATAAATAAATCAAATCAGAAAGACTTTTTTCTCCCACGTATTTTCTTTTCACATACACTTCACAACTTGTCATATACTCGTATCCAAATTCCAAAAGCTAACTGAAATTAGAATAGCTGGTCAAAGAGTCACAATTTCCAGACAAATATAGGCCAACGTAGGCTCTAAAAACAACGATTAAATTAAATCTGCACACATTGCATTCTAAACAAAGGGAGTAAAAATAGGAAAGAGAGCAATCATTCACGGGGGTTCCAAACAACGAACTTAGCAGACGAAATAAAAGAAAAGAAACCAGATGACTGATGTGAGTATAGGAGAAAACTCAATATGTAGGTGACATACAAGAGAAAGGCATTAGTGTCGCTCCAATTGACAGATTTGATGACCCATATCTCAAACCCATGACACCATAATCCTCTGAAGAGACTCTGCATCATCAGTAAGTGCAATCTAAATTAATCTTTTTAAATGAAATATCACTGGTGTGATTGCATGATTGCATCCATGCAAACTTGAGACTCCATATGATAATCAAGGGATAGGAATATGCCTTTTCTTAAGAAGTACGGGGAAAAATCCAAATGCCCCAACACCATATTGTGGGTAGTAAGCGCTTGACCTTACCAGTAAAACCCTACATTGAAAACACACACCTAGAGATTAGACAATGATTATAAATGGTAGCAGAATACAAGTCAACAAAGTGCCCCTTACGGATCAGTATTCGATACGAAAAGGTCCATGAACGTGTGTGGATCATAAATATCACGGCGAGTAAACATCAGATTGTCAATTGACTATTTACTTAAAACACCATAGGCAGTTGATGTACGGGATAAGGACTACACTACCTTTGCCAGCGGAATAGTGCATTTCCTATTATATTCTCATCATGCTTGTGATCAAGTGGACCTGAGACCTGAATTGGCCAAGGGAAAAAATATATTTCTCCTGGATAGGAGTGTCGATATACTACCGCAATAATCCAATATAAGATTAAAGAATAGAAAAACATTCTCTGTTCAGACGTATATTGAGGCAATCTTTCAGACTTGCCCCGCAATGCAAAGATATGGGATATAAGTTGTTATCCTTAAAGAAAGAAGACAACGCATCCATGTACCAATGGCTCAGTAACTAAATAAACAGCACTTTATCTTCCCAATGGGTTCATTGACAAAAGCGAGAACCTGATTAAACAAAATAAATCCCCGATCTTCAGAAATACGACAAGATAATCAACCTGCATGCCATAACGTTTATCATTTGAAACTTTGAGGTGTGTATAAATATATATACACACACACCACGGATCCAATGAGGGATCCCGCATGGCCTTACCGTGCGGGACTCCCCTTTCCCGAGCAAATTTTGATGATCCGAGCCGCTCAAAGTGTGCAGAACGTGATTTTAAGGGTACTCGCGAGAAATCAGCAAAAAAATGATCGGGAAAGGCTTGATCAGAGCAGTTTTTTACTGAACCGTTCAATAAAAAATTGTTCGGATCAAGCCCTTCCCGATCATTTTTTTTGCTGATTTCTCACGGGTACAATTAAAATCACGTTCTGATCACTTTGAGCGGCTCGGATCATCAAAATTTGCTCGGGAAAGGGGAGTCCCGCACGGTAAGGCCGTGCCGTGCGGGATCCCTCATTGGATCCGGACTCATATACGTTTATCATTTGAAACTTTGATATATATATATATACATATATATATATATATATATATACCTCTTAAAACGTTCAGCGTGTGTGAGGGATAGTAACGATATGTTTCCAAATAAGTATAACAAATGCAACATAAGGGATAAGATGTGTAAGACATTAAATATGGGAGCCGAAAGCTTGAGAGAAATTACTATAATTTGGATGGATACAGTTGCAATTAAATCAACATGGGGGTCATCAATCGGTTTTAGCATGATTCTTGTGCTAAAATGCCTAGCTTCTTCAAAGTAATCCTCAAAGAGGCATCTCAATGCAAGCTTCCCAAATAGCAAGTTATATGAAGACTCTAACATCCTGCATAACCTCACAATGAGTTAGCTAATAAACTCTTCAACACGTATCATACAAAAAATCGTAACAAATTTAGCGAAGTTAGAATATTTGGAATCCAGGAACAAAAAAAATGACAAATGCAAGCTGAATAATAAACTCAAAATGCCATCCTCAATCCATTAAATGCCCCCATTCATAAGGGGGCCAATTCATTACATGCCATTGACTCATCTCTGGCTACTAACAACTCCGATGTTGATAATTATCCCTATTATCTCTCGGCCTAATCATGAACTCATTGCACAATGGAGTCTAATATATCCCTTGTTGACTGAAATCCAAAATGATGCTAGTATGCTACATTCCAAGGGAACAACCAGCTCAGACTAAGGGATACTTATCGGACTCTGAACCTATAAGCAATGTTCTAAATGGCGCTTGGCAGTAGTTGGGCGGAGACCCACCTCCAAGCGCCAAGCCGCCTAGGCGGCGCCAAGCAATTCGGTGAATTTTTTTTTTTTAACAAACCATTATCCAATCAAACTATATTCCATGTATCTATAATGGAAGTTCAAACTTCAAAGTACAAACCCAAATGAAATGAAGTAGTAGCAACTAGCAAATAAGTTGAATAAGACAATAAGTAGTAGGGTTTTGCTCACCTCCCTTGTATTATTATTATTATTATTATTATTATTATTATATATATATATTTTAGGCTGCCAAAGGCCTCCAAAGACGCTGACAAGGTCGCCAAGACCGCCAAGGCGGCCGCCAAACACCGCCAAACCTCCCTGGGCACCAAATCAAATGCCAAGGGCTATTGGCGTGGCGGTAGGGCACCTCCAAGCGCCTAGGTGGCGCCTCCCAGGCCGCCATTTAGAACACTACCTATGAGAGAAGCAAACACTTCTTTGTTTTCAGGAAATGGGACCATGTGTACGAAATTCTTTTGCTATGAAAATTCTACTACCTTCAACCGGTCTAGTTGGCCCTAAATCTCTAAGTTGACCAGTACTTTAGTAAACAAAATCGTCCAATGTTGGTTCCAAATTAGCTGCCCTTGAGCTAGAACCAGCATTCTCACATTTGGAAGCCTGAGTTTTAACCACTGCAACGAGTAATGGCCCTTCCATTCTAGCATTTTATTGGAAAATTGAGTTTTTGTTAGGTAAAGAAATAAACGGAGGCATATACATTTACGAGTACAAACACTAAGTCTGGTGACATACCAATTGCACAAACCCTTCCACATACATGGGTGCAGGGCCCACACCCACTGTGAGTGAATTTATAAGTGTGTGTGACTAACTCCATGGGTTGGCGCTGTTGTAGTCACCTCACCTGGCAACTATAGGCCTATGCAAACCTTTGGTATGGAGTTCTACTCCCACCTACCTGCTATCAAATCCTATATCGGGTCAGCCAACATGGGGTTTTAACTTGGTTTAATTTGCCACTCTGCTAGTGGGTGGTGGGACCACTTGCCCAGATTAGTTGGCCTATTGGACCGGATACCAAGTGATCAAAAAATTGTGTCACTAGCATTTATGTGAGGACATAAACTCCCACTGTCTGACACACTTAATTACTAGCAGTTATTAAGTAAAAGACCACATTAACGAGATCACAAGAAAGGCCGACAACCACAACAAAAAGTCCAAATCAAACTAGACTATCATGCTGTCTGATACCCTTTACATTGCTTTCACAATCGGAAGAGAATTCAAAACTAAAACAAGGTATTCGAAATCAATGTTCGCGAGAAAACTAAAAAAAGGTCCCTAATCTCAAATACAAATACTTCCAACAATTAGCCAATCCACTAGTACTTCGCAACTAAACTTGTTTAGAAAAATCTCAAAACTTGAAAAATTATAAGACAGACAGATACAGATCTACAAAATGAACCATAAAATTGAAGGTGTTAGTGTTACAAGCTCTGCTAACATGTTAGAAAAGTGCATTGACAAGAAAGAATCTAGCTTTCATTGATGTGCATAAACCATAACCCTAGCATGCCTTCTTCATACAGACAACAAGGCATTGTGACTAAGAAATATAAAAGAATAAGGAAAACAGACCTAACCAGAAACATGAATAAAAACTAGACAAGAAACATGACATCATGATAAAACCTGAAAAAACATGGTAACCTAATATTTCCTAAACTATGCTAGAGAAGGAATGGGTAAAGAGAAAAACCTGGTGCGGGCAGCGAGGGGAGGGAAATCAAAGAGCGGTGGAACCAGCACCATCGGCGGTGGAGGTTCTGAGTGCGAAAACCAGTTCCCCATCCCTGTCTCTCCACGCTCTCTCTACTTTTCACTCTCTGATAATCGTCAGAGGAAACAAATACAATGAAGAGAGAGAAGAACTAACCGAAGGAAAGCGAAAGTAGTGGACTTGGGCCACCGCAAATCTCTCACTCTTTAACCGCACTGTTGAAGCGACGTGTCCGCCCCTTCTCTATTTCCGGCGACAGCAATGTGTTTTCCGTGGATTAATTTACACTTTAAGACCTCTATGTATTACTTCTTATCAATTCGCCCCCCAAAATTGTACTACATTGCAGCGATATCACCACCGATCTGTTCGAAATTGAGAAGGTGAATTTACAGGTTTGCCCTGTCGTGTGAGGGATGATCACCTTGCCAATGGTCAGTTTCGTATTTAAAATCATCTCTCAGATGACACGACGGGACAAACCTTGCCCATGGTCCGTTTCGCATTTAAAATCATTGCATTGACAGGGAAAATTTGCCATGTGCAATGACAACACTCAGGGAGATCAGTATTTCCTTCTCTCCCAACTCCCAAGTACCTTCGTTCTATTTTTAGATGGAAAAGCAGTTTCAAAACCTTTTTGAAAAGTACAGCTAATCTTAGAATTGTTAGACTAGCTTTTATGGACCCATCAATTTCTTGATTCCATAATTATACAGCTCTATGTAAGGATGCAGGGGATAGCAGGATCAATATTTCGCCAAGAATTAAAAGATTGGTGCGTTCACTATCCATACATAATTAGGCTTCAACCCCCCTTTCATGAGATACTGTAGTCTCTCATGTGACGCAAAAGCAAATAATTGATTCTAATCGTCCATTTTATAGATTTCAATGTGTTTATTATCTGCACATATATTTAGTTCGATTGAATCTTAGTGGCTATGAACAAATGATAATTGTCACAAGAGAAATGGACAGGTAGACTTTGACTATCTAATTGTCTTGAAATAAATATGATTTTAGCTTTGCCAATATCTGACCAACTTGATTTATGGTGCAAACAAAAAATAAATCCATACTTAAAAAATGAACGGCTCAAACCGTCTGATAGAACACACAGATTTTCATTGGGATCACATTAGAAACTACAGGAGGAAATTATGATATGAAAGGATCTCGATTATCTGTCCTACCCATGGAGTGCTTTTCGGATATATATATGCCCCAAGAAGCAACTTGAAAATGGCTTTGAGCCATCTCTTTCTTTTTTCAATTGAGAGAGAAGAAGCAACCCCCTGAAGTTTTAGGAAATGGAAATTTGAGTCCTCGGAATTTTGCTGCTTTCTGTGGTGGTGGGCGGAGACGAGGGGGGTGCTGCCGGCGGAAGCGGTTCTGGTGGGAGTAGTAGTTGTGGGTTTCCGGCTATATACAATTTCGGAGACAACAACTCAGATACTGGGCAACACCGAGCAATGTTTGCTGATTTGGATTTACCAAATGGCCAGACTTTCTTTGGCAAGTCCTCTGGAAGACTCTGTGATGGTCGTCTTGTAATCGATTTCATAGGTTAGTATTTCCTAGGTAGCAATAAAATCTTGTGAATTTCTTAGTCCTGTCTTGAATAACTTGTCTTTGACTGGACCAAAAAAGGGTCTAGTCAACGTGTCCGTAAACTGGTCCGGACACCTATGACCACCGTACCAAAACAAAACATCCTTGTACGGTGATGTTTTCAGATTAATTTTGCACATTACTTTTCAGAAACATGCGTTATACAAAGTACTTTCTCCTCTTTAATCAACTTTATGTATATGTGATTGATTGCAGCTGAGCACTTGGGGTTGCCATTCTTGAGTGCATATCTAGACTCATACCAGACCAATTTCAGGCACGGTGCTAATTTCGCATTGGGAGGTTCGTCCACCCGTCCTGACAAAAGCTGGAGTCATTTTAACCTAGTACGCCAGGTCTTCCAATTCGCGCAATTCAAGTCGCGCACAACCGCCCTCTACGATCAACTTAGTGGCGATAGTGAGCTCTCTCTCTCTCTCTCTCTCTCTCTCTCTCTCTCTCTCTCGTCCACTTTTAAAGTCATACGGGTTAAATGGAGAATTGCGTTGGTACATTGGTAGCAATTAAATATTTAAACCCTTAATTGCCTTACAAGCATTTTGGTCAACTAGGCTTTGTTATGTTGGTTCTCCATTTTAATTAGTTGCAGCATAAGATGGATGTCGAGAACATTTTGTTCACATTAAGGAAATGACTCAATGAGTCGGCTATTTGGTATAACAATATATACAATGTCTAGGCAAGAAAAGCATCCTCCCGAGGCCCGAGGACTTCTCAAACGCTTTGTACGTAATCGACATTGGGCAGAATGATTTTGCCTTTCGAGTTCCAAAAGTCTACGGTGGAGGAAGCCCGAAAATCCATCTCTGCTGTTGCGAATGCTACTGATAAGGCAGTATATGTGAGTAACGTCCCACGCATCGGCTAATTGCATGAAAGCCTGGTTTCAGTAAAAATTGGAACTAACATATTATGCTCTTAATTTGATCCAATTTTCCCCAGTTTTTACATAGTTTGTACGCTGCAAAGTTCTTCTTGATTCACAACATTGGGCCGGTTGGCTGCTTGCCGTACAGTGTTAGATCCTACCAAAAGAAAAGCCCCGGATGCACGTTAGACCAGAATGGATGCGTGAAGGAGCAGAATAAGGTGGTTCAAGAGTACAACAGAGAGTTAAAGGAGAGAGTTTCCAAGCTCAGGACAACTTACCTGAATGCAACGTTCACATATGTCGATGTGTATTCAGCTAAATACAATCTGATAAGCAATGCAAAGAACCTACTAGGTAAGTTAACTTTTCTATATCACCAACGTCAAGCATTATCTACAATCTGATAAGCAATGCAAAGAACCTACTAGGTAAGTTAACTTTTTTGTATCACCAAAGTCGAGCATTATCAGCAAATATGAATGTACTCCTATGCCTGGACAGCAAATAATGTGATAAATGATTGGTAAAGGAGGAGCGTAACGCAAATGGATGTGTTGGAATAAGTCAAGTAGTAAAAAGACACAGGCAGCAACTACCAATTCGGTGTGTCCCCAACAGTTTCGTAGATCAAATTACTTAATAAACACATGCCTCGAGCATGCATTCTAGGCTGCAAAACATTCTGTGATATCAAAAGACACAAATTTCGAGACATGATCATACAACTAAGAGTGCATCGAGACATTGTGACAGTTTTGGTGACAGAACATTGTGTGACTTTTCGAGACTATGTTCACCTGTTTTAAAAGTGGAGAACCAACTTTTGTGGGAATGTAATGGCAGGTTTGAATGATCCGATGAAGTTCTGCTGCGGCAGCTCTGATGACTGGTACGTCCCATGTGGCCGGAAAAACTCGGATGGAACTGTGACTGGCTCCACTGCATGTAAAGATCCAGCAAAGTACATTTTCTGGGATGGGGTACACTATACTGAAGCAGCCAACCAGTTTGTCGCGAAACTCATCATCAATGGCTCTCTGTCTGACCCTCCGTTGCCGCTTGCAGATGCTTGTTCGAAAGGCATTTACTCATAATCTAGTTCCAATCTTAATGGATCTACTAATTGTGGTGGTCTTTTTAACCATTATGCGTTCGAATGGCACAAACACATAATCTAGCCTGCTTGTTGAGCACGGTGTCCGCAAGATATATTTAAGTCCTTCCCACTTCAATTTATGATGTTCCAACTTTGGTATTGGTTGTCATTTACTCTGCTTTTATCTCCTAAAATGGAATGAATACATGCTAAAAAAAATAGAGCTTTAAAACACTGGAATAGGGAAATTACTTAATAGGTAGTCAGTGAAGTTTGCATTCCTACTAGAAGTGTGAACGATGAGGAAGAACTGAAAGATGGCCCGGACGTCCGGTTATCGGAAAAAAAAAAGGAACTGAAAGGTGAATAACACAAAATTTTGGTCTTTTGCATTCTTGTTAAGACTACTGGTATTGACGAAGGCTGGGAGACTCGATACGCAGTCGATAGGCCAGTCATAGGAGGAGAGCTACATCCAGATATGTTTGGTTAGCCATCACGTATATGAACTCCTCGTAAATTATGAGAGGCGTAGTTGCGAAATAACTTTGTTCACCCTAGCCCTGAATTTCCAATCAAGTACATATGTTGGGATCACGTAAAAGCCTTGCATTTTTGGAGTTTTGTGTTATGCAAATTCATTTTCAGTGTCGGTTTTCAAAAAAATGTATCAAGTTTCGTCTCGATAGAGGAATCAGCAATGTCGAGGAATCAGCAATGGAGAAAAATAAAATATCATGAATTCGAAAAAGATTTCACGTGTTAAAAATCTAAGATTTCTATATTTTTTGCCAAAACTAATCCATATTTTTTTCGTTTTCATTATTGGGTTAATTAACAAGAAAATAAAAAAATCCAAGTAAAGAGATGAGAGCAGAGCATAAAGCTGGCTACAAGCTTCACCTTTGAGCTGATCACCGAGGGACGGGTATTTCATGTACAAAAAAGTACAGGAACACAACTTCCGGATACGACTCCGGACAAACTATGTGAGTGAGTGATGCAGAATGAGAATCGAAAATAATTTAATAAATAACATTATTTAGTTTTCCGTATTTTGGTTTTAATAATTTTGTCAAGGAGTTTCAATTTTAGAAATAAGCGTTCTATAGCATTAAGTATTCCAATTATCGTTTATTTAGTTTCCTATCATATGTTTTCTTGTTCTACAAGAATTATGGTTTAATTAATATTAGGATTTTCTGTCTATATAATAAGTTATAAGCCTTTGTAATTGATTGTTACACGTCCTATTTCTATAGTTTATGTATCTCCATGCATCAGTGAGGCACCGTCCGATGTATTTGCAATCACTAGGTCCCCTCCTCTCACAATGCAACAAGAAAGAAAATTCCCTTTCGGTTCGGTTCCTACATTTCTGGCATCCTCCATTCAAGACACGGACAGAGACATGCGGCAATCCATAACACCACGCACGAACCCCCATTTCTCTCTACTCCGCCTGTACAATACAACTGGTAAAAAACCACGCGCCTTCTTTTGCTTTCGTTCGCACTGCCATGGCGTCGTCTGGGCTGGGATCAGTTTGGGCACTTGGGTGGTTGTTTTTGACAGTAATGGTGGGTGGGGAATCGATTGGAACTGGTTCTTCTTCAGGGAAAAACTGTGGATTTCCTGCTATTTTCAATTTCGGAGACTCGAATTCGGACGCCGGAACCGGGTCAGCGGCCTTCGTTGAGCTTCTTCCGCCGTACGGCATGAGTTTCCGCAACTTGTCTAAGAGGGCCAGCGACGGTCGCCTCATCATTGATTTCATAGGTTTAAAAAAAAAAAAAAAAGCAAGGTTTTTCCACAGAACTTCGTGTCGGGTTTGTCAAAACGCAAACTGAAAACCGACGGGTTTTCTATTACCAAGAATTTCAACAGTTTATTCCCATGAATTTCCTAAACTGCATTTGGCAACAGCTAAATTGATACTTAAATGACTTTATGAGCGCTTCTGGCTGTGTATAATAATTGCATTTTTCTTTCCTTCTGTTATTTTCTAAGTGGTTTAGTGATTATTTCAGCCGAGAATTTGGGATTGCCATACTTGGATGGAGCCCTTGACTCAATTGGGACAAGTTTTAACCATGGAGCTAACTTTGCAACTGGGGGAGCAAAGGTCAGTCCGGTTGTTATTCACGGGTCAACTATCCCTCTCCACCTAGACATCCAAGTCTCTGAGTTCTTACAATTCAAGTCGCGCACCGTTGCCCAGCAAAAGCGGCTTGGCAATAACAGTTGGTCCTTCCTCCTTTTTTCTCCTTCTTCCTGTTTTCTTGCCCGGTGCAAGTATTGATCACCGCACTCTGCTAACGGTGATGGTGGTTGGTGGCATTCAGGTAACAACCTCCCGGTGGCCGAGGTTTTCCCAAATGCTCTTTACACCATTGACATTGGGCAAAATGATGTTGTTGCTAATGTTGACAGTTCTTTCATCCCAACCATCATCGAGCAGTTCTCATGTTCCCCGCAGGTAAACAACACCTGCCCCATTTACCATAGTTGGATGATTTGAGTTTGCCAATGTTAACATGCGATCTTCAGTACTGCTATACAAGCACAATGTTTGTACGTAATTTCAATAGAGAGAAGATGTGTCATGTTATGGTACGTTTATTTTAAAGCAAATTTCAAAAATGATCTGCCATGTCTTGAGATGCGATAATTGTGTGGGGAGTCTGCATGTAAACCGTTTTCCTTTTGCTTTGATCTTTGAGGATTGAAGCTGAAGTCTTGTCCATGCTTCAGCGGCTGCTTAAGAGTGGAGCAAAGTTCTTGTGGATACATAATACAGGCCCTCAAGGTTGCAGCCCCAATGACTGCATAAAGAAGTCCGAATGCTTGGTAGATCAGAATGGATGCGTTATAAGTCAGAACGAGCAGTCTACGGAATTCAACAAACAGCTGAAGCAAATGATCTACAAGCTAAGGGCACAGTATCCAGATGCAGCAATCACATATGTCGACGTTTATACAGCTAAACATACGTTGATAGTCAACGCAAAGGATTACAGTAAACAAGCTACTATTAGCTAACGAAATACTTTAACACAAACCTTCAAAAAAAATTTAGAAAGGTGTCCAGATTGCTATGCTAATTTGGCCTACCCTGCATTCTGGATAGTTTATTTTGTGTTTATAAGTTCCTTGATACATGAAGGAGTCCTTTGTGATAGGTTTGTGTGGGATTGTGGGATGTGATGTTAGGTGTGCACGATCCCTTCACGGTCTGCTGTGGCAATGGGTTCATGTGTGCTCAAAGAGACTTCAATCAAACACTCCTTGGCACTGCATGCACCGATCCGTCAAGGTACGTTAACTGGGATGGCATGCACTACACAGAGGCAGCTAACCGGTTTGTTGCACAACTCGTTGTGAACGGCTCCTTGTCCGATCCCCCTCTACTAGTTGCAGAGGCTTGTCGTCGTACAGCATGAAAGTATGTTCGTCATTTGCCTATATCGTATCAGAATTTGATGTACTACTCTATGTAGGAATATTGGTGGTCTATGACTGAAGGCTTATAAGATGTCTATGGTGTCTCCATAACACACTTTGAAATTGTTATCACATGTTACTACTTACAGTATCTCTTTACCAGATCACTATTTGTTTTGTCATCAGTTACGCTTTTATATCCGAAGCTCATAGCTGATTTCCGGGAAAGCCCAGTTGAGAAAAAGACAGCGCGGAGCTTAAAGTATTTTTTATATGATTTTTTAGCCAAAAAGAATAAAAATATGACGTTCTTGACAAGAGCTTGTAACTTAAAAGAAAAAAAAAATGCAACCTTTTTTGTTTATTTGACTAATATCCGTGATATATACATTGATATCCGAACTTGTTTGGATTCATAGGCATATTATCCTCCGCCTAGTGGCCGGAGGTTAGCAAGACCGATTTAGTTACTCATTTGGAATTGAAAATGGAATTGGACTGTTGATAAGGACAAGACTATCCTTTGGCGTAACAAGAAAAAAGAAAAAAGAAAGCTAGCCTTGCAGAAAGGGGAAGGATGGAGACTTCTTGCCTGAACGATGGAAAGAAAGGACAATCATTTCGTTTTCGTTTTCCCTCCAGCCAAACAATCAAGATGAAAGTAATCTCTCTCCCTAGCTTTTCCATTCTCCACACCGGTCCAAAAGACAGTTCACTCACTTAAAACCAATCATGCAATTCAATTAAAGACCCCAAACGCTGGACTTGGTCCACTGGTCTCCTTCAACTGACATCACACTTCTTGTCTGTTAGTTATAGTCCATACTATTGTGACGCACACATATTCACATGCTGTTGTGAGAAGCTCGAGAGTCACATGTTTTTGTTCTTTAGAGGGATTCTGTTGAGCTTGTTTAACCATGGATTCTCGGCCGGAGGTTTGGGTGTTTGGGTTTTTGGTACTTGGATTTGTTGGCAGACAGCTGGGTGCTGCTGCTGTTGCTTCGAGAAGCTGTGGGTTTCCGGCTGTGTATAACTTTGGAGACTCGAATTCTGATACTGGAGCCAAATCGGCGGCCTTGGGGGGTGTGCCGCCACCGAATGGCGTAACTTTCTTTGACAAGCCATCTGGAAGGATTTGTGATGGTCGTCTCGTCATTGATTTTATAGGTAAGCAAGAATCTGTATATTTCTATCTAGTAAACAAACAGGATGGTTTGTCCCATTTCTCTCTGGGCGTTGCAAATCTCACGTTCCTCGTTCCAATGTGCTTACAATCTTAGTGTGCGGTGAGAATCTCAAAATATAGAAATCTCAAGCCATTACGGTGCAGTTTGTAACGCCCTTCGATGAGGACATTAATTTTGGGGAGAAGATCTTGTGCACATTAGTTCATATGTTTCATGTCCCCAAAATCTAACACATTGCAACACACATTGGAATGTTTTTGACACTCGAATTCCAAGTCACGTTCATGCGCCTGTAAGTAGTTTAGGACATGAAAAGAATTTTGCGTAGTGGAGCATCCGATGCTCATTGATACACATACAGCTCAAGACCGAACCCTCTGTCCAAATTCTCCGATCCCTTTCTCCCGAACCATAATCTAGAGCAATTAGATGAGTCTCTCTGGGCAATGGCACGCCATCCTTTATTCCCAGAATTCTTTTGTTTTTTGTTCCCATGAGTACTTTTGCCACCACAATTGTGCCTTGAAATTAGTTTCTTAAAGTTTCCCCCGTGTTGTGGGACTGGGAGTTTGAGAAGGCCATGGGGACAAGAATCTACAGATTGAGGATCCATGG
The DNA here is from genome assembly GCA_014282245.1 of Rhododendron simsii. NCBI lineage: Eukaryota > Viridiplantae > Streptophyta > Magnoliopsida > Ericales > Ericaceae > Rhododendron > Rhododendron simsii. The sequence goes on from CM024960.1 coordinate 5,861,124, forward strand.
CCATACTGCTGATAGACAAGATCCACCATTGATGGCTCTTCAATTCATTTACCGCATCAGAATTCTTGCTACTTGCCTCGTATTTTGAAAATAAAAGAACGATTTAACATTTTCTCTTGTGCAGCTGAAAATCTGGGATTGCCCTACTTGAGTGCTTACCTGGACTCAATTGGTACAAGTTTCAGACATGGTGCTAACTTTGCAGTGTCTGGTTCGTCTATTCGTCCAGGCGGCTATAGCCCCATCCACCTAGACCTCCAGATAAATCAATTCAGTCAATTAAAGTCACGTACCACTGACCTCTACAATCAAGTAAGCAGCAATGGTGAGTGAACTGATCTTTTCTCCAGAAACAAAGAAAAAAAATTATGTTTCTTCTCTACCAATTGCTGCAGTAGTAAAATTTGGGATGGAGGTTGCAACAAGTAAAGAGGAAGTATATGACTAAAACTGTTAACTTGGTGGCATCCAGGGAAGAAGATTACACCATGTAAAAGAAGTATTCCGAGGCCCGAGGACTTCCCGAAGGCCCTATACACGTTTGATATCGGACAGAATGATATTGCTGTTGGTTTTCAGTATTCCTCCGAAGAACAAGTCAGAGCATCGATTCCCGATATCCTGGACAAGTTCTCTAAAGCAGTTCAAGTAAGCACATCCACACCTATCTGCTATATTTACTGAGACATTGACATTCATCTTCTTCTTTTCTTCTGGTAACATAATAAGCCACCAAAATGATGTTTCAGTGGTACATTTGAAATAACAGGCCCTCTTCAAAAAAGAAGAAGAAGAAATAACAGGCCACTTTACTGAGCCATTTCATTTGGAATTACAAGACTCAAATTTGCCACATCAGTAAAGTTATGTTTACGTTAGTTGAAGAAGTATGAGCTCACACTATGGGATGTGCGGATACCATACAATATTTCATCCTATTTTGGATACAGAATAACATGTATCAGGTCTATGTTTCAGAACTTGTATGACCAAGGGGCAAGATTCTTCTGGGTGCATAACACGGGGCCACTCGGCTGCTTGCCATATAGTGTCATCAACAATCAATCAAAGCCCGGAAATTTAGATCAACACGGGTGTGTGAAGCCAGTTAATGAGGTGGCTATGGAGTTCAACAGTCAGCTAAAGTACAGGGTCTCAAAGCTAAAGGCGCAACTTGTACATTCAACATTTACATACGTTGACGTGTATTCGGCTAAATACTATCTGATAAGCAATGCAAAGAATCTAGGTACTACTCTTAAACAAACATGCCTAGAGTTCTCCAGAAAATTGTCCCGAATTCTCGGCTGATTCACGACATTCATCCTCAATGGGGCCAAAAATTATCAGGCAAATGTTGAGTAATAGGCGCCGCTGCATTTTGTGGATAGTTGTATTTTGTGTCCTGCAGTATTACTACTTGCTATTTCTACGTGCATTGGCTCACTACAAAAGAAAGGCTACATTTGGCTTAATATTCAATCAGATGGAGCAAATCTAACTGTCCTGAGGGAATTTGATGGCAGGTTTCGAGGATCCGATGGATTTCTGCTGCGGCAGTTACTATGGATACCATGTGGATTGCGGAACGTTGGCATTTGTTAACGGCACCGTCTATGGATACCCGTGCAAAGAGCCATCGAGACACATTAGCTGGGATGGAATACACTACTCTGAGGCTGCCAACAAGATGATTGCAAAGCTCATTGTCAGTGGCTCCCTTTCCGATCCTCCGATATCAATCGCAGATGCTTGTCAACCTCTATGAACACGCACCCTTGGCCTTGATTCGCTCTATTATCGTTTGTGGATGTTCGATAATCGTAGCGGGTTCTTGTGCTTTCGCTCTATACAGCTCTAAGGCGTCTGAAATGGCTTCTGCAATTGGAACATGCAAAATTTTCAATTTGGAAATCGTTTAGTAGATTCTGTCTCAGCAATGTGTACAGATGGATGGTTTGAAGACTGTTACATCTGTATGAAATTATAAACACAATAGTTGGCATCAAGACGTATTCATCCAAACAACCCCTAAAACCTCAAAATCGTCCTGAGATATAGGTTCCAGCTGGAGCGTCACAGTCTTACAATTACGCATAACCAACGTGTCACTTGGTGGTGGACTCCACACTTATTTGTGGCTGTGTGCGAGTTCCACTAAATAAAAACATCTTCCTAAGCTCGGTGAAAAACAAAAAAACGATTGAAAAAAAAATGAAGTATATAGTTGTTCTTCCTTGTTCACTCAGGGGCGGAGGGAGCACGTGCCCCCACTGCAATGTATTTTTTTCCCACTGCAATGTTTTTTTTTTATTTATTTATTTATTTATCGGCTTCCTTCCCCGGATTGTTGGTAACCAAAGGGTAGCATTTTTTAGACTTAAGTACAATAGCAAGGGCTTGTTTGCCTATTATCTGTTCATTGGTTTTTTTGGAATGAGCCAATTTTTTTACTTTTTAAATTCTTCTCATCTGAAGCCCCCCCAAAAAAAAATCTTTAACGTAAATATGCAAAAAGGTCACGAAAGATGGTTTTTTTTCCCCAAAAAGTAAGCAAGACAAACCAGACGGACATATTATTTTTGTTCTTGTTTTGAGTGCAATTTGTTTTTCTTATTTTGTTGTTATCTATCAAAACTTTTTTTTTTTTAAATTAAGCCTAATACTGCCCCCACACCAATGTCAATTTCTAGCTATGCCACTGTATTCACGTATCTTATTTTCATAGTAAGATAATTATATAGACCTTGCAAACCCCTTCTCATTTAATATACAAAAAGTCTGATGGTACAGATAAAAAATCTGTACCAATGGGTACAAACCTCTTTTTGGGCCCATTTTGGATCTCAAAAAATGTTCAGAGTCGCTTATTTTATTTGAAATACTTTGTTTATGGTCTCTGCAAAAAATAAGCTCAATCCGATATCGGTAAGAGCATTTATGAAACATTCAAACTTTGCTCTAGAATTTAAGTTTGAAATCTGGGACAAAGTTGGACATTTTGTAGGTGTCTTGACCGATATCAGATTGAACTTATTTTTCACATGAGCCATAAATAAAGTATTTTAAACAAAATAAGCGATTTCGATAATTTTTTTGAGACCCAAAACGGGACAAAATTGGGATTTGTACAGACCGGTATAGAGTTTATATCGTACCAGTACCACCATTCATATTAATATACTAAAGTTTTCCATTTCGTTTCATTAGCTAACAATGTATAATTTGGTTTACCGTCAGTTAAGTTAATTAATCAGTAAACCATTAACATTTCTGAACTGAACATTAACATGATTCTAAGAAACATTACCTTTAAGCTAACCGGTTTAGCTCAATTAATATACTACTACTTAATTAACGTTACAAAACTTCACTATCCAACGTAAAAACATATAGGCACATAGCTCTTCTAACAAGCTCAGAAGAATCTCATTTCCTCTGTCTTTGTCTGAACTCTTCCGCCGAGGTTGTTCGCGACCAGCCACATATGGGTTCACCGCCGTGTACATGGGTGCTTGGTTTGGTGGTACTTGGCTTTGCCGTCGAACAAATGGTGGGTGGTGCTAGTGCTGGTGGTCGTGGTGGTTCGAAGAGTTGTGGGTTTCCGGCTATATACAACTTCGGGGACTCGAATTCAGACACCGGCGGGCGTGTGTCGGCCTTCGGCCAAGACCCGTCACCGTATGGCGAAACTTTCTTCGGCATGCCATCTGGAAGGCTTTCTGATGGTCGTCTCGTCATTGACTTTATAGGTAAGCAAGCAGTAACTATGTTTATATAGCCAGGTCTTGGCAGCTGTTGGATTGCATCGTGCATTGTAACAGCTGTTCGTAGGCACCCTAAGATAAATTGCATTGCTGGAATTGACCCTAAAAAAGAAACAGTAGGTACAGCAAGTCCACATGTTTGCCCCTATTTCTCTCTTGTTTCTGGCCAGTACTTGTTTGATATTTTCAATGCGCTCCCAATCACACAATATGATGAAAATCTCAAAACATACGATGATCAAGATTTGGTCATTCGTAATGTGTAGCGAGATGATATAAGTACATCAATTTCAAGACACAACGATGCGCCAATACGCAATAGATTCATTAAGATAGGAAGTATATATACTTCTGGAAATGGACATGTTTTCTTGAGATCGAATCCTCTGTCCAGATTCTAGATGGCTACCCCAGCTCGAATTGTGAGTCAAGAGTGTAACACTATTGTACATGATTATGAGTGCGATACGGAGAGGAATCAACAATTTCTAAATCTCTGTCTCAAAGAGCTAACTTAGATCTCTTGACGGGTGAATAGACATTCGGATTCTGTTTTCCAAAAGAACAATAGCCGGCTGCACGATCAAAGTACAAGATCGCTGGAAAACGACCATCAAATAGTGACGGAAGAAGTAGTTTAATCTTGCTCGTGGAAAATTGTGTGCAAATCAATCAAGTTTGTTAGTTCATGCACGCTCACTTGGAACAAATATCAGTCGAAATTGCTCACGGAATATTTCTCCCTCTACTTTTGGATGAAAAGAAAGACTCATGTAATCGTTATTTGCAGCTGAAGAACTGGGATTGCCATACTTGAGTGCATACCTGGACTCAATTGGAACAAATATCAGTCATGGTGCTAACTTTGCAGTAGCCGGTTCCACTATTCGTCCAGGCGGCCACAGTCCTTTCTTCCTTGACATCCAAATCTCACAATTCATTCACTTCAAAACCCGTACCGCTCTCCTCTACAAGAAACTTAGCAAAAAGGGTATGTTCTAGGGCCAATTTTTTATTTTTATTTTTTATGCGAAAATACATAGGTATAGGCACTGGTGGGGAGATATTTTTATGAACTATGTATGTTAACTTGGTGGCATCCAGGTAAAAGCAATCTTCCGAGGCCTGAAGACTTCTCGAGGGCTCTTTACACTTTTGACATGGGGCAGAACGATTTAGCCTTGTTTGATCAGGATACTAAAACCACAGAAAAAAAAGTCAGAGCATCTATTCCTGAAATCCTCGAGAAGTTTTCCAAAGCAATTCAGGTAAGCATAAACACAACGACTTTTCACAGGAAAATGCTATTTTTTCGTAATAGATAGCGTACAATACTCAACTAAAATGACGTGGCAATAAAATTTTCGAAATGATTTCCATTTAAGTAGGCTTTTTATTTGAAATTGTAAGACTTAAGTTTGCCACACCATTCTGTAGCGAACTATTACGTTGTTCATTTCTATTTGTAAGTCTACTACTCTTGTTGAAAGACTTTGTGTCCATGCTACTTATATTGATCGTTTACGTTGAAAATGTGATACCTCGTATTTTTTGATGGTACTAAATGTCTTGCGTCTACGTTTCAGCGATTGTACAAGGCAGGGGCAAGGGTATTCTGGGTACATAACATTGGGCCAATTGGATGCTCGCCATTCACAGTCATCTATGGCGAATCAAAGACCACAAAGTTAGACAAATATGGGTGCATAATATCTCAGAATGAGGTGGCTAAGGAGTTCAACAAGCAGCTAAAGGACGGTGTCTCCAAGCTAAGGGCAAAACTTGCGCATTCAGTATTTACATATGTTGATGTGTATTCAGCGAAGTACTCAGTGATAAGCAAGGCAAAGAAGTTAGGTAAGCTTGCTACTAGAAAACTGGACAAACCCATAATATTTTTGGGAGGAAAAAAAAAACAACTCAAACTTTTTTTGATATAGAGCCTCTTTTTTTTTTGTTGCACAGTCGTCCACAGGATTGAGCCGAGGTAACTGTTTTTTATGGAAATTTGATCTGATGGCAGGTTTTAATGATCCGATGAAGATTTGCTGTGGGATTTACGGTAAATATCAGGTGGATTGTGGGTCAACAGAAACTGTGAATGGAAAAAAAGTCTATGGAAAGCCTTGTGCTGACCCATCAAAATACATAAGCTGGGATGGTACACACAATACTGAAGCTACCAACAAACTAATTGCAAAGCTCATTGTCAACGGCTCCCTTTCTGTCCCTCCGGTATCACTTGCAGATGCTTGTCGTACTCCATGAACACCAAAGCCTTCATAGCTATGTTATCAAAATGCTTGTTCAATAATCATAGCATGTTTTCCTGTTATATAGGTGTCCACGACAGTCCTGTTAAGTATGTTTTTGCAATTTTGAGAATCAGACCATCTTATATTGTAGTTTAGGTTTCTGTCAATAAGAGTGAGCCTTGAATTTGATACCAATTATACGTATGCGAAACATGGAGGTGTTTGTGGACAGTGACACCACAGTACTCAAGATGGTTATGTTGGCCCCATGGTCAAGGCTTAGGCTCCCTCCTAGGTCATGTTCAAAGCCTCCTAGATGTTATTGATCAACTCCTGTGGGGGCCACTCCACACGGGGATTGATTTGCTAAGATTAGTCGAGGTGCGCGTAAGGTGGTTCGAACACCCTGAGTTATGAAAATTAAGAAAGTGCACCACCCGAAAACTGAAGAGACACAAGAAGACAGGTCTGCACCTTAGTTCTCTTGCTAACTGGTTGCAGCTGAAGTTTGCTAATAGACAGTTTGGTGTAACAATCATGGAAACTGAAATCCAACAATTTCTTTATTGCAGTAGGATATATACAAATATGAAAGTGACAAAGGAATCCCCTCAAATCCTTAAACAATCAAATAATTGACAATCCTCCAGTTGTGAAAAAGTGGGAGTAACCAATCAACTTGGAATCTAATATTCACTCTGAAAACATGTATTTAAAACTTCACAGGTATACATCAAATCAAACAGATCATAATATACATCAACCAGCATCATAGGAACTGTAAGTTGGTGTCAAGGAGGGTTTCCAGTGACATATGTTTCCTGTTTCTAACCCTCCCTCCTTCTTTCAATAACTCAGCTAACCTCTGCTTTTCGCCATCCACATCAGAATTTGCTGTTCCTAGCTTCTCCTCTCTCATCCCAACAATATAATCCAGTATTTCAATTGCATCATCTGTCCTGCATAGAGAAAAACAAAAACTTGGAATTCAGAAATGTGCAGAATTTTCTGATCTTGATCCGGTTTCATTCCTCAAACTCGTTATCGCGTAAACGAGGAAAACAGTATGGCATCATAAACAAGTGTTTGATTTTTGAAGAGGAAAAAAGATGAATAGTAGATACCTGCCCAATGCATCATAAGTTCCAGCAAGATTGCTATAAACTCCCAACGTGTCTGGGTGATATGGTCCATATTCACTTTCGAAAATACTCCTTGCTTCTTGAAACAGCTCGGCAGCCTCATTTATCGCGTGAAGTTGTACACACACAAGACCCATCTGGTTCAGAGCAACACCAAAAAGAGAAGATTTCTTCTCTCCAACTTCCCTTAACTTTGAAATAGCACTTTCTAACGAATCGTGAGAATCAGAATAACTTCCCATCATATAGTACATTACTCCAACTTGGGCTTCAATTCCTGCAATTGTGCATTGCATACCTGGTGCATTCCCATATATCTTCAAAGCCTTCTGAAGCAATTTGAGTGCCTCCCCCGGTTCATTCATGGACTCGTAGATAGCAGAAACATTGATGAGACCACTAGCAATCTCTTCTGTATGCCCCCCTGGAACGGGCTTTGAATAAATCCGAAGTGCATTTTCGCAGTTGGATTTTGATTCCTTGAACTTTCCAATCTTGTTGTACAAGTTAGCCAAACGGACAAAGACTGAGGCAACGGACAGTTGGTTTTCCCCCTTGACTGACTTAAATACCACAAGTGCTTTCTGATAAGCTAAAATAGCCTCATCATACCTAGCCAAAGATAAGTACGTATCGCCAATACTGCAATCAATGGAAGCCAAATCTAATTCCTGCCCATTTTCTGCCATTGTCATACTTGCTAAAACATACTGCCCAAGTGCAGCTTCATATTCTCCCTTTGACTCCAAAATAAGTCCCATAAGTCTCCTATCTGCCGCCTCTTGGGGAGAAGAAGGAGATCCGTTTTCTTTATGGATGTCAAGAGCCAACAGGCAAAGCTTCTCAGCCTCATCAAATTGGAATGCTTGGACATGGGCTTCAGCAACATACCGACAAGTCTCACCAACTCGGGAATCCTTCTCCCCAAGAAATTCTCTTTGAACCTCCAAACCCCCAGTATAGCAAAGAATTGAGTTCTCAATTTTTCCAATCAATGCATATGTATCTCCCAACCTCATTAATCCGGAAAATTTAGCAAGTGCACTATCGGGGCCTTCATCAATATCTGAAATTTCGATTGAACGGTCCAGAATAGGAATTGCCTCTGAGTACTGGCCTAACCTGCAGTATAGTGATGCTACAACATGCAAACACATGACTAGCTCCAAGTTGGGTTTCTCACTCGGACAACTTTCAAATGATTTCAATGCACGTAGAGCCAACTCAAGAGCCTTCCGAGGATTTCCCCCGGAGGGAACCAAGTCTTGTGCCCGTTTAAGTAAACATGGTCCAAGGTCTGCCGCCTCGAGAGAATCTTCCTTTCCCTCCTCCATTTTGCCCCGTCGTACGTTATAAGTCATTTCTTTCGCCTTTCTTGCCTTCCCATTTCTTTTCCCAGTTGGAGGCTTCCCATGGAAAGATTTGCTCCTTGGACTTAAATGTGCAATTGCTTCTGACTTTTCATTCAAAAGCCCAGTTTGTTTTTTAGGCTGTTTATTCTCCACCACTGCAACCTCTTTTCTTATCTCCACCTCCCTATAACTTCCTCCAGCGTAGAATCGTAATTCTGAATCAATCCGAGATTCATCACCGTAGGACAGAAAGCTATGCCTCGACGGGGATGGATCCGAGCTTTGCATCTCAAAGACATTTCTGTAAAGCTGTTCTATAGAGGTGTCAACCTCTCCATCTATGGATAGATCAATGGACTCATTACCTGGACTGTGAGTACTTAATGGACTTTTTGGAGACCTGTTTGTGAAAGCTTTCTTGCATGGAATGTAGTGTTGATTGGGTGGTGATGACACTTTGTCCCCATCTAATCCCTCCATGACCAACTCAGGCATTTGAAAGCAGTGTTTGAATCAACAATGACTCTGTAAATTGCTCCAGATGAAGTTTCTGAAACATAAATGCAAACAATACCCGGTTATTGGCACGAATCTTCTTAGGTCAGGTTTGCGTTACTCTGACTCAAACTAATTATTCGGTGACCATCGGTGAGTAGTTTCATGGGACTAATCTAAAAAATTCCTCTGTCTTGTGTATTGTGGGATGGATTGTTCAACAAATATATGATTATTTTTCTTATAACTCTGTGTGTCCGGGATGAACTTATGCACATCTTGACTAATTAAAGTTCGGACAAAATCTCATATGAACCTTAAGGGTGTATCAAACCTCAGAGAGGTTTCGACCTGAGACCTTAGGATGCATTTTGTCAAAATGAACAAGGTAATCTAAAAATTACGATGAAAAACAGACAAATGGATAGCTAAAAGTTAAATAATACGGGTTGTCTTTGACCAAAATTAATCACATAAAAAGTTTATACAAGACAACGCTAAGGACCCAAAAAGACTCTTTTTCAAACTTTTTTCGTGGTGAACATTTTTTTAACCTTGGACTATATTTTTATAGATTTTCAATTCCTCGCATCAAGAAGAATGATTAATCCAACAAATTTCATCCGAATCTAGTAAAAATTAAGAGAAAAACAAGAAAAAATACTCGGCCAAAAAGACCCAAAAAAATTAGGCCAAAGGCACCATAAGTTTTGGACCTTGACCGCCACGTTAATGCTTGGGGTTGACGAATACATACTTCATTGCACTGTTCGTTGCTCTAAATACCGGAAATTCGGTATCCATGCATGGATTTATAACTCAATCTCCCTTTCAATTTGCTTAGTAATCAAACAGAGTAACTGACTGCAGAACTCCAAATCTTTTCGTTTCAAAGAGCACATAAATAAAGCGCTACTTTTTCTTGTGGCCAAAACTCACGTTTTCGAAACTGCTCTTCCACTTCTGATGCTCTGTTTTATAAACTCCTACACACACGCGCGTATATATGTATGTATGTATAGGGGAATGAAACCCAGAAGAGAGAGGAACTCCAAAGCTTCACCAACAAATCTAAAAAAATTAGAAACATATGCGCACGATCTCCAATAAATTTTCTCTATTTATCTCTTTCCGGTCTCCACGCATTACTCTTAAAAACCTCCATCAAAACCCTCAAACGAACAACATGAAATTCTCGAAAAACAACTACTACTCGAAAACAACAACATGTAGAAATTCTCATAAAGAATATCGTAACACACATTTAGAGAAAAAAAAAACACAGCATGAAATCAGATTCTTTTTTGTTTTGGTGAACAAGTTGAACACATAGCAACTCAACGAAATTCGCAAGAAAGTCCGACACGAGAACGGTACCTCAATGATCCCACCAAGAAGGCCAGAGTCCTCTGTTAACCGAGACGGATTGAAGAAAACGAGAACAGGAAACCGAAGGGGAGGAGAACCAAGGACAATGCTGAAATGGGAATCAAAATGATTGATAGTATTTGATGTTTTATATATATATATGTGTGTGTGTGTGTGTGTGTGACCGTGTAGTACAGATAATTGTGTGGGGTTGGGAAAATGTTTTCGGTGGAAGGTGGAAGGGTGAACGACGTTGACCTCTCCCCCACTACCAAACGCCGCCGCCTACAACCGCCGGATACGCTGTTTTATTGTTATTTTTTTATTTGTTTTATTTGTTTTATTTTAATGTTAAGTAGTTTCAAAGCTGTGACGGGGGAGAGTTTGGCGGGATTAAAAACTGTTTTTTCAACGCGGATAGATTACGAGCGATTCTACCTACGTACGTGACAACCAACAACTGATAAAGAAAAGTCTCTCACAGTTGGCTAATTGTTTCCCACGTGGCAAGAGAGATGAATCGGGTGACATCGTTCTTTGCCACGTGGCACGATTGGGTAAGTTGAGGGAGTGGTTCTCGTTAAAATGAAACAGTATTTTACTGTGACCCCGGTCTCCGGCTATTAATCTTCACTCTACGCCTTCGCGCATTATGTGGGCGTAATTTGGCCATTGCCCTCTCAAGAAAAACGGACATGAAGAAACTTCAATTACTCGCTTGGTGATCTAATCTTTTGTGATGGTTTGTGATACTCCCTACCAATGTTGTCAAATCGGGATACGTATCGTGTATCGTTTATTTCATTTTTTGTATCGTATCGGGATATGTATCGTGTATCGTAAGATACGTTGACGAAAACAAATATAATATAAAATAATATTAATACTTAATTATAATCTAAAATTTGTTAGATATATAAAAATAAGTGTTCAATGTGAAAAATAGGCTTTTAGGATGGAAAATTTCAAGACTCCCAAGTAGGGTTTATCATAATGAGGCTTTTCTCGTGCCTGAGTCATGCAACAAAAGATCAAAATATGTTCTTTCTTCTATTCGAATTTTGGTTTTCTCTAAATGGTTTGAATACTATCATAATTAGATCAAAGTCAAACGATTCATAATGCGTTTGTGTTCCAAATCTTAAAATATGGTATGATTTCTTCTCAACAAGAAATCGTAGGATACGTTCCGAATCGGGATACGCTATTGTATCGTAAAATACGTCATCGTATCGTAGGATTTCTATACAAAAAGGATACAAGGTGGGATACGTATCGTTTTTGAAAGGAGACGATACGAATCGTAGGATATGTATCCCGTATCGTAAGATTTTAACAACCATGCTCGCTACGTAGAGTTTTGTATGGTACGAAAAGACCTTTCTCTCTCTCTCTCTCTCTCCCTCTCTTAAAAAATGCAGTGTCAAAATACGGTATCAATAATATTGATCATTGAACAAACTACCAATAGGAAGAAAGTAGAAAGCTTCGGTAGCTTGTTGGTAGGAGTCGTAGGACAGCCGGGCAATCTTGATCAAATTAAGTCAAATGATTAAGATGGTTAGTAGGAACATCAACTTCTCAATACGTACTTGGGCAATTGTTAACGATAATTACTAATCTCGTTCACAAAAAGAAGAATTCTTCTACAGCCACCGACGGTGGACGTACCAACCGACCTCACACCGACGGCCACACAGGACTCTCTATGAGTCCCATACCAAAAAAAACCTGTAATCCGACACTCATTTTTATTTTTTTAAAAAAATTATTGAATGGCTCGAATTCTCCGTGTGAAACCTATAGTGGACTAGCTCCACATGGGCATAGCATTTTCGCAAAAAGAAATAAGACAGTAACCAATCGCTGTGATGTACTTGCGTTATAGAATAATGTTATCATAACTACTAGATATCCTGATGTTCCAACCGCCAGATCACCCGAATTCCCTAACAAGAGGATCCTATGTATCGGGACTAATTATTACAAGTACTAGTAGTATAACTGTACGACAGTATTTCCCGAGCAGAAACGATACGGGTATAAACGTGAGCGCACGCATACAAAAGATCGGAGCCTCTGATTTTGTAAAAAATATTTTGTTCAGGATTCTTGCAAAAAAATTAGCTTAATCAGAATATTGATAGCAGCGTGTACGATTTGAAACATCCAAATTTATTCCAGAATTAACCAATAAATTGATGTTTTAAATAAAATGAACGGCTTCAAATCAACTTTTTGAGTTTCAAAATGGTTTTCAAATCAACTTTTTGATGTTTCAAAATGGTTTCAAAATGGATCTGTAGGCGTGGAAATTATTTGTCCGCATAATAGCGCTGTTTTCGGAAGCTCCTAGGGAAAAAAAAAAACTGATGGACACTTTCATTCATGTGAAAATTAAGTTAGATTGAATATTTATTGATATTTAGATGTGAAAGAAATCGATGACCCATATAATTCATCACGATGACCTACTTCTAAAATAAACGTGTATGATTTACTTGATTACGAATGCCTAATTTACCTGATTTTTTCGCCAAAAAAAATTTTAAAAAAAAACCTGATTTTTTCTACATAAAATATGTTCCTTGGATTATTCTAACGAAACAGATTTTGAATGATGACGTGACGACTGACTCGAAATGAATCCCACCGAAATGCATTTTCTAGAATATATCATTGTAACACCTTTCTTTTTTTTTTTTATATCTGTATTCTAACATCTTCTCAGCATGGGCAGAACTGGGAGAAATTTTTCGGTGTCGGGTGAGTGTATCCCACGTGGTATTCGCTCAGCACATTCAGGCCGTCCAATACACTTTTGGACGGCTCGAATTGAAACTTTCTGTCCTCTCACCCCAATACTTTCTCTCTCCAAATTCGAACCGTCCAAAAACGCAATGAACAGCTCAGATGCGCCGACCGAACACCACGTGTACCCACTCGGCACTGAAAATTTTTCCCATAACTACAATAGGTAAAATGGGGTCAATCGACCCACTGACTTTCACATTTATCTATTAATTAATTTGATTAATTTTTTACAACATTTTGTGAACTCCGACCCCTTTATTCTAAATATATAAAATTGTCCAAGTATGAGGCAGCCCCTCTAAAAGTAGTATAAATTTTCCCTCCATTTAACATCGAAAATTTTGACAACCATGGGTCAATAAGCGTGAATAATACTTGCTAAATCGTAAAAGTTAGAATTCCTCGCTCCGCCCCTCTTCTCAACCTCTATTGTTATGGAAAGAAGTTAAAGTTTTCTTTTTTGTGGTCCAAGGTTGAGAGAATAAATAATAAGCATAATAGATAAAGTAGTTTTATGAAATGCATTTAATTTGATGAGTCAGCTACGACAGGGATGAACTGAACCTGAATCCTAATTAAGTAGCAAACCAAATTCAATTACTAGAAAGAATATCCACTGAAATGATATTATACCAACCAACAGCTTCCATTATTTGTTTTCACAGAATAAATTGTTAAATTACTCATCTCGCTATTATTCGTCTAATCTCTTCAATAAACATACTACCCCACCAAGTTTTAAAATGAAACTATAATGGAAGAATCCTATTATCCTATAATGTAGTCGATAATTATCTGATAAAATTCATTTGTGTTATGTCCCCTAATTTTGGCATAGATTTTGAAATTATTCTATTATTCTACTTATAAACGGGAAGTGATCTTCATCTATATTTTGTTTGAATTCATATGAAATTTCAAGTTTTCAACATTATCTTTGCACTTGTTTATATATAATGAAGACAAAAAAATAAAATAAAAATGGAGTGCAAATGGTACGTTAGGACATGTGATCGTCAAGGTTCGTGAATATAAACAGGATAAATGTTGGGTATTATTATACATAATATACTAGATGAGTGATCACATATAGACTTTACCTTTTAAATGGGTCTAAGTTCATATAATGCGGGGAAAATGACGGCTCAGGATGTATTTTGATAATTAATACCCGCCAATGACATTTTCAGCATTAACAAATGTTCTCAGTGATATATATGGTCAGTCTACCCGCCAATGACATTTTCAGCATTAACAAATGTTCTCAGTGATATACATGGTCAGTTTCTCTTTAATGGATTGGGCCTTGCGCACGGTCAGGAATCAAACATCGTACAAACTCCCATCAAGTGGTATCAAAGTTGACGGCATGATTAGTGGGCTTGCATGGATTACTCTTGATGAAGTAGGAAAAATTTTAAAGTGACTCTGGAGAAGCAATGGTGGAAGTGGATGGGGGCAACCAGAGCCGGCTCTGAGATTTTGGAGGTCTAAAACGATTTTCGAAAGTGAGACCCTTAATAATTGTAAACGAAAATCAATAAAAAGTCAATAAATCAACTTTAATTCAAGGCGGAAAACCCCACAAAAAATACAATACACCACACTAGTCCTGTTTGTTGTTATTCTTCTTTCTTCATTGTATTTGTTTGTAATTGAAAGTAGTCAGAGTAGTAGCGTTTAAGGGGAAAAAAAAAGATGCATCTATGCACCCACGACATTGAATAATTTTGAAGGGCCCCACAGATTTTGGCGATCCCGTGACCTTTTGTTATTCCTCCTTTTTGTTTTTTTCCTGCGTTCCACGTTCCATTTTTCTGGGCCAACCGGCCTTAGGTATAGAATGTCTTCTTGGGTTTAAAATTGGGCCCTAAATTAACTCAAATATACTAGGTCTTACAAATCAGTGGGGTCCCTATTTTTTTGACAGTTTTTGGGGCTTAAGGCCCACGCCTCTTGGGCCTTAGCCCAGAGCCGGCTGTGAGGGCAACTGGCAAGGTGGTTAGATGATGGAGTGAGATGGATGGCTCTCAATTGATGGAATGAACGCAACGAATACGTTTGTTCAAATACAAAGCTATAGAAAATTTCGTTTGACCGAAAAAAAATATATATAAAGCTATAAAGTAGTAGATCAGAAATAAGGGGGAGTTTGGATGGAAAAAAAAATTAAGTCCCCACAAAATGGAGCCCATGAAGTTCACACCTGAGGGTGAAATTTGTTAAGTCATGGACGGCCCAATAAAATGAATAACTCATCACCACAAATTGAGATTGACTACCTCATCACTTGCAGCTTAAGTTTCCAAATGGTTTTGATTTATTCAAATATTAGGTCCAGTTTCTTCCCAATTACTCAATATGTGGCACTCGTCTAGCCGAGTCTGATATTGTTTAAAGATCATGCAGACAATCTTCAACCTAAAATTTTCTTGTTTAGTTATCACATACTAACTCTTGTGTTTGGTATACTTAAAAAATTTATTACCTTAAACAGTTTATGGAAAAAGAAAAAAAAACAATTCACTTGTAAAAGAACAAACTCTCAAACTATGCATTCCTGATACCCTGTACAACAAGAAGTGCATGATCACCATTTGAAGCCGAACAACATATTAAGCTTGCTTATTTGTTGCAAAGCTGAAGCCAAAAGCATCCACTCTCTTGCATCTAGGTAATCAGCTTATTTCAGCAAGTATTTAGCACATAAACCACAAACGGAATTGAAACTTATTAATGAAAACTTCTAGTTACGTGTGCATTTTATGGGATTGGATATATGACCACTTTTCCGGTAGCTCTGCGAGTTTTGAGATACGAAAAAGCTTCAACGGCTTGAGAGAATGGAAACGGGCCCTTAGGGTCGACTATGGGCTTCACCTTTCCACTTTCCAAGAAAGTGTTCAACTTTTCTAAGACAGATCCATCCGAAGTCACAGTAACTTGGAGAGCAGGAGGGGTGATTTTACCAATTATTGAAATGACTTTCCCGCCTTCTTTTATCGCCTTCACTGCCTTGTCACATTGCCCTGTTTAAATTAACCATGAAACAATCTTAGTTAATTTTTTGGCTCCATCACCGTACACATTTATAAGAAAACATGAATTTGCAAATCAGAAGCAAAAATACATATAGATTCTAACATTTATAGTCGTTACTTGGTTCAAGTGTAAACCCGAACTCCCATGTCATCGAGTGCTCCTAGGACCCAGCCAAATGGAGCCTCAACATCCTTCAACTCCTCATATTAAAACTAAGGCTAGCTCTGATCCATGGCCCTACTTGAGATAGGTTCCGAGTTACCAGAAAAGATTTAGAATCTTACCAACTCCATCAAATACAACATCAAACTTCTCTGGAAGGTCTTCGAAGTTCTCCTTGGTGTAATCAATGGCCAAATCAACACCCAAGCTCTTCAAAAACTCTAGCTTCCCAGTGCTACATGTAGCTGCTACTCTAGAAGCACCAAACACATGCTTTGCAAGCTAGGGAAAAAAAGAAAACAATGAATGCATGGGGTAATTAAATTAAGGGAAAGAATACATATTCTAGAAATTAATCTCTAGATGTGCAAATTAAACGAATTTATGAAATACTTCTAAGGCACAACTATGTCTAGATAAAAGATGAAAATAAAATTTCCAGGAGAAGATAGCAAATTAAGAAACTGTGGTCTGAAAAAGATGGTGATAAACGATGAGCTTAGGTTATCAGTTGACAATGCTTATCTTACTGTTAGAAGTTGTAAGGATCCCAAATTAAGTATGCAACTTCTACTAGAAGTAGATAAAAACAAGCGTAATTCATGGGATACTAAGAAAAACATACAGTCGGTTTCACACATATCATGCTTCCGATATCAGCAAATCGATGAATAGACAACTGGTGAGTTGAAAAGTATCTCATTGGTGGGACAGGAGTTGAGTAATTTAACAAGCACTAATACCCGGTGACAAATTACCCATAATCATCCGCCCTAAAGGCAGATGGTAGCATTTTCTCCGATTTATAAAGTTTCAAAACTTGTACTACCATTCTACAATGGGTGATAGATGACGGTAGGTTTTTCAGGACTCGTCCTTCATCCTAATTACTCCCGAGCCAAGTAATTGTCCCATGCAAATCAAGCAATTACCAGACTTAAGCCTGGATCGATGTACCATCGCAAGAGGTGAAGAAAAAAGAATTTGTGTAATAGCAAGAAGAGAACAGAGGACCATGATAGTAATACCTGAATGACAAGAGTTCCAACCCCACCAGCACCTCCCAAAACAAGAACAGATTTACCATCTAAGGGCCCACATCGTTCAAGGCCTTGATAAGCAGTCTCGATGGCAAGTGGAAGCCCAGCAGCTTCGGGAAAACTCAGGTTTTGGGGCTTCAGGCCCAGTAGCTTCTCTTCTACTGCTGTGTACTCTGCCAGTGAGCCAAACTGTTTGGTATCTTCTAAAGGTTTCTTGTTTATGTTCCCATACACTTCATCTCCTTCCTTGAGTTGCTTCACTTGGGGTCCCACCTTGACCACCACTCCAGCCACATCGAAGCCAGGAATAGTCTGCCAAATGGGACACAGACTTCAGACAAAAACACAACACACACAGAGTCTTGGCGTTGATGAGATATAAACTCAGACGTTTCTAAGTTCGAAACTTGGCATTTCATGGGGTCATGCCGTAAGAGAGAAATCTCTAGTGAATTCACTAATTCCGACGTGGATGATCTGCCTTTGACCAGACTGGGAGTGGTCCGGACACCACTCACCGTCAAAAAAAAAACACACACACACACATATATTAAACACATATCAAGGAAAATGCTATTCTTTTGTAACTTTTACATGATACTCAACTAGAATGTTGCGACAATTGTATTTTTTAAAATTGTAGATCATTCACAAGTCTTTTGCTACCATTTACGTTCGCCATAAGAATTTGCATGAGTATATTATCGTTCTATATTGAATAGTCAATAGTATTAATTATTAAATAAGAGAATTTCTTGGTCAAACTGACACCGAAGCATATCTTCGATGACATCATAGTTACGTGGGTAATATATGTGGCAATTATATGGATAACATGTGTCTACGTTATTAATATTCTAGTGTCTTTTTAGTTTTCAAGTCAAAGTGTCTCTTTGGTTTCTAATCAAAATATGTATGAATCTTCTTAATTATTTTTAGTCACGCGTGCATTTTTATTAAGAATCTTCCTAGATTGTAGTAGTCAAAGTTTTGTTTCATTAAGTTTTGCCTACAAAATATAAGTGTCTTTTTAAGTTATATATTTAAACTTATGTGGTGAATGAAGTGAATAGTTTTTGAGTATTGAATTAAAATAGCCTTTGGCTAGTGAGAAGTTTATCTTCTTATTAACTCTTATCGTTTGATGAATTCTGATAGGTGGCGAGTTTCCCGGCCGTTTCTGTATCTCTTAAGTGGATTCCTTAGAGTGGTGAGCAATCCCTAGCCTTGTATCCCTCGTTAAATCCTTGAGTGATGTTCTTCTGTATCCCGCTGGTTCTCTAACTTGGGTGATGAGCTTTATCCTTTTTTATCCTTTTTAATTAATTTTCTTCCTTCCCATCAGTAAAATCTGGTATCACAAACTCCTATCTACTTATCATAGTCTTATTTTGATGATACGAATTATTTATGCAAAATCAAGCCGATCGGTCAGTCCTAGAAAAATGGACGATCCGAATGCAGATGATACTCACTCACGTCAAGTGTCCCGGTAGTCCAATTTGGTCTAGTTTTGGTTTTCATGAATCTACTATAGGCTCATAACGATAATCAGAATTTTTCATTTCGTTAAGGCTCGATCTTCAACTGTTGGGTCGTGACCCCGACCCTTTAATCTGCACCCCCGGCACAAGCACGCAGACAAACCAAGCACAAACACGAGAGATTCGAGGAAAAACTCCGTAATTGTATTATACACAAAACAAATACAATATACATGAAAAAACCTCTCCCGGGAGCCACAAACTGGCATCCCTCTCTCCTCTCCTCTCTCTCCCTCGCTCCGGTGGCTCTCCGACAATCTCTCCAGGCATCTCCGGGGAGCCCCGCTCCGCCCGTTGGAAGAGCTCTCAGCCGGCTCACACTCCCTTACCCTCTCACTGTCTCACTCAGCCACACCCAACACAATGCACACACAGTGCACATCTATAGCAAGGGGGAATAATCCCCTACAACACAATCACACTCCTCTTGGGTGTACCCAACATCAACTAGATCATTCACGCAACAAAACTAGTTTGATCGAATATTGACACTTCATAAACAGAACAAATTTGTGCAAAAAGAAATATATATAGACTGATCACAAATCTGGTTTGTTAATGGAGCTACAGTCGATCAAGCAAGTTTTTTAGGTGGGTGGGCAATTTACTTGTTCTACAAAACAAAAGGTTTCGATCACATGATCCTGAGCTCACGAAAGGCCTAACTAGACCGAATTGGACCCCAGCCCCCAGGAATCCTGTATGATATATAACTTTCGCTTACATCTACTTATTACAATGAAACTACACAAAAGAAAGAAGGGGTTGTATGAGAGAGAGAGAGAGAGGGGGGGGAAAGTATATACTTACAGGAAGAGGACAGTCGGTGGCCTTGAAAATCCCCATCATTCTGGCAGAATCGACCGGATTAAGTGCCGCAGCGACAACCTTAACAAGTACCTGGTCGTCCTTGATCACCTGCGGTACACTTGTTTTGGTCTCAAATTTCAAGACATCAGTGAAGCTTCCGTAGTCGTAATACATCCAAGCCTTCATATGACTAGGTATCTCTGCAGCCATGTGGGAACACTTTGGCCTAAGCTATGGCTGGGTGATAAACAGATCGAGATTGAAATGTTGAAGAAAAGCTAGAACATCTAATTTGATTACCCTTGCTAGATAGTTTTACAGGTTTTAGGGTGCGGGTCAATGGGGAAAAAATATAAAAAAAGTGGGTGTAATAATGGTGTGGGGCAAGGCAATGAATTTGGGTCGAATGAGTTGTGGTTTTTATAGGAGAAAAGTTGCTAGATTCATTGCATGGTTTTACATCTTTACTTTTTTTATTGTCGTATTTAGGCCTCGTTTTGTTAATATTTTTATTTTTTAAAAGTTTTTTTTTATTTTACTAGACAGATCATTATTTTATTATAATACATCAGTTTTAATTTAAAAAAATAAGTACTTATTTTAATTAGTGGAACACATCTTATTTAATTTTTATGTCCAGATTTAGATTTGTTGTGTCTAGATTCAAGTATAAATTAAGTAAGTTAGATGACATGAAAATAATTTGATAGCCAAACAGGCCCTAAATTCATGGTGGAGTAAACTTACGAAAGTAGTTGTTTTATACGAGTATTTCTTTCTCTTTTGTAGTGTTTAAATTCATTTATGTGGGGTAAAGCTTGACATCTGTTGTATTTTTTTTTTTGATAAAAAGTGTTTAATTCTTTAGAAAGTCTACAACAACCGCACCAAAATGCGGTGGCCGGCCACCGCACGCCGTGTAGAGCCCACTTCGGGCCTCACACGGATAATCCGAGCTGTTCAATAATTTTAAAAAAAATGAGTGGGCATCGCGAAACATCAACTCGATCCAATATGTGACTATGTGTAGGTGCTCGAATCAAGCTTTTCATCTTTCTATACACCAGAAAATCAATCTTCCATATTTTTTTTCCGATTTTCCAAAAATGAGAAGCTTGATCCTAGCACCTACACATATCGGATCGAACTGATAATATGAGATGCCCACTCGATTTTTTAAAAAAAATTTATTAAACAGTTCGGATCATCCGTGTAAGGCTCGGAATGGGCCCCACATTGTGTGCGGTTGCTGTGGCGCTTTTTATCCTTTTGTGGTGTCTGAACCTAGACACCCGTGATGTCTACATGTAGACTCAAAGTAAGCAAGTAAGATGCGACAATTGAATGGGACACTAAGGCCCATGCTACAAGAAAAAAACAAAGATTAAAATAGAAAAAGCTAGATCTAATTACCCTTACTTAATATACGTAAATATGTCTATATAAAAGCCTGCCGTGACAGCGGAGGTTTGCCCTGGAGTGGCGTCCATGTTAATGTTAGTGACGGTGAAGGCGCGCCGACATTCTGTTGGTCGTTTTCCAATTAGTTGGTCGGCATGTTAGTTTGGGTGTCTGTAACAAGCCCTGGGTAGAACTCACCCCCAAAAGCTAGCTATTGAGGGAAGGGTGTCCTAAGACTTATTAACCCACTACCGAGAGCCCATACTCCCGATGTGGGACTGCACTGTGATCATAACACACCCACCCTCTTTCAAAACCGACGACCTCGGCGGTAGGTGTGCTTCCGGCACACCTCCGACAACCCGAGTCGAGGGACATCCCCAAGGATCTAATGGCTCTGATACCAATGTAACAAGCCCTGGGTAGAACTCACCCCCAAAAGCTAGCTTTTGAGGGAAGGGTGCCCTGGGACTTATTAACCCACTACCGAGAGCCCATACTCCCGATGTGGGATTGCACTGTGATCATAACAGTGTCTCTTTCCGATTGATAATTTCATCCATGCTACACGTCCATGATTTGAATTGAGCCGGTGTTCCCTTAGGATTTAGCATAGATGTGGGTTGACATGTGTACGTAACAGGGTTTTGGCTTGAGTACTGGTCAAAGTTATTAGGTGGGTTTTATCTTTTTGTTAGGTTATAAGGTGGGTTTTATCTTCTTGTTAGGTTACTACTCTGTTTGCATTATCCGTGGAAGGTTCTCTCCTGTTTATTCATGAATTAGAATGGCAGTGAATTATAATTGTCAGTAATAATTACATTGTCTAATGCGCCTAACCTAATTATTATCATAATATATTTCTTTTTTAGCTTTTTCATAACCTAATTAATTTGTTTAATAATTTTGATAAAGACTTCTATATATTATATAAGTAAAACAAAGACTATTGGTCCACTGAAAGAAACTGGGAGATGGCACTGTGCACATCCGGGCAGTTCGTTTGGTAATTTAAGGGTCAAAATCTCATATTCACCACCTGAGCATCCAAGTTGTATGTTCATTGCCAAGATAAAATTTGGACTGTTGAACTATCGAACGGACGGCCCGGATGTGCACAGTACCATACACTACTGCATAGCATCATCCTCAGGTTCCACTGAAAAATTCTCGTAGATTGATTTTTGAATTAAGTGACACGTCAGTTCATAAGTTTTCTTTCTTTTCAAGCAATCATTCCATGTAGAGCATTTTAAGTCATTCGGCTAAATAAGTCAAATGGCTTATTTTTCTGTCCTTATTTAAAAAAATTTTGCATTTATTAGTTTTTCGTTAATTTTTTGAGGATTATTGCTTCGTCATGACGAAAAAAATCTAAAAAGTAAAAAATTATGATCGACACCTAATTTTTTTTGAATAAAGACGAAAAAATTGGTTTATTGACTTATTTTTGTCTTTATTCAAAAAAATTAGGTTTTGATCGTAATTTTTTATTTTTTAGATTTCTTTCGTCATGACGAAGCAATAATCCCCAAAAAATTAATGAAAAACTAACAAATGCGAAAAAAATTTGAATAAAAACAAAAAAATAAGTCATTTGGTTTATTTAGCCAAACGGCTAAGCGAGAAATGATTTTTAGACTTCTATTTTTTATATTCACACTCTTTTTCTGTCTTTTAGTATTGAAAATGTATGTGAAAACTACTTTCCAACTACCTTCGCTGAGCTAACGTGACTCTTTGTCTAATTGTCCGCCTTACCCTAATTTTTTTTACAATTTTACAATAAGTCTAGGTACACTACATCCAACCACTACACATCCACTACATTCTTTGTAGGGCCCACCCCGGGTCTCAAAAAAATACAGAAAATGCCCATAAATTTTAAAATAATATATTATGGGGTCCTGTAAAAAATTAGCTCCAAAAAGTATCGGTAAGTATTATTTCTAGATTCGTAGAGACAAAACTGTGCAGTTAAACAGTTTCATCCCTACAAATCAAGAAATAATACTTACCAATATCCGTTGGAGCTGATTTTTTACAGGGCCCCATAATATATTATTTTAAAATTTATGGATATTTTTCTGTATTTTTTTGAGACCCGGATTGGGCCCCACAGAAAATGTAGTGGATGGTGTAGTGGTTGGATGGTAGTGTATGTAGCATCTCTCTTTTTTTTAAACAAGAACCACTAGAAAACTGTGCAAATTATGCACTTTGGGATTCGGGATTGGGAGATCAATGAAAATATAAAACCAATTATTTGTGCCACAACGAAGCATTCGGTGAGTTATTTTATGTACCCGAATGACACGGTGTTGTGCGTAATCTCAACTGTCTAATTGTTCGGCAATTCGGGCCATTGATTATCAAAATCAACAGTCCAAATGTGCACAACACCATTCATTGTTCGTTATGTTATACTAGTTCTGATCTTGGGACTAATAAGAATGGTAAAAGTTCTTGGGTGGAGAGAGAGAGAGAGAGATGGGGATTAGAAGAGAGTAATTTTTTCCTTGTTATGTTAAACCAGCTTTATCTCTTAAATGGGTCTAAGTTCATTTAATCTATATTCGGCGGCAAGTGATATTTATGGTGTAAACCCTGCAGTTTCTCTATTTCTCTTTAACGGATTGGGCCTTGCGCACGGTCAGGAATCAACCATCTTACAAACTCCCATCAAGTGGTATCAAAATTGACGGCGCAATTAGTAGGCTTGCATGGATTACTCTTGATGAAGTAGGAAAAATTTTAAAGTGACTCTGGAGAAGCAATGGTGGAAGTGGATGGGGGCAACTGGCAAGGTGGTTAGATGATGGAGCGAGATGGATGGCTCTCAATTGATGGAATGAACGCAATGAATACGTTTGTTCAAATATAAAGCTATAGAAATTTTCGTTTGATCGAAAAAATAAAAATAAAGCTATAGAGTAGTAGATCACAAACAAGGGAGAGTTTGGATGCAAAAAGATCAAAGTCCCCACAAAATGGAGCCCATGAAGTTCACACCTGTGGGTGAAATTTGTTAAGTCTTGGACGGCCCAATAAAATTGAATAACTCATCACCCACAAATTGAAATTGAATACCTGATGATCACTTGCAGCTTAAGTGTCCAAATGGGTTTGATTTATTCAATATATATATTAGGTCCAGTTTCTTCCCAATTACTCAATATGTGGAACTCGTCTAGCCGAGTCTGATATTGTTTAAAAGAGTATGCAGACAGTCTTCAATCTAATTTTCTTGTTTAGCTATCACATACTAACTCTTGTGTTTGGTATACTTAAAAAGCTTATTACCTTAAGGCTTAAACAGTTTAAGGAAAAAGAAAAAAGAAAAAAAAAAAAAAACAATTCACATGTAAAAGAACAAACTCTCAAACTATGCATATCCTGATACCCTGTACAATAAGAAGTCCATGATCACCATTTGAAGCTGAACAACATATCAAGCTTGCTTATTTGTTAAAGCATCCACTCTCTTGTATCTAGGTAATCAGCTTATTTCAGCTATTATTTAGCACATAAACCACAAACGGAATTGAAACTTACTAATCAAAACTTCCAGTTACGTGTGCATTTTACGGGATTGGATATATGACCACTTTTCCGGTAGCTCTGCCAGTTTTGAGATACGAAAAAGCTTCAACGGCTTGAGAGAATGGAAACGGGCCCTTAGGGTCGACTATTGGCTTCACCTTTCCACTCTCCAAGAAAGGGTTCAATTTTTCTAAGACAGATCCATCTGAAGTCACAATAACTTGGACAGCAGGAGGGGTGATTTTACCAATTATTGAAATGACTTTCCCGCCTTCTTTTATCGCCTTCACTGCCTTGTCACATTGCCCTATTTAAATTAACCATGAAACAATCATAGTTAATTTTTTGGCTCCATCACCGTACACATTTATAAGAAAACATGAATTTGCAAATTAGGAGCAAAAATATATAGATTCTAACATTTATAGTCGTTACTAGGGTCAAGTGTAAACCCGAACTCTTACGTCATCGAGTGCTCCTAGGACAGAGCCAAATGGAGCCTCAACATCCTTCAACGTCACATATTCTTGTCAGGTCCAGTCTATGTCCACAATAAAGGATATAGACCCCATAGAGATATGTAATGTTTAAAGGTGTTGGGACAACACTTGGTTGTATTCCAGAACCGCTTAAAAATTACTCCCATGTTAGGGGTTTGACTTGGGCCTTAAAACTAAGGCTAGCCCTGATCCATGGCCCTACTTGAGATAGGTTCCGAGTCACCAGAAAAGATTTAGAATCTTACCAACTCCATCAAATACAACATCAAACTTCTCTGGTAGGTCTTCGAAGTTCTCTCTGGTATAATCAATGGCCAAATCAACACCCAAGGTCTTCAAAAATTCTAGCTTCCCAGTGCTACATGTAGCTGCTACTCTAGAAGCACCAAACACATGCTTTGCAAGCTACAAAAAGGGTTAACCAAATTAAGAGAATTTAAGAATACATATATATTCTAGAAATCTCTATTTGTATGTGGCTAAACTATCATGGCAAACTTACGATGGTCCTGCTAACCTTTGCCCATCAAGCGGAGGACATTATCGTACCAATAATTTCAAACAATTTTGAATTCCAATACATCTCACGGATATTAATACACTTTCATAGATAATATCAGTAAATGTTTCTCGGATATCAATGCACCTATTACCTATGCGGATGTTAGCATTTCAATTTATAAAGTTTCAAAATTGGTACCATTCTATGATGACGGTAGGTATTTCAGGATTCGTCCCTCGTCCTAATTAATCCCGAGTCAAGTACTCGTCCCACGCAAATCAAGCAATTACCAGACTTAAGTTCTGATCGATGTTCCGTCTCAAGATCAAGTGAAGAGAAAAGAATTTGCATAATACTGTAGCAAGAAGAGATCAACAGAGGACCATTATAGTAATACCTGAATGACAAGAGTTCCAACCCCACCAGCACCTCCCAAAACGAGAACAGATTTACCATCTAAGGGCCCACATCGTTCGAGGCCTTGATAAGCAGTCTCGATGGCAAGTGGAAGCCCAGCAGCCTCAGGAAAACTCAGGTTTTGGGGCTTCAGGCCCAGTAGCTTCTCTTCTACTGCTGTGTACTCTGCCAGTGAGCCAATTTGTTTGGTATCTTCTAAGGGTTTCTCGTTTATGTTCCCGTATACTTCATCTCCTTCCTTGAGTTGCTTCACTTGGGTTCCCACCTTAACCACCACTCCAGCCACATCGTACCCAGGAATGGTCTGCCAAATGGGACACAGAATTCAGATAAACAGAACACAAACACACACATATAATCCTCTTCGCGTTGATGAGCTGTAAACTCAGACATTCTGAATTGTTCGAAACTTGACAATTTCATGGGGCCATGCCGCAAGAGAGAAATCTTATGAATCCCTTAATCCCGATGTGGATGATCTTCCTTCGGCCCGACCGAAAGTGGAATAGTTGAGAAGCGCGTAAGCTAATCCGAATACCCCTAACCGTAAAAAAAAAAAAAAAAAACACTCATATATATTAAACACATATCAAGGAAAATGCTATTCTTTGTGCCTTTTATATGATACTCAACTAGAATGTTGCGACAATTGTATTTTTTTAAATTTGTAGATCATTTTCACAAGTCTTTTGCTACCATTTACGTTTGCCATGATATTTTGCATGAGTTTTCTGTATTATCGTTCTATATTGGATAGTCAATATATAGAAGTAATAAATAAGAAAATTTCTTGGTCAAATTCATGTCTACTACTCATCATCATCTTATTTTGATGATGCGAATTATTTATGAAAAATCAAACTAATCGGTCATGCAAGTAATTTTAATAAAACATATGAGTCCTAAGAATGTGGACAATCTGGATTCAGACAAAACTCACGTCAAGTGTCCCGGTAGTCCAATTTGGTCTACCCTAAGTTGGGCTCATTACAACAATGAGAAATTTTTATTTCGTAAAGGCTCTTCAATTAACTAGATCATTCACGCAACAAAACTAGTTTGATCGAATATCGATACTTCATAAACAAAACGAATTTACGCAAAATGAAACATAGGCTGTTCCCAAGTCTGCTTTGTTAACGTAGCTACAGTCGATCAAGCAAGTTTTTTAGGTGGGCAATTTACTTGTTCTGCAAAACAAAAGGTTTCGATCATATGAGCCTCAGCTCACGAAAGGCCAAACTAGCTAGACCGGATTGGACGCGAGGAAATCCTGGACAATATATAGCTTCCTGAAAAAATTATGTAGGCTGGGCTACACAACGCAATAAAACATCTGCTCTTACAATGAATCTTGATGAAACTACACAAAAGAAAGATTGGGTTGAGAGAGAGAGAGAGAGAGAGACAGAGACAGAGACAGAGACAGAGATTTACAGGAAGAGGAGAGTCGGTGGCCTTGAAAAACCCCATCATTCTGGCAGTATCGACAGGATTAAGTGCCGCAGCGACAACCTTAACAAGCACCTGGTCGTCCTTCACCTGCGGTACGCTTGTTTCGGTCTCAAATTTCAAGACATCAGTGAAGCTTCCGTAGTCGTAATACATCCAAGCCTTCATATGACTGGGTATCTCTGCAGCCATGTGGGAACACTTTGGCCTAAGCTATAGCTGGGTGATAAACAGACCGGGATTGAAATGTAGAAAAAACAGAAGCTAAGATCTATATATGTAAGGTAGTAGATAAGATCTATATGTAAGGTAGTAGATGGTCACAGGTTTTATTAAGGTGTAAGAAAGGTGCGGGGCACTGAATTGGGGTTGAATGAGTTGCGGGTTTTATATAGTAGTAGCAGTGGCTGGCTAGCTAGCTAGCTAGAATCATTGCATGCGTAGGTTTTTATAGTAGAAGTTGCTAGAATTTGTCTTTATTTATTTTTATGCCCAGATCTAGATTAAGTTAGATGAGAAGAAAATATAATTTTGATAACCAAACAGGCCCTAAATTCGTTGGTGGAGTAAACTTACGAAAGTTAAAATTATGTTTCTCTCTCTTTCGGAGAAATTTTTTCAGTGCTGTGCGAGTATATCTCACGTGGTATCCGCTCGGCACATTTCGGACCGTTTAATACATTTTTGGATGTTTCAGATTAAAACTCTCTCTTCTCATCCCAAACTCTTTCTCTCTCATTTTTCTCCCTCCAAATCCAAGTCATCCAAAAACGCAATAAACTGCTCGAATGCACCGAGCAGAAATCATGTAGTACTCACCCGGCACTGAAATTCATTTATGTGGGTTGTGGAGTAATGCTTGTTCTACTGTTTATGTGGGTTGTGGGGTAATTCTTCTATATATACTTTTTGGAAAATTCTAAAATCAACTCGATGGGCTGATAATAGCGAGTATGTGAATGTATAATAAAGAATATAAAAATTACACAAAAATACATATTTCTCTTGTCTGTATTTATCATTAGCTCTCATTAGCTCAATGGATTGACAATAATAAAACCTATACTTTTTATCCTTTTGTGGTGTCTGAATCTAGACATCGGTGTAGACTCAAAGTAAGCAAATAAGATGTGAAACCCCTCCCCTGACGGCTCCCCTCCACCTTTTTGCCAAAATATCCGAAATACCCCGAACCTCAGCCCTTTTAACTAAATTCTATTTTTGTTTAATTTCTTAATTTGTTTATCTTATTTATTTAATTATCTCTTTTTCTTTTTATCTTTTTTATTTAATATTCTTTATATCATTTTTCTCTTTTAAATATTATTTATTTAACTAAATTCTTTTTTATTTAATTTTTTTATCTTATTTATTTTATATTCTTTATGTAATTTCTTATCTTTTTATTTTCTTCAATTAAGCATCCACTTCATAATCTAGGGTTGCATCTACATCAATTTTGAATGTACCGGTCGCTCAATCGACTGCAACATTGTGAGTGAAAGGGAGAGGGAGAGGGAGAGGGAGAGGGAGAGGGAGAGGGTCAGGGGTTTGCAACACTCAACCGACCCATGCTCAATCTCCAGTTCCACCCATCCCTAATCTCTACATTCAAGAATATTAAATAAATAAGATAAAAGAATTAAAAAAGGAATTTAGTTAAATAAATAATATTAAATAAATAAGGGTGGATTTGAATTGAAAAGTTAAGTAACTTATTTTTTTGTGTTTATTTGAATTTTTTTTATATTTGTTTGTTTTGCGTCAAATTTTTGTGACTTATTGATTTGTCTTGACGAGAGAAATCGGAAAAATAAATTTTTTTTATCAAAATTCATAATTTTTTGAACAAAGACAAAAATAAGTCAAAAAGACAGTTTTTTTTTCTTATTCTTGTCTTTTTGAAAAAAATTATGAGTTTCGATCATAATTTTTTACTTTTTTGATTCCTCTCGTCGAGATGAATTAACAAGTCACAAAAATTTGACGCAAAATTAACAAATGCGAAAAAATTGAAATAAAAACAGAAAAATAAGTCCAAATGACTTTTTAATCCAAATCAACCCTAAAAGAGAAAAAATATATATAAAATATTAAATTAAAAAAAGATACAAAGAAAATAGATTAATAAATAAATTTAATAAATAAGACAAAAAATTAAGAAATTAAGTAAAAATAGAATTTATTAAAAGGGTGGGGGTTGGGGGTATTTCGGACATTTTGACAAAAAGGTATGAGGGGGGGCTGTCAGGGGAGGGAGGAAAGCATCTCTCGTAAGATGTGGACAATTTCAAGCTACAAGGAAAAGTGAAAAGCTACAAGGAAAAAACAGAGATTAAAACTGAAAAAGCTAGATCTAATTAACATGGGGGAGCATCATGTTCTATTGTGTTTGGGCCGTATCATCTTGTATTCGTGTTAGAATTTTGTTAGTCCTAACACAACATGTTTAGCTTTTCATGTTATCATGTCGTGTTGTATTAATCGTGTTTCACGTAAAAAATAGTTAACCCTAACCTGCTAACTTTGTATCGGGTTATCGTGTTCTTTCATAAATAGTGTCGTGTCATATTATATTCGTGTCAGAATTCTCTCAACCGTGACCCGACCTATTTATCTTTCTGTATTATCGTGTCGTGTCATAGTCATATTTTGTGTCAGAAATAGCTGACCCTGACTTGCTAACTTCATGGCGTGTTCTCATGTCGTGTTAGAAATTTTCAACCCTATATATAATTATCAGGGCTGATCAAGCTGGCAGGGCGTCCGGATTTTTGCTAAAATCCTGATCTTAATCTCAGTCGTTGGATTGTGTTTCAATGGTCTAGATCTGCAGAAGGTTTATGACTATTTATGACCGGTTATAAACCTTCCGCATATTTGGACCATTGAAAACAGAATCCAACAGCTTAGAGCTAAAGTTTGGACCGAAACAAAAATCCGAACGCCTGATCAACTCTGCCCTTACTACTAATATGTAAATCTGTCTATATATAAAAAGTTGCAGGGTTAATGATGGAGGGCAATGAATTAGCGGGGTTGACTGAGTTTTGGTAATACACTAGAAGTTGCTAGAATCATTGCATGCGTAGCCTACTGATGGCCAATTTGATATTTGCATCCGTATCTTATTAAGGGAATAGACAAATTGTATTAAAAATCAAATAAGACGGATGAGGAAGAAATGTTGCAAATTCTATATTTATGTTGCGAATAATTGATGAAATATAAAAAAAATTAAAAAAATGAAGGTAAACACCGCTGAACACTGCCGAAGAAGAAGCTATAGGAATAGGAAAATCAATAAACCTGCTAATTTTACTTCAAATCCAAAGGAAAAAGTCCTTTCCTGAGACTTTTACTTCAACCTTCCCGAATTACGTTTTTTTAAATCTTTATATAGTATATTTAATTAGCATATGGGACACAACCGAAATATGGAGGGAATAAGATTTTTCTTTTTGCAATATTACAGAGATAGAACTCAATAATGAGTATATCGAGAGAAGAAAGAAAGAAATAAATAAATATGAG
This sequence comes from Rhododendron simsii, assembly GCA_014282245.1. Classification (NCBI taxonomy): domain Eukaryota; kingdom Viridiplantae; phylum Streptophyta; class Magnoliopsida; order Ericales; family Ericaceae; genus Rhododendron; species Rhododendron simsii. The sequence goes on from CM024960.1 coordinate 5,892,264, forward strand.
AAGCATCAAGGAAAGGAAGCGAGTCTCAAATCGACAACTGCAAACAAGACCAATTAAGTAGAATAAAAACCAAAAACCAAAAAACCATTCTACATGAGTACTTTAAATTGGTTTAAGAAAATAAAATTAATAATATATATAGAAGTACATCTTTTTTTGAGTTTGAAAATGCACAAAAAATTATAAAAAATATTTAAATTAGAGCGGAGGGAATATTATTACTATTCTGTTGCATTATCATTTATCCGTGGTAGATTCTCCTGTAAATTCATGAATTAAGAATGGCAGTGAATTTAGGAGTAATTGCCAGTAATAATTGCATCGTCTAATGCGGCCGCGGGTCCCTCGAAGTAACCTAATTACTATTATCTCAATATTTATTTTTTAGCTTTTTCGTAACCTAATTAATTTGTTTAATAATTTTGATAAAGAATTTTATATATGTAAAACAAAGACTGCTACTGGTTCACTGAAAGAGATACTCCATTTATCTTTGAAATTACTACACGTCAGTTCATAAGTTTTCTTTCTTTTCAAACAATCATTCCTTGTAGACCAGCAAGGCCCCGTTCCGGAACGGATAATAAATACTTATTTTTTAAGAAGACAATTTCAAACTCCAAAATAAAGGGCTTAATGAAATCTAAAAATATGCAATATGGATCTTGTTTGAAAGATCTCGATGAGATCTTCAATACAGTGCAAAAAAATCAAAAAATTATTTTTCATTTATATTATTTTTTGAGTTTGAAAATGTGAAATAAGTATTTATTTTTTAGTGCAGGAGGCGCAACAATTTCCTCGTTGGTTGGCACAGCAATCTTCGGTTGCTTTGTCCTCGACGGTGGGTCCAACATATTTAAATGAATCTGTTTGGGGGTGCTCGAATTGTGGACGGTCGGGACATAACACTTTTTGAATGTTACCTATTCACCATAAATATCCTCTTGCTAATCGGTGGATCCGATGAAGCGGACCATTTGGTCTACAAGCAAGGAAGGGTTCGGCTCTTGTCCAGTGAGAGTTACGGTCCGGTCCGGGCCAGTCGGCCTTTTTCCGGCAAGCGTCGAGTTCGTTCAATGATCGGATTCGTCCATATTGTAGATCTCGTCGAGACGTATAATCCTGTCGAAAATCATATCCATCCGATATCGTTCAATATGCTATTGTAGTCAATTTATTTTGAAAAAAAAAACATACCTACACTGGATTGGAACCCCTTTCATCCATTTCTCAAAAATAAATGTGTTCCTATCGAGTATTGAACAACATTGGATGGATATGATTTTTGACAGGGTTATGCGTCTCGACGAGATCTACAATATGGACGAACTCGACGCTTGCCGGAAAAAGGCCGACTGGCCCGGACTGGACCGTAACTCTCACTGGACAGGAGCCGAACCCTACAAGGAAAGTATTGCGCAATTCCCAATAGAAAATAACTTTTGTATAGTAAGAGAGAGTAAAAGTATGAATTTGCGGTATCCAAATATAATCACTAAATTATTAATGCTAACACTTCAATAATTTTTTTTATTGACCATTAGAAATTTGGCATTTCGTTTTTTTTTTTTTAATCAGCATTTGAAATTCTTCGTTGTCGTACCTTCTTTGCTTTCTTGTGTAATAGAATGAACAAATTGGAATGTTCCGTTATTGGTAACCAAGATCCAAATAAACCATAACAAATATTTTCAAAGTACCAAAAAAAAAAAAAAAAGTATATAGACCATATTAAAGAAGGGAATTGATTTCTACATATCCGCACTTTCTGTTTTAGTCTTTTAGCAAAAAATATATACACTATCAACACTAAAATCTTTACACCAAAAAAAAAATCAACAATAAAATCCAAAAAGAAGTGCGGTTATCAAAAAAAAAAAAAAATAGAGCGTAGAAATAAATTTCCTTAAAGAAATGAATGAATCTAAGAGTTTAGTATCAAATCCAAGCTGTCCATATTTTTTTTAAAAATTTGTTTTACCATAAGCTGTCCACTACTCCTGCTGCTTTGATTCAAAATTGAGAAGGGGAAGCTTAATATTAGGGCTTTGAGAATAAATCATGGGCTTTACAAAACCGATGTAAAACAACATTGAAGATTGGTGGGCCTCCTTTACGGGATTCGAATAAGGGCCCAATACCACCCCTACGGCCGTATTCGTTTTGGAGTCTCAAAACTCCTCGGCATAGTCTTTAACAAATTTTATCTATCTACCTCTCTCTATTCAGTACTCTAAAAATCTCTCTTAAAATTCAATCCGAACAAGGCGACCTCACCGTATCCGTTAATTCTACCAACTTGTGAGGTGGTCAATAAAAAAAATCTTTGGTTTTAACTCCATTTTATTGTGAGGTGGTCCCGTACGTCCTCCCCAAGATCAATACCAAGAAAACAAAAATAAAAAACAAAACAAAATGAACCAAGTAAGGACATGCAGCGAATTTGGGGAAATGGGAGTCATGGGACCATGTGTCCCATGAGGTGTCTATGTGCAGGGCCTTACAGGAAAGTAGTAGTATTACGGTAGAGAGAGGAAAAAACCAATGGACGAGAAATCTATGGATTTTGATTTCCTCGGGTAAAATGGGCACCTAGTTTTTGGGATTCCACTTATCCATTATATTAAGGTTTTCTTCTTCCACTTTTGTGAAGAGAAATTCAGATGGAAAGCCAAAAGATGAAGGTTTGTTTATTTTTCTCTCTCTGAATTGTTCATGTGCATGTTCTAATTTTCTATTATAGGTAGACAATCTGTCTTTTTAGCTTCCCAAGTTTTCGTAATCGTAGTTAAAGAAGTCTGAGGGTTTGGGTTCTTAATTGTTGTTACTAGCGAGTGAACCATCAAATCGAAAGGATTTTTTTTTGATAACTGGATATCCGGGTTAGCTTGCGTGCATCTCGATTAATTTCGGGCCCTAAAGGTAACGATCAGGCATAAGCCCTAGTAGTAGTGGCTCCAAGGTTTGAAATGTTTGACTTTCGTAGAAATAGAATCTGTGACCTTATGAATGAACATTTACTAGCTAATTTCTCACAACCACTTGGCCAACCTCCTTGGGGTTCGATCAAATCGAAAGGATTAACAAAGTGTCAGTATAACCAAGGGCGACAAGGTGGTCACTTGAACACCCTTGTAAAAAATTTAGCACACATGAATTAGTTTTGGTTTGTTCATTTTTTGAACCACCAAATCCAATTAGTCTCGAACGCCAAGCTCAAAGATCTTTCTGAGCAAATGGTTGTTGACTTGAGTAATTTCAATTTGATTTAGGACAAAAAAATGTTGTCAAATAATTCTAACGATAAGGACGAAACAAGAAGAATATATCCCAAAAAAGTCAATGCCAACCTATATGCCTCTTTGATTTGAGATTTGACTCTAACTTGCTATCTACGTTTATATTAGATTAGTTTATATGGAAATTGTTCCGACTTTAATTGAACTCTGTTAGAGAATGATGAGAATTTCTTAATTACTAAGTCTATTAAATTGGACTCCAAGTTATAAAAAAAAAATGCAAAGATAATTGTATTCAGCGTTTGGAATTTGGATTGAATAGAGGTAATTGTTGTGGCTTTAGTGGTAGGCAGCATATGTCCGGTGTTCCTTCCTTTGCCTCTTTAAACCTTTCAAAGGCGTTTGGATGCTTAATGATGCAGTAGCCAAAGAGGAGGAATTCCATTTTAAGCATGCCAAGGCCCATTTCTACTAACCGGTATTTTTGTAATATAACTGATCGTGGATTTAGGCGACGGGCCTACCTGGGTTCGATTCGAAACGGGCCAACAGTCAAAACAGGCCATGTGCCGTGTGTTTTTTAGCCTTCCAAGGCCGTTTAGGCCTCCAAATGGGCCTTCGTTCCGTTTTTGGGCCATTCTTTGCGATCTTATAACATTCCGTAGGAAAATCCAATTCAGCCCATTCTTTTTTTTAAAGTCTTGTTTTTCCGTCTATTTTGTGGGTCCATATTAATTTCGGTATTGTTTCTTTATGTTTTCTAGGGTTCGTGTTGTTACCTTTATATTCGGTTTTATGCCTTAGGGCTGAACAATTGATTATTGATAAAGAAAAGAGTCAGAGAGAGTTTCTCTAAAATATCGTGTTTGTGATTGTCCTTGTTGCTTTGATCATCAGTTTTCTTATATGCTTCCCTACATCACTTAAGGACTTTTCTAAGTACACAAAGGGGACTTCGGGTTGATGCTGTGCAGTGAGGTGAGAGTCGTTCATTGCAGAGATGAGATCTTAGCCGTCGGATACACAATCCGACTGCTCGGAGGTGTGCAGCATGGTGTTGCGTACACCACTGCATAGCACCATCCCCCAATTGACCCAAAGGTCGCGCTTGGTGTCGAGTACAAAGGATTGTACGGCCCCAAAGAACAGCCTTTGGACGCTCAAGGGCTTTTCTTTTCTTTTTTTTCCTTTTTGTTTTTATGAAGAACCTGTCTTGTCGACAATTCCTTATTAAGATTGTACCGTGCAGGGGACGGATTATCAGTCCATGTTGAGTTTACTTTTATGGTCGAAACTGTTCATTCGTTAAGCTTGTAAAGAGCCGCAACCAAGTCAAAAATCATAGTTTTAACTGAACACTCGTTCAAACCCAATTGGCCCATATTGGGTTTGATCCGATGTGTTCAAAACCATTTTCAAGTAGTATCCCCCAGCCTTGCATTTCATATTAATTGCTACAGAGTTATGTGTTGTGTTTGGAACTTGTGGAAATATATGTGAAAATGTGATTAACTTTAAAAAGTTTTCTACCCTTGTTTGGGTATACAAAAGAACGGCGAAAATTTCAAATACAAATTTAACTTTTATCTCACTTTATCTCCCATTTCCCTAGTAATTATTTTCCTTTCTTTTGTAACCCTTTTCTTAAGTTCCGAACAAAACCTTAAGTTGAATTATGTTTACTTTAAAATTATTTCAAAGCGATAATCCAAAATGAAAATTATACCCACATAAAATTGAACCCATCACGTCTCTCCCAAGTGACAACGGTCGTACTCGCGATACCACACTCTCTCTTCAACAAAGACTCATCACACATGTCCACATTAGATGCACCTTAAAATTACCAATACACCCCTGTTAAGATAAAGTTGACGGGAGAAGCACAAGTTGAAAATTGCCACGTCCTCATTGCATCCCACTGGATAATGTATTTCTTTTCCTTTTTTTTTATAACAAAATGTTCGGGTCAAATTTGAGCAATTGAAGCCGTAAAGTTAACGATCGGACTCATCCTCTTGTAACTCTATGTTCATGAATGTTTGACTTCCGTAGAATTAAAACATTAAATGTTTATTTGCTTTTTCATATCCATATAGTCAAATTAATTGGATACAAGATCTAAGATTTTCTTGGGAAAATTCAATCGAAAATCAGTTGAGACTAGATGGTATAACCTTTAAAATAGATTAATCAAGCTTGAGTGGCTTAGAGAAGCGATCCACGCTATCCGATTTTTGGAATTTAGACGGAAATCGGACGTTAACGAGATAAGGTATACGCGGGTATTCTGTAACTGCGACTACAATATAGCAAGGACAATAATGGAGCCAAACCGGAGGAGGTGGTTTTTTTAATTCCGAGAGATTCCGCCCTATAAAGTGCAAAGAGGAGCTATTACGTCTCTGAACTCGCATGTGGATAGACATCACAGAGACAAATTTCAAACAGAGACCTTTACGAAGTAGTACTATCTGTGTATACATTTTGTCAGTCGATTTTTAGTGTTGAGAGAGAGAGATGGCGATGGCGGTGAGGCGTGCTTCCGCGTCCGCATTTCGTGCTCTAACTTCATCGCGGAATTTAAATTCGTCGATTCTGACCAGAGACCTCCATGTAAGCGGTCGCCTTGCTACTTATCGTTCAATTTGCAGATTACTTGGATGATTATGAATTTTTATGTTGATGCCGCGTCTCTTTCACTAGTTTTAGTCCTGTAGCTTGCAGCGTTTGATTTAGTGAATCGTTTGATTTTTATGTAGTTCGTCCTCGGTGATAGCATCGTAATTTCGAGGCGATCAGATTAGATTCCAAACTTATATCGAGATTTGTGTCTGTGTGTGACGAGAGTGGGGTGAATTTTGTTTTACACGGATGATGATGAGTGGTGATGGTGCGTTTAATTGCTTCAACACACCATGCCAAAACTGTGATGCTTCTGCCAGCAATAGGAGAGGGAGAGGGAGGGGGAGGGAGAACCGTTTGTCACCAAGTAGAAGTTGGCAATTTGATTGTTAATTGGGGTAGGAGGCACACAACCGAGCCCGAAAACATTGTCATTTGTTTCCTCCTTACATAAAAACTTCGAAGTTTCTAGTCTATTAATGTCAGGAACTAGCTTACGCATACCTCGATTAATTCTTGAATACCAAACCCACCACCCACTAGCGGGGCCTAATAGTTTGAATTGGCTCAATAATAGTTGATAGCACCTGAAAGGTTTTGAACTTGAGACCTTAGGAGCGAGCAAACTCCTTAGTCTAAGGCCTTGATACGAGGTCAACCCCTTGGGTTAACTTCGAAGTTTTTAGCTGCTTTTTGATTCCCGTATAAACTATTAGACTGATTAGGGATGACAAAACGCGAGCTCATCTATTTCTTTTAGCTCTGTGTGTGTGTGTGTGTGCAGGATTAGTATCTAGATTGATTCTTAGCAATTCTCTCATTTATAGTCCTCCATACGGGGATTGGTCGTATGGAAGATCGTATTAGCTTGTGGCCCCCCTACAAATTGTCTTACCTCTTCCTATAACTGTGAAAATAATCATCCTCATTTTTTCCCATTTTTGTTCCCACTCTGATGTATAAGTTATCTATGTCAGTATAATCTCATCTATTCCCGTGGGCCAACCTGTCCATCTACGCCTATTCATAATCTTATCTTGTCCTGCCGAAAATTGCTCTTACCAGATTGTTCAGTATAGTCATTGTGATAAAAATTAAACCAGTAACCAGAATATGAAATCCGAGCCCCTGAAAAATTATCTCATTCTTCTCCAGAATCAATATTTATTTCATGAACTTTTTGTATTTTCTGACGAAGTTCACTTACAACTAGTAGTTTCACTTTGTTTTGATCAATAAAATAAACTGAAATAATTACACTTTATCCTTTAACATCCATATCTTGAAAGTTGGAAAGATTAAATAAATCCATATGTAGGTCTTCACTGTGTGCACTTCTTACATATAGTATTACTTTATGTTTAAACATCCAGTTATGTTGAAGATAAGGAGAGAGAAAATAATTTTTTTTCTTAAAACTTTGTTCTTATCATGCTTATCTTGGGCCACAATATGACTCACCAACTTATTTTTTTGAAGTTCTAGTATTACTAATACTTTATTTTTAAACTCCTAGTTTATCAGTGGTCTTCTTTTCTGCGGGTCTCTATCGTCTTGATTGGATGTAACATCACCATTGACACGCTGCTTTCTGTTCCAAGAAGGCTGTTATGTTATTTGTGACTGCTTACCCTGTATTTAAAATGACAAATTTGTAGCCAGGTATTGAGTTTATCAGGAAAAAAGTAAATGGTTATTTGGACTGGGGGGATACCAGATGGCAAATGATGGATTATGATCCCAGTTCAGCATGCCTGAGAATCTTGGACCACCTAGTGATAATTGTACATGATAATGTTACTGTCATAGCATACCCATCATCCATCCTTGAACATATCCGCTATATGTTAATTTGTCAATCTCATTGCGTATTTCTCTTGTTTGATTCTAAAAACTACGTGTATGGCACCTGGTAAATAAATATAAAAATGAAAAGTTGAAAGAAAAAAATGTAAAGGCATTCACTTTATGGCTTGAATATGGGAGCTTTTTCATGTGCATGCTTGCAATTTTTGATTAAGGGTTTAGCATGGTCTTGTTTCTTGGTCATTGTTAGCAGGCTTCCCCTGGGAGCAAAAAGATAGTCGGAGTTTTCTACAGGGCAAACGAATATGCTGAGAAGAATCCCAACTTTTTGGGATGTATGGAAAGAGCATTGGGCTTACGTGAATGGTTGGACTCACGAGGCCATCAATACATCGTCACTGATGACAAGGATGGTCCAAATTGTGGTAAGTATGCACTATGCTGACATAGAAGTATTTTCAGTCGAAGATATTGGATTCAAACTTGACATTGGTTATATCACTATGATTTGGTTCAATATTATCTTGGTTTTTCTTGCTTTAAGCAATTTATGGAACAAACAAAATCGAACAGCAGAGATTCGTTATAAGTAAAGATGATTTGTTACTGCTTTGAGGTTACGAACTAGTGAAAGAACTGAGTATTGGGAATCACAACATGTCTTAAGGGAATTAAAGTATCTATCAGGAACCGCAATTTATCTGGATCAGAATTCAGATGTCATATCAATATACAAACTGACTTATTTGGTAGAAAGCAGTGTTGCAAAGCTATTCTAGATTTAATGAACATTTGTAGTGTTTTGCACATCCATCCATGAGCATTTTCACTGTAAGTAAAAGGATATTACAGCAGCGTGATATACAACCAGAGGAGATTCCTTCTACCCTTGCAGAGAACACCTGTTTTTCTACTTGAAGTTTTTTCTGTGAATATATTTTCTCATATTGATTGATCGATTTTAAACTTTTCCACTCTTCTTCTACGATTCCCCATTGCAGAACTCGAGAAACACATTCCTGATGCGCACGTCCTCATAACGACGCCATTCCATCCGGCTTATGTAACAGAAGAAAGGATCAAGAAGGCTAAGAATTTGGAACTGGTGCTCACAGCTGGAATCGGATCCGATCATGTTGATCTCAAGGCCGCAGTTACTGCTGGGTTAACAGTTGCAGAGGTCACCGGAAGCAATGTGGTCTCAGTCGCAGAAGATGAGCTCATGAGGATTCTCATTCTCGTTCGAAATTTCTTGCCTGGTTACCAACAAGTTGTTCGTGGGGAATGGGATGTTGCAGCTATTGCTTACAGAGCTTATGATTTGGAAGGAAAGACAGTTGGAACTGTTGGCTGTGGGCGTATTGGAAGGCTGTTACTCCAAAGATTGAAGCCTTTCAATTGTAACCTTCTGTATCATGATCGGGTCAAGATGGACCCAGAGTTGGAGAATCAAATCGGTGCTAAGTTTGAGGACGATCTTGATGCCATGCTTCCAAAATGTGACATCATTGTCATCAACACCCCTCTAACAGAGAAAACAAAGTAACGACTCATCCTTGTGTTAATGGCACTATTTCTTACTATATAAATTTTCATTTATTTTCACATGGTCATTTACCAACAAGTGGCATGGTATCTTGGTGGACAGTAAGTTTGGTTAAAATGGTTGATACAGCTAATGAATTTTCACACCCTTACGTTTGCAACTACTCTTTATGTCTACTAAGAGTGGGTTCATCTATTCGAGGGATTCTGACCTCTTTTCTTGGCCATAGCTCGAAGAGTCCATCTGATGTCCAAGGGGAAGCCATCAGCGGCTATCGTCTTGTTTGTAATTACACTTCTAATAATCATACTAAGCAGAGTTTTGATCCTGTGATTCAGGGGGATGTTTGACAAGGATAGGATCGCTAAGTGTAAGAAAGGAGTTTACATTGTTAACAATGCTAGAGGAGCAATCATGGATACACAAGCAGTTGTGGACGCCAGTAGCAGCGGACATATTGCAGGTATCTGAATATTTTGAGTTTCTCTATTATGGATATGTCATGTCAACTTCCCATTTCTTAACTTCTTGGCATTTGGAAGTGTTAAAATACATTAGTTATGAGTCTAAATGGTTCCATGATCACTTCGAGGGTGTAATTTTCTTGTTTGTGTAATGCTTTTCGTTCCAGTTGCATAACATCAGGGTGTATTTTTGTCTTAGCACCTCAAAAGGTCATTGTCTCAAAGACTGGCAAATGTAAATATGGAAAACAGAAATCCCAGCTCTCAGTCTTTGAATAGTCTTTTTGCTTTGGTTTTCTTGTGCCTAGGTTATAGTGGGGATGTTTGGTATCCACAACCAGCTCCAAAGGACCATCCATGGCGGTACATGCCAAACCATGCCATGACCCCTCATATTTCTGGCACTACAATTGACGCACAGGTATGAAAACTCTTGTTTTTCCCCTACGTCTCCCAGTCTTGTTTGTTTCAAAAATACCGTTGTTGCTTCTTTTCCGCTTCGATTCTCGCAACTCATGAGAAAGTGGAAATTGTTGCAGTTGCGATATGCGGCCGGAGTCAAGGACATGCTGGAGAGGTACTTCAAAGGAGAGGAGTTCCCACCAGAGAATTACATTGTTAAGAAGGGTGAACTAGCTCCCCAATACCGTTAAACCTGCTTTTGAATAACTTCCCGAGTTGAGTTTGTTCTCCACATACGGAGCAATAACAAGACGAATAATATAGTTTTGAAGTAGAATATGTTGTTAAGAGCAAGCGTAGAGCTCTGTGGAGTGAGAAAAATGTAAGTTGTAATCTCATAAACTGCTTTACTTTGAGAGAATGTTGTTTAATCATAAGCATGGTGTTAGCAAGTCGATGTATGTGGATGCCGTTCACATTGATAGGATTTCGATTTGTTAGATCAGAAAATAATGCTGTGCATGGGAAAATTTTTCCACAAGTGAGTTGATTTAGAAAAGTGCTGAAAATAGGGGATTGTCATGAAGAAATACTGGTTGAGTGTGACCAAATGAACCTCGCAGCAGTACCCGGAAAGGGATCGATAGCCATAGCTACTACTAGGGGTGGGCACGGGTCGGGCGGGTCGGGTATGGCCCGCCACTCGAACCCGACCCGACCATGTCGGGTAGGAGAAAAACCAACCCGAACCCGAACCGAACGATGGTGTACACCCGCCCGTGTGCCCGATTTTTTTGGTCGGGTCGGGTCGGGTCCGGCCAAACCGAAGTGAAGCTACATAAATTGTTCATGTTTTGGTCGGGTCGGGTCGGGTTTGGTCGGGTACGGAAAAACAGCACCCGAGCCCCGAACCGAAAACTGATTTTTTTCGAAAAATTGAACCCGACCCCGACCCGACCACATGTTCGGACCCGCCCGAAACCCTTCGGGTCGGGGCGGGTCCGTCGGCCCTCGGGTATTTTGCACAGCCCTAGCTACTACTGTCCCGAAAATTGGACAATGGCCAAAGTTACTACTGTCCCACCAAAGTGCGAGCATACAAAGCTGTCTTCCATGATGTCTAGTTCACACTGCCGCGGTCCAAAATAACTAGTTAGTTCGGACAGTCAGTTATCAGGAAAAAAAAAAAAAAGGAGTTTACATTTCTGCGGTCCGCCATCCACGAGATCTAGTCGTGAAGCAGCTATTGCAAACACATTACTACCACCCAAACGCAAGGGGAAAAGTAGAGTTCACCAGGCTATCTTTGTCAACTCTTTTTTCAGCTATGGATATCTGTCCCGATTAAGGTCGTTAACATATGGCGTTCTTGCGACGCGGTCCGCCATCCACGATATCTAGTCGTGAAGCAGCTATTGCAAACACATTATACTATTCTACCACCCAAACGCAAGGGGAAAAGTAGAGTTCACCAGGCTACCTTTGCAACTCCTTTTTTAGCTGTGGCTATCTGTCCCGATTAAGGTCGTTAACACGTGGCATTCTTGCGAATTAACCATTGTCTGGAGGAGGACAATCCATCACCATAGTCCCACTAAGGGACTAAGATGTGAGTATACTATTAAGATGCAAGTGGAATCAAAGGTCGAGATACGAGTGGAACCGAAGGCCTTCTTACACAACATCTGATTTAAGTGCCTTACCGTCGGCAAGCGAGATTCGGACCCAAGACCATGTAGAGGGAGGGACTTTCATCCATGCTCCTTTGGCCATCTCGGCTACAACCATTGTGGTTTGCCAACTCGACTACCACGCAGGTGGTCTACAACGTTCAACTTCTACAGCTACACCACCATCTTAAAAATTCAATTATTAACGCCGTTCAAAAAAAAAATTCAATTATTAATATTTGGGTGGTCTCTATGGGCATTAACAACCTCTTGAAATGGAATTTATTAATACGTTAATACCATGTATTCCCAAATTTAAGTATATGGAACATACTCAAAATAGGTAAATTTTCATTTCTAAATTGCGAGTATCTTCTCAATAGAGTTTTCTAGGTATGTAATACTGTTCAGAAAATTACCCTCTGAATCGAGCACAATTTTATACCTTCGTGTACGAGGGAATACTATGTCTCATATACGTATGCGTAAAACATGATCTGCATACTTTTCTTATTTGATTCATTTATTTTAAAAACAGTACACTTCCCCTAAAAGATAATGGTGATATAAATTTGGTAACAAAAGATTATAGTATGTGATTTTATAGCACTTTGAAGATAAATAATGGAGTGCAGTTGGTGCCTCATTTATACTCTAATGCACATAAATAGGGTTCAATTCTCGTAATTACTAATCCCCTTTTCCATGTTCCCTAAGATAGACAGGATTAACGAATAACACAAAAAAAAAAAAAATAATAATAATACGTTTTTGTGAAGGTCAGACCAGAAACAATTGGACCTCCCTTAGGTCACGGACCAACACTAACGGCCAAGATCCATTCACAAAACGTGGAAAATCAACGGTCATAAATGAGCACCCGCTTCGTTGTAAAACGCGGTTTAGACGGAAGTACAGAAATTCACAGAGTGTGAAAAAGCAGATCGACCGAAACCCTAATCTCTCCTTTCGCTGCGTTGAGAAGGTAATTCAATTTCCAAAACTCTGTTTAAATTTTCAAATAATTCGGTCTGTCCGTTAGGGTTTTCGATCTACGAAGTTGTTTATTTTAAAATTCTTTTGTTCTTAGTTTTTTGCTGCCGTTATGTGTTGTTGTTTCTTGATTTATCACCTCTTTTTGGAGATTTTTATTCTGTATGAAATTGAAATTGTACAACTTAATCCGCAAATGGGATGAGTAAACTTGAAGGGTTATGTGCAAATGGCCTGACTGCAAATTAAGGACATTTTCATGTCTTTTACCAGTCAGATGATACAATCATTAGCAGTGAGTGCAGCCACCCCCTAATTGACTGGGACTTAAAAGGCTCTCCTCGGTTTGGTTTGGTTTAGTTCTCATTTCCTTGAGCATCTCCAACCTTTACTCAAATTTGAGTAAAAGTTGCATTTGGTATGAAACACTCCAATGGGCAAACTCAAATCTAATCACAAATTTGAGTAAAAGGTTCATTAATGGCATTGTTGTGAATTTGGGAGGGAGGGGATAAATAGCCTTTTAAAATTTCAGTCAAAATCGAGTCTTCATTAATGGCATTATAGTGAAACTCAATTTGGTATAGGGTTGAGTAAAGGAGTGGAGTGGATTTTTCGGGGGTTTTACTCAAATTCGTCTTCATCTTGAGGAGATGAATGGCCCTATCTCGTGCTTCTTGTGCAACGGGCCGCACAGGGTTGCTGATTGTCCACAGAAGCGGGCTTTGAATGCCTTGACCTCTATGTCTGACCTTTGAGTTTAAGTAAAATAAAGGCGAGGGTTGGAGATGCTCAATATATCTACCTTTTCTGGGGTTTTTTTTTCTTCCCTACTGTAGCTATGTCTTTCAATCCCTCACACACGTTTTTGCTTGGAATTGTTTCTCATGACCTGTTGGGGACGGGTTTCATTTTTGGTGTAGATATAATTTATTTTTACTGGAGAAGTGATAACTTCTTATTGGCTTTTTCATGTTGGGATAGTTTCTTACTAATGGCTGAAGCAAAATCAACTATGAGGAAACCAGTGTTCACAAAAGTTGATCAGCTGCGGCCTGGCACCAGTGGGCATAATCTCACTGTGAAGGTTGTTAGCGCAAAGACGGTACTGCAGAAGGGCCGTCCAGATGGCCCCCAAGTACGCCAAATGCGGATTTCTGAGTGCTTGGTTGGTGATGAAACTGGGACAATTGTATTTACTGCAAGGAATGAACAAGGTATTTACCGTTCATGATATTGGGGGTCAGATAATGACTTTACTTTTTATGTGGTCCAGTCATGTTAAATATGATTTTGTTTTCTTTTTTCCTTTTCCTTCAATTTTTTCTTCTCTCTTTTGAAGGATTCTTTGATAGCAGGGTTAAACCATTATGCATTAGGTTCTTATTTTATTTGTGTTCTCCATTTTGCGAACTATTATTCCTTGTTCTTGCCTAGCTGGTGGTTGCTCAACAATTTTGCTGCAGAGCCCACTTTTCTTTATGGGTAGATGATAACATTACATGTTACTTAATGTTATCCCGCGGAAAGTTTTCAGCTGCTGATTGCTATGGGAAGTTCCTGCACCTTATTTTCTCGCGAAGTGATTTATGAGCTGTCATTTGCTTGGTCATAAAGTGTTCCACTTCTAGGTTCTAGGCTTATAATTTTTCAATTATATGGTGGTTGTAGATCTTGGAACAAAATTTGTGGTAGTACAATCTCTTTTGTGGAGTGGGTAAAAGAAATCACTGAAATGTCTTGGAACATGACCTGCTCCACTTGGGTTTTACTAACAGACTTCAAAATACGTGAAAAGTTAATTCATAAAACTTCATCAAAAGCAGCAAAGGACAGTGTGAAACCGAGTCTTAGTTTGGCTATGGATTCTACTTAGTTTGGTTGAAGTTTAATTCTTGTCTTTCCTTTTATGCAGTGGAATTGATGCAGACTGATGCTACTGTTATTTTGCGCAATGCGAAAATCGACATGTTTAAGGGGTCAATGAGGCTTGCTGTGGATAAGTGGGGCCGCGTAGAACTGACCGAACCAGCCAGCTTCGCTGTTAAAGAGGATAATAACCTGTCATTGGTTGAATATGAACTGGTCAACGTGGTTGAAGAGTGACTCATAAAACTGTCGTCATTCCTACTAATCCGGGGCCAAAACAACTGAATCAGGCAAAAGAAAGTGGGGTTTGTGGTTTATGAGATTGGCAAAGCAATGTTTAAGTTATTTTCCAGATCATTCTGTTCGCACAGTTCCTGGGAAAGTCCTGTTTAGGAAGAAAATCTTGGAGTCAAGTCTAAAAGAGAAGTACAATCGTATCGTGGAGGCCTTCAAAGGTTGCTAGTGGAACAAGTTGTCTTATCGCCACTGGTGCACAGTCGGTTGAGAACTTGCTTTGGTTGTTTCTTTATGTTAAACGTGGATTACTCTCGTTCTGGGTAGTAGAGAGACTATTGTGCATGCGTAGTTCGTATAGTTTTATTAGTGTTGAGTTTAATGACGGTGTGCCTGTGTTTCATATTTATGGATTTGATATGTTGGATGTGTGAAAACTAACTGCTGTTCTAGTTCAATTGGATTTCACCTTCCTTGGAATTCATCGTGTTTGAGGGTGATCAGGTGATGAATTAGTTTGTCACGTTCATTTGGAAAGTCATGTACACTTCTCACCCAAACCCAACCAATTCTTTTTCATTTGTTTCCCTTTCGGGCATTTCGTGTGGAAATGAAAATCATCCACGTATTTGAACTTCTCTGCCTCTTAAGACTCGAACACACATCATTCCTGGAGGCTGTGTCATCAAAGAGATTTTTGACGATACGGCCTGAAATTTTGAACTTCTCTGAAATTTTTGGTTGCAAGCCAAAAGTTTCTGTACTGGCCAGCGTGGTACCCTATTTGCAACAAAAAATTTCTCCTCACTTTCTCACATGCGTGCTTGCACACACACAATATGGACACATTGCATAGTAATGGGACTCTGATTGAGAATGTACCTTATAACCTTTTGAAGTATGAACAGTCAAGAAAGAAAGAGTTAGCTACCTACAGAATTGCTTAGTTGTAGTTCAAACAAACGTCAATCTTCCAGGATTTCAAACATAGTACCGTGTTCTCTCATTACTTCTTCGTTCCTTCTCTAGAGAAATAACAGTGCGACGAGTTCCTCTGACTGAAAGATTCTACTTGTCACCAAGAAAGACAGAGCCTTCTCAAGTCGAACTGTTCTGTTTGAGAAATTGGAGCTCCTTCATTTGAAGCTGTACAGCTTCTTCTGACAACGGCTTTGGTTCGGGAGCCCTTTCGTCTTCTCCGCCTTCTGCTACTTTTGTTGCCTTATCTTTTACGATTCTGTTTATCTCCGGTTGCCCAACTGAGGGGAAAACAGCATTCAGCATGATACACAATAATCTCTCATCTTCTTCTTCCATTGGGTCCCTGCCGAAGCAGCAAACATAAATAGCTTCAAGGGCTTTCTCAGCTCGAGCCTCCATTGGGACAACAGGAGTCTGGACATTTAGCTTTGCTCGTTTCTGCATATGGAAACTTGTCTTAGATCATAATTTATGAAGGTTTCCGACTTTTTATTGTCTTGGGTGCTATTTCAGGGCTCAACAAATCTGAAACACGAAATTCAGGCACGACGAAAGAATTCTTACCCATCATACACCATCTGCTTTATCGTGTTTCATATTTTCCTAGTGGTCATTAACATGGACCGGTCAGATCTTCTATTTTTGAGCAAGTCTAGATTTCTGAACCATTTTCTTATCCTTTTGATAGCGTTGCTTTGGAGATTGGTATAAAACTCATACCAGTAAACTTCATCCATCGATACATTCACTAGAGTTAACAATCCACAAAAAGCATATATTTGAGAACTAACCTCTTTTGCTTCGTTCATCATGGAAATAAAAGTCTCCTCTTCAAATTCTATGTCATTTGATAACCGAAGCCTCGCCACCCCCTCCAAAATTTCCTCAGATTTGAGCAGACCAGCACCAACTGCGGCTAACCAGCAGCATAGCAATACGTACAGTGAATCCCCTGACTGCCCAAAAGCAAATTCCAGTTCAAACTCATTCCAGTATTGAGGGTAAAAAAAAACAACCTTCTTTTGCAAATGATGAGATTAAAATCATACAAGGTGATGGAAATCTCAGTAAACCAAACATCTTCTATATTTTCACAACCCGAATGCAACAGCTGAGACTTTAGAGAAGATGAAGAAACGATAAGAAATAAACACGATAGAGTTGATCAAAAACTGAAGGGCGTAGTCTGACTTGAGTTTGAAAAATCAAAAGCTCAAGCAGTTGTCTGCGGAGCGAGTTTGCGTTGATCTAGCAACAGCTCAAAAAAGGTGGAACACCATATTGATGATCATCATCGCCCCCTTCATCTCTACACTATCTCATAAAGGGAAAAAGCAAGTTGGATTCAAATTAACCTCCAAGTAAAGTTGTCAACGCTACTTTTATGCCAGAATTATCTGAAAAAATTGCTTCAGTTTTCTCACCTCTCAAATGCTTCACTAATGATACAGTATTTTTTCTTGGATTTTGTTATCCCTTCTTCATTTCCTCTCAACTGCTTCGGTTCGAGATTTTTATACCACATGTATAGAGCGTGCACAACCTTAGTATCAGTCTAGCACTGCCATAAACCAAAATAAAAGGAGACATGGAATTCACCCATAGTATTCTACAAAATCGCATCAATTCCGGCCCATTTTGGAGCCTTCAGTATCCCCGCCCTGATTGCTCCTGGCCTTGGAGAAATTTGCACAGTTCAGAACTATTTCCGGGGCTTTTAGTTAAAATCTACTTAGAAGAGATGAGAAAACCTTTCTTTTTTTGCTTTCGGTTCCGTGTTATACATGGAAATGCTGGGTTTGCCAAGCGTGATTCACCTTGATTTTCCACTTCGGGATTACGACGGATTCATCCTAATCAGGGAGAACTGGTGTGAATCGTGTCTGTACCAAAAGGACTCATATTTGTGTCGTTTCTTGTGTTTTTTACTTGATTACTCTTCGTGCAATTGTGGGGGTGTGGTTCTTGGGTCAAATCCACTTCAAGAAGGCTTTCATTGGCTTGGCACTCTCATGATATACTACTCTCTTGGATGAATTTTTTTATTTACCCAAAACTTAAAAACAGTAATTATATCCAAAGCAAACAAATTGAACCAAGTAATCCAACATGCAAGGTAGATAATTACCCGGCCGCGGCGATCTTTGAATTCAATGAAAGCTCTAGAGTCATTGACAGAACACTTGTTCCCAACCCTCCTCCGAAACTCGGCGAAATCGATGGTGTCGCCGCCGAGGCCGCCTTCGTCGCTCAAGATTCTGGCTATGAGGCCGACAACGGGCAGTGACCCAATTACCTTGTTTGCAAAACCAGAGAGAGTGTTTGAGTCCTCCATGTAAGCTCTGACGGAGAGGACCGCCCCATTGGGATTCTTTACTGATCTGCGTTTTCCGGTGGTGGGTTTTGTGGGGATTTTGTAGAGGTGGCGGAGGTAGAGAAGAGGAGGAGGTGGGGAGGTTTTGGCGTGGAGGGAAAAAAGAGTGGCGGTTTGGGTCACAACCACCATGGTCGGTAGTGGTGGAGTTGTGTGTGGATTGGTATTGGCCTCTCCTTTATATACTCCATGCGAGAGGATATGGTGGTGGCTATGATTGTTTTTTCAAGAGTGCTGTGTAAAATAAATTTTACTATCTAGAAATGATTCGAAATGCATTATTTATGATCGGTCATAAAACACCGATGTATTTATGACCGTTCATAAATAATGTATTCCAGGTTATTTCCGGATACAATTCTTTGTACCTAGTATTCCTGTTGTTTTTTTTAACTCCTTCCAATAGGTTCTCTCCGATTTTTGTAAGGTTGTGCATAGCACATGAGGCTGCGTTCCCCTAAATTTTTTTTCAGTAATTTTAATTTTTATTGAATTTTTTATCGTAATTTTTAAGATTAATTATTTCATTTCGATAAGAGAAATCAGAAAAATAAAAAAAATATTGACCAATTTAGAAAAGGTAATAAGACGACATTCTAACAAAACAAAAAAGTTGTTTGGTATTATTTTACTCTTTAATCGTCATATTTTTTCAAATATTTTTGTGCTCTCGTAATATATTGTGTTTTTATAATCAAATTGTTTCTTTTGTGAACAACATCTTTCTTTTCTTTTCTTTCTTTTTTTGGTCAAAGAGAGGAGATTTTATTGCTAGTAATTAGGAAGAGGGCCCAAAGCCCTATCATCAAGGGCGAGGGACGTCAGCTAGTGGGGAAAATCACCCTTCCAGTTCCAGCTAATCAATCCCGTGCTCAATAGAAAATGCTAGGCTACACTCTCAGAGTGGACTACCTTATTACATTCAGGGTCCATTACATTCGTGTTTCACATGACACCGGAGCTGGTTGGGAGATTGGACAATCTGCAAAGCATCTCCTTCCACAATAATTCGAGACCCTCAAGAACGTCAAAATTAGAATATGTTTTAGGAAATTGATTTTAGCACTCCAAAAATTGATAGAGGGGTTCCAAAACGACGTCGTTTTGTGTATCAATACAGTGCAATTTTGGAGCCCTCCATCAATTTTTGGAGTGCCAAAATCACAATCCTATGTTTTACTAATTAAAATAATAATTTTATAACTATACTCAACCACATAAATACTTACATTCACAAAGGAGATGGGCCCTGTGTGGGGCCCACTCTCTTTGTGAATGTGAGTGTAAGTATTTGTGTGTGGTTGTAGTATTGTTGTTAAACGTGATATATTGTGAGAAAATAATTTATCTCGTAAAACGCGAAATAAGTACTTGCTCCCATCTAGTTTGGTCCAATTATGGCAATTTGTGAACTCTTATTGGATCCAATGATCACAATCGTTCACTTTATGATCACGTTGAAAATCACTTCGATCAAGTGTCACCGTTCCGGTTGATATGATTTCGAAATGGATGAAGCTTGTAAAAGAAAAAATTTGGGACGTGGTCAATATCCTCGACGAGTTTTAAAAAAGTAACAATTCAAATCATTATCGTGGACCTAGAAAATGTTACAAATAGCGAAAACTAAACCAAACTGGATGGAAGCTCAGCCCGGGCTGAATACGTAGTAACTTTTCCTAAATGATTTTTTGTGCCGTTTTCTGACTTGTTGACAAAACAGCAAACAACTTTTGGCGGCATCACATTAACCTAACCTAAACACATACTCTCTCTCTCTCTCTCTCTGCATTATCTTGAGTTCTCAATTTGTTTGTATAGTATCCCGATCTTTCAAGCGCTGTATTGAAGAAGAGGAGAGAAGAGTAAATGGGAGCTTATTGCAACGATGATCTCACTCTCTCTCCCAAGTACACTTTCGCCTCCTCCCAAGATCTCAGATTCTCCAAGCACGTCCATGACAATGTCCACGGCAACATTTATCTCGATCCTGTAACATTCTCCCCCTTCTATTTCACGTTAATCTCCTAATCATACCCTCACATGCCCATGCATATATAAATAATTGCTTTTTTTTTTTTATTTATAATAATAACCGGATGTCTGGGCTGCATCCCGACTAATTCTGGATTATATAATTATTTGTTGGAGCCATACTACTATTTATGATCAGTTTTTGACTTTGTAGGATGGAAGACTTATCCAGTTTTTTAAGGTTTAACGTAGAATTGGATAGAGTCAAATGTTAGTATGTCTCACTATGTTCCCTCATTGTGCTGTACTCTAATTTGTGATGTCCCATTAAAGAATCTTAGTTGATGCTGTTAAGTTCACGGTTGCCTCAAAAAGCTTATTTTTTAAAAATGTTTGTCAAACAATGTATATTGAGCTATCCAAGACCCTTCCTGTCTTGAACATGGAGATGCATGCGTTCTTGTGTAGAGGGAAACATGATGCAAAGGGGAGAAGGAGAAATCCAAATGGATGATTTAATGCCAACGGAGAGAATTGAACCCAAGCCTTGTTAGGAACCAGAGCTGTGATACCATGTAAGTTACTAATTGCCCGAAAGGCTTAAGCTATTAGAAAATATAAAGTGAGCCCGACGGTGTATATATGGCTTTTTATTGAAAAACGGAGTATATCTGTCAAACAAACAGCTGCAAGCCTGCAACTATCAGTAGAGGCAAGCCTATTGGGGTTATATTTCTGATCGTAAGCTAAATTTCATTAACAGTCAAGGCAATGTGATTTGATTGCTGTTTTTCTTTTGATGTTGCAGCTCTCTCTGAAGTTCATAGATACTGAAGAGTTTCAAAGGTAATTGTGATTACTCTTGCGTTATGCTGAAATTTGATTACTGTTTTATGCTTATTCGAGTGCATGCTTACTAATATTTACAAATTAATTCCGTATTGCAGGCTTCGTGATCTTAAACAACTTGGTGAGATCATGTTCTCAAGCCATTAATATCAGAAATAGATATCAGTTAATTCGTGTGAATGTGTTCTTTCATTTTGCATGTCATATGAAGTATAAAGTATTCGACTTGGAATTTTGAATTTACTGTGTTTAGCAGTCTTGTTGGAAAAGCTTACAAGCCATTTGAATAAATACCATCGTGGCAGAGATAGCCTAAAATTGTGGGGAAGTTTGTAGCTTTGTCCTGGGTTAGAGCTATACGTAAACCCATGTCGGGCATGAAAGGTTGTGGTACCATAAGTTCACTTAGTCAAAGGTTGATGTTTCCAAGTTTATGGATTTTGGATTCAAAACCTGTCTTGGTGACTGAGTAAGATACTAGCCATAGTCCTTACCCGAGTGAAAGATCCAAACTTTAGAACAGAATTCAATCAAAATCAGAAGCTATTGCTGGCGTCAGTCATTATCTGAAGTAAGTTATGCTGGGGTACCCCATAGAATTTGAATTCCGGGATGCTTTCTGATGTACTTTTGAAAGTAACTTTTCTTGTGTTTCCAGGGGTGGCACACATGGTTTATCCAGGGGCTGTACATTCTAGGTTTGAACATTCTCTTGGAGTGTATTGGCTTGCTGGTGAGGCGGTTAACAAACTGAAAACTCATCAAGTAGGAATGCGCATGTTCTGGTCATTTTAGTTGCAGAACTGAACCTCGAAGGTTTGTAGTTACATGTCTTCAATTTGTTTCAGGGCTTGGAGCTTGGTATTGAGCACTATGATGTGCAAACAGTGAAAGTTGCAGGTAACTAACTTTTTCTATCACGTGCTGCCTTGTTTTTTCAATTACACTGATGTTTCTATTGTATTGCTGCTTCAATTTCAGGACTGTTGCATGATGTAGGCCATGGCCCTTTCAGTCACTTGTTTGAACGCGAGTTTCTTCCTCAGGTTCTCAAGGGCTCTAAATGGTGAATTTAATGTCCTTCATTATGACGCTTTATTGCTCTTTGTTGGAATATGAGTGCATTTTAGATTGACGATGAGGTTTCCGTAAACTACTCCTGAAGAGTGGGGAAATGTCAAATTGCTTAGCTAAATTGTTCTCATAACTTTGTGTCTAAACAATGATACTCCGATTGAGAGGCACTGGTAAATTGTGCCCAACCCAACCTAAACGAGTGATTAGAGTAAGGGAACTGGGTATTTGTAGATTCCAGTACTAACTTTCGGTAACCATCAAGGTGGATCCATGTAACCTCTCCTCCTCAATTAGAGAAAAGAACAATCACATCTGTTGGCACTAAAAATTTGAAGGGTTTAACTTGTGGAATTTGTTCCCCTGGATCTCTTCTCAATGGGAAATCACGACTTGAAGATGTGAAATTTGAGAGAGATGTACTTGAGATACGATGAATGTCTGAGCTCTCTCTCTCTCTCTGTGCACGCGCGTGCGTGCACCAAGGAATTTGACTTTGTCCCTTAGAGAATTAAATAGACAACTTCTATAAATAGTATTACTCCTATTGACTTTAGTTTATTGTTTCCAATGCTGCACGTTTTCCCATCACAGATTCTTGTAATTTATGCTACTTAAGACTAAGAAGTAAATTACTTGGGAAAACAAGAAGTGAAAAGAAATTCTGCTTCTCCTTGGTGAATTCAAGTTCGATTTTGGCTTATTGTTTCTTCTTCATCTGCTTTAGCGAAACCTCTTCCAATTTTGCAACTTAGTATTCCCATATTCAGTTGTTAGTTATGACAATTTCATGTTAAATATTGTTCATTCAGGTCTCATGAGCAAATGTCAGTGAAGATGGTAGACCACATTGTTGATAGGCACCATATTGACATTGACTCTGGAACCATTAAAAGAGTTAAGGTAACATGATGAATTAAGGCTCATCTATTGCATACTATATTACTTGTAACTCGTGGGGGCACGAGGCTTTCTTTGGTTTGACGCACAATGTCTCCTAGACCATGGTATTACCTTTATCATCCCTCCAATCTTGTATTCCTGTTACAATATTGTATACCATCCTGATTGATATTGGAAGCATCTCCTACTTTTGACTATAGTCACTATACATATTTCTCTCTCATTTGCCGATCCATCTAAACATGGTAGAAGCTATTTCCTTACTTTATTTCTTTAACTTCATTGGTTTCTTTACACTTAGGCCTGTGCAAAAAACCCGTCCACCTGTGGACCCACCCCACCCCAAAGGGTCTCGGGCGGGGTCGAACATGTGGTTTGGACGGGTGCGGGTTCACTTTCTGTTAAAAATCAGATTTCGGTTCAAGGTTCGGGTTGGTGCGTTCCTTACCCGTGGGGTCGGACCCGACCCGACCTGAAGTAAAGAATCGGGCTCGCGGATGGTTCTTACCACCTGTGCAGTTCGGTTTGCGGGTCCTAAAATGTTCTACCCGATATGGTCGGGTTGGTTTCGGGTTTCGGCTCAAAATCGACCCGCCCGACCTGTGCACACCCCTACTTACACTAATGAAGGCTTTTTACCTTTTTTTTGGTAAGTAAATTTTATATCACAAAAAAAAGTGTGGAAAGCTACAAACTCAATGGGGCATACCCCTGATCAAACAAAAGCAAAACATGAGTGCAATTGATGTCTCTTTATTTGAAGTATTAACAATCAGTTGGAGTTGTTTTCTCATACAACACAGAATCAATCATCAATCATCAATCATCTTTGACTTGGTTTAGATCATGTAGTATCGAATCTATTCTACATATTTGTGTCATTGTTTGGCTCATCTGAGAAAAAGAAAACAAATGGGTGCAACTCTTATTTCCAAAACCCTCTTGTATTGCTATTGTTTCTAGAACCGAAGTCTCGGCCTTCTGGTTCTTGACTGTGAAGTTTTCCCATTACTCACTTTGCAATCAGTGGCTTGACATTGACATATTCTTTCTGGTACTTGTGACATCAATTTGTTTCAAAAAACCCTTCAATTTTCGGATATAGATCTGAGAGTTTTGGAGACTTTCCTGCTCTAGCAAACATTTTGGACTTCGACACTTTCATGCTCTTGCCCCATATGCCTGTATGAGTTAGTGGGAAATTAAGTTAGTGTAAGTGTAACCTTTATTAGTTTCTTAATCTAACATTGAGTGGAAACTTGGGGGGTTAAAACTTGAACCATACCATGCATGCAACAAATTTGATTTCACGTTAATATGCTGATCTTGGTTGATGATGGCTGCAGTAAGAAGGTTGGATGATCCTTATTTTTCTTTATTCTAGTGGCTCCTTTAGCAGAAAACTTGGGAAAGAACGTAATGATTCTTGCATTATTGACGTTGCGCGGGTCTAACTTTTTCTTTTTGGTTGTCAAGGGTGCTTGATAATGTGGTGATAGACTGATAGTATACCCCCTTTCTTTTCCCTTACCACAGTGTGTATATTTCATTGGCAGGAAATGATACTTGCTAGCTCTGAATTTGCTCTACCAAAAGTAAGTTTTTGTGTGACAATTTTATGTGCATATTCTTGTGCCTGGTGGGGATATACATCTTCGGGATATACTTCTCAGTGCATTTTCTTTCTTCTTTTTCCTTTTTGAATTCTTCAACTCATAGTTTCTCTTTGTTTTGTTTGTATATTATGTAGAGCGCAAAGGAGAAGCATTTCTTGTATGATATTGTTGCAAACGGTCGCAATGGAATCGATGTTGACAAGTCAGTTCCACATGAGAACTGTGTTATCTAGTGGCTTACCAGCTGTCCTTAATTTTTTTTCCCGTTAGCTAAGTTCAAATTCGATTTCCACACAAGTATAATGATTGGTTGCACTTGAATTGATTTGCAGGTTTGATTACATTGTCCGTGACTGCCGAGCATGTGGTCTTGGATGCAACTTTCAGTTTCCAAGGTTCATCTCTCTCTCTCACATGCGCGCATGCGCACACACACACACAAATGCACTAGTGTATCAGGAATATTGATACTCTAGTTTCAGGTAGTTTGTCTCTTAGAGCTAGAGACATCTTTTGATTTTTGTGGCCCTTTGGTGTTCTACTGAGCTTCATCGTATATCATCTCTTTTGGTAATGGAATTCTTGCTTATAAAATATTGATGCGACTACTTGAAAATGAAGTATGGAATCTCCTTTGTAACGTTGTTGGTATGTGCACATACGAAAATATAAACATATGAAGAATAGAAAGATGAAAAATATTGTGCATTCCTTGGCGTAAACTTTTCTCTGGTTCTTGCAGGTTATTGGAGATAATGCGAGTTTTGGGAGATGAGATATGCTATCGGGCTAAGGATTGTAAGCATCTTTCTTGAAAATTTACTCATTATGCTTATACTCGATCAGTGTTACTTTCTTATGCTTATGATCTTCAGATCTTACCGTCCACAAATTATTTGCCACTCGTGCCGATCTGTACAGAACAGTCTATACACATGCAAAAGTAAAGGTACTAGTGCAGGTTTTCTTAATATTTGTTGATTTCTCACTTCTGAGATGGTAATTTTAACTGAAAATTTGTGTTTGGTGCTATGTACTTGCATCAATGCTGAAATTTTGGTGTTTGAAACAAGTTTATGTTAACCTTTATTGTTTCAGGCCATTGAATTCATGGTTGTAGATGCTTTGTTAAAAGCAAATGATTATCTGGACATTGCATCTCATGTTCTGGATCCTTCTGAATACTGGAAGGTTTGAGCCAATGTCTCTACTTTTTTCACTCATATCTAGTTGATTTCAGTGCCTCTATATCTCCCGTCTAGATATAAATATATTCACTCTTAATTGGATGCAGTTAGATGATACGATATTAAAAACAATTGAGACAGCTCCAGACCAAGAATTAAGTGAAGCCAGAGATTTGATCCTTCGCATCCGCAGAAGGGATTTGTACCAGGTATTGAAGCTAATAGCTCTGCTGGTTCTTACTTCTCGTGATCTCTTTTGGTTACTAAACTATGGTTCTCTTTACTGGTCTATAACATGCATGAAGGTTAAGCTAGTATTTTCCCTTTTTCTATGGCAGTTTTGCAATGAGTATGCTGTTCCTAAAGACAAAATGGAAAATTTCAAAGAGGTCACAGCACAAGATATTGTTTGTTCACAGGTGAGGTGCTAGCACAAACTTTCTCGTATGTGTGCGCGTGCATAAATGGGATTTCTTGGTGGTAGAATTTCTCATTTGGGAATCTGGTACTTTTATTGAGCAGAAATCGAGTGGAGTGATTCTAAAAGAAGAAGATGTTGTTGTTAGCAATGTCAGGATCGATTTGACTCGTGGGAAGAGTAATCCACTAGAGAGGTACTTCAAATAACCATGGGGTTTTAGGTTGATTTTGGAAGAACTTTCTTTTTGTTTCTCTTCTTGTCCTCTCCATCTCCCCTCAAACAACAATACCAAACAAGAAAAAAGGAAGAAAAATTGGTCAATGCACTGATATATTCCATCTTTTGCATGTATGAAATCTTCCAGTATCAATTTTTTCAAGGTATGGAACTCTTCAAGATGTTAAATATTGTTCGAACTTTCCAATTATCTTTCTTTTTTTGTTTCCTGCGATCTTTCTTCCCCTTCTTGTTATTGGTTTCACACTGCAGGATTAACTGATATACTTACATTCAGGATTATGATAGCGAGGAGAAGTTTTCTATTCCAGATGAACGCATAAGCCACTTACTCCCGACATCTTATCAAGATATGATAGTGAGAGTATACTCCAAAAAGCCAGAACTGGTCTGCAAATAATATACCGTATTTGTGCATTGTTCATGTTGTCTCTGTGTTAACTTCACCTCCAGTGACAGAAATACTCAATGTAATGCAGGTTGGAGTGCTTTCTGAGGCTTTTGAAAATTTTCAGCTCAAGACATACGGGATCAAAGCACAGGTACATGCAACACCAGAGACGAAAAAACGGCGCATATGAGGTACCCGTTTTTGGCATTGCCTCTCTTCTTTTCGTCCCTCTGACAAAAAACAAAATGTACAAAATCTTGGGTTCCAAACAATATTTGACTCAGTTAAAAAACCCTGATTTTTTACCTAATACATGTCCAAACAGTCTTGGATTTATTGTGAGACCTTAAAAGTGGCAACGGGCTTGATTTTCATAGAACTAGATTGTAATACTACTTTGAATACTACACTACTTGACTCGTTTGTAGCCCTAGATAAGGGATGGCACCGTTCAAAGGTGGGGTTTATAGTTCTGTTCACATTTGGGTTCTCGAAATTTATAGTTCTGTTTCTCCATTTCCTTTCTTACCCAAATCTGTTCTTTGTAGGACCATGGATGCAACTCTGTAAGCTTTTCCCTCTTAATCCTTTCTGGTAGTTACCATACGGTTCACAAACCAGTTCTCCAGTTGGATGGAAAGTCTTCTGTAAGATGAGATCTCATAGTTGGATGAGTTTTCTTTCTGGTCATTGTGGGAAAATTTGAGCCAACTTGATATGATAAACAGGGATGTAATCCAGGACGGTGTGAATCTATTTATGTTATGGGAACCTTTCCAATAAAGTTCATTTTACTCTCTTCTTGTCGATGTAGTCTTCATTGGATTCACTAAATCGTTTAACATAAAGTTCGCGTATTTGACTGCTGCAAGGTGATATCAAATGAACAAAAATGTTGAGCAATTTGATAAGGGAGACCTTGGGCAATATGCCTTCCGAATAGGGGGTGGAAAAAAGGGGGACACTTGATTCTGATGTTTGTTAACAGGCTTCCTTGTTTGTTTCGGGTATCAAAACCTCTATGCACGGTCTCCAATATATTTCCTGTATCTCTCTCTCTCAGCTCATTACTCTCAAAACCATCCTCAAAATCCAAACCGAACAGGATTGTGTTTCAAATTGTAAGAAACATACAGTAATATTTTGCCAAGTTTGGTTATCTCTTGACCTATTTAAATTAGAATTCCCGGTCAAGAATTTGATCAGTTATAAGTTCGAATTACCTCACAGGAAGATGAAAAAAACATCAACTCAAGAAAAAGATAAACCAACGTGTTAATTTGTTTGAGTGATTACATTCTTCTCTCGAAAAACAAAATGAACCAGTATCCAATAAATCAATAGAAGGAATAATCTCTCCACAGACTTGTTGGAATGCATACTCCCATTCACATTATCGAACCCTAAAAATACAGAATTGTCCTTCGCACTAACCAGCAATCTTGTAGCTTGGGTTGGCAAGATTATCAAGGCCAGAAACCACTTGAATCGACTCTATGACATCTCCAACCTTAACATCTGCCAAAAAATCTTCATTTTCTGTTACGTAACCGAATACTGAATATCGACCGTCCAATATGTTGGCATTACTCGGAGTTAGTTCACTTTCTTTCAATAGCCAAAAAACTTGGCTTGAAGCAGAGTTGTCGTCAAACTCCTGTCAACAATAATAAGACAAGGTAAAGAAAGAGGGATTTCTATTTAGACATATGACTAGTAAAATATTCATATTCGGAATTCTCACATCTCTGGCCATTGCCATTGTTCCAAATGCATTGAATGGAAGCTTTGTTTGAGCCTTGTAAAGACCAAGCTCCTGATCAAGTACATCATCATTCACATTAAAACCATAAGAACATTGTAGCAAAAGGAATCTCACAAATTTCTCAGCACTTCAAAAGACAAGATGCAAGGACAAAAAAAGAGAGCATGAAAAAGGAATGAATCAAAGAACTACCACAAATTATTCGTTGATACACACGACGCAATATATCTCACTCAAAAAACTCAATCCAACAGTACATAGGATGTTCTTAAACCTTCAAAATTTAGACAATTTTTTCACCTATGAAAGCCATACAATGGCCCTCCCTTTGGTCTTTTAAGCTTAAAAACTTCATCCATTGTGTAGCCAACAAAAAAAGAAAACGAAACCAAAAAATTTATGTTTCGTCAAGTATGTATGTCATAGGGTTAAGTGGGTATGCACAGACCAAGGCAAAGATACTGATCAGGAGAGTACTAAAGCTTACTTCCAAAGTTGCTCCATAGAAAGGTGCTTTCTCTCCCATAGCCATAATTTCCAACGGAATTGTACGTGTCTTCCCTGTACTGGGATCAATAAAGCCCTCAGCTGGTCCCTCAGGATCTCCAGTTTGGACTACAAAGCCATCAGCTGTAGCAAACCCAATTTATCCATTAGCCTTTAGGCATATCTAAAACTCTAATCTTTAACTTAAGCTTTGTGCCTATTTAGGTAGTAAAACCCAGAACAAGGTGAAATTCACATCTCACCTCTTTGGATTTCCATGCCGTCATAGAAATGCCTTTCCACCAAATCAACGAAATTTCCGGCTGTTACTGGAGCATTATAACCATCCAGGACAATGCGGAACACACACTCGTCCAGGTTAGGGTTGTCTTTGACCTTGACCTTCATATCCACAGTGGCCCTTCCTTTCAGTAAAGGCATATTTTGGTATTCTTCAGGCACTTCGTATGGAAAGCCATCCACCATATCCTCTTCAACACTGCAGAAACCCAATGCCCCAGGAAGATCTCAGCTGCAGTCAATGACAAGTTATATATGAGAATGGTTTACTCTAAGTTTGAGTACTGCAAGTTATTCCTAACCCCCATCTTCTAAAACAGGACATAGGTACAACATTCGGAAATACATTCCCATAGTTCCATAAACAATCTTGTTACATGTCAACTTCTATTTCAGGTAGTTATGGACTCACGGTCTAAAAAGCTCACATAGGGACATGCAACAAAGGTAGTTTATGGCATGGTCACGTCGATTACATGTACGTATAAAATCCTACAGTAATATTCACTTCTCTCTTTTTTTTTTTTTTCCCCCTAGAAATCAGTTTATCCAAATCTATGTACTAGGAGAAAGTGTGAAAAATGTCCATATTTATTTTAGAAAGTTTTTCCTTATAAGCAAATTGGATGTTTTGGGACTTGGACTGGCTAAACTTCCAAAGGCTAAAGGAGGTGGGATTAGATAACAAAATTTGAGGCTTCATTTGGATTCAAATCCAAGGATGCACATTAATGATGCCATATATAAATATAACCAAGAAACAGATCTATGACCACATAAACACACCATAAGCACATGACTAAGTAAAACTCCAAAATGTTTACCAACCTTTTGTAGTTTTCCCCCCTTTCAATAGCTGTACGTGAAGCTAATATTGCAATATCATATAACAAAGAACTTTCCGCAACTTCTCTATGAATTGTGATTGTATACTGATTATCAACTTAGAGTATAATTTGACACATGAGCATCAAGGTTCAGGGCCTGAAAATATTGTCTTCCTAACTTATCTTCAACATACTTAACATTCATAAAATACTGTTAAAAATGTCATCTTCAGAAACCATTAAGTTTTTTCTTTAGAGTTTGTGCTCGGCATGCAAGTGCAGAATCAAGTCTAGTTTGTTCTACTTACCCTCCAACATAATTAAGTAGCTCTTTCTGTTTAGACGCTACTGCATCACGTTTTCTATCTTCCACAATCTGTTGGAGCTCTTCCATGCCAGCTTCAAGCTTGCCAAGCAATTCAATTCCATGATCCTTCTTTGATTCAGCCAATCCCGAAACAATTAGACTTTTACCCTGCTTAAAAGCCCTAGACGCCTGCCTCACATTCTACAAGTAACAGATCAAAAGCTTTCCATTACAACTAATCAAAGTATAACGAGCAACCGCAAACAACGAAACAAATGACGGATTTCTCACTCTTTCCACGGAATCAAGTGCCTTGACTCCAGCAATCTTGAGACTGTCTGTGATATCTTCAAGTGGCTTTTGAACTTCCCTTATAGCTTTGTTGTCAACAGGCAAAGCATTTCTCAACAACGCTCCCGGATCCTTAATTGGCGGCCCCGATATTAACACTGACAAATCTGGCAATGCCTGAGTAGCTGCATTGGCATAACTAGGCCAACCCAAAGTAGGTGCTCCAGTTATCAATCCAACAGCCAATGCAATTGAAATCGCACATTCCTTCAATGGAAATAACCTATCTCTCTGTCCAAATTACCAAGGGCCATTAATATCATAACACTTAAAACATTATCTTAGAAGTTATAACATCTCCACTGACCTCACAAATAACATAATTTCTGTCCAGTTTGGTTGCAGTTTTTTTTATAACCAGTTTTGTAGAACACTTTTCAGGAACTCTTTTCACAAACAAAAAAAACTTGCAATTTCCTTCATTTTTGAGCAGCTATTGTAGTGGCCCCGGAAATAGGGCTCGGACCACTCACAGAGCCAAAAGGTACCGAGTGCGACCAATAGGACCCCCGGCCCCGTTTTGAACATAAGGACCAAGGACTCCTCGGGGTCCCCTTGGAACATCGCTCAGTAGGAGGAATCCGGCCGGACTCTGTCGCTATCAAAGGGCATGGAACACACCCGACCCCAACACCCCGAGGCCGCAAGAAGAAAGGCAATCATGATAGGAGGGCCCCAGACATTTATGCCAGGAGGATAATCATTGGGATGTGACCTGGCCATGTGCTCCATAACTGTATTATCCCGTTCGTCACATATGACGTCACCCGAAGTGGTTACCCGAGCGTACCCTCCACGCGCTTGCTTGGAGACCAAGCGAAGCGAGGTCTATAAAAGCAAAGGGACTCTAACCTAAAGGGGTATGCCATTTTACCCCAACTTTAGACTTATACTCTTCTCCCTAGATCTAGCTTGTTCGTCGGCGGGCGCGTGGCGCAGCGATGGAAGGAATCGGAACCTACCCACGGTCAAGATCCCGATAAACTGAACCCCTACACTATGTTTTTTGGGAATATGCAACACCTTTTTCACTTATGTATTCACAAAAACTAATTTTTTTAATTTTCTAAAGGCATGTACTACCACCCGCCACCCCAAATTGCTTGTTCAATACAAAAAGTGTGCGATAGCTGCGGTCCCCAAGCATGTGTTTGGGTGTGTTTCCGATAGCTGTGGATATAGATTCAAGAATTTAGCTTTAGATTCAGCCGCAGATTAGATACTGGATTTTAGTAAAAGTTGAGAAACTTGTTTGTTGTAGCTGCGAGATTATGAGAACTTCAATCATTTTTTGAGAATTTGTGTTGTAAAATCCCAAAAGCTACCCAAACCCAGCTTTAGAATTTTGAGAATTTCTTTTCTTTTTCAGGTTCTCATAATCTCTGTAAATTCTAAAAATTAGTTATGTAGAATTTTGGACAAACATTCTAAACTAATTTTTAGAAGCTAGAATATAAAAAACTGTGAAAATAATTTTTCGCAAACACCCGCTTTGTTTGGAGCCACACCTGTGTCTATGGAGTATAAAATGCAGTGTCACTGTGTTAGTAGCAATGCTTCTTAAAATTACACGACTTTTCGTCGTCGACAAGCAATTCGGCGGCGGGAGTAATTTGAAAATCTCCAACCAAACAAGTTCTAGTCGTTTAGGGGGGAAATTAGGCAGAAAACGAGATTTCAATAACAGCAATCAAACAGGACGATTTCGTATATACATTCTCCTTGCATATTCAATTTGCGAACAAGTAGTCACCATTAGTGTATATAAATAGTTTCAATTACCTGTTTATGGTGGCGAGGGATTTGGGAAGAACAGCTCGGCACGAATCGATGGAACGATGTATTCTTCTGGGAATTTGAAAACCGGACAAAATTGGTGGATAATTGAGGGTTGATGAGTTTTGAGGTGGTAGAAAGAGAAGAAGAGTAATGGCAGGATACAATTGCCGCCATGGGAGTTGCAGGTTAACAGAATGCTACTGACATTAGGGTTAGCGAGAGAGAGAGAGAGAGTGTGTGATAGAGGGACGGAGAGATGTAGAGAGAGAGATAAAGAAAATTGGATAAGGTGGGAGGAAGAGGGAAGCAAACACATCCACTGGAGTTGAATATTCGGAGTTCCTGGATTGAGGATAAGATGTCAAGATTTTGGATTGGGGTGGGCTTATTAATTAGGGTTTGAAAGGCTAGGCCTACTTTGGCAGGGAATTTGTGCCCAATTTATGGAGAAATTTTTCAGTGCCACTTGGGTATAACTCGTTGTTCAAAACACTTTTTGATGACCTCGATGTGTTGAGCGGGGGCAACATGTAGTACTCACCCAACATTACTTATGACCGTAGAGTCATGGAAGGTGAAATTTGTCCCAAAATTAATTGAGATGGGCTATACTAACTCTGTACTTTAGTTATTAAAACAATGGTCATCCCCGGAATTGAGTATAGTTGCTATACTTTTAGAACAGGACTCATTTCGAGTTCACAAAAATAATACAGACCATTTATTGTGTGTAGCTCGCTAGTGCATCATTTGCCTTAAGAATCAAGCCGAAGGGCTCCGGTAACTCAACGAACGAGTATGATTTTGAAAATAACTTCAACGTAAAATTCATCTGATCACTTGATTTTGAAAATAATTTCAACATAAAATTCATCTGATCACGTTGTTACGAATGTCCGATCAATTTAATTTTTACAAAAGTAATTTTGCTTGACAAGCTCTACGATTTTGCTTTGGATCATATTTCAGCTTGGAAGTTGGAATGGTGCCAATTTGGAGAGGATAGTTGGGTGGTTGTCCCTTTGTCCGTCCTCGTCAGACCTTTGATGGGCTCTTTTAACAGAAACATTGAAAGTAAATAATATCGTCTCTGGTTCACACAGTTGTGCAATATTCTAGCTCTCTAACGTGAAATTTTAAAATATTTGAAGAGAACCTTGAAGTACAGAAAGTTGAACTTTTTGGTGCTTTTAAATATTCTTGAAGCTCATAATAATTTTTGTTTTAAAGTATTCTCTCAGCTCTAGCATATGTCTCAAACATGATTGATAACCCATGGATTTGAACATTTCGATGATTTTTTTTTTCCCCCTCTTGCTTATTTTTGTGCGTGCTTAGAATTTTGTTCCCCATGTTATTGTCATATAAAGTTAAGATTTCGAAGATTGCAAACATTCCCATAGCACCATCACGTAGTGTGCTTTTTAGTGTGCTATGTAGCCATTCTTGGTTCCCCACCCAACATTAGTGTGGTTACTCTTTTATCACGTTTGTTCACCACATCATTCAATCGAGACTACACAGTAGTGATGGATTCAAGCTGGAGAGTGCGGAGTGATGCGGCCGGTAACTCTATAACTTATATATAAATATCTATAATTTATAAGATTAATCAACAAAAATAAGGAGTACGTATTAGCAGGACTCCAAGCTTATAGGCCGAAGTTGAAATTGGGAACTCGTACCAACCTTTGATGGCGGTATGATAGGCATGTACCAAGTGCATGCAAGGCACCATATCAAAACAATACTCAGATGTGGTCGATAATACGATCACCGAAAGCGCACATACTGGTCTGCCCGGATATAAAAATACGATCACCAAAAGTGAAACAAAATCTAATACACCTGCATAGGTTTTTCCACCTGGATTTTCGAGCATATTATTCTTTGGGGGATAAAGTTGCCATGAGAGCATGCTATTATATGTTTGCAGCGAGATACCCATTAACAGGAAAGAAGAAGGGGGAAAAAAAAAAAACAACCAGAGAGCACATGATCCCACTGGATTGCCCAGAAACTAGTGAGCATCAGGCTCTGAGCGAATTTAACTAATAGTGACATCAATCCAAGAAAAATCATGCCATGTTGTAATGAGTTCAATCCTACCAAAATTAAGAACCTAAAAACAAAAATCCGAAACTGTACCGTAGAAATCCCAAAATTCCAAATATTTCCAGGAAAAAAACCCCAAAGTCTAGAGGAACGGATATTTATGGACTCCCTAAGTTGGGAGGGAGTGATCAATTAGACTTCCGATAGCTGCACCTCAGGTTTCGAGCCCTTTGGCTTCTTCGGATCATCACTGGTCTTTGATTTTGGAGTTGAACCAAAATACATGGCGTACAGAATGAGCTGGGCAGCAGCGCAAATTGCTCCAAGACCATTGGCAGTCTACAGGAGAAGCAAAAGAGGAGGTATTAATCATGTGTAGTTTAATTTGAAGGATGCATACGATGGTACACACTTTCTATTAGTGTTTGGATCTTAGATTTAGTTTCATGGAAGGAAAGGAAAGCAAAATACACATTTGGAAGAAAAGTTAACATAGGCTTTTTATTTCATGCATCCGAAAATCTTCACATTAATCTATGAGCCAAACATAGCTTTAGGTGCGAGAATAATTCTACTGGGCTTTGATACCCTATTTAGATCATCTTTCCAACATTTCAACCTAATACTTTGATTCCAGTGACTCATCAAAACCATTAGGTATTATCATTATTCTACATCTTTTGTTTCATAGGAAGTATTAATTAAACAGAACTCTTCTTCCAATTTCGATCCCTTGCAAAATACGAACTAATATTTTTTTTTTTTATAATCAAGTATATCTCCAAATCGGGCATTGGCCAAACAAAACATAACACTGTTTTCGGAGGAGGCTGTTTATTAGAGCTGAATAAATTTGCCCTAGTTTTTGTTAAAAGATTTGGGGGCCGGCCTAAAACAATTCATTTATAGGCTTTTACCAAGGGGTAACGTAATGTTGCAGTTCTTATAGAAAAAAGAGAACGAATCCAAGAAAGTAAGAAACTAAAACTTATAGTA
Organism: Rhododendron simsii; assembly: GCA_014282245.1. Taxonomy (NCBI): domain Eukaryota; kingdom Viridiplantae; phylum Streptophyta; class Magnoliopsida; order Ericales; family Ericaceae; genus Rhododendron; species Rhododendron simsii. Next base: position 5,927,988 of record CM024960.1, read on the forward strand.
ACTTACCAAGATGTACCAGTCAATCCTCATGGTGGGGGGAACCTTGATCAAAGCATAGGCCGCCCAGATAAGACCATTAGAGAAACAGGCCACAGAGAGCCAGAAGGGCATAAATTCCACACTTTTGGTATCAATAACCTTTTTCTATTTTCGGCAACAGAAAATAAAATAATCAGTAGCAGTAATAATTGAAAAGGGTGTGTTTGATGTGTAATTATTCACTGGTCGGGAACGTCCACGTTGGGAGACGGGAGTTGGGGGCTCCACGTGAACGTGCCCCGGGACCAAAATTGTTCATGTTTGACGGGCACATGTTGTATATCTGGTGTTGAAAAAAAAGCAGGGGATTTGGTGAAATAAACATACCATGATGGTGAGTGGGGAGGAATAGAGTATCAGTCCAAAGACAACTGAGAAAACACCCACAAGAATGGATCTCTTGCTCTGGGAGTCGATTGCTAGAAGTGCAATACAAGCAATAACAGCAGTGACCCCCACCTCGGCCAAGAGAAAAAGACAAATCTTGCGCTGAAATAGATGAAAGAATTACACACACAACCAAAAGGTTAGCCGGCCAAATTTCGAGTACTAATAAAGAAGCAACAAACACACAATCTAACATTCATAAGCCCCCCCTGCATGGATGCTTAGAGAAAAATCTGGTTGATGCCTAGTTATTGAGTAAATCAATGCCAAATCTCCGCCGATTTAGCTCCTACATAAGTGCGTTTGGAGTGGTGTTCGATACTTATGAACATATCTTTTCCCCATCCTTAATGATGATCAACTTCTACAATAATGGTGTCCATGTACGAGAAGAACAAGGGTAACTTATTAGGTATTCCTAAATTACCATTATGGCATCGACACGTGGTGCTCACAATTGATGAGAAACAGCAGGACATAAAAAGAATGAACGTAAAAGGAAAGGGAATTGATCGGTTTACTTCATACCCTTTGCTGTTTTGAAAAATACAAGAATATGGCGAGATAGACCAACTCCAAAAAGAGACCGATGGAATTGATTGTGATAACGAGGGTGCTGTTTGGGGTAATAATGCCGTAAAAGACCCAGAATATACAGTTTATCACGGCTCCAATGTATGGATCTGGCTTGAACTCCTCCACTGTTTTGTTCATGCAAATTCTGTAAAACGTCGGGCTACCAAACACAAAAAAAGAAAACAATCTCTCTATCATAAATATTGTGGTTAGCAGAAGTAGCCGAAGCCGAAGATCAGCTCGCTTGTGTGAAAAGTAAACAATGCATTGTAGAAGATGAAGTGATTAGTCTTTTGTTTGACGATTAACTAAATTTTCACAAAATTCCATGTAAACTGTTTATTATCTATTTAATTTCTTACTCTTCCAGCAAATGAAAAGAATACTGTCAAAATTGACGTAAAGAATTTAGTTGATAAAAAAAATAAACAAAACCGAATAATTGTTAGACATGTGTTGATCCAATTCATATAAGAATTTCATGTTGGCACACACACAGACATATAGTGTACTATGTATTTATATCAGAGGAGAGGGAGAGAGATGTCACATTGGCGAGCCAAACAGGAAGAAAGAGGTGACATTCCCTGCAGACAGAGAAGACCAAATTTATAGTTAGACGAAATTAAACAGAATTAAGGAAACACATTTGAATCAATCAAAACCGTGAAATCAACAAGAAAGATCATATATATAGTAGCACGCAGATTAAATTAGAATAAATCCAACACCAAACCAGCAATTAATAATACTTCAAGTTCCAACATCCATGCAGAGAAAACAACAAAGGAATTTTTCAAGCAGAGATAGAATTCATGATCTAGTTCTTCCTTCTATTGTTTCTGTTCGCCAATAAATAGAATCGAAGAATTGGGCACTCAAGTCTCTCTGGAGAACCAAACATTGCATAAACATTCAATCAATTAACCAAGGATTTAAACAGCGGTATTGGACGGACGTAACGATATTGTTGATACGACTATATATCGACCTATATCGGACAATATTGGCAATTACATACACAAATAACGGTATCGAAAGTTAAAAAACCTGTTATGGCTGATACGATTTGAAACTAACAACCTCCATCTAAAACCCCGGCCTCAAAATCAGGTTTTCTAGAACAGTGTTTTTAAAAAAAAATCAGAATCATCATCAAATTCCAGAAAAGAAAAAGAAGATCGCTCATCAAACCTTAGAGCAAACTAACAGAACATGAGAACACATACAAAACGAATATCAGTTCATGAGTGACATAGCAATGTATGTGTACGTAGAGAGAGAGACAGAGAGCCGGGGGGGGGGGGGGGGGGGGGGGGGGGGGTGTGTGGTGGGTTTGTTGAAGCGCATACCGATAATGCCAATGACAGTGCGAGCAAGTGCCCAAGACATCTTCGAAGCTTTGTTTAGAGAGAGAGAGAGAGAGAGAGAGAGATGGGAGGTGAAAATTGTGTGAAGTTGTTGTTGGGGGTGAAGAGACGGTTATTATAGTAGTACTCAAGAGAGAGAGAGAGAGAGATAGAGAGAGGAGTCGAAATTCCCGAGCAAGAAAGATCGTATCAGAATTTGCAAGAAATTAGGACTCTGTTGTGACTAAACCCGGAATACAAGTTTTGGATTACGATCAGGATTAAGTACTTGTTCAACATTATCTGTTTTCGGCTCTCTCTCTCTCTCCACAGTGCATGCAGGGCACGACGTCGAGGCGGTTCAGTTAACGTGTGTTGATGTAAATTCGTGCTGGTTTTCCATGTGATTAATTACAACTACTGCCCTCAATGCGGACAATGCGTAGCATGGTTGGATTAGAACCTTTGGGTCACGGTCTTGAGAAATTTTTCGGTGTCGAGTGGGTATGTCCCACGTGGTATTCGTTCGGCATATTCGGGTTGTTCAATACATTTTTGGATGGCTCGGATTGAAACTTTCTCTCCTCTCACCTTGAAACTTTCTCTTTCATTTTTCTCTCTTCAAATCTGAGTCGTCCAACTACGCAATGGACGGCTCAGATGCGCTGAGTGGTCACCACGTAGTACCTACCCGACACTAAATTTTTTTCCTATGGTCTTAGCCTATACCAGAATTCCCTTTTTAATTTCGTTTGGGAGAAGAAAGTCTAGTGACACAACATGGTTAATATTTTGCACACCTGTGACAGTGTTTCATTAAAGGTTATATTTGTGCCCTAAGTTATAATAGGACCAATGAATGTCCACGCCTGAAGGTACGATTCAATGTATTTTAAACACAGTCTAAAGATACAACGCGACACGTTTTTTAAAACAACTGGAGTTAATTGAATTGCCCTCTCTCTCTCTTATGGAAACATGTTTCTTTTTGGTTTTTTTTAATCAAATACCATTGGACATGAATTTTATTTTTCCTTCCATGCAGTGGTTATCTTTTTTGTTTTCCTTATCTGCGATTGTTCCCTTTTGTTTTTCCTTAGCCATTGTTTCAACCTTTTCGACAAAAAAAAGTAAAATTTATATCAAAACTTTTAACATACCCAAGAGGTCATGACATGAAGAATTGAAAGTTTTTTGTCAGGATTCAGACATTAAGAACCCATATACTACCAAGGTACAAAAAATGGATATACACAAGTCATGACATGAAGAACCCATATACTACCAAGCATGATAATCGTTTTATTGAACCTCTTGAACCTCTAAAACTAACACATCAATACACCAATCAAAGGCTGAAACTTCAATACATTAAACTTTTTTGTGGATTAAACAGCTGTTTAAACACCAACCCTAACCCTGGTAATCGTATTTTTTTTCCTTTGGTTTTTTCTTTGTTTTTAAGATTAAATAGCAATTTAGGAAAACCCTAGCTAGTTTAGTGTGAAATTGAGGATGGGGGATTCTTACATGAGAGAGAGAACCAAATGAATTTTTTCGTGGATATGGAGAAGATGTGTACAGAGATTGTGGCGATCAATCGACGACGAATTAAGGGTGGACTCCAACCCGAAACATCGGATGAGTTGGTGGGCGCTGAATGTTTTGTTGTGCGCCAAGAAGTGGTTTTTGAGAGAGAGAGAGAGAGAGAGAGAGAGAGAGAGAGAGTTAAAGACCGTAACTATGGAGAGAGAGAGAGAGAGTTAAAGACCGTAACTATGGAGGAAGAGAAGAGAGAAGAGAGCAGAGAGAGGAAGACATAAACGACTGTAACCTACTGAAAACAAGTTGGATTACAGATACGGGTAGACAGACGTGAGACTTGTTAATACGTTGGAATCAATAATTCAATCCAACGGTTGTAACCTATTAGAATTTCGATTTGACGGTTGGAGACGTGCTTTTGTTTGTATGGATAGATAAAAATCACTTTATTTTATAATATATTTTATAATATAGATTAAGAAAAACCAACCAAACAGAAAAACAAGGACACCGCTAGTGCCACGATCAAATTCTGTAATGCCACGAGAGTTACTGTAGTTTCACAATTTTACCCTTATGGAGTCTCTCTCTCTCTCTCGTCGGGCTTGCTACATGCAAAATCCAGTTCCCCTTAGACCTCCATCTCTTCTTTGGGTCTCTTTCGATTAATCCACCATTGGTATCCCCAAAACGAACAACGTCACCAGATCAATTTACCTCTCTTCCAAGATCTGATCCTCTGTCTTCTATCAGTACAAAATGTCCAACACCACCATCATGTACATTCCTCTCTTACCATTACGATTCTATTGCTCGATTAGAATTTCAATGGCTTTCCGATTGATTTCAAGATAATCGGCGGTTGCTTCGCTTGATTTGAACATCTCGAACGGCGATGCAAAGAAGGCGAAAGTACTTTGTTCTTCTTCGAAGATATTGGGCCGGTCAAATCTAATTAGATAGTGGACCTCAAGTTGACTCTCAAAGTATAGATTTTAAAGAGAATTGCTTAACCATCATAGTTTCTGTCGGTTGAGTAACATCACCACCAGAGTGAGACGGGATGAGGGAGAGCAGTAGACCAAAGATGAGAGAAAAGTTGGATGTGGGGAAAGAGACAGGGTACACTTGTCAGATGCTATAAAATGTCGTGGCACAATAAATTCTTAGGGAAAATGACGGCCAATGACGTGTTTTGATAATTAATACATGCTAAAGACATTTTTAGCATTAACAAATATTTTAAATTTTTCCTTGGCGGGTATTAATTATCAAAACACGTCCTAGGCCGTCATTTTCCCAAATTCTTATCGTGGCATTAGCGGCGTCCAAAAAGAACTCTATCTATTAACAGAACAGGAAACCCTGTAGTGCACCTTGCACTAGAGCGTGTTTCTCTTTTCCGAAAAAGTTTAATTTAAATCTGAATCATTGAATACATGTTTGTACGGTTGTGATCTGCCCTACAGGGCGCCCTGTAGAATCCCGGATCCCGTAGCCGGAATCGGATGATATAGGTGTGAATTATTTATAGCACACGTACAACAAGTGTAGTATCGGAGGATTGAAAAACCACTACAGAGCAGCCGATATCTAAATCCAATGGCTCTAATGTCAAGGGCAGCTACACTACTAATCTAGAGGGTTCAAGTGGTTCAAAATTTGCACTGAATTTTTTTACTTTTTTGGATATAAAATAAAATTTTCTTATTGTAAAATTGAACAAAATATTATATTCCAACAAAACAAAATAAGTTCAGCCAAAATAAGTTTGACTATTTGAGAACCTAAAACTTCAGGTGGAGTACTATTTTTCTTTCACATGAGTAACACATATCATCTTTTTCTCCTTATTTTTAGGACGAATACATCTAAAGCTTTGTTCCGATCACAAAATACTCGTACGTACGCATCTATGCACAAAGACCTAATGGAGTGTAATCCATTGATATAAGACCGACCCAGAAGAATCCTGTTACCTTTTTGATTGTCAGCTAGAGAAAATGACGGTCCATGATTTGTTTTGATAATTAATACCTGCTAAAGACATGCTAAGAACATTTTTTAATGCTGAAAATGTCATTGACGGATACTCCCTTCTTCCATTTTTATGTGTCTTGTTTCGTAACTCTAATTTATTAAAAAAACATCATCATTATACCTTTCACATGAACTTTTTTCTCTACATTCCCTACTTATACATTATCATTACACTTTCACTCACTAACTTTTTAAAATAGAATCTACTTTTAGGGACAAAATAGATAATGCACCAACTTTTACCCACTAATTTTATAAATGGATACTTATTAAGAGACAACCAAAAATAGAATACTGGACTCTAAATAAGGAACGGAGAGAGTATTAATTATCAAAACACGTCATTGACCGTCATTTTCCCCAGCATTTAATGGGCTTCTAGTGACGACTGGGAAATGGGCTCTTAAAATGGCCCAAACTGAAGGAGAAGCCGAAGACATCTCAATTTCCGTCTCGTCTCTTCCACAGGGCCTTGAGGTCCAGTTCACAGGACAAAGAAAACTAGAACCGTCGGCTTTGTTCGGTTTTCAATTTAGTTTTAGTTTTAGTTTTGTTTTCAATCATTATTCTATTTCTTTCTCTAATCATCGCCTTATTTATCCAATTATTACTTTCTCATCTCTCTCTATCTCTCTCCAATCATTACCCCTATCTTCAATTATTACTCTATTTCTCTCTCCACCTTCTACCAAAACTAAACTAAACTAAACTCCCAAATCCCAACCAAACACTACCATTAAAATCTAATTTCTTATATTTTTCATTAATTGATTGTGACTCGTGATATCCATGTCTTTAAGTTTCTCACTGCGATTAATTTTTGCCTCAAACTTTCTTGCAAAACATGTCAGTGTTTTCGAGTATCATGACTCTCATTTTCTAACTAATTCCTCCACAATCTGTAGTGTTTTCGAGAATAATTTTTAGTTGGAAAATTCTTAACAATCGAACGGGGTAGAAGATAGCCTTTCTTCTACCTCAACTCTTAACCTAATTTGTAGGATCCGGATTGGCCCAGCCAGATTTTTGGTTCTAGCATAATAGTCTTCTATCCTCCACTACAGAGTTTTTGTTTGTTCAATTTTTTGGGCTGGGTCTTCACCGGTGCTCTGCTTGTTCCCTCCCAACCCTTTCTTTACCCTCAAAAAGGCTGAATTGATGATCATGATTAAAACCCTCTTATCCCCCAGAAACAAACCCACCCCCCCCCCCCCCCCCCCCCCCCCTTCAAAAAAAAAAAAAGAAAAAAAAGAAGGGGAAATTGTAATAAAAAATTGGTGTAATCATCATTTGAAATAGATATATCATTTGTCTCATTCGTTTACAATAAATCTTTGGTTTATAAAAAAAAAACTCCGTACAAAATTTGCTGGTGCAGACACACCTGAGTGATCAGAAAAATATTAGTATTTGGTTTATAATTTGTTGATCAGGCTGATGCTCGTAATGCCCTGATTTGTAAGCAATTGACAACTCCAATGCAACATTTCCGAAAACAAGATTATCGAAATTCTGCAGACTGCAGGCATCAACTTCCAACAACTAAAGAAATGCCATGCGTTCTATTTTCTTTAACTTAAGCCTCGTTTCGTTAAAGCTCATATTTTTTAAGTACTTATTTTCCGTTTTACGAGACTGGTCATGATTTTGTCACAATACATCACCTTTAATAAGAAAATAAGTGGAAACAATATTATTTGTCTTTCAAGTTTCATGGAGGGGCTATGGCACAGCCGCACAGTCTTTTTGGGCTTGCCGCGCGGCTTGTAACCAGCTCTCAATTTGTATGTACATTCGTGTATATAGTTCTAGGATTATTCTAACCTCCGCCCAAAAAATGATTATTCTATAGGATTTCAATGTCCGATCAAATTACATATAAGATCTTTAAAACTGCATTTTCAATTCATGTTTAAACGCAATAATTGGTGAAAATATATTTTATTAATCTCAAACCCTATACAAGGAGATAATTAAACATGGCAATGGGATAAAAAATGACGTCACTGCTTAAGGAAGAACATCTCAACTATGTTGGAACCTAGGCCACATAATCGTCTAGTAGGCCCTTCTACCCTTGCCCTCAATCCTCACTTTTTGCTTGTGCTCTCACCAGTTTTAATGGTTTGGAATGCTTTTATGACATACTTTTATGCTCGCGCTCGTGATGTCATTCTTGCTCACGCACGTGACTTAGGTTGGAACCCTATTCTCGGGCAAATAGCTAAAATGCTAAATGCTGAAAAAGCAAATAAACGAGGGATTGGACCAAAGTGGGTGGTGTAGAATATAAACAAACATTGAGACACAGAGTTGAATATAAATGCATACACGTAACACTCCATAGGACACTAGCTAGGCTAGTATGTTTTATTTTTTATGGTAATTTAGGTGTCCAGATCAGCTTACGAGCACTTCGACTATCCTGAGGGACCGAACCTACCACCCACTCGCGAGACCTATCGTATATGTTGTAGTCGCCTAAAAGAAAGAAAGAAAGAAAGCACCGCTACCTTATGTTTATCCGATCATTTTGATGATCAGTCTTTGTTATAGAGTCACTCACGTACTCTCTCACCAAAGATATTATCATCCCAAAATTAAGCATATTTTGTTATTCCTCAGGTGCCTCCACCTTCAATACACATCTTCTTCTTTTTTTTAATTCCCCCTGGTTCATCCCCATTAGCTCTCTGGAGTACACTTCCCCCTTTGATCATGTCTTTTCCACCCCCCATGCACACCTTTCTCTAAAGTGAAACAATGCACAAAAGAAAAGGCTAAAAAAAATCACCAATCCATTTCTGGTCAAAAGATGCCACCAATTTAGTGGTTCCTTACCTTAGCAAAGAAGGAACTATTAGTGTCACACTGGTTTTATTGACAAGAAAATTGGTCACATAATCGGCCAAAAAATGTATAGTGGGAATTTGAGAAAGAATTGATTGGTGGGATTCACGTTTAGATGCAAATTTGATCAGATCTGAGGATGATGTATTGCAAGGTCTTGCCGAGTTGCACTGCATTAATTCCCGTGGTACGTTAGTGGCTTTTAGCTAGGGATTACTAATCTATCATTATTCATGAGCTCTACACTGTCGGTATATATATATAGATCCATGTATATGGTCAACTATTTCATTAGTGAAAACTTAATCGATTTGAGTTGTTGCGGAGATCATATGCACGAAATATATATATATATATATATATATAAACACGATACATCAATTTTTAGCCATATGATTGTATGCGCGAACGTTGTTAATTAGATGGCCACAGTCTTTTCGAAATTGTTCTAAACCGGGAAGTTGTTTGGTAAAGATAAATTTAGAGGAAGTTTTTAGTGGTAATAAAGTGGAGAGATAGATAGAGAAATGTGAGTAATAAATATAAATTTTTATTATTGAAAACAGTATTAAGAGGTGATTCTAGGAATCCCGAGTGAACGAAGGTGTTGAAACTTGCGGTCTTGTTTGTTTGGAGATTTTGAAGGAGATTTTTAAGAGTAATAAGTGGAAAACAATAGATAAAGAAAGTTTATTAGAGACGGTTCCCAGAGGATTTGAGTCTCCAAAACGAACAAGGTTTGCATGTCTCAAGTTTTTCATGGTAGCCAAAAATGTGCGGGCCAGCGGGGTTGCCATTTTTGGTTATTACTTTGCCCGTTGTGATGTCTAGCATTTGTGAAGATCCTCTTAATCTTTGTCAAGCTTTGGCCCCTTTTGATAAATTTTTAGCCCTTAAGATTGGACTACCAATCTCAAGGGACTACCAATCCTTTGTTTGATAACCCAAAATGGGTTAGGACTATTAGTCCAAGGGACTAGTAAGGTGGGCTTTATGGGGTACTATAAATACCCTTGGGAAGATAGTATTACCAATCTCAACCCAACCCATTCTCATTGTCAATTTCTTCTATCAATCCAAACCCATCATCTAATCTCATCTCAAACAACATACTTATTACTAATCTCTTCTCATTACCAATCCTTTCTCATTATCGATACCAATCCTAATTTCATCTCCTTACAAATCTCATTCATCTATCACTGTTATCAAACGGGGTCTTCTTGTTTGTTTGTCAAGCTTGATTTTTCAATAGTTGAAAATAAAAATTCCTACAGTGCAATCTACTGGACAGCTGGTCCACATGGAAAGTGGTTAATTTCACCAGGAGATGTATCTACCCATGCTCAGCTCTACTAAGCCTATTTTGATGATCACATGCACAGCAGCACATGCGATTCGTTTTTCTCTCATGATTACAAAGGCGCTTGAGAAAAATGATAAATTGTAAATCTAATCCCATGTTCATATCTATGTTACCTAAAACATATGAATTCTTTCGGTATGAGAAATAAGAACGAATACGTGGCATGCCAAATGCTCTAAATTCCAGAACGGTAGGTGAAGCGTACTTCTACTGCTTACAATCCAAGAAAATTCTCGTAGACTTCTATGGATAGAATAGTTCGTCTAATTATTCATGTAAAACACATTTTTAGAAGCATTATGACCGACTTTCTTGTAATTTGTCATGCTTTACAGCCACCTCAGGAAATCATGGCCTGTTTTTTCTGGGTATCACTTATCAAGTAATCTTCTTTCACCCCACAGCCAACTCGGGACCGCCCTGAAAAATTTATAGATATTTCCAGCTCCAGCTAGTCCCCACATCCAGCAAAGGAACAAAATTAATTTAAAAAGGGATTAATCACCCACCTCAAGAAAGTCCAATGGAAATAATAATGTCCCACAAACTGGGTTTCCGGGACTGTTCATTGCCATTCTTCTGCCCATTTACAGCACTTTTGGATTACATTTTTTTTGGCTTCTTCGGATCATCATCACTGGTCTTTGATTTTGGAGTTGAACCGAAACACATGGCGTACAGAACGAGCTGGGCAGCAGCGCAAATTGCTGCAAGACCATTGGCAGTCTACAGGAGAAGATCGAAAAAGAGGAGGGAGGTATTAATCATATGTAGTTTAATTTGAAGGATGCATCATTTTCTGTTAGTGTAATTTAATTGGATCTTGGATTTAGTTTCATAGGAAGGAAGAAATTAAGGAAAACAAAATACACATTTGGAAGAAAAGTTAACATAGACTTTAATTTTCTTTTCATGCATGCATCCTCAAATATTCTTCACATTAATCTATGAGCCAAACACAGCTTTAGGTGCGAGAATAATTCTAATGGGCTTTAATTTGATACCCTATTTAGATCATCTTTCCAACATTTCAACCTAATACTTTGATTCCAGTGACTCATCACCCATTAGGTATTATCATTATACTACATCTTTAGTTTCATAAGTAGAAAGTATCAATCAAACAGAACTCTTCTTTTCCAATTTCGATCCCTCGCGAAATACAAATTAATATATATATATATATATATATATATATATATATTTTATAATCAAGTTTATCCCCAAATCGGGCATTGGCCAAACAAAACATAACACTGTTTTCGGAGGAGGTTGTTTATTAGGGCTGAATAAATTTGCCCTAGTTTTTGTTAAAAGATTTGGGGGCGGGCCTAAAGCAATTCATTTACAGGCTTTCACTAAGGGGTAACGTAATGTTGCAGTTCTTTTATATAGAAAAAAAGAGAACTAATCCAAGAAAGTAAGAAACAAAAACTTATAGTAACTTACCAAGATGTACCAGTCAATCCTCATGGTGGGGGGAACCTTGATCAAAGCATAGGCCGCCCAGATAACTCCATTGGAGAACCCGGCCACAGAGGGCCAGAAGGGCAAATATTCCACGCTTTTGGTATCGATAACCTTTTTCTATTTTCGGTAACAGAAAATAAAATAATCAGCACAACAGTAATAATTGAAAAGGGTGTGTTTGATGAGTAATTATTCACTGGTCGGGAATGTCCACGTTGGGAGACGGGAGTTGGGGGCGCCACGTGAATGTGGCTCGGGACCAAAATCGTTCATGTTTGACAGGCACATGTTGTATATCTAGTGTTGAAAAAAAAAAGCAGGGGATTTGGTGAAATAGACATACCATGATGGTGAGCGCGGAGCCATCGCGTAACAGTCCAAATACAACTGACAAAACACCCACAAGAATGGATCTCTTGCTTTGGGAGTCGATTGCTAGAAGTGCAACACAAGCAATAACAGCATGGACCGCCACCTCGGCCAAGATCAAAACACAAATATTGCGCTGAAATAGATGATAGAATTACAAACACAACCAAAAGGTTAGCCAAATTTCGAGTAATGATAAAGAAGCACGAAGAAAAGGACCGTAGACAAACACACAATCTGACATTCGTAAGCCCCCCTGCATGGATGCTTAGAGAAAAAATCTGGTTGATGCCTAGTTATTGACTAAATTAATGCCAAATCTCTTGTCGATTGAACTCCTACATAAGTGCGTTTGGAGTGGTGTTCTATACTTGTGCACATATCTTCTCCCCATCCCTAATGATGATCAAATTCTACAACAATGGTGTCCGTGAACGAGTAACTTATCAGGTATTCCTAAATTACCATTATGGCGCATGTTCTAGTGTAGAGAAAAAAAAAGCAGGGGGTTTGGTGGAATAGACATACCATGATATTGAGAGGGGAGCCACAGAGTAACAGTCCAAATACAACTGAGAAAACAGCCACAAGAATGGATCTAATGCTCTGGGAGTCGATTGCTAGAAGTGCAACACAAGCAATAACAGCATGGACCGCCACCGCGGCCAAGATCAAAAGACAAATATTATTGCGCTGAAATAGATGAAAGAATTACACACACAACCAAAAGGTTAGCCAAATTTCGAGTAATGATAAAGAAGCACGAAGAAAAGGACCATAGACAAACACACAATCTAACATTCATAAGCCCCCATCCTTAGGGCTCATTCGGCTAAATAAGCCATTTGGCTTATTTTTTTGTTCTTATTAAATTTTTTTCCGCATTTGTTAGTTTTTCATCGATTTTTTTGAGGACTATTGCTTTGTTATTATAAGAGGAATTTAAAAAGTAAAAAATTAGGATCAAAATCTATTTTTTTGAAATAAAGTCGAAAATAAGCCAATTTTTTCGTCTTTATTAAAAAATGGATAATGGTGTCCGTGAATGAGAAGAACAAGGGTAACTTATCAGCTATTCCTAAATTACCATTATGGCATCAACACGTGGTGCTCACAATTGATGAGAAGCCGCAGGACATAAAAAGAATGAACGTAAAAAGGAAAGGGAATCGATCGGTTTACTTCATACCCTTTGTTGATTTGAAAAATACAAGAATATGGCGAGATAGACCAACTCCAAAAAGAGACCGATGGAATTGATTGTGATAACGAGGGTGCTGTTTGGGGTAATGATGCCGTAAAAGATCCAGAATATACAGGGTATCATGGCTCCAATGTACGGATCTGGCTTGAACTGATCCTCCACTGCTTTGTTCTTGCAAATTCTGTAAAACGTCGGGCTACCAAACACACACACACACGCAAATCTATCTATCATGAATATTGTGGTTAGCAGAAGTAGCCGAAGCCGAAGATCAGCTTGCTCGTGTGAAAAGTAAACAATGCATTGTAGAAGATGAAGTGATTAGTCTTTTGTTTGACGATTAACTAAATTTTCACAAAATTCCGTGTAAACTGTTTATTACTATCTATTATCTATTCAATTTCTTACTCTTCCAGCAAATAAAAAGAATACAGTCAAAATTGACATAAAGAATCTAGTTGATAAAAATAAACAAAACCAAATAATTGTTAGACATTTGTTGATCCAATTCAAATAGGAATTTCATGTTGGCCCACATACAGACATATAGTATGTATTTATATCAGAGGAGAGGGAGAGAGATGTCACATTGGCCAGCCAAACAGGATGGAAGAGGTGACATTCCCTGCGGACAAAGAAGACCAAATTTATAGTTAGACCAAATTAAACAGAATTAATGAAACACAGTTGAATCAATCAAAACCGTGAAATCAACAAGAAGGATCATATATATAGTAGCACGCAGATTAAATTAGAATAAATCCAACACCAAACCAGCAATTAATAATACTTCAAGTTCCATCATCCATGCAGAGAAAACAACAAAGGGATTTTTCAAACAGAGATAGAATTCATGATCTAGTTCTTCCTTCAATTGTTTCTGTTCGCCATGTTGGGTACACCCAAGTGTGTGGGTGTGTGATGTAGGAGATTACTCCCCCGTTAAATACATGTGCAGTGTGTGCACCAAACAGAGGAGAGGGCAGAGAGAGTGTGAGCGGAGGGAGCTCCCCCGGCCCAACGGGGGGAGCCGGGCTCCTCGGAGAGGCTCGGAGATACTGTCAGAGAGCACCAGAGTGAGGGAGGGAGAGAGAGGAGTGATGGCAGCCGGATTGTGGCATGCCGGTGAGGTTTTTTCATGTTTATTATGTATTTGTTTTGTGAATAATACATATACGGAGTTTTTCCTCACATTTCTTGTGTTTTTGCATGGTTTGTTTGCGTGCTTGTGCTTGGGTGCGGAATTGGGGGTTGGTGTCACGACCCATCAGTGGTATCAGAGCTACGGTTGCAGATTGGAATGTCACCGGAGAAGCGCAACACTGTTCGGGAAAGCATGAAGCACCTCTCTTGCTGGGTTCTCGATTGAGCTGTATGAAAACTCAATCAGATTGGTAAGGGTTGTACGCCTCACTGAGACAAGTCCATAGGTGGTGTCGGCGGCGGGTTTCGACACCAGAGGAGGGCTTGGGAGCCATTCGAACGGCAGAGGCGCGCGGCAGAGAAGCGGTTCAAGGGCGGCTTATACAAGGAGTGGTCGGATGTGAGATTGGAACACGAGGTTGTGTTCGTCTCGTCGAGACGAGCTCGGAAGTGGTTGGAAAATCACCGGGCGACCCCGGAGTGAGTCGCACGCGTGGCCAGAAGGGGCGGCGCGTGGCCGCGAGTTCTAGATGTGTGTGTGCTGGCACGCGGGGGATACACGCTGGCACATGCCAGGCGTGTGTGGTCAATGCCACGGAGGTACCAGTGGTCAACACTGACAAGGTACCACGTCATATGCCACGTCAGCGAACACGGTCAAGGTCCACGTTAGCAAGTCAACGCTGACGTGGCTGCACAAGTGGCTGGTCAATGGTCAACGCCAGTCAATGGGCCGGTTCAGGCGGCCCACTGAGGTTTTCGGTAGGTTTAGATCGGTTCGGGCTAGTTCCGAACTATGTTTGATGTTCTAGACTCAACTGTGCGATCCATTTTCTAATTGGAGGCTCCTAAGCTGGTGCAGTTGTATTGTGGAGCAAAACGTGTGTTTGGAGGCTGTTTAGGGTTGGAAAATGGCTTAGAAGCAGTGAGGATGTTCTGTGGTGATCTGTTATGAGCTAGCAAGCAAGGAGACTTTACATTCGAGTGGGTTTGCTCGTCTGATAATTGACACAGGTGCTTGCTATAAGTAATAGATCAGTTTGGAGATGCTGGGAAGCCAAGAACGGAACGAGGATGGACGAGTGGCAGAGAAGAGACCTGGGGAGAGATGACGGGAACGCAGAGAGCTGATGGAGAGTGGCAGGAGACTCGGGAGAGTGGCAGAAATGGACGATTGACGGAGCAGACTTGCAGGGATCGGAGGTTGAGCAGGGCAAACATGTGCAGAACTAGTGAGCAAGGAAACACTCGGGTTAGCAGTGACACAGGCGCTGATCACTATAGCGATGGATTTGCGGAGATGATTGACAGTGATCGGAGGCAGTCTGGTTCAATAGGAAGACCTATCATCGGGAGTTGCAGTTGTGATTTAGGATGCATGAGGAAGATGATAGGGTCACGGATTGTGTTTTTGGGATTGGGCACGAGCGTTTGAGATCAGACACAGCTATCGAGCACAACAAAGATACATTCAAGGGAATGACATAGGCGCTGTGAACAGATGGTGGTGGCAATGGAAGCGGTGCTAGTTCTGTGATTGATCTGATGAATTGGTAAGTCGCTGATGACTAGACGTTCAAGCGGTGAGGGGGTGTGAGGCACTCCGATTGAGGGGCTGTAGGTTCAGCCACGGTAGATCTAGTCTTGCAAGGAGACACTCAGTCAGTTGGTATATACACTTCTAGCGGTGCGGGGGTGGTGAGACTTCTGATGGCTAGCAGTGACACAGGCACTTGGCTGGAGTGGTTGAACGGATCGACAATTGTCCCACTTGGGTGTAGGGGGTGATTGTTGGGTACACCGAAGTGTGTGGGCGTGTGATGTAGGGGACTCCCCCCTGTTAAACACATGTGTAGTGTGTGCACCAGACAGAGGAGAGGGTAAAGAGAATGTGAGCGGAGGGAGCTCCCCCAATGAGGGGAGCCAGGCTCCTCGAAAAGGCTCGGAGATACTATCGGAGAGCACCAAAGTGAGGGAGGGAGAGAGAGGAGTGATGGCAGCTGGGTTGTGGCGTGCCGGTGAGGTTTTTTCATGTATATTGTACATTTGTTTCGTGAATAATACATATACAGAGTTTTTCCTCACATCTCTCGTGTTTGTGCTTGGTTTATTGGCATGCTTGTGTTTGGAGTGCGGATTTGGGGGTCGGGGTCATGACCCATCACTCCAATGTATAGAATCGAAGAATTGGAGACTCAAGTCTCTATGGGGAACCAAACATTGCATAAGCATTCAATCAACTGACCAAGGATTTACACTGCAGTATAGGACGTAATGATATCGTTGATACGGCTATATATTGGACAATATTGGCAATTATGTATGCAAATAATTAACGGTATCAAAAGTTCGAAACCCCGTTACATAACGGCCAATACGATTGAAACTAACAACCTCCATCAAAAACCCCGGCCTCAAAATCAGGTTTTCTAGAACAGTGTTTTTTTTCTTAAAAATCAGAATTATCATCAAATTCCGAAAAAAGAAGAAAAGATCGCTCATCAAACCGTAGAGCAAACTAACAGAACATGAGAACACATACAAAACGAAGATCAGTTCATGAGTGACATAGCAATGTATGTGTACGTATAGAGAGAGAGAGAGAGCGAGAGAGGGGGGGAGGGGGGGTTGAAGCGCATACCGATAATGCCAACGACAGTGCGAGCAAGTGCCCAAGACATCTTCTAAGCTTTGTTTAGAAAGAGGAGAGAGGGGAGGTGAAAATTGTGTGAAGTTGTTGTTTGGGGTGAAGAGACGGTTATTAATTATTATATGCTCCTAGTACGGGAGAGAGAGAGAGAGAGAGAGAGAGAGAGAGAGAGAGGAGTCGAAAATCCCGAGCAATAAAAATCGTATCAGAATTTGCAACAAATTAGGACTCTGTTGTGATTAACCCCGGAAAACCAAGTTTTTGGATTACGATCAGGATTAAGTTGTTCAACATTATATCTGTTTTCGGATTTATTTTCGGATTTAATTCTCTCTCTCTCTCTCTCTCTCTCTCTCTCTCTCTCTCTCTCTCTCTCCAGTGCATGCAGGGCACGACTTTGAGGCGGTTCTGTTAGTTAACGTGTATTGATGTAATTCGTACTGGTTTTCCATGTAATTACAACTACTGCCCTCAATGCGGACAATAAGTAACGGGGTTGGATTAGAACCTTGGGTCATAGAAATTTTTCGGTGCTAGGTGGGTATATTTCACGTGGTACATGCTTGGTATATTCGGGTCGTTCAATGCACTTTTGGATGTCGGATTGAAACTCTCTCTCTCCTCTCACCTCAATATTTTTTCTCTTCAAATTTGAGATGTCCAAAAACGCAATGAATAATTCAGATTCGCCGAACGGATTCCATGTGATACCACCTGGCACTGAAAAATTTTCCCATGGTCTTAGCCTATTCCGGACTTCCCTTTTCAGTTCGTGTGGGAGAAGAAAGTCTAGTAACACAGCATGGATAATATTTTGCACACCTGTGACAATGTTTCAGTTAAAGGTTATATTTGTGCCCCAAGTTATAAAAGGATTAAGGAAAAACAACTCTATCTATTAACACTACATGCCGGCCGTGAATTATTTGAAATTATTTTTGGCGTCAGAGGGCGAAAAACGGGTAAGAAGTGATACGTAGCCAGAATTGGATGATATAGGTGTGAATTTTTTATAGCACATGTACAGTGAGGCATAGTATCGGAGGATCGAAAAACCACTATGTAGCGGCTGATATTTAAATCCATGGCTCTAATTTCTGGGGCGGCTACACTACTAATCTAGAGGGTTCAAGCGGTTCAAAATTTGCACTTAATTTTTTTATCTTTTGGAGATAAAATAATTTTTCCTTAGTATTGTTAGCGTTGAGTTACTCATGCAAGGTAAAAATATGAAAGTCCAACTAAAATTGGACAAATACAAAATAAGCTCAGCCCAAGTTTGACTGTCTGAGAATCTAGAACTTAAGGCGGTGAAAAAAAAAAAACAAAAGTAACAGGTGAGTCATATTTTCCTTTCACATGGGTAACAAAATTTTCTTTTTCCCTTATTTTTTGGGAAAATGATGGCCCGGGACGTATTTTGATAATTAATACCCACCAAGGATATGCTGAGAACATTTATTAATGTTAAAAATGTCATTAATATGTATTAATTATCAAAACATGCCTTTAGCTGTCATTTTCCCTTATTTTTTCGATTGTCAGCATTTAATGGGCTTTTAGTGACGATTAGGAAATGGCTTCTTAAAATGGGCCAAGCTGAAGAGAAGCCCAAGACATCTCAATTTCTGTCTTAATATCTTCCACAGGGCCTTGAGGTCCAGTTCACAGCACAAAGAACTAAAACTGTATTAAAATCTAATTTCTTCTTATATTCTTTCATTAATTGGTTTAGTTAAAAAAACTCGTGACATCCATGTCTTTAAGTTTTTCACTGTGATTAATTTTTTCCTCAAAACTTTTATTGCAAAACTCGTAGTACGCATCATGACTCTCGTTTTTTAACTAATTCCTCTAGAATCTGTAGTGTTTTCGAGAATTACTTTAAGGCGGAAAATCCTTAACAACCAAACAGAGTAGAAGAAAGGCTTTCTTTTACCTCCTCTCTTAACCTAATTTATGGGATTCGGATTGGCCTGGCCGAGATTTTTGGTTCTAGCATAATTTTTTTTGATAGGCAACAAAATTTTATAAAAACTCAACAGAGGGTACATCGAGGCGGCTGAACTCTAGATACAAGGAAGATCTTGAAACATAGTGGAGGCCAAAAGAAAAGAAAAAAGAGAAAAAGATACATCCAACAAGAAATTAAATGAAGCCACAGGGAGATAAGTGGAATCATCCAAACACCAAGCAAAGCTAAATGACAATATCATTGCAAGCCTGACCCCTTGAATGAAAGATTGATCCAAGTAAAATCATATTCCTTGGTTAGCTTGCACCATAGATCTTCAAAGTGATTGGCAAACCAATTGAGAGGCATCATTAGAACCTGAGCAAATGAAGAATATTCAGCATCAAAGTATGTGGGATTAAACGGCAACAAAGCATGAACACCAATAGCTGGCACTCCAGGGAAATAATCAGCCGAAATTCCAGCAGAGAGCAGCCAAAACAAGGCCAAACATAGCAAAGTCTTTTAGCCCTCCATATTCTGGAATTGAAAGATGATATATAAGCCAACTTCATCCTTTAACAACAGCAACAACAACAACAACATAGCCTCGAACGACGGTAGGCGGACTGAGCAAAGACTCTTAGCCCTCCAGTATTTGGAGTTGAAAGAGTAATAGAATCGACACAGACTATGACAGCCACCAAAGCTATCCAGACACATAAAATACCCATCAAGCATCCAAAGCCAGAGCCTTTCATCAGCAAAATGTTTGAGACCTGAACACTCAGAATCAATCGGCAATTCAAATATCATCCAAACATGGGGAAACTGTAGCCCTCAGCACCGAATACAGCATCATCAATTGAAGCAAAAGTCAGGCATAATAGTAGCATAATTGTCTTCTCTCTTCCACTACAGTGTTCTTTTGTTTGTCCGATTTTTTGGGCTGGGCCTTCACCATTGCTCTGCTTGTTCCCTCCTTACCCTTTCTTTACCAGCAATGGGATAAAAAATGAAAATGACATCACTTCTTAATGAAGATCATCACAGCTATGTTGGAACGTAGGCCACATAATATTCTTTTAGTAAGCCCCTCTGCCCCTACCCTCAATACTCACTTTTCGCTCCCGCTCTCGCCAGTTTTAGAAGTTTGGCTGGAATGTTTTTGAAAAATCTTAGATTGCCTAGGCTTATAAATATTTGCTCTTTTTTTTTTTCTTTTCTTTTTAATAAATCAATCCACCAATCAATATGTTAAGTCCAATCGCAAGAACGAAAAGCAATAAACAGATAACACCAGGATATACGTGGAAAACCCTAAATGGGAAAAAACCACGGGAAGGAATCAAGCACTATAAACATTGTGTAGTTACAAGTAATCTTACCCTACGATTCTGAATCCTCACAAATCGCCCTAAGACTTACTTACCGAATCCACGTTCACTACACCCAGTGCTTGACCGCCACTGCCTTGAATCCACAAGCCTTCCAAGATGCTTCCAGAAATCCACCGGAAGATAACTCAATTAGTTGAAGCAAAGATGATGAAACTTCTTGGAGTTATCATTGAATCCCACGGGTTAATAAACCTCAATCACGCTCCAAGACCCACAAGCAACACCCTCCTTTTAATATTCTCTAAGTCATATAATATGATCTTTGCTCTATGATCTTTTTTTCAAAAAGTGATATAGAGTCGCTGTATATATATGGTGGCTCCAACCCTAATAGCCTTTTATTTTCCTTGATTTTCTTCACGTTGATTTCCTTGTCCTTGATTTGGTTCCACTTTGTTTCCTAAAAACTCAACCTCTCCATTACAAAAGATTTGATGTCCTTCCACTTCCTAAACAGACACTCTAGAAAAAAAAGAAAATAAAATACAACTCGATAAATGGGGAAACAAATAAATGTATTTTTGTCATGGAATTTGCCAACACAGAGAGATCGTGACCCGTGGTCCTAACAGTTTTTGTAATACACTTTTATGCTTGCTTGTGATATCGTTCTTGTTCACGTACTGTCATTATGTGACTTAGGTTGGAATCTTATTCTCTGGCTAATAGCTAATACCTAAATGCTGAGAAAGCCAAAAAAAAAAAAAAAACTAGGGATTGGACTAATAACTAGCTAGGGCCTAGCTAGGAGATACAAGGGATTGGACCAAAGCGGGTGATGTAGAATATAAACAACATTGAGTCATAGAGTTGAATATAAATGCGTACACTAATATTGCATAGGACACTAGGCTAGTATGTTTTTTTTTCCCTAACAATTCGGATGTCCAGATTAGCTTACGAGCACCTTGATTAATCTGGGAGGACAAATTCTACCGCCCCACTCGCGAGATTTGTCGTATATGTTGTAGTCGCCTGAAAGAAAGAAAGCACCGGCCACTACCTTATGCTCCCATGCCACTTTATGATAAGATCATTTTGATGATCAGTCTTTGTTATAGAGTCACACACGTTACACGTACCCTCTCATCAAAGATATTATCATCTCAAAAGCATATTTTGTTATTCCTCAGGTGCCTAGCCTCCACCTTTAATACACACATCTTTTTTAATTCCCCCCTAGCTCATCCTCATTAGCCCTCTGGAGTACACTTCCCCCCTTTTGATTTCTTTTCCACCCCCCAATGCTCACCTTTCTCTAAAGTGCCAAAACACAAAAGAGAAAGTAAACAAATCACCAATCCATTTGTAGTCAAAAGATACCAGCAATTTAGTGGTTCCTTACCTTAGCAAAGAAGGAACTATTAGTGTCACACGCTAGTTTTATTGACACGGAAATTGGTCACATAATCGGCCACAACAAAATGTATAGTGGGCCAGTGGCGATTTAAGAAAAGAATTCATGTTTTGGGTACTATGTGATATGTTACTAAAGTATTGATAGAATGTGCTCTACTACATGAGAAATTAAGTATATTCTATCAATAGATTGGTGGCACATCACATGATACCCAAAAACGATTACTAAAGTATTAGTGTTAGTTTGTTCTAGACCCCAACTATAGGCTTCCTTTTTGGGAAAATGACGGCTCATGACGTGTTTTGATAATTAATACCCATCAAGAACATTTATTAATGCTAAAAATGTTTTTGACGGATATTAATTATCAAAACATGTCCTTAATTGGCTATCATTTTCCCCTTCTTTTTTTTCTTAAAAAGAGCCCCTACGCGACCTTCCTCTGACTACTTGCTATAAGCAAAGCTCTCTCTCTCTCTCTCTCTCTCTCTCTCTCTCTCTCAAATTGAAATAAAAATGCCAGAAAGGGAAACATATAATTTATTTATCGACTACTTATTTAGTGGTTAGTTATGATCTTTTCATTCTCTCATTATGTGATTATAATTTCCTTCGTATGTTATTTATTTATTTTGAATAGTCTTACTATGTCAATATGAGATACATTCCTCACATATTTCCAATACAACTGATCTACACATTATTTCATTTTCTGTATTTGAGAGACTTAATTAATTCTTGTCACAGAAGTGTGTTCTCATTAGCGGAGCCTTGGGTTGCACCAGTCGTAGGCCTTGCCGAGGGCTTAAATCTCATTTCTTGTTTTTTTTTTTTTTTTTGCTCGGCAAACGAAAGATTTTATTAGCTCGAAACGGGTACATCGAGGGAAACACAAGAGTGAGTGAACACTTACACCACACAACATAGAAAAACAAGAAAGAGCATCCAACCGAAAGTTGGATGAGGCAACACCTCAAGCCAACCTTAGAGTTTCAACTTACGGATTCCACCTAGAAAGCTCCTAAAATCCTCCACTGAATAAACCTTGATGTCATACTTTGCTTTCATCCACATCGCCACCCTTGTCTTGACGAGATCCCCAACCTCACTAGCGGACCTTATAACATTGTTGAATATGAGGTCATTTCTCGCAAGCCATATAGACCACACAGTAGCAAAGAACGTCACCTCCCAAATATTCCTTTCCAAAGATCGAAAACTATTGGCAAACCACCAATTTGCTAATCCTGCCAAGGAAGAAGGGCAAACCCATACCAATTGCCACCATTGCATGATGATCGACCATACGAGCCAGGAAGACGAACATAACAAAAACAAATGTTCCGGTGTTTCCTCACAGAGAGCACAATGAGGGCAAAGAGGCAATTGACCCTCCTGGATCATATTCCTGCGAGCAAGGACTGATCTAGTAGCCACTCTACCTTGCAAAGCCAGCCAAGAGAAAATTTCCACCTTTGGTGGGCTTAGGTTCTTCCATAAAGACCCCAACACCTCGTCACCAACATGTACTTCTTGCTCCCATTGACCATACACAGATTTCACCGAGAAACATTTATTTGCCGTCCATTTCCACTGTAACGAGTCTTGTTTGGACGGGTCCAATACTATATTATGTAGTCTTTGGTGCAACTCCTCCTCTTGGCGTTTTTCCCAATCATACAACCTTCTCCCAAAAGTTAAATTCCATCTGCCAACTCCACCTTCTTCCTTCATATTTCTGACCACTTGCCCTTTTTGAGTAGAAATCAAATACAGCCTGGGGTATACTTCCTTGAGTGGTACATCTCCAAGCCAACCGACTTCCCAAAACAAAGTTTCCTGTCCAGAGCCCACTTGTATTTTAAATCCCTCTTGGATTATTGGACCAATAGACGAAGAAGCATTCCCTATGGAGCAAATATCACTCCATATACTCGAAATCTGTCCAGAAGCAGGGAGATGGGGAAGCCAACACCCCTGGTCCAAATTGTACTTCCTGCGAATAACCTTCACCCATAATGAATCCTTGTCGTTGCTGAACCTCCACCACCATTTTGCAAGCAATGCTAGGTTTTGAGTCCTCAAATTCTTCACCCCCAAACCTCCATTCTCTTTCCTCTTGGCTATTACCTCCCATTTCACCAAGTGTAATTTTCTCTTGTCAACCGAATCACCCCAGAAAAATCGTCTTTGTAATTTCTCAATTGACTTTGCTACTGCCACAGGCATCTTGAAAATAGACATGAAATAGATGGGGAGATGACCAAAATTAGAATTTAACAGAGTGAGACGGCCTCCCGATGAATTAAATCTCCTACTCCATACATTCAACTTCTTGGTCATTCTATCCAACACTGGTTCCCAAGTTTTAATCCTTTTCGGATTAGCACCCAAAGGCAACCCCAAGTATTTGATTGGCAATGTCTCAATTTTACACCCCATCACGAGAGCAAGATCTTTCACAACTTGATCACACATCTTAACACCACACACAGAGCTTTTGGAAAAATTAATTTTCAAGCCTGACATAAGTTGGAAACATCTAAGAATCCTCTTTATATTAGCGAACTCCACTCTGTCATTGTTGCAAAAGAGGATCGTATCATCCGCAAATTGAAGATGAGTTAGGATAACTCCATTAGCCCCAATCTGAGTTCCTTTAATTATGTTTAGTGCTCTGGCTCTTTCCAACAAGATATTCAATGCTTCAACCACAATATTGAAAAGAAAAGGGGATAAGGGATCCCCTTGCCGGAGACCTTTTTGAGTTTGAAACTCCTTTGAAGCGGACCCATTTATAAGAACAGACATTGCTACAGTAGACACACATTCTTTAATCCAACTGCACCATTTTTCCCCAAATCCCATTTTCGTATGCAAATTCAAAAGAAAGTCCCAGTTAACACAGTCGTATGCTCTTTCAAAATCGATTTTGAGAATGAGGCCCCCCTGAGAATTGTTTTTCTTCCAGCTATGTATTACTTCGTTAGCTATTAGAACGCCATCCAAAATCTGTTTTCCCCCAATAAAAGCTGCTTGAGACTCACCAATTATAGAATGAAGGTGGATTTTAAGTCTATTTGCCAAAACTTTTGAGAGTACTTTGTAAACACACCCCACCATACTAATTGGTCTAAACTCCTTAAACGAAGTTGGGCAATCAACCTTAGGTATCAATGAAACAAAAGTAGAATTAATACCTTTTGAAAGCTTCCCATTAGCATGAAATTCAGAAAAAAACTGTTTTTGTGTTATATATTGATCAACGCATCGATAAATGAGTTTCCAAACAAAAATGTATCGATATATGGTATATATCTTAATGTTAACAATAATACCTAAATTGGGCTCGTACATGCAAGTTCATTGAAAGTGTATATACCTAAACACGATCGATACATCAATTTTAGCCATATGATTGTATGCACTAACGTCATTAATTAGATGACCACAGTATTTTCGAAATTGTTTTGAACCAGGAAGTTGTTTGATAAAGATTAATTTAGAAGAGGTTTTTAGGGGTAATAAGTGGAGATGGATAGATAGAGAGTTGTGAAAAATAAATGTAGAATTTTTTTTATAGAAAACAATACTCAGAGAGAGGAGGTA
The DNA here is from genome assembly GCA_014282245.1 of Rhododendron simsii. NCBI lineage: Eukaryota > Viridiplantae > Streptophyta > Magnoliopsida > Ericales > Ericaceae > Rhododendron > Rhododendron simsii. The sequence continues at coordinate 5,953,299 of CM024960.1, forward strand.
TGATTCTGGAATCCTGAGTGAATGAAGACTAGCTTGTCTCAAGTTTTTCATGGCAGCCAAAAATTTAAATACTAGATCGGTGTGCGGGTTTGTCATTTTTTGTTATCTCTTTGCTCCGTTGTGATGCCTAGTGTTTAGGATCCGTTTAAATGGCGGGATGTGGTTTAAATATAAAGAAAGATAATGCGAAATGAAGTGACAATACATGGTTGTCAAGCTTTTTTTTTTGTTTGTTTGTCACGCTCTTGTTTTTTTTGGTAAAAATAAAAGTGAATTGAATTTTGTTTGTTTGTCAAGCATGATTTTTCAGTGGTTGAAAATAAATATTCCTACAGTACAATCTACTGGACAGCTGGCCACATGCATGGCACATGGAAATTGGTTGCATAACAATTTCTTTCCCCTCCTCAACAAAAGTTTGAACATCTTCTTATAATTAAGCGAAATTTAAATCTTGAATTTCACTAGGAGATCGATGCATCTATGCTCAACTCTACTAGCTTATATATATTCTGATATGATCACATGCACATGCGATTCGTTTTTCTCTCATGATTAAATGTGCTTAAGAAAAATGATCATATTTGTAAATCTAATCCTATGTTCAGATCTATGTTACCCAAAACATATGGATTGTATTGGCACGAGAAATGAGAACGAATGTGTGATACGCCAAATGCTCTAAATTCCAGAACGCTAGGTCATGAAGAGTTCTTCTACTGCTTACAATCCAAGAGTGTTCTTGTAGACTTCTATGAATAGAATTAGAAGACGTTCCAGTTTGGGTTCCTTTTCCAAAAGTTCTTTTTTTTTCAATTTTTAAATTCAAATATAATGAAAATGAAAAATAATATTTTAATTTTTTTTTTGTATCGTATAAAAAATCTCAATGAAATCTATCAAACAAGATTCATATTGGTAGAAAAATTATTTGCATAAACACATAATTTTTTAGCTTGAAATTATCTTCATTTTCCTAAAGTTCTTTTTTTTGAAACTGGAACGGCCTCTTAATAGTTCATCTAAAAATTTAAAGAAAAACACATTTTTAGAAGCATTATGACCAACTTTCTTGTAATTTGTCCTGCTAAAGGTTCTTCTTCTTCTTCTTTTTTTTTTTTTTCACGGAAGAATCATGCTAAAGCTTCAGCTCCTCTAGTTTTTATAGGAGAATTTTTTGGCAACTTTTTTTTTGGAATCTGTTCCCACCTCTACATATTTTTTTCCGGCGAAAGTAAGCATTGTTAATTTTAGTTGGTGAAGTTTGAACCCCTTGTCAAACGTCAAATGTGCGTACGAGAGTGCCACCTTTGAAAATTAATGATCCAAACGTAGCATAAACCAGAGGTTCGTTCATTGGATTGGGGTAATGGGATATTGCAGTAGTGAACATGAAATGAATAGAAATAACTTGATCACAACATGTCTACTCTCTACCAACAAACAGGAAATAAATTACTTAAAAGATTTGATTTATTCTCACTAAGAATATATTTAATTAAATCGTAGCAGTGGATGCGATTGTGATGGCAGACACAGAAGTTCCACAACGATATCATTTTTGTAATACTGGTTTCGTAAAAATGCAAGCCAGTCGACCAAGAAACAAGTTCTTAATTACTTGTTGGTAAGACTATAAACGAACTGAGCGCGCAGCTCACCACTAGTCACGAGCTTGGCTCGCTTAATAAACCAGCCAAGTTTGAGCTTGAGTCTTCGACTCGTTTAGTGAACGATCTGCTCGGCTCGTTTGACAAAAACCCAACTCGTTTAGGGTTTAGGGTTTGCTAGGGGTTATTTTCTATGTAGTTCTTCTTTTTCTTTTTTCTTCTTCATATATATGTATATATTTAAATCAGACCTCTAGCTACTAGCTAGTAGTATTTTAATTTCCCTTGCTTCCACTACCATAAAGAAAACGTAAGATTCTTTGGGCCCATTGCTAAGTGGTTATCCTGTAAGTGCTGTTGGTGGTAAGCTAGGTATATAAACTTTTTTTAAAATATTCAGGGTATTAAGACCAACTTACACGTCTCTCGAATAATTTAATAGGCTAATTCCACCGGTCAATTAGTTGGAAGGTATAGAAATAGAAACATAAATACAATAAAAACCTTTTTTTTATTTGCATGTACATATATCATGTGTTTGCAAGTTAAGTCTCATTTAGAGCATCTCCAACCCTTACTTAAATATTTAACCAAATTAGAGCAAAGCGATCATTGGTATGAAGCACCGTAACTGACAAATCCAAATTCATGCATAAATTTGAGTAAAAATTATATTAATGACATAGTTTTGAATTTGAGAGAGAGAGAGAGAGAGAGAGAGAGAGAGAGAGAGAGAGAGAGAGAGAGAGAGAGAGAGAGAGAGAGAGAGAGAGAGAGAGAGAGAGAGAATGACCTTAATGGAAAGGAATTTCTTAAAACTCTCTTCCTTTTCATTTCCCCCCAACCCCCCAAGTTTCAAACCAAAAAAAAAAAAAAAAAACATAGAGGAAAATTCCGAAGGAAAAATCAATGCCGTTGAATTGGAAGCCAACAATAGAGTCCAGTTGTGGACAGGACTCCGACCAAGAAGCATGGCTACTATTTATGGCATTTGGCTCTAACTATAAATCGCTCTGGCAACCCAACTCCGTCAACGATTCCCACCCCATATCCTTCTCATTAATCAAAGGCAATTGAAGCCAAGACTTTGCTCCTATACTAGCTCCGCGAGAATCGATAGCACATACAAAAAATCTCATAAGAAAAATTTTAATATTAAATTTCAGGTAAGAAATTTTTGAACATTTCCGCTATTATTATTGGACTACAGGCCAATGCCAATATTCAAATTATTTCCGTTAAATGGTATTTTAGTTGATGCATATGAAGAGAATGGAGTGCCTAGAAATGCATGAAAACATGAGTTTTAGTCCATTTAATTTAGTGGAAATGCCCAGGTTTCAACCACAAAACCAGCCCTTCTTCCTTAGGACTTCGGGTTGGTATTGTGCAGTGAGGTGCATAGCACCGTACTGCACACCTCCGAACAGTCGGATCGTGTATCCAACGGTTTAGATCTCATTTCGGCAACCAACGATAGAGTCGTTCATTGCCGAGATGAGATCCAAGCTGTCGGATGCACTATCTGACGATTTGGAGGTGCGTAGCACAATGCTGTGCACATTACTGCACATCACCATTCCTCAATTCTCTTCCTTAGAATATCTCCAAGGAAAATAACAAATTTATATACCCCTACCATATTTAGCTTTGTTTACACATGTGACAAGTTTAGGACCCATTTGAAACAATTGCATCCAAAGGACTATACAAATCCAAATTTTTATGACTTTTTGACTTTAAGGGACTCAGGCCCCGTTCCAGAACGCAGAATAAGTACTTATTTTTTAAGAAGGCAATTTCAAGTTAAAAAATAAAGGGCTTAATGAAATCTAAAAATATGCAATATGGATCTTGTTTGAAAGATCTCGATGAGATCTTTAATACGGTGTAAAAAAATCAAAAAATTATTTTTCATTTATATTATTTTTAAGTTTGAAAATGTGAAATAAGTACTTATTTTTTAAGAAGGTGTTCTGGAACGGAGCCTCAGTTTGCCAAATAAATTAATCCATTAACTAATCATAAAAATCATACTATGTGAGTTGACATTTTAAAATAATCATTTCTTTCTTTTCAAATTTGAAGAATGAGAGAACTACACCCAAAATAGTGTATCAAATTTGTTACTTTCCTTTGAGTGCATTTTACTTACCTGGCTCTTCAATTTTAATTTGGTTACGTTTTTTATTTGATATCTCATATCTCCATTAGAGATGCTCTTAGGATATGATGACTAGTCTATATTGATTTTTGAAATTAAAAGAGTTTTGAAAGATACTCTTGAGTGAGAAAAAAATTTCAATGCAATAGTTATTTTGTACAAAAGTATTGCACGCACAATAATTGTGTTGGTTGTGCACATAATTCTAACCGTCTAGATGTATTTGGACGATCTAGATTTTAAAAAAATATCTTCCATAGAAAATTTTAATTTTTCCGGAGAAGAATTTGAGCAAATTCTGATAATTTATTACAGCAATAGACGATAAGAAATTTGTTGTGTGCTATGTTATTTGCAACCGTTGGGCGTTGGCGTAATTTGGCAAGTGAAACCGCTACTATAAATTGAACTGCTTCCACCTCGATCAATTTTAGCCGCAACAAACACCCACAACAGGCATACAGAGAGACACAGGTGTGTATAACAGCCGGTGCTCTTCGTCGCCGGGATCTGACCCATCGGTGGCCGGTGCGTTACTCTCTTCGATACCTTACTTACGTTTTTACAACTTACAAGTCACTGTTTCAAGGCCTCGCAAATCACAGCTTCTTAATCTGTTTCGTTTTCAGGCGGAATCTCGGACGGGGTATTTAGTGGTGGCGTGATGGGGTTTTGTATCTGTCCGTTGCAGGCTCTGGCGAGGTTGCTGTGGAGTACCAGTTTCTTCCGTCATAAGCTCATGCTCTTCTAAGATCAAAACTAATAAATCAAATCTAAATATAAATCATCATAGCTCTGGTCTTCGGTTCTGTTTCTATACACTTTCGTAGATATATATACGTGACGTGATAGCCGCCGGAGATCTGAAATTGACGGTGATAAAGAAGTATGGATTGTGGCCGCCTTTTCTTCAACCCCTCGTCGTGCCACGGCAACGTCATGTTGTTCGGGACTGGAGATCCCGTTTTCCGAGGTGATGATATACTCTTTATCTTTCATCCTCTTTTCATTTTTACTCTTTGTCAACGCCGTAACGAGTTATTATTACTCTTTCTCTCTGTTTCATTTTATTTATTTTCTATAAGAACTGGTGTCATTTTGACGTTTAAAAATAAACTACTACCCCTTAATTGATTGTTGAAGTTTCTATTATCGTTCAAAAGATTTCAATTACGGTAATATTTTAGAATGGGGCAACAAAGTTCGAAATTATTGTCGGGAACATCCGTTTTGGGGGTCAGAATGACATGACTTTCCATATAAAGCAAACAACACGGAAATCAAATAATACGGGACACAGGGAGTATGAGATTAATAAGGAAGTTAAATCATTGAATTATAGTTGTCTTTTCTTTCATGTAATAATGAATTGATTGAAACATGCCTGTGGTTACATGTTGTGGTTCTTGTGAAGCAAATACCGTTTAGGGTGTCATTGTTCAATTTATGCCCTAGTAGGGTGACAGGTTGTTCCTTATGGTTTTCGGAAGCTACCTCGCATGAGTACCTCCAAGCCAAACATACCACAAAAATTCCCCAGCGAGTAGAAACTCCTATGGTCATGTTAATTGATCCAAAAAATAATTACTCAATTAATGAACCATATAATCTATATAGGGTTACTGTTTATATTGCGAAAATTATCCAATACCACATATAAATTATTTTGTGGCATACTTTTGTTGTTGTATTATAACCTATGTCTAATTTACTTTTGGAAGAGTTTAGATAATTTTGGACTAAAAATAGAATGACAAAGGTATTTTGGCGACGAAAATTCCGGAGTTATTGGGATTCAAACTTATTGTTATGAGTGTTTTCTTTCCTCTGGAAGGAAAAATGAATTCTCAAAAGTAGTCCTTTGTTTTGTTATATGTTAGCAGGGCCAAGATCGGCGATGAACATGGAGGAAACTTTAAAGAGGCGACCTTTTTTTAGCTCGCCGGATGAATTGCTCGACGAAGAATATTACGATGAACAGTCGCCGGAGAAGAAACGCCGCCTCTCTCCTGAGCAGGTCAGTATTCCAGTGACAGTGACTCGCCCATTTTGCAATTAGACACTTGATACTTTGTTCTAGCTTGACCAGATATATGCATATTCCCTTCAGATATATTCTTCTTGTTTTTTTTTGGTGATTCTTTCCGATATATTCACAATGCACATGTTCTGTTTAGAAAATGATTTTGACACCTCAGTGCTCCAATCCTTTCCATGTTTGTGGGTCTCAAGGACGATTCGAAATCACATGACTCATATGTGTCGATAGCAATGCTCATCACGATATCCTCTCTCCTTATTTTAAAATTTATTGATTGGACCCACATCCTAGAAGCATCAAATTCTCCTCTCTTTTTTTTGATAAAATTGACATCCAATAAGGATTTCTAAATACGAAGTGGGAAAACAAAGTTAAAGATTCGATAGTGGAGTGGAGGATTATTTTGTTTGATATTATGTATATGTGATGATAGCTTTGATTGGTTGGTATAATTTTGTAAAGGTCCGGTTGTTGGAGAAGAGCTTTGAGGAAGAGAACAAGCTGGAGCCGGAGAAAAAAAGCCAGTTGGCAAGCAAGTTGGGGCTGCAGCCGAGACAGGTGGCTGTGTGGTTCCAGAACCGCCGTGCACGGTGGAAGACCAAGCAGCTTGAGAGGGACTATGATCACCTCAAGGCAGCCTATGATTCCCTCTTGTCTGAGTTTGATTGCATTCGCAAGGAGAACGACAAGCTCAAAGCTGAGGTAACTATATGCCTTCTTCTTGTTTTTTTTTTTTTCTTTCCTTTTTTCTTAATAAACAAATAAGCGTAAGTTATTGAAAAATAGAATGTGACAATACGATTGTGTATTATTATGATGTGATGACATGCGAGGACGGAGCCACTATTTATTCTATGGTCAGAAAGAAAAATAGGCTTCAAAAATATTAATACATGACACTACTGGGCAACCTTATGGTATCAACAAGCTCAGGTCATTAATATATGCATCCTAGACTAATTAAGGAGTGGTGATGCCTGAATGGAAGAGTGATATGGTTTAGATGGAGGGTGACAAATGAAACATAAGAAAGAAAAAGAAGAAATTAAGAAACATAAAGATGAGAAGGGTTAAAGGGCTTCTGGGTGAACGACATCAGGGCTACACCTAGGTGCCAGGAGTTCAACTACTCTTCTAAGGTATTCTAAAAATACTGGTTTCATCAATATAAAAAAAAAAAAAAAAAAACAAGATGAGAAGGGACAAATCCTAATTTGTTGAACTTTGCTAGAGATATAACTTTGAATAGAATTATGGTACGATGGTTTGGCTCACTACTAATTCTTACTGAACTAAAACGGACTTCAAATGGAATTATGGTATGATGGTTTGACTCACCACTAATTCTTAATGAACTAAACGGACTTCAAATAGAATTATGGTACAGAGAAATATCAATCAAGCCAAGTTGTTTATACTTCAAACGTGCACATATATTTGCCACATTTATAATCTCTTTGATATTTATACTGTCTACAGCATTTCTCATTACATTGTATATCTGCATTTTAATAACTACGAATAGCTTACAATTAATTTAGCTTTTACCTTTTTATTGATACATATTTTGTATTTTAAAGGTAGATCTGAGGCTTGAATCAGACAAACTCGATCATAATTTCATATGATCCATGAGCACCTGGCCAGGCTTTAGATAATCGGGACCATTCTTCCTTGTGGGTCCTTAAACTATAAGATAAGATTCGTCCTTAGCTACAAACACTGTAGACGTATGTCGATTAGCTCAGCTGTACTGTGTTTTCATATGAACATGTCCGGGAACATTATCAATCCGTTCTCAACCCCACCTTGAATATAAAGATAGGTTTCCTTGTCTAAAAGCCCCCCCCCCCCCCCCCCCCCCCCCCCCCCCCCACACACACACACACACACACCCCGTTAGTCATGTAATGAGTGTGGATGAGCATGAACGGTAGCGTGACCTTGAAAGCGTCTTTCAAAAATATCTTAAGCTATGAGAGTTTGCGAGAGCAAGAAGTTAAGAGTGGGAGCAAAGGTCCTGGAAGATTAACCATGGGTATGGTTTTAAATGTAGTTTGTGAGGCTCCGTTCTCTAATGAGCTGTTTTACTTTGTTGTGGAATTTTCAACCGTATTTTTTTTAGCTAAATGGTAAGAAGTGCTTATTCTGGTTCCTTTGGTTTATTTGGCCGCATTTATCATCAATTTAGGTTCATATTTTCTTCAGATTTCTCTAAGTGATTGAACCGTAAAGATAAAACTTCTAAGGAAAAAAGGGGGCCTTATTAATGGCGAAAAAGATTCAGGGAAAAAGAGAGGCTTTTTTGACAACCAAATGGAGCCTAATCTAAGGGGCCTTATTAATGATGTAATATTGCATGTAATGTATGAATCTAACCATGGTGAGAACTACAGGTGGTTTTCTTGACAGGGAAGGTGCAAGCTAGAGACCTGGCCGGGGTACCACCAATTTCAGGGCCAAAATCAGAGCCACTTCCGGCAGAGCCGCCCCATGTGAAGGCAGAGGACCGCCTGAGCACTGGAAGTGGTGGAAGTGCGGTGGTGGACATCGACGAGGGTCCACATCTTTTGGACAGTGGCGACTCGTATTTTCTCAACGCTGCCTACCCCGCTGGATGTGTGGGTCCAGTAGACGGGGTCCAATCGGAAGAAGATGACGGCAGTGACGATGGCCAGAATTACTTCTCTCATGTGTTTGCAGCGGCGGAAGGGCAGAACCATGGGGAGGGAGAGACACTGGGGTGGTGGGTCTGGTCTTAATTATAATGTATTAAGAAGTCAGTTTGAGTACAAACCTGTTTAATTTTCATCATGTTTTAAAGTGGTTCAATGTTTCTTCATGTGGTGTATTGTATGCAATTATGGGGACTCTAAAAAAGGGGAACAAATTTATGATCTATGAGAAATGGTTACTCCACTTTTTATCTCGTTTTACTTTGTGATCTAATTCGCTATTACATTTACATTGCCCTCGACAAAATTTAATGAAAAAAACTGATTTATGTAGCTGACAGGGTTGATTTAATTTTGTTATGCCTCATTGATCGACCTCGATAGGTTTCAACAAAGAAACCCAATTCACGCAATTGACCCGGCTAGTTTGTTATGACACATAGATTGTTTTCCTCCCCACTAAAAGCGATAGTGCCAGATGCCAAATTGGACCAGAGAACAGTTCGAGACCCTTTCTATCATGTTTATGGTCTTGTCAAGTAAATCAGCAAGCACTATTTATGCTCAAGATTAATATCATAATGCTCATACTATACTTTAGCACTAGGTTGAATGAATTTTGGAAGCATATTTCCGGCACAGCAGGCCTGTTGTGTTTTCAAATCGAACGTCATCTCGAGCCTAAAATATGATTCGAACTGTTTCTATGTTTTTAGTGCTCGATAAAAAGAATATTCTTGTAAAAAATCAAATTAATCTGACATCAATAACCACATGCATATTTTTTTTGAGGAAAACAATACCAAGCATCTAATTTTGTGGGGGAAAAAGAGTAACTACAACTTGACAGAGTTTCCCTAGTTATTTCTACAGAAATTGAAATTTTTTTCTCAGCGAATGCCGAGTTTGCATTGTTAGTTGTAGTTATTGAGATTTGGATTCTGGTCAAATACATGGAAATACATGATGCCTCACTTCATAACTACACTCCATTACATTCAGTGACAAACAGTAAAGTTTTGAGCTTTTAATGATGTAAGGACATGCATCTCATCATGTCACTACCTCAAGTTTGGATCTTTCCCACCCACTCCATTACAGAGATTAAACCTAACCCAAGTCCCCCTACTAAAACCATCAAGTTTTTCCATTAAACTCATAACAAACAATGTCATTTGTCAGATGATTATGTTATTTCAAGAATTGATCATCTTTAATAAAACTGAAGAGCATGTGTAAGTTGATCTTTTCTCTCTTTTCGCCTGTTTTCCAGGTACTTATTTTCTTCCTTATGTGCTGAAATGAACTGTATTTCATTCAAAAGTGATGGAATTCCAAGAAATGAATCCCCCTTTCGGCTACTGAATCTCGGGTGCAGCAAAAGAGCGTTCAAAGTGGTTACTGGTATTGGCTATTCAGAAAAGAGAATTAGGATATAAATAGTCAGAATCTGTACTCATGAGCAGCTTAGGATTGGGTTTAGCCACACAGGTTGTGGTCATGTCTATTATCATTTCCGTGATCGTATTATTGGTGGGTATTGGAACTCTGGCCTTGATTCATATCTGCGGTGTTGGGAGGGCCTTCAGAAGATCAGGAAACGGAAACGGAAACAGAAACGCGATGGACCGGGGGAGTTTCGGAAGCAGAAGCATGTCTCAGAGTGATATAGAGAATCTCCCTTGCTTTGATTTCAAAGCAAGAGTGGAAGGGAGTAGTCCAGTGGACTGTGCTGTTTGTCTGGAGAATTTCAAGGTGGGTGATAAGTGCAGATTGTTGCCACTTTGCAAGCACAGTTTTCATGCCCAGTGTGTGGATTTGTGGCTTTTGAAAACACCCATTTGCCCGGTCTGTCGAACTAGGACTGCAAGTGGGCGTTCCACTGAAATTGGGGACAGCCAAACAGGGGATACTGACCATTTGAGTGACTCTGGTGAAGTTGGAATTGAGCAGCGTCAGAACTAGGAATCTAAATATCCGCCGCTATGAATGGTTTTTTTGTCCTTTGACATCACTACACCTTGCTATACCGGTACTATCGAAAATTAACATCCGTATTGGCCAGTTCCCACTGTGTATCACTTTGAAACGATGGTTTGCTCTCTCCAGGGCAGCGACGCCGCAACGTGACCACTACGGCCGCTTCAGGTGCTCTAGCGCTAAAAATTATTTTTAAAAAATTCATAATCGCTACACCACACCAGATTTCTGCTACGTGCTGTTCAATACTCTCGCTAAAGCTAGAACCAAAAAGGTTAACTCAGCTACGTTCGAATTTGACTTCTTTACATGTTTTACGGTTTACCATTAATTACTTCTTGTGACTAGTTACAGTTTAAAAGGTAAAATTCCAGCAACTAGTGTTAGTTGATGACCTTATTTACAGTTGGGATACAACTGGTGATATCATTGTCGCATCAACCACTGCACCAAGTACTCGTCTCCTAGCAAGAATCGAACCCTCACCTTCTATGTGAAAGAGGTGAGAAAGTGTCATTGGGCTACAAGTCTGTTGGCTTTTTGGCCCTGCTTAATGATTGGATAATATTGGATTGAACTTGTCGAGCATGTAACCAGAATATCTTGGGCCTTGGGCAGCTGGGCTGAGGTTCTTCGAAGCGAAGATGAGTGAGGGGCTCAGGCTGGGCTTGTTTCGATGGGCTAGAGTTGGGCTAACCCCTGCCGGCCGTTGTGTGCTCTAGGAATTTTACAAGTTCTAGTGCTTTCACCACAAAATAGTGATACCAATACCAACAAGTAGAGATTGAACTACCAATGAAGGCGCCAAAAAGATAATAATGTTAGTACACTTCATGTGATATGTCAAATTTCAATTTTGGTTTTCGTTTAGATTGTGGTTATATCATTGATTGTTTGGCTCGACGAGTGATATCTCGCCTTGTCTTTAGAATTCATTTTGTTCGCGTCTTCTTTATACTGAAAACACCATTTAACCAACTCTAGCAAATTATGGAACCCATGATCAATAACTTTCCTAATGACGCCTTGTCAAATGGATGATTTTCCCAAAAGGAGAATATGTAATATGAAGTAGCTGACAGAAGTGAGGTTCCAGAAACAGAAAAGATGAAGGTGGCATCAGTTCACCTGTTTTCGCCCCCCACTTGGGAAAGAGGCTAGTTTGGATGACAGGAGTGAGGTTCCAGAAACAGAAAAGATGAAGGCGGCATCCGTTCACCTGTTTTCGCCCTCCACTTGGGAAAGAGGCTAGTTTGGACCACAGGATAGAGGTCTTTTTGGATACGGCTCAATTCATAACACATGTGCTTTTGTCATCTGTCATCACTATCTCTCATTTGATTCTACAGCCGAACACAAATGCACCTAAATTACTGTCCAATATCTTTAGATCATGGAACATCAGCCGATGACAGATCTACTGTGTGTTTCTAGCGTTTCTCCTTCAACTCCTTTTTTTTAAACTGGTTAATATTACCATATATTATATCCAAAGCCCGAAGGCTTTACAGAATTTATCACAAGATAAAAGAGTGAACCAAATCTAGACACAGACACCTATTGTAAATGCTGGGCAACGAAACGTCAGGGCATAAGAATCAATCGTAGAAGAGGTAGTAGAGAGAATCTTACAAGAACACTTAGCTTAAACCCTAAAATAAGCATATATGAAATTTGAAGCACGGATCTGCTATCCCAAAGGGCCACACCTATGTGTTCATGACCCGATACACTGGTTCACAACCACAAACATAGAACGCTACTCTGAGGCAAACCCCCGCTAACACGGCGGGCTTTGGTCGAGAGAAGCAAAACACTGGCAAGCTGTCAAACAGTTGACAGCCAAGCCGGTGAATCCTCGCAGTCATGGGGGGCAGGATGTAGTCCGAGAAGCACAAACAACCAGAAACCAAACACGCAACAGCTGAAAACTACTGATTTATTTACCCACTACCGAAACCCATCGGATCTGGTTACCGGAACTAGATCACCGGACTAGGAGAAACCAGCCGGGATAAACCCCACAATGGGAGAAACTAACAGAAAAAAAGAATACAAAAACTAGCTCCGATCCACCACAAAGCCCTACTTATTACCATCCGACCAGAGACGAGAAGACCACGGCTGCCTCCGAACTGCAAGGGAGGTGACATAGCTCAGCTGCTGTCAAGATTGTGCAAGCAGTGTGTTAGTTAGATTCCCGTTCGTACCGTTTGTATTCTGTTAAGTGTTGTAGTTAATTCAGTTAGTTAGTGAGCTAAAACTCTGTTAAGCTCAGTTAGTTTAGTTGAGTGGACTGTGAAGTTTTGGATTGATCTCATTTTCGAAGGCAAGCAAGATACGAAGGAAAGATTCTGTTTCTCTGAGTTCGCTGAGGATGACACCGCGTCACACGAGTCGCCAGGGCTGAACTGCGTCGCCGAGGTTGCCAGAGCCGAAGCTACGATGCTGAAGAACTCCTTGGGGGAAGTAAAATCGCCTCCATACTTCTTCAGTTCAAGACCCAACTTGTGCGGTAGAAAAATTTTGAGGGAGAATGAGAATGTGAATCCTCACGATCAATTCTTCAATTTCGAAGGAATTGTAAAACAGATCAAGTGATTTCATGTTCATAACCGAGAATTTGATTTCAAGAGAAACCAGCCCACCACGGAAGAGAAGCGATCGAGCTTTTGAACACATGACCCAGCAGGTCCTGTGTGTTTCTACAAATAACAGTGTCTAAGTTCTCTCTTACAAATGAGTAATATGTAACAAATGTTACAAGAGAATCGGCCGTGACAAGAGCGTAAGAGACACTTATTTAGTACAACAAGAAATTAGGTCCAGCATGTGCACAAAACCGGAGTATATGCTGAAGAGTAAGCACCTCCTTGAAAGAACAACTCTAATCAACGTGACACAACCATATTTTCTCTTCATGAAGGCTATAAATAGGCCCAAGACATTAGATTCAAATTCACAAATCCACCAAGTACTCGGCCAGATGCTAGCTTAGCTTCCTTCTACCCGGAAAATGACAACAAAAGTTTCCCAACTTTTCTTATGCATTTTCCTCATCACATTAGCCTTCCCTCCCCCCTCTCATGCAAGGCCATCAAAACCCAAGGCTGAAAATCCAACATTCTTTGACTTTATTAAGCATTTGGAAGGATGCCACAAAGGCCAAACAGTAAAAGGCCTCAAACAACTCAAGACATATCTTGAGGCATTTGGTTATTTGAACTACTCCCCTGACCAAGCCCATGCCAACGATGACAATTTTGACGATGCCTTGGAGGCTGCCGTCAAAACATACCAGCTCAATTATCATCTGAAGACTACCGGAATTTTAGATGCCCAAACGGTGTCCAAAATGACCGCCCCTCGATGCGGGGTCCCTGACATTGTTAACGGCACCAATTGGATGCGAGCAGGCAAAAAAAAGCCCAATCACACCCATAACACTCTCCACACTGTCTCTCATTTCTCTTTCTTTCCCGGTAACTTGAAATGGCCCCCAACTAAGTACCAGCTCACTTATGGATTTCCTCCTGGAACCAACTCGGATGCCATGTCCGCCGTGGCCAGAGCATTCAACACATGGGCTTCCGAAACTCAATTTATATTCTCTGAGAGTCCAAACTTCGAGAGTGCGGATCTTAAAATCGGGTTCTACCGTGGTAACCATGGGGATGGGGCTCCATTCTATGGGGCTAATGGGGTCCTAGCCCATGCTTTTGCCCCAACTAACGGGAGATTTCACTACAACGCGGACCATTCGTTTTCCGTGGACCCGGTCGCGGGCTCGTTTCATCTGGAGACTGTGGCCTTGCATGAAATTGGGCACCTTCTTGGACTTGGACATAGCGAGGTCCAAGAGGCTATCATGTTCCCTAGCATTCCTGATGCAACAACCAAAGGTTTGAATGTCGATGATATACAAGGAATTAAGACTTTATATGGCCTTGAGGCGTGAAATTAAGAATACATTGGCTATGTTTTCAATAAATTGGTGATCTATGGACGCCATAAATATACGTGGAATTAACTACATTATAGTTATCCTCAAAATAAAGGAATAAAGATGGGGTATTTCTTGTTTGTGTTCTATGCATGGATGGTATGAACTGCCTAAACAAGAATTCTTAAGCAGCGAACTTTAGCGCCACGATTAGGTTGCGAACGAAGTGGTAGTCAAGTTCTATGTACTAAGTACGATTGTGTATTTTGCGTTAGATGTATCAATTGTTATCAAGAATATTATGTCCTGGTCTTATCGTCCTTCTTGTTCTTTTTTATTACTCAGTACTGTCCTTGCCAACTTGCTCGCATCTCGACTAAACTCGTTGTTCTAAGTCTTACTATCCCCCGTAGTATGTGTTTATTCCTACTAATTGAAGTAATACCGGGAGAGGATAATAGTGAACTTAACAATTTCTCTCCAATGAAAAAGCATTACATTAATTGGTGGATTAATAAAAATTCCTACCAAAAGAATCCGCCTTCTCTAACAACCACCCGAAAGCAGTTTTATCGTCCGAATGTGCCGACAGATTCTTATTAGTAACAACAAAGAATCTTTCTCAAAAACTAGCTATTGATTGTCAAGGTAGCAGTTAAGATGCGAATGCTTCATGCAATCCAAATCCGACTTCAAAGTAGCCTTTGCCCTATCCAAAATCGGTTAAGACCAGTAAAAATTGACCGAGAGAGTAAATAACTAAGATATCTGCCCCAATTGCCAATTTTTACTTGTTTGCCAAAATGGTAAGGAAAAAAAAAAAAAACCCCTTATACAGATCTGATCATTTTCTCTTTTTTTCAGTAACCCTTAAAAAATACATTGCATAACTACAAAACCCAAGAGTGAAAATCATTAAACGGGTTGGAGATGCCATGTCAACAATTTTTGGGACGAAATATAACAGCGGGGGTCTAAATTTGGGGATTTTGTTAATACAGGTGTTTAATTGAAATAGACTTAAGTTCAGGTGTCTAAATTTGGGGATTTTGTTAGTATATGTGTTTAATTGAAATAAATTTAAGTTCAGGTGTCTCTGTGACATTTGGTGCAAAGTTCAGGTGTCATTTTGAAATTTTCCCTAAAATAAATGCTGAATAAAAAAAGGGAAACAATCTTCCTAGAAGATGACTCCGAACAATCTCCCTACCCAAGCTTCATAGAGCCCATTTAGCGAGCCCAACGTGGAAGCCCAATGGCCCGATTGAAGGATTTATGACCGGCCCCTAATGACGCTTAGGCGTCCAGCTGGGTTCCACGTGGCATACTGATGTCACGTTTCGCACATGTGTGTTCGACCATGTGCAGATCAAAGGATTTATGACCGGCCCCTAATGACACTTAGGTGTTCAGTTGGGTTCCATGTGGCATCCTGATGTCACGTTTCGCACTTGTGTGTTCGACCATGTGCACATCGAACGTCATTTATGACTTCGCTTATTGGAAACGGTTACGGGTGACATCTCGGGACTCGTGCCTAGCATTGACGTACTTGAGGTGCAAGTACACTCACTCTATAAAACCTAAGGAATATACTTTATCTTTCTGTCTGAAAAAGGCATCGGAGTGCCCTCCGATTGGACGACACTAACCGATTCCTTATTTTGAAGGCTTGCTTAGAAAAGGAGGGAGCTATTCGAAGCAAGGTTGTCGATCTCATTCTGTACACTAAACGGTACCGCTAGCACAGATCTGTTGAATTGTTCGATTAGCTCAGTCCGAAGCCCGAGGTGCCCAATAGATGTATAGCCTACTCCTAAGGGGGTGTGGAAGGGATTCCGCTAAACGGCATATGAGTGGGGCAAACCGAAAGGGCATCAACTATCACACCAAGTACTCGCTTCCAGGTTAGAATCGAACCCTCATCTTTCATGTAAAACAGACGAGGAATTTCCAATGGGCTACAAGCCCGTTGGCTTTTTGGCTCTGCTTAATGATTGGATAATATTGGATTCAACGTGTCGAGCATGTAACCAGAATCTCTTGGGCAGCTGGGCTGAGGTTCTTCGAAGCGAAGATGAGTGAGGGGGCTCAGGCTGGGCTGGTTTCGATGGGCTAGAGTTGGGCTAACCCCAGCCGGGCGTTGCGTGCTCTAGGAAATTTCCAACTTTGTAGTGCTTTTACCTCAAAATGGTGATACCAATACGGTATTGGCAATACCAACTAGAGATTGAATTACCAATGAAGACGCTAAAAATATATTCATGACATGTCTTTCAATTTTGGTTATATCATGATTGCTTGATGTACCATTTTAAGGTATGATCGTCTCCCGATATGAACAATTTGATATATAAATATACAATATCACGGTTATATAGTTCCGTTAGAACTTCTTGAGTGAGTTACTTCATTTAAACCACAAATACATCTCTCCAACTGTCATTTCCTCTTTACACTGTATAGAAAATCTAGACTAATTCAAAAGTACCTTCATCTTCTATGCTTAATTCAAAGCTTAATTTGTTCCTACCCACACATATCGGCCACTCCCATCAAGACGCCGTAACAGTCCTCCTAGACGATCAAGCACAATACCCGCTCTTGATTGAGCGGGCCGGGTAATGCCTACACTTATGATCCATCCATTTCTATATGCTAGAATTAGGTTTGCACGGGACTGAGATTAGGGGGCTAATCGAGCCAAACAAGCCAAACACCGTATTGCTCAAATATGGCTCAACTCTTTATTACGCGTGTTCAAGCACTCGACTCAAACTCGAGAATTTTTCGAGACTACCTCCAATGAGGTAAGAAACACAAAGGCTGGACCACGTGATTCCGTGGCTCCGTAAGCTGTTCGACCGGGCATTGCGGCAGAAAGGCACCACAACATTGAAGTCAAGAGCCCGAGCACGTAGCACATGGTTTCATTCTCGTGCTCCCCAGTAATGTTACAAGTATCCGTCTCGAAGAATACACATCCAAATTTTATACACTTCTTGCCCTTCCACCAAAAAACAAGTCCGTATTATTAAAAATGAGATACTTTTGGGACCATTACGCCGCGCGCGATCCACCGCAACTCAGCCCAATGCATAATTTTTATTTAGAATCTCGAGTCCAATCGTTGCTACCAGATGGTTGGATCGATGCAGTCAAACAGGCTAGCTGATCGTATTATTTAATTTAGTGGTTCGAAGATTAGAATATTAGAAGTTGGTTGTCTTATTTTAGATACTAATTAATTACTCCCTAGTAGCGTTAGAGATAGGGTATTTTCTATTTTATAATAAAATGCAAAACATAGCTAATTAGAAAATTAAGTGTGATGTTGGATTTGAATTCGTGGCGCTTGGGTATGACGCACTGTACATTATTTTACTTCATTATTATTGAATAATTCTGCGCTCCTAAATCATCTAGAAGGTGGAGGGGATTAAAATACTACGACACCTTTGAAGGATCTGTGATCTGTCACCACCATACAACTGTCTTCAATACACACCTTTGGGTTGTCGGCACTGTGTTTGGCAGCGGTGCCGAGCGGCCGTGCATTTCGGCATGGACGATTTGGATCTGATCTAAGTGAATAAAGATTCAAGCCGTCAATTGTCGAGATGAACGGTCAGATTGGCCGCTCGACGGAGTGCTTGACGGCATCCCCGGGTTGTATTGCATACAATTTTCATTGGAACCATCGCCTTACGTGAGGTTGGGGTGTTTACACTAGAAATTAACTTATGCAGAATAATTTTTTGTTCAAACTTATTCAATTTTTTTTGGCATTTGTTAGTTTTACGCTAAACTTTTATGTGATATGAATGAATAAGGAAACGGAAAAGTAAAAAATTATAACTTTTACACAAGTATCTTGGATATTTCCCAAAATACTTGTGTAAAAGTATAATTTTTTACTTTTTCGATTCCTCTCGATCTTACTCACCCATATTTCTCAAAAATTTGGCATAAAATTAACAAACGCAAAAAAAAAAAAAAATGAATAAGGACAAAACCAAAAAACAGTATTACATAAATTAATCACTAGCTATTTTAAATGCTATCCCTGACTACAATATTGACGGAGGCGTTCGTTAGTACGGTTTATTTTTGTAAGCAAAATAAGTTTGTTTTGTGATTTCCGGTGGGTCGTTTGTATACTGTAGTTCCCTTAATAAGTTAATATTACTGATTTTTATTGTTATTTACTAAAAAATGTCGCCTATCCTCAAGGCCCGCCCGGTTTCTAAGAAAGGAAAGAAAAAGTGAGAAAATCTCTAGCCTTGGCATTGTTCATTGTTTATTTGTCAGAACCTCACTCGGACAAAGCGCAAACACAAGCGGGTTATAGAAGATAGTTATGACGACCCTCATACATATCGTATCCCTCACCGTCGTGTTTTTAATTCATTGATATCCATTTTAGGACAGAGTACTAAATATCACCAAACAAACGCAATGCAACATTCCTTTTTTTTTTTTTTTTCTTTCATTTAATTTACTGAAAACGCCATTTAACAAACACAAGCAAATTAAGGTACGCCATGATCACAAACTTTCCTATCTTACCTAGGCTAATAAAGTAATTTTCCAAAGTAAGGACAACTAGAGTACAAACAACGGAAAAGATCTAGGGTGTATCCGCTCACCTTTTGCCTACCACTTGGACAGAGACCGGTTTGGATACGGTTCAATTTACATCCATCCACGTACATACATCCTGCCAAGCATCATATGTAATTTATTGTCATCTCTCTCATTTGATTTTACAATACAATTCTGGTCATCCATCTCCTTCATCCACTTGTTTACAATAACCGGCCGTCCTGATCAACTTACGTGTGCACCAATTGATTATATATTCATGAAGTTAATAACCAGACAAGTCTCTAAAATGCCCCGATGCTGCCTGTAGAAATCGAACCTACATACTTAGGTATAAGTCTCCTTGCTACCATACTCCCACATGACTAACTCTTTAGAATTCCATCTCATGCAAATCCATATATGGAGCCAACAGATTCCTTACAAAAAAAGAAAAGAAGAGGAAGCAACAAATTGGATTGTGAAATGATTATTTGCAGAAGAGTTACACAGCTTTACTCCCGCAAGCAGGGAGACGGTTTTTGAGAATAAAACCCATTACCCAGCCGTGGCCAGAAGGTCACGGGTTAACCCGCTAATACGCTCTAAATTCGAAGGTCGAAGAAAGTCTCTGTACAAACCTAACATAGATGTCCCTAAAAAACTGTCCAATGTGGTTATGCCATCCAACATCAGCAGATAGCATGCCTATTAAAAATAAAAATAAAAATTCAGCGGATAGGGGACCCACATCTAATGCATGTTTCTTTATTACAGCTACTCAACCATTTGGTCCCAAGTATCGGACTTGAAGACTAATGGGAGAGGAGTAACTTTATGTTAACTACTCTAACCACTTAAACTTCCACCTCGGTGGTAATTAATCACGTCTAAACTTCTTGGATTTAAGACCTCACTTTTACAAAAACATACAACAACAATAACAAAATTCATCTAGTCTCCAATCAGTTTGGGTATGGACGGGGAGGGTTAAAGACATACTTATCTTTGACAATACTTGCACAAAATGACTATTTTCAGAATATCACAGTAGATCCCTATACCTCCAAGAATCGAGAAACTAAATGAATGTTTTTCTTAAACATACTCTCAAATCAAAGCCGAAAGTTATCAGAAAGAAGTAGTACAGACCCAGAGACCCAAATCAACTTTTGTACAAATTACGATGCTTCCTTCCATGGTAACAATTTTGAACGAGTCTTAAAATGTGAGTATGGATGAAAATGTGATCCATATTGCGAATTGAACATTTAATAAGTCACTTGAGCTGGAATTTACTGTGATTGAGAGTTCTCTCCCCTTGCCACAAATAGAATTTTAATAGGTCAGGTGGACGTGATTGTTACAACCGAAGGCACGGGTGGAGGAATAACTCTCGAGAGAGAGGGAGAGAGAGACCCCAAAACATATCTAGAAGATTTTTAGAGGAAGTGACCAAATTAGAGGTTGGAGATACTCTAAATGCAACAATCAATATCAGGGATTCAATCAATAAGGCGAAACAAGACAAACAGAGAAAGAGAACGTTGTGGTGAGAAGCTTTAACACAATTGATAAGTAGACACCTACTAACCACAACTCGATCACATTTTCCTCACATATGTAAGGGCCAGACTTATGTGAGAGGAGTGTGGTTAAGGTGTAGTTGGTAGGTGTGTATATTAGTATGTAACATTCTTGGGAATTTAATTGTGAATAACTTATTCACTGAGGAGCTATGAATAACATTTTAAGAACTTCAATCTCATGCATCCAAAAGTATTTTAGATGATTTGGATTAAAAACAAACTAAAACTGGTACTCCCTCCGTCCCTTAATTAGAGTCCAGTATTTCATTTTGGGCTATCTCTTAATAAGTGTCCATTTTGTAAAGTTAGTGGGTAAAAGTTGGTGTATTGTCTATTTTGTTTCTAAAAGTAGATTTCATTTTGAAAAATTAGTGAGTAAAAGCGTAATGACTATGGGTAAATATGAAAAGTTGAGGAAAAAGTTGATGTGAAAGATATAATAATGATATCTTTTTAATAAGTTGAAGTTACGAAGCATGACACTTAAAAAAGAACGGAGAAAGTAAAAGATATTTATTACCACTCAAAATTTAAAAACATATCTTAACCATTAATTGGCAAGACAAACGCGAATAGTTATTCTCAAATTTCATTATGCGGGTATCTATTGTACATAGTCAACGCAGACACAAATAAACCCCACGGAAATGACAGTAATCAAAGCCCATTAAATAGCACTCTAAGAGGAGGAATCAACAGAGAGAGAGAGAGAGGGAGAGAGAGATGGCTGCTTCTCCACGTTCTTCCAGACCTCACATAGTTCTCTTTCCATTCATGTCCAAAGGCCACACCATCCCACTTCTCCACCTCGCCCGACTCCTCCTCCATCGCAACACCACCGTCACCATTTTCACCACCCCAGCAAACAAGCCCTTCATCTCTGACTCGCTCTCTGACACAGATGCCTCCATCGTCGAGCTTCCTTTCCCACAGAATATCGACGGAGTACCTGCCGGAGTAGAGAGCACCGACAAGCTCCCTTCGATGTCCCTCTTCGTCCCCTTCGCAAACGCTACAAAACTCATGCAACCCAACTTCGAACGATCACTTGAGACTCTCCCCAATGTCATTTGCATCATATCCGACGGATTCCTCGGGTGGACCCAGCAATCCGCGGCTGACTTCGGAATCCCGCGGCTTGTCTTTTACGGATGGAACAACTATTCACAGACCATATGCAGATCCATTTTGGCGAACAGTCTTCTTTCGGGACCCGAGTTAGACGATGAGCCGATTGTCGTGACCGACTTCCCATGGATCAAGCTCACCAGGAGCGACTTTGATGAACCCTTCAATTCACGTGAACCGAAGGGCCCTCACTTGGACTTCATCATAGAGCAAGCCATCGCGACGTCGAAAAGCTATGGTCAAGTTATGAATAGCTTCTATGAGCTCGAGGCGTTATATGTGGAGTATTGGAACCGTACTTGGGAACCCAAGGTGTGGTGTATCGGGCCCTTTTGCTTAGCAGAATCGGCAAAATCTGATCTTCAGCACCATCGGAAGCCCACTTGGTTACAATGGCTCGACAAACAACTAGCCCAAGGGAGTTCTGTTCTCTATGTTGCATTTGGGTCTCAAGCAGAGATATCTTCTCAACAGTTGCGGGAAATAGTGGTTGGTTTGGAGGCATCAAAAGTGAATTTCTTTTGGGTGACGAGGAAGAGTGAATCGGAACTTGACGATGGGTTTGAAGAGAGAGTGAAGGAAAGAGGGCTGGTGGTGAGAGAATGGGTTGACCAGAGGGCGATCCTCGGACACAAAAGCGTAAGGGGGTTTTTGAGTCATTGTGGCTGGAACTCTGTATTGGAAAGCGTATGTGCCAAAGTTCCGATTTTGGCTTGGCCGATGATGGCGGAGCAGCACCTGAATGCACAGATGGTTGTGGAAGAAATGAAGGTGGGCCTGAGAGTTGAAACAAGCAATGGGTTGGTGAAAGGTTTTGTGAAGTCGGAGGGCTTGGAGAGGATGGTGAGAGAGCTTATGGAGGGCGAGACCGGGAAGGAGGCGAGGAAGAAGGTGAAGGAGTTAGGAGAGGCGGCGGAGAAGGCCGTGGAGGAGGGAGGCTCATCTTGGCATACCTTGAACCAACTCATTGACGAGTTACAAGCCCTTAGAAGTGATGCTTAGAAGTTGTTTGCCCTATTACCTATTACTCCTTCCATCCTATTTTATTTGTCCTTTTTCAATATTCGTATCAGTTTTTAATCGCTTATATTTTTCAATATGAATCTCCAAAAATATGTAATATGAATCTTGTTTGATAGTTCTCAATTTAATCAATAATACAAAATTTTCCAAATTATGGAAAACATTATAGAATGAGAGATACAAGTGTTTAGAGAACAACACAAATAACGAAAATGGACAAATAAAATGGAACAGATGGAGTACAACATTATTGTGCTTCCTATCGAATAATCTGCACTCATTAATCACCTCGAAGGGGGAGGGATTGAGATATAGTTGAAATAGAAAATAAATAATCCTAATTAAGAATGGCAACAAACGACACCTTTTAAAGGATTCATCGGTGCACAGTAATTATCCGCGATCAATCGTCTTTTACTTGCTCTTTTGGACATAAGTTGTCAACGTTTTTAACTTAGGGTGCTCGTCACACTTGGTTGGTCTTGGCACGAATTTGTGCAAAAGAAATGGTTGGTAGTACGTAGTAGAACCACCTGCAGCAGCATATCTCCTTCATGTTCATTGCGAACACTTTTCCATTGGAACTGTTGACTTATATCCTCCATAGCCAGTGCATCTCGCTGATTTCTCATTGCTAACTACGTGATCGATGGATGTGTTTGTGTTCTTGGTCCTTTATATCTGTTATGAAAGGTTTGTTTTGCAATTTTGTTAATGCATTAGCTGCTTAACCCATGGTATTAGTTTCGGTATTAACTATTATTGAACTAATGGTTTGTCGAGTATTCTTTAGTGCCCCATGTTGGCTGTGTAAGCTTAATTAAGAGAGACGAGGAGCAAGATGAGAGAGTGATGGGAGAGCCGAAAGGTGGGCCATTGTGTACGTTGTTTGGCCTAAGGACATTAATGGAATTAAGATGGGAGTTAAGAGAACGTACAGGGTCAGTCACAACTAGAAGAAATTTTTCAGTGCCGGGTGGGCACGGGACACGTGGTGCCCGTGCCCGATCTCGGCCGTCCATTGAAGTTTTGGACGGTTCAGATCTGTTCGGCTGCCGAGAGATATTTTAGTCATTTCACACTTTAAAATAGCCGAACAGACTTGGGCCGTCCAAAATTTCATTGGACGGCCGAGATGGTGCCGGGCACCACGAGTCCCGTGCCCACCCGGCACTGAAAAATTTCTCCACAACTAGGCATTCGGTGAGGTAATGCAGCAGTTGGGAGTTCAAAAATACTACTCATACAACCATTCAAACACAATACTAAACACAATTTTTCAGATACATGTGGGCTCCACACACTCTACATACACTACTATATGTGGGCTCTATATCTATGTGAGAGTTGTTGTATTTGAATGGTTGTGTGAGTAGCATTGTTGTTGGGAGTTAGGCTGAAGTGTGGATCTGGTTTAGTTTGTGCATGTATAAAATAGTCTGGGAGAATCGCCACTTAGTATTCTAAACCACTTTACAACCATACGTTTTTGTGGAGTCTATATACTTAGTGGTAGACTCTATAGGAATGTGTGGTTCCGACGGTCCGGATACAAAGGTACCGAACGGATTTTAAAAAAAAAAGGAAAAGGAAAATGAATAGGTTGTTTCGATCTGGTTTGTCGATTGCTCGGCTTGGACGACTCGGATGCGTTGCACATGTACCACGTGGTACCCGATTTACAACCAAAAATTCCTTGAAAGGAAGAGAAAGCCGAGAGAGAACAGACGGCAGAAAAGCCCGAGGGGCGTTTTGGCAGATAAAAATTAAAAGAGACGGCAGAAAACGTGGGAATCCCTGAAACCCCCACCATGAGTGATATTTTGTATCTTGAGTGTTTTGAGTTAAATTTTTTTTTTGTTATTGCTGTCATGTTGTGTCTCTCTATTTTCTCCGCTTATACCCTCAATAATTGAGGACTATATGAATTCTGGTGGTGGTGTTGTTGCCTCTCTATTATTTTCCATCGTATTGGAATTACCACCAAAAAAAAAAAAGCGAGGAACCCATATCTTAAACTTTTCCGTGAGTTATTCTACCTCAAAAGCCAAAACTTGTCTTGCAAAACATACTCGATTGTTGCAAGAATCTTTATTTTTCGAACTAGTTTTATACCGTATAAGATTAAAGTTCAACGCGTAAATCTGTCCACACAGATAATCTGTGCATAGATTGTGCACAGAGTTTGTTGTGGGGCCCACCATGGGTCCCACACAAACAATCCGAGCCGTTCATTAAATGTAAAGCATTTTTTTAAAGGTTCCTGTAAAAAATTAGCTCAATCCAATACCTATAAGTGCTTGATCTAATCATCTAGTAACTTTTAATTACCCAAAAATTTAAATAAAAATTTAGATGATTGAATCGAGCACCTATATATAGATTGAGCTAATTTTTTACAGAGACCTTTCAAAAAATATTTTACATTTAATGAACGGTTCAGATTATTTGTGTAGGACCTGTGGTGAGCCTCATAACAAAATCTTTGAACAATCTGTGCACAGATTTATGTGTGGTTAGCAGGGTTCACTTCACCACACTAAACAAATTTTTCTGGCAAACAATCCTACACCAATTAAATTCTCTTAAACTCAACGGAACATATACAGAAGAATCGAAGTCAAGTCCTCCGTAGTTGAGATGCTAACTATCACCAAACAAACGCCACTAATAAATTGCAGGGAAATCACTTCTGTAAGGGTCATCATTTAGCCCGAAGGCCCGCGGCCCGTCGGGCTCATCGGACTTTTACCCGGTCCGAGCCTGTGAAACGGGTGGGCCGCCCCGACTCGTAATTTGTAATGGGCAGACTTGGGCTTATGAATTTTTTTACTCGGCCCGTGAGCCTGCTCGGTAACCCGCCCAATAGCCCGCCCACGGGCCCACCCATTAGCCCAAAATCCCACAAAATCCTCTTTTTTTCCCTTGCCCAAGGAAATTTAAATCCGTCCGATTTTTGGCCAGCTAGCCCGTCAATTGGGCTAGGCCGTGAGCCGGACTTGGACTTCTATTTATGGTAGGTAGCCCGGCTCGCAAAAAAGTAAAAGCCCGGTCGTCCCGGTCCATGGCACGGGTTTGGATAGTGACTAGGCGGGTTGGGCCGGCCCAACTTGGCCCAATGATGACCCTTACTTCTAGGCCGACCCGGCCCGATAATGACCCTTACTTCTGAGTATCACCTTGGAGACCTTTCTCTAATTCTAGAATTCCCTTTTGCCTTCTTTTTTTCTTTTTTATACTGAAAACACCATTTAACAAAACACTTGCAAATTAAGGTACCCATGATCACGAACCTTCCTCATCTTGCCAAGGCAAATGTATGACTTTCAAAAGGAAAAGAAAAAAACCAAAAAAAAAACAGAGGAACGTGTAAAATACTGTAATTCTTCGGAGCAGACACGAGTAAGGTGCCAGAAACATAAAAGATCAAGGTGGGATCTCTTCTCCTTTTGCCTACCACTTTGGACAGAGGCCTGTTTGGACCACAGGACATAGACCTGTTCGGATCGACACGGCTCAATTTACATCCATCCATGTTTATTCCATCCTGCTAAGCATCATATAGGCTATAGCTGTCCGAAAACTATGATACCGGATAATATCTTATGATTCGTATTGTCTCTTTCCAAAAACGATACATATTTCATCCTTTTATATTGTTGTTCATAGAAATCCTACGATAACAAAGAGCCCTACGACATATTCTCGTATTCTGATTCGTACGGATCCTAAGATTATTTAATGAGAAAATATATCTCTCTCTATGTGAAGTTGCTATGTATTATTAAATTGTATAGCTTATACTTAAAAATAAAATTTCTTGTTTTTTTAAAGTGCATTATCTAATTTTATGAACATGCTTCTCTCTGTCATTTATTTGCTATGTGGAGTCTACTGTGATTCTAATTTAAATAAACTTGTCATTTGTAAATATTTTAAATATCAGTCATAAAACAATTTCTTACAAATGTTTCTGTGAACATGGAATTTTTCAACATAATGTATTCTCATGTGCATGTCATATCAAAATTTAAAATGCTCAAATTACAGGGAAGAGTAACAAAAGGGGTGTGATACTAAATGATGGATTAAGGCCATGTTCTGCCATGGTTCTCATTTTTTAAGTACCCTTTGTCTTTTTTTAAAAATCGAGTGTAATTCTGCGTGTCACTTTCAATTGTCTATATCTCTTAATATATATTACTAAAAATATGCAATATGAATTTTGTTCATAGATCTTAATTGTTTTCATAAGATAATGATTTTAAAAACATAAAACATACTATACGTTGAAAGATATAAGCCATTGAAAATGACACGCAGAACTATAGTGAAAATACTTTAAAAAGGGATAGAGGGAGTACTTATTTTTCGCTTTATGAGATATGTTATTCTCTCACAGTACATCACATTGTCTGAGGGGATAAAGTGTAAGACTTTTTAAATGAAGGGGTAAAGTAGAAAAGGATGATAGTTTAAGAAGATAATTTCTAATTAACCCAAGAACTTGTCTTTCTTATAAAACTCCTTCTTTTTGAATCCTTAGTTGAAGATGCTCTTATTAGTTACAGCAACCTTTTAATACTAGCTTTTGTTAACATATCTTACGATTACACAATTCCCATCTTGATATTATTCATCACATGAAAAAACGATACCAATGCGCATTCCATTTCAAAAGACTGCTAAGCATCGCATGTCCTTTATTCTCTCGTTAATATCTCATTTGATTTTATAACAAAATGTAGGTCACCCATCTATTATTGCGAAGCGTCAATAATTGTGATAACTAATTTCCGTTTGACTGGAAAAAAAAATATAATTGTGATAACTTAAGTGCTAATTAACCCTCTAATACTAAAATACAAATATATGACGAAAACCTGATTAGCAACGGATTAAAATAAAAAATAAATTCGAAGGTTGAATCAAGCCGTCCAACAGCAGCAGCTAGCAGACCCATATCTAGTTGATGTTTCTCCTCCAACTTCTTGGGGAATTAATCCTATTAAAGACGTTAGGTGGAGAACTTTTTTTTTAATTGAATGATTAATTAATTTGGTATTAGATGAAGTTACGCTCATTTCGATTAATTATGGGGGACAAATCACACCATCCTCTAGCGGGGCCTTTTAAAGTCAAATCAAAACTTTGTATCAACTGATCTCAAAGGTGGAATGTGGGCACTTAGGAATAACACGCTCCGTACTCCAGTTCTATGTACTCGTAACTCGACCAAAAGAAAACGAGTTTTTTTTTTAGGTGAGTAAAGATGTTGGGGCGGCAAGTGACGGGCCCAACGAAAAATAAATTTTTCAAAAAAAAAAAAAACAAGGTTAAAGTCAAGCAATTAATGCAGGTGATCCAAAACAGACAGGCGCAAAAACTGTGTCCGTGTGAAGAAACCGATGCAGGGCTTCTATTGTAGCCAGTCAATGAACCGGCAAATGAACCAAGGAGAGAGAGAGAGAGAGAGAGAGAGAGAGAGATGGCCCCCAACGATCCCTTTCTTACTTTTGGAGAGAAAGAGAGCTGTTTCGTTTTCTTTCTTAAATAAGTATTTAAAAAATAATAATTTATTTTTAAGATTAAAAATAATCGATTTATAAAAATAATTTTTAAATTTTTTTAAAGGAGTTGATAGATCTGATCGAAATTTATCAAACAGTATTCATATTGTATATTTTTTTTGATATCGGTAAGCCTACTATTTTATAACTTAAAAATTACAGTACAAATATGTACTTATTTTTAAGGACCAAAAGCAGAACGGGGCCAAAGTGACGTTGGAGGTATTCTCTATCATTTTTTTTTATTAGCAAAAATAAATTTCATTAACTCATAACACGAAGTATATTAGATAATAAGGGGTTTGGGTGCATCGACCTGACCACTCAAGACTATCTTCTCCTAACTATACGGAGAAAACTGATTTAAGCCTAACAAGTTGAGACCGAGGAGAAAAATCCTAAAAAAAAACCCAACGGTTGGTAAGGAACCAACCAACGTACCCAAAACAAAACCTAAAAACCACACCAGCCCACCGGACTACCACCGCTGCCACCATAGCTCCCAAAATCACAGGTAAGCAGCTGCACCCAAACTCCAGCCACCCACCACCATCCAAACGCCCACAACCACTACTCACCTCCATCAGCAGCCACCAAAACCGATAATCAGCTATGCACGCTCGCACCCACCATCCATCGGTACCAGAGCAAAAAGAACAGAGCAGATGGCATCGCCGGAGGGGAGGACTATTCTCTACCAATTAAGACAAGTGAACCAATCAATAAGGCTATGGCCATTGTGTTCGTCCTTGCCTGCTTGCTTGCTTGCTTAGTCAATGGACATGGGCGTTGCAAAAGAAATGCCTTTTCAAAAAAAATATAAAACCATAGACCAATCGAACGAAAGAGACCGTAGTGGTGAGAAACCCGTGCGGTCTTCTATTGTAACCGAAAGTCTACGCCCATCCCCTCTTTTTTCGCTCCTTCCATCGCACTCAATTTTACCATTCAAAAGTGTTTTTAACGGTTCAGATTTTAAATTTTTTTTTCAGAGAATAAATTTTTTTTTAAAATTCAAACCATTAATTAACAAGACTGACTGTGAGATGGAAAGAGTGGTGAAAGAAAGCGGTAAAACCATACGGTTGGCCACCTAATTAGTCCACGCACTTAGCATTTCTCAACTAAGAGTATCCACAATGCTATAATCAAAAATTGATAATCAAAAATTGCCACATCAGCTTTTGATTATTCATTTAAGAGATTGTTAAGGTTAGCAATGTAGATGTCTACAATGGCATAATTAAAATTGGATAACCAAAACTTGTCACATCTTCTTTTCAAAGTACAAAAAATTAAAAACTGTGAACAGTAGAAAATAGTTTTCCTAAAAATTGTTTTGAAACTAATAAAAACTATTTACTAGAAATAGAAAATAGTTTTGAAACTTTTTTTTAAAAAAACTATTTTTAAAAACTGTTTTCTAAATAAAAAGAATTAGTAAAATTTTTATTTTCAAAGATATTGTTCAAAAAGAAAGTGAGAGATGAAAATGGGAGAGAGATAGAACATTTTTGTGTAATGATTGGTGTATTTAATTGAGAATATGTAAGGTCTATTAAATTTGGTTATTGTCAAAATGTTGTTAGTTTTGGTTATCCAAAGTCTAAAATTTGATTATTTCTAGGGAGGTTGTTAAGTTTGATTATAGCATTGTAAGCCATATTTTACACAAATATTGTCAACTTTAAAAACATTTTACTTTTGATTATAGTATTGTGGATACTCTAATAAACCTCACAGGAATGACAGGAATTGAAAACTATTAAATATAGCACTCAAAAGGAGGAATCAGCTGAGAGAGAGAGAGAGAGAGAGAGAGAGAGAGAGAGAGAGAGAGAGAGAGAGAGAGAGAGATGATTAATGGCTGGATGCAATCAAGCAAGCTAACTAAAAACTTTGGTCCGTTGCTCTCTTTCACATTTATTTAATTTGGTGGTAAGAATAAAGAAAGTCAGAAGTTTGTTGGCTTGGATGATTAATGGTAACATTATTTTGCTTCCTATTCAATAATCCCTGCTCATGAAACATTTAGAAGGGTTAACAATCGCAAAACCGCCGCTTAAGGATCCGTCACCAATCTTTAAGAAAATCGAATTCAAGACATTGTGGTACTACTACTTCCGTCTCAAATTGTTGTTCCTTTTTGACCAATCGTGTCAATATTCGAGTTTGAATAACATAATGATTAGTATGTTACAATATTTTTTAGATTTTTTATTATTATGTTCCATGTTTAGTTAATCTTCATGTTTCCTAGTTAGTTTATGTTTTCTAGTTAGGCATGTTATCCTAATTTTTGATATTTCTTATTCACCCTTTGCAACCTATCTATATAATATGAAGTAGCGGTTTTTGAATTTTCTATATTTTGGACCATCGAATTTGTGCATAATTTTTCTATAGTTGAGATTTATGAGTAGTAAGCCTAGAAATATACTTGAAAAGAATGAATATTTAGAAGAAAGATGAAAGAAAAATAAAAATTAATATTTTCTAATCTTATTCTGATTCGTTATTTTTAAATTTTCCTTACTTTCTTAATAGTTATTAGTAAAAAAATCGATTATTGTGATCTAGGGCTATCTCTCTCCCTCCCTCACATGTTAATTCCAAAATGGATTTTAATTTTGAATTCAAAATTGCTTTCTCTCTCACATATACGTTTAGCTCTCCCTCCCTCCCTTCCTCGCTCCCCCACCCCGCTTTATATATATATATATATATATATATATATATATATATATGGGCCCTATCATTTTATGAAATGTATTCAGATTGTCAAATGTTTTGTTGGTTGAGTGATTGAGGGGAACAAACTAATTAATTATATATTTGGTTATTTGATTCATTGCAATATGTTGGTGGCAACAAATGTATTGATTTTTGTTGCATCTTAATTCTAAGTCATAGTTTTATCTTTGCCTTATTGGGTTGAAAGCCAACGAAAATATACATGTGCCTGTGTTTTCGCATTGGAATTAATTTTATTATTTAACTTAATTTTCTATAGTATATAACGCAAGGGTATAGGGTCCATTCATACTTAATAAAAGACAAATTGTTGTAATATTGGATGATTACTTTGATCCAATAATTTAGGTTCATTTTCATCCTTTCAGTAAAGTGCTTACACTTTTTGCACATATTACACAATTGCTATGTGGATTTATTACTCCTAACAACTATACATTAATCCCTCTATGATTTTTTCAAAAAGAGATCTAGAGAGAGAGAGAGAGAGAGAGAGAAGAATACCAAAACTTTTCAAATTATGTGCTAACATTCTGGAAACACAAAAAAAGACACTCCATCTCAATCATTGAAGTCAATGACTAAGATGAAAAGTTCACAAAGAATTACTATTGGCCACCAAAAATTACTAGCCACAAAGAATTACATTTAGCCGCAATGAAGAATTACTTGTGGCCGCAATGTATTATTCGTGGCCCAGAATTACTTTTAGCCCCATCGAATTTCATTTGGCCGCATTTAATTGCACTTGACAATATCGAATTGCATTTGGCCGTATCGAATTACTTTTGACCGCATCAAATTGTACTTGGCCGCATCAAATTACTTTTGGCCGCATAGAATATCACTTGGCCTCTATGAATTGCACTTGGCCGCATCGAATTGCACTTGGCCGCGAAGAATTACTCATGGCCACGAAGAATTACTCTTGGCCGCTATGAATTACACTTGGCCGCATCGAATTGCTATTGGTCGCTACGATTTACTTTTGGCCGCATTGAATTGCTTTTAGCCGCATTGAATTGCACTTGGCCGCACTGAATTCCTTGATGGTTTTGCAATTCTTTGTGGCCAAGTGCAATTTGATACGGCTAAGAGCAATTCTTTGCGGCCATGAGTAATTCTTTGGGGCTATGAGTAGTTCAATGTGGCCAAGAGCAATTCTTTGCAGCTATGAGTAATTCTTTGTGGCCAAGAGCAATTCTTTGCGGCCAAGAGCAATTCTTTGCGACCTTGAGTAATTCTTTGTGGCTAGTAGTATTTTTTTTAGGCCAATAGTAATTCTTCACGTTAGTTTCTTTTTAACTATTGTAATAGGTAAGAGAACAAAATTGTTGTTTACAACTTGAGCAGTTGGTTTAGATGATTTGGAGTTTCATGATCGGTCTGGGATTGAAGATTGCAGGGTTTTTGTTAGAGCCTTTTAGACTATATTTAGAAAGCATTGCGTTGTGCCTTTAGGCGAGTAGAGAAATCCTGTAATGTAAGGTCCTGCAAGGCACTCTGTAGGGCGCATATAGGCCATTGATCTTGATAATGAATGGTTAGATATAATCTGAGCTTCTAGAAATCCTATCCGTCCATTGTTTAGATGAAAATCTGAGCCGTCCATTGCCGAAATGAACGGCTGGATTGGCCACACTATACGTGTAGTGCGGGAGGTGCACTACAACACCTCTGGGTCCCCTTTAGGCACATGCAATTACTAGTATAATTACATGCTAGGACAATGTTTTAATACGAGGTAGGAAAATTGGGTTATAGGACAATTCACTTCTCTAGTAATATTTGGATCCACATATGTGCATTAATGAATGTTTGCATAAATGTTTGTTTCGAACTTTGTACGCCATTTAAAATTTTTGATTAGATCTTTAAAACGATGTAAGATCATCTCCAAGGGAAGTATTGAAGCCAAAATCAAACTAGAGTTGAAGAGCTTGTTACACTAATTAATTTGGTATAGTTCTCTCACTCTTCAAGTTTGAAGTAATATATAAATGACTCTTCAAAGTTGCAACTAAAAAAGTCGTGTTTTCAGAATGGTGAATAAATTCATTTATTTGGTATTTGGCAAAATAGGCTCTTCAAAGTTGCAACTAAAAAAGTCGTGTTTTCAGAATGGTGAATAAATTCATTTATTTGGTATTTGGCAAAATAGGCTCTTCAAAGTTGCAACTAAAAAAGTCTTGTTTTCAATGTCAATAAATTCATTTATTTGGCAAAATAGGTCCTTAAAAGGTAAAAGAGTCATAAAAAAACCTTAAAACTTAAAAGTCCTATAGAGTGCACTTTTTTCAAATGACTCTTCAACTTGTTACATGTTTCACCAAAGTTATACATGTTATAGAAATTTGCCACTATTCTTGAGAGTATATTATTTTTTCATCCAATTGCGGTGTGACTAATAAATAACCAAAAACATGGACGAAAGGAGTAGAATCACCAAACAAAAGACAGTGAGTTTGGCCTAACTTTCAAGCGACTTTTTAGCACACGGTCTTTCTGATTATTTTATTTTAATTTTTATAAAATTCAGGTCATATGTTTGCAACACTTTTTTTTTTTGGTCTCGATGAGAAAAATTCTATAAGTATAAAAACATACATTAAAATTGAAAAAAAATTCATATAAGATGCGGAAAAGACCAAAACTCGGAAAAGTCACATTTCAGCCGTTGTATAATTTTCTAATCGAGATCATGGAGAAGCGTGAACCATTTTGCGATAACTTTACTAACTAAATTTAACGAAATCGTGAAAACAAAAACTGGTATGGATTAAAAAAATCTCTAAGATAGAGTGATTTTTCAGTGCCGAGCGGGTATATCCTACGTGGTACCTGCTAGGTGCATCCGAGCCGTCTGATACACTTTTGGATGGTTCGGATTAAAATCCTCTCTCTCCTCTCACCCAACACTTTCTTTCTTCTTTTTCTCTCTCCAAATCTAAGCCGTTCAAACACGCAATGGACGGCTTGGATGTGCAAGCGGGCATCACGTAGTACCCGCTTGGCATGAAAATTTTTCCCTAAGGTAGACTGTGGAATTAAGCAACCTACCCAATATATACCGAAATAATGGTCCAATATTTTTCCCATCTAACATCAGCAAAGAGCAGACCCGTATCTACGAACTCGATATCGGGTATCGACTCCTATTCTACAAATTATGTGTGAGGTCTATTTTGGGACTCCATGTAAATGATCCGAGTCCTTCATTGATTTTGTAATAATTTTTTAAGCTGAGTCATCTATATTACTTCCTCTGTCCCGACTTATTTGTTTCCTTTTTTACTTTTTAAGAGCGTTTGACTTCTAAAAAAATTGTCTATAATTTTCAATTTGTAATATTTTTAATATGCAATATGGATCTTGTTTGGTAAATCTCAATTAACTTTATTATACAAAATTTTCAAAATCATAAAAAATATTATAAAATGTAAGATATAAGTATATTTTTGAAAGATACAAATTTCGACAATTGGAAAAACAAATTGGGATGGAGGGAGTATAAACCATAGCGATTTTCTTTAAAAATGTCTAGGCATATAAACAAAGTAGCATCTATAGTCATTCGACTGTACTTTCTGATAAAGTTATAGCCATCAGATTGAATGAATATTTCTTATTATATACACCTACACTAATGTAAAAAAAGAAGTTACACATTTCCTTGATAGAGAAATATACACCCCTTTCTTTTTCAATTGATTTCTCAAAAGTTAATTTCCTTAATTCAGTTAAAAAAAGGAAAAACTCATTTTTGGAATCACACATGAAAAGGAAAAGACCCTTTTTATAAGAATACATACAATTCTTCTACGTGTTTCTTCGGAAAAATAACTGAACTGTTTTGAGTTTTTTTTTTTTGAATAATTAATATTGATGAGT
Organism: Rhododendron simsii; assembly: GCA_014282245.1. Taxonomy (NCBI): domain Eukaryota; kingdom Viridiplantae; phylum Streptophyta; class Magnoliopsida; order Ericales; family Ericaceae; genus Rhododendron; species Rhododendron simsii. The sequence continues at coordinate 5,988,251 of CM024960.1, forward strand.
GAAGAAGGATGCTATGTTGAGTTTTTTTTGCCTTTGCGTTAAAGAGGTTAGAGGGATATTCAAGAATAATTTTTTGACTATCGATTCAGAACCGTGCTTTTAGACACGGGCATGTGCTATTGTTGTACAACAATAAGCTCTATCAAATTAGTAGTATATGTATGCATACGTACTTGATCCAATCTATTAATTTTTTATTCTGAATTCAAAATCATGGATTCTGGATCAATTTTCCCCTATGTATTAATTTATTACTCCCTCTGTCCGGATTTAATAGCCATTTTTTAGAGTTTGTGTTATTTTCTAATCGATTATATCTTTCAATTTATATTAGTTTACGTGATTTAGAAAACATTGTATTACAGAACTAATCGAGATCTATCAAACAAAATCTATATTTGATATGAAATTCATTACGAATTCAAAAGAAAAACTCATTTTTTAGCCAATTAAAATAGAATTATAGATAATTAAATCTAGACGGAGGGAGAATTTATTAAGAGACACCTATAGGTGAGCAGGTACTCGATGCTTCTAGATGACTTTTGAGCGGCAATACTTTGTTCGCATATAAATAACCGTAGCTGTTTTTAACTTTTCTCTCTTTAATACTACTAGTATTCGAATGGGGTGGTTGGCCATGGTTGTTACGACCAAAGCCAAACCAAACGTGGAGGGGAGCGAGAAAGAAGTTGATTTCGGATTCTGCTTTAATTTGGAGAGGCACAATTTAAAGAAAACAGAGTCAAAGCCACATTTCTTGAACACTTCGGACAAAAGAAAGAAGAAAGTGTCAAAGCAATCCAATCAAGACAAACAAAAAAAACCCACTTGATATATACTTTAGGAATCACCTTCTCAAGAACACACACACACACACACACACACACAGAGAGAGAGAGAGAGAGAGAGAGAGAGAGAGAGAGAGAGAGAGAGAGAGAGAGAGAGAGAGAGATGGCTGCTTCTCCGTCTTCTTCCAGACCTCACATAGTTCTCTTCCCATTCATGTCTAAAGGCCACACCATCCCGCTCCTCCACCTCGCCCGGATCCTCCTCCATCGCAACACCACCGTCACCATTTTCACCACCCCAGCAAACAAGCCCTTCATCTCTGACTCGCTCTCCGCCACAGATGCCTCCATCGTCGAGCTTCCCTTCCCGCAGAACATAGACGGAGTCCGTGCCGGGGTGGAGAGCACCGACAAGCTCCCTTCCATGTCACTCTTCCCCCACTTCGCTGCCGCCACCAAACTCATGCAACCCAACTTCGAACAATCGCTTGAGACTCTCCCCAACGTCACTTGCATCATATCCGACGGTTTCTTGGGGTGGACCCTAGAATCTGCGACTAAATTTGGAATCCCGCGCCTCGTTTACTATGGCATGAGCAACTACTCAAATGCCGTGGTCATGAGTGCCGTTATAAAGAACAATCTGCTTTCAGGATCCGAGTTGGACGATGAGCCATTCGCGGTGACAGATTTCCCGTGGATCAGGCTCACGAGGAACGACTTCGACGAGCCCTTCAATTCGCGTGAACCAGAGGGCCCTCACATCGACTTCATCATTGAGCAAGTCAATGCGACGTCGAATAGCTACGGTCTAGTCACCAACAGCTTCTATGAACTCGAGGCATTATTTGTAGAATACTGGAACCGTGAGTCTAAGCCCAAGTCGTGGTGTATAGGACCCTTATGTTTGGCTGAACCGCTGACGACGAAGACTGAACCCCGGTCACACAAGAAGCCCGCTTGGCTACAATGGCTCGACCAGAAACTAGCCCAGGATAGTTCAGTTCTCTACGTCGCCTTTGGGTCTCAGACTGAGATATCTTGTCAACAGCTGCGTGAAATAGAAGTAGGTTTGGAGAAATCGAAAGTGAACTTTCTGTGGGTGACGAGGACGAGTGAATCGGAACTTGACGTTCGGTTTCAAGAGAGAGTGAAGGGGAGAGGGTTGGTGGTGAGGGATTGGGTTGATCAGAGGGCTATTCTAAGACACGAGAGTGTCCGAGGGTTTCTGAGTCATTGTGGTTGGAACTCGGTGTTGGAGAGCGTATGCGCCAAGGTTCCGATTCTGGCTTGGCCGATGATGGCGGAGCAGCACATTAACGCGCGAATGGTGGTGGAGGAGATCAAGGTGGGGTTGAGGGTTGAAACAAGCAATGGGTCGGTGAGGGGTTTTGTGAAGTCGGAGGGCTTGGGGAAGATGGTGAGAGAGCTGATGGAGGGTGAGATGGGGAAGGAGGTAAGGAAGAAGGTGAAGGAGTTTGGAGAGGCGGCGAAGAAGGCCGTAGAGGAGGGAGGATCATCTTGGCACACACTGAACCAGCTCATTGATGAACTATACAAGCAATAAGGAGTGGCATTTAGAAATTGTGGCAACATTTCTAGACTTGTTGCATCTGAAAAGTAAGGAAGTGATGAAGATGATATTTTGTTTTCCCCTAATAGTAGTATAAATTGTCTTTTTTTTTTTTTCTGCCAATAAGGATACCATAAGTTTCCCTTACTAATGGTCCTCATTAGAGGTTATAAAATCAATGACAAAATGGTTCCATGATTTTAGTTTACTTATTCTCCAGTGAGCTATGGTGTTTTAAAGGTTGGTTATGGTGTCCCCGGTCATTTTGGGGACACCGTAATTTTTGGCATAACGAAACTCTTATAAGCATAACAAAAATCATTACAAGTATAATAGAACCATAACCATGGCATAACCAAAAACCAATCAAGACATAGCAAAAAATCAACCAAGGCATAACCAACCAAGTTATGCCTTGTTATGGTTTTGGTTATGCTTATAATGGTTTTGGTTATGCTTGTAATGAATTTGGTTATGCTTATAATGATTTTGTTATGCCAAAAGTTACGGTGTCCCCAAAATGACCGGGGACACCAAAGTCATTTCCGTTTTAAAGACTAAACTTGTCAAAATTAGAGTATATCTTGAATGATCGTTTTCCATACAGCATTCTACAAGTAGTTTTCCATGCAAGGTTTTAAAAGACCATCGCTACGCATCCAACTTTTGGGAGAATAATTTTGTTCACCCTCTTTTAAAAAGCGTGAACAATATTATCCTCTTTTTGATGCTTCCATCTCAGTTTTTTGTTTGGGGGCCTTCGGTTCGGCCCCTCTCGATCTTATTAGTAGTTGGGAAGTAGTCTAAATCAATGGACATTAATGAACCATCATTGATGGATGTTGCACACGGCTCAATCAATTCGACGGTACTTCTAAATCAATGGACATTAATGAACCATCATTGATGGATGTTGCACATGGCTCGATCAATTTGACGGTAGAAGTTGTGTAAGGTCTACGAAATCAATACATTTTTTTGATAATAATGACTTAGGCTCTGTTTGATAAAACTGAAAACTGAAAACTGAAAAATAAGTACTGAAAACTGAATACTGAATTGTTTAAGCTAACAAGCTGTTTGATATGTACTGAATTTTAAGCACTGAATTAAATAAGCTGTTTGATCTGTCCAGTGAGCTGAAGTCTGAAAGTCACTAATTTTCCAAATTTACCCTTCATACATTCATGACTAGTAAATCACAATCAATTATAAGACACCACTATCAAAATAATAACATTATATGCAAAATATTAGAAAGACACTCAAAAATCATTCTAAATATTATTGATCATTGAAACCTCATCAAATATTAAAGTAGCAAAATTAAATTTAACACTCAAGAGTAGTTTATAGCATTCAATTGCGTTGCAATTTGCTCTCGTAAGGTGAGCATAAAAATCTGATCAGCTTGGGTCGATCCTCCACCTACTTCAAAATTATCCACATGATGTTGAGCATTGTCATAAGAAGCATTTGGATCGTTGAATTTGTCAAGAAATTGGTCTGAAATGCAAGTCCTCCGAATAAAATTGTGCATGGTTATGCAAGCAATCACCATATTTCTTTGTACCGCGAAAGGATATGATGACATCCTTTTTAGTATTGGAAAACGAGACTTCAGAACTCCAAAAGCACGCTCAATCACATTCCGTAATCTCGCATGTGCGAGGTTGAATCGCTCTTCTTTATTCCTAGGACGCCGACCATTTTGGAAATCAGCTAACCAATACCGCACATTCCGGTATGGTGCCATAAATCTACGTGTATGAGTATATGCTGCATCACATAAAAAGTATTTTCCTGCACAATAGAAGAACAATTATGCCAGAAAATATTAGCATCTAATTCAAAACAATCATCTAACCTGGAGGAAGAATTGGAAAGTTGTTAGCTGGATCATTCATAGTTTCTCTTAGCACCCGTGAGTCATGTGCTACCCCTTCCCAACCAGCCCAGACAAATGTAAACAACATATCAAAATCACATATAGCAAGCACATTTTGGTAACATTCTCCCCTTCCTCGTCCTCTGTATGGAATTTGTTGATCACGTGGCACAACTGCTGAAATAAGAGTTCCGTCAAGTGCACCTACTGCACCCTTACAAGATTTTAAATTATAAATTAGAAAATGAAAGCACAATAATTCATATTATGCACAGTATATAAATAAAAACCAATTGAAATGTGTACCTTCTAAATGAAATAGTACCTGAAATATGTGTCTAGTACGACGATTCTCTCGTATTTGATGTGCCGGCTGATCGTAAGGTGTGTCAACAATCATCTCTTTTGAGAAGTTCAGCATGGCGTGCAATACTTCATAAAAATACCTATGTATTGTTTGTGTTGAATGATTGAATCTTCTTTTGACAAAACGATTCCGTATATTGTGACTCAATGCTATGAGAAACATTGCGACCTTTTCTTCTACAGATATGTAACGACTATTTTGAAGCCATCCTCTAATACGAAAGTGATGACACATACTTATGAATGCTTCTATTTTCATCCGTAACATTTCCTGACAATGTGCAGGGTTTCCTGTTACAAGTTCTTTCATATATCTAGGTCCGGTAAGCATAGAGTCAGTATCAGGCCTTCTTCCAATACGTTTTTTCCTCAATATTTTGATGATCAAAATAAGTGCGATAATCTTTAGTGCACTCTTTTGCTTATCAGACAACATGCTGCGCCAAACATTGCAAGTATTTAATTAGATAAAGATGAGATAAATATCATGACATGTTAACCAGAAAATACCAAGGTATAAATATTAAACTTTATAACAAATACAATTCCAATTTCCAAATCAACCCATTCCTAAACATAATCAAAAAGAAAACGAAAAGAAAATTAAGCTCAAGCAATGTCGCAAGTTCAAAATCAACTGCCTATTCACTATAATTCAAAGTAATCCTAACTTCTTGCCATTCAACTCTATCCAGCTCCTTCTAACTACTTCTGGTTTTTGATGTAATAGCATCCATTGCTCTCTGTGTGCCTTGCTCTCGCAAAAAATGCTACATGCAACTATATATAACGGGTCACTCATATCAAAAAGTTGCATCTCATCTAGAATACGATTGCATTCTTCTAGTGTTGGCCCATCAGAACTTTGTAAAGTGTGAAGAGCTTCAAGCAGTTGTTTATCAAGATCATCGGATGACTTGTTTTTCTTTTGCCGTTTATTGCCATGTTTTTCCACGTCACCATTTGGCGAAGAAGGTGTCTCAAGAGATCCAATGTCAAGATTAATGTACGTTGGTGATTGTGACTGAGTGCCATCAGTAGGAAACCCTTCTTTTGACGGTCCCCATGAAAATCTTCCTGTTGCTCTAACACCGTCAAATAATGCTTTTAACTCATTCGAATATTGTAATCCAGTATATCGAAACTGTTTGGCATTGGGGTTGGCCTGTAAAATTATAATTGTATAAATCTCATATTCATTGAGTATCATTTTAGCTTTCAAAAGCTTTGAAACCATAAGATAAAAAGTTTAACATAAGAGACAAATTATACCTGTATGTACTCACTCCATTCCTCTGTACTCCAGTTGACGGTATTAGTTACAGGATCGTAACCATTACCAGTTTTTGAGACTATCTTTGACCACTCTCCATATTTTGATTTCAAAAAATCCCATTGATTTTTCACCTGTTTTTGAGTTAAGTTGAGACCCTTCTCTTTGTTCAAAGCTATTAGAATCCTGTCCCAACTTTCTTTTTTAAGACTACCGCCATTTTTACCATTCTCCGTAGATTCTTTCAAGCACAAATCAATGAAAAGTTTATAGAGCTCTGGATCTTTCCAATTTGCTCTAGCACCATCTCCAGAAGCCATCCCTACGAGTAAATATCTTTAGTTTTAATTGCCTAAACCCATAGAATATAAATTGAAATTCCAATCTGAAATTCTTTCAAGCCCTATTTCTCTCTCAATTGCAATTAAGAGAATATAAACTGAAAACCCACATCTCAAATAATATAAATTGGAAACCCCAAGTAAAAAACTGAAAATACACACTTTCTTTCATCCAAACCTTCTACGACTCTGACCAACTTGAATCTACAGCCCATGTTTAAATATTCCTTCAGTGAAGTTCTTGATTCGGTTATATCGTCGAATAGAAAGAAGGAACAAACATGAACAGGGATTAATAACACGTGCACAAAAGGGTATTATACAAGCAACATAAAGTATGAACAACTTGACAAGGGTACAAAATAACACCGTTCACATATATGCTATGATGATCAATTTCTCAAAAACATCAATCTAATCTGAAATTTTAGTTGCCTAAACCCAGAGAATATAAATTGAAATTCCAATCTGAAATTTTTTTCAAGCCCTATCTCTCTCTCAATTGCAATTAAGAGAAAATAAACTGAAAACAGACATCTTAAACAATATCAATCGGAAACCCCAAGTAAAAAATTGAAAATACTGATTGGCCATGGCAGAGAGAGAGAGAGAGACCATGGCAGAGAGAGAGAGAGAGAGAGAGAGAGAGAGAGAGAGAGAGAGAGAGAGACCATGGCAGAGAGAGAGAGCGCAAACCTGGAGATCGTCGTTTGTGGATCAGAATGGGAGGCGAGGGCAGGAAGAGAAAGAAGACGCGAGAAAAAGAAAAAAATTGAAAGAATACATCAGGCGTGACGCTGAGCGTGTTAAGTGATAAGTGATAAGTAGGGGGGGACCTACTTATTTTTTTCCTCTTAACTCTTTACTTCCACTGAGCGTGTTCAGTGGACTCTTTTGTGGTTATCAAACCAACTTATTTTATTTTCACTTAACCTATTCAGTTTTAAGTACTGAATCAGGTTATCAAACAAGCCCTTAATTTGTGGTGAAACTCACACAATTTCAACCAATTATAAGTATGGTAATATCCACCATTTTTAAAGGAGAGTGAGCAAAATTATTCTCACTTTGGGGGTATCCAATAGCATTATACCGTGGGAGACAGGGAAATTTGTTGTACCCTGGGAGACAGGGAAATTTGTTGTTGTATCAGCGTTTTTTTTTTAACATCTTTGTTTTGTTGTATCAGCTTATTCTCAATAAGTATTATTTGTTGCTGGTTTACGATTGGTAAAGTAGATTCAGTGAATCGAAAGCCTTTTCTTATATATATATATTTTTTTACAAATTCCGATTTAAAAAAAAAAATCACAACTACAACAACACTGGGAATTAACGAGAAGAGCAATAAGTGCTTGTCCTCCATGAGGTTTGTCTTTTCGAATCCCACGGCGGCCAAAATTTTCAATTCTCGGGGCCACTAGAGGGTTTGTCCGGTCATTAACTTCAAGGCCTCAGAATTAGGCGAGGTGCGCGCAAGCTGACTCGGACTTTGGGTATAAAAAATAAACACCCTCGCATGGACTTCCTCGCAGAGCAAGTCAATGCGACCTCGAACAACTACGGTCTAGTTAGCAACAGCTTCTACGAGCTCGAGGCGTTGTACGTAGAACACGGAAACGTGAGTCTAAACGCAAGTCGTGGTGTGTAGGGCCTTTATGCTTGGCAGAACCGCAGAAGACCGAACCTCGGCCTCACAAGAAGCCCACTTGGCTACATTGGGCTCGACTAGAAATTAACTAGCCCAGTATAGTTTGGGGCTCAAAGTCGCGTTTGGGTCTCAAGCAGAGATATCTTCTCAACAGTTGCACGAAATAGAAGTTGGTTTGGAGAAATCAAAACTGATTTTTTTGTGGTGACGAGGAAGAGTGAATCGGAACTTGACATTGAGGGTTTGAAGAGAGAGTGAGGAGAGAGGGTTGGTCGTGAGAGATTGGGTTGAGCAGAGGGAGATTCTTGAACACGGGAACATCCCAGGGGTTCTTGAGTCATTGGTTGTTGAAACTCGGTGTTGGTTCCAATTTTGGTTCCGCCGATGATGGCGGAACAACACTTCAATGTGTTAAGAGTAGTTGTCTCACATTGCTTGCAAAGTCCTCATCATTCTCTGACTATCCCTTATTGTTCCCGATATAAGATAAGCCAATCTAGGGGCTTCTACTTTTGAGAAACTCCACTACGATGATCAAATACTATCTTTATATCTGATTTTACTGTCAATTAATTTAGAGATGGATATATAAAGTTTCAATAGAGTATCAGAGCAGGCTCATTCCATCCCCAATTTTATAACAAAAATTAAATCAAGCCACAAACCCTACAATGACAAACCCAAAAAAAAAAAATTTGTTGAACAATGATAAAACCTAAAAAGTGGGCACGCAACAAACCTAAATGATATTTCACTAGATTGAATTATAATTTTTACATCCCATCGTTTGGCTCGACAAGTGATATCTCGCTTTGTCTCTGGATATCATTTTATTGTGTCTTCTTTTGTAATTTTTTTTTGATCTGCCAAAATTGCCCCTCGAGCATCTTCTTTTGTACTGAAAACACCATTTAACCAACTCTAGCAAATTAAGGAAACCATGATCAATAACTTTCCTAATGACGCCTTCTCAAATGGATGATTTTCCCGAAAGGAGTATACATAATATGAAGCAGACAGAGCAGTGAGGTTACAGAAACATAGAAGATCAAGGTGGCATCTGTTCACATGTATTTTGCCCACCCCTTGGAAAGAGGCTTGTTTGGACCACAGGATAGAGGCCTGTTTGGATACGGCTCAATTCATAACACGTGCGCTTTTGTCATCTGTCATCACTATCTCTCATTTGATTCTACAGCCGAACACAAATGTACCTAAATTACTGTCCAATATCTTTACACCATGGCACATCAGCAGATGACAGATCTACTGTGTGTTTCTAGCGACCAGATTTTCTCCTTCAACTCCTTCGGGAAGTAAAATCGCGTCCACACTTCTTCAATTTAAGACCCAACTTGTATGGTTTGTAATTTTGAGGGAGAATGAGAATGTGAGTCCTCACGATTCTTCAATTTCGAAGGAATTGGAAAACAGTGTGATTTGATGTGCTACTTAAGCTGGAATCATGTTCATAACCGAGAATTTGATTTCAAGAGAAACTAGCCCACGACGGTAGAGAAGCAATCGAGCTTTTGAACACATGACCAAGCAGGTCCTATGTGTTTCTATAAATAACAGGGTTTAAGTTTTCTCTCTTGAAAATGAATAATAGGTTGGATGGACACAAACGTTACAAGAGAAGCGGCATGAGAAGAGCAAAAGAGAGAGACTTATTTAGTACATCACAAAAAAAGTCCCCGTGAAGACTGATAAATCCCACAGGAATGACAGTTATCAAACCCCATTATATAGCACCCAAGAGGAAGAAATCAAATTCTCATGAGAGAGAGAGAGAGAGAGAGAGAGAGAGAGAGAGAGAGATGGCTCCATGTTCTTCAAGACCTCACATAGTTCTCTTTCCATTCATGGCCAAAGGCCACACCATTCCAATTCTCCACCTTGCCCGACTCCTCCTCCATCGCAACACTTCCGTCACCGTTTTCACCACCCCAGCGAACCTGCCCTTCATCTATGACTCCCTCTCGGACACAGAGGCCTCCATCATTGAGCTTCCTTTCCCACCGAATATTGCTGGAGTACCTGCGGGAGTAGAGAGCACGGACAAGCTTCCTTCCATGTCCCTCTTTGTCCCCTTCGCCACCGCCACAAAACTCATGCAACCCAACTTTGAACAAGCGCTTCTGGCTCTCCTCAATGTCACTTGTATCATCTCCGACGGATTTCTAGGGTGGACCCTACAATCGGCCACTAAATTTGGAATTCCACGGCTTGTCTTTTACGGTATGAACAACTACTCACAAACCCTGGCTAGAGTCGTAACGGGGAATGGTCAACTTTCGGGATCCGAGTTAGATGATGAGGAGTTCGTGGTGACTAACTTCCCTTGGATCAAGCTCACTAGGAACGACTTTGACGAACCCTTCAATTCACGTGAACCGAAGGGCCCTGCTTTGGACTTCCTTACAGAGCAATTCGTCGCAACGTCAAAAAGCTATGGCATAGTCATCAATAGCTTCTACGAGCTCGAGCCGTTATACATAGAGCACTGGAACCAAGAGTTTGAACCCAAGGCATGGTGTATTGGCCCCTTGTGCTTAGTAGAATCGGCAAAGAACGAACCTCGGTCTTACCAGAAGCCTACTTGGCTACAGTGGCTTGACCAAAAACTAGTCCAGGGGAGTTCTGTGCTCTACATCGCGTTTGGGTCTCAAGCAGAGATACCTTCCCAACAAATGCGTGAAATAGCTGGTGGTCTGGAGAAATCAAAAGTGAACTTTTTGTGGGTGACGAGGAAGAGTGAATCGGAACTCGACAATGGCTTTGAAGAGAGAGTGAAGGAGAGAGGACTGGTAGTGAGAGAATGGATTGACCAGAGGGCGATTCTAGGACACGAGAGCGTTCAAGGATTTTTGAGTCATTGTGGTTGGAACTCGGTGTTGGAGAGCATATGTGCCAAGGTTCCAATTCTGGCTTGGCCGATGATGGCGGAGCAGCACCTGAATGCGCGGATGGTGGTGGAAGAGCTCAAGGTGGGCCTGAGAGATCAAACAAGCAATGGGTCGGTGAGGAGTTTTGTGAAGTCGGAGGGTTTGGAGAAGATGGCGAAAGAGCTCATGGAGGGTGAGATGGGGAAGGAGGCAAGGAAGAAGGTGAAGGAGTTTGGAGAGGCGGCGAAGAAGGCCAAAGAGGAAGGAGGCTCGTCTTGGCACACCTTGAACCAACTCATTGATGAGTTACAAGCACTTAGAAGTGACCGCTAGAAGCTTTGGCCTTACTACAAGCTACAGTGGCTAGAATAATAGGGTTTTTCCCCCTAGTTTGGAATGAGATTTTTCAATTTTCTTACCTAGCGTATCTTAATATAATCCTGGGGAATCGGCTTAGATTCCAGCCTTTCAAGTTCTACTAAGCAAGGGGATCATGCATTAGGGTCGCTTCAACCCGTGTAACATTAGTTGTCATAGGCCAACCAAATTTTAAACCGCGATGTCTAATGCCTGAACCAAAGCATTTTTAACCAAGACTTCGTTGTTTGATAGATAATTTAAAACAAACACTTCTGCTCAGACATCTCCTAACAGTTAACATACCTCAGAACATTATGTTAAATGACTGTGACCCAAACCATTGTAATAGTTTCTGTCATAAAATAGCAGGTTTCTACCACAAAGGGTGACACATTGAAAGAATTGTGACAACTTAAACCAGCTGTTCAGATCAATTTCATAGCAAGCTAGAGAACACAATGAGGATGGTGATACGTGAACTTAGCTCTTGACTGTGTTCTCTGGCTCCCTCCTCGATCAGCTGAACAGAGAAGCATTTGTTGACATCGTCAACATCCCTATCATCTTCATATTGCTGCTGTGTTTCTTTTGCCTATGTCTCATCCCACTCTGTCATATCAATAAAATATGGCAATCAAGTTAAGAGACAAAGCATGCATACATCAAACACAATGAGCATAGCAAAAAATCCTATCCTTCTATCAGAGCAACAAACGGGAACAACAAACGATTGTCGCACCCGTTAACAATAATCAAGTACGACATGACTATATTTCATCCGCCGTTAAAGTTGCATAAACACACATGAAGTTACGTGCCCTGAAGAGGTGTAGGTGCATGTGCTAGTTAGACATGCCCTACACTCATCACGCTGAGATGGGAAAGTCATAGAAGAGGGAGGCGGTCCGAACAGCCTTGTACATACGCCACCGAGGTAAGCCATGAAGTTTACTTCAATAAGGCAAGGGGCGATTGAAGTAAGGCGCACTTAGGCTACAGAAAATAGTAAATTTAGCATATATCAACTTTTCAACTAATAAACACTAAGACAATGATGTTTAAAAAGTGTACCCATGTAAAATATCCGTAAAATTGTCTACCCAATGTTGAATAGTCAACAATTATTGCATAGAGAAGAACTAAAACGTCAAATTGAATAAAATACGATCATCCAATGTTGGAACAGAGGCGGGTGCCTTGGTTGCCTAGGCCTCGCCTTTGTCAAATCGCCTCGCCTGAACTCCGTCTAGGTGCCAAGAGTGAGCCTTGTACAACTATGGTAGCTTTCCAAGGGTTTACTAGAGCATTGGGCATGATTCAACAGGTGCAGATGCTTGCGAAGACACTCATTCTATAAGAATCAAGTAAAACGCCAAATTACATGTAATAGATGAGCGGACTTCCTTTACCAGAAAACCTCCTAAAGAAATCAAACCACCAAGATGATACTCCCTCTGTCCCAAAATGCCTGTCCAGTCCCCAAACTAAGAACATAAAAATAATACAATTTTTGCAAGAAAACTTCAAACTTTTCTCAGCAATTCCCTAGCAAACTACCGCGAAGAACAACAAACAAAGAGAAGTCAAAGACTACCTTCAATTATAAATCAATCTTTCGGTCTTCATTGGCCGCTTCAGATTCCTTCTCCCTTTTAAAGTCTTAACAGCTAACAACACCTGCATTGAATCATCGAAAACCTAATTAAATCTCCAAACTGAAGCATCAAAAGCATGAAGGAAATCAAATCCAAAAAAATCAACATTAATTTTTAGCCCTCTGCAAACCCAAAATCATCAAAACCCCAACATATAAAGGCCAACGGGCATTTGTGAATGTGGAATCAGCGAACGAGAACTTCCACTGGTGATTACTAAATTCCTCACAATTCTGATTACCGGCTCTCATTCTGAAATCCTAATACTAAAGAAAATTAGTTTGTAAGAGCATCTCTGGTCCTTGCTAGTAAAGTTTTTTGAGTAAAAACTTTATTTGGTTTGGAGCACTTCAACGGGCAAATTCAAATCTAAGCATAAATTCAGTAAAAGCTTATTTGATTTTGGCTCGTCTCATTAAACAAACTGAACTTAAACATATTTTTGAAACTGATAGTTTTTCAAACCTAACTTGAACAAGTACTTGCTCAACTCATTCGTGTCGTTAAGTTATTGCCCCTGCGTTCATTCCCTTGATTGCTACTTATACCCTCCACTTTAAGTGCTTGTCGGACTATGTCCGAGTTTTTCACCACTGAACCAATCCCTAAGTGGTGCCTCAAGTTCGAGTACCTATAGTCCTTATTGGGGCTGAGATATACCTAACACCACCAAGATGCGGTGTGACCATAACATCAATCCTGACATAAGTGAAGTTTTGTCCCAAACAAATAGTAATATGATGTGATGGGACAATGTTTCTTGGCAAGATGACGATATGTTACCTTCGTAAATTCTGTGTATATTTCTGAATGTGAACACAAAACCAGTGTCGGATTCATTGAATGCCCTCACTACTTCAATAGTTTGTAATTGATGATATCTGATCACTTTGTTCATGCTACCCGCAGTTAGCTGCCACTGATCACGTTGTTCACGCTACTCTCAGTTAGCCAAAACTCTTGCATCTCACTAGGAGATCAAAAGTTCGAATTCCTCCACCTACATGTGTGTATTCTTTTCCCTTAGAGGAGCTCTTTCTTTCTTTCTTTCTTTCCTACGATGTGCTTATTTCTTGTATTATGAGTAGCATGAACAAAGTGTTCAGTGGCAGCTAACTGAGAATAGCGTGAAAAAAGTGATCAGATATCATCTATTCTAAACTAAATGCCTTTGAAATGATTGGGGCTAAAGATGTAATTGAATTGAATGTGTAAAACCATCCCCGAAATAAAGAAGCAAAAAAAATGCCCTCTTGGTGGGTTCATGGGGTTGAGATACTGAACAAGCAAAAGATATTATTATTTTAACCCAAAAAAAAAAGTTATTATTATTATTATTAGTAGTAATTTTTAAGTATTTAAAAAATTCAACTTTGCATATGCATCGCCATTGCCGACGTCTTGTAACTTTCAGTATTAGTAATTTGCTAATACTATAACAAAGTCAAACCCATGCGGCAAAGCATTATAAAAATTATCTTAGTTCTCTAATTTAATTGAACGGTGGTAGCATGTCGCTTTAACAACCTATCCAATAATACCTCCATAATTTTCCAATATTTAGTCGTTGCCCCTCCAACATCACAATTAGAGAGGGACAAAATGTAGTAATTAATAAAAAGCCATTCAGGGTGAGGGAAAGAGGGACACATATTATTGGGACCATACACTTGTGCCGCAGTGTTTGAGCCTCACCTATTTATGTGTGTTTGCTTTAGTATCTATGCATTTTATTTGTGATTTCTTGACTTTTTGCATTATGAGTGTAATTAGTCAGAGACTAAGGGGTTGTTCGGCTAAATAAGACACTTGTCTTATTTTTTTTGTCTTTATTCAAATTTTTTTTGCATTTGTTAGTATTTTGTTAATTTTTTGGAGATTATTACTTCTTTTTTTTATTTTTTTTGGTCTGCAAAGATGAATTTTATTAAAATACGGGGAAAGAGGAAGGGAATCCAACAAATAGTTGGATAATACACCATAAGAGCAAAGCCCATAACACCCAAAGGTCTATCAGGGCCCACAACAGATAATACAATAAAGATCAACCAAATACCCAAATTAAATAATGAAAGCCCAAAATCCAAACTCCGGCCCAAGCATGGACTGGCCCACCCAACCCATCCCACAAAACCCTAACTACACCGGCATCCACTGCCGTACAAGCCACCGAAGCCCAGCCTCGCCGTTAAGCCGAGCCGGCCTCTCCCAGATGTAGAGACCGGCGGTGGGAAATAGCCTACGCCAGTGAAAGCCAACACAGTCAGGGCCTCTCCTTTTGTCATGAATTTTATTACTTCTTCATAATAAGAGGAATCTAAAAAGTAAAAAATTACGATCAAAATCCAATTTTTTTAAAATAAAGATGAAAAAATTGGTTTATTGGCTTATTTTTGTCTTTATTAAAAAAAAATTAGGTTTCAATCGTAATTTTTTACAATTTAGATTCCTTTTGTCATGACGAAGCAATAATCTTCAAAAAAAAATTGACGAAAAACTAATAAATGCAAAAAAAATTTGAGTAAAGAAGAAAAAATAAGCCACTTGACAACCCCTTAATCTTGCAAGAAGAGACCAATAAATTAAGGCGGCTAAACAAGACAGAGAGAAAGCGAATGCAGAGGAAAATCAACCCCCCAGAAATCACACATGCAGTTAGTGAAAAACATTAGCCCACTTCTCGCGAAGAGAGAGAGAGAGAGAGATGGCTGCTTCTCCATGTTCTTCCAAGCCTCACATGGTTCTCTTTCCGTTCATGTCCAAAGGCCACACCATCCCTCTTCTGCACCTCGCCCATCTCCTCCACCGTCGAAACATCTCCGTCACCTTTTTCACCACCACAGCGAACCGGCTCTTCATCTCAGACTCTCTCTCGGACACAGATGCCTCTATCGTCGAGCTTCCTTTCCCACAGGACATTGAAGGGGTACCCGCCGGGGTTGAGAACACCGAGAAGCTCCCTTCGATGTCCCTCTTCGTCCCCTTCGCAAACGCTACAAAACTCATGCAGCCCAACTTCGAAGAAGCGCTTGAGACTCTGCCCCAAATCACTAGCATCATATCCGACGGATTCCTATGGTGGACCCAACAATCTGCGACTAAATTTGGAATCCCGCGCCTTGTTACATATGGCTTTAGCAACTACTCAAAGGCCGTGCGAAGTGACGTAATGACGAACGGTCTACTTTCAGGACCCGAGTTAGACGATGTACCTTTCGCCTTGACCAACTTCCCGAGGATCAAACTCACTAGGAACGACTTTGACGAACCCTTACACTCACGTGAGCCGAAAGGGCCTTACATGGACTTCGTCACTGAGGTAGTCATCGCAACGTCAAAAAGTTATGGTATTGTTAGCAACAGCTTCTACGAACTCGAGGCGTTATATATAGAATATTGCAACCGTGAGTCTGGACCTAAGTCGTGGTGTATAGGGCCCTTATGCTGGGCAGTAGTGCCAAAGACCGAACCTCGGTCCTGACGGAAGCCCACTTGGCTACAATGGCTCGATCAGAAGCTAGCCGAGGGAAGTACGGTTCTCTACGTCGCATTTGGGTCTCAACTCTCAAGCACAGATATCTTCTCAACAGTTGTGCGAAATAGCGGTCGGCTTGCAGGAATCAAAAGTAAACTTTTTATGGGTAACAAGGGAAAGTGAATCAGAACTTAATGATCTGTTTCAAGAGAGAGTGATGGAGAGAGGGCTTGTAGTGCGAGAATGGGTTGACCAGAGGGCACGGGAGCGTTCGAGGATTCCTGAGTCATTGTGGTTGGAACTCAGCGTTGGAGAGCATATGTGCCAAGGTTCCGATTCTAGCTTGGCCGATGATGGCGGAGCAACATGTGAACGCGCGGATGGTGGTGGAGGAGATCAAGGTGGGCCTGAGAGTTGAAACCATCAATGGGTCGGTGAGGGGTTTCGTGAAGTCGGAGGGTTTAGAGAAGATGGTGAGAGAGCTCATGGAGGGTGAAATGGGAAAGGAGGCAAGGAAGAAGGTGGAGGGGTTTGGTGAGATGGCAAAGAAGGCCGTAGAGGAGGGTGGCTCGTCTTGGCAAACCTTGAACCAACTCATTAATGAGTTACAAGCACTAAGAAATGATTGCTGGATTTTGGGTACCCAGATCATGGAGGAGGTCGGAAAACCTGCCTGCCTATGTTCGTGGAGAAACGTCAAGTGTAGTGTAATGATGCAAATAGGCTCTTTGTTGAATCCTAGAGATCTTAATTTAGTCCATTTTAAATGTTGATTTCTTTAATTTCCTAGCTTGCTGGGTTTGTTGCAGTTTTGTAGTGAGACCTGGTTCTCTCCTGGATTTATGGTTTGTTTGCTCAATAAAGTTTTAACTTACCAAAAAAAATGAAAATGATTGCTAGCTAGAGGCTTTGGCCACATTTCTAAAATATAGGGAAGTGATCAAGATAATGTTTATTTCTTTTCCCTAATATTATTCTTTTGCAGTTTTGCTTAATTAGTTCTGTAAACCTCATTTTGCACGGAATAAATTTTTTTAACGGATGGTTCCGTAAATAGTTGTTTAGGCTCCCTCTCTTATATAAATAGAAGGGTTCATTGTATAATTTTATTATCGAATGCAATAAAATACTTTTTCTGTCATATTTAACATAGTATCAGAACTAAATTGCGTTTGGATCTCATGCAGAGTTATCTTCTCAACAATTACACGAAATATCATATGGCTTGAGGAATCAAAAGTGAACTTTTTGTGGGTGACGAGGAAGAGTGAATTAGAACTTGATGATGGGTTTGAAGAGAGAGTAAAGGAAAGAGGGCTGGTAGTGAGAGAATGGGTTGACCAGAGGACGATTTGGGACGTACGAGAGCGTTCTGGGATTTTTAAGTCATTGTGGCTGAAACTCCGTTTTGGAGAGCATATTGAGAAACCCCAAATTTTAATTTTCAAAATTAAAATACTATATTCGTCCATTTTTAAGTGTCTTACTTCGTAAATACACGCAAATTAAATTTGTTGGATACAAATTAGCTAGTATACCAAAACATTTTTAAAGAAAACCGTTTTGTTTTATAATGGAGATAGTATAGTTGAATTTGTTGGACACAAATTAGTATATTGCACGCAAGTTCAATATTAATTTGCATGTTGTGATTATTTGAACCGTATATTACACGTGCGTTCAATATTTGTTTTTGTGTGTTGAATGTTTGACTCGTGCCTTTAGCTACGGACATACGATACTTATGAATG
Source organism: Rhododendron simsii (assembly GCA_014282245.1). Lineage (NCBI taxonomy): Eukaryota > Viridiplantae > Streptophyta > Magnoliopsida > Ericales > Ericaceae > Rhododendron > Rhododendron simsii. Next base: position 6,006,263 of record CM024960.1, read on the forward strand.
ATAAGAGATGCCGAAAAAAGAAGAACGAATCTAAGCGGTCCAGGTTTTCTGTGGACCACGTGGCAGAGATCAGACGAGTAGACAAGAAGAGCCCGTTATGGGTTTCAACAAGCATTTTTGTTATAATTTAAACCGTTCATCTTGTAAAGTCCAAATAATAGTATATGTACGCAAAAAAATGAGCTTGGTCGGACATCAATAGGTATATTAAAAATTAAATTTCGGTTTAGGAAATGGACTGTCATAAACAATTTAATTTCAAAATCCATGACCCTCCATTCCGTAAACCAAGATTCAAGTTTTAATATACCTATCAATATCTAATCAAATTAATTTTTACTAGATATACTATTCTATGTGTTCTACCAGATGAACAATTCAGATTGTAACAAAAAAAAAAGTCTTGTAGAACCCACATGAGGTGGTGGAAACCCTATGGCAGATAGAATTTACACAGGAAACCCTAGAAGGAAGGATAAGTCTATCGATCGGCGAAAAGAAAAGAAATCTGAGATGTCAGACGCCGCTGTTTCCGATCATGAAGGAGATGAAGTATCTATATACCTCCGGGTATTGATGGGTGATGGTGGGTGCAACTGGTACGTAATCAAGACTAACTCCGATACATCGAAGGACTACAAACCTGTGGCTCCGGTCTTTGCTCGGGAACCCAATTGCCGCCGTAGGGGTGCCTGCGTCGCCCTAGGATCCGTTATATACAGTCTCGGCGGTGAAGAAGATCCCCCCGGCTACGTTCGCTGCTATCCAGGCCCCAACTTAGTACGTTGCAACCCTCTGTCCGATGCGTATTATATCGACACCGCTTCTCCCGAAAGTGGTTGGAAGAAATTGCCCCATTCCACGATTACACCTCGAGCGTACCCTTACGCCTTCACCACCAACGGTAAGATCTACGTCCTCGGAGGTACTAGTAATATTCGCTTCAAGCCCACTCTTATGCCTGAGGTTTACGATACCCTAAACGACGAGGAGGGTTGGCGTGGTTTAGCTGACCCAAAAAATGTACCTGGTTCCAAAATAGGTGGGCATGGCGTTATTGATGGCGGTAAACGGGTGGTTGTTCATTTTCGTAATGAGCCCCATCTGTATTGTTATGATGTGGAAGCTGATTCGTGGGAAATTCATCGTGAAAATATCGTTGATTTAGATAGTGGGGCATCAGCGACGGTTGATGGGGTTTACTACTTTCTAGATGACAGAGAGCCCGGGGTGATGTTTGGGATTGAAGTCGGCACTAATGCTAGTAAAACGGGACCCCCAAAGAGAGTGGCATTAGCATGGCAACCTAAAGATTATGAGTGGTTACCCCAACCTTACGACGGTTCCCTCGTCCCGCGGACGCGCTTACTCTCGGTGGGGAAGGGGAGGTTGGCTGCAGTCTACAACTACGCACGTATTGGTACTGGAGACCTTCATTTTCACTGCTCCACAATGCAGATGACTAGGTTGACAAATGCGTGCGGTAAAACTGTGTTTATGGCAGATCCTTTATGTTGCTCTAATGTCTTTGTCGGTGGCTTGCTCCTCCAAGCCTGCATTGCAGTGTAAGAAGTACTTGTTTTAACTCTCTAATAACCATGTCCTAATTATGTTTGTATCTTCCCCCGTGAATTCTTGAATGCTCGTCTTCTTCAGTCTTTTATTGGCAGTACTATCGAGCTTAACCATAATAAGCCACCTAAATCATGTCATCCATCAGATTTGTCCGCTTCTCCCCATAGTCCCATCTTTTCTATTGTATTGGATTCGATGTCACATGTTGAATTCGAAATGCTGTGTTTGACTTTACTAATGCTGCAATAGCTTTCTTACCACTGACACCAACCTAAGGTGTATGATCTTAAAGTTACTATATCATTATTTGGGTTTTATGATTCTGATTCCGTAGTTTTTATTTGCTTTATGTCTACAATAACGTAGCCCAATTTACTATCTTGACTGTCTGTCGGAACTCACATGTCTTTATCTATTTCAATTGAAAGTCTTCCATCTCAAACAAGGGGTCCACAAGAGGGTGTCGGCGAAGGTGATATCACAAGTTCAGCTCCAAAGGATGTCCACAAGGAGGATAGCACAAGTTCAGCTCCAGTCAATGTCAGCAAGGAGAATGACACAATTACAGCCCTGGAGGATGTCAGCATGAAGAAGAACACAATTTCAGATTCAGCGGACGCAATGACAGCCCTGGAGGATGTCATCATGGAGGAGAGCACAATTCCATCTTCAAAGTATGTCACCAAGGAGGATAACAGCACAGGTGGCAGCGACATCAATAAGAAAAGAAGAAAGTTGGGGGAGAATCTGGTGGAGTAAGCATCGTTTTAGTCTTTATTTTGTCTTTGGATAGATCTTTCACATCCCGGGCTTCTTGTTATCAGATTGTTCTAGTTAACTACTATTGTTGCATGTGTTTGACGGTCCACTTTTTTATTGTGTTGCTTACTTCCTTCACCATCTGGCTGTTGATTTACTTCTACATTCTTGCTTGTGTCCCTTGAGCACACAAGTTACCCACACACACCGTGTAAACCATTGGTATTGCTTTTTCACGATACAACCTGAATAACAAATTTCATCATCTAGTTTGGATTGCCGGTTCATTACTGTTTTGTCTATCTTGTCCCGACTTTGGGGGTGTTACTTTTTCCCTTCCTTTTTTTTTTTGCTTTGGAGTTTGTTAAATCTGTTGAATGGCGTGAGTGAGAAGCATATAATGAAAACAATGGAAGGAGACTTCTAGCTGATGGTGGCTAATCCAAATTAATTGGGTTGTTGAGAACTTTCAGAAGAAAATTAATGGATCTATAACAAATATGTTAGCTCACTTCGCTTTGGTTCTTATCCCAGCTGGCAGTGGTGCAGTTGGTGCTGTAAGGTGGTCTTTATAGTGTAGGCTTTGCTGCTGCTCCAGGGTTGTATGGAGCTGGTTATCAAGATCCTTGAGTCTGTTTCCTTTTGGAATCTTTCTGTTGCTAGAGTATAACGTGTTAACTTCGTATTCCATTCTTCTCCTTTTATTGCTTTTGAAAATTGGGTTGTTGAGAACGCGTACATGAAAAATAATGGATCTATAACAAGTATCTAGTGCACTTTGCGTTGGTTCTTATCCCCAGCTGGCAGTGGTGCTGTAAGGTGGTCTTGTAGTGTAGGCTTTGCTACTGCTCCAGGGTTGTACAGAGCTGGTATCAAGATCTCTGAGTCTGTTTGCTTCGTATGACATGTTCGCTTCGTATTCCATTCTTCTCCATTTTATTGCTTTTGAAATCTTTCGTGTGTGTGTTCACACACACCACGGTTCAAGTGAGAGATCCCTTATTTTATTAAAATGTGAGATTCTCATTTTCCGATCAAATTTTGAAAATTCGAACCGTTCAATGGGTGCAGAACGTGATTTTAAAGGTCCCTATGAGAAATCAGCAAAAAAAATGACCGGGAAGAGCTTCATCCGAGCAGTATTTTTTGAACTGTTCAACGAAAACTGCTCTGATGAAGCCCTTCCTGATCATTTTTTTTTGCTGATTTCTCGTGGGGACCCTTAAAATCATATTATGATCACTTTGAGCGGCTCGAATCATCGAAATCCAATCGGAAAAGGAAGTCTCGCATTTTAATAAAATGCGAAATCCCTTCAAGGGACACCAAAAAAAACACCTAAAAAACGCCCAAAATCTCAATCTCATAGTTTCCGATTGAATTTTTATGATCCGAACCGTTCAATATGTGCAGAATGTAATTGTAAAGGTGCCCGCGAGAAATTAGCAAAAAAAATGGCCGGAAAAGGCTTGATTTGAGCATTTTTTATTTGAACCGTTCAATAAAAAATTATTCGAAACTATTCGGATCAAGCCCTTCCCAGTTATTTTTTTTTGCTGATTTCTCGCAAGTACGCTTAAAATCTAGTTCTGATCACATTGATCCTCTCGGATCATTAAAATTTGATCATGAACTATGAGGTGTTTTTTTAAGTGTTTTTTTGGAAGTCTCCGGAACCCCCCGATATATATATATATATATATACACGGGACGGTTTCGCGGACAACTATTTAGACACCTAAAAAAACACCCCAAATCTCAATCTCATAATTCCCAATCAAATTTTTATAATCCGAACCGTTCAATGTGTGCAGAATGTGATTTTAAGGGTGCATATGAGAAATTAGCAAAAAAAATAACCGGGAAGTGCTTGTTTTGAGCAGTTTTTAATTGAACCATTCATTAAATCTAAGCTAAAAACTGCTTAGATCAAGCCCTTCCCGGTCTTTTTTTTTGCTGATTTTTCGCGGGTACCCTTAAAATCACGTTCTGATCACATTGAGCAGCTCAGATCATTAAAATTTGATCGGGAACTATGAGGTGTTTTTTTAGGTGTCTAAATAGTTGTCCATAGAACCGCCCCGATATATATATATACACACACACACACATATATATATATATATCTAGTCCCGATCAAGTCCACACCTCTCACGGTCCGCACCGTCCACACCTCCCCTTTTCCGATCGAATTTTGATGATCCAAGTCGCTCAATGTGTTTAAAACGTGAATTTAAGAGTACCCGAAAGAAAAAAAAAAAACACCGGGAAGGCTTCATTGGATTTGATGTTCATCAAAAGACTATGCAAGTTTTACATGATGCAAGCTATTTTTATGAGCTTTATGCTAAAATTATGATATGCTATGTACAAGAAGTTTACGAAGATTATTTCCATGGTAAAATGTATAACTCTGGTTTAGTTTCTCATACGAGCTGTCGGCTTATGAAAATTAATTATTTTCTTACAGGTATTGCCAAGTAGAAATGAGAAATATATATTGCTCCCAGGGAGACATGTAAAGAAAGTATATAGGCAACATTTTGGAAACTTCAAAGTTGGGAATTGACTATTCTTTGTTTTGTGTAAGGTCACTGGGAGACATGTAAAGAAAGTACATAGGCAACGTTTTGGAAACTTCAGAGTTAGGAATTGACTATATTCTTTGTTTTGTGTAAGGTCACTTTATATTGTAACGTGTTTAAATTTTTATGGCTCTGACAGTATCTTTTATGTCAACAATTCATCAACACTTTTAACATTTTTTTTTACATAGACTTTGCATCTTTTGGACTGTGTAATGAGGCCTTGGGTGGAAGTAGGATCCACTGGCTTGTCACGATAATCCTATCATTTTTAACTTTTGGGATATGGTCGTGACACCTTGTGAGAAAGGAGGCATTGTGGTTAGCTTTCAATAAATAGTTCTCAAGTGTAACAAAATCATATTCAACTTAAGTACAACATATAAAATAGCTATAGCATATAAGTTCTACATCAAACATTTTTTCATCATGATGAGGAGGTAGACCAATGCCCCTGAGAGAACAGAACCAAAACATTGCACTGATAGCAAGACAGTTATCACGCAATTCATCAAACTAGACAGTAAAGCAAACTGAATATTTACATGCTAGAGCAACCTAATCTCCTAATATATTCTTTCATTTTTTGGCAATGAATGGATGAATAAATTTATTTGGGAGGTGACCTGTACAAATACTAAACTTACAAAGTTAAAGGATCCTGTAGAATCCAAAGAAACAACTTTCAAATCATCTGGTATGCCTTGTAAGTTCATGTAATGTTCCACCCTCTCTTCTGGAAGACCAACAAAAGGCACATCTTTATAGAGCCTCAACAGACAATCTTCTATGAAAGACTTCAACTCAGACATATTACCCAAAATCCCAGAAAGAACTACATCAAACAATTAAAGGAAAATCAAAATAGAAAGCGTATCAAAACAAATAACATAAAACACACACTTACCATTAGGAGAAGACTTGATAACATGTGAAAACCTTGCAGAGTTCTTGGCAAGGTTAACAGAAATATTATTTCTTAATTCACCACTATGGGCATCCAACCTCTGATTAAAACCAAGAACAACATCACTGCCAATTACATAAACAAAGGCACAAGGTAAGGTTCTAATATGCCAACTAACTAAATAAAAAGCAACATAATTTTTCAAAAAACTAAAACACCTGAATAGTTTTTTGAATTTGGGTTCAAGATAAATCCACCATTGCTGAGTCTGAAGATGTTGATTGGTAAAGTCCGCAAAATTGTGTTCAATCCAAGACTCGATATCCGTGTTAACCCGATCAATGAAGACATGTTTTTTGTGATCATTAATAAAAAGACAACGAGCAATTTTTGGCCCCTCACAAAGGGTCATGGCATCCATATAGGTAGATGTAGCATCATGATTCGGAAAGGTTATAATGCTGACCACTTTCAAAGCCTCCTCCCGATAAAGAAGTCAAACGACGTTAAGGCAGAACTATAGTTCTTAAAAGAACAACTTGATATTTAATGAAAGCTATAAGAGGAGGGTCTTTCACTGCTTCTTCCAAATTCGAGTAAAAATTTGGGTAAAAACTTTATTTGGTATGAAGGCTTCCACCCATGAACCCATATTTTACTCAAATCTCAGTCATTCACCACCATCACTGCCCAAAATCCCAGACCTCAGGTCTCTTACTCTCTTGCCCTCTTCTCCTCTCTACTTTTTTGTTGGATTCTCACCTCTCCCCCAAACAAAGCCACACTATACAACTCGGAAATGCTGGTGCAGCTAGGGATCCGACCAGATTTTGGCAACCATAGCCCGATGAAGGGTTTCACGACCACCACCAAATTTGGGTAAAAGCTTTGGTTGACATCAAATTTGGGGGAAGGCCTGAGTAAAACTCAAATTTGGTATAGGTTTGGGTAATGGGTTGAGGAGGGTTTCTTAGTGATTTATACTCAAATTTGAGTTTGAGTCAAGATTTGAGTAAGGAGTGGAGATGCTCTTATAGGGTAATCCACCGATCTCCCAATGTCTAGAAATGTCTAGATTTACCCATGTGTTTAATTGTAAATATCTTTCTAGTGCCACTATTCCTTCTACACACTTCTAAGTATCTTTTAGCTTAGATTAACACTTACTCTATTATTATTCTAGAATATTACAAATTACTTTTCTAATGTAAGACCAATAAGGGGTTGGTTTTGTTAGAAACATTTCATGAGAAAAGAGTTTTTGCAAACTTTAGCACAAATTATGTTTGGGTTCCACATGTCTTTGTGGGCAGATTCATTGATGTATATAGATAAAGATTGAATAATTACTTTTTCAAAAACCATTTAAAATGTAAAAGTGATTGGGTCTCAAAGTTGGTCATTTGATATGAAAGGAAAGGTGAAGAGTCCCACGGTGGTTAGTTGGTGGAGATTCAATGGGTGTAAAATACCCTAGGTATACCTTAGGTATATTTGACATGTTCAAGTTGGGACACCAAAATTGTAGGAGCAGAGGGCATGGGGATAAAGTGGGTTTGGCCGCTTGGGCCCATTTACTACACACGGGCTGCCGCCTGGCTCAGGCTTTGGGCTTTGATTAAAATGAGGTGAAAATGACGGCTCGGAATGTGTTTTGATAATTAATATCCGCAAAGACTATTTTCAATATTAAGCGGGTATTAATTAACAAAACACGCCATTGGCCGTCATTTTCCCTAAAATGAAAGGGACCATTTCCAAATTACCATTTTCTTTTTTAGGCCAAATTTTAGTTAAACTCTTGACCAGAAGAATTTTTGGTGCCAAAATTCAGCCACTTCCCAACCGTCAGTTGCTATCCAAGTTTCCAACTGTTATTTTTCCGAACTAGCATTACGCTACCGAACCATTGTGCCTTGCCGTCTTTGGCCAGTGGCTCTTTCCATTCGTATGTGTTTGGTGCCTTTGGGCGCACCTCTTTGAACTAGTTTCGTACCCCTTTAGATAGGAACTTGTTTGCCTACTACTTTTGCGCCTGTCTCGGGTCTCGCAAAGATGATCGAAACCGCTTATTTTATTCGAAATACCTCGTTTAGGAATCCAATATCGGTAAGGGTGTTTATGCATCATCCAACTTTGTTTAAAAATTTAGGCTAAATTTTTACGCGCCTAAATTTTTAAGTAAAGTTGGATGATTCATAAACACCCTTCCTGATATCGGATTGAGGTGATTTTTTACAAAAACCCTAAACGAAGTATTTTGAACAAAATAAACGGCTCCGATCATCTTTACGAGACCCGAGACGGGCGCAAAAGTGGTCTGTGCACGACTATTGTACAGCATCTGCTATACCTGTAGCAGCTTTCTTACACAAGCCTTGCACGTCATTTCATGCTTTCAATATTTCCGGCAACACGCACGTGACTCTTTTGCATATAGGGTTTGAGAGAGTTCTGCACAATTTTTGTTCGTTGGGCACACAATCAAAGTGCTTCTCTTGGGAGACATAAGTCCAAAATCGTGAACACCGTAGCTGGGGCAAAATCTTCTTTTAAGGACACTGAGGGGGTGTTTGGGAGCCTATTTTTTGGCTTTTCATTTTCAAATTTTTGGCTTTTTGACTTTTTGAATTATGGTCAAAATGTATTTTGAATATGATAGAGTGTTTGGATGATAAGGGCAGAATACATTTTGCAATAGGGATAGTGTTTGGGAGATATGTGATGAAAATGAATTATGAGTTGAGTTTTTACCATATTGCCCTTGATTATTCTTTATGGGAATGTGTATAAATAATTGTTTAGTCAATTTTTTAGTAGTTTGTTTGATAATTAACGAGAACTGTGGACCTTTGATATATATATATTTTTTTTTTTATGCACGCAGATGATTGGATCGCCCCTTCGTCTTAGGAGATAAAGCGTATTTACCAATACAGCAAAGGTACCAATGAATCGACATGTTTATCAAGAAAACAGAGTAGTAGGAATATTTATCTTGATTGGCCAAGAAAGCTATGATAGTATACCACTGATGAGAGAGAGACAAAACCACAAAATCTCTAGAGGTAGTTATTTGTATCTCAAATTTGAGAGAAATCCACTTATTTTTCTTGAAATCAAACTCACAGTTACTACAAAGGTTGTTCGATGAGGTTAAAGATGGGTGAGGATTTCCCACGAGGTTAGATAGGCTTCTCTCTTCTTCAGCTTTCGTCTGCTCTCTCTCTCTCTCTCTCTCTCTCTCTTCAACAGTCGTGTGTGGTGGGAAAGAACAGATATGGGAGGAGAAGGATTGTATGTAATTACTCAATTTCAGTCAGGGTATTTTGGTAATTGAATAGAAAATGGGAAAAGCCCAAAATGCAAAAAGGACCTCTTGGGCTCCTTTTCACTTTTTGCCTCTAAACGCAAAATCGGTGAATGTGTTTTCTGGGAATGAGTTTTGGAATGAGGAGCCAAACAACCAAAACTGAAAAATGAGATAATGAAAATGTGAAAAGGAGGTATCCAAACACCCCCTGATTCGTTGTCAGCCTTGATCCATTTTTAATTTCCATCATTTCTGTTTCTGTTGCAAGTCGTACTCAATTGCATCAAATTTATTCTGTTTTGCTTTGTGTTAGGAGCTGTCTAGGCTGCCAACAATTCATGGTTTATTTCTTCCAAAGGGAGAGATGAATGTTACGGAGTAACATTTTTGATTCGACACAATAAATAAGAAATTGATGGATCAATTAAAATTACTCCCGCAATTAAATACTTCATTGTTTTAATGAAGGAATGAAATTGATGAACGCACTACGAAAAAAAAATTTGAGCAACAGTGACAAAAAAATTATCACTGAGCTGTCATTAAAAGTGTGTTGCTAAAATTTTTTTGTCATAGCTTTTCACCTATGATGATAACAATTGTTTTGTCAGTATCGCTCATTTTTTTTTGTAGTGACGTTAACATGTGCTTCTGTTTTTTAAGATTGTTTCCGAAAAATAATAGTACGATGAAAAGTGAAAAAATGAACACAAAATTCTTGAATAGGTTTCATGACAAGGAAAATTTTGCCAGAAAATCTCAATGAGAGACGGCATGGATTAAATAATTTTTTTGATAAAGTAGATTTTTGTAGTGTCTAGTGAACTTTTATTTAACTATTTGTCAGAATATTTAGGGTTAATAATTCGATTGAAGTTCAAAAAGGAAAATCTTGGGTTTAGAATGAGATTCGAGAAACGATTTTAATTGTTGTTTTTTATGCCAGCCGCCACTTTAGGGAGACAAGATTAGATCTCCCACTTTTTCCCCCATTTTAGAATTGTGATGGCTCAAATCTGGGGAACCAGGTCTGACTTTGGGTCTGAGATCCAATTGAGGTAGACAACATATTTCAGGGCTACCCATAGGCACCAGTGAAAGTCGTCTTGTAGCGACAATTACAGCAGGAACGAGCTACGGATGGATACAGATCATGATTTATTCACCCTCCTCTGCGAGCGAGTGAATGGGTTTTGACATCGGAGCTATTTTTCGGCCTTTTTCTTTGCATTTTTTGTACCAGTATGTCCTTTGTAATAATTTGTGTATTGTTATGAATATACGTTTGTCTTTACTCAAAATATTTTGACGCATTGTACTACAATTTTTTCCTTTTCTGAATGGTACAAGAAAATTTTATTGACTTTAGAACATTGCAAATATTAACCGGACAAGGAGGAAAACCACATCAAAATAACGAGCAAGTATCCCAACAGAGTTGGCACCCTACCACTCGACAATCACATGCCCCTTCAAACCCAACAATAGCAATTGGTTGGAAAGATTCCAACCAAGAGCAAAACAAAGCTCAGTAGGGCAGGCCCCAGTGAGATTAGAAGAACAAGTTTAATACATATACAATGAAAAGTCAATAGAAAAAAGGCATCCCTCCATATTGGTAAAGGAGAGACTTCCCATAAGATCAAAGTAAGAATGCAGCACTCAACAGATGCAAAACTTGCTGCCATGCATCCACAATTTGAACAGCAAAATAAGGCCACAGTACTGTTTGCAGCCAAATACCACCATTTGCAAAATCAGCATGCATCGATCACCATTTGTAAAAGTGTTTCAGCAATTATCCTTGGAGCCAAACTTCAGAATGAAATATTTGATTGGTGGGAGCACACATTGATAACATGCCCAATCTTCAGTCATCTCTGTCTCTCTTCAATAAAATTCCTTGAGTCCCTAGCTTCAATTCAATTCCTCGAGTCCTCTCCTATCACAGCTTTGAAGAATGAACCTCCAAAATCCAAATTAAAACAGAACAAGTCCTCTGCCTTCAAATCATTTTCATGAATAAATCTACTTCCTCAGCAAAGGGTATGAGTCACCAAGATCCAGATTAAAACAGACAAAGACTCCCAGAACAAATGACACAGACACAGACACAGAACACCACCGGCACACAACGACAGACACCCAAAAAAAAACAGACACTACCACCAGAACAACGGAAGAAACAGCCCCCAAAAAACAACATACCTCAACCCCGCAACAGAGCCACCCAAAAAGACAGACACCAACATAACCACCTGAAAGCAGAGAAGAAGGGCCATCCCAAAGGACCAAATAATGGCAGACAAAACAGAAAGTTAGACAACTCTACACAAGCCCACCCACACAAGCGAAAATAAAACTGCAGAAAAGAAGGACACACACTCCCGGACAACCCACCCACCCCCAAAACATCCCAACCAGAGTTATACAGATTCTACCACACTTTTGAGTTGGAAAATGAGATCATTCATGGAATAGTCTAACCAGCCATTCTTCGCTTGATGAGTTCTTGAACCTCCATCCAGTTTGGGGTTGCTCCTTCAAAATAACATGCATATGCTCCACATGACTGTAAGAGGAATGTTGTCCTGAACTACCCTCTGTTTTGGTTTTAGATTGCAATTCTTCCAACACGGTAACCGTGCTTCCATTGATGATGGCAACTCCAACCTCCATTGCAGTATGCCAGTATATCAGTCCATATATATATATATATATATATATATATATATATATATATATATATATATATATATATATATATATATATATATATCTCTCCCAAGCATATTCACAGTGCAGTAGCATATATATGATCTAGTGATTGCGGAAAATTTCCACAAAACGTGCACTTTGCCTCCTCAGGGTTGTAGAAGGTATTGAGCGGTTTTCACCCTGCCAAGGCCCACCATCCAACCAAAACATTGAATTGTATATCGTGCTACATTGTTCCAGATCAGATTAAAAAAATAAACAGCTGCAGTTTTCAGCCTTCAATTTTTTTCGTTTAGCTCAGCACCTCAGGTACTCTACAATTCACCCAAACTCACTCACTTTAAATTTATCCAAACTCAATCCAGTTATGATAAGTTCGTCTTGAGTAAGGTTCGTTTTCATGCAACGATCACTGGAGTGATTTTTTATGTGACGCAAAATGGGATCCGTCATTGTTAAATGTGGCTCTTTCTTGTGTGATACCCCCTGTACGCAAACGAGACCCACCAAGTTCCAAGTGAATGATCCAAACAGTTGATTTCTTAGATCTCAATGTAGAATTATCCATTAAAAAAATTAGCCTGATCGGACATTGATAAAGACTTGGCTAAATCATGTCGTTTACGAGCAATGGACAGCCCCTACACTGGCCGACGTAGCCGTCTATTGCTTTGAAGATAAGTAAACAGCGATGTTCAAGTGACCTGATTTTTTTGTAGGATTGTTATTTTGCGTCAGATGAGATTGACATGTCCGAGAATCTTATTTTAATAGGTCCTAATCCAATTTGACCCATTTTGTTATTTTGCGTCAGATGAGATTGACATGTCCGAGAATCTTATTTTAATAGGTCCTAATCCAATTTGACCCATTTCAAATGAGTACTAGAAGATGTGAAGTAAAGGATCAAATTATATTGGTTAATACTTTGTTCTTCACGAGAGACCGGGACAGGTGTGCAAACCGAATTTTGATAAAATATGCAGAACAATAGGTCGGAAGTTATTGTGCATAGAATATCAAAATTTGCTATTTATTTTTCAACGTTGACATGTATATCGAATCCGAAGGAGATTTGGAGGCCCGATGAGGTTACATTCTCAACGTACCACATATGCCCAAAGCTGACCATGTATATTGAATCCTAATGAGAGATTCCAGAATCATAATTGTGAGAGTAGCGCGAACAACGTGATAGCAACATAACTTATTAACTCGGTGATACGACAACAAAGTCATGTATTACAAACTGATTGGCCCAAGCCGGCCGTGCATTCAGAATTCTGAAGAAAGATTCCGGAATTGAAATTGTGGAGTAGTGTGAACAACGTGATAGAGTAACTTATTAGTTCCGTATTACTATGACAGAATCATATATTACAAACTGATTGGCAATGGATTACAAAAATCTCTAATTTCAATGGTGGTAGCATGTTAGAACTGTGGCTCATAGAGTTCTAGAAAGAAGGCCAGATGCCGGAGCGTAGCGGAGCGGAACGAGTGGAGCGAAGCGCAACGAGTGGAGCGGAGCGGAGCGACGGCATCTGGCCCATCGCCGATGGTCCAGTGAAAGTAGGCTGGGCCGAAGGCCCAGGCGTTTTGTAATTGGGGGGGTGCGGGGGGCGTTGCCCCCCGCGGTACGGTTCGGTCCGTACAAGGGTATTTTTGGGATACAGACCAAATCTAATTAGGGTTAGAATAGAGTAGTTATAAATACTCTATGTTGTAAACCCTAATTGATAACTGTGATAATAAAGAACAGCCGCTCTCGCTCCCGTGGACGTACCCGGTTTTGGGGAACCACGTATATCTCTGTGTTTATTCTTTACTGTTCATACTCGTAAATCGTGTGCGTGTGTGTCGATCCTAACATAGCATGCATGTCGATCCTAGCAAAATTAATCGTCGGACTTTATTTTAAAGTTAATTATGTTTCCAAACATTATCAAATTATAATTAGTCTCTGCAAAGTCGAATGAACCAAGCAACCAAAACCATTTAAGTAATAACAGCTTGCAATAGCCTGTGCTATGCACAAGATCCAGACGGAGATTTCTTGTTCAGCTTAACAATGACCATGTTTTCTAAGTTTTATTATCTTTTTTTCGTCTTTAGGCTCCATTTTGTTTGACCATAAAATATTTTCCGATAGACCATTTTATCCATTTTCAAGCGGTTGGTTGTACAAATCGGACGGAAAATGAATTACGGTGAAATCTCCCGTAATTCATTCTACATTGTTCACTACTATATCAGGTGGAGGAGGGAGTTGGAGATCAGTGGGGGCACGGGACCCCACTGGTTTTTTTTAGGATTTTTTTTTTTTTACACTTGTAAATGATAACCTTAGGCAGAAAATTATAAAGTGATGTCTTAGGTAGAAACTCATACCTCAAAATACGAAGATCCTATCGAGTGCTTCAAATTCACTGTTACATGCTAGTTGTTCCAATATACTTCGCCATTACGTATTCACGTAAGCCTTAAGACTTAATGTTTTGAATTTCACCTAAATATATATTCCTTCCGTCCCTTTTTAAATGTCCTACTTCGTAATTCTAACTTATTAAAAAGACATCATCATTATATCTTTCATATCAACTTTTTCCTCCACTTTCCCTACTTACCCATCATTATTACACTTTTACTCACTAGCTTTTCAAAATGGAATCTCCTTTTAGGGACAAAATAGACAATATACCAACTTTTACCCACTAACTTCATAAAATGGACACTTATTAAGGGATAGCCCAAAATGGAATACTGGACTATTAATAAGGGACGGAGGGAGTAATAGAGAAGAGTGTTGGGATATGTGACGGTGCTCCAGGACCACTGAATAATTAATTACTCCTAGGAAATTAACCTCAATTCAAAACTTCAGTCTCTAAACTACCACATGGTTACGGAATTACGATTACTATCTCATCACAAAATTCAAGTCAATTATTCAGGCTTCTTTTCACGTTCTCTCTTATTTCTCTCTTTCTCTTCTTAAATTTATCAACAACTTATCTCTCTAGATCTTTATGTAGAAGATCACTCGTTTAGAACTAAAAATTTAATTGCTACACTAAGATAATGTGATAGTTGAAAAAAAAATTAATAGGAATCTTGAAGAAATAGTTCAAAAGAAACTCAAATTAGATATATTGTCAGATTCTTAGAAAGGAGATAGATACTTTTTTTTGTTTTTTTAAATGAAACAAATTTTGTAGTACCATCACGAAAGAGTGAAGTGTCAAAATCATTTTTTTTTCAAAAATAATAAAATCCTCACACCCGTGGCAGAAAACCCACCTTTTCCTCCAAGCCAATGTTCTCTCGCCATGTCACCAAAGAAGTACAAAGCTGAGTAAAACACGCCTTTCTTAATAAAGACAAAAGTAAGTCAATAAGCAAATTGTTTCCGTCTTTATTCAAAAATATTTGGATTTCGATGTTAAGTTTTTAACTTTTTAGATTCATCCCGTCATAACAACACAATAGTCCACAAAAAATCAACGCAAACTAACAAATGCGAAAAGAAAATATGAATAAGGACAAAAAAAAAAAACCATTTTACCTATTTAGCCAAAACAGGCACTGTTGTAGGATGCTTGTGATGGAAAGTCGGGGAACAAAGAAGAAAGTGGAGTTTAAGACGTGGATGTATTATCGGAGAGGTGAGTTGTAGATGTTTGATTAAGTTATTTAACTTTTTTTTGAACAATAAAAAAATTTCATTAATCTTGAAAATGATATATACAGCATCATGTTTGGTTGTTGTTTAGTTAAAGTTTAAATAAATCAATGTATTCACGTATCGGTTGTTGTTTGGTTGTTGTTGGAGAGTTGTTTAACTAGTGTTTTCTTTGCGTGTGAGAGTGTGAGAGCAAAAAAGAGAACTGATAGCTCTTTGTGATAACCGTGCTAATGACATTGACTATTGTGCACTGATATGTGAACAGATTTATTGTGGGGTTTATTTTTGGGTCTCACACAAATAATTCGATCCGTTTATTAATTTAAAAATCTTTTTTTTTGTGAGATCCCGTAAAAAATCAGTTTGATAGGATACATGTAAGTGCTTAATCTAATCTCACAACTTTTCATTCAGAATTCCAGATGACTGAAAAGTTGTAATTAAGATTTGATCAAGCGCTTACATGTATACTATCGAGCTGATTTTCTACGGAGTCTCTCAAAAAAATATTTTAAAATTAATGAACGGATCGAATCATTTGTGTGGGACCCAAAAGTGGGCCCCACAAAAATCTGTGCACAAAAGTCTATGTTGGCAGTGTTTCCGCTTTGTGATGGTCTGAGTACAGAAACGTCGAAGTTATTTATTATTTCAAAGGAAAAAGAGGGGGTGTGTCCCGACATTTCACGCAAGGGTTATGTTCAAATTTTTTAACAATAAGGAATGTACCGTACATGCATGCCTTAAATCACAGGGGGTCACAGTGGACCTTGCCTCTTTTTTTTTTTTCAAGTATATTTCCTATTAGACCCCGGAATCATCAATTAATAGTAGACGGATTGAAAGACTTGCAATAACAATTGATGAGATCCATATGCAAAAAGCATTGTAAGCTGAGGCTAAAAGTCGTTCTCAATTATTACAAAGAGAGATCTAATGAGAAGCTTAGATAAACTGCTCAATCAAAAATTAAGCAAAAGGAACCGCAAAAAAAAAAGTTGAAAAAAAAAAAAACGCTGAAAGATAGTTGAAAGAGATCCGTAGATCCATCATCTCTAAAGCCTTCACTTGTTCATGCCAGTTGCATTCTTGACAGCATCAGCTGCTCCTTGTGCTTTAGCCTTTGCTTGCTCACCCGTCTACACAATAATAACAATCAGATACTTGAAATAAAGGTTTTTGCTTAATTAAATGAACACTATGACTTTCTTCCGACTTTGTTTTTTTCTTGTTCAATAAATAAGAATTTTATTGCCTAAGTAATTAAGAAGATTGACAATGAAACTCAAAACACACCCAAAGGCAACACCCTAAACTCAACTCAATTTATATTCTTTCATACATAAGAGCGCTAACGGCGTTTTTGGTATCAAATGTTTTAAAAACTTTGCATTTGATTATTTGGATGAACCTGGGCCGACTCTGACATTTGTGAGGCCTAAAGCAAATTTTTTCAAACGGGACCCTCAATTTACTTTGCGTTGTTAAAAATACTTGTGGAAAAAAACTTCATGTATGAAATCATTACAATCATTTGAGAGCATAAGAACCCAAAATCGATAACTATTACAATCATTCGATTTTTATGTAGGCCTAATTACTATATGGACCTATAAAATTAGAGGCCCTCAAAATTTGTATCAAAAAATCGGGGGCTTAAAGCGGTGGCTTTACGAGTTTTAGCTCAAAACCGGCCCTGGACGAACCATCTTGTACAAATTGACATAACTACAAAACTAAAAAATATATATATGAATTCAAAATTATTGCAGGAAAAAAAAACTGACGCAAAAAAAAAAAAAAAAAACAAGAACAAGAACCTCTTGCATAGTTTCCTTGCAAGATTGGGCAGCATTGCTAGCCTTGTCCATCATTTGGTTGCCCTTTTCCTGCAACAAAAAATAACAATTATAATCACCATCATGAAAAAATTTAGAAAATTCAAAATGGAAAAATAAGTAAAGTAAAGCAAAGCTAATTAACTCACCTGGGCTTGGCCCTTGGCCTGGCCAGCTTGGTAACTTGCGTTTTGAGAATTGTCCATTGCTTAATTCAGCTTCTTTGAGTACGAACAATATTTTCTAAGTATGGCTTCAACTCGAATTTCTTGTTGTAGATTGTTTTTGAGTTGCCCAAATTTATAGATTTTGAAAACGACCCAATTGTTGACATGTGGAAAATAATCTTACAGGTATCATCACTTGCTGAAATTTTGGTAATTCCTATTGCCTATTGACGAGGAGTAGTTTTGAAGATCCATAATTCAAGGATTAAACCAGTTCAAAGGTGGTTGAGAATTTAGATTTTAGAGGACTTGGGGGGGCTGCTGTCCCTTCAAGGGACAGTAGCGTGCTATTCAAGCTGAGGGAGCCCCACTCCGGTCTTGGTCCGACGATCGGAAATATTCACTTCGTAGAGCTCATCGAGTTGAATAAGTATGCAAAAAATCAGTTTGATCGGATATCTTTAAGTGCTTGAATCGAAACACATATAACTTGCCAATATTGGGTTCTAGTAGATTTGATCCAGTATTTTGGAAGACAAAAAGGTTTTGATTAGGCACTTAATGATATCCGATCGAGTTGATTTTGTTACATATTAGTTCAACTCGACGAGTTCTACTAAGTGAACGTTTCCGATCGTCAGACCAAAATCGGAGCGGGGCCCCCTCGGCCAGGACAGCACGCTGCTGACCCCCAAGTCCGATTTTAGAGGAGGTGACTCAGGTGAGAAAAGTTCTTCAATTGTAAAGAATCAACTAAAATAAGGCAATATTTAAATGCATCGCAGGGAACAAATCTGTTAGTTAACGTCGATGAATCCATTGGCACAAATAATTCAAGGTTGGTATGAAAATTTAACGAGCTATAAAAATAACTTCAAACTTAATTGTTTTGTTTAATTATTTGGTGAGTAGACCTCAAATAAATTTTAATAGACCCTATGTTAAGTAGCTTGAATTGTTGTAGATTGTTTTTGAGTTGCCCAAATTTATAGATTTTGAAAACGACCCAATTGTTGACATGTGGAAAATAATCTGACAGGTATCATCACTTGCTGAAATTTTGGTATTTCCTATTGCCTATTGCGAGGACTAGTTTTGAAGATCCATAATTCAAGGATTAAACCAGTTCAAAGGTGGTTGAGAATTCAGATTTTAGAGGACTTGGGGGGGCTGCTGTCCCTTCAAGGGACAGGGAGTCCCGCTCTGGTCTTGGTCCGACGATCGGAAACGTTCACTTCGTAGAGCTCGTCGAGTTGAACAAGTATGCAAAAAATCAGTTTAATCGGATATCTTTAATTGCTTGATCGGAACTCATATAACTTGCCAATAATGGGTTCTACTAGATTTGATCCAGTGTTTTGGATCCATTCTTTTCAAGAAAAAAAGGTTTCGATTAGGCACTTAATGATATCCGATCGAGTTGATTTTGTTACATATTTGTTCAACTCGACGAGCTCTACGAAGTGAACATTTTCGATCGTCGGGCGAAGACCAGAGCGGGGCCCCCTCGACCGGGACAGCAGCCCCCGAAGTCCGATTTTAGAGGAGGTGAGAAAAGTTCTTCAATTGTAAAGAATCAACTAAAATAAGGCAATATTAAATGCATCGCAGGGAACAAATCTGTTAGTTGATGAATCCATTGGCAAAAATAATTCAAGGTTTGTACGAAAATTTAACGAGCTATAAAAATAACTTCAAACTTAATTTGTTTGTTTATTTGGTGAGTAGACCTCAAATAAACATTAATAGATCCTATGTCAAGTAGCTTGAATTTTTAAACTAAACCGAGCCGAATAGTAACTTATTTGAGCTAGATTCGAAGACTTGAGGAGCTTTAAAATTTTGAACAGGGAATTCAAAAATAGTCAAGCTCTTTTATTTGATGAGAGAATACAATCTTAAACTCAAGTAGCTTATAGTTCGTTATTTAGGCGTGTCTTGTAGGAACGCGTCTTTGTATTTTATTTACTACAACCTTTTTTGTTGTTTTTTATTTTATTTTTTAAAGGGTACCTTTTTCTAGTTGACCTTTCAATTTTTTTTTTATCCGCCCTTTTTCTCGTTGATCGATCTACTCATTTTGTGATGTAGTGCCATGTCATTTTTAGCCACCCAAGTATGTACGGAGTAAAAACCTGGTAAGGTGAGAATCTCATGCGGCTGCAAATTACTTGGTACACACTCAAAAAATAAACAGATGACTTTCGGTCCATTTGATGATCCATTTGGCAACATTCTAGTTATATACACCCCTGGTGAAAATATTTGTTTCCTCTAAATCAATTATATTGCGCCCCGTTGTCATGTTCTTTAATTGGGACAGCTGTGTTTAACGACATGACGCAATATAATTGATTTGAAGAAAATAAATATTTACACCTCCTTTATTCTCTTTAAACTAAACACTGAAATGAAATCCTTGCACCACCATTTGTCTTGTAATTCAAGTCAAATAGTTGATTTACCGGATTTACCCCTCCACCACCATCCTCCCTAGACAATAATTGGTTTAACTTGGGAATTAATAGGACTCGCATCTCCTTATTGTTAATGCAAATTTCGCATAACATTGCAAACACAAAATTTATTCTTGATATATATGATGTTTACATATATAATAAAAAGTGACCAAAGAATTGGTTAAATTTGCATGTATTCGTGATTCGCTAGGGAAATAATGTTTGCACTCCCAAACATAAGTGGGAAGAATTATTCAATGCCCCATGAGTGCTGCAAACCCTTTTATGATGTGGGACTCAAGACTAAGAGATGAGCGCGGCATTGCCAAGAACACCACTTGATGGTACCCCTTCCTCTATAACTCGAGATAAAATAAATAAATAAACAAGCTTTAAAAGAATCAGTTGTGCAGCCCATTGACAACGGAATGCCCTTCCCCTGGGCTTGGACCCGATTCCTTGATACCCCGGAGAGAGAGAATTTCTGCATAGTGACGGCCATTTCCTTCTGGACAAGGGGGTGACTTCGTCTTTTCATGGCGCTGATGGTGATTCGGAACATTTATCGGGCGGGCTTGAATTGAGGTAAATAGCTGGGTCAAGCATAAAGAAAGAACTAGCAGAAAAACAAGATGGATGGTTTTTCTGGCCATTAATAATGCGGATGCTTTTACTTCTTGAAAAGATATCTGAGAGAGAGAGAGAGAGAGAGAGAGAGAGAGTTATGGTTACATGGTGCTTAAATTTGTGTTCTGTATTTATGGTGTAATGTAAGATGGCAGTAGTACTACTGCCCAATTCGACCACGTAAGAGAGATTCAAAAGAACGTGCATATTAGGAAGCAAGGGAGGAAAATTCATGGAGAGAGAGAGAGAGAGAGAGAGAGAGAGAGAAAAAAAAGTGGAGCGAATTTTGGAGAACAATGTAGAAGACTAAAATGGCGAAGAGCAGTAAAGTTGGAATTTGGATTCCCCCGTTTGAATTGTCTATTAAGACTTTTATCATCTCTCCCTTTTAGGATCCAATTGGGGAAACCCAATATTATTTCCTTCACTTCAAGTTGTTCATTACATACACACGTTACAGAGCATAATTTCAATCGTCTAATCCAACAAGGTAAATCCCTTTTTTCTTGGTCATATGATCCATATTGTATAATGGGTTTATATGGATTCAAACCATATAAACCCATATTTTTATAGGTTTAGATGTGTTAAAAATGAGTCTAATATAGATAGAACTAAAAGACCCATGCTCAAGAGTTAATTACTGTTTAAGCTAAAAATCCTCGCCTACCAAATTCGGTCTTCATTATTTACTTCAATCAGATTAATTCATCCCCGATCATCAGAATCTCTCTCTCTCTCTCTCTCTCTCTCTCTCTCTCTCTCTCTCTCTCTCTCTCTCTCTCTCTCTCTCTCTAAAGAACAACTGAAACAAATCTTGATTTGGCAAGTCAAAAATGACATTTTTTTTTGTCTTAAATCAAGATTTTTTCATATTTAATAATTTTGTATCATACTTTTGTGACTAATTAATTCGTCTCGTCAAGAGGAATCGGAAAAGTAAAAAATTTTGATCGAAACTCATAACTTTTTTAACAAGACAAAAACAGTTACCATTGACGAAGAAACGAAGGAGCTGACTGACAAGGAACCGAAAAGTAACATATTGATTAAGACTTACTAATTATTACTCAATTTTTTTTTTCATTTGTTAGTTTTACGTCAAACTTTTGTAACATATTGATTTTCTGCGATTAGAGAAACCGAAAAGTTACAAGTCACAAAATATTTGATGCAAAACTAACAAACTGTGTAAAATATTTGAATTCAAAAAAATATTTTTCGGTGCAATCATCGTCTTCCAAACAATTCTTTGATTCGGCCTCTGACTCCTCATTGAAGTTACGTTACTGTTTGGAAATGGAAAAAAAGTAAAAACCTGATTTTTTAAAAGTTTTTTTAGCCTCTAATTGCTGCATTTTTATTTTTTAAAAATTGAGTTGGTCGGGTCGGGGTGGCGAAATTTCAACCAAATAAAGGTTATTATCTTGGTTAAGAACTACCCTTTTCCCTTCTCTGATTCGAAGTTTTCTTTCTATTTCATCTGACTAATTTCTCTCTCACAGCCAGCTTGTTTGCATTCTTCCCCGTATTTTCTTCTTTTTTGGGTTTCATGGTCACGGGTGTCTGAACCAGCCTACATACTTTGACTAATTTATTCTCGGTCCAGTCAAACACAAGTCATTCACGCAGGGACTATTATTATTATTTTTTTTTTTTGAAAATATCAAGCACACGCCAGGACTATAAAATTCACAATAAATTACTTTCTTGCGGTCTAGTGCCAAAGAATCAAATCCTAGTCAATTTTGTCGGCACTAAACTCACCCATCAACGGGCCTAACCCTGCGATTTTCTTCCCCGTACTGATCTCTCTTGATGGGTATGAATAGAGGCCATAACAGAAGAACAAAATATATCGAAAGTTGTAAAGGTCTTTGTTTGACCATTCTTGGCAATAGAACTTTTGCAGCAGAAGAAACTTTGGTTGTCTTGCTAAATAGTCTTTGTTTGACCAATATTGCCGACGGAATTTACTACTCCAGTCTCCATCTGACTTAAAAATTATTAGTACTAATTAGAGGGGTGTTATGGTTATTTCACAACGTTAGAATTGCAGACATTTTGATCATCTGTATGTGTTACAGTATTTTGATTATTTTTGTCTAAAGGCTATAAGGTCATTTTCTTCATTTAGTATGTGACATAGTATTTTGGTCATTCTACGATGTAGGGATAATTTGCCGAGTTGGGACACATAGTGGTATTTTAATATAAGTGAAATTCTATCTAGACCCCCAAGTTCTCTCCACACTCATTCAGAATCACCCCTCATCTGCTATCATATTTCTAAACCTAGATTGATATCTACAGCTTATTCGATAGTCAACGACTCAACAACGTGCTTTTTCTTGGTAAGTGAGATGTGTGGAAAAACAACCACAATCTCCACGTTGGTATGGGTTGTGGAATTTCACACCATATTAGTATATTGTGGCCATTTCATTTCCCAAAGGCTAGTGATTTGTTGTTACTTTCTCACCATTGTGTGAGAACATGCTCAAAAATCGGAAGAGAATGAAAACGTAACCGAAGCCTCAGTTTCACATCCTAATAGAAAGCTCTGAATATTTAGCAAATTATGTTTGATCGCTGGTGTTAGACTAGTACATGACCAATTAGTTTTGAGTGTCCAACATTCTAATTAGGTTTAGACGTAAAAGTTGAAGACGAGATTAGGTAAGAAATTGATTAAAATTGTAAAATGAGTGACGTCGAGAAAATAGGGCTAAAATGATTTTTTGGAGTTTAAATAGAGTCATATATTACATATTCCAACAATGATCAATTGAATCTCGCATAGTCACATGTAATAATGGATAATTCCCACGTTTAATGAAAATAAATTTATCATTTTCTTATGAATTTTTTCTCCAAAAGTTGTACTCTTATTCTGCAAATAACTTCCAAATGACAAATTATTTTGATTCTAGTGGATCTTGTGAAGGAAACCCAGCCTCGACTTAGACAGAAACGAATCATTTAAAATTTCCTGGGCCTGGGCTTGGGCTATAAAGGATGGGCTTTTCCGTAGTGCTCATTAGTGCTAAAGGCCCTTTCCCCAAAATATCGTCTTTTACTACATATTCTCCCTAGACTCCGTTCACAGCTGAAAGAAAGCCAAGTTTCAAAATGTTCAGGTTTCTTAATTTGTTAAGTTTAAGGCGAACTCGAGTTCGAGTTTCAGCTCAGAGAGAATTTGACAATCCGAGCTTGCGTAGGTTTGAGTTCCTTATTGCAGTAGATAAAAGTGTTGGTAAAAATAACATTGCTTTCTAAAAACTCTTGGTTGGACGGGTGGTGAATTATTCAAAATGATATTGTCCGAATGAACTTACATAGTTTTAATACTCCTATTTTGAAGGGAAAATTACTGTAACACTTTTAAAAATGTGTAACTTTGTGTAGGACGGTCGGGCTCATCCGCCCCTCAATCTCTCCATGATGCTCAAACACAATTAATTAGAATTTCCCACAGTGTTAATCAGTTAGAGTACTAGATTCACTGAATTATGAAATATGGAGAACCAAAATGGTAGTATAGTATATATAGGATAGGAGATAGGAAATAAATTACTATAAACCCAACCAAGATATTTTGAGATCAAACAAAGTAGTTTATTTTATTTATTTATTTATTGATTTTGAAACAATCTACCTCCTTGTGCCTGTAGTACCATCCACTCGAATCTCAAGCTAGACCTTTTATTCCATGGACCCTCCAAGGAAGCCCCACCCGTTCTAAAATCCCAAGCGTTTGCTACAAAAAAGTTCTTTAGTGCGGCAATGTCAATCCCGATATTTGAGTTGTCCAAGCCAAACTTCAAGTTTGATTGCCCATTTACTATTAAGTGAGGAAAAATAAATAAAAAATGACACATAAAAAAAAATCAAAGTTACATTGTGCCTATATATTGTTTGAATTCCATAAAAAAAAAAAATCAAAATCAAAATGCAATCCTGATTATAGTGCTTTATGATTAGAACGATTCGATTCAAAGAAAAAACAACTTTTTATATTTTTTGAAGTAAAATTTTCAATTTAATCATCGTACTTTAATACAATTACTCATTTTCAATTAAGATCATAGCCAATACACTTAATCTTTAATACAATTACTCATTTTCAATTAAGATCATAGCCAATACACTTAATCTTTCTTGTGACATGGTAAGTCCGAAGAAATTTTTTTATCAACTTCAACCTCAAAAAACTTCTCTTCGCCGAAACAATTGTATCTAATATAGTCAACAATATTCAATACGCAACCCATACCATTTGGAAACCACTATCTTTCGAATAAGACCTCATAAAATCAAGTATGTGAATCGATTTTTTTTGGATGGTGTAAGGGCAAAATATTTATGATTGTCAATGGCATGCGTCAAAACACATTCGTCCGTGCAATTGTAAATTTCATTATTTTTTTTAGAGTGTCTGTTTTAGGAGTGGAATGGAATCAATAATTTTTGTAATGAGTGAATGAGAGTTATTGTGCACGTGATGGCTGAAGGAATTGGGAGTGGATCTAATAAGAAGGAGTTTTTGGAAAGAAAGGATTCTGAAAGAAAGAAAATCTCGGCAGTGGGTTGATAAAGGAAATAAGGTTTTGATTGCAATGATTTATTGGCTTGGTTGGGATCACGCAGCTGCGGAAAAGGAAAGTAGGACAAGCCGCATACATATATAAAATCGTGTATTGTGATTAAGATTAAGGAGAGCAGCCAATGTACATGTCTTTTTAAAGAGAAAATTAATTCTTGAGTAGTGTCTTTGTTTTGAATCTTGGAGTAAAAAGAAGATCGATGGATCTTTGAGCATTCTATACAACTTCAAGAGGTTTACAACATCAACTCAGTTAATCTCAGAGCAAAGTCCTTCGGTGGATTCTGGGAGGCAAACGGAAGGCTTGTGGATTCAAGGCAGCGGCAATCAAGCATTCAAAGAGGTGTACGTGGATTCGGCAAGAGCGTCTAGGTTTAAGTTTGTGGAGTTCAAACTTATCGTAAGAGTTCTTGTAACCTCGTATTTAGTAGTGTTTGATTCCTTCCCGTAGTTTTTTCCCGTTTTGGGTTTTCCACGTATATCTAGTGTTCATCTCTTTATTGCTTCTCGTTCGTGTGATTAGCTTATATGTTGATTGGTGGATTTATTTATTAAAAAGATAAAAATAGCAAATATTTTTAAGCCTAGTTGATCTAGGATTTTTCAGATGGAAACTATACAAATCCCTAAACTATTCATTTAGTTTTTATCCTATCAAACTAAGAGACAAAATCTAAATTAATTGATCAAGTCCTTACCGATATTCAAATAAATTGATTTTTTACAAAAAAAATTTAAAAACATGATTTAAACAAAGTAAACAAATTGAACGGCTCTAATTATTAGCGTGGGGCTCTGATTTATTGGATGTCATTTTATGTGTCAAAATACGTATCCCTTGAACCGCCGAAGTTAAAAAAGCTGAACCGGAAAATATTACTCTCTCCGTTCCAAATTAAGAGTCCATTATTCCATTTTGGTTGTTTCAAAATGATGGTTCTTTTTCAAAAATAGAAGAAAAATTTGATAATTTTCCAAAAGTATCTCTCACCAATGAATATAAGTGTTATAAAGTAAATTAAATATAGCGATAATGTTGAAAATGATAGACATTATAAATGTAATCATTACATATTCCGTTAAATAGTTGAAATTCCCCAAAGGACTAATATAAAATTAAAACATTACACTAAAAGTGAACTTGTAGTTTAACTTTACCAAGTCTGATCTGATGCGGATGCTGCTCCAAAGTCAAATTAACAGAACATCTTTGATCTGTTCACAACCAATTCGATTACGTGACGTCAGGTGACCGTTGGGCGAAAAGAAACGGAGCCAGCCAAATTTACAGGTGCCGACAAATCCAACCGATACGCCGTTTTACCACCGACATTAAGCTCTGTTTGGAAACCTAGAAAGAAAAGTAAATAAAAATTAAAATAATTTCCCTTCCATTATTTTATTGAAAGAAAAAGAGTGAAAAAAATAAAAGTTTTAAGTGTAGTGAATAGTAAAAATTTTCTTTCATTTTCCTTCTATTTTATTTTCCTTATCTTTCCATGGTGCCAAACAGATCCCTTAATTTTCTCCCACAGATATACACCCCCACCATCACCAACGAAAATGCGAGACTGAGACCACCAAAAAACAAGAGAGAGAGAGAGAGAGAGAGAGAGGGCAAAGAGGGGTGTGGGGAGAATTAGGGCTAGGGTTTGCAGAAAGCGAAAAGCGCCAGTTGTTTTTCCCTCTCTGCGGCCCTAAAAAAATCCCCTAATTTTCTCCCCCCCATGGAATCCACGGCGGAAACCACCCCAGACGTCTCACCAAAAGACTCCGACGACGAAATGCACGACATGTTGTTCGCCCGACGCGGCTGTTGTCACTGGAACATCCCCATCTTCTCCAGCGTCGGAAACTCGAACAATGCCGCATCGGGACCCTCCTGGATCTTTAAGTGGGAACGGATATCGAATTCGTCCCCGGAGAAGGAGGAGGAGAGCGCGTGGTGGCTGAGCGCGTTCAAGAAGTTGAGGGAGTGGTCGGAGCTCGTGGCCGGGCCGAGGTGGAAGACGTTCATACGGCGGTTCAACAAGACCCGCGGCGGTTGCTGCGGGATGAGGAATGGGAAATTATTCCAGTACGATCCCCTCAGTTACGCCCTCAATTTCGACGATGGGGTGGGGCAGAACGGTCATTTTGATTTCTCATCGAGGTACGCAGCGATTCCGGTCTCGGCCAAGTCGTCGATTGATCTGGGGCGGGATGCGCTGGTGTTCAGGTGAGCGAGGAGTTCGTTTTTGTCGGCGGCGAGCGTGGGTCGCGGCGGCTGCGGCGATGAGGAATGAGTAGGATGGATGGAATTGAGAAATCATTCGGTGGTTGACTTTTGTTTTGAGGCCCCACAGAGGGTCAGGTCGTCTGGATTGTATGGGATGTTTTTATTTATTTATTTTTTTTCTTTTTTGTTTTTTGGGTTGAGATTTTTTGATTCTTTAAATTGAGGGGTTAAAAACAAAACCATAGTTTTGGGGCCTACATTGCATGAGGAGGGCGAATGGATGTGTTTTGGGGGTTGTAGGTGCATGGTTCATGTTTCATTGATTGATTGAATAGTTGTTGTTTTAATTAACAATAATAAAAATCTTGCTCAAATGAAGGTAGGTCTCAAAGCATTAGCTTTCTCCATTTCATTGTCTTATATGTAATTTTCACCTTTTTATGTTTCCTCAACATTTTCAGAATTGCAACTCACAAAGTTTGGCTAAGCGGGCAGAAAGATAATAAGTGATTTTCTCTCATGAGGTTGCATGCTCGAATTCAACCAAAATTAAATATTTCAAATCTTGAGTCAGTGAAGAATTTGTATTTGTCGTTAATTGTAGTGCTTTACTATCAGTCAAGATTTGCGCAAGTTTTTTTTTTTTTTTTGAACCGAAAAACTATGCCTCAAAGGCTTTCATTGAAACAGAGAAACAGCCCAAAGGCTGGAAAAAGAACCAAGTCCGGAGCCCTAAGTTGGGTAGAAACCTCAACAGCCGGGGTATCCATGGGGACTGGATAGAAATCTCTGAAATACAGTAGACCAAACCCTTAGTGGGCGACAAACGATCCGCGCAAGGACCAACAAACAACACCAAATCAGTACACAGCCTGTCAATACAATTAAAATTGAATAAACAGCTAAAAGCCCGAAGGCCACCGGAGCCCCGCCGTACACCAACTACAGATCTCGCCGACGGAATCCAGAGGAGTCCAAGGGCGGCAAAAGGCATAGATTTGTAGTAGCGCGAGGAGGAGCAAGGGGGCTTACGAAAAACAGGTCGGTGACTGGCAGGAGGTGAGAGGCGATCCAAGGCGGCGGCGGAGAGGGTAACTGATGGAGGAAAATGGAACAGGCGGCACGACGGGAGACGGTGACAGGGCTGGGTGATGCGGTGCGGCCGTGAACGGGGCTGGGTGAAGCGGCGCGGCGGTGAACGATGACGGGCCTGGGCGAGGCGGAGATGGCGCAGCCGGCGGAGAGTGGCGGTGAGGCGGAGAGCTAGCGGAGCCGGTAGCGAACAGATCTGGGGGAGATGATGAAGGCGTCGGAGGATGAGGTGATATTGGTGGTTCGGCATCATCTGGTGGAGTCGACAAAGGCAGTGGCGGGATTGGGTTAGGTGGAGGACCCTCTGGGTTCAATGGTGGAAAATCCAGATCACAAAACAAGAGGAAAAAGAGAAGAACACCTAAAAAAATAGGAGGAGAAACCTCACTGAGAGGGGGGAGACTCACAGATCTCAGCTCCCCCCCCTCTCTTGCCGCCCTTGAAACCCTAAGCAAGAGAGGTTCTAGAGAGAGAAGAGAACGAGAGGAAAAAGGGGCATTAGATTTGCGCAAGTTGACTTGGTGCAAAATATGGAGTCTTGGGAACTTAAACAGATTGATGGAATAGACTTCGAGTTACATTACTATGTCGTTATTATGTCGCTTTTCGAAAACAATATTTCCACCAAATGGTCTGCACAGGGTTGCAGTGAATCTATTTCGAGGATATATATATATATATATATATATATATAGAGGAATTTTCAAGTGAGGGATCCCTCATTTTTTTTAAAATGAGGGACTTTCATTTCCGATCAAATTTTAAAAATCCGAGCCGCTCAATGTATGTAGAACGTGATTTTAAGGGTATCCGCGAAAAATCAGCAAAAAAAATGACCGGGAAGGGCTTCATCCGAGCAGTTTTTTTTGAACCGTTCAATGAAAACTGCTCAGATGAAACCCTTCCCGGTCATTTTTTTTGCTGATTTCTCGCGAGAACCCTTAAAATCACGTTCTGATCACTTTGAGCGGCTCGGATCATCGAAATTCAATTGGAAATGGGAGTCCCTCATTTTAAAAAAATGAGGGATCCCTCACCGGACCCTAACTCTATATATATATATATATATATATAATGAAGCCCGATCAAAAGATCTTCGGCCTGTGTCTGCACACATGAAGAACAGACGGAATTCCAAGGCTAAAAAGAATCAACAGAATCTTCGTTTTTGCAAAATAAAGGAAAAATAGAACAGAAATCAACTCAACTAATTAGAGAGTGGGAGAATTACTCGAATTTTAGAGTGTACCGAATGGCTTGAACTCGGGTTCCATTTATAGACCCCGATTTTTCCAATCGAATGGGTCATGTCCCTAGATTGCACCCATTAATCCGTGATCGTTAGTGGGCCCCACGACTTAAATTGTTGAGAATAGGGGTTTTTGGAAATCATGGCAAGCTAATTTTGAACCCTAATTTTTGGGAATTTGAACAAGTTCTAGCTTCCGCCAAGATGGAGAATCCTGGGCTCATGGACAAGTTCAGAGAGAGAGAGAGAGAGGGAACCTTGGCGGTTGAGATTTTCACGATTTGATAGTGGAAACTTTTCGTAGGGGCGAAACTGTATAGTTGAACAACAATTTTACCTCTACGAAACGAATCAAGAAGTAATACTTACGATATCCGTTGAAATTGATTTTTTATAGGGTCCATAAAATAATATTTTAAAATTTATAGGCATTTTCTGGATTATTATGAGACCCGGAGTGGACCCCACATAAGATATAATGTAATTATCTAGTGTAAAATGTAATATACCTGACCTTTTTGTATTCGTTCAATTCTGATCGACCTTTTTTCAATGTGAAATACTCCTTAGTTTAAGACTCAGCCTTGATTTAAAAAAACTCATTCACCGATACAAACAGCTTTTAAATGCACATTAACTTCATTCAATTAATCTTAATTATTGATCAATTTTGACCTACGAAAGGAAATTGATTTTTAGGACCCGGTGTCCCTGCGGTGAAGCCAGATCACTGCAACTTGCAGCCATATAAAACGACGCCATTTTGTGCCAATTTAGTAATGCACTGCCTCTTTTCCCGCGAACTTCTCTCTCTCCCTATAAAGATCCCTTTGTCATTTTCTTTGTTTTCTCCTTCCACTTTTCTTCCTCTATTTCTCTCCCATGGCCCCACCCTCTACTGTACAGTACTGTTCTCACTTCTCCCGCACGAACAGCAACTGACCCAATCTTTTCCAACCCTGCTTCAATTTCAATTGTGGGATAAATTCGACGGGTTAAGGTCCAGTCCGGCCAGTAATATTAACCTCCAGTCCGGTCCAGTTTTGGGCCTTTGTGGGCCCCTCCCGGGTCCACAACAATGATCGGAATCGTTCATTATGTAGAGCTCGTCGAGAATGGTACCCACGCAAAAAATTAGCTTGATTTAACTTCAATAGATAGATGAATGAAACATATTTGTACAAGAAAAGATGGAAAATTATGAGTTTCAATTTAATTTTTGTCATTGCATTTTTCTTATACAAATCTATTTTGTTCATGTATCTATCGATGTTAAATCAAGCTAATTTTTTGCGTGGAAACTATTCTCGACGAGCTCTACATAATGAACAATTCCGATCATTATTGTGGACCCGGGAGGGGCCCACAAAGGCCCAAAACTGGACCGGACTGGAGGTTAATATTACTGAACTGGACCTTAACCCAAATTCGACAGTGCATAGATCAATGATGGAGGGGAGAGGGGAAAAATAAAATGGTTGTGTGAGTGAGTTGGTGAAGATAGAGTTGGGTTGGAGAGAGAGAGAGTCTGGCGTCCTTCAGTGAATTACCAGATTGGCACAAAACGGCGTTGTTTCATATGGCTGCAACTTGCAGTGATCTGGCCTCACTGCAGGGACACCGGGTCCTGATTTGATTTGGACCACACTCTAATTTTAGCCACTGGCACTTTACTTTGTGCCTTGATCATGTGTAATTCCAAAACAAAAAGTGAAGTGCCAAAATTACATCCCCCAAGAAACTACAAAATTTATGCATTAGTTTGGTATGAAATTAGTTTAACCCCAACTTCCGCCCTAGATGACCTAATTTCACGTTTAGAGAATAAAATATACGAGTCTAAGAGAAAAACACAATTATCTTAGTCCAAAAGTTAGTCCAATTGTCTGATGGATTTGCTCTTCACATAAATGAACATGATTCAATTTTTAAAATCAAACCGCAAAAAAGAAAATTCTTATGAATATTCTAGTCCCGGCATAAACAAAATTGGAGAGGAAATTAATCGACATGCATCTAAACTGACTCGACCACCCCTAACATTCGGAGGGAAAAAAAAGGCACAATTATCTTATGGAAATTGATTTTAGCACTCTAAAAATTGATAGAGGGGCTCCAAAACGACGTCATTTTATATATAAATACAGTGCAGTTTTGGAACCCTTCTATCAATTTTTGAAGTGTCAAAATCACAATCCTTATCTTATTCCCCGTATCCCAAAGAAAATGACGTCGATGGTCATAAAAGTCCTCAGCTACTCCTCATAAGAAAACATTACATGTAAATCCACGCGCCTAGAAAGGGGGCATTTTAAAATATCGCAGCATCATCGCAACTAATTTTGGGAGTACAGTATCAGTATCATTGAGAGGTACCAGTTCTTTTCTTTTTTTAATCCTATCGAGAGAGGCAGTTCAGCAGTCCAAACCTCCAAATACAAGAGACGAGAGATGGTCTATTGACCCATTGGGGGTAGGCCACATGCTCTTGACTTCGAACTTGCGGGTTTATTTTTTTTTATAAATTTTAGGTTCAATTTTTTTTACTAGAAATTTTTGAAATTATTTTATCCTTACACACGTAAACATGCATGCGAAATGATCATGGGATGAGCTGGATGAATCAGTCTGCCGTGAGCCGAAACTGGTCCCGGGACGCCAAAAAAGAATAAAGAGAGACAAGATGCTGAACAAAAAGTACAAGGGACGAAACATGGATGATGGATCCCAAATTCCTAACTAGTAAATGCTAATCTGGCCCACTGCAATTGGCTGGCGACCTACTATTATTTCGTTTTGATTTGACACTTATCTAATCAATGATAAACAAATAATAATTTTACGGACTTTATTTGGTTGGTAGTTTAGTTTAATTTAGTTTTGATAATGAGTAAATAAAGAAATAGGATAATGATTGAAGAAAGATAGAGAGAGAAATGAAATTAATAATTAGAGATATAGGATAATGATTGGAGAAAGATATAGGGCAATGATTGAAAACAAAATTAAAACTAAAACTAAACTAGCAACCGAACACAGTGACTATTATCCTAACTCTGTCCTTTCGTTTGGTAGATCCTATCATCGATGCCACCTTCCTTGATTTAATTCCAATTCCGGAACACCAAATCCCGACTTTTTTTTTTTTTTTGGCAATGCAGAGTGTTTTCGGGTCAACTTACGTGTATCAAGGGACTAAATCTCTACTGCCCCCTTCAACCTTTTTTAACCCAAAGGTTCTTATGCATGAATAGCTCCAAGAAATTTTCAGAGTAGGAGAGTTGAACCGGAACATCAGGATGGGTTACTTAACCCCTTGTTTATTAGTGCAAAACTGCAAATGGGTCCTTGCCGCACAGTTGGTAGAGTTATTTTACAAGTGAAATTTTATTGGTTAGAGTCCCTTGTATCGGGGAGAAATTAAGGGCGCGGCTATTCGCAACCCTTTTTTTTCTCTCATAGCTCACCATATTTCGATAAGTGATTGTTGAAAATCATAAATAACATTTCGGTAAATAACTGTTGAAAATAAGATTATATTTCGGTAACTACATGTCGAAAATATGCTCAACTTTTGGTAAACAACTGCTAAACATGCATTTTCGGTAAATAGTTGTTGAAAAAAATATCATATTTCTATAACTGGATGCTGAAAATGTATCTCAATTTTGGTAACTAACTGTCGAGTATAATAGAAAATTTTTAAACGGGCTATGAGAGAAAATAAAAGGTTGCAAATAGCGGCGCCCGAAATTAATCGTTAGACAATCAGATGCAATTAGCAGAGAAGTTCAGAGACAATGAGTGGAGAGGATCTGGACCGTTATTTCAACTCCAAAGGAAAAAAAGTCGCTCTATCTTCAGATCGGTTTGTCCAGGAAAAAACAATATATAGCAAAATCAAATTATTCGCTTGCCACGTTTGTAGACAAGAATGTATCAAATCAACCGAACACGTAAGATCGAAATTAAAGCTGATAAAAGAGCCCAACTAGGACTTACAAGATTCTGACTCAAAACGAAACGAACATTTGGATTTTTTAGGTTTGGCTTTAGTAGTAATAGTTATAAATAAATAAAAAAATGTTTACATTTGAATTGTTTACTTTTTTAATTTATCTCATCTGCAAAAAGGTCAAAAAAAAATTAGCGCAAAATTAACAAACCAAAAAAAAATTTTAAATAAGGACAAAAAAAAAAGTCCTAAAATTACTGTAAGTGCTGAGTGGAATGGGGTCAACTGAAAGAGCCCAGTCATACCTGATGTGAACTTTTTTTTTGAATAACGAATTTTTTTTGGTAAATCTTTGAAAGGGTTACAAAGAGTGATTTGAACTTGCTCTGAAAGATTAACATTTTGCTCTAAGTGCTAGCCCAAGATAAAAGACAACAAATATCCAGACGATCAGATAGACTCCAACCAAGTATAATCGCACCAATGAACTTCCAAAAGATAGCCATGAGTTGCCCCGACAAAAATATCATGTAGGGTAAGAACACTGTAGACACCAATATTAGTGTAAGACATATCGTCTCTACAAGAACACGATCTGCAGACGAAAAATTTATTCGAAGACGAAACTAACAACTGTAGAGAAGACAAGAGACAAAATTCTCACAAATCAAACAACTAGTAGTTTATCGGAAGAGACAGAAGAAAAACAAAACCAAGAAAAAAATGTAAAAGAATATGTTTAGAACTAGTACCATGGCCTACCCTCCCAGCGCCACTCAAGGGTATGAAACCCTAAGGAGAGGGGAAGGGACAAGAAAAATATTTGTGGCAGCTGGGGTTGTTTGTGTGTGTGTGTGTGATTCTACAGCAATTTGCATGTGAATGTTATCACGTGCACTAAATAAGTGTGTTTTTTTCTCATTAGAAGTTAGCAAATGTGTGTAGTTAGTACCCAAATGGATATGCCTAAGTCACATAATGCGAAAGAAAATGAATGAACGAGCCATGCTCCTAAGAGCATGAGCGTAAAACCATCTTTCAAAAAACATATACTGCTAAACAGTGAGAACTAAGAATTCTAAATTCTTACTATGAAAGGTTATGAGACTAAGTGAAGCATCTTTTGTGTTAGTGTGTCTTAATATGCATTTGAGCGGGCTAATTTGAGAGAGAGAAAGTTCACAAATGTTTTCTGATTACCTCTTTTTAACTAAACCATTGAACTTTGAATACTACTTTTAATTTTAAATTTTGTCGTAAAAAATACTTCTGAAGTAACAAATTTAGGCCACTTTAAACAGGACCACTTTCCTTTTCGGACCATCAGTACTATGTTTGATAATTTCATTATCAAGCGAATTTGCAAGTTATTATAACAAAAACTTACTAATACCTTAATTTTAAAAGTAATGTTTACAAACTGATGGTTATCCAAAAGTAAATTAAGGTAGGTATGAAGAAATCTAGCACCGATTTCATTATTAGAGAAGACGGGAGATTCATGGGAGAGTGAAAAAAACTTGCTAGAGTATATTTGATCGGATAAGTTTGAAGAGTTTATAATGTAGGTAAGCAACATAGAGCCCCATTCAAATGGGTCAATGAATTGGTTAACCTCTTAATTAAATCAATCAATTCGATCACTTGTATCGATGCTCAATGATCATTATCAATCACCAAAACTATTAGTAATTACATTTGCAAATTATGTCATATTGGTCATAGTTTGACCGATTAATTAAGCTCTTAATCAAATCACCTTCGGTCTGAATCAATTATAGAAATCAATTGTTTGATCGTCACTCTAGCACTAACTGATTGAATAAACTTTATCGACACCACTAATGACTATCACAATTTAGTCACCATATCATGTCGATCGAATGAAATGATTCAATTGTTAGTATCTTACTCAAATTTACTATTCAACGGTCACCATTTAAATGTTTCGTTTAGAAAATCTATACGTGGTGGACCTATAGAGTTTGACGATACATAAAAGTACACTAGTAGATCAAGGGTGTTTATTAAAATGGTTGAATGGTGACCGCCACCACTTGTCCCCTTCACCCTTGCCTTTAAAGGATCCCCGTTTCTCCGCTTAAGAGTCAACCTTGTACTCCTGGTAGTTTTTTTTCATCTCCGCCACATTTCTACGCTGTGATCTTGATGCAGATGCCATAGCGGAGGAGTACCACTACAAGCATTCCAAGGCTTATTTCCACTAATCGGTATTTTCATAAATAACTTACCGGGGATTTGGCTTTGGGCCCACTTGGGTTCAATCCGAAACAGCCCAACGGTGAGGACACGTAGCCATTGACTATGTGCCGTGTATTTTTTAGCCATTTACAGCCATTTAGGGTCCCGAAAGCCCAAATTTGCCGTTTAAGGAAAAATTTGACTTGCTTATAACTTGGGCAAGGAGAATCTAAATTAGGCCATTCTTTTGGTAGAAATCTTAAAATTTCCTCTATTTTCCAGTTTGCTATTATTATGAATTTTTCAATTTTGGCAATTTTCGTCATTAATTGATTCGGTTTCCGGTTTGAGACGAATCAATTAGGGTTAGGATTTTCTCTGCTATTTAATAAGTTGTAAGCCTTCTGGGCAAGACAGTTGTTGATTATTATTGAAATTAAAAGAGTCTAGAGAGCGTTTTCTCTAACTTTATAATTTGTGTTCATCGTTGTTGCGCGATTATTACGTAGTTCATAAGGCGCCGTGCATCAAATCTACTCTCTATAAACCTATCAAATTTCAACAAGTTCACCATTTACAGGCAAATCCCAAAGAATTTCAGTGTCCGAGCGTAAGCTGTTCTAGACACCACTAACCGCTAAATAGAATGTGTATCAGTGCATGGGTCCTGCAGAATCAAGAAAAACACACAGGAGAAACATTCCAACCAGATGTGAGAACAACTTCTGTACCAGGTGAGGAACTATTTGACTGTTCTGTTTCAAGTGCAAGATTTTCAAGAAGAAAGTGAATGAGCTAGAACATCAACACTGTAGGAGTCCCGGAAACATCGGAGGTTAAACACGGACACAATCCGTGTTTTGGTCAAGCTAATCGCGATTAATTAGAAGAAAGAACAGTTTTGAAATAAAAAAGCTCTCATCATATCAAAGAAAATTTCCAAGACAGTGCTTTCATGGATCCCACCACCACCACCCCCAATGTCCCAAGACTCCCAACTCAAACATGATGATTCCCCACAAATGATAGTGCTCACACTATCCAAAAAAGGGTTAAGAAAAATGATTAACAAGAAAAAAGAAAGGTTGATCAAACGTATAAAAGGAAAAAAGAGAGGAAGAGAAAAGCCACAAATACCACAAAAAGACTGGAAAAAAAGGAAAAGGAAACTCTAGAGCTTTAGACATACACAATGGCAAAAACAGGAGATCCAAGCTATAACTTCAAGAAATTATTTAGCCCTAGAAGGAATGGAAAATAAATTAACACAGAATGGATGTGAAATATTTTGATTACGAATTTTAAGATATTCGAATAGTAATTGCAATTTGGATTCTGGACCACAGCATACAGAATAAAAGCGTCGCAACCTAGTCATAAAGGAATAGGATCCTCAATAAAAACATGAAAGTATTTGTCAAAAAATCAGTGCAGTTTGTGTCAGCAACTCAACCAGCTTCAGATAGAACATGGTAATTTAGATGTTAAACCAATTTTGTACTTTTACTTGAAGAGAAGAAGTCATCTCTATCTTTGTAGGCCGTAAGTAAGGCTTCCAAGTTTGAATCAAAAGACAAAGTACACATCTGTAATGCCATAACCATCATAAAAATTCTCAATCATCGCCAAAAATTTAGATAGGAGGAAAAACGAAAGGCTTAACAAGCTTCAATCTATTGTCAATGATCAACCGTGAAACCAAGCAAGTACCTTTTCACCCCTAGCGAAGGAGAATGACTCATTGAGTATCCATAGAACTTCCGAATCTTCCTTTCTTAGACCAGAGCCAAATCTTGGAAATAGAATAGCTATCTGTCTTCGACCCAAGACTAATCTTCTTCCCCTCCACATCCCCATCCACTGAGGGGTTGCTGTTGCATTCTCTTCCTTTCACAAGCTTCAGATCTCGACCATCTCGATCATTTCTCAAGGCCACTCTAAGGCTTGTATCACCAACCACATACTGATACGAACCCAATGAATAACACCTTCTTGCATCCAAATTACTGCTACTGGTTTCCCCTACATCTGTCTCCCCTGCACCATCGTTTAATTTTCTGAACTTACCAAGTCTCACTGGAAAACCCCCCTTTTCACTAACAATTTCTTCCATTTGCACCGTCTTCTGACTCGAAACGAACCCATTGTCACCGTTGTTGGGAAACCCATCCTCGTCTCTCAAATCGTCGAAATCAAAGACCGGATTTTCGATGGATGGATTAAAGAGGGTCCCTCTACAAAGCGGACAAGTTGAGTTTGTCAAAAGCCAGGTGTCTATGCAATTGATGTGGAAGGCATGGCTACACATAGGAAGCAACCTCAGCTTATCTTTCTCGGTAAACTCACAGAGGCAAACGGCGCAATCGAATGGCTCTTTATTAGCACCCATTATCTCTTTATACATAAAGACAGGTAGGGCATCTATGAAAGCTTGATCCAGACCAGAGTCATGGAGATGAAAGAGTTGCTGTAGTTGTCTTTGGAGGGCATCAGAGGATGAAACTTCTGGGTATCTGTCATTAGATTGATTTTGAGAAGATGGTTGTTTCATGAGGAATCTAACAAGTAGGTGGAGGAGACCGGATACGAAAAACAGAACAGCTAAGATTACTATAATAAATAGAACAGCTGGGCTAATTTTGGCACCTGAAGATGGTGATGGTGATGAAGGGGTTGATGGAGGTGAGGATGAAGGTGAGATAGGAGGTGGGTATTCCATTAAACCATCTCTTTGGGTGATTTGGTGTTGAATCCAAGACATTTTCAAATGGGTGTGCTCAAAAACCCATCTTTGGTCTCCTGCTTCTGACATTGCACAGATCATTGGGGGGAAAATCCAAGACTTTCTTGCTCACAAAATCAGAGTCACCATACCCCCAACTTACTCTGTGAAAACAACCTAAAACAAGAACTTGTCTCTTTCAAAGACATCAAACCCTAACCCTCAAATAAAACCAACAAAGAACACAACTTTTGCCCTCAGATTTCACAAAAATCCGATCTTTTTTAATGGTTTCAGAGGAAAACCCCCAAGTCTGTGATTGAGCAATAATAAGAAGATGACAACAGGGAAAAAGCAAGATTGAGGGGTTTACCTACCTCGATTCCAAGAACCGATTATATTCTAAGAAAAAGCTCTGCTAGTGGACCCTCCTCAAGTTGCAGCAGCAGAAGCAAAACCCTAATCACAGATGCTCTCAGGGAAGAGGAAAGTGAAATAGGAATCCTCTCTGTTTTCCTATATCATAAATATATGTATACTTGTATATCTATGGTAATATATTGAATATTTTCCTCTCTCTCTCTCTCTCTTCAATTTCTAAACGAGGAGAAGGGTGATGCCAAAGGGCGGGCACTGACACTGGACAAGTAGTTCCCAAAGTGCGAGGTAAAGTAGGAGTATGCCAAAAAGAAACAATTTTTGAAAAGATTCGCACGCTCCAAATGAGCGCGTGAAGGAGGTTGTTTGAAGTTGTCGAGTGGGGGCAAAGTGGGCCTGGGCTTGATTGGGATGTGTTATCTGCACAAGGCCCAGTTGAGAAGTCAGCTGTTCACTTTTGGTCCGTGCACAAAAATGAGACAAAACCCAAGAATAAAATAAAGGAAAAACGACGGTCCATGACGTGTTTTGACAATTAATAACTGTCAAAGATATGTTGAGAATAATTGTTAATGTTGAAAATGTCCTTGGCTAATATTAATTATCAAAACACGTTCTTGACCGTCATTTTCCCTAAAATAAAATAAAAAAGTAATAAACCCACAAAAGAGGGAAACAAAAAACTTTAGAAACACAACTTTCGGATGCAACTCCAAACACAACTGTGGCGAAAAAAACATTTATTGAACAGCTTGATTGGGATGTGATATCCCAAAAAGAGGGACGCATATATTGCACGACTCTAGACACAATTGTATTTGAAGTTGTGTTTTGGAGCTGTGTTCTCGTCATTGCTCTTGTTTGATTTGGGGGTAACATTTGCACCTTGATGGGTAATGTTTGAAGTCGTGTACTCCAAGCCGGCTACTCTCTATTTCAGCTCGAATATTTGCCCTCTTTGCTCGTGAGGACGTTATGCCATTCGAATTATTTTTTATTGGACCATTCCAATGATTTGAGCATAGATCATCTAAGAAATTAGATAAAATTAATTGTACATTATCGACATCTGAACGAAGCACATTCGTTTAATTTGAAAAATAAAACAATTAGCAACAATTCTGACCGTCTACATTGTCCAAGAACGTTGATGATGTTCGATAAAAAGGTGATTTGATTATGTTCTTATGGTTACCTAATCATTTTAATTTGTTTTAGAGATCATCTATACACATGGAGATCTACTAATGAGTAGGTAAAATTCATAAACAGGATTATTAATTTCGTCTAGTCCCCATAGATGAGCCAAGTCCATTATTTCTTCTATCTTTTCCCTTTTTGGACTTTTCCAAACAACCAACGGCTGAAGATTTTGTTCAGTTTTTAGGGAAGCCAAGAGAAAATAATTGAAAATTATAAAAATTTCTCTTTCCACTGTCTGGTTTGAGAAAAAACCAAAGGAGAACATAACCAAATAAACTTGTGTGCCAAGTGAACATTTTTTCTAGCTACAGTTTGTTCATGCACATTTCTGATTATTTTCTCTTCTATCTTCTTTCCTTCCTGTATTTCCAGGATAAAGATTGAGTACCCTACTTACCAAAAAAAGAAAGATTGGGTACCCAATATTCATCCATCCCAGTTCAAAAAACTGCATTTTCAGTACATATTCATTTTTGTCTTTTTGGATCAAGTTTCCAAAAGGTCACAGTTCTTAATGCTTTAGTTGAGATATTACTTGGGTTTGTGGGTTTGGTTTGATGTGCCTTAAAAGGATAAACACATGAACCCTTGCTTATTTTTAAGTGCAAAGACAACTTGTTAGGTGAGGATTTTGGATTACAACTGGATTTAATTATGAGGAGGAGATAATGGTCATTAGGTAAAATGAGGAATGATTCCAAACACCACCATTGACATTTGTTGCTTCTGTGTCTCTTACTTCATCATTTTTGCTTTATAATCTCGAACAATTTGTCAATTGATGATGATTTTGTTTGGCACACTTTCAACTAGCTACCACTTTCGCATTCACATTGTGTTTGACATCTTAGACAAAAATAGAAGTAATCCACTAATTACATGTTCAATCTTTTTAGCATATGTTTTTGGATTGCTTTTCCTGGTACTAGAACAATCTGTGCTCACTATCGTGTGTTTGGTTCAATGGTCATGTTTGACGAAAGAAAAAGATAGAGGATGAGAACAATAAATTGTGCTATTGGGTCTCATACTTACGCCTCCTTTTGCATCGACAACGAGCGTGAAAGAAAAGATAGAAGATGAGAACGATAAATTGTCCTATATATTGGGTCTCATACTTACCCCTTTTACATCGACAACGCGCGTGAAAGATAAGATAGAGGATGAGAGCAATCAATTGTGCTATTGGGTAATTATACTTACCCCTTTTGCATCGACAACGCGCGTGTATGATGACTTTAGATATATAAGAAGAAAAAGAATTGAACTTATATACTGTTTTCTTTAGTTTATTATGATTGAATTGGTGTTAGAACAACGCGGGTGAACATTGTAGGGTCCAATGGTTGTCTCTCTGAGGCAAGAGTGACGACGAGCTAGAGCACCAAATTGTGGTAGGGTCTAAAAATTTCCATTCTTGTCACATCAAAAAGGTATATAGCGAACTTAGTTATATATAGTAAATAGAAAAAACGAACTTAAATGTTTCCTTCTAGCTACTAGTGTGAACCGTCGTAGGGTTCGGTGGTTGTGTTTTTTAGAAAGAAAAGAGGGAGGATGAGAGCACCGATCGAATTGTGTCTAGGGTTTCATAATTGTTACCTTGACTATCTTTTATATATAGCCTCTAGCTTGTTGTGATCATGGTTGTGCACCGCCAAATGTGCATTCAAATTTATACTTTTTGTGTGCCTACCATAATTCTTCTCCCAGAGACCGACAGATGCATTATCCACCCACCAAACTTGAATGAAAATGAACAAGTGATTATTTTCTCATCAGGTATATTCGTTGAGACAAGAAGTTAATGCCAACACCAACTTGTTGGCCTTTTTGTTATGTGCTTGCCTAAGCTTTGATAGCAACATTGTGTATAAAAAGTCAAAAATACCCCTGATGCTATATTCCTATCAAGCTGAACTCGACCTACCGTGCTTATACAGAGTGACTGAAGCAAGATTTTAAGTTATGTATTTTAGCAAAGTAATTGTACAATAACGGAGTTTCTATGAAATTTCGGGGTAACGATCGCCTCTAACCAACCCTAAATCCATCCCTTGTATGATGTAATATCGGCAATGTTCTTGCTCAGATGAAGTAACAGCACACTAGCTCCATAATTTTAGTATTCCAAAACTATTCATCCATTGACATATAGGAATATGAAACCCCATAGTACTTTAGGAAAAACTCTCTAGTATTTGCATAATATATTTGCTTCTGAAATCATGGACCTCTCTTCCTCCTCTTCTAAAATTAGTAGGTATTGACTATAACAGCAGCTTGGTTTTTTATACGAAGCCTTGCCTCCGGTGAACGATTCACGCGTTTCACAGCAATCTGCAACGAATTCACCATCCTCTACTCACTCTTGCCCTCTCGACTCAGGTTTTTGCCACTAACATGGACCACTCTTCTCGGACCACTGAAAGAACCCATACCCATTGGACCAGACCCAACCCGTACAGTTAATCCCCAAGCGACCTGCAAGTGAGCTGAAAATTCATTCCAAATATTACTTTTTAAACACAATATGACAACTCTAAGGCCGTGTTTGGATAAGTGATTTGTAAAGTCTTTACAAATTTAAGGTGTATTTTCATCACCTTTTCTTTTTCCTCAACCCATCTCCCCAGAAATCCTTGATCCAAAACAACCTAAATGCTTGGAAAGAAGCTGCATTTTCAGTTTCCCGCAAACATGCCAACTAAAATTGAAATCAGCGTCAACTGGTTCTGCAAATACAATTTACAACGATCCCAGTTGTGTTCAAAGGATTAACAGAGAACTTCAACAGACTGAAAACAGAAGCTTCAAGAATATGAGAGTGAATCGGCATATAAGGTATTTAGTTAAATACACTGATCAATTACACCATTCTTTTGTTTGAACTCCTTGCATGAATACAACTCTCATTCTTTTGTTTACAGAATCTCAAGTCTAGTATAGCGCTCGCGCCATAGCTGTTAGCTTTAATTTGCGTAAATCAAATCATTATTTCCTTAAAATAAAAATAGAAAACACATGATTGCTGTCGAACTATACTTTGTTGCTCAAATAACATTCGGGAGAGACAAAGCACAGTGCAAAGCAGAAAAACTCGACCAGCAAGAACCAATTTAAAACTTGTCCCCATAATAATAAGCTGTGCCACCCATTAGTGCAACGGTAGCACCTTGGGCAACCACACGAGCTCTCATAAGCTGCTGACCTAAGTGAGAATTGCCCTGTCTGAAACTGATTAACCCAGCCGTGAGCACTCCTGCCGTGATAAGTGCACCTGAAATAAGAAGGCCGTAATGTATTCACAAATATAAATAATGAAATACTCCTACAAAGTTCCACCCGCAACAATAACCTTTTCATTTATAATAGCTTTAGTGTTGCCTTCAATCCTAGCATGGTATAAAATCTGACAACAAAACAATTGAGTCCTCTTTTTTATCGACAAGGATTGGGTCCTGTTGTCTCTTATTTCATTTTTCTTGTTCAAGTAAGAATAGTAAGTTAATAAGAAAAGGAAAATGGCCCAAACTATACTCAAATACAGTAAAAAAGTGCCAAAATGCTAGGAGATCTCGTAAAAATGGAGGTTAAACCATGTTGTGAGTCTTGGGTACAAAAGTAGAAAGTAAAGAATAATAAAAAAGAAAACAAGCACTCACAACGACACAAAAATTTTCTTGGTTCAGCTTATAGCCTTACTGCATGGGGCAAGACGGCAAGAGGATTTTCAATGAACAAGACACTCAAAAGTTTGCAATGAACAAGACACTCAAATGTTTCTCGCACCCATGTACCCCAGAAGTCCAGAAGTATATGCTAGTACTTGTATATTCAAATTATACAAGAACTCATTCTATAGTTCCTTACCTATAGACTTTCTCTCTAGGATTTCAGTTTGTTTCAGGATGGTTTGAAACTTAGAAATGAAGCCCCAATTCACAGTTGAAGTTTAGGGACCATTCATAGTTGAAGTCGAGGACTACATCACAATACAGAGGAAACTTCAAGGGGACAGATGCAATTATCTAATCCAAACCCCCTTGACAATTAGAATGCCAAAAATGGGAATTGCCAATGCTTTGGAGGCTTTTCCATTTGTATTCGAAAGAGATTAATCCACACGCACCATGAATGCAGGGGTATATTTCTGGGGTACTAGGGTACAAGAAACATTTGACTGTTTTGTTCTTTGGAAACTTTTTCTCTATAGTGAAATCCTCTTACTGTCTTGCTTCGTGGAGTAAGCTAAAAGACAAACCGTGAAAATCTTGTGTCATTGTGAGTGCTTGTTTTGTTTATCATTATTCATTATTCTTTCTTTTACTTTGGTACCCAAATTACCGCCTTGTCACAAAAAAACCATCATTCTACAAAGAAATACTACTTTGAGCCAACCATGCCACCAATAGCACGTCTACTACAATACATGCCACCGTCATCTACCATATTTGCTACCACACCCCATGCTGCCACCTCCATGCACCACC
The DNA here is from genome assembly GCA_014282245.1 of Rhododendron simsii. NCBI lineage: Eukaryota > Viridiplantae > Streptophyta > Magnoliopsida > Ericales > Ericaceae > Rhododendron > Rhododendron simsii. The sequence goes on from CM024960.1 coordinate 6,051,014, forward strand.
ATTAGATCAACTATCACAAGACTTGCCACCACCACCCCGCAAATATTTGCAAAACAGATGCTGAATAACCAAGTAACATGGACCATGGTCAAAAAAGTGGAAGCACATGCGAGGTTAGGAGGCTGGTCCTAGTTCCAACCACTCCCCTAAACTAGGATACAAGGACAAGGCTCCTATGCAACACTGATCCTTTGTTTCTTCCATCCTCTAGTGCAAAATGTACTGTATTCGAAATAGCCTGTTCAACATGGGTACTTTAAAGTTGCATCTGCCAGGTCCTAGAATGTTCTTATCTTCTATTTCAAATTCCACCAAATGTTTATCTAGACTTGTCAACTTATACTCCATATTCTCTGTTCATTAATCTTACAAGTCGTCATACCAATGGCATGCAATGTCCATCAGAGTGTTTTCTTCCAAGCGTCCCTACGACAAAAGGGGTGAAACATAAAAGATTCAACCACCACCCAACCCACATTCATCACATCCAGAACAAATGTACTATTTTCCGAACTGCAAAAAGTGCAGAACTCAGGCAATAACCAACTACTTCTCCAAACCCAAAACTACCAGTCTTGCCAAACGCTCTATCGTCAACTCTCTGGATGCCACAATTACTGAAACACTCCACTCACCGCCAACACATACACTTTATTCCGATTAATGCCATGCTTATCAATTTGCACAAACAAAACAACATTCATTTGAACAAACTTAGTTCAAATGAAATCAAATATGTCCAATGTACAACACCAAAACGTCCTAGCATGAATAGATCAATCTATTGTCAGATAAATCCATATCCAAGAGTGGCAAGAGAGAGTCAAATTATTTTTACCATAGTTAAGGTGGTTGTCTACACACATCCTGGAGTCAAGGGTTGATTCTTACACTTAACTAGGGAACTTATCCAATGAATTCAAAACACGCAAGTGAACCAAATTTAGTACGTGCTCAAACAACCAGATTCGTTGAATTTGTGTGATTTAAGTAACAAGAAAGAGAGACTAGCGTTATACCAACCAACAGTAGTTTCCATTTTCTTACTTAGAGAACTCCAGTTAGCCCTTACTCTTTTCCTTAATATTTTTTTAAGCTCAGATGAGGAAAACCTCCTCCTATAACTCACTCTAGTCTATGACTCAAACTCCCATCGATTTGAGTTTTACTCAAATCAAAAGAGACTCTAATTTTTACTCAGTCATTTCCTCCCTCTCAAATTCACAACTTTGCTATTAATAAACAATTATGCTTAGATTTGAGTTTCCCCATTTAAGTGCTCCATACCAAACGAAGCTTTTACTTAACTTTTCATTTCAATTTGTGTAAAACATTGACTAAAGGCTGGAGATGCTCTTATAAACCCCATAATAGAACCAAATTTCGTATGCAGACAAACACTAGCAAGATGGGTTCCAGGTCGGCTGACTTCGCAGGTATTCATGTTTACACCAATAAACCAGATTTCGTGTTCGTATTTTTTCCCAACAATCTGAGAACGATTGAATACTCTTCACGTCTGCTGCCCTAGCGGATGCACCGAAAAGAATACTAGAAATAACACTTTCGACGAAGATAACTACTTTGCAGGAGAAAAAGTTTGACAATTTCGCAATAAGCTAATCGCTTGGGATTCACAGAACTTGAATCCGTATACATAAACACAAGATGCAAGAGCAGATATATACATCTGTATGTAAACGCGTATGGGTACGAAAAAAGAGGGGATACCGATGGGAACATAGGGGTTCTTGACGCGTTTTTTGGCCTCAAATAGCTCTTCCAGTTCTGAATTGATCGCTCCCATCTTCTTCTCCTCCGCGTAACGGAGAAACGCTTCGCAGAACCCGCTTTTGTGTCCCTCCGACGCTTGTGGCCTTAATTCGGACACCAACGATTCAAACCGAAAATTTCAGAATGCCCCCTATACTTTAACAAAACATTTCTTATGTATGCACTTATATTTTACTTTATTTTAATTAAACACCTCTAATTTAAGACATGTCGACGCCTCTTAGATGTGGACCGACTTGCCGTCGTTGGGTTCGGAGCCGGGTTAGCCGCAAATTGATTCTAGAATTGTACCTGAACAAGTAGGTTGAGAATATTTTAATCTTTTTACGATTTTAGTGGGGTGGAATGGGGTGAGATTTGTGGAGGGGAGGGTGTTTTGTGGGAAGGGAGGTGTGTCAGGGTCAAGAAATGTGGAAATGGTGTCAGGTCTCTATCATAGAAATCAAAAAAATATATACATATAGATAAAATTTGAAAAAATTCATATAAAATAATGACAAAAACCTAAGTTGGTCTATTCGGAAAACAAAATTCTTTTAGGTCTTTTCTGTTGTTTTATTTAAATTTTTCAACCTTTGATTTATATTTTATATTTTTCTCGGTATATATTTTTACATTTTTTCATTTCCTCTAATGAGACAAACGATGCGATATTAAAATTTGACGAAATCAAAAATGTAAAATATATAGACAATTTTTTAAAAAAATTATATAAGACAACGACGAAGACCCACGTGGGTCTATCCGGAAAATAACTTTTTAGGTCTTTTTCGTCGTCTCATATAATTTTTTTAAAATTTGATTTATATTTTATACTTTTTGGCATATATTTTTACACTTTTTCTTTTCATCTCATGAGACAAGCGATGGTGTATTAAAATTTGACCAATACAGATATACAGAGTAACAAAAAAATTTTTTTTTAAAAAAGGACTGTACCAAAAAAAGTTCTTAGGCAAGGGGCCTAAATGCGATTGTTCAACTGTCAACAAATAACCGAAGTAGAAGCGTTAAGTTCAATTCCCAGATTCCAGAATACGACGTCGTGGAAGGCCTTTCGCGGCAAACAGGAGAAGAGCTATGATGTTGAATCCTTTTGCCAGCGCTGGTGGTTGATTTTGTTTTTGTGTGGTTGATTTTGGCCTTTAAACACAAGATTGGTCACCAAGGTGGCTAATAATATATCATTTTTGCAGTGGACCCTGCCTGCAAGACTGGGATGTCACGATTCGCAATTACTTGAAAACTTTCCACTAGTTATCAGGGGCGAATATAGTATGCTTATATTCATCTGAGTGAGTTGTTCATCTAGTTTAATTTGTATTAAAGTATCGAAATGCAATATCATGACATTAATGGTCCTCTCTCTCTCTCTCTCTCTCTCTCTCTCTCTCTGTGTGTGATTGTACTGGCACACGGGAGGATAGGAGTAGGAACTATCCCAGACTTAACATATATGGATGAAAGGAGGGCAGAACTGTATGTGCAAGAAATTGTAGGCAGGAGTCTAGCACAAACATAACCGGAGTGCTATGGAGTGGCGGTCTTGCATTAGAAACGCAGCCCCCTTTGCAGCAATGATGGCAGTGGAGTGCACGGACATTGGTATATCAACGTTAAGCAAGGCAGCCATGACCAAAGGGATGAGCAACTTTGTGTTTGTTGTTTATGCTAATGCTCACGGAAGCCTCCTCCTCCTCCCTTTCATTCTTAGCAGGTACCCTTCTGTTTGTGATTGTAGACAGTGGGTTTTCTTTGCTTATTCTTGCTGGCTTGTGACCTGCTAGCATACCGTTTTCTCTCTGTTGATTCATCACAACGATGTTTTTCATTGATCAGAAGGAAACGAGCTCCTTTGACGATCTCAGTCCTCTGCAAATTCTTCATTCTCAGCTTAATAGGGTAAAAATATACGTGAAAAGACTTACGGATGATACATTTGGATCATTCGCTGAGTTTATTTAGTTGATTTCTTCAATCTTTGCGTCTTTCAATTAAGCAAATCACTATGAGTTTCTGTGCAGGAGTTTGGCGCAGATGCTTGAATCTACCGGTGTCAAGTACAGTTCACCAACTCTTTCATCTGCAATGGGCAATCTTATCCCAATTTTTACATATGTGCTTGCAATCTTTTTTAGGTAAGGTGCTGTCTGGTGATTAAATTTGCATAGTATAAGTATCCGTACTCATATTCAGATGATCAAAATATTTTTGATAATGGTTAGAGCATCTCCAACCCTTACTCAAATTTGAGTAAAAGCTTCATTTGGTGTGAAACACTCCAATGCAAAAACTCAAATCTAAGCACAAATTTTAGTAAAAGCTTCATTAATGGCATGTTTTCAAATTTGGTAGGGGAGAAGTAGCCTTTCAAAATTTGGGGTTTTTTTTTTTTGTATCCCTTGATTTGAGTAAAACTCAATTTGGTATAGGTTTGATTAAAGGAGTGAAGTGGATTTTGGGGGAGGTTTTACTGAAATTGTGAGTTTTTTGTTTTTTTTTTTTTGTTTTTGAAAACGTCAATGCATTTCACATCAAAGCCTGAAGGCAATACAAATTCCATCAAAAGATACAAGAATGAACCAAAACTATCAAAACTTCAACACAGGCACCCCCTGCAGAAGCAAGACCGACAAAATGCCTAGATCAGGAACCAATCTGAAATTGTGAGTTCGAGTATAAAAAAAGGGCAAGTTTTGGAGATGCTATTACAGAAGCAATGATGATTCCACTAAGGAGTATAATTGGTGTTGGCTGGGATGTTGTTGTGGTACCAATTCTATTTTGGTTATTATTAATAGTTTGATCTTCAAAAGAGCATCATGGTTTTATTGTTTCTTTGTGTTTTTTGGTATGTTATGATTTTGACAGGTCAAGTTGGTTTCTTCCTTTTGTTTAACAAGACATAGTTAATAATTTTATGAAGGTGCTCTCTTCCTTGTGTTTTTTTCGAACTTTGTCATTAACTTCGTAAAGGTGCTTTCATTTTGTTAAATAAAACAATATTGTTACTACTTCTTTGTATATTACGTGCCGAGTATATCTGTGATGTTCAACACTGTGTTGTTTCTAGGATGGAAGAGCTAGATTTAAGAAGCTCAAGTGGTGTAGCCAAATTCTTTGGTGCCTGGGTATCAGTACTAGGAGCCTTCACAGTTACCCTATACAAGGGCCAAAAAATCCTTTCTTCTTCTCCTCTTTCAGGGATTCCTCACCAAATTCTTCACTCGCAACATCCAAATTGGGTCCTTGCAGGTCTTCTCCTTTCAATGGCTTTCCTCTCATTTGCCTTAATGGGCATTTTTCAGGTAAATTAATATCCACACATAAAAGGTTTATACTTTTATTGACTTTTCAATTTAGATGGAACTGATTAATTTTCTCTTTCCAGACAGCAGTTGCTAGGGAGCTCCCTGAGAATACGACCATAGTTTTCTTCTTCTGCTTCTTTAATACTATATTATGTGGAAGCTTCTTTCTAAAAGTGGAAAGAAGTCCGAATGCATGGAAGCTGAATCCTGACATTGAGCTGTTTTCCGTTGTATACTCTGTAAGAAGACTAAACACTTGATATTTTGATTATGCTTTTGGGGTAGTGTGTGTGATTTGGGAGTGCCATTGCTCTAATCTTTGCGTCTTTTGATCCGTTACATGCAGTCAAGTTAATGCTGCTTGATGTTGTTGACCATTTCTAGTATGTCCTTTTCTACCAGAATAGACAAAACCAATTTTATAGGTTCTTGTAATCCTTTCCAGAGTATCGCAAATGAACCCATTGTTCACAAAGCAGCAATTCAACTAAAAACTTGCAAGTGACTTCTTCAAGTTCCCACAGCATATAACTAACAGACTGTGCAGGAGTCTTGATTTGCATATAAATCATTTCATTCATATCTTCGGCTATGATGTGTTCTCTTATATTGATGCATCTTAGATGAATCGATATAACACATACCTATTTGTCTTCATCCTTAGGCGATTCTTGGTTGTGTAGTCCACAACAGTGTTTGTACATGGTGCTTGAAGGAGAAGGGCCCCGTCTTTGTTGCCATGTTCAAACCAGTGGGGATTGCAATTGCAGTGGTCATGGCATCCCTTTTTCTTGGGGAACCCCTTTATCTTGGCAGGTACTTGTGTGTTTCTTTGCTTCATGTAGTCCGAAGAGTGAGAGCCCAAACTCTGGTGGGGTTGCCTACGTGGAGTTGGTAAATCATACTGTACTCATTTAACTATCACATTGAAACACACGCGTATGCAAGTGCACACACGCTCAAGCACTATTCAAGCAATTAAGATTTCTAAGGCCACCATTTAGATTCTGTTTTCTTGATTCGTGTTTAGAAAATGTAGAATACAGTATTGTTTGAAGGTTTTTGCAACTTGCCCTTTTGAGAATTTTCGATATATAGTTCATTGATGTAACCATTAGATATATACTGATATTATCGATGACCATTCTGCTCAAAAGATAACAAGATATGTAAAATGGCCTATGTTTTAACTTTAAAAAGTTTCTGTTTGCAAAATTTTGCGTAAATGATTTCTATAAGCATAAGCCATACGTAGCCTATTGTTCCAAACGAGTTCTTTACTGATTGTATCTCCTATATCTTCTGTAAGCAGTGGTCTAGTGTACCAATTACGACCTTTATTACGAATTGTTGAGATCATATTTCGACTTAATGTCTATGCAGTGTGATTGGAGCAGTAATTATAGCTCTTGGATTCTATACTGTAATGTGGGGAAAAGTAAAAGAACCGAAGTTGGTATCAGCTGACAGTGGAATTTGTTCCTTTGAGTCATCCTCAGAGAGGACCCCTTTTTTGCAGAACAAGCCCAAGGAAGAAATCTAGAAAGGCGTTCGTATCGTCTCTCAAATGCCACTGCTTGCATCGCTAGTGGGAGCTTTATGCGCTCGACATAGTCTTCACTTGATACCAAATGTGAAAAACTTTGACATATATGATACTTGCCCTCTACTGGAAGCAAAGCCCCTGCTGTAAATTTTAGATCAGTATCTCAGTCTCTTTCCTTCAGTGGTGAGATTGTTGTACTGCTTGTGTACAAATACTTCTAATATATTGGTTTGTATTTTGTAACATCACTTCTTCTGGGCAGAAATGAGCATAAACAATATAATTTTGGATTTTGGAAAATGGTCTTTTGTTTCGCTGTTGGAATCCCTTCGCCAGCATCTCGAAGCGAGCAAGAATTTTTTTAGGAAGATAGGCTGAGGATTCTAATTGTCCGAAAATACAAGAAAACAAGAAGGAAAAAAATACAAAATACGAAGTAGTAAAAAAACAGTAGTGGAAGACCCACGAGTCCACTTTAAGAGATAGGATTTAGACTGAATTTCGAAGAACAAGATTTGCATCAAGCGAAAGCACCAAGCCTGTCGTCACTTCCTTTGCCATCATTGCCACTACTCTACTGGTGGAACTACACCACCGTCGCCTCTATGAAGCCGTAGGACGCCGAAGCTTTCGATCCACCACAAATTGGTGGTGGTCAACCTATAAATAGAGGCAGCTGGGAGATCTAAACTCTCTCTCAAAAGAGAAAGAATCTCAACTCAAATCCACAAAGCGAGAGCGAGGAGAGGAGAGATCAAGTCCAGAACCATAGGGCAGATTGAGAGGAGAGGGGAGCAGTGTCTCTATTGTGCATTGGTCCGCAACACGTGATAGATAGGTGAGCAATGTGCATTGGCGCACGCCGCACAACACACATGCATCTGCGCTCATTATGAGGTGCGGGTCTTGTTATTGATCTAAACCCTTCACTTTTTTCGTCTTGTCAAGTAACCAATCCATGTAAAAAATCAAGTTGATCGGAGTCATCGGACATTAGTAATTGTTGGATCGTTATGCATTTACCTTACAATTTCCACTTAAAACCATTTCTATTTTTTTTCAAGAAAAATGCATTCTGAAAACATAGGTATTGATGTCCAATCAATCTGAGTATTACATGATATAACTATCGACCGAAAGGAAAAATAAACGGTTCAGATCAAATAATGAGATCAGAGGTGCGCCGCATAAAGGATGCACAGCAGGTTGTGCTATGCACCAATGCACAACACAGACACTGCACAGAGAGAGAGAGAGAGAGAGAGAGAGAGAGAGAGAGTCATTTTCCAAGTGAGCCTAGTACAGATACCAATGACAAGGGTCAGAGGAGCTAGCTACAAGAGTTCTTTTGATGGGTTCGTTTCATGTACTCTCTCTATCACATGGGTTGAATGGCCTCCATTTGAACATGAGTTATTGATGCGTGTGCTCTCTTTTGCCCAATCAAATATCTTACCAACCAAATTAATTACATTCAAATTTACTGAATAATGATGATGAAAGGAGAATCGAAGAAGGCACCAGCATACTTACTTTTTTCTTGATTAGGATCGACTTGTGGTCCATCTATATTTGGCTTTTAATGACTTGCTTCGTACGTAATGAACTATCGATTTTGGTAAACCAAATTGGACCCTTTCGTTTAAATAAATTGTGTCCAATTTCAAGTTTTCATATCTTTTTTGCAAACATAGATTTGCTCTAGTATTGCAATCTTTTAGTAACAACTAAGGTCTTTTTTTGGCTAAATAAACTTCTAAGATTTTTTTTGTTATCCATATTCAAAAAGATTTTTGCATGTGTTACTTTTGCGTTAATGTTTTGTGAATTAGTGGTTTGTCTCAATGAAAGGAATCTAAAAAGTAAAAAATTATGTTCAAAACTTATAAAACTTTTTTGAATAAAAACAAACATATATAAAAATCCAAAACAGACTGATTTTTGAATTTTTTATTCAAAAAATAATTAGTCTTGAATGTTATTTTTCTTTTTTGATACTTCGCATCAAGACGAACCAATAATTTACATAAAATGATGCAAACTAATAAGTGTGAAAAAATTTGAATAAAGACAAAAAAAAATCCTGTCAGATTATTTAGCCAAAACAGGCCTACGTGTGGAGTAAGAAAATAATTATGTCAATCTCAAGGAGTTGGACTCAAGTAGTCTTGACCTGAGACATGTATTTGCTCTAACCTGAAATCTCATGTTCGATTTTTACTACTCATTTGGTCGGTTCATATTTTTTTTAATCTGTTTAAAATAAGCAATAAGCAAATATAAGTTTGTTGGTGGGCGTATTTGCTTATTATTTATTGACCAAAATCTAGAAACGTATAGTAAAAAAAATAAATAAAAGCAAACGCATTTGCTTATTCGTCATACTTTTTTTTTTTTGGAAAGGCATAGTACTTTTTACTATAAGGGTAATCTAATGGACCGTTAAAGATTCCTTGTTTCATTGTATTGTCATTTGGATTGTATCTAATCACTTTTACGAACTCGATTATCCAATTTAAACATTTTGTGGGTCTTTTACATATCATTTGGATAATAAAAATTGCCCAGTATTTATAATTTATTGAGAAAAGAATCATGAAAAAAATTATATCCATCGAATATCAATAAATACAAATCCGAATTGAATCATATTCGTTAACAAGAAATGGATTAGCACACTGTACTAGAAATTATTTCAACATAAACAAATTGCGCTCATGTATTGATTGTTACTTAAAAAGTACATGACTCGAAAAAAAAAAAAAGGATCAGCTCATCTCTCGTCTATGAAAAAGGATTAGACCGTTCAATTGACTCGTTTGTGAGCCTCTGCCGATTCGACTTTGATGATATAAATCGTTCGTATTTTAGAGATTGTTGAGAACATTAGTCACACCAGAAATTAAATTGACCAAATATTTTTTGGTACATTGTTGAAATACATTTATTTTAGAACATGACAAGATCACAACATCGTATTAGAATTCAACCCATTTATCTCAAGACAAAAACAAATGCATTCCAAATTATATCATTCGGTGTCCGATCAACTTAATTTTTGACATGGTTGATATTGTCAACAAACTACTACTGTATAAATTGTCAGTGATTTAAATCAACAAAAGGGGCGAACAAAAGGGCTTACTAGACGGTCTGGTCTAATCAAATAGTCCGATGATCCTCTTCCTAAAAAGAGGGTTCAAATAAAAGATAGGGCACCCGGCCTAAAACGTGTACTGCGGCCGATTCTGTCGATCATTTCGACACGAACGACTCAGATGTAATTCAAATTTCTATAAATTTGAATTGTCTATTGTTCAAATTAAAATTCGAACCATTCATTACTGAAATAAGGAACTTGATTTTAGCACTCCCTTCTCTCTTCTTTCTCTCCCTAAACTTTACCAGAGAAACCCTAGCCGCCGTTGTTTGCTTAGGGGGGGAGGCGCTGCCTCCTCCCCCAGGCGCCTCTCTTTGTCTTCCTTTTTCTTCTCCCCTTCGCTTACCGACGCTCCTCTCCTCTGTGGGCTGTTGTTCCCTCCCTCCCTCTTCCCCTTCCCTCCACCTTCCTCGTTTCCACCCCTTCCCCCCTCTGATAAGATCCTGCCGGATACTCTGCTGGGTGTATCCTGTTCCGCCGGCTTTCTGGATTCTGTTGTAGACCATCTTTCTACCTTGTTAGAGATAGCCAGTTTCTTGCCTAGCGGCGCTTTGGCCGTTTTGGGTGGTGGATGGTGCGATTTTGCTAGGTTGTTGGTGGCGATGCTGTGAGTGGATATGGTGTGTTGGGATTGGGCATGGCGGCAGTAGGGGCTGTCGTGATTCCTGTGGCTGGTGTGATGGTTGTGGCAGCGGTGATGCGGTGGTTGTTTTGAGTGTTTCGACAGGTTAAAGTTTTGATTTTGTGTTCGTTTTTGTTTAGTTCGGACTCTTGTCTGGTTATGTCCGGATGTTGAAGCCGGTTTATGTTGGTCTGATTTTTGTCCCAGTGGGACTTCCTGGGTGGTTTTGTTCTGATATTATTTTTCCAGATTGAATGACTGATTTCCACAGGTTTAATGTTATCTTTAATTCGGAGTTCCGCCATCCCGAGACGGTGGTGTCTGGGTACTAGCTCCACATTAGCCGGCCATGTTGACAGTGTGAAGAAGTGAGCGTTTGGCTCTTGCATAAGTGCTAGACACTAGTTTCGTTTCTTAGTCTTTTTTTGTATTGTGTCTCCGTTTCTGTGTATTTTGGTGGAAATCTGTATTTGCCGTATGTCATATTCTATATTCGGAGTTATCTGTAGATGCCATATGGCTTGATTAATGAATTTGCTTCTTCCATAGGAAACAAAAAACAAAAACAAAAATTGATGAATCGGCTCCAAAGCGATGTTATTTTGACACTGGTCGTTTGTCTGGAGCTGTCAATCAAAGAACAAAGCGGCCCATTGGATTGCTACTAGTTGTCTAGATAGGAAAATTAATTCTAGTATGGGTTGTATTTTGTCCGAGTTAAATGCTATCTTATGTAAGGATTCTCATTGAGTTGGTAATGAAAAGTGACGCTTTCCAAAAAAAAAAAAAAATACAGTTCAATTTTGAAACCCCTCTATTAATTTTTAAAATGTCAAAATTACATTTTCCGAAATAAATGTCCAAATCGACAACATTACAAGCTGTAAGGCCGAAGTGCCCCGTAGCATCCCCATGTTGAAAAGAATTTTAACTCGAGTCTCGACGTTAAAGTCAAAAACCAATTCGTGATTACGGTTAAAAAGTCCCACCAAATTTTCAGTGAGTGTCTTTGGAGTCCCGCTGTAATTTCCCAAGAAAATTTGTTTGGTGAACTTACCCCAGAAACACACTCCTCTCTTTGCCTTCTGTCAAGAAAACGTTTCATCTTTATCCCACCCGTGTTCCTTTCAGATTTCAAACACTTGCACCAAAATTTCACATGCTGTTGCTTCTTCGAGTAACTTTCTCTGTCTCTATTCCTTTCCCAACTATCCCCTTTGTTTTTTCCAACCCTTTGGCTTCTACTCCTACTATGTTTCCCCATTTCTGAATCTCTCTCTCTCTCTCTCTCTCTCTCTCTCTCTCTCTCTCTCATATATACTTTACTTCTCTGATCTCTAAGGTAATTTTACTCTTCACCAATTCAAGCATCTTGATTTTTTTATGTTTCTGCTTTTTTAATAATCTCAGTTGTGCAGGAATTTTTTTTTTTCAGTAGTGGGTTACTCTGATCTTTTCTCCTTAAGGTTTATTTTGATTTGAATCTGTTGTTTTGTTTTCTCTTTGGGGCGTTCTGAGATCTTAATTTTTTGTGGGTTTATAGTTTTATGTTTTTTAAGTAACTGTTTGTGGGCTGTTTCTATTTTCCTTTGTGGGTTCCTTGGATTGTATCTGTTTCTGGGTTACTTTGCTCTTCATTGCGTTCTTTTATCCTTTTTCTTTTGTGGGTGTAAAAGACATTTCTCTTCTTGATAATTGAAGTGGAGTTCAGTTAAAAAAAAAAAATTTTAAAAAAAGAAAAAAGAAGTGGAGTTATGCCTTCTCTTTAGTTGTTCTTTGAAGAATTGTCTAAGGACAATTTGGGGTTGTAAAAGACATTTCTTTTCTTTGCTCTTCATTGTTAGAACTTCCGTTTAAAGGCAATTTCAGTTTAGGGTTAGGGCTAAGGACATCACTATTCTTGTTTATAGAAGTCTGGGGTTGTATTCGTTAATTAGTCTTTTGAAAACATTTTTTGAATTGCAGTTTGAAGGCAATGTCACAAGGCTATGGGATTGAGCTCTACTTTGATCCAGCACTCGAAAACCAGGTCCTTAAGGCCTGGAATATACTGGCTCGCCGCCAAATAAGTACTCACCTGATCGAAATAGAATCCAGACCTCACATTACCCTCTTCTCCGCTCCTTTTACCGACCCATCAAAGCTTGAAAACATAGTCAAAATTTTTGCTTCAAAGCAAGAATCCTTACCCATATGTTTCTCCTCAATCGGAAGCTTCCCAAATGACAATAATGCCTTATTTCTTGCCCCAACTCCATCATCGGCTCTCCTTCAGTTCCATTCCCAATTGTGGGATGCCTTGAAAAAGGAGGGCATTGAAATTGGGGAGGAATATCGCCCTGACTCATGGATTCCTAACTGTCCTGTTGCTGAAGAAGTGCCCAAGAGTCGAATGGGTGAGGCCTTCACTGTTTTGAGGGACTTGAAATTGCCGGTCACTGGGTATGCAATGGATATTGGTTTGGTGGAGTTTTCTCCGGTTCGTGAAATCTTCTCCTATATGCTTGGAAACACAGTAGAAGCATGAGGTTTGAAATTTGTTTTGTTGTGTTCATGTTGAATTAGATTTTATCTTTTGAATGTGCTATATTTTGCTGATGTAGAAACCAAACACAGTTAGTAACAATGGTTCAGTTAACAGCAGGGTGAAGAATTCTGTCTTTACTGTGAAAATTACTTGTGCTTGATTTGGCTGGATAAAGTTACGTGCTTAGTTCAGAATCTATTTTGCTCTTATTCAGGTTTTACGTGGATTTTTTTATTTTATGTTTTTGACTATCTGATCTTATACGGATGTACAGATCTTTTTGTTTGGCTCCTCCACTGGATTTTCTTCAGGTTAATGTGAATATAATAATGGAAAGAAGGGAAACATACACAGTTGCGCTTTTTGCATTTTAAATCGAGACTTCATAATAACTTACACTTGAACTGCATAGGCAATATGATATGCGCCCAGATATGGTATGCTGAATAGCTTTCTCACTCTCATTGACACTTACGAGTTGTAATTGCTCCTAGTCTCCTCGATCTCTTTTACTTTCTTATTGGTATATTTTATTTTCTTGGTTAAAGTATAGCGAAGATGTTGAGGAAACTAAAATGAAAGTGGAATGTCAAATCCAAGAATCTTTAATTAATGTAGTTGTTAGGAGCTTATTTTCAAAAGGTTTGTCAGTTTATTGTTTATGAGATTAGGTTTCTCTATAGAACTAGGATATTTAGAAGGTTAGTGTTTGTCTTGTACTTAATAAGTTGCTACGAGATTAGGTTTAGAGGAGTTCGGTAGTTTGTTACTTTGTTTTTTCAACATAACTACGATATTTGGGTTATGGAAGTATGAAAAAATGGTTGAGGGACTAGATGGTGTTCCATTCGGTATGTGTCTAGTTGAACGAGAGAGAGGAAGACGGGATTGAAGGGAACTGGTTCTTCTGTTTGGTACAGGAGATAGGTAGACGGAAGAGAGGACAAGAAAGAGTGGGGGATCCATAAATCCTCTTGGCTCACGTTATGCTATCCACCCAATGGGCCGGCTACCAGATAAGGATCTATTTTATTCTCACTTTCGTAGCCTTTTGTTCCTTGAGAGGATAGTTGGAATTTAAAACCTCTTTACGTCCTTTGGTTTGAGTATTTCAATCATGGATATGGGTATTCACTGTATGGGTATGGAAAAGGAAAAGATGAAGGATGTAATCATGTAACCCTTGTGAGCCATTGTATCCTTTAAGTTTTCTATTTCTTTGTTCTCCTTTCATTGTTCAAATCCTTGATCCAGATAGAGCCTAAATTGTCTCAGCCAAACTTCAATCCAGTACCCATTCTTTCCCTCCTTTACATCATTGCCACCAAACTTGGTGTTGAGACCTGGGGAATCTGGCTGATGATTTGGATCTTTTATTCTAAGGATTTGTTCAACACTGTCCTGTTCTGTGCTAGTGTGGTGAACTTTTAGATTAATGGAAGAGGAGAATTCAGTACCTTGTTTGTACATAATCCATCATGTTTGCTATGTAATAAAATGTAGTCTAGAACAAAGATAAATGCTACTTTGAAATCATTTTAAGACGAGGAGGTTTATTATCGAAGTAGAAAGTGTGACCTCCACAACGGCATATGACCGGCTTATTACTTTTGATGATTGATTAGGAAAGAGAGGTTAGGTAGGACATTTCCTCGTGAAATGTATGTGTGCTCCAGATGGGAATGTCATCAGACAGCTGCAAGACGAAATCCTCTTTGTTGTTCACAGTAGTGATGGATTATCTCATTTTGCATTATACTATTGGAAGTTGTTACAGGATCAGAGAAAAGGACTGTTAATTGGTTGCACTAATTGGTTGTTGGTTGGGCTGGCCTAGTTTAAGGATTATGGCAATATTACTACTGTAGTAAATACATGTAGGGTATCAGAGGAAAGTTCACTGTATGATCTTGCCTGAAATGGAGAAATATGTCATATCTCTTGATGTGCAGAAGGTTTTCTTTTGAGGTGTAAATATTGGTAAAATTAGTGGAGGGCAATTAGTCTTTATATGACTCATGTCTTCTTGATGTGAAGTGATGTTGTGCTTCTTTGCCTCGAGAATTTGACAGGATCGAGTTGAAGTCTGATTTCACCTTGTGCATTAGATATTATGGTCTCTTGGTCCCCTATAATCAATTTTTTTCGCGATTAAGGATCAGAACATCTTTCTGGTTTTGACTGAATTAGGCATCTGCTTGCTCGATTCTGAAAGTCCATGTAACGTTATTAAGCCAGTTTGTTGGTTTCGTATGCAAGAGTAAAAGACTAGAATTGCTAGCCCTTGTGAATACACTCTCGTATCCTGGCATATGCGTCAACCATTTGTTTGAATCATGATAGATGTTGGAAGTTGGAACAACAATATTCCTCTTTCCTTCCATACTTTGAATTGAATTTAAGTAGACCTTCAACTTTCATCATCATCACCTGATTATGCTCATTGTAATCCCTTCGATGAAAATTCAGTGTTTCATAATCTGCTTTATATTTTTTTCGGGTTGTGTAAGTTATTATGCAATAGCAAGGTGATTTGATGTACACAAAACATTTTGACAAAAAAAAAATTACGACAACATTGGATAACATTAGACTTGCATAGTTCAGAAGTGTGCCAGCATTCATGATGAGAAGGGAGAAGATATGCATTATAAACCATTAAGAGTTACAATGCTCAGTTCTCTCATAGCCTCTCTGTCTTCCTCTTCTTCTGTCTGTTACATAAATCTTGCTCGAAAATACAATCGATATACAGTACTCGGGGAGTAATGTAATGTACAGTATATCTCAAATAAACAGCAGTGGTATAACTAAAAGGCGTATCTCTTGTCTCGACCCTCAGCCTCTGTAAGAAACCCTATTATCCATGTAGTAACTCTGGGGTTACAGTATAGCACAAAAATCTCAGGACAATGTCAAACAAACATCAGTGTATCACTAGAAGGCACTCTTAGGGCAACATTCCTTCCCAAGTTCCCATCTTGATAAGAATATGTTTCAATCAAGATTCTGTAGATCAGTTTAGTAATATGTGCAAGAATGGAAGTATAAAATTAGAGAATGACCCTTAACGATACAAGCCATCTTCCCTCCCGAGCATTTCCAGCAAAAGATCATTCCAAGCATCAATGGGCCCAGGCAAGCACCAGTGGACACAATCACCATAGCCCTTCATCCATTTGTTAACCCAGTAAGATCCAGAGTGCCCATTAGGCCTCAACAACATAGCCCTAGTAACATCCAAAGATTGTAAAGTTTTCCCACTTTTCTCTCCATTCTTTTTCGGCCTTTCGATTTCCTCCACTTGAATTCTCCTTAGTTCAAGTGGAGTAGTGATTCTTAGGGTTCGGAGATGTTTTTTCGGCTTGAATTTGTCACTGTAGTTGCTTGTGTTGCACTTCCATGCGTAGTAGACTTTAGGACAGCTTTTAAGTCGTTTCCTTCTAATCCTGTTTTTCTGTAACTCTGATCCGTTTGGATATCTTAATGAAGATTTGCTTTAAAAATAAAAATAAAAATGAATTCTCCTTGGTTCCAATTCAAACCATCCCAAGTCAATCTCATCTTTACCCAAAGGACTAGCCCCGCTGCAATTTCCTCCATTGTCCCAAGTCCCGTTTTCGAAATGGGCCGGTGAAAACGTCCATAGAAAAGTCACCATTCCCTTGCATTCATTGCATCCGATGATCCGGCTCGAGTGCCAATCTGAATGACAATCGGACAGCGGATTCAAGTCCACGATCTGTGATATTTGGTTCGTTGCAAAAAAAACACATCCAGTCATGTTTTTGCCCTGAAATAGATACATCTTTCGGAAGAACCAGTGGGCGCCAGAGAGGATTGTGTAGTCTAGGGTAGGTAGTTTTGTGGCCCATTTTTCATCAGTCGAAAATGCCGATGTTTGAGCCGTTGATGAATCTTTCCTTGGACGACAGAAGAAACTTGGTCCACAGGATCACGAGGGTAAAATCATGATGAGGGTAGTGCCATATTCAGAACCGGTATTCCGAGTCCTTGTAAATGTCTGTATGAATTTCCTCCTGCAAAAATTTGTAAATGCCTGTTGGGTCATTGTGTGTTTTTTTTTTTTTTTTGTGTGTGCCAATATTGTGGTTTTTAAATTGGTTAACAAATTTTTCGAAGTAATCGCTTAAATGTGTTAGCAAACCTGAGGCTGATTATTAGACAAGGGACGTGTAGATGCACGAAGGCAGGAAAGTTAACTCATTCTGTTTAAGGGTAGGATATTTGGACCGATCGATGCGTTTAGGGTAAACTGCAACCAATGGCTACTCTAGAAATTTTTATCAGGATAGGAGCAGTGTTGAAAAACTTAATTTCCTGGAATCGATCTTCTGAAATATATGATGAATACAGTTGTCCACATTTCTTTTTGGCTAAGCCAAGGTACAAAGTGAAGGGGTTGACTTGTGAAGCTTTATCACCCCTGAGCGTGACTATAGGGATTTCAAACCTGCAACAGGTTCTAAAAGGATCAGTCACTCATAAATTTATACCTGCACGTCAAGGTACGAGCAGAACAAGACCTTTTTTCATATGGCATTTGGTTTATAGGCGTGTGCTATCGCAAACAAATTCGACCATGTGAGTCTGCGACCATGGAAAAGACCAACATTTAAAACTCATCTAACTTCGTCAACTCGTCCGCCACCAAATCGGTAGGCATTCCCGCAATCAACTACTAGTACTGTTTTAGAGTAATCCACAACTTTACATTAAACCATGAGAATGACTTTTTACCTTTACGAGAGCGTTACCAATTTGAATAATTGCCAAAATTCTCACATTCACAGATCAAGGAGGAATGGATCCGGTATGAGACAGAACCTCCTACTCACCCTGCCTTGTCGCGAAAAAATATTTTGTGCTCCACTTCCGAGTATGTAATCCGCACAGAATAATCTCATCCACTACCCGTCGAAAAACCTTCCTACCCTATCAATAAAATTAGGAACGATAAACAAAAAGAAATTTCAAACTCCCTTTTTTTAAAATCCAAACTCTCTTTTTGTCTTTATCCTCATGAATTTACTATATTGCCATTTTTCCAATACACTTTTTCACACACCCGCACGAATAAAGGCCAAAAAGAGGGTGGGTTATAAAAAGGGAAATGTGAAAATATATCTGGCCCCACACAGAACCAACCGCCTTCCTTTATTTTTAGGAAGGAAAAAACAACACAGCAGCAACAGTGGAGGAAGAAGGCAGCACTGGACGTCTGGAATTACTCAATGTTTCAAAAACCATCCCATAATAAGGTTTCAAAAGCACATCATTCCAGTCGAGGCTTGGCCTAGTACTTGGTATTTTTCCCCAGAACCTTGAACATTAACTTAAGGCCTCCACTAGTAGACAGCAGCATGACTGATAACAAAGCATGTAAAATCCACTAGGACTGAGAATGGTTCGAAATACGGTATCAATTGCAATGTCGGGGTTCGGGGCATAACAGTCGTAGCGCAAAGGTCGGAAACTGGAGACATGAAAATATTAAAATTCCGCACAACATACGGAAAAAACTACCGATACCGTAACAGCTATATTGTGCCTGTAACGGCGGTAACAATACGTTACGGCCATTATGTAAAGGCCAATACCGTTTAAATATGCATTTTTCTTCGCATCACAGTATCAGCCATAACAGGACTCGATACCAGCCAATACAGTCGCATATCGGCAAATTCGATAACGCATCACCTATATTTCAAACCATGGTACTGAACGAAACCAAATAGCAGCACCAGAGCAAGATTTGCACTGTTCTCATTCGAACGTAACAGAGTCGCAAAAGGGGACAGCAATTGAGTTGTGAAATGAGGCAATCCCCAGGTTATAATACATTTAAGAAAGAAATGGAAACTATCAACACATCAAACTATGGCGGTTGGTACATGCAATACATTTATGGATGGAGAGGTGACAAGATACCAAAATCTAGGTAGTCAGGACTCGGGACTACAGTTGTAACTATGCAAATAAAAGGGGAGAAAATAAGAAGATACAAACCAGCTACCATCAGGGAAGTTCTACAAGCTCAGTTCACATGTGTCAGCGCAAAATAGTTACAAGACAGCAGACCAAATGTGCTCTCCAAAAGTTAATATCTACAACGGGAATGGATCCGGAGTTCGCCACCATGTAAGAACAGATTTGAGCAATACAGATGCTTCTAGTACTACAGGTGGTCTTCCAAAGGTGAAAAGAGTTCAATAGCAGAGAATAAAGTGCATCACACCAACGAACTCATTTCCTCTATAATGCTCAAAATTTGACCAATTAGTCAACTCACTGCTTGGATTTGCCACCCTCAAAATAGCTGCAAGAGTAAAAAAAGACAAAGGATGAACTTTTGAAACGCTGAGCTCTGTAAGGCTGCCAAGTATGGCATTTTAAGTTCGCAAAAACTAGTTTTCGAACCCCGCATGCAGAAAATAAAAGTATTACACACACTAAAAAAAAAATGTCAGTTTCAATTCCTACAATCATGTGTATGTTGATGGCCCCACTTCTGAATCAGCTCCACTCTGGAAGATGTACCTCCATGCCTACACAAGACATAGATAACATATCTGTCAGAGTTCTATTTCAAATGCATTCTATACATAATATGAACTCTGACAAAATCAAGAGTCCAATGACCATCACAAAAGCTTGAATAGACGGCTCACCGGATACTAACTATGCACCAACTACGTCCTACTGCCATGAAGGTTGCTTGTAGCTAGCTCTATCTCCGTCCCGCCCACCATCAGGCTCCTTTCTTTTCAGCACTCCCATCTGATACATCTTCATATGCTCATCAGCGGAGACTTGGGGCCCACTAATGGGTAGCTGCCTTAACGTCGAAGACAACCTCTCATCTCGACGCTCCAAATCCGTACCACCTGGGCCTGTGTTGAGATCCAGGGATTGACCTCCCCATTTTCTATTTTCAGGACCAAGATTACTTGTGCCACCCGGAAGGTTCACCATGTAGGGCCGAGGGTAGTGTGAAGATACTACTCCTGAGGGTCCCACCATCTGAGAAGGAATGGAAGGGAAGCAAATGGGCCTAACAGAGGACGAATCATATGCCGTTGAACCACCTGAATACAAATTTGACGACACAGAAAAATTGGTCTCAAATGGGAATCCTGCATACTGAAATGGGGCAGCATGGGAAAAAGGAACAGCAGGAGAGGACGATAACACTGGGCCCCGGTAGAATTCAGGACCAAAAGAGGTGCCACCAGAGGGGGGACCCATGATCCTCGGGGACCCAGTAGCAGGAACAATGGGATAACTCTGCTCCCCTCTACCTGAGAGGACAGACGGAATTGCAATGGCTGAGTAGGAGTTGCTTGGTGGTGCGAACCATGACGAAAAATTCCCTTGCTCTGCAACATTCATTCTCAAACCAGGGATTGGTGATACAAATTGCACATTGTTTTTGGCACGTGGTGCTGTTTCAGTGGGCCCTTCCTCAAAACCAGGTCCATTGTTCAAATCAAAGTCCCTAGAACTGGCATTTAACCCAGATCTAGGTAATACACCAGACAATGACGATCTGTTGGACAACTGGGGAATTTCCAATTTATGGCTGTTGCTGACTGGAAACTGACCAACATCAGGACACTCACCAACACAGTTCAAATCAAGACCAAGTCCACCACCACGACAATCAAGAGGACCAGATTCCAAACAAGTCTCATCCAGTACATTCAGGTCAATGTCGAGACGAGGGCGTCCTTTCTTGCTATCAACAGGAGGGGAATCACTTGTACTTATAGGCATTTCCAAAACCTTTCTGGGTTCTGCTGGCCTGAACGCACTGGTAGCAGCTGATCCTTTCCATCCAAGTTCCCCCTTACTCTTCAACAGGTTTTCCGGGGGGAAAAAGGGTCCTTTTGCAGCAGAAGCAACGGTAACTGAAGCTGGAAAGCTAGGAGACATGGAGGAAACAGGAAAAGGTAATGGGCACAGATACACAGGGGACAAATGTCCTGGAACTGATGATTTGGCAACCTCCCCTTGGGACCCATCATCAAAAGGGAAACTTTCATTCAGATCAAAGTCCAACTTTACTGAAGAACCACCATTTGCACTGGAAGAACATTCCCCCATCCCACCAGCTTCAGTTTCATCCAACCTAACCCTGATAGACTTTACACACTGTTCTGTTTGTTGCACAGGGTTAGTGGAAGGCTCTTCATGGGGTGTGGGCCCATCAGGACAGCGACCACTGACATCTTTTGGTTCAGATTTCTCCTCCACACATTCCTTGTTTTGACCCAGATTTGATGAACTCAAGTCGGTTAATTGTTTCTCACTCCGCTCAGTCTGACTCACTGCTTTCGATTCAATAGCCTTCTCATCCTTCATTTCCATGCACACAAAATCAACAGATCCAGAAGGTATGGTAGTAGCATCCTTTTCTCCACCTATAGATTCTAGGTGGCTGTTCGCTGTAATGGGTGGTTTTTCCTCCGCTAAGATGCCTCTCTTGTCCTCCCTGCCCACATCCAAACAGGATCGAGAAGGTGATGCTTCATTATCTTTCTCAACTTTTTCACAAGCAGAGTCTTCTGGAAACTTTACTGCACCACTTTCGACAACCTTTTTGTCAACTTTTTCTGTTTCATCGGAATGTGGACTCCTCCCCTTAAGTTTGGAAGTTGATTGATTGTTAACTCGCACTCGGACAGCACTTGACTTTCTATGGGCATGCAACTGGTCAGCTCCTTCACCATCCACCTTGTCCCCTTTTGTAGCATCTTTAGAAGAGAGAACCACTGAATCATCCTTTACAAGACCAGGTTTGCCATCTGATTTCAAGTATGAGCCAAATGCATTTCGTTGCAAATCACCACTGGAAGAATTAATTAGTCCACTGCACTCCCCTGTCTTCTCTTCAGCGCATATTGAAGCAACTTTGCCATCTCCAGACAAGTTTGTCGACAAAGGCACAGCATTATTTTGAGATTCATTCTTAACAAGCGAAAAATCAACAGAATTACCTGCCGTAGCACAATCATTTGCCCCATTATCAGGTAGATCTGAACTTTGAGCGGTATTATCATCGAACTGTCTCGATTTCGTATCATTTTCAGAGCAAGAGTCCTCAGGGTCAGATCGTGATACATCAGACCTAGATACCTCTCCAGCAGCCACACTGGCAAGCAGATTCATCCCAACATCATCACCACCACCCAAGGCAGTTGGACTAGCTTCAGAGAACTGGACACAGCTTTCAACCAAAGCATTCATAGGGCTGAAGGAAGCATCATATGACTCCCCATGTTTGGTTGTAGCGCCTAATGGTGAAGCAGCAACTTTGGACACTTCAGTTGGCTTCTCACCATCTTCAGCAGTCCCCCTATCACTACAAGGAACAACATTTGATGACGCATTACCTTCACCCATGTTTGTGTTTGAGGCCCCACTAGCTTTTAAGGCATCATCACTTTTCCCCTTGACTTTTATATCATGATCAAGCTTCTCAGACTCTGCTGAAGGAGACACCTTGACTACTGTAGCAGTGGGGTCCTCAAAAGAACTTCCATTAGCAGATGGCGCAGGACTTCGACCAGTGTTCGGCAACCGGACAATCAGTCTATGGCTACTACCATGTTCTACAGGGGGCACATCAGTTGCTCTATCATGAGTCCCTCTAGTAGGTGACAACTTTTCAGAAGCCAAGTGCCTACTTTGAGAGGTTAATTTTCCCAAACTAGTTTCCTTTTGAAACCCTGATGCCGTTGACCCTTGAGTAACAACATTTGACTTCCGAAGGCGAGAAACACCACCTGACATCTTACTTAAATTCACTGAACCAGCAGTAGAACTCCGCCCACGATCACTAGAGCTAGATTGGCTATTGTTCTGAGAGTGACTGGAACTGCTGCTTTTCTCCTCCTTAATTGTCGCTAGAGGCACATCTGAGGATCCACCACCAACCAAAGCAGTGGAATTCAATTCCTTTCCACTACCTCCAGAAGAAATAACTGATGCAGCTGATTTTGTTGAGCTAGTAGAACCAAGCTTATCACATGGTGTTTTACATGCAAAAGATTGTGTGGGTTTAAAGGTACCTCCATTACGCCGGTTGTTCCCCACATGTGAAACTTCGGAAAGCACTGACCTTGATGGCCATGAACCACCTCGACTAGACCCAGACCTGGCATCAATAATATTCATTTCAGCTTCAACGCGTTTCTTCCATGTGTCAACTAAGCTCCTAGCCTTCTTCTGAATCTCAGAATGTTTATGACTTCGCAACTGATTCACCGATTTGCCAACATTACAAGTTTGTAGTGCATGAAGATTTACAGGCAGCTTATCTAATGCTCGAAGCGAAACCAAAAGAAATTCTTCAACAGATCCATCACTTTCCTTTTGGTTATTAACATCACCTATCTTTCCCTTGTGAACCTCCTGTAGCCATTCATCCAGAACTGACAAACCCCTAAGCTGTAAAAACCACCCAAGGCAGTCAAAATTGTCTGTAACAGTTATTACACCAACAAGCATTAACCGACATGCCAAATCTAGTTTCCTTTCTCCAGTTCCAGGTTGCATTAGTTGAACAAATTTCTCAACCCCTTCAAAATCTACAAGCCCGCCATTGTGAGTTATTTTAGCAATCTCAGACCTTAATATGTTGTCTGGACTCAATTGACCACAATCTGTATCATCTCCTCTGGAGACACGCTCTCGCTTGACAGGATCAGAGGCTTGCTCGCCCCGATCCCTCTTTTTACCCTTGGCCTGAGAAGGTAAGGGAGAAGTACTGTTATGTACACTTTCTGAACCAGGCCTTAACTGCTGTATTCCACTTTGACCATTCAGGGGCTTTGGAGAGCGTCCCTCAGACTGCGCTGCTCCATACATTTCTAGACGTGTCTTGTCTAATAACTGGTCTACTTCTTCCTGCCGTTCCTGTCTCAAAACAAAACAACAGAATTTTATCAAGTGAATTAGATATAATGAAGTTGCCAAACTAGAGTGTACATCACCAAAAGAATCTAAATACTCACATTAGTGTAGTCTTTATCAGTTAACCACCATAAACACTTGTTCTCAGTATCATATACTCTTCTGCACACAAATGAGGATATCCCTGAAGGAAGCTCAACACCTTTACGAAGGAATGTGACTTTACATGGGTGGAGTAACGATGCAGCTGGTATCTCATCCCTGTGAAAGGAGTAAAAGACCTCGTTGGGTGCAGCCTCTACCAATGTAGTTTTTCCAAGCTTTATGTCAGCAGGTCGGTAGAGCCAATTTACAGACAATCTGGGATTTTCCTCTTTGCCTACGATTAGAGAACGAATTACTCCAATGAAAGGTTGGGAATCTTGGGGTGGCTTGAAAAGTGCACAATCACCTACACAAATCTTGCGTCCATCCTACAAAAACAAGCAAAAGCCTAAGTAGAGAATTTAACTTCATGGCATACAACAATTGCACTTCTAAATGCAAATTGCTTGGGGCATGAATTGGATACGGACTATGGAAATAAAAGCCATACGGACAACCAACGGAAACTACCACTAAGAATGTGAATCATAAAGTAACTATTACTCTCAAAAGTGGCTTAAAACCTACAGAACGCTTAGCTACTACTCTAAAAAGCAGCTAAAAACCTACAAAATGCAAAACTAACTTCATAAATAACAATTACCGAACAATTAAAAACCAATCCCAACACAAGGCACGCTGTTAACTGGTTTCACAAGGTCAATAATAAACTTTCTCAGCATTCAATTTCAACCACCAAAAATAAAACCCAATAAAAAAGGAGCCGCGGAAAATCAATCTGAAGACCACTTGGAGGTTTCAATCACTCATGGAAAATGGCCTCCAATTTACACTAAATCGGCCGCTAGTCCAGAAAACAGCCTTATTTCATTGAAAGATCGTTGTATACCAATTTATCCACAAGTGGAGCTATGATTAACTAAAAGCAACAAGTTACACACAATGCTGAGCACTAACCAAATTTTTTTTAGAGATACTGGCCGTAATTGAATAAGAATTGGTTGAGGGCAGTTAAAGATGAAAAACTGAAACAAGTTAGTTCGGCTGTGGAAATGACGATCTCTACGAATATAGCATACGACCTGTGATGGAACCGAGAATGGCCGACACTTCAATAAAGAAAAACTTACAGTATCCAATAGGCGATAACAACCAAACTGACCAACGCTACCACCAACAAATTACAACCATTGAAAGAATGGGCTGACCCAACTAAGAAACAGAACCTATCAAGGTGTGCAGTTGAAAGAACTCAAATATATGTGAAACCTTTGTTACATGGACTCATCCAACTGTATATTCGTTTCAGAAACTCAATGCTTGTGCATTGGATATAGAATATTTGACAACGGCACCTGGTTAAGACACCCGGTTCTGCACCTGATTAAGACACCCGGTTCCTATAATATTTACGATGGAAACAAAAACTCTAATTAGCTATACAAGAAACACTCCTAACCCTCCACACGGATGTGATGTAGAAAATCCTTATTTGTCCTTGTCCTTAACCTCTTGACATCAAGCACATCCCCCCAATTATTTACCATATATTATCACCAGTGAATATCGTACCTTGTCCAATAAGAATTAGTTTTGCCGATACATCCCATATAACTTTTCGAGGCATCATCTATCCTAAAATTTCAGTTCATGAACATTGACAAAAGTACTGATCCTTGGACACACCCGCACCTTGTATGCTGGGTTTGTGAAGCCTGATTTGGTTTAACTTGCGTTTTATTGACTATTCGGGGTTCAACCTAGACAAGAGTATCACGGTAATTGAAGATGTAATTACACCGGTAATTGATGATGTAAACCCTAGTTTATAAATACTTGCTGCACGCAGTCGATGTAACTTGTACAACATTCTTCATTCAATACGTATTGGAAATTAGTGCGAGTCAGGGAAGTACTCAACTACACAGTTGGGAAACCGCGTAAAAATAATTGTCTTTCATTCTCTGTTTGTTTGTATGGATCTCTCTCTGCACATTGCATGTTTGTTGATTTGGCCGACATCTCAACACCATACTCCTAAATCCTACTCCTACCCGAATCCATGTAACAACTAACAGCCCAAAACCAAAAGCCAACATAAGAAACTTTCTTGGAATAAGATAAATTACCCTCTTTTTTTGTCTTTGGGGATTCCCTGGCCAAAAAAAACAATACTAGGCAACACAAATTATAATCACACCACCACTGGCCACTAGTATGATAAATTGGCATTAACAAGCTCTTCTCAAACCATATAAACGCGTTCCGTTTCATCAACGGAGGCATTTAAAACACGATAAAAACAAGAACAATCGATACAACAACATGGATACCGTATCCACAAAAAGGACTTCAATAAAAAACACATCTCTACACACGTACACACAATAGAAACGTCAGTCTATATATGCACATGTGTATGTGTAATTATACTTTGTAAAAACCACCGGGGGTAATCACGGCAGCTGAATCCGAACCAGCTAACGATGACGAAGACGTATCGGCCGCGGGGACTGACCACATGTGCCGGCGGCTTATCCCGAGCTGCTGCTGCTCACCTTCCCGCCGCCGACGCATAATCTCCCCCTCCGTCCATCTCCGCCGCCGCCGGTACCGCTGTATCCTCCTTCGCCCCTATCGACAAACATCAATAGGAAAACCCTAGAGCGGCGATTGATTGAAATTCGAGGTGTTTGGAAACCCCAGATCGTAGCGGGGATCACGGGGTAACGGAAACCCTAGGAGATAGGGGTCGGGCGGTGGTCGGGATTGACGGGATTGGGTGGTTAGGGCTGAGGTGGCGATTCGAGTGACGGGATTTTCTCGACGGGGAATTCGGGTGATCTTTTTTGGATCACAGAGAGAGAGAGGATTGGGTTAGCGAAATTGAGAGATTTTTGGGGGCCGGGTTTCGAGCGAACGGAGACGTCGCGAGGAGAGAGAGGGAGAGAGAGAGAGAGAGAGGCTGCGATGATGGTACGCGAAAAGGGTGGAATGAAGGAGTCCAGTGAAAGAGTCTAGGCGAGGAAGTGTACGGTGATTGATGCGTGTGGGGGAAGGGGAACGACGCCGTACTGGTCATAAATGTTTCTTTCCATTACTTGGATTTGTTGATTTTCCAGATCTACTTTGAGATTAGGAGAATCCATTAGGAGTTTGTTGTTATGTTGGATACAATAAATATTTTCGGATACTACATCTAAATACAGCAAATTAGTCTAAAGTCCAAAAGAAGAGGTACCAAAGTAGATTTAGTCCAGCTTAAGTTTCAGTGATGTGTAAAGTCCATTAATGAAAATATTTTAGAGTTTAAGGTCCGTGAAAAGACCAAATTGCCTTTAATGAGACAAGGGCCTTGTTTGGCTAACACAAAAAATGTCTTTTTTCATTTAAATGATTTTAAATGAGATAAGGGCCTTGTTTGGCTAGCACAAAATATGTCTTTTTGTGTTTTTTGATTTTGTTGCACTTTCATAGGGTACCCTAGGATTTTAGACACTTTCATAGGGTACCCTAAGGTTTTAGGCACTTTTATAGGGTTTTAGGGTTCATTTTCCTATTATAGGATTTTAGCGGTTTAGGCACTTTCATAGGGTACCCTAGGATTTTAGGCACTTTCATATATAGGGTACCTTAAAATTTTAGGCACTTTCATAGGGTACCCTACGGTTTTAGGCACTTTTATAGGGTTTTAGGGTTCATTTTTCTATTATAGGGTTTTAGCGGTTTAGGCACTTTCATAGGGTACCTTAGGGTTTTAGACACTTTCATATATAGGGTACCCTAAGATTTTAGGCATTTTCATAGGGTACCCTAAGGTTTTAGGCACTTTCAACGCCGGTCAACTTTGGTCAACGCCGGTCAACTCCGGTCAACGCCGGTCAACGCCGGTCAACGCCGGTCAACGCCAGTCAACTCCGGTCAACGCCGGTCAACGTTAGTCAACGCCGGTCAACGCCGGTCAACTTTGGGGGGGCTATTTGTAAATCTTGGACATAATGTCCTTTAGACTTTAAAGGAAAATATTTATGTCCTTATCATGGTAAAAACTATTGTAGTATGTCCTCCTACTCAATTTACCCATCTAAATAAAGGAATGCTTTTCCCTAAAATGTCAAATCCCGCTATCTACTAGCGCGACTATTAGCGTGCGTTCTTATAAACTTATAATTTGAAACTTATTTCGGTATTTTTTGTTATACAAAATGTTTCAATCGGAAACCCAAAATACGAATTCTATTACATTTACAGAAACAAAAGATTACAATGGAATGGAAAAACAAATACAGAAACTGTAAACAGAATATGTAATACAATTGCGAACCGTAACCCGTGTTTTACACAGTGTCCTCAAAACAGATTCATCACCTACTGGAGGGTGTTGGGTTACTTGGCGTCTGTCTTGTAGGATTGATCCGGCTTGGACCACGAACATCGAAACACCACCGATAAACGTTTGGATGTACTAATTCAGTGTCTGTCTCCCTCTCACACAAACAACGAACTTAGGAATTTCTGTTCAACTTCTCAACCTGTGTGCAGAACTTATAAACGGGATGCTCCTTGCATAGGCTGAAAAGTGACCCTTGTGTTGCTGCCATGGATTGAATACGAGCCTTGAATGCCAGAAATGAATTGGGGAAAACACCCCACAATGAAAAGGGGAAAACCCCCACCATGAATATGGGGTAGTAAAGGACACTCCAATCCATTCAAAATTTTCAAATTTTTTATTTTTAGTAACTTTTTGTCGTAATTTTGAGATTAATTATTCGTCTCGACGAGAATAGTCTAGAAAATATAAAATTATGACTGAAAACAAAAGAAAAGTTCACAAAAACCGAAAAAAGTATCAAATAGTTGTCGTATTTGTCTAAAATGTCGTCTTATTTGAATTTTTTTAACATTGGTCAATATTTTTATACTCTTCTGATTCGTCTCGTGGAGACAAATGATTAATCTCAAAAATTACGACAAAAATCTAAATAAAAAGTTGCGAGAAGTAAAAAATACCAAAAAAAAGTTTCCAGATTACAAGTTTACAATAAGAACGCTCCTTTAATAATCTGGACAAAATTTCATATGAATTTATTCTAAGAAAATAGCACCTAAAAAGTTTTGACTTTGTAGTTGTAGACTTTGGAAAGAACAAACCTCGAAATGAAAATTTTCTAGTACTATTAGTTTTATGTATAAAAGCTTTTTATTAGTACTATTAGTTTTTTTTTTTTGGGTACTTCAAAATATTCTATTAGTTTATTTCTTCTGCGCATGAGATTATTTCTCCTACAGCTCAATATATATATATATATATATATATATATATATATCTATATCTATTCAACGCTACTAATATGCTATCATCATCTACCGAAAGAAAAATTAATAATTTTTAGGCCTAGCAAATTCACTTTAACAAAACTGGAAAAGCTGGAAAAATTAAGATAAGTACCACTGCCCACCAATTTATCATTAGTGAAAAATCATTAAAAGATACTTGATTTAATTTAAGCCATACCCATCCTAATATGCAATAGTTAAAAATGCTGACTGTTACGAATTTTTCTATAGTTTTAACTATCGAGGCTATGATATTTGATGATGAACTTTCTATAATCCATCCAGAAAACATAATTAAATAGAGAAATCATGTAAATATATGTAAATTCTTCACCTTGATGTTATTTTAATATCGTGCGTTATAATTTCCTTTACGATTTTCCTGATACGAGGTCCTATACACTTTTTGGCTTCCAAACTCATGCACCGAAAGAGTATTGCATATGAAGATGAAGAAACAAAGCGTAACGTCTTTGAGCCCTCTATCCCACACATGTATCCTGAAGCAAGTGTAAAATCTGATGCTGCATTACACACACTCAACAATCATAAGATGAACAAACCTAATAACACAATACACACGCTCAACAATCATGAGATGAGCAAATCTTGGCTGCAACGTGGCCGCAAAGTATTGAAAGCGTTATTACTACATACGATTCTCTTGTGTTTTACATGCTTATTGGCCGTGAAAAATTACACCTGGCCATATATAATCATTCTTGGCAGCAAGGAATTACACCTAGCCGCAAAAGTATTGAAAGCGTGATTACTATTCACGATTCTCTTGTGTTTTACACGACTCTTGGTTGTATCACCGTTGGCCGCAATGAATTACAGCTGGTCACAATATATTGGAAGCATGATTAGTCTTCACGATTCTCTCTGTGTTTTACATGCCTCTTAGCGGCAAAGAATTACATCTGGCCGCATAAATTTACTCTTGGCTACCACAACTTACACATGGCTGCATGTAATTACTCTTAGCCGCCATGAATGACACCTGACAGCATATAATTACTCTTGGCCACTACGAATTACACCGGCCACATATATTTAGTACTCCTGGTACCATGGATTACACATGACCGCATAAATTTACTTTTGGCCGCCACGAATTACACTTGGCCGCATATAATTATGAATTACACATGGCTGCATATATTTACTCTTGGCCGCCACGAATTACATCTAGTCGCATATAATTACTATTGGCCACAATGTATTAAAAGCGTGATTACTATATATTCACAATTCTATTTTATTTTACATGCCTCTTGGTCGCAAATAATTACACCTGACCACATGCTCTTATTATGGAGAAAGACCAGACGGAGAAGATGGAGTCATGCATCCAAGATATTGAAAAAGGACTTGAGTGTTTGTTTAGACGGTTAATCAAAACAAGATTTCTCCTCCTCAAACATTCTCAACCATTAGCAAGCAATATTTTGGCATCTGAAAATGTTGCCAACGATTTTTGATTAGCTGTTCATACTTTGTACGTGAGACATACACTTTTTATTTTGTCCTTTGTCGCGCCCTCGATTTTCATCATAAATATAAATGTTTTTCATAGATAAAATCTCGCCAGAATCCGTACGATAACCAAAGTAATGTAGCGTTCCCAAAATATTACATCTTTGGCTTCAAGGCCCAGGTTAACATAAGTACTGAATATTCGAGAGTTAAGGATTACAATATTCCATCGTCAAAGATCTACAAATAATGTTACAAATACATCTTCAAGAAAAGATGTACAAAGACGCCTAAGTAACTCTTCAATGTTAGCTTTTAAAATAATGATCACATTCAAGCACTCTAAGCATGCATACTATTGCCCTGCGTCGGTACCTAAAAAAGATAATAGGCTTGAGCTACACTAGCCCAGTAGAAAATTCTACACTAACATTATATGCAAAAGAAATGCAAAGATGATCAAGGAATAGGAACCTAAACAAGTTCACAACGGAAATCAACACTCTTGACTTATTAACCTCGAAACAACAACTCGACGATCACCGCTTAACTCACACTAAAACCATTCCCACCTTCCATGCATCCAAAACCATCTTGTAGTATGTGTCATGAGCTGAAGCTCCTGCCAGGCTAATTATGGGACCCTGATATCCCCTGCCAAGCACCCACCTAAAAGGTTGGGCCTTGAGTGTTCAATATGAGCATTAGCTCCTGCCAAGCTAATTATGGGACCTTGATATCCCCTGCCAGGCACCCACCCGTCGATGGGCCCCGAATGTTCATCGTTGTGTCGACTAGTATTCACAAATCCCATTTCCTCTTAATGTATCATTTTTATTCAATTGATGCTTAAAGGGAATCAACATCAAATTATACCGAACAATAGCAAGGGATGCAAAGATATACAAGAAACTCAACGGGTATGATTAACAATGTTATGGAGTGATTTGGTGATGTCTCGAACGAGTTAGAAATGATCGGGGGTCAAAACAATGGAGTTCGAAACAAAGAACAAAAGCTGGGCTAAGGTACTGTTGTATAGATACTGCGAATCTCAGTATCCATACAACATAGGCTAAAAATGCTCCAGAGAGGATTGTTAATCAGTATCGATACACCAGTAACTAATTTCTTTCCAGAGATTCCTGTATCGATACTGAGCAGAGCAGTATCGATACAAATTGGGGTTCATCCAGATTTTCTGCAGATTTCGACGATTTCAACAACAACAGCACCAATAACAACCAAGGACACGATTTAAGACTAGAAAACACTTCTATTACATATATTGAGAGGTAGCATCCCTACCTCGAGGCCAAAGAATGAAACCCACGAAAATACGAGCCCTAACTTTCCGAAATCGAAACCGAGAGAGATACGACTCCACCGAGCTCCAACCGGCGAAATACGGACCACAATATGCGTAGAGGGTGAAGGATTGAAGGTTATTTTGAATGGGTTTTGAGTTGTTTTGGTGGAATTTGGAGAGAGAGCAAGAGAGAGGGAGAGAGCCGAGAGATGAGAGAAAGAGGCGTGAGGAGTGGGAGAGGAAAAATGATCTCCTACTCCCTCACCCTCCTATATATACTCACATATATGCTAATTACACTTGCACCCTTCCACAATCAATTCAAACACTTTAGCCCGAAATCACATAAACGCTGCATTTCTCATTTTCCTCATTTATAAACATTAAAATCAATTAAATTAAATACGGGTCTCTACATCCTTAGCAAACTCACTT
Source organism: Rhododendron simsii (assembly GCA_014282245.1). Lineage (NCBI taxonomy): Eukaryota > Viridiplantae > Streptophyta > Magnoliopsida > Ericales > Ericaceae > Rhododendron > Rhododendron simsii. The sequence goes on from CM024960.1 coordinate 6,083,580, forward strand.
TAACAAAACTGGAAAAGCCGGAAAAATTAAGATAAGTACCACTGCTCACCAATTTATCATTAGTGAAAAATTATTAAGAGTTACTTGATTTAATTTAAGCCATACCCATCCTAATGTGCAATAGTTTAAAATGCCGACTGTTGCGAATTTTTCTATAGTTTCAACTATTGAGGCTATGATATTTGATGTGAACTTTCTGTAATCCATCTAGAAAACATAATCAAATAGAGAAATCATGTAAATATATGCAAATTCTTCACCTCGATGTTATGCTAATATCGTGCATTATAATTCCCTTTACAAACCAACAAGGTAACAATCCGCTCGCAATCTAATTAAGTGACTTTCATGATACAAGCTCCTATACACTTTTTGTTTCCATTCACCTAATTCTTGTTCTCTTTTTGTTTGCCTTTTTGAAATTTTGTTTTAAATTCTGTCAATTTTATTTATACTTTTCTGACTCTTCTCGTCTAAAACAATGATTGATCCACCAAAAATTGTGAGAAGAGTAAAAAGGAAAAAAAAAAACCCCCACAAATTACCGAGTAATTTATTTAAGTCCAAATGCCTCTCAATGTTAATCATCTTTCAAAGTCTAGTTGATACGGCCTTTTCAAAAAAAAAAAAATCTAGTTGATGGAATAGGAGTGCCCCATTGCCTCCTTGCCTGACAACAGCCATTATTGCTCTGGAAATAGGTTGCCCATTTGCCAATCTCTCACTACTATAAAATGAGAAAATTTCATCGTACCCAATAGAATAACCTGCAAAAATGGCTTATGAGAGTGACTCATCACTACCATATGATAGATTTAATGGATAAATAGCTAGAATTTCCTTGCTCAAATTATAGCTTTACGTTCAAAGTTTTTGTAACTCTTTGGTTTGCTAAATCTATTTTTTAAAAGGATGTGGTGAGATTTAAGCTTCAACCATGACATGACAAAGATGATGAAATTTTTAATGCAGACAATATATAGTATAATGGTGAGAGCAATGCTTCGTAAGAATCGTAACATGTGAGATAATCTACATGCATGAGCAATGCTAGGATGGATGATCACCCTTTTGTTTTTTTAGAACAAATTAAAAATATTTATTTACACACACATATAAAACCACGTCTATAAAGACATTCTAGCCGTGATAGCAAGTTCGTGAGCATTGTTCACCATTACACGATTACTTTAGAGACAAAGAGATAATCGAAACAAGTAGACTAGTCCAAAAATAAAGAACGATGGCCGGCCATTCCCTTAGATGACTTGGGATGCCCAATTTCATTGGTGACAAATATCAATCTATAGGTAGGAGCATACTAACACACAATAGCTAGTCAGCCTCACATGGTTTGCCCTATCAGTGATGTAGTTATATCGAACAAGAATGTCGTGAACTTCATCGATCTGACTTAAGCTTCGGAGAGTGAAGCTTGCTGGAATTTGTACTACTGTATGTATTAAGCAAAAAGGGTCTATTATTGAGAAGAGCTCTTAAAAGCTAGCTTCACGTGTTCCACAATAATTGGCTATACAATCGTAATTAAAGTAGAAATAAAAAAAAAAACACTCTCAATTGGCAAATTAGTTAAGTATATTCCCATTAGACCACTTTAATCTCTTTTAAGTTTCAAATTTCACATATCTCTCCATGCATTACATATATTCCTTCCAAACATAAAAATAACGTTCTTCATCAATAATGCAACTATATAATTCGAATTGATTAGTTGCTAGCTGGTACGTACGTAACTTTTCATCTTTGAGTCGTAAGCTCATAAATTTTGATCGACATTTCAGTCTTCTGTCTCTATAGTCAAGCCAGCTTTTGAGTTTATCTCGATCTATTTGAAAAATATAAGTGTGAGTTGTGTTTTAGTTGAACTTTTCTACTCTACCACGTACCTTAAGCGAATTTGTCATCTTTTACGTTCATTGTTTTTGTTTTTAAAAATAATAATAATAAAGAAGCCAAACGGAGCCCAATTGAATAACCCGGTCAAGCAAACCATGCTTGGTGAGATGGTTTGCTCATGTCCCCCCACCATGGAGACCAAGGTTTTAGTCTCACGAGGGACGGGATTTAGGGTTTCAGTGTTATGAATAACTTTTGAACCCCTCGTTAACTAATTTTCCATTAACCCCTTGACTAATACTATAAAATATGGCAAAAAAAAAATAACCCAGTCAATTTTTTTTTTGCATCCTTTCAGTGTTTCACAGATATGTAATGAACCATCTACACCAATAGGTCATTGATGTTGATGGGATATAAGCAGTGACTGGCTGATTGTTATTGTTTTATAGTAGTACTGGTTTTTATAGATCATTAGCCGAAGGTAAGTCGACAGCAACCTCTGAAAAGCACTGAAAAATGATTTGGTTTGGGAATTTTTGTCTTCTTGTTAGACTCAACAAACAAAACTGGAAACACTGGCTCCATTCTAGAACACATTTTTTAAACATTTAAAAAAAATAAATACTTATTTTAAATTAAAAAATAATATAAATAAAAAATAAATTTTCAATTTTTTTTGCACCGTATAAAAAATCTCAATGAGATCTATCAAATAAGATTTATATTGATAGAAAAATTATTTGCATAAGCACATAATTTTTGAACTTGAAATTACATTCTTAAAAAAATAAGTACTTATTTTCCTTTTGGGAACAGGGCCTAAAGGAGCTTATCCTTTAAGTAATTGCAAGTTCGAATCGCACAAAAGCTAAACATTCCAAATTTTGAGATCACTAGAGATTTGTCAAATTGTTAACTTTAGAATCTCAGAATTAGTCGAAATAAACGCAACTGGCGGTCTGCCAGATATCCAATTGTAATGCCTGGACGAAAATGACAATTCAACAAAGTTTCCCAATTCTCTGTATTGAGTACACGAGGACACCTGTTGTGAATGCGACCCATCTGAATCGAACTTCTGAAAACACTAAAAAACAAAAAGACATTCAAGAAAATGGATCAGCTTAGGCCTTAGCGTTGGAATAATACTACGATCAGTACCATTATAGAGCATGTATGTGATTAGCACCCAAGATTGTATAATCTTGGGGCTTAAATCCTCTAATTTGTAACTTTTATGCATTTAAGTAGTCGTTTTTATCCCATAATGCACGTAAGGTATTTTTGTGTGTATTTCAGGAAAAATGTGCTAATAAGGCGGTTTAAAAGGCCAAGGGATGTATCGGGTTGTAGCCAAGCATCCAATTACCCGACGGCACATGTTTCAATGACACTAGAACCTATCGGCACTAGAAGAAGCCTCGTAGGTCGTTCGGTGTTCAAAGTTGGCGAGGAGTGAGCCAAAGTGTTTCAAGCGAGGCATATGGTTTGAAGATAGCCCTCGAGGGCATCCGAGAGTGCAAGGCCACAAGGCACACCTCCGCCAAGTCTCGTTGATCATGTAATGAAACATTGGAAGGCCGTTGGGGCACGACAAGGCATGATGGCCTAAGTTGACCTTGTTCTGCAGTTTTCACTCAGAGGTATTGGTACCTCGTTTTTGAGGTACCGGTACCATGTCACTGAAATTGAAGACAGTTGAGTTGGTACCAATACCTCGTTTTTGAGGTACCGGTACCAATGCCCTTCGACCAGCACTTTTTGCTGATTATTTCAACCTTCCATTTATAGAAAGTTTCTACTTCTAGTATGTTTTTGGGATATTTTGGGGGCCTTTTTGTCCATTGTAAGGCTGATTTTATAAGCTCTATAAATAGGCTTGTATGCCATTTATGGAAGGGATAGAGGCCATTAGTTAGTTTTAGGCCTAAGTCTTTTTCTTGCTCTCTAGGATTTTCATTTTGTGTTCTTAGTTTTTCAAGCTTTCAATCCTCAACAACTCAAGTAAGTTTAAGTGTTTTGATGTTTTCTCAAGTATTAATGTTGTAACTTTGGTTTGGATCTTCTTATAAATCTAGTTTATTTTCATTTTCATCGGTAAATCATGTTTTCATTTCTTAGCATGTTTTCTAATCATTTTGCTATGATTGAGTAGTATATAGCTTTGGTCATGGGGTGAGGTTCACCCTATGAATTAGTCGATTAAATGGTTTCTCTTAATCTTTAACTTAATTTCAAGGTTTTGAATGAATTAAACTCATGATTTCTAGTATTGATCATGGGGTTGGTGGCTTCTTTGATCAATGAAGTCTATCGCCTTATGCTACGTGCTTGATAATCCTACGCGTGCGAACGATTCTTTTTCGTCTCTCACTTGCGTTAAATGAGTTCAATTTGAATTAGAGCTTTGAGTTAAGTTATAAGTAGTCTTCAGCTTTTAATTCTTCAAGTGGAATCCGGACGATTTCGGTTCACTCATGAGTTAGATGAAGGAACCATTTGACGGCTAAGTCGTGGGTAAATCAATCCCTATGACTCGACCATTTATCATCTAGTTTAAATTCCAATTTTCAATATCGTCATTTGAATCGAAAGTTGGCCGCTTGAACGCCGTAATGCTTACACAACATCTAATCCAAATTCGTTAAAGAAGATTTCTCTATGGGAACGATTCCGGTCTTACCGGTTATTATGCTTTCAACGACCTAGCCCTACGCTTGGGGTGTGAACCTTTCTAAGAGGTTAGGTCCAGACAGAAGCAGTATGTCTCACATGAAATTAAACGTACATGTCGTCAGTTTCACGTGAAGGTAACTCGACGCGTCCCTTGTGGTATCTGGCCAGTACCGGTCCTGAGCAAAGACGAGCAAGTTTATTTTTCTTGAACCCTCAAAAATTGATAAAAAGAGGGACCCCAAGGAGTGTTTAGTATTCAAATATACGTTTATGAATGAAACTAATTTAGAATGAGCCCTTCAAATGAGAAGAAATTGATGATATAAGCATAGTTAATACTTTTGTCTCAAAATATGCAAGTAGAAAAATGATATTTAAGGAGTTGTTCTGATTTTTGTATTGAAGCATACTTTTTGAGTAATAATTTTGCCTTTTGAAGCCGACTTATGTTTTTATTATTTGCTTGAAATATACATAAAGGGTCCCTTTCATTTAAAGTTTGCCTTGGGCCTCTAAAATGTCTCGGTCAGCTTGGTGGTACCACTGAAATATAATTCTAGTAATACAATGGAAAACCTTTCTGTGTACTGAAACAATTTTTTTAATCCGTTGTTCTTGCAATCAACAAGTTTAGGTAAAGTGCATTTGGATTAAATTAATATTTGGTAAAGATTAAACGGTATTATTTACCTTTTAGTTACTTTTTTTTTTTTGTTTTTTGTCATAATTTTTACGTCATCGTTCATTTCGACGAGAAGAATAAAAAGTATAAAATGTAGATTAATGTTGAAAAAAATTCATAGAAGACGACGCCAATAACACTAAAAGATTGTCTTTTTCGTAATTTTCAAACTTTTTCCTTCTAAATAAACAACAATGTTTTCAAATTCATAAAAATTCTCCCTCATCTAAATAAACAAGATCAAAGGTTATGACAATATTCATTTCTAATTCAAGAATTTCTTTCCCCCCCAAAAATGATCATGAAAATTCCAAGCTTAACCTGTTTGCCATAGTTGCATGAACCAAAATCTATTTAAGATGAGAAGAGAAACGACTCATTTTTCTTGACAATTGAGCAAACGGGCCGATTAAAGGAACCTGCCCACGAACTCGGTCGTCTTCTGTGGGCTGCAATTCAATTGAGTTTCCAGTGGGCCCGAGCAAGCAAGAACGTAAATCCAACTTCTTATTTCTGGGTGGAGAGTTTTCTTTCTCATACTCAGGCACGCTTGATTGTTTGGATTATTTGTAAAAAAAAGATTGAATAAGATGGGATTAAGGATCGGGATGGAAGTGCCAAGTGGGTCCACGAGATAAGTGATAGGATTATTTGAATATTGGGGTTAATTGTATTGTGTTTGGTTAAGGTGGGATAAAGATGGTGAGGATTATTTGGCCGTTAGATGAGGAATGAGATAATCCAAAGATAGCGCAATACCCCTCCGCCTGATATTTGTTAATCCCTCCCAGGCTCACACGGATATTAAAATAGTCCATCCTTGCCCAATCTGAGCCTTAATCCCTTGTGCAACGAACGTTGGACTATAAAAAAGAAAAAAGAAGAACATGTGAGTCCACCCCCTTTACTCCATCCCTCTGTTATCCTGAAATTAATCAAACATGGCAATCCAGCTATACCTATTTTTGGAGCTTGTTTGTATTTTCACACCTGGATATAATGTTTTTTTTTTTTTGGAACTGTTAGCCATTCTCATTAACTCAAAGTCTCAATCGAGGCATCAGCTTTACAAATGACAGAAAGAGCAAAAGGCAAAATTGAGACCCAATATAATGTTTGGCATCAAAACTTATCTCTCCGCACTTGTACTAATTTTCATGATATACTATAACCTTTTAAAATTGTGCACAACATATTTGCTTAGAGCATCCACAGTGGAATAAGCAAAAGTGAATAATCAAAACATGCCACATCAGATTTTGATTATCCATTTAGAGGATGCTAAAGTTAACAATGTCAAGTCTCACATTGGTTATTAATTTTTTGGTCATAATCAAAATCAATGGGATCATTGCTTCCTTCCATGAGTTTTCTCCAAATTTTTCCCCTTTATTTCACGTAAATCTTTTGAAAAACTAGTTTATGTTAAAAACTATTTTTATAAAAAAAATAAACAATTGGATAAAAAAATAGTTAATGAACAAAAAAAGTGTAAAAAAACAGCTTTATGTAAATACAATTTTGAAAAAAAATAGTTTTAAAAAATTGAAGAAACAGTTTTTATAAAAAAAATTAAAAAAAAGAGTTCATATAAAGACAGGTTTATTTATTTTTTTTTAGAAAAAGTTTCTGAAAAGAACAGTAAGAATAGTTTTTTATAATTATTTTTTGAAAACATTGTTGAGAGAGAAGATTTTTGTGTAATGACGGGTGTATTTGATTGAGAAAATATGGGGATCACTAAATTTAGTTATTGGCTAAAGGTTGCTAGTTTGATTATTCAAAAGCCAAAATTTGATTAGTTGCTAAGAGATTGTTAAGTTTGGTTATTCCAATGTGAGCATTTTTTTGAACAAACATTGTTAACTTTAGCAACTTTTTGTTTTGCTTATTCCACTGTGGATGCTCTTAGTAGAACATCATATAGATTGTCTTAAAAATGTGGATTGGAGTTTGAACATAAGGGTATTTACAATGGTATAACAAAAAATGGATAACTAAAAGTTGCCACATCAGTTTTTAATTATTCATTTAAGAGATTATTTAGGTTAGTAACGTAGAGGTCCACAATGATGCAATCAAAATTGGATAACCATAACTTACCGCGTCACCTATTCAAACTACAAAAAACTAAAAATTGAGAAAAATATAGTTTTTCTAAAAATAATTTAGAAACTAATAAAACTATTTTTAGAAATAGAAAATAGGTTTTGAATTTTTTTTCCCCAAAAAACAGTTATTGTGTAGCTACAATTATTGAAAAAATAGTTTTTTTTTTTTTATATATAAGGAAAGGTTTTGAAAAAAAAATTTAAAAACAAACAATTTTTAAAAAAAAGAACAATCTTTTTGTATGTAAAAAAACTATTTTTTAGTAATTTTTTTATGAAAACATTGTTGAGAGAGAGAAGGAAAAGGGAAGAGGGAGAACATTTTTGCTAAATTTGATTATACCATTATGAGTCATATTTTGCACCATATTGTTAATTTTAGAAACTTTTGATTATGCCATTATGGATGTGTAACAACCCACGGTAGCTGACTTGTTAACCATTCACCTAATTACGTGGCTCAAAAAGTTAACCTCAAGTTATACGGTAGTTGCTCGCGATTCATTATATACCGCATCAACTTCCATTACCAAGCCGATGTGGGATTCCATCCCAAGTGGGTTCTCACAGTTTGTGCTCCCTTTTGGGTTCAACCAGAGATTTGTTCCTAAATATCGTTTGGTGCTTCGTTGAGAGTTACGGGTATAGCTGTCTCTTTGTAATCTCTCCTCATTCATAGTCAATTCTCTCTTGCTCTTCGTCCATGGAGTACATTCTTGTTTTGTACTTAAACAGAACCACGCAAATATTTGTATTTTTGTTTTGATTGCTTGTTGGTTTGTTTATTTTTCTACTTCGAGTCTCTCATAACAGACCGCTCAAAAGGAGGGAGCTACAACCACTTTTTTGTCCAATTGTTTGGGCTGAATTAACTCAAATCAATTGGCAAATAATTGTGTGCGGGCGTGCCAGAAAAGAAATAACTTCAAAGAAGAAATTACTCTTTTCAAAATGATTTGAAACCACTAATTTCAATCAGGCAATTGTGTTGTCCGTTCGATTACCTCAACTAAGAGGATTTTTCCTTAAGGTATCAACCAAATAAAAGATTGACGCGCTTCGAAATCAGAAAAGATGATTGAACACAAACAAACCTGAATCTAATCAAAGGTAAGTTTGTATACAAACACTCTTAAGATTTTATCAAGAATAATAAAGAAATGCAAGCACACTGAATTTAATCAAAAGCGAACTTGCAAACAACTATTCTTTGGTAAGAAAAGAGCTTAAAGGAAATAAGAAAACTTGAATTTAATCGAAAGTAGTCTTACATGCAAATAAGCCTTCAACTTACAAAAAAGATCCTACTCTAAACTAAAACTAATCTAAGATAGATCTCTGAGCAATCATTTTGTATGAATTGTCAGATGATATGGATTTTTTGTCGTCCCTTTCTCTTCAATTGCTTCTTCTATTTATAGACGCTGAGCTTGCCTTCGAACCCCCACGTCTTCGATTGATATCCATGTTGGCCACATAAAACGGTTGAGGGGGGTCTTCGAACGGTTATCCTGATATTTCCAGAATCCCTTCTTCTCCTGCTTGCTTCGATCGTGGTGTTCGTGGCTCCATGCTTAAATAACGGTTCCCACTTCCAAGCAACGTGGGTTAGTGTTTGGCTCAGAAAATCCCCTATAACCATGTCCACCATTCATTATAAACCAAACAGTAATGGTACCGTTCGATGTTTCCAAAGATCAATCAACGGTTTAAATCAGACTGCTTTTAAAACCATCCTTAATTATAGTCTAAACGCTGTCGGTTCCAATCAAAACGATACCGTATTAAGTACTAAAACAACATCACCATTTAACCCCGCAATCCTCTGTATCTCGGGTTCAACCAGGATGTGTTCTGATTGGTCAACACACTATTTGGTGCCACGTGTAACTTTCCTATTGGGTGGCATATTTTAGGATGTAAACACCCCCCCGCATTAACATTTTATTTATGCTAAATAAATGTTAATGGCACACGTTCTCTGCCCATATCCCTTCAACTTCGGATGCACGAAGCTTGACAGGGCTTCATTCCCATGCACGTCTATTGAGCTTCCCAAAGATAGCTACAATAATTTCCCTATAAATGGCAGTTAATGATAGGGTTTAACAAATTACATTACCCCTCATAAACCCCTTCGAATTTGAGTTTTCCCCTTATTAAGGAATCTTAAGTTTATGGACTCTCTTCCAGAAATCAATCTTATCTTGGACAATCTCGATTGCCAAACTCCTTCTCCTCATATGTCTCCTCCAAACTCTCCTCGAATGTTAGCAAGCAAAATCCTTTCGGATCGAACATTCCATACTCCCAACCCATCTACCACAGGTTGGGACTCCTCTTTAACCCGTTCGAATTCGTTCGATGGGTCCAACTGGGGCTCATGGGAAGAAAACCCTACCAATACCAATACTGGCACCATTCTGGTCCGGTTCGATCAACCTGATCCCACACCTCATAAATTCCATCACTTTCGAACCCTTTTTGCGAGTCAATTCCTACCCCTGAGTGGTAACGATACCGTTCACATGGGCATGCTCGAATCCATTTATTCTTCTCTCAAATTTTCTCCTTTCCTTAAACAGGAAGAAAACTATCTTGGGCCGGCCCCTTATTGTGACTTCAAACGCATGGCCCAAGCCCAAAAAACCCTCTGGCTCACAGAGGTGCAAACCCCACACTTCCCAGCTGACTTCGAAGAGACCAACAAGTTAATTCCTCTTCCTGAAGAGCCCGACTGGTTCAATGAGGTGAATAACCTTGCCATTAACACCCCTCATTTCCAATGGCAATATGGTTATTCCATCTACTCTGCTGACAAGAGCAAAGCTTTGCAGCTTCTTGCAGCTTTCTCCTTTCTGGACATCCATATCCTGGAGGAACAAGTCCCACTCACCAATTTCAAATGGGCTTGTGAAACACTGGTGCTATGTTCCATCCCTTCTGCGGTTTCCTATCAAATCCACTGCTTCCTGGATTTCTTACCAGTGATCAAGTCATGGCTCGAAGCCAATACTGCTGCGTATTGCTTCGATCAATCCCTTCAAGACTATGCTCTTACTAAGGATAGGATTGAAAAACTGCATGACCAAATCCATAACTTCACTACTGAGTCCTTCGAAGTGGTGCCTGGCCATGCTGACAAAAAGCTTCGAAGGCGCTTCAAAAGGCAACAAATGAAGCGTCCAACAAAAGAGGCTCGGCTTCGAAGGAAAGCCAAAGCTTTGGTGCTCCGCTTCAGGCCCCTGCTGGAGAAGAAATTGGAGTCAGACTCCAAAGAGGACATGAGGAAAATGGAGCTGAAATTCCTCCAGTTTGCATGGAACAAGTTCCATAGCCTTGTTACTTGGTCCTTTCCTCATTATTTTGAGAATAAAAAAGCAACCGCTCAGCACCCAAGCCCTTCGAAGGCCTAATTTGTGCTTCTTTCATAGGAACTAGAATTTCCCTTGTTTTGCTTTTTTCCTTTTGTAAATACGTAAATTTCAATTTTGTAATCCAGTAGGTTTGTTCAATGAAATTTCTTTTTTTTCCAACACGCTGGACTTGGGCTTATTGTTAAAATAGAAATTCTAATAATAAAAAATTCTACTAAAGAGAAAAAACCAACCCCAGCGGACCCCAGAGTACGGGCCCACTACAGGCCTGGCCCACCTGCAGGAGTATAAAAGCGGAATTGATTCAAAACCACCCCTTACACTCTATTCGTTCAAGCTTTCTCAAACTCAAAACTCCCAAGAACAGAAACCCTCTCTCTTTTCCTCGTCATCAACGCTAAACCCAAACTGAATCAATGGCTTCTTCCAGCAATCCAGCAGCCCGAGAACATGTTACTCCCTCTTTGGCCTTGAGACGGTTCGTGTCAGGACAAACACCAGGACCGACTAAAGAGCCCTATCTCGATTCCAGGGTCTTCATTCCAAACCCTAGCGAAGAAGGTACTTACTTTTAGGCCCTCAACTCATAGGAGAAATCCCTGCTAGCCTTTCTCTCTACTATCCTCGATTGGGGGATGCTGAAATCCGGGCTTGTTCGAACCAGGATTGGCAAAATTTTTCCAAAGAAATCCTTCCCCTGTTGGCCCACATTGGACAAGGATTGGAAGATATGGACCACCCGTATGTTGGCTGCGAAGTCGGACGACTTAGAGAAGGTGGGTTTAAAAAGAATTATTACCCTCCTTCGAAGGGGGGTCCCACAAAATCCTCCTCTGATTCAGGCCGCCTTGGCCTTTTGGGACCCATCTTTCAACTTCTTTCGCTTTAACTGTGGCATGATGGCACCCACAGTTCTGGATGTTACCCAAATGTTGGGGCTTATTCCGTATGGCCCCCAATTCGACCCTACCAAGGAGTTCCATCCTCCCGAGGGTTTACTCGTTTGACTGCCACCAACGGGGCTTTTTCCCAGTTCTACCACAGAGAAAGGAAATTGGTGGGAGAAGTGACCGAGACAGAGTTTTTTGCCTACATTCTTTACACCCTCTGCAAACACATCTTCTGCCACTCCGGGAAAAGAGTGATGAATGAATTTGTTCCATTGGCACTGGCACTTGCTAGAGGAGAAGAGTTTGACTTCGCCTCCTACTTCTTGGGTCATGTCTACAAAGCTGGGTTTGACTTCTACCAGAAGGGTTTGAACCATTCGCAGGGAGGGCCCCAATGGTTTATTCAACTTTGGCTTCATGCTTACTTTCCTGAGCTGGGTCCCTTCAAAACACCCACATCCCTTACTGGTGCCGTCGAGGCGCCCAATGTTCATGGTGACAACTACGTTCACCCAGAGGATAGCACAACACAGACTTTGGTATACTACCTCTGCTTTTTTGCTGGTCTAGCCTCAGATAGGGAGTGGCCCAATCCATACCCTACTCTTGTTGGGCCAACATGGTTGTTCGACATCCTGGCAGACAAACGGGGAAGATCCTCTCGAGCTTCCAAGCATGGGGCAACATTCTTACAAGCAGAGAGATCTTCATTTCCTCGTCGAATACCCTCAAGTCCATAGCACATGCAGAGGTATATTGCCCTGCACAATTTGCTAGGCAACTGGACTTTGTTCAAGGCATACCCACTCCTTACTGTGGCCTTGCCAACATCTGTATGTCTGAACGATCACCGATCATGGCTGACCAATTTCTGACGGGGTTTGCCCAAGCCAGACATGCATTGAGGAGAACAGTGACTCAGGAGTTCAGGGAACCTGAAGTGCGCACCACCCCTGCATTTGACAACTGGTGGCACTCTAACTGCTCCTTCCTCTCAGGGATTAAACCCTTCAAACGGTTTCTAGCCCACATTGGGTTTGAGAAGTCTGAGTTTGGGCATGGAGGAAAAAATAACTCGTCATCTTTTTCCTCTGACAATGAATTTGGTTTGGCTGGAGGGATCGAAGACATTACTGGAGGCGAAGTTGAACAAAGACTGACTCCAGTCGAAGCCTCCCCAATAGCAATGGTCGTTCCCCCTTCTCCATCAAGAAGACAACCTACGAGGGTAACACAAAAAAGAGGTAATTATCTCTGAACATCTCTTCTTTTTTGCTGAAACCAAACCTAATTGCATTTCATCCTACAGGTGCCACTTCTTTTCCAGAAAATGCTTCGAAGAAGAGAAAGATTACTTCTCAGCTTACAGAAGTAATTCCTACTAAGCACTATCTTGAGCCCTCAGCTGCACCTCCAGGTTGGTTTCCTTTCTTCCAATTAATTTTTTTTTAAAACCCCCATACCATTTATCCGAGCCACCCTCTTATCCCTTTCCTTTCAGCTTCGAAGAGGACAAGGACCATCAGGAAGCGTGGTCCTCAGGTTTCTTCTAGTGATGAAGAGACAGAGAGTGACACAGAGATGCTGGCCTCAAGGGGTAAATTCCTTCCTCATTTATGATTCAGTAGAGGATTTTACTGTAATTCTAATTCTTGAATTCGAACCAGGTGAAACAAGGCAGATGAAGGAGACCCTCCGCTATGTGAGGAAAACAACTCTTCCCAAGAGACCTGTTTCTCCAACGAAGTCCTCCTCCCCAAAAGAGGTAAGTTAGTTTAAACTGCATACATTCTCATATGTCTTTTGTGCTCGTAACTTGCTGCTAACTTCTTTGTAGGCTCAGGTTGTATCCCCTGTTAAGGCGGTGGACCTAGCTCTTGTTCCCTGCCCTCAACAAGAAGTGATAGAGCCCTTAATTCCAATATCAGCAGCTGCCCCTTACAAGGTATCTTCTGAATACTCGCCTTTCGAATTATGAAAAGATTTACTCTAACTTTCTTTTGCTTTTTACAGGCATCCCCTGTTCAAGCTCTTTCTACACAGAAAGACTTTGACATGCACGCCTTGCTGTCATTTCTTACTGAGCCAACCTTTGCACAGGTAGTGGCTAGTTTGGCTCCTTCGAAGACTCTGGGGCCACTTCCCATTCTTCAGGGAGACTTCCCCTTTACTTCCTTATCGGTTTCAGGGGAGAGACCCTTAAGGATGGACCCTACTTTGGCTTCGAAGAGCCATATTCTTAGAAATGCTGAGGATCAAGGCTCCAGTTTGATCTCCTCCTCAGATCAGGTATTCTTGATACTTAATCATACCTTTCTTTTCTTGTTTTACATTCTATTTAACCTAACTTATAAATCTTATGCAGGGAATAGGCATGGCCCTTTTTCCTGAAGATCATCCCTCATCTTCCTCTGCTCCAATTGACTTGCCCTTAGTGGTTTTCGATATATCCCTCTTTAAGAGTCAATTGGAAAAATTTTGTAATCAGATTGCTGATCCCATCCTCCCTTCCTCTTCGAATTCTCTCGAAAGCCTTCAACAACTTTTGAGCCCTTCCATGCCCTCTGACTTACCTTCCTTTAAGATTAAACATATTCCTTCAAAGGAAGAAGTTCTAACACTAAAAAGTTTTCTAAAATCTTTAAATCATTTAGGACTTCCTACTTTGATTGATCATAGTTTAACTTACCACTTCGAGGTATGTTATCAGGCCTTGTCCCTTTCCCAAGGACTCCCTTCTTCAATCAACTTCACTCTTCAAAAGCACCTCAAACAATTTAGTGAATTGATTGCTTATAATCACTTCTTGTCTGAAAGCATTGGCACAACTATTGAGAAAACCAACAAATTGGAGGCCAAAGCACTTGAGACTGCTTCTCGTCTGTCTCTTTATCAAGCCCGAAGGGACAAACTTTCAGAACTTGACAAGAAAATGAAGTGGTTTACAAAAGAAATGAAGAAGGTCAGGGAAAGATAGCTGAAGTTTCGAATGGCTTTCCAGAGCTTGAAGACGAAGCATTACGGGATGAATCAACGCTTCCACAGCTTATTCCTTTTCTTCGAAAGGAACAGAGAAGAAAAGCTATCCATACCTCACTTTTGGATGCTAACTCTAATTCTCTTCGAGAGCTAAACCACTATTCGTGATGTAATAAGCCCCTTTTTGTAACTTCACACAGCTTGTACGTTTTTTTTTATTATTCAATTCAATTCTGGGATAAGTACAACTGTAATTAAGATTGACACTAGTTCCTATTGCTTAAAAGCTTACTGTGCCAACTTCTCACCTACCGTATCTTAAAGAGTCATAAATGACTATCTACTAGTATAAATAGAGGTCTCTGGAAAAGAAAAACTTACAGATCATCTTCTCCACTTCTCCTTCCTGTGGTATCATTCAAACCAAGCTTTCAAGTAAAGCTACAAGAAAGATAACTATCATGAAGCCTCATCTTGTATTTGTAAAAAAAAGCTTCGAAACATAGCCACATCAACCCTCATGATATTTCCCTTGAACCCTAAAGCCCTTAGGTATAGACACATCAACACTCATGATGTGCCTGTACTGGGCTGTTGCTTCGAAGACAAGAATGGGCTTTGAGCTCTATATCCCTACCAATGGAGCTTTGTAGGGAGAATAGAATCAAGTCCCAATGAAGCTAGGTTCAAGTCTTTGGATCTCAGTTGGTTGATCCCTAGAGATCCTCCTCCATGATACTATTATGCTCTAGATAGGTTCTCCAATGTAACCTTCTGTGTAACTGTTATGAGCAAAGAAAATATTTTACCAATGTATCGATCTTTATTCTAATGGCTTTGACCAATAAACTGGTGTTCTTAGCCATCCCTTTCTATTTAATGTTATTAATGAAAACATGATAGCATGAAGGAAAATACAAACAGAAATCCTCCTTCCAATGCTGTATTCCTTTATTCCATGTCTATTTATTACTTTTGCTTCGAAATGTGTTGATACTTCGAAAGCTAATCTAGTGTAATTCCAATCGTTTCAACTAACTCATTTAATTCCAGTAATTTCTTAGCCGTCTCCTCGTAAGTTGTAAAAGATCATATACTTCTGACGTATGACGCCTAACGCTCTCAAACCCTTCACCTTCCGGGCTTCATGTGTCTGCAACCCATTTAATAATGGTAATAAATGAGGCGGACTCCCCGTATTTCTTCGGGCTATAAATACACCTAGACGTCGATAGATCACAGCATCTCTTTCAAACAAACAACATGGCTGAAAACCTTCCAAATCTTGATGATCTTACTAGTCAATTGGCCAACCTGACTAGCATGATTATGGAGCTGAAGAGAGACGTCCATGCTGAGTCCCAGGCCCTTCGAAGTGAGATCGCTCAGCTTCGAAGCCAGCTGGTGTGTGTGGAAACAGCTTCACGCCTCTGCTTGGCTAGGACCTGGGATGATCTTTCGACCGTCCTCTCGGCTCATGAGGCAAAAAGTCCCCCAGAGGGAGGATCCTCTTGAAGATTCCCCTTTGGGACTATGAGGATCACCAATGGTCTTCATTTTGCTTTTTGGACCAGAGTTGGTCTTTTTGTTGTTCAGACCTACTTGGGTCTGTTTTTTTTTTGTTCAGACCTATTTGGGTCTGTTTTGTACTTAGACCTGCTTGGGTCTTTTTTTTTTTTTTTTACTAATGAAATGAAACTCTTGCTTGGCTATTCTCGATTCTTTATAGCTCCGATTAGTAGTATGGTGACTCGTTTGTGTCTTCGAATGCTAAAAAAGTAAATTTTTTTTGTAAAAAAGTTTTTAGCATCAAATCACTCAACACTAAATCAGCCAGTCAGAACCATCGATGTGTGTAACCAAATTATTTCCACTACCTCTTGTGGAAGGACTCCCATATGGAAGGAATATAAACTTTCAGATGTCTTCCGTTTATTTTCCTTCGATGAACATAACCATTCAAATTTCTCAAATGATAAGCTCCCCCTTTCAAAACCCTATGGATTTGAAAAGGCCCTTTCCATGTTGGTGCCCATTTTCCTAATCCATCTTTTTTAACTCTCCTATCCCTAATAGGGAGGATAACTTTCCATACGAGATCTCCTTCATCGAAGCTTCGAAGAGCCACTCTTTTGTTATAGCTTCTGGCTATTCTTGCTTTTTGTAGCATAATCTGGTTTAAGGCTTTTATTCTAGCCTCATCAATATCTTCCAATTCCATATGCATGGCCTGATGATAAGATCCTGTGTCTAAATCATTCTGACATGCTACTCTCTGGGATCTTACAGTGATCTCCATGGGTAACACAGCGTCATGCCCATATGTTAATGCAAATGGTGTGGTACCTGTACTAGTCCTTTTTGTATTCCTATATGCCCATAACACATCAAGTAACAGATCATGCCAAATTTCTGGGTTTTGATCCACCATTTTTTGGATCCCCTTCTTGATAATTTTATTAGTTGATTCTGCTTGACCATTGGACTGAGCATAATAAGTACTAGTATATATTAATGAAATTCCATGGTTCGTGGCAAAATCCTTTACCAATCGTCCTTCGAATATGGAACCATTGTCCACTGTTATTGTTTGAGGACTCCCAAACCTGTATATGATTCCCTTTATGAAATCTATTACGTGGGTTTGTTTGACCTCCTGATAGGCTTGGGCTTCTACCCATTTTGTGAAATAATCAGTAGCTACTAGGATAAATTTATGCTTTTCCAATGAAGGAGGATAAATCATCCCAATCATGTCCATAGCCCATCCCCTAAAGGGCCACGGTTTTATTACATATTGCAAATCTGTGACTGGTAAATGCTTGAGTGGACCTGTTTTTTGACAGGCTTGACACCCCTTTGCATAATCTATACAATCTTTGAGGATGGTGGGCCAATAATACCCTATCTCCTTATTAACCATCTCATTTTTATGCCAGCTTGATGTGCTCCACAGATTCCCTCATGCACTTCAGCCATTACTTTAAATGCATTTACCTTGCTCAAGCATTTCAAAAGAAGACCATCCATTCCTCTCTTGAATAGCTCATTATTTATACATTATATAGTTCATTGCTTTCAATTTGGTTGCCTTGTCTGCAACGCTGTCTGGCTTGGTTAAATATTCAATCAATGCTTGCCTCCAATCAGCATTTCGATGGGTTAAAGCATTGACGTTTAATACTTCGAAGTCTGTCAACCTATTGTGTAACATAGGCAGGGATTTCCTCAAAGTTAATTGACAAAATTCCTTTTCAACTTCTGATAAAACTTTGTAGCCGGACGCTCTTTGAGCTATTTCGTCAGCCTCTTCATTAAAGAACCTAGGAATATAAGTTAAAGTAAGCATATGAAATTGATCCATCAGCTCTTTAGCATGCTGATAATAAATTATCAGCGCTGGACTAGTACATTTAAACTGTCCATTTAGTTGGTTAATCACTAACTGAGAATCTCCAAAGATTTCAGCAACACTAACCCTTAATTTAAGCAAAATTTCTAGTCCAATAATCAATGCTTCATATTCTGCCTGGTTATTGGAACATTGTCCCTCACTGAGTCCTAAAACCATATTTGGTTTTCAAGCCTTGGGGGGATTCCAGAATTATGCCCACTCCAGCCATCTGAATAGTTCTTGATCCATCGAACCATAATTTCCATGGCCTGATTTCAACTGTACTAGCCTCCAACGTTGTTGGTGCTTTGTATTCATTTGGATGATCGGCCAAAAAATTGGCCAATGCTTGGCCCTTTATTGACTTTTGAGGCACATACTCAAGACAAAATTCAATTAAAGACACTATCCATTTCCCAATCTTCCCACTAAGCACTGGCTTAGAAAGCATGTGCTTAATTACATCAGTTTGAGAAATAACATAAGTTATTCTAGGCAACATATAATGCCTGAGTTTCTTAGAAGCGTAAAATAAAGCTAAACATAGTTTCTCTACTGCAGCATACTTGCATTCACAAGAGTTTAAAAACCTACTAAGGTAATAAACTGCTCTTTCCTTGCCATCCTCATTGTCTTGAGCCAACAGAACACCTATTGAATCTTGTGTTGCAGCTAAATACAACTTTACTGGCTTTCCTTCAATGGGAGGCGCCAATACAGGAGGGTTGGCTAAGTATCTTTTAATGGCTTCGAAGGCTTCATCATGCTCCTTTGACCACTTGAATTCCTCCCCTTCCTTCAGTTTCAACAAAGAAGAGAAGATTTTAGTTTTCCCTGCAGTATTAGATATAAATCTTCGAAGGAAATTTAATTGACCAAGAAACCTTTGCAACTCCTTCTTAGAAGAAGGTGGTTTAGCCTCAATGATGGCCTTAGCTTTGTTCTTGTCAACCTGTATTCCTTTACTGTGAACTAGATACCCTAAAAACTTCCCAGCTGATACTCCAAAAGCACATTTTTCTGGATTTAACTTCAGCTGATAGCGTTTCATTTGTTGGAATGTCTTTTCCAAGTGTTGTAGATGATCCTCATCAGAGTTTGACTTCACAATGATATCATCTATGTAACATTCCAGAAAAGTTCCCACTAAATCATGAAAAATAGTATTCATTGCTCTTTGATATGTGGCCCCAGCATTCTTTAGCCCAAATGGCATTTTGACCCATTCGAAGATGCCAATGTTACCTGGGCAGGCAAATGCTGTTTTATGCACATCTCCTTCTGCTATGCAGATTTGATTGTACCCTGAATGCCCATCTAAAATGGATAATATCTTGTGGCCAGCAGAACTGTCCACAAGTGTATCCACATTAGGCATTGGGTATTCGTCCTTAGGAGTCGCAGTATTTAGGTTTCGAAAATCAACACAGATTCTGATAGTTCCATTCTTTTTAGGGACTGGAACTATATTAGATAGCCATTCAACATACCTGGCTGTTCTAATGAAACCTGCTCTAGAAGTCTCTGCATTTCCTTTTTAACACCTGCAATAGTTTCTGGACTCATCTTCCTGGTTGGTTGTTTCACAGGTTTGAATTGTGGCTTGATAGGTAACCTATGCTCCACCAATCCCCTGTCCAAGCCAGGTAGTTCCTTGTAACTCCATGCAAAGCATTCCTTGTTGGCTTTCAATAGTGCCACCAATGCAGCTTTCATACCAGGCTCAAGCTGTTTATTAATAAGCACTGGATTGGGGTTTTGTGCATCTCCCAACCTTACTTCTTCCAACAGATCTTGTGATTCAACCCGTTCCTCAGAAGTGAGTTGGATTTCTTGCACATGAGGGTTATTGTTCTGCATAACCTCTTCCCATATGTTCTCTTCTTGGATCTTCTGTTCGACCCCCAGAGCAACATACTTTACTAAAGCCAATGAGTTGGCTTTTTCTTCAGCCTCTTTCTTGGATTCACATCCAAGCAGCATCATCTTTTGGGGTGTCTGATTCATAGTCAACAGCTTGTTTCAGCTTCGATTTTAGCTCTGCCAATTCCCCCAGTTCCATCTCGTTGGTTGGATGGGTGGCTGCTTGAAGTAGTTCACTCAGAGGAACTACATCCGATTTGTACATTTCTGCTTCAGCAAAATTTGCCGTGGCAGCAAATGGATGTGGATCAGCTTTGACTCCTTCGACACCCACTTCCTTGCCTTTGTCATACTTAACAATCATTAATTCCTGATGCATAGAGGAAGGAATACATCCGTTAACATGAATCCAGTCTCTTCCCAATAAAGCATTATATTTAGCATATGTGTCAACTACAAAGAAAACGGTATCAGTTTCTATTCCACCTACTGCCAATCTAATGGAAATGATTCCCCTGGCATGTTGGCTTTCCCCAGTAAATCCTGCAATGGATGTGCTGGTTGGGATTAATTTTGCTTTTCCTTTTCCTAACTTTTTTAAAGTTTGGAAAGGCAAAATGTTCACCGCAGCCCCATTATCCACCAAGATTCTATTAAGTGGGATTCCATCAAAGTGTGCAGTGATATACAATGGACGCAAATGTTGTCTCATTGCATTAGTAGGTAATTTAAATGGATATGAAATTTCCACATAATTTAAATCTATTACCAGGGGGTATTCGACGTCGGACATGGAATCTGACACGAAACAAGCACTTTCTTTTGAGCTTACCTCTAAACTTTCTTGATTCTGCTCAATTTCACGTACCAAGTTCTTACCCATCTCGATCTGAGATACTTCTTTTAAGTCACAGTCGTTGCATATGATATTTAACTCCTTATCACTCAGAGTTTCTTCAGAATTCTCTGGCTCGCTCAAGCTCGACCAAGCAGTATCCTGATCTTTGAACGTCTGACCATTTGAGAAGAAATTCATAGAGCTTGGATAGACCATATTAACTTGTACTTCTGGCTGATCTCCAAATTGGATCGAAGCCACTTCTTTGATTGGTTTAACTGCTTCGGTCCCCACAGCACCCTTCTTTTCGAATTCTTGTGTGGATACCTCCATAGGGGAAAAGGTTTCTTCCATCCCCTGTTGTTCCACCACCATGGCCTCGAGCAAACCAGACTGATAACTAGCCAGCGAGTTAGGAGAAGGTGGATCCAGATCCTCTTCGAGCATAGCAGAGGCAACCTTTTCCAAAGTCTCCCTCTCGTGATACTGGGTTCGAAATTCCTCTGGGTCCCTTTCAATCCTGTCGAACCTTGGATTAGGTTTTGCTCGTCTATCTGATTCTTCTCCCGTTGAAGATTCTCCTGACTGGAAGAGCGTATACTTCCTTTGGAGCTTTCTCTTTTGAGTTCTTGAGAGCAATGGAACCATCTGTGGTAATTGAGACTTGGGATCCCTAATCAACACCCAGTTTCCAGAGTTCGAAATTGGTGGCTTGAAAGTTCTGCTCGCATTCCTGTTTGAACCTTTGTATCCTTGAAACAAGTCAGGCTTAACTTGCTTCAGAAACCAGTCAGGAACCCCTTTCACCAAGGTGAATTCTTCTTGTTTGGCCTCTTCTTGCGCCTTCGATGTCTGGCCAACATTAGCCTTCTTCGAAGGTGGCAGCTCCCTTCTGTGAATAGCTGGAACAGGGCTAGTAGGCATGTCCCTTTTTGGTGCCAACCAAGACTTGCTGTCACTTGGCTTTGCTTGAACTGGGGCCATTCTTTTCATCCCCATTTCTTTTGGGAAAAAACTTACGCCCTTTCTATCCAAGTCTTTGAAGACCAAATAGTTGGCCCTGCATCCTACACACAGGCACTCCAAAAATGAGGCTTCTAGCATAGGCAGGTGATTATTACCTGAGAATTTCTGCAAAGAAAAACCATCATTGGCTCGCCTATAGGAACTTGGCCTCGCTCCCATGCCTCGAGGGTGGCCAGCGTATGGCTTGCCCCTTCCATATTGAACAGTATTCATGTTCACTGGTACTTCTTTGTCCTGCCAATATTTCTTGACAGTTCGAGCCAGTGAGGAGGGCACACTGGTATTGACCTCTTCTACCTTTGGAAAGGGCACTGCATCTATCCCCATAGTCTTTTCAGGGAATTTGATTCTTCCTTTCTTGATTTGTTCCTGAATCCTGTCACGAAAAACATTACAAGATTTAGTTGAATGAGACCAAGAATCATGCCATTTGCAATAGGTCTTTCCATTCCTTTCTTCCGCTGTGGGCAGTTTCACATCCAAAGGCAGCTTAATGATTTTCTTTCTTAACAAGAAGTCAAAGATCTCATCAGCTTTAGATATATCAAAAGAATATACTTTAGTAATTTCCTTTTGTTTGAACTTCTGCCCAAGAGAGACATTCTTTTGAATTAAGGGCTCACAAACACAAGGTTCGTGCTCTATAATTTCAGCAGCATCTATTTCATAATTAGGATCCCTATAGTATGTTGGATAAGAGGAATTATGCCTATCCATATCTTCCTCTAGCAATGATTCATATCTAGCAACTTTATAGGTTAGATCTGCAAAGTCCCTGAACTCTGTAGAATCAAACCTCTTTCGAAGCTCTCTTTCTAAACCATCCTGTGCTAATCTCACAAACTCTGCCTCTGGCAGATGGAGTTTACACTTGGTCTTAGCCCTTTTGAACCTAGATATGAAATCTGCTACCTTTTCATCTGGTTTCTGCTTTAGCCTAGCCAAATCTGCCATAGAGACTTCAGGCTCAGCATTAAAGAATTGTGCATGAAATGCCTCTTCCATTTGAAACCAACTTGTTATCGATTCTGCAGGCAAGTTTGTGTACCATGCAAAAGCTGGCCCAGACAAAGAATTTGGGAACAATTTCAACTTCATGAAACCATTCTGAGCCAAGTTCTTACATTGGGCAGAAAACCTAGCAATATGTTCTATAGAAGATTGTCTCCCATCCCCATAAAACAAAGTAAAGTCTGGGATCTTAAATTCTCTAGGGATCTGAAATGTTGTGTCAACCCATTCTGGATATGGTTTTCTATAGATTTGAGGTTGTACCCCCCGAGTTCGAGGCCCACAAACTTCTTGTATGAGATCCATAACCTGGTCTCTTAGTATTGGGTTGCCAACAAGGAAATTTTGTTCTTGATTTCCTACCGGTGGATTTGGTTCTACCAAGTCATCTCTATGCTTTTCCCTTATAGTGCTAAAATCCCCTTGGTTTTCTCTGGGAAGTCTCTCATACCAAGGTTGCTGCATTGGGTCAGCCGTAGTATTCACCCGAGCAGGCCTATGGCTTCCATAAACCGCTGTGGTGGGATTTTTGGTATTTGGGAGACTTTGACGGGAAGGCTGTGTGTTATCCCTCGTTTTCTCAGG
Organism: Rhododendron simsii; assembly: GCA_014282245.1. NCBI lineage: Eukaryota > Viridiplantae > Streptophyta > Magnoliopsida > Ericales > Ericaceae > Rhododendron > Rhododendron simsii. The sequence goes on from CM024960.1 coordinate 6,106,872, forward strand.
TCTATAACCTCGTTCTAGCTCTACATCATCCTCCCATCCCCCAAGTGTGGGTTCGAAAAGAGGATTAACGCTTTGCCTGTCTCTGGCATTTCTTGGAATCCCAATAGGAATCCCATGAGATTGATCTGGGATTTCGAAGACAGGCTTTGTAGGCTTTAAAGGCTCATACCAAGATTGTGGTATTTCCTCTGGATACATTTTTTCCTTACCCTTTCTAGACCTTATCCTACCCTGACCAACATCCTCTCCAAGCCTTCCTTCGAAGGGACTTTGGTGAGTAGTTGAATTAGCATGATCATCTAGCCCAATATTCCCTGGACTGTTTCTTGTTACCTCTAAGTTGGGCAACCTACTTCTTATGCTTTTGATCATGGCTCTTTGGGTTTGAGCCATCTCTCGAAAAGCTATCATCATTTCTCTGAACATTTCTTCCTTATCATGGTCTTTACCACTGGCTTGTCCCTTTTGGGAATTTGGAGGCCCTCATAAGGAGGTACTTCATAAGAAGGCCCCTCATAAGGGAGCTCTCCCATTTCGGAAGCCAATTGGGGAAACTCATGATTCATAGGCGTTCCCTGTTCTGCGGCCTGTTCTAGCACAGCTTGTTCCTCTGGCACTTGACCACCAACAGGTGTCCCTATCTGCTTTCGAAGCCTTGGCATTCTGGTACCTTCGAGGTCCCACCGGGCGTGCCAAAAATTGTTTGGGCTGAATTAACTCAAATCAATTGGCAAATAATTGTGTGCGGGCGTGCCAGAAAAGAAATAACTTCAAAGAAGAAATTACTCTTTTCAAAATGATTTGAAACCACTAATTTCAATCAGGCAATTGTGTTATCCGTTCGATTACCTCAACTAAGAGGATTTTTCCTTAAGGTATCAACCAAATAAAAGATTGACGCGCTTCGAAATCAGAAAAGATGATTGAACACAAACAAACCTGAATCTAATCAAAGGTAAGTTTGTATACAAACACTCTTAAGATTTTATCAAGAATAATAAAGAAATGCAAGCACACTGAATTTAATCAAAAGCGAACTTGCAAACAACTATTCTTTGGTAAGAAAAGAGCTTAAAGGAAATAAGAAAACTTGAATTTAATCGAAAGTAGTCTTACATGCAAATAAGCCTTCAACTTACAAAAAAGATCCTACTCTAAACTAAAACTAATCTAAGATAGATCTCTGAGCAATCATTTTGTATGAATTGTCAGATGATATGGATTTTTTGTCGTCCCTTTCTCTTCAATTGCTTCTTCTATTTATAGACGCTGAGCTTGCCTTCGAACCCCCACGTCTTCGATTGATATCCATGTTGGCCACATAAAACGGTTGAGGGGGGTCTTCGAACGGTTATCCTGATATTTCCAGAATCCCTTCTTCTCCTGCTTGCTTCGATCGTGGTGTTCGTGGCTCCATGCTTAAATAACGGTTCCCACTTCCAAGCAACGTGGGTTAGTGTTTGGCTCAGAATAATCCCCTATAACCATGTCCACCATTCATTATAAACCAAACAGTAATGGTATCGTTCGATGTTTCCAAAGATCAATCAACGGTTTAAATCAGACTGCTTTTAAAACCATCCTTAATTATAGTCTAAACGCTGTCGGTTCCAATCAAAACGATACCGTATAGTACTAAAACAACATCACCATTTAACCCCGCAATCCTCTGTATCTCGGGTTCAACCAGGATGTGTTCTGATTGGTCAACACACTATTTGGTGCCACGTGTAACTTTCCTATTGGGTGGCATATTTTAGGATGTAAACACCAATGTTTGGAATGGTATTTTCGTTTTTTTTTTTTTTTTTTATAATTTCTACAAATTTTGGATATCATACCGTTCGGCTCGATGACAAGAATCGAGAAATATAAAATTATAGACTAAAATTGAAAAAAATCATACAATAATACGACAAAAACCAAAAACTGTCCAAAAAAAAAAAAAAGAAAAAATTAGGGCCAAGTAGCCTTTATTTTGAGAAAACAGCCATACAGAGAAAATTTCTTGATATATTCTGAGACGGCACACTGCTAGATACTACTGGATTCCCAAATTGCATAATAAACCCCGTCTTCTGACTCTTCTCCCATTCCCGCCCACGACCCACGTACAATTTTCAGTTTCTTAAATCGTAAGTTTCTCTTTCTCTCTCTTCATACTATCTCCTCTACCACAATCCGTCAATCCCCCTTGCATTGGCTAACTTTCCCAGGTAAACAATTCTTGAACTTCAGTTTTTAGTCTCTTTACATTCGCTTTCCTTGCTGTTTATTAGTCTCTTTACATTCCCTTGCTCGGGTATTGGTAAAGTGAGAAAATAAAGTGATTGAATTTGCATCAATGGAACCCATTTACTTCTCTCCTAGTTTTAGGTTTTAAAATCAGGGTTTTCCCTGTTGAAGCTTTATACCTACAATTAGGGTTTTCTGTTGGATTTTTCTCCCCTTGAAAGATGCGCTTTTTTCGAAACTTTTCTCCAATTGATGGAATTTCACTCCTATCCGTTTCACTCCTACCCATGTTGACTAAAAGAGTTACATTAGTCAATATTTTGCTTGCAAGATTGCAGATTCCGGACTTATTACATTAGGCACGGTGATTGTTTGGTTACAGGTGAAGTGAAGTCGAAACGGCAATGGATCGAGAGAAGGATGCTTTTTATGTTGTCAAAAAGGGGGACATTATCGGCGTCTACAAATGTTTGAATGATTGCCAAGCTCTACTTGGATCCTCTGTAATATTTTGCTATCTTCTGACCTATCTTCATTTGTCACTCCTTAGTCCGCCCACTTATCTTGCTGCATTGCTTGATTGGCAGTTATTAGTTCATTATCCTGCAAACTGTCGCCTTAACATGGACGTCTTTCCTCACCTTTTTTGTTTTGAATTCGATTGGATTATTCTCATTAGGGGCATAGCTATCAAGAGGGTGTGTGTGGAATGTGACACCCCTAGTTAAAACTTAAAAACATATGTAGTTTGTTTTAGAATCAGCTCGCATATACAACACACACAGAGTTTCCTACACACGCATATATTGGTCTTCTGTCTTCGACATGACACACAAACTCTACCTAGGACGATCATTTGAGCCATTAAGATTATCACATTGAATGGGAAATAGTTTTGAAATGTGGTTTAGGATTAATCTTAGACGATTTTTAGGATTTGAAAGAACCTTAAAACATGTGTACTTTTCAATGGGTATTTTGGATGATTAACCATAAAACATATCTATTTTTAATGTGGAGAATTTTAAATGATTAACCTTAGAACATGTGTGTTAGATATAAGGATTTTATTATTAGTGGTTGATTTCTTCTATTTCATCACTCCCGAATTCAAAATCTGGCTCCGCCCCTAATTCCCATTGACTTGTTTGGTGGTGTTTCTAAATGAAATTGAATTTCTGAGTCTACATATGTCTATTCTTTTTGTTCCATTACTTGGAATAAGTTGTTCTCCAATTATCTAGGAAAAGAAAATGAGGTGACTGTTGTTCAATGCATTTTCTAATTGTTGTGAATTGGTTGCTCTTGTTTTTGTAGGTGCGTGATCCTTCTGTAAGTGTCTTTAAAGGGTATGGCTTGCGAAAGGAGGCTGAGGACTACCTTGTCTCTAATGGGCTTAAGAATGCTGTGTATTCTGTTGCAGCAACTGATGTGGAAGACCGTCTTTTTGGTCAACTTTCTGTGTGCCCGTTCCAGGTTCAATACTCGAGTATTCTATTCATTCTTACCTTTGGTTCTTTGGTATAATATAACTTTCCATTGAGAATAAGGCAATAAGGCCTCTGTTGGGTCCCATGGTTTTTATTTTCTACTTCTATCTGCATGCACAGTTCCAAGGAACTGGCTAATTAAATTGATTGGTGACATTTTCAGCCATAATGTCTTGAAATCAGACAGAGCTTTGCCTCCAACTTATGAATCCTTTTCATTGCTGTAAAATCGGATAGTTTCATGAATCTCTGCCCCTTTCCTTAGCATATGTAAAGGTCTTTTTGCCACCCTCTTTATTTGGATTGGTTGTCTGGAGAATGGAAGTTTCAAGACTTTCAAGATTTCTTTAAAGTATCTTTTGCTTCCGTCGTTCTTTAAGAAATTTTAGGCTTCTCTTCCTCTTAATCATGTCCCAGCTCATTGAACCATGTCGAGATACTAATTGGGTCATTGAGTTATGGGATTAGCATTCAGTGACGTTATTTATCTAAGAAAGTCACCACAAGATCTCTCTGTAATTCACGTAACAGATTCAATATTTATACAGCTGTGTAGATACATAGAGTGTATGTATTGTAATGGAGGATCTGATTTATTTCAGCAACCCCATTCTTCTAAAGGAAAAGCATTGGACCAGTTGATTTCAGACAGGAGATTGCAGGTAGTCCTCATTCAGAAGTGTATTGTGATTAAGCACAAACATCATTTGCTTAACCAGTAGAAACTTTTGGAATTTTGATTTGTAGTTAGCATGCAATACCATGAAATATAATGACTTTGCCCAGCTGCATACAAGCAAACTGTGAGCTACAGTCTCAGACTTTAATATACACTTCTATGTATGGTGTAGTGCTTTCTCTGGCAAACTGGTTTTATGTACAGTAGTACAGTTGTTCATTCGGTAACCATACTGCTATCTTTTGACCTTAGTAGCATGACGCGGGGGCGGGAGCAAAAGCGGGAGCGGGTGTGGGGAGTGGAGGCACCTACAAGCTCCTAAGATTGAGAGCACCTAAAGAGCGTATATTGATTATATAAAAATATGTATATAAAATATTTTTAAATACTTAACCATTAAAGGAAAAGTGATACTTACTGAAAATTTTCTCCATCTTGAAGTGTAATCATTGGAAGTTACATATTCTCAATTTGCAAAACTTCTTGACTAATATGATTCTCATATTCTTATTTCCACAATGGCATAACTCCTTTGAAAGTAAGAGAATAACTGCCTTAACGGCCCGATAAGCTCCCATCTTAGTTAGGCGCGAGCTCTCGTCTTGAAGGGAGCAAGCTCCCGTCAAGCTCCCATCTTGGGAGCGCCGATTCGAGCTCCTGTCTAGGGAGTGCACCCATTTTAGAAAGATCCTGCTACTAAGCTTTTGACTTGCTATGATATAGTGAACTGTTGGATGACGTGCGCTGCCTTTGCAATATTTTGCCTTGCATTACATGTTTTTTAAAGACTTGGAACGGGGAATATACTAAATACTGCAATGGAGGTTCGGTATTCATGTGATTATTTTCCTTTTTAATTTCCAATTTTTGTTATATGTTCTGCAGCACAAGGAAGTTGTACCAACCTCAATCCCCGTGACTCCTCAGAGTAAGCATGCTGTGTTCCAGAATATCATCCAAGTTCCATCTAGTTCTTCTATTTCAGTAAGTTTCCTTCCTCAGATTTAAGATTTATTCCCAGAGAGTTACATTTTTCAACTGCCTTGAATTATTTTCAGATGTCTGACCCATTGATAACTTTTTTGTCTTGTTTTTGGGAGTGAGATATGTGCCACAGTATGCATGATTTGCCTTACTGCACTTTTTTTTGAACAGTCTCACCAAACTTCATTGGGTTATTTTCAAGGACACCCCTTTAACTATCACGTTTTGTCAATATGACCCCCTCACGTTTAAAATTCATCAACCTCACCCCCTTATCTATCAAAACTCATCAACTACACCCCTTCCGTCCAATTCTGTTAAAAAATGTTAAACATTTTAGACGGAAAAAGAAGTAACTTGGACGGAAAAACAAAATTAACCCTAAAATGCCCTTGCCTATCTCCCATCTCCTCCACTCATCTCCTATCGGACCTATCCCCTCCAATCCCAAATTTCAACCCAAATCCCCTCCAAACTAACCAGCACCACCTCCGGCGAAATGAAATTTCAGTTGACAAATACTCCATCATCATCGAATAAAGAAACAGAGGTAGAGCATCACCACCAACATTATCTCATTTAATTGTTCCATAAAATATATCCACCGCGTATACAAGGATATTGTGTTGAAAGCATAAGTGAGCAAACCATCTGTTCTCATTGAGAATGATGGCGAGGCGCCGTACACACGCCACGATCGAACAGCCCATGAGAACTCCATGTGACTCCGATCAAGATGGGTATTGCACCGATCTCTTCGTCTCTTCGAACCGCACAAGACTTAAGGATCAGAGTGATTTTTTGGAAGAGATTTGAGTTGCTGCAAATTTTGGTCAGAACCGGAAAGAACAGTGCATCTAACTCGCTATACACGCGCCCACTGTGGACGGCGCGTGATGGCTTATGGGACCTCCGTCCGCAATGGGTCAAGTGGCATTCAAATCGTCTGGCTGAGAGGAACAAGAATCTGGGCTCAAAACAAATTTTCGAGCAGTCTGTGGTGGTCTTTATCTGTCTCTCTCTCTCTCTGGGCTCAAAGTAAAACTTCATCGATTGCAAAACCAGATACACCCAGGTCAAAATCGAAGACGATTGGGTCGCTGGGTGTACAATGAGCTCTCCTCCACGGAACAACAATGGCGACGCAGCGATTGTTGATGAAGCCGCCGACCTTCTCTTGAGCGATTTTCCGCGTTACCCATGTATGTCGAGGCCGCGGACGACGGCGACGCGATGGCGCCGCCGTTCTTGTGGAAGACGATGGAGCCCGGGGACCAGGGGTACTCGTTGCTATGGCTGATCGGCGTGGGGGGGGGGGGGGGTGTTGCGTTGAAAAAAAATTTAAGTCCAAAACCTAAATTTAACATTACAATGGGTATATTTGTCTTTTCTTTCGTTTCCGTCCAAGTTTTTAACGGATTTTCCCAAAGGGGGTGATGTTGATGAGTTTTGATAGTTGAGAGGGTGATGTTGATGAGTTTTAAATGTGAAGGGGTCATGTTGACAAAACATGATAGTTAAAGGGGTGTCCTTGAAAATAACCCAACTTCATTCACAAAAAAAGATTGGCTTAGATTCCTTAGAATCCAATGAATTAAAGCTAGTTACTGTTTGAGTATTAATTTTGTTTTGGTTGGCCAAAGAGACAAACAATGTTGTTTATGTGCGTTGAGAAGAGGCAACAAAATGTTGCTTATGTGATGATCCAAGAAGATCTGCACTTCGACCTTGATTTCTGATTGATACAGTTACTATGTTGTGGACTTGTTGGTTTGGGCTAGTTTTGAAAAGAAATGAGGCCAATTGTGGCATTGTGCCCTCTGCTTTATGTTTTCCAGTTTTTTTTAAAGAACTATCGGCTTTCCATACATAAAGGGCTCTGTTGGAGGTTGGAACATTTCCAAACCCACGGTCCATTGACTCTTCTAAATATGAATTCTTGGTGAAGCACATTGAAAGAAATTTAATGTGTGTGCTATGCAATTTTGTAACATGGATTGTTTGCATTGCAAGTTTATGGGCTTCAAGTAGGATGAATGGTATTTTACAATGAATATAAAATATTCATTGGTTGATAGTTATTGTTATAGCATCCAATTGAAAACCAAGTGGCAATGAGTGGAGAGGCCAGCCGGGCTCATATATTAGTCCTGGAGATTATAATTAACCAATGTGGAACAAACTCTAACATGGAACTGCAATATATTTGTATCTGAGATTGATGTACTACCATTTTTGTCTTTTGACCTGCACATAGAGAGGTAAAAAAATGGATCCATAACATGTGGATCACAACAAACAAGGTGCGCTTAAAGCATAAACAACTGGGCAATCAATCAAGAAAGTCTTGTCCAAATGCCTCGCTCTAATGCCATGTTAGGCATCCAACCAAGAACCAATTGGCAATAAGTGGAGAGGCCACCCAGGCTCATGAACTATTCTTGGAGGTTATAATTAACTAATATGGGACAAACTAACAGTTATCTTCACATGGATGTGGTTTTGGGTCCTTACCACGTGGAGCTGTTTGCCTGCAACATTGAAAAAACTAAAGAGTTTATTAGTTCAGTATATTTTATCACCAAAAGAATAGTGTCTTAGTGTTTTCCTATGTGCCTTATGGCGAAATTTTCAGGCAAGTTTGCTTTTGGTTGTTTCTGGTGGGTAAAATATAGGGAGTTATCTTCGACGGCAGCAAAAAATGGTATATTATATTTTGTGCTCTGTTACTCTGATCATTATTCTTTTAGGAACTCAAAACAACAATATTTTCCTTAATAGATGAACAAAAGAATGCTGTTCAGGGGAAAAAAAAAGATGAACAAAAGAAACAATCTTGCCAGTCCAGCTAAATGTATGCCTGCCTTCGGACATATTTTGTCGGAACCCGGATATCGAAAGCGATGTGTTGTTCGCTGCTAGCTGGTGTAGACACTTGTCAATAGTTTATCATGTTTGGTTTTATCTGACATGAGTATATGTTTTAGATACCAAGTGCAATCTCTGTTGTGGTAAACTCCTTTGCAAACTCTCAGATATGTCAAGTAATTATGAACTGTTGTCTTATTTACAGTTTACTCATTCCTGTCTTGTGTCTGCATATGATGATTGCTTCATTTGCTTTCATAGGCACAGGGCTTCTGTACTCTTGAGTTTGATGGTGCCTCGAAAGGGAATCCTGGACTTGCTGGGGCAGGTGCTGTGCTACGGGTTGAAGGTGGAAGTGGAAGTAGGGTATGCAGCCACTGCATGGTTGTAAATATATTCATTTAGGTAATTGTATTATTTTGTCAAATTTTCTCTCTTAACAATGGGCTTCAATAGGTTTGTCGATTGCGGGAAGGTGTTGGCATTGCAACTAATAATGTTGCTGAATATCGAGCATTGCTTTTAGGATTGAATTATGCTCTTCAGAAAGGATATAAACACATTCGTGTACAAGGAGACTCTAAACTCGTCGTTATGCAGGTTTGGATTACTACGATTGAAATAACAAGGCATTCTCTGATTCCAAAGTGTCTTACTTTCTTCTTTTTAGCTTTTCCTGTTCTTTTTATTTCGGCTTGTGGCCATGGTTTCTTTGCAGCCAGTGTTTGTCTTCTCATTTGGTTCTATTTCTGTGGATTGACAATGTACTTGTGTTACAGGTTCAAGGTCTGTGGAAACTCAAAAATCAAAACATGGCAGACTTGTGCAAGGTGGCCAAGGAGCTCAAGGATAGGTTCTTGTCTTTTGAGATCCGTCATGTTGAAAGGGTAATTCGGATTACTCCTGTTTTCTGGTTTGAATTTCTGCACTTTTAGAAGCTTTCCTTCAGTTTTTTTGCAATCTCCAGCTATTTAGTTTTGCAGATTTTTTGTTTTTTTCCCATCGCATGGCACTATGTTTTGTATACTGTATACTTCAGAATGAAACATGTGTTGAATCATTGGATGCCTTTAAAGAAAATATTGTCCCCATTGGCTCATTGCAATAGCTTTACCCATTGCGGGTGAAAAATCCTAGATCGCCTAGGTTTATAAATATTTGCTATGTATGAATTCTTTAATAAATAAATCCACCAATCAATATATAAGCTAATCAAACGAACGAGAAGCAATAAAGAGATGAACACCAAGATATACGTGGAAAACCCTAAACGGGAAAAAAACCACGGGAAGAAATCAAACACTATAAAACATTGTGCGGTTACAAGTAATCTTACCCTACGATTCTGAATCCTCACAAATCGTCCTAAGACTTACTTGCCGAATCCACGTTCACCACACCCAGTGCTTGACCGCCACTGCCTTGAATCCACAAGCATTCCGTTTGCCTCCCGGAATCCACCGAAGGACTTTGTTCAGAGATTAATTGAGTTGATGTTGTAAACCTCTTGAAGTTGTATCGACCGCTCAAAGATCCATCGATCTTCTTTTTACTCCAAGATTCAAAGATATAACCCCATCTTGATTATTTGAACTTCAAACCCACGTCCGCTTCTCAACCGCTTCGTTCTCTCATTGTTTAATCCTTAAAGCACAAGATTTTTCTGCCTTAATTCCTCTGTAACCTAATTGCCAACTAAAGGATGCTATTTATATTAGCCAATTAGTCTCGTGCCTAGCTGCCAATAATTTAGATAAGAATCCTCAATTGATCTCTGATTGATACTTGATCAATCCGGTCCAAATTAACTAGATTCACTCACTCTCAATTACACAATATTGATTTCCTTCCACTTCCTAAACAGACACTCTAGAAATAGAAATAAATAAATTACAACTCGATAAATAGGAATACAAATAAAAGTTTGTTTTGTCTTGGAATTCGCCAACACAGAGAGACCATAGGCCGTGGTCCTAACAATCTCTCCCTTTGGCACTTCCATGACAAAACACACTCAACACAGAGAACTTATCCCCTAACAGATTGAGGACACGACCTGAAGCTGCAAAAACACTAAAAGACATAATCTGTTATAAGCGAATAAATTTCTCCCCCTTTTTGTCACGGAAGAACAAAGAAAGACCAGGGAAAAATTAACAACATAGTCTAGGACACAGAGAAATCAATTAAGCGCATATAGACTAGACATAAATATAGATACATTGATAAAACCAAGATATGCCTACTCACCAAACAAACATATGCTCCCATAGAGAGGGATCTCAAAGAGACAAAAGAATATACCATGAAGCACTCAATCACCAAGATATATCACACACAAAAGAAACATCGCATGGTACTCCAAGTTATGATTGCTTTCAAAGGAGCTACCCTAAGAAAATTTCAAAGAACGACCATGGGTATGAAATCATGCAAGTGTTATAGTGAGTGTGTGCAATGATAGCCTTAACAATAGAATCAACTCACCCCTATGAGGTCATATCAACCAAGAAGGGACCAATTTACATCATCCTCCACAAGGGCGGCAGACCAACTCCAACCCGCATGAAATATGATCATATTAAAAACGGGGTTAAGTGAGTATATAACATGATATTCTCCCCCTCAAGAGATGCCAACCTTATACCAAATAATCACACAATATTTTTGCACCGTCATGGGCGGCTTTCACACATCTAAGGCCGTAGCTTCAATCGATGACGCAAAAAGAGAATATATGAGGTGCAAGTCAATGGTAGCTTACACGTGCACATAGAGGTAGCCCTTTCCTCAGGTCTTTCAATTTTTTATATGTTTCCTTTCCTTTTTTTTTTTTTTAAACCATTAAACCGAGCCAATCGACCTCACATGGGGTATGCAAGTCAAAGGTCAATACCCAAAGTGAATGACATACGGTGTCCACCACAAGGACAAATACTCACCCAAAGAGATAAGGATCAACTTCTCAAGGCTATCAATGGGCGTGTACAAACACATGCAATGACTGCCATACACAATTTTTTGATGAAATTCTCATGAAAGTAGCTCTTGAAAAGGCATGCATGACAAGTACGAATCATGAGATGCACTAGTATGAGACATAGCAATGACATCAAGAAGTGCAGCATGCGCAGTGTGAAGAAAGTTTTGCCCTTTTTTTTTTTTGGTATATGTGAATGTTTTTGTCTTTTTCAATCATAAATCAAAAAAAATCTTTTTGGCTTTTAAAAAAAACGACAGTCTAAGAAACAATAGAAGAAAAAAAACACCAATATAAACTAAGTGCGATAAGAAACTAAGCACAAAAAAAATCATAGCTCTAGGTATAGGATAGACAAGAAAATCAACCTAGACTTTGGATGCAATTAATTAAGAGCAAGCCTTTAAAAGGCAAGGTCTACTCCTCCAGATGATCCAGAGTCATCTAAATGGTTGGTAGAATTCGTGTAAGGTCTCAAGTCTGACCTCCTCACCCAAATAGCTCTTGTTTTAAACGGACCAACTTGACTCCGTTTGTTAGGCATAGGTTGAGATTTCATATCCTTAAATGTCAGATTCCTAACATTATCATACTCAGTATACATGGCCCAAGATTTTTTAATTTTGTCATAATTTGTAATTGTTTCAAAACGATCAATATTATTATGACTAACAAAGCTGTGAGCAATAGATGGATATCCATGCAGTTCGAAGCAATTTGGTCTAATGTGCCCTTTAATATTACAGTAATGACATATAGGAACAAATCTCGAACCATTAGCTTTTCTAATATGAAGAGGCTTCTTAGCAGAATTAAAGCTATTAGGTTTAGTATTTACCTCTTTAGATTTTGCTTCATTTACTTTACTTGCAAGTTGTTCAGATGATGAAGCTCCATGAAAGCCAAGGCCTGACTTGTCACTCGTTTGTCTTTGAGCACCAAGAATGTCTTCTAATTTCTTTGAACCTGCATTCATTCTTTTAAAAATAGCATTGGCCTTGTCAAGCTCAGCTTGCAAATTAGCTACTTTTAACTCAAGTATTTTGTTAGATTCAAAAGAAGCATGCAAATCAATACCAAGTTTCATATTCCTGCTTTTAATCTCCACAAGTTCATTAAATAAAGAGTCCCTATTATTCTCAACTTGACTCTCCCGAGCTTGAGCTTCCAAAAGCTCTTGCTTGAGTTTCACGCAAGACTCATCACTCATCTTCACTTCACTAGATAGCTTAATGTTAGTCTTAGTCAACCTCAAACTTTCTTTGAAAAGTTCATTGTATGCTTTTTGCAAACTCTCTTCCTCCTCATTTTCACTATTGCTCAAATCATCATCATTCACTCTCCCATCTCCTAATTTAGACTCACTCGCATGAGGATCCAAAGAAGCTCCTAAAGCCATGACTTTACTATTCCCCCCACAATTTTCTTCTTCATCAGAGTCACTATCATCCCAAGTCCTGACATTATAAGATTTATTTTTCAGTTTTTAGCACAATCTTGGGCAATATGACCAAACCCCATGCACTCGTAACATTGGGGACCTAATGATTTGCTCTCTTTCCTCTCTTTACCCTTGGAAGACCCTTTGAAACCACCATTCTTATCTTTTGAATTAGGACCAAAGGTTTTATTCTTTTTAAAAAAATTTCCAAATTTTTTAACAAATAAAGCCATTTCCTCTTGGTCCAATTCATCGTCATCACTATCCGAGACCTTAAAACTAGAAAAAGCCAAAGATTTTTCCTCGTTTTTGTTCTTCTCTTTTTGAGATCCATATTGCGACAATTTGGTTTCAAAAGTTAAGAAATGACCTACAATTTCCTCAACCTTCATGGAATCAAAATTAGGCAAACATTCAAGGACTTCAACTTTAGTAATAAATCTCTTAGGTAAAGAACGCATGATTTTCTTAACTATTTTCTCCTGAGAAATAAGCTCACCTAAGTTAAAGCTTGAGTTCACAATTTCACTCAACCTCGCATAAAAATCACCAAAAGTCTCATTGTCACTCATCCGTATCATCTCAAAATCAGTGATAATACTTTGAAGTTTTTGTTGTCTCACTTGACTATTCCCCTCATGAGTGATGGATAAAATATCCCAAGCATCCTTAGCTATTTCACAAGTTGAAATACGTTGAAACTCAGATATAGACACACAACCAAAAATAGCATTAAGGGCACATGAATTATGAGTCGCTTTCAAGTGATCAGTGTTATCCCAAGACTCATCAGGCTTTCGGACAATTTTACCTTCCACAGTTGTGGTAGGCTCAGTATAGCCATTAACAACCGAGAGCCAGACACGATTGTTCTGAGATTTCAAATAAGCTTTCATCCTAGCTTTCCAATATGCATAATTAGACCCATCTAAAAGAGGAGGTTTGGCAACAGCAGAGTTATTAGGGGTTTCCATAATAGCAAATAAATAAAATTAGGATCCGCTCTAGGAATAAACCCTAATATTACAAGCGACCCGCTCTGATACCAATTGAAAAATCCTAGATCGCCTAGGTTTATAAATATTTGCTATGTATGAATTCTTTAATAAATAAATCCACCAATCAATATATAAGCTAATCAAACGAACGAGAAGCAATAAAGAGATGAACACCAAGATATACGTGGAAAACCCTAAACGGGAAAAAAAAACCACGGGAAGAAATCAAACACTATAAAACATTGTGCGGTTACAAGTAATCTTACCCTACGATTCTGAATCCTCACAAATCGTCCTAAGACTTACTTGCCGAATCCACGTTCACCACACCCAGTGCTTGACCGCCACTGCCTTGAATCCATAAGCCTTCCGTTTGCCTCCCGGAATCCACCGAAGGACTTTGTTCAGAGATTAATTGAGTTGATGTTGTAAACCTCTTGAAGTTGTATCGACCGCTCAAAGATCCATCGATCTTCTTTTTACTCCAAGATTCAAAGATATAACCCCATCTTGATTATTTGAACTTCAAACCCACGTCCGCTTCTCAACCGCTTCGTTCTCTCATTGTTTAATCCTTAAAGCACAAGATTTTTCTGCCTTAATTCCTCTGTAACCTAATTGCCAACTAAAGGATGCTATTTATATTAGCCAATTAGTCTCGTGCCTAGCTGCCAATAATTTAGATAAGAATCCTCAATTGATCTCTGATTGATACTTGATCAATCCGGTCCAAATTAACTAGATTCACTCACTCTCAATTACACAATATTGATTTCCTTCCACTTCCTAAACAGACACTCTAGAAATAGAAATAAATAAATTACAACTCGATAAATAGGAATACAAATAAAAGTTTGTTTTGTCTTGGAATTCGCCAACACAGAGAGACCATAGGCCGTGGTCCTAACAGCGGGAAAAGGAAAATAGATTCCTAAAATGGTGTACATTATGTAATTACGGCAATATCAAGCCTGTGTCAACTGCCTTCCTGTAATCACGTCAAATTGTGTGCATACTGCGTAGTGCGGACTCTAGAACCCAGAGGAATGACTTCCATCAGAAGGCGTCCAGAAAGTTTTTTAGGAACTTATGTTTTCTGTATGCTTAACAAAATAACTAATTGAATCTCGGAAAAAAACCAAAATAACTAATTTAAACGTGGGATGTGTGTTATTCACAATGTCTGGTGCAACTTGCAGTCTGGATGTTAAGATGCTAGTGGGGAAAGGATTGAAGTGGAGAACCCCAATCACACTTTTCTATCTTTCATCAACTCAGTCTTCGTCATATGATATATGGTTTTGTGATTGTAACGGTGCTCTTACTAACTCTCATGCTTAGGCTCTGAATTCTTTGTAAATTGAACAACGCTACTGAATTCGTAATCGTTTATCTTCTGTTGGTTTGCTTTTTCAGTTTTCAGTTTAATCCTCACATTTTGTGTTTCTGAAGGACTTAAACTCCGCAGCTGATGTCCAAGCAAACCTTGCTATACATCTCAAAAGTAAGAACCTACAGTTTCTTATGACTCTTAAAGTCCGCCCGTTTGATTAGTAAGAAAATGATAGAAGGCAATGAAAGGAGAATCCTTTTGAGGGGTGTATTAGGCGATTAGGAACAGTATTATGAAAACTGCGAGAAAGTACAATTCGCGTACGCTCTATTTGTG
This sequence comes from Rhododendron simsii, assembly GCA_014282245.1. Taxonomy (NCBI): domain Eukaryota; kingdom Viridiplantae; phylum Streptophyta; class Magnoliopsida; order Ericales; family Ericaceae; genus Rhododendron; species Rhododendron simsii. Next base: position 6,122,216 of record CM024960.1, read on the forward strand.
CATGTGAAGTTACCCTTTAGTTTTCCTGCAAAAGAAGAGCATATTTTCTCGTGAGAATGGTTTGTCTTACTTTGGATTTCACGTTTATCCATTGCCAGCTACTTAATCTGATCTAGTTATTTGCTTTAGACTATGTACGGTTAATTTAGGCAAAATACATACTTTTCTTCTAACTTTCATTCTATTCAATTTAGGCAAAATATGTACTTTTCTTCTAACTTTCATTCTATTCAATCGGGATATTTAAACTTTCCAAAATTTCTTGCAAATGTTTCGTGGTCATCAATTCCAATGCAAGAAAATAAATTTCATCTTCTTTCACCACACTTTTTACAATTTTCACTCAGCATCATCTTTTCGTAACCAAACGGACTCTAAATTCCACTTCCTGATTGTGCTATTATTATGTTTTGCTTCTAAGAACCTGATACAATCTCGTGCTCGTGTAGATGGGGACGTTCAAGAGGAATGGGAGACAAAATAGTGCAGAGGCTTGGATTCAGTTGTGTTTTTTATGCTTGGAAGGAAGAATGGGTTCAGGCATATCTAGACTTCTTGTCAATAGGAGCTATGACTCTTTTTGTTATGAAGGTACGTCAATGATGTGTATATAACTAAAACTGGATCAATGACTGCCACTTTTATTGCTGTGACCCTATGTTACATGGACTCGTGCTTGAATGTCCGGTGTGGGTACATGTCCAAGTGTCCGATTCCTTTTTCATTTCAAGGATACAGGGACACGCTTGACCATGTAAAATTGCTATTATATAAGTTGTATTGTCTAGCTTAAATGGTGCTCACTAGTTCTCTTAGACCCTTTCATGTGGTATGTTATGGTAGTTCCATAGGTAGCTCGTGAGAAATTTGAAGTAGAGAAATTTGCTTGTTTAGCTGTTGTCCTGCTAAACATGACGCGAATACTTTACACAATTCGAAGAGTTCGTTTAACATGGACTGTGACACTATCGAATTTCAAGCTTCTCGTCAGGTGTGAGCTTGTCTTAACTTAAATTTTACTGGGACTCGCTTTTGACCCCGTTGTTAGCACTTCCACTTCGCTTTAAAGAAATTTCGGCACCGTTGTGTCTCCATATTGTATCACAGTTTTACCTGGGCAATTTTTTTTTGGTAGTGTCCCTTTCAAGTTACCTGTCGCTCTAAATCCATAGCTTATTGACCATACTGTAAATTTTTATTTGCCCGGCGACTCATCTGTTGCTGCGTAAAGTGATATCGTATAAATTACGTAGATTTCAGTCCGTGTATGATGTATCTATGTCACATGTTATCACAACGGTGTTCCATCCAAACAAAAAATTCCAACTAAGGAGCATATAGAAGGCCAAGTCCTAATGTACCAATATAAGCTTATTCTTTCTTTTGATCCATGGAAACAAATGGTACTTCGTTGTTTTAGATTTATTTGATGATAAAGGAGACATAGCAAAGAGGACAATGAAATTGACAAAAAGTACCTGATCAATACTCCTTCCGTTTCATATTGAGAGTTCACTAAGAAAAGTCGTGTCATTTTTTAAATCAAAAAATTAACTAATTTTTTGAAATTTTTTGCACTGCATTAAAGTATTAATCGAGATCTTTAATACGGTGCGGAAAACTTTAAAAAATTATGCACAGAAATAGTTAATTTTTTTATTTAAAAAATGATAAGAGAGAGAGTATGAGACTCTTAATATGAAACAGAAAGTACAATTTTCTGAAAATATAGTTGTTTGGTAGAGTACTGGACTACAGGGGTTGGCATTCATTATTGCATCATGTATGACAAACCCCTTGCGGTCCTTTTGCGATAAATCAGGGTGTCAGGCTTGTTTATGTGCAACAAAGGTCCTTTTGCGAGTCTGCCAAGATTAAATTTTGGAGATATTTTTAGAAAGAAAAAACAATTAGAAATGTTCTGATTTTTTTTCCTGACTTGGTAGAATCCCTTGCCATTATATAGGCATGGATCATGACTACTGATCAAAGACCATGATCAAAACCAATAGTTATGTCTATTCATTTGATCTTTATAGTCACACCTCTTGGTTTGATAATGTATATTCATTTTTAAACCTAATAGACACACCTTTCTTTCAAACCCGTTCACCATTAACATTTAATATTCTGTGAATATATATTTTGAAAATTTACCGACGACAGATACGTATATTCCAACGCTTTTTAAAAATCATGACCGACACCTCAAAAAAATAAAAAAATCATGACCGAATGAAAAAAAAAGAACATTTCCGATCTGATTCGATTCACAAACTATACTAATAGATAGGTTGTGACTTCCTTTTAGCGTTGCTTAGGTTTGGTTTTCTGGGTTTTCTTGGTTGTGGGGTAGGCTTGCTCTGCCTTGGTGTGACTGATGTGTTTGTGTGGACTCACAAGACTACCTATTTTTAATCTTTATTTATTACTTAAAAATAGGGATTGGAAGAATCCCAAGAGCACAGTTTGAGGTGTTATCAGAGGATAACTTATCCCAACTGCAGTCCCCAACTAAAACTCATTCTTTTCAGATTAGTAGTAATAGTTCAAGATATATATGATATGAGAGGGAAACTATACAAGGAAGAAAAACTTTTCAGATTAGTAATAGTTTATGTTGACATCAGATGGAAACTATACAAGAAAGGGAAGAAGAAACTAATCCCCATATAAATTTCGCAAACTCTGTGTCCGAATACAGATGTGTCCAAAATATGCACAACTAATTAAGAGCAACCACACCGATTGCTATTTTTGAGAAAATTTATTGTCATTTCTCAAAAATGGCAAAAGAAATGGCAACTACCACCCCACACCCACAAACTCAAAAATTTCTCAAATATGGCCCATGCCATTTATTTGCCTTGAAAAAACATATTGCAAAGTTGCCATTTTTTATTGAGAGAAGGAGAAAAATGAGAATGACAAAATGGCAAGAGTGTAGCATGCACCGTTGCCTATTTTTGGCGAATGAAACTATTCATTGGCCAAAAATTTAAAATGGCTAGGGTAAAATGGCAAACACAAGTGTGAATGCTCTAAAACTCTTCTTTTCATATTTAGAACTCCAATTGTTTAGGATGATATCATAGGGAAACAATACAAGGAGGGAAGAAGAATGACTTCATATGTATTGGTGTAAGAATTTGGGGTCCAAGCCTTTCCCTAAGATTAATTAGGATTCATATGTATTGGACGATTGTAGATACAAGTTTGTCTCAATTTGTAAATATAAATCTGTTGAGGTAATACTGGTCATGATAATATTTAGAGTGAGTTCACGCAATATTTAGAATGACTTCACATATATTATTGTTGAATTAACGATTCATCAAGATGAGAGGAGTCTAAAATTAAAGTAAAAAATTATGACCAAAAGGAAAAAAAAAAAGTCTACTAAAGAAAAAAAATACCAAACTACTAGTATTTTTTGTTTACAGTGTTGTCTTATATAACTTTTTGATAAACTTCGGTCAACGTTTTTATTCTTTTTTAATTCCTTTCGTTGAGATGAATAATTAATTCTAAAAATTAAGATGAAAAATTAAACAAAAATTACGAAAAGTAAATTTTAGACAGATTGTTTGGGTGCGCACACCGGCACAGTCTCTTCCCAGTGAGGTGAGATGAGTTGTGATTCCCACGAGATTTGGGGTCCATGTTCGAGTCATTGGAAATGAGTTTATTTATTTATTTTTAATAATAAAATGGGATTGTTTTCCTAATGACCGCGCAGAATAAGGCCAACGCAATTGGATTGTCTGACTTGTTTGGCCGTCAGACAAAAAAGAATTTTTTGATAGGCTATAGGCGAGACTGAGCTTTGACTAGGGTAGTTTAAACAAGAGCAGTCCCATCTCAGAGATTTGGAGCACAGACTTGGGGGTCCAGTAGTATTTTTCAAGGGAGGGAAATTTATTCATGGAGTCACAATCGTCTGTTTCGGAAATCAATGGTTGATATACATTTTTAAACTTTTGACAGGTAATAAATATTTCTAACTGGTCATCGTTTGTTTATACTACAGACCGCACGTCCAAAATACTTTTGGACGCACGAGATTGAATGCTGTAAATCTTATTTACAGAGGCTCCATAAATAAGTTTCTCTTTTCAAAGATTTTGGCTTTTTTTTAAAAGTTGTCCCCCCCATAAAGGAACACAGAAAGATGTGCCAAGCGAATAACCTCTGTACGTGGTGAAGAAATTATCCACAGCAAACATCCACTGCTTTGAACTGGGGAAGGTTAATCTGACAAATCAACACCCCTAATTGGTTTCTAGCTAGCTTCTGTTTTCCCTTTGTTTTTTTGGTTCTTTTTTAGGCTTTTGTGAACATTCATTCATTCATTCATTCTGTATATATATATATCGGGATGGTTCCGCGGACAACTATTTAGACACCTAAAAAAACACCCAAAATTTCAATCTCATGATTCCCAATCAAATTTTTATAATCCGAACCGTTTAATGTGTGCAGAATGTGATTTTAAGGGTGCTTGCGAGAAATTAGCAAAAAAAATAACCGGGAAGTGCTTGTTTTGAGCAGTTTTTAATTGAACCGTTCGTTAAATCTAAGCTAAAAACTGCTTAGATCAAGCCCTTCCCGGTCTTTTTTTTTGCTGATTTTTCGCGGGTACCCTTAAAATCACGTTCTGATCACATTGAGCGGCTCGGATCATTAAAATTTAATCGGGAACTATGAGGTGTTTTTTTAGGTGTCTAAATAGTTGTCCATAGAACCGCCCCGTATATATATATACAGTAGTGTTGTTGCATCTACCTTATTAATCACCTTATTAATCACTTGAAACAGCTAGCTCTCCCTTGTCTTTTGATTCTTTCCCATATCCACATTGTAGACCACTAATGGCAATGAAAGCTGTGCTGCTGCTTCTTGTAGTTTCTTCATGGGTATGTCCTCTACTATCACAATCACATCAACAACACGCGCTGTATAAACTGCCCTTTGGTGTCCATCCCTCTTTTCGTTCTAGCATTTGGCTCAATAGACCGACTTGTCTCGGAGATTAATTCCACCGTCCATCCTTATACCTTATTTATTTTTTTTATTTTTTTCCTTTTTGTAAAAGTTTATGTTTCCGAAATGGTGGAACCAAAACCATATGCCACGTTATGTCTTCTTTAGTTGTTTTGTTTTCTCGTTGATTTGCATTGAAAATAACCAATAAAAATTTGCGTTTGCAGGTTTCGTCCTATGCTATGGCACATGACCATGAGGTAATTTCACACACACACACTCTTGTTAGAATTTATTCATTTTTCCTGCTTAGAATTTGCTAGCTCAAGCATGGAATGGTGCCTCAGATTTTTATTTTTTGATCCAACTAACCAGTTATTATTATTATTATTTTAGCATGTCTATCCTCCAGCAAAGGCTCCAGGCCATGAATATTACAAACATCATTATCATCACGCTCCGATGCACTCACCAGAGGCTTATGATCATCATCGTGAGGAACACCACCAGCACCATGAGAAACATGATCGGCACGATGAACATTATAAACATCATCCTCATGCTCCAATGCATCCACCAGAGGCTTATGATCATCACCATCATCATCAAGAGGAAAATGATCATCATCATCATGATGAGCATGGATGTCACGCCCCGCCCCGCAAAACGACACCCATTGTGGGCCCGAGTCGGTGCGGCCACGTGGCATTCCCAATTGCCAACCAAACAATCATTTAACAACACATAATAACTCAGAATAAACCAGCGGAAGACTTAATATTAACATTAACAAAAGAGTCGACGTTATTTCCATAACATTACATGCTTGGCAAACTAAAGTGCAAAACATCCTTTACAAAACGAGTCGATTATATATACAGGACACCTCACTACCACCGACACAAACAACAACCTCAAAGCCAACCCCAAAACGCCGACTGGTAGTGGACCATCCTACGAACGCCTGCTATCTGGCAATCCAAAGGAAAACCAGGAGTGTGTGAGATATAGAATAAATCCAATAAAATTCAACATAAACAACTAACAGAAACAACCACAATTTATATTCACAACACATGCAGTGACACGTCTGCCACATCCCATGTACCCAAGGTATTGTGTCCCGCACACCAAGCTCCCGTTCACCGTAAATAGAACGGCACGGCTCACGACAAGGTGTGACTCACTCCACAAACCTTATACGGGTACAATCAACACACCAATCATGCACATTAGTAACTAAACTAACCATAGCATGATACACAACCAACATGTTAACATCTTATTGAAGATATAAGATATCAAACACACTCACCTGTGAGTCGACCGAAGTATGCCAACTTACGGTTTTGGCACCTCCCGATTACTCGGCTCGTTACCTAGCCACACGCTTAATCGTATTAGTAATAAGTTCAACGAACGATCAACACAAGAATAATAAGCTATAAGGAACTAATCAATGGCCAAAGAATAACACACATGAAGTTCAACACAACAAAACTCCCAAATTAACAAGACATCCTACAACCAGCCTGTTTTTAAATGACTGTAGCATTTTATAGGATCATAATTGGGTCATGAAACCACCACCACTAGAAAGTAGACTTTCATTACATCAATATCGATATAAAGTTTGTCCTAAATAGATTTCAAATGACAAAGTTATGACCGTCCGAAGATACACACTTAGAAACACAAATTTGCAATTTCTGCAGATCAACCAACTTTGAACCAAAAGCTGTACTTACCTACGAAGTTTTAAGGTACAACTCCTACATGTTCTGAAAGATTTATGAGTCTAGTTTCCAAATCAAAAACCGGTTCGCAAATCCGATACACGTGCTAGGAGATATGCCTAGTTTTCCCAAGATGTATCAATACAGCAATTACAACATTCAGCAGAACACAGAAACTTGTAAAATCCGCCAACACTAGACTATACCACCAAATGATCTGAAATTTTGCAGGGATCATAGAAACATATCAAAGTTTATCCCTGATTTTTCCCAGAATTTTTACAATAAAGGAACATAGCCAAAACCACCTCCAAACTTAGAAATTCTGTGCAGCGAAACACAATTTCCAGCAGAACAGTCTGTGATCGAAAGATCACTAAAAATCACATACTCAATCTTTTCCATTAATTCTAACACCAAAACATCACCAATTGATCAATGCTTAAGACTCAAGAGAACCCATAGCCAATGAGTACACTTAACCATGACAAAATTGATGAATAACAAAGCTCTAAAACCTGCCCAGATTTCCAGATTTGACAAACCAATAACTTCAGAACAGAAGCTGATTTTTCCTAGATACTTCTAAGGCACAAAACTTACATATTCAGAAAGGCATGCAAGTCTAGTTTCAGAATCAAGAAACGGTGCGTAAAACCGACACCCGAGCAAGAAGTTATGCCCGTTTTTCCAACATGTGTCTGTGCTGTCCGCACAGACGCGAACCAGACACCAGTTCAGTCCGCGAATTTTGTAGGCCAAAATACTTCGAGTTATTTTCTGAAAATTTAACACAATGCAATAGACTCACAGACGAGTCTTCAGGATTTTTTTCAAGAATTTAGAAGATATCTAGATGCCTTGAATAAATTCATCAACACAGGACAGATTAGCAACTTGTTAAAACACAGTCATGCATGTTCATCATATACACGAATTTCTGAAATAAAAACTCAATTCCAACCTCAAAAACCCTCTGCCATGGCTTCAATCAAATGCATAATAGATGTAGAACATGCAATCTGACTATTTCATCAACATACAGTTTTGCATACCTATCTGTGGTGTATGTGGTTTTAACCGGCAAAAAGTGAGCTGATTTTGTCAATCGATCAACGATAACCCAAATAGAGTCGTATCCACCTTTTGACCGCGGCAAACCTGTTACAAAATCCATCGTCAAATGATCCCATTTCCACTCCGGTATAGGTAGATTCTGCAATAAACCCGCCGGTCTCTGGTGTTCAGCCTTCACTCGTTGACAAGTTTCACAACCAGCCACGTACTCTGTAATTTCCCTTTTCATACCACTCCACCAAAAATATTCTCTCAAATCACGATACAATTTAGTACTTCCCGGATGCATAGCATATGCAGAACAATGGGCTTCATCTAAAATTTCCTTCTTTAAAACCATGTCATTTGGCAAACACATTCTTTTCCCAAACAGAATCATACCATCATCCCGAATACTGAACTCAGGCATTTTTCCCTCCTCCACACACTGCCTGAAGTCTTGAAAATCAGGATCCTGCCACTGCCCATCTCTGATCCGATCTATAAACAAAGGTCGAACGCTGAAACGAGCTAGCAAAGCTCCATTGCTCCCCAATAAAAACTCTACTCCCATTTGTTTCAATTCAGTTAAAACCGAAACTCTCGAACATTGTATACATGCCAATCTTCCCGCCGTCTTTCGGCTTAAAGCATCAGCGACCACATTTGCCTTACCCGGATGATAATGTATAGAACAGTCATAGTCCTTTATCAACTCCATCCATCGCCGTTGCCTCAAATTCAATTCCTTCTGCGTGAATAAATATTGTAGACTCTGATGATCGCTATAGATCTCACACGATACTCCATACAAATAATGCCTCCATAATTTGAGAGCGAATACCACAGCCGCTAATTCCAAATCATGAGTAGGATAATTGTGCTCGTGAGTTTTTAACTGTCTCGACGCATAAGCAATAACCTTACCCCGCTGCATCAAAACGCAACCCAAACCCTGTAATGAAGCATCAGTGTAAATTACCAAGTCCTCTGTGCCAACCGGAATTGTTAAACGGTGCTGATACTAACCGTTTCTTCAACTCCAGGAAACTGCTCTCACACTCATCAGACCAAAAAACTTGGCATCCTTTCTCGTCAACTTTGTCATTGGCAAAGCAATGGCAGAAAAGCCCTGAATAAACTTGCGATAGTAACCCGCCAAGCCAAGAAAACTTCGAATCTCTGAAACATTTTTAGGACTTTCCCAATTCACCACCGCCTCAATCTTCTTAGGATCCACACAAACTCCATCAGCAGAGATCACGTGCCCCAAGAATTCCACACGATCCAACCAGAATGCACATTTACTAAGCTTCCCGAACAAACGCTTGTCTCGTAGAACTTGAAGCACAATACGTAAATGATTCTCATGTTCCTCCTTAGTGTGAGAATAGACCAGAATATCGTCGATAAACACGATAACAAAAGCATCCAAGAATGGTCGAAATACTCGATTCATTAAATCCATGAAAACCGCTGGAGCGTTGGTCAAACCGAATGGCATAACCAAGAACTCATAATGACCATACCTTGTACGAAAAGCCGTTGTCGATACATCACAATCTCTCACCTTAATTTGATGATAACCCGATCTCAGATCAATCTTAGAGAATACCGTAGCCCCGTGCAACTGATCAAACAAGTCATCTATCCTCGGCAATGGATATTGGTTCCGAACTGTCACCTTAGTCAACTGCCGATAATCGATACACATTCGCATAGTGCCTTCCTTCTTTTTAACAAATAAAACCGGTGCTCCCCATGGCGATACACTAGGTTGAATGAAACCCCGATCAAGCAATTCCTTCAACTGAACCTTTAACTCAAGCAACTCAGCCGGTGCCATACGATAAGGAGTAATAGAAATCGGATTAGTACCTGGCAATAACTCGATAGTGAACTCAACTTCACGATCTGGTACGATACCCGGCAACTCATCCGGAAATACATCCGCGAATTCATTCACAATCAATATCTCTTCAAGCTTAGGTGCTTCCTTTTCAGTGTCAACAACATAAGCAATAAACCCCTCACATCCCTTACTCAACAAAGTGTTAGCTTTAAATGCTGAAATAAGACATGTAGAACTTACCACAGAATCCCCACAAAATTTGACCTCATCACTGTTCGGTAGACGAAACACAACTTCCTTGCAAAAACAGTCCATGACAGCATGATACTCCGACAAGAAATCCATACCCAGAATAATATCAAAATCGGTCATGTCTAATGGTAGCAAATCCACCAACAACTTCTTTCCCCCGACTACCAACTCACACCCCGAAAAACCCACGTTAATAACAACTACATCACCCACCGGTGTAGAAATAGCTAAAGCAATATTTAACACTCTAGCAGGCTTGTCTAAATATTTAGTAAAGACATTTGACACAAAAGAGTGTGTAGACCCAGGGTCTAATAACACACGTGCATAAGTACCAGAAATAGCCAAAGTACCTGTCACTACTCCTGGTGAAGACTGAGCCCCTTGCCGTGTGACTGCAAACACTCTACCCGGCGCTGTAGACCCACTAGCTCCCCTTCCTCTGCCTCCTTGAACGCTACCCACAGACGATGCTGCCGGTGCTTGCCTTCTAGGGCATTGTGCCGCCATGTGTCCAGTCTCACCACATGCAAAACACCTGAAACTCTTAACCCCGCTCGTACACTCCCTCAGCAAGTGATCTGTGGACCCGCAATTAAAACATTGACGTGTCCCTGTCGTTGTTGAACCACCCGCGATTTGCTTACCAGACCCTTGACCTGATTTCCCTTTCCACCCTCCTGATGAACCACCTTGAGATTTACCAAAATTTTGATTTCCAAAGCCTTGTGTTCTTTGTTGACCGCCCTTGTCACTACCACCTCCAGACTTTCCAAAAGTTGTTCCCTCAATTTTGTTCTTCTTATTAGACTGTTGACTGTCTTTGTAGTCTTGAATATCATTTCCTACCTTCCTAGCCATCTCCACCAAAGCAGCGTAATCCTCCGTCTCGTAAATTCTCAACCTGGTTGCTACCTGTGAAGAAAGTCCCAACCGAAACCGATTACACTTCTTAACTTCTGTGTCAACCATGTATGGAGCATATTCTGATAGCTCCGCGAACCTCGCCTCGTATTCTGGAACAGTCATATCACCTTGTTGCAGATGAGAAAAAGCCGCCTCTTGTCTAAACCGGTAACTCTGTGGACAATACTGGTCATTGAACCCTTTCACAAAGCGCTCCCACGTCACAACCCGTTGAACCACCGGTGTCACACCTGGTAATGGTGCAGTCAACTGCCTTTGCAAAGCTTCCCACCAATTTCGTGCCGTACCTTTTAAGTTGAATGTTGCTAATGTCACCTTCTGGGCATCGGTCACACCCATGGCATCAAACACCCTTACCACAGACTTCAGCCACTCCTTTGCTTCCTCGGGACTCACAGATCCCCCGAACTCTGTAGTGAACAACTTCCTAAACCGCTCCAATAAGCCAGTACCCGTTCCACGCTCCGTTGCCTGTGCGGTCTGCAATTGCATTAAGGCTGCTTGTTGTTCTGTATATTGAGCCATAGCTGCCAAAATTCTTTCTGTGTCCCTCTCAACTGGTGCTTGCAAAGGAACATGTGGTTGCTCCACCTCATCCCCACTAGTAGCAACATCCTCAGCTGGAACCGTGTGCTCCGAAGCCATGTCCAAATATCTGTTTAAAGAACTTAGACAACCAATAGCAAACACAATTTAAAAATATATATCTCACACGTTAGTCAATAGCTAACTCTAATCCATAACACAAAACTCCTCCGGTCCACTACCAAACCCCAAACGACTCTCAATTCAGAGACTAGAACGTACTAGCGCTCTGATACCAAACTGTCACGCCCCGCCCCGCAAAACGACACCCATTGTGGGCCCGAGTCGGTGCGGCCACGTGGCATTCCCAATTGCCAACCTCAAAAATCCTCTCCCATGGCTTCAATCAAATGCATACAAGATGTACAATATAAAATCTAGCACAAGAAACATGAATTTCAGCAAGTAAAAAGATGAAACTTACTAAATTAAACTTCAAATCAAAGCTAGATAAATCTTCTCTAGGTTTTTTCTTATTTTTCTCTTCTTCCTCCTTCTTGCCGCTTCTCTCTCTCTCTCTCTCTCTCTCTCTCTCTCTCTACGTGTATCAACGAAGAGCAGAAACAGAACACGTAATGGACTCTAAGAAAATTATTGTGTGCCAACAAAACCACTTGCTAGCATGTTCCAATTCACAAATCACACACAAGCCCTCACGCTTCTAATGTATGCAATTTAACCCCGTGACGCATAATTTAATTAAATACGTGAATTAAAATACTAAATATCCGGGACGGGTGCGACAACTAAAATATCAAATATCCGAGACAGCTTATTGAAAGAGTGGGAGTTACAGCTTATCGTTTGGCATTGCCAGTTGAGTTGACTCGACTACATGACGTTTTCCATGTCTCTATGCTTCGAAAGTTCGTGGGGGATCCGTCACATATTCTGAGTTCAGAAACATTGGAACTTTGTGAGGATTTGTCCTACGAGGAGACACCGATTGAGATTTTAGATCGAAAAGAGCAAGTGTTACGCACAAAAGTGATACCCTATGTGAAAGTTTTGTGGCGGAATCACAAGGTTGAGGAGGCTACATGGGAGGGTGAGGAAGCAATGAAACAAAAGTATCCACATTTGTTTTCGTAAGGTAAATCTTATTTCGGGACGAAATCTTCTAAGGGGGGGAGAGTTGTCGCACCCGTCCCGGATATTTAGTATTTTAATTCACGTATTTAATTAAATTATGCGTCACGGGGTTAAATTGCATACATTAGAAGCGTGAGGGCTTGTGTGTGATTTGTGAATTGGAACATGCTAGCAAGTGGTTTTGTTGGCACACAATAATTTTCTTAGAGTCCATTACGTGTTCTGTTTCTGCTCTTCGTTGATACACGTAGAGAGAGAGAGAGAGAGAGAGAGAGAGAGAGAGAGAGAGAGATAGAAGCGGCAAGAAGGAGGAAGAAGAGAAAAATAAGAAAAAACCTAGAGAAGATTTATCTAGCTTTGATTTGAAGTTTAATTTAGTAAGTTTCATCTTTTTACTTGCTGAAATTCATGTTTCTTGTGCTAGATTTTATATTGTACATCTTGTATGCATTTGATTGAAGCCATGGGAGAGGATTTTTGAGGTTGGCAATTGGGAATGCCACGTGGCCGCACCGACTCGGGCCCACAATGGGTGTCGTTTTGCGGGGCGGGGCGTGACAATGGACATCATCATGATGAACAATATAAACATCATTCACATGCTCCGATGAATCCACCAGAGGCTTATGATCATTACCATCATCATCATGAGGAAAATGATCATCATCATGATGAGCATGATCATTTCCGTGATGAGCATGATCATCATCATGATGAGCATTATAAACATCATTCTCATGCTCCGATGCATCCACCAGAATCTTATGATCATAGCCGTCACCACCATGAGGAACATTATAAACATCATTCTAATGCTCCGATGTATCCACCAGAAGCTCATGATCACCATCATTTTTATGGTGATCACCGTCACCATGATGATCAGCACCACCACGATGATCACCATCATCTTGCTTATGCTCCGAGAATCGCCCCTATGCATTCCGAAGAGAGGTTTAGAACAGCAAGTCCACATATGGCTCCTATACACGGTAAAATCTCATCCCTCCCCTCCCCCATTATTGTATGGACAACTCGTGGACTAGACCTTATTATATTAGCCTCATTGCATTCATTTCGAGTGAGATTCACAATGCGAATGCAGTGTTGTCAGGTTATACTCATCAAAATTTAGAGTTATTGGAAATTTCTCTAAATTGAGGAATGAATGCAACTGTCACTACTAGACTCCAGTGGCTTTAAAATCTCACCAAATGAGTATGAAATTCGTATGCACATTGTAGTACTTTGATCCCACTAAAATACCAAACCTATCCGTAATAATGTTATAAAGAGATTATATCATGCATTTCTTTTTCTGGGTAAGTTAAAGTATAATGCATTTCTTATAAATTCACAAAAAGTCATTGGGACCATGTTGTAACTTAAATTTGGTGTAGGAGTTATAGGCATCGATAGCGTAGTTTTAATTAGCGTTCTTCATTGGTTTTCTTTCGATGTTACTACACAGGTCGTCGTTGCCTATTCAAGCGCTACTGCAAAAAACAAAAAGACCACCACCGGGGAATGCATGATAGCGAAAAAGAACACCACAAGGACATGCGATGCATGAAAGAATGCTTTACTTTCTGTAAAAAAAGTGCATGAAGGATTACGGGGATATCAACGGCAACAATCTCAATTGCCCTTAAAATCGGACGCCGATCTGCTTTAGCTTTCTCAATCACTGTGTGATTTCCAATTGTTTTTCGATGTTTTCTCATAGTTGTTGAATCATATTTTATGTTGTAATAAATGGCTTGTAGAAGCCTCTTGGGACGATCTTTTCCATTTACTGTTGTTATGGTTTAAGACGGGATTTGTTTAAGTTATTAAATTTACTTTATTTTTGTGGTTTCTGAAATTTGGTTATTTTTGGATCAATTTTAAAAGTTTATTTATTCATCTTCACGTGGGCAATTGAAAAAGAAAAGAAAAACATGAATGAAAGTCTAAAAAGTCTATCAATGACAAAAATTAGCAAATCAAGATAGCTTAAAGTAAAATCAATTGATTATAAGTGGAGTTCCCTCAAGATTACATTAACTAAGCTTAATTGGGTTATCAGTTTGGCTCTACAGAGCATCTGCTACAAATAAAGTTGTTGTTTCCAGGAGTAATTGATACTAGCTCAATTATGTCGTGGGACTGGATGATGGGGAGTGATCTTCTTTATTAATGCTAAGGATTGTAATGCTTCTCAAGTTTTGGAGAGTTTGCAAATGCAGATTGATCAAAGAAAGCCGAGTCTGTATGAGAGATTGGGCAATGGGAGGCGTAGATACTGATGAACTCAGCCTTGGTGATGATGTCAAGAATTGCTCTTGCTTCTGTTGTTAGGCAGTCCTTGTATGCTACTGCCAATGATCATGCAGGCTTAGGCCATCCTCTTAGCTGGCTGCTGCTATTACTTATGCTTTTGTATCTCAGTGTTGAATCTGGCCAGTTTCTAGGATTTTAAGTTTTTATGTTTTGGACAAGATTGTTTTTGCTCCTCTTTAGGGTTGATATCTTGCTATCCTTCTTCCTTAGAGATTATAAGAGGCTTTTGAATGCCCTTGACATATGTGCCAGCATAGTCCTCCGCTCTCATAGTCTTTTTAATCATTCTAGCTACTTGACTCATTTACTTTGATCAATAAATTCTTTTGCTGATAAAAAAGAAGAAAGTATTTGAAATTACCAAGCGAGAGAGATCGATGTTTTAATAAGGGTGGTGATTTGAGTGTTGAAGGTCTTATGAGGCGAGTATTAAGGGTATTACATGTACGCTGTCATGGCTATTAGGAGTGCATGGACTGCAAACATCGAATTTATTGAACGCACTTAATTATTTTGGCATTACAAGCAAGGATCTTTCTTGTTCGACCACGTGAACATCTATTATCACAAAAGAATAATTCTGATTCCCGATTCGATTCAATCACTTTGACAACTATATCCTGTTAGGTAGGTTTCGACTTCTTTTAATGTTGTTTTGGTTACTTAGTTTTCTGGGATTTCATGCTTGTGGGGCAGGCTTCCCCTGCCTTGGCGTGACTGCGTGTTTTTCTAAACTCTCAACAAAGACTACACCTTGTTGTCTATTGTTTTAATTTAGTTTTAAATGATTTTGTTGTATGGAATTGCGCGGTAGTCAAGTTTTTTTTTTTTCCTGTTTTCGAGACGTGGCATATGCACGCAGTGATGCGATCGATGAGAGAGCACAGTTTGAGGTGTTATTAGAGGATAACTTATCTTAATTAACTAGAATCCCCAACTAAAACTCATTCTTGTCAGATTAGTAATAATTTAAGATAATATGATATGAGAGGGTAACTATACAAGAAAGAAATACTTGCAGATCAGTAATAGTATATGATGCCATCAGATGGAAACTATACAAGAAGGGGAAGAAGAAAGTTATCCCATATAAATTCCCGCAAATTCAGTGTCCGAATACAGATGTGTCCAAAATATGCATAACTAATTAAGAGCAACCACACCGATTGCTATTTTAATTTTGAGAAAATTTGTTGTCATTTCTCAAAAATGGAAAAAGAAATGGCAACTACCAACCCACACCCACAAACTCAAAACTTTCTCAAATATGGCAAATGCCATTTTATTTGCCAAATTTGAGAAAAGATATGTTAAAGTTGCCCATTTTTTATTGAGAGAGAGAGAGAGAGAGAGAGAGAGAGAGAGAGAGAGAGAGAGAGAGAGAGAGAGAGAGAGAGAGAGAGAGAGAGAGAGAGATGAGAATGACAAAATGACAAGGGTGTAGCACCTTTAACATATTTTTGGCGAATGATACTATTTGTTGGCCAAAAATGAAAAATTGCAAGGTTAAAAGGGTAAACACAGGTGTGGATGCTCTAAAAAGTACTCTTCTTTTCAGATTAGTCCTCCAATTGTTTAAGATAATATCAGAGGGAAACTATACAAGAGGGGAAGAAGAATCCAACCGGTGGCTAATTGTTTGGAAAATTTAGAATATAATGTTTAATTATGCGCGAATGTGAATTGATTGAATTTAGAATCATAATTCAATGACACATGTTTACTTATGGACGGACGCGTTTTTCATGAACACATGTGATACTTCTTCCCAGCTGGTAAACTATTCAGAACATCACCAATTGTTCCATATAAATATGAATATCGTGTCCTTCATTCTTTTTTAAGAGAAAATTGGAAGAATCCCAAGAGCACTGTTTGAGGTGTTATTAAGAGATTGGAAGAATCCCAAGGGCACTGTTTGAGGTGTTATTAGAGGATGACTTATCTTACCTGCAGTCCCCAACTAAAACTCTTCTTTTTAGATTAGTAACAGTACTACCTCCGTCTCAATTTGTTGCGTCTATTTTAACTTTTACATAATTTAAAGAAAGATCATAATTACATTCACTTTGTGTCAATTTTATCATTTTACTCATTCATAACTTATGATTTTTTGTCAACTTTCTTGTCATGTTATTAATTTGTTCCACTTTCCTTTCAAATTAAGTTCAAAATTTGAATTTGGGATGGAGAAATGATTGAAGGGTAATATGGCAATATGGACATTCAAAATTGAAAAGTTTTAAAACAAGCAAATCATTTTGGGACACTCAAAAAAAGAATAAGGGCATAACAAACGGAGGGAGTATAACATAGAATCCAAATGGTGGCAGATGAAAAGGATTAAATATAATTAATGATTGAATAGGAAACGGTCGGTTAGGCGCAGTGTATAATCTGACCGAACTTCAAGTTTTATGCTGCCCCGAACATTCAATTATAAAAGATAGACTAAGTTCTATGCTTGTTTTGGCCCCCCTTGGCAGAATGCTACACTACATGCATCAATATCAACGTACTACGGAGTACTACTTTTTTAATTATATACGAAACAATGCAATAGAGCTGGCAGACTTTGGAATGGGTGTCAGAATTTGAAGTCAACGCCTTTCCGATGGAACCGGCCGTGGCTCAAAAGGCCAAAGGAAATGGATTCCCTAAGCTGCGAACAAGTTGAGCCGATAAACGCTCTCAAAATTCAAGCTCAAACATGGCTCGTTTAGCCGGATCATTTGCTAAACGAACCTTTATAAATGTGTTGAACTTTAGAATATTAAACTCGACTCATTTACTACACACGAGTCTAAAATTCGAGGTCGAGCATGTGCTCGATTAGCAAACAAACCGAGCTGAGAGTTGCTCGAGCCTCGGTTTGTTTGCCGCCCTAACTGTTTCTTAAAGGGAGTTGGATCCATCTCATATGTGGGCTATTTATGGACTTAAATGCAAATATTGGAATATGTATGTTTTTAAACGTCGTTGAGAACATTAGATAGGTCACATACCATGTTTATCTGATAATCTTTGATAAGTTTTCGTAAGATTGATGAGCTTTGATAGCCAGTTTTCTAATATTGTATTTCTCAAATTAAATGCGTTTTGAAAACATATCAAACGATAGCTAATTAATATGATTTTTAACTCGTCAAATGTTCTCGATAAGATCTAAGGAGTGAATGGTCCATATCATTGAATGGAGTTAAAAAAGAAAAAAGAAAAGAAGAAGCTGAAATGGGTCTGATAAAAACCTCCCGTCCTTTTTAACAAAATGAAGGGGATCTGATTCCGACGCAAAATAGCATTAGGGGAAAAATAATCCAATGCTACTAATTTTTTTTATGCGGTAATGTATTGGTATTGAAAGTCGAAATGATAAATTATTCT
This sequence comes from Rhododendron simsii, assembly GCA_014282245.1. Classification (NCBI taxonomy): domain Eukaryota; kingdom Viridiplantae; phylum Streptophyta; class Magnoliopsida; order Ericales; family Ericaceae; genus Rhododendron; species Rhododendron simsii. The sequence goes on from CM024960.1 coordinate 6,140,405, forward strand.
GTAAAGCCACTTCATTCTTCCAAATACCCATATTAACTTCTACGTACATTACACAAGCTAGTTCACACAATTTGACCTGGACATTCGATTATAATAAAAATGTCCCAATAGTAATGAAATGTGATATAGTTGTTCGAACTTAGTTCGTTATCTGGTCTAACTGAGCTTAGGGCCCGTTTGGATGTGGAAAAAAATTTGGGGGTATTAGTTAATAAGGGGGGATAAAATAGTAGGGGGTATTAGTTAATAAGGGATGACCCACATTGATGTGATGTTTATGGAGGGGGATTAAATAGTAGGTTGTTTGGATGAGGTGTTAGAGAAGGGGGATTAAGCTGTCAAATGACCATTTTGCCCTTGTGCAGTCCCTAAATTAATTATGTATTACGTTTTATATGTAATTGCAAATTTTATTATTTTTTCACAATTTAAGTCGTAATATTTATTTCTACTAACAAATTAAAAAATTTAATATTATTAGTAAACATTTTTTTAAATAAAATTTGGTTTTAAAAAAAAATTAAGTGTTCCAAATTTCAATCCGTTTGAACAGGTGCAAAGATCTTAGTTTTATGATCATTTTATCCTAAATGGTCATAATTAAATTTTGACTCTAAGGCCTCGTTTGATTCGCGGATTAATTGCCTGGGATAGGACTAAATGTACCTAATCCTGAATTATCCCACGTTTGGTTCCCTAAATGGCTGTCGGGATTATTAATCACAGGATTAATTTTATCCCTATATGGGGGGTACTAAATAATACTAGGGGGGAGGTGGGATTACGTAAGATTAACAAATATGACTTGTTTTCAAAAATATTTTCAGAATTACTTTCTTTAATATTAATTTCAGAAAATGTTTTTTAAAAAAATTTAAAAAATATAAATTTTAGAAAATATTTTAAAAAAATATTAATTTCAGAAATTTTTTTGAAATTTCTGTTTTTCAGAAATGTTTTCAGAAATTATTTTTGTTAAAAAAAATACGAAAAATATTTTTTAAAACTTTCTTTTCTCAAAAAATGATTTCAAAAACTATTTTGTTTGAAATTTTTTTTCAAAAACCCTTTTTCTTTCAAAAAAAGTTTCAAAAACTAGTTTTTTTTCTTTCAGAAAATTGATTTTCAACTATTTTCAGAATTTTTTTTTCAAAAATTAGTTCAAAAATTTTTTTTCCCAAATTGTTTTGTAATAAAAATGTTTCACAAAATTATTTGTTTTAAAATGTTTATTTTTCAAAAGTTTCTTTTTTGGAAAAATGTTTTTTGAATTTTTTTAAAAAAAATACTATTACTTATCCCATAATTAATCCCACGCGAATCAAACATGGGATTGGGTGAAATTAGGGATGAAATTAATCTAGGACAAATAATCCAGAGACTATTAATCCCAGGACTGTTAATCCCATCATTTTCAATCCGTGAATCAAACGAGGCCTAAGACTCTTGTTGATTAGCCCTAAGAAAGTTGTAGAATCAAATATCTCTTAGGGTTAATCAACGAGAGCCCTAGAGTCAAAATTTAATTATGATCATTTAGGATAAAATGATCAGAAAACTAAGATCTTCGCACTGATTTAAACGGATTAAAATTTGGAACACTTAAAATTTTCAACCACTTTAGACAGTTTATATATTAAAAAATATGGTTAAAAAATTATATATTCCAAATTTCAATTCGTTTGAACAGGTGCGAAGATTTTAGTTTTCTAATCATTTTATTCTAAATGATCATAATTAAATTTTGAGTCTAGGGCTCTCGTTGATTAACCCTAAGAGATATTTGATTCTACAACTTTCTTAGGGCTAATTAACGAGAGTTCTAAAGTCAAAATTTAATTATGACCATTTAGGATAAAATGATTAGAAAACTAAGATCTTTGCACCTGTTCAAACGGATTGAAATTTGGAATACTTAATTTTTCAACCTCTTTACACCGTTTATATATTAAAAAATATAGTTAAAAAATTAAGTGCTCCAATTAAGGAGTTTTAGGATAGGCTTGAATGAAAAGTATGATTTTTGGTAAAATGAAGAGTAGAAATTGGTTGAATAGTGAATGGAGAAGGGGGATAACGAGGGGTATTTTTGTCCACAAAACACCTCCAAAGCCGGATTATTTTTGGGCACCCCCGGAGGAGCCCAAATATAATCCCTGGGAATCGGCAGGACAGGGGAAAAAGATGAGGGGTGAGAAATTATGTGGGAGTTTCATTGGGTGCCAAACAAGGGGAAAAGGGGTGGGCCCCTTCCATATACCCCTCTTATTTTTCCCATTCCTTTTGACTCCATCCAAGCAAACCCTTAGGGTGAAATTTTCTTTCTGAAAGTCAAAGCAAAGAAACATAGAATAAAGCATCTCAAACCCTCTTTTTTTTTGTTAACATTTCAAATTATATCATTTTTCCCTCGTCCCTGAACGGAAACAGAAAGGTCCATGTGCCTTGGCATATAAGTAGAATTCTAGACAGGAAAACCCGGTGTGGCGATAAACCCAAGCAAACATCCCACTGCTAGCTCTAAGCTGGGGAGGTAAATCTGGCACCCCTAAATGGGTTCTACCTTCTGTTTTCCTCTTTCATTTTGATTCTTTCTAGGCTTTTGGGAATAGTGTATCTATATCTATATATACCTCTCTTTACATCTACTAGCTACCTCATTCATCGCTTGAAACAGTTCTCTCACTCATCTTTGGTTCTTCTTTCCCTCCTAATTCAACAGTCAACACCATCAATGGCAATGAAAGCTATGCTTCTTCTACTTGTAGTTTCCTCCTGGGTATGTCTGGTATTTTCAACTTATCATACATATAGGCAGATGAAAGATATACAGTACTAAAGTACTAAACTGACCTCTGGTGTCTATGTTTTTTATTCACTATTTATTCGGTATTGGCTCTGTGGACCGACCTATTTCCCTGGCCATCTTTGTTTGCTTTTTTCTTTATTCTTCTTTAAAAGCAAAATTTTCGATGACAAAACTTTTAAATATGTTGAATTGTGTTTTCCTGACTTTTTTCTTCGATCAGATTCGATGATTTTGAAACAAGGGAGCCAAAATCATATGACACATTATGTTTTATTTGGATGTTTCATTTTATCATGGATTTGCATTGAAGGTAACCAACGAAATTTGGTTTTGCAGGTTTCATCCTTCGTTATGGCATACGACCAAGAGGTAATCTCAAAAAAATACGGAGGATTTTGTTAGAATTGTTTCGTTTTTATGGACAGAATTTACTAGCAATGTCATGGTGCCGCAGGTGTTTTAAGTTTCTGAAATAAATGTCTGGCAAGAGACTAATCCAATTATGATCATTAATAATCTGGTGTTTTTTGTTTGTAGCATGGCTATCCCCAAGCGAAGGCTCCCGGCCATGAATATAATAAATACCATGATCATCGTCATTATGCTCCGATGCATTCACCTGAGACTTATGATCACCATCATCGTGATGAACATTACAAAGACCATCTTCGTGCTCCAATGCATGCACCAGAGGCTTATGACCATCATCCTGATGAACATGAGAAACATCATCCTTATGCTCCGATGCATGCTCCGGAGGCTTATGATCATCATCATGATCATGATGAACATGACAAACATCATCCTCATGCTCCGATGCATGCACCAGAGGCTCATGATCATCATTATGATCAGGATGAACATTACAAACATCATTCTTATGCTCCGATGCATGCACCAAAGGCTTATGATCATCATCATAATGATGAAGAATATCACCACCATGATGAACATGATCATCATGATGATGAACATTACAAATATCATGATGAAGATTACAAACATCATTCTCATGCTCCAATGCATACGCCAGAGGCTCATGATTATTACAGTCACCGTCATCGTGCTTATGCTCCAGGAATCGCCCCTATGCATTCCAAATTCAAGCTTGGAGCGCCAAGTCCGTACATGGCTCATGATATGCACGGTAAAATCTTACTATTCCCCTTTGTTTACTCGAAAAGGCATATAATATCATATTGTCTTTTGTAAATTATCATTTATCACGTCCTCTCTAAACCCGCATAATATGAAAATGATAGTATGTTCAACATGAAAGTCGAACTTGCAAGCTAGTTCAAGTGGGTGGGTACTTGTTCTAAGTTCGTCCAATCTTAGGTTTCATCAACTCTACAAATATTGTATGATGATGTTTTTGCCTTACCTGAAAAAATACGAAAGTGTGTGTATATAGCATGAAATTCAAAAGCAGCATAATATTGTTATTCAATGCACTTACCCACTTCCGATTAACCAAAGGGCTTGTAGTTCAATGGTAAAAAAAACCCACTTCCGGTTTGAAAAAAAAAACAGTTGACCTTATGTTAGCCTCATTGGATCATGTTTTGGATGAGGTCGATGAAGCGAATATATTCATGTTGTTACTTTATATTCTTGAACATTTAAGATTACAGAATTTTCTCTAAACAAATGAGTGTGTGCTGTCACTTGACTCGATCCAATGGCTTTCTGATTTCATAAAATTTGTACGAATTTTGAATACGTGATGCAGAACTTTAAATCGAACCCACTAAAATACTAAAGCTATTCCAAAGTCAAGGCCCTTAACCCCAAATTGCCCCTAGTGATTTTAAGGGTGCCCGCAAGAAATTAGAAAAAAAAAGACCGGAAAGTGCTTATTTTGAGTAGTTTTTAACTGGACCGTTCATTAAATCTAAGTTACAAACTGCTCAGATCAAGCCATTTCCGATCATTTTTTTGGCTAATTTCGCACTAGTACTCTTAAAATCACGTTCTAATCACATTGAACGACTCGGATTATCAAAATTTGATCAGAAACTATGAGATGTTTTTTAGGTGTTTTTTTGGATGTCTCTTGAACCGCCCCGATATATATATATATATATATATATATATATATATATATCATGCTTTTATATAATCAATAAAAAAGTCATCGGACCAGTTGTAACTTGTAACTTAAATTTCGCACAACAAAAGTACATGCTTAACATTAATCATTGAAAACGAGAGTCGCAATGTGGATGAAGTCCAAGTTCGGCATTAAGGTTTATTCGGTGGAAGAGTTCAGGTTGTTTCTTGATGGGATTCGTAAGCTCAAATTGTAGTTTTTGTTGAGGTGTAGTGGCTGTCCAACTTTCTGTTGGATGGGCTAGTCAGTGTTTTCTATCTCCTGTTTTCCCTTCGTTATTCCCTCTGAGTTAATATAAAAAGTTCCGTTTGCTGAGCAAAAAAAAAAAAAAAACATTAATCAGTATTCTCAATTCGAATTTTCTTTTGATGATCAAGTGGGGAAAAGAATTCGAACTCTATATATATGATTCTAGATTTTAAACCTTACTAGGTTGAAATTATGAAGAAACTTTCCTAGAGAAATATTATAGATTGAATGTTGCAATATTCTAATAGTTAACCATATATCACATGGAAAATTTATTGATATGACAATTAACTCATATTATTTCAATGTAATACACAGTTTGCCTATTCAAGTGTAAGCACTACTGCGAGAAAGACGTCCATGACAAATACCAGGACAAATACGATAACGAATACCAGGGCAAATACGACGACAAAGACCAGAACAAGTATGACGACAAGGACCATGACAAATACCATCACAAAAATTGGCGATGCATCAAGGCATGCACTGCTTGCTGTGACGAGAGCAAATGTGTGCCTGAAGGTGAAAAGAAATGCATGAAGTGGGATAATGTGTACATCAAGGGCAGAAAGGTCTACTGCCCTTAAAATTGGACGTCTGTGCTCTAGCTTTCGCTAGGGGATGAGTATGCTGTGAGCTCATGTGACTTTTGAATTTTTTTTCTCGGAGTTCGTTTTATCATGTTACATTAATAAATGGCTTATATATATATATGGAAGCCTGTTTGTGACTACATTTTCTTTTCTATCGTTGTTATGGGTTGTAAACTAGGTTGGCTTAATTTACTTAATTCAGATTATTTTGGTATTTTCCAAATTCTTGTTAGTTTTGGGACAATCCTCGTAGCTTATTTATTCTTCTTGATAAGAGCAATTGAATAAATTACAACATACGACCACAATTTAAAAGCAGTAACTAAAAACAAAAATTAGCCAAAAGAGGAAACTTTTTTTAATTAATATCCGGAGCATGCACAATATTTTAGAATCAGAACTAAATATTCCTGTAATTTTATTAGCAAAAGTAGAAATTATGGGAAAGCCCCTGCATGTGTCAATGCCTTTCTTAGCTTGGCTAGTACATCTTCATGAAAACATTCATTGCTTGTTCAATTTATCACATACACATCAAACATAAATTAAATGTATCTCACTGTGTACAGTTTTTCTTTAGGCCTTTACGATGGGCCTAAAAGTAGGAGGGGTCTAAAGCTGCCGCAACTTGGACTTTAGGGCTAGCAGTATTGTCTGCTTGGTAGAACAAACAAAGCATTACTTATGAGTTATGGCTTGTGGGCTTCGGAATCAGCAGATTAGAGGAAATGAACGTTCCTTTCTTAAAAAAATGGTGGTAGAGATTTGGTTATGAGAAAGATTCTTTGTGGAGCTAGAAGAGTTATCTGTGAGAAGTATATAGTCTAGACAAGGGATTCTTGGTGGCTATGTGAGGAGTCAAATACCAGAGGATCAAATGCAACTGAGGAGTCCAGTAACTTTCAATCCATTCAAGGCCAACGCTGTCATTGGAGATGGGGATGGGAGGTGTGTTGATTTTTGGATCAATGTGGAGGTATTTGATTTCCCAAGACTGTTCAATGTGGAGGTGGGAAAAGATGAGAAATGGTCTCAGCTAAGATGAGAGAACATAGACTATAAGGTGATTTGGTTGTATCTACTGTAAATCCGTCGACGTAGTCGTTAGGAGGAGTGATATGGTTATGGTAGAATGATAGCACTAAGGAGAGAGGTAGCCTGAAATTGACCTTAGAAGCGGTAGTGTGCGTGCAAGGATCTAGGCTTACTGGATATTAAGGAACACAATATGCCCTTGACAGATTCAATGGAAAATATAGATTCATGTTGCCGACCCGAATTGATTGGGACTTAAGGCTCGGTTTGGTTTGGCTTAGAAGGAATTTATTTGAATGGGAGTTGGAGGATTAATTGCATGCATGCATGCATGTATGCTTTGTATGAGATTTTGGGTGTTAGCTCCTGCTTGTGCGTTGGATGTACAGAAGTGATACAATGTGTCCTTGACAGAGCTCAATGGAAAATATAGATTCATGTTGCCGACCCCAATTAATTGAAACTTAAGGCTCGGTTTGGTTTGGTTTAGAAGGAATTTATTTGAATGGGAGTTGGAGGATTAATTGCATGCATGCATGTATGCTTTGTATGAGATTTTGGGTGTTAGCTCCTGCTTGTGCGTTGGCTGTACAGAAGTGATACAGTGCTTTGGAAGGGCTCTGCTTGTTGCCAATTTTCTGTCAAATCAATGAATAATTTGGTGGAAGCACGTTGGGATGGGTTTATTATGCCACCAAAACAAATATGGGACAACTTGGCCCTTCCAAGAACCTAGTCCCTTAGCTTGATAGCCTGCCAAGTTAGGATAATGCATGTCTAACAGTCTAAGGAACCATTGCTGAAGAGACCTTTCGCCCAAAGACATCAAGCTAGGGGTGTACTTAAGTATCAGCAGAAGAAAGAAAGTCAGGAATTCAAATTCTCTTCCAAAGTGTTAATTTAACTATTTTAATAATATTGACTTTCACCTATAAATAAAAATCTCACTTTGGTACCGTGAGTCCTTGCTACATTGTCTTAATATCTACTTGCCGATTTTACGTACATCAAACCCTTGTATGGTCTCCACATCAATCTTCTCAGGCCTTCCGAAAATGCCTTCCGACATCCAGAAATGATGTTGAAGAGAAAATCTTGGAGAGATAGATTAGTTGATAGAATCCATAGATCTTCGCAGTTCTTAAGATACACAAAGCCTTGCACTCCCAAGAGATTAAATCAGAAAATGCAATATGGCGATCGATGCATACATTTCTGACCTAAGGGTCTTATTTATACTAGTAGTGCTGTGTCTTGATAAATTTGCTCGATCGACTGTATTGATATATATAGGTCTGTTCTTGTTCTGTTTCTTGAACTGTTACCAGGGTTGGCCTGCATATTCTTTTAGGCCTTTCTTGTTCTTTATTTTGGTTGATTAGTTGTCAGCCTTCTTCAAGCGGCTTGATCACAATTGTCGAGTGGGTACGTAGGGCGCCAACATTGTTGGAATGTTGCGCTTTAGCTCGTTGTGAGGCCAATGTTGCTGGTCATTTTAATCTCTTAGTATAATATTTACAGTTGATTAATAAATTCTCTTTTTTCTGTTAAAAAAAAAGGGGCTCGAGCAAAGATGAAGTCGCTCGGCCGAAAGATCGAAATGTAGTCCAGTAGTTGTTGCAATAAAAAGTTGATTACACTTGGACCTTGAGTAATAACTTCCGGACTACACAGCCACCAGAGCGTTTTGACTTGGGCTAGCTAGACTACACAGCCCAGCTACCAATAGTTAATTACACTTGGACCTTGAGTAATTATCAAGTGAGATATATTTGTTCGAACTTAGTTCGTTATAGGCTCTAATTAACTGAGCTTGGGGTGAAATTTTCTTCTTGAAAGTACAAGCAAAGAAACATAAAATAAAGCATCTCCCCAGCATCTCCCCTCGTCCCTGAACGAAGACAGAAAGGTGTGCCAAACAAATAAGGACAACTAGACAGAAAAACCCGTTGTGGTGATGAAGTCCAAAGCAAAAATCCCACCGCTCGAAGCAGGGGAAGATTAATCTAGCAATTCAACACCCTTAAATGGGCTCTACCTTAGTTTTTTCCACTTTAATTTTGTTTCTTTCTTTCAAGGCTTTTGTGAATAGTGTATCTATGTATATACCTCTCTTACATCTTCCTCATTCATCGCTTGAAACACTTCACTCTCACTCATCTTTGGTTTTTTCCCTCCTAATTCAACGGTCAACACCACTAATGGCAATGAAAGCTATGCTTCTTCTACTTGTAGTTTCCTCAAGGGTATGTCTTGTGTTTTTTTTTTTTTGGGTAATTAAAGCAAACCAACTAAAAACCACGGGAAAGACCCAGCATTACAAAAAAGAGAACCAGGCACAACCTAACAACCGCCTATATGCCCGGAAAAAATATAAAATAAAGCAACAAGACTTTACATTTGATCAAAAAATCTAGAACTAAGACACCATGTCCTAGCTACCAAATGAGTAGTATCACAAGGCTTCACACCTTGTCACAAACACAAACAAGCTCTAATCTCTTCAATGATCAGAGTACTCAGATTCAAAGTAGAGGCCCTTTGCCTCTAAAAAATCCTCTTGCTCCTCTCTCTCCAAATCCAATAAATGGAGGCAGCCAATGAAAGTTTGTACACTGTGCATAAGCATGAATTGCCAGCTCTATGATTGACAGCCCAAGCCATCTCGTCAGCAAGAGTAGCATTCTGTCTAAATATATTGTTCCTTTGTAAGAGTGTATCCCACACTGCACTAGAATATGCACAAGCAAAAAACAAGTGTTCATGTGATTCATTTTTAACCTGACAAAGCACACATCTTTGATTACCAACCACTCCCCAGCTATAAAGTCTATCTTTAGTAGAAAGTCTGCCCAGATACGCCAGCCACTCAATAAAAGCCCAACGTGGCACAAGGTGTGAGAACCAAACACACTTAGCCCATGGGACCAAAGGGAAAACTTGCCTCACTCCCTGCCATGCTAATTTTGCACTATATACGTACTTTCATGTTTGGCACAATAGTTTTCACTATATCTTTTTTCATCTATAACTTATTGTCAAAAGTAAAATTGTTTCTCCTACACTAAAACCTTTTTTGTCTTCAATATGCCTTTGACCTCTCATCTTTTCTCTTGCACTATCAGGGACGGAACCAGAATTTCTTAAACGCCGGGGCCGAACTATAAACAATAAGATTTTGAAATTTTAAGGTTCGCGAATTTAATAGTTTGTTTGGTTAAGGTTTGCGGGAGTTTTTTTTGGTAATAAGCAGAGAGATAGAAAGAGAAATTAGATTAATCGTTGAAGGAAAAACTTATGGAAGATCGTGTGCAGGGAGAAAATTTTGGTTGTGGGACCTAAAACAAACACATTCTTCAAGTATTTAATTGTGTAAACAACACCCAATACAAAATACAATATCCACATATTCTTAACAAACTAAAAAATAACTAATATTAATATTAAAATTCGAAAAAAAAAAATTCCCGGAACCACGCGGGGGCCGTGGCCCCCATATGCCCCAATGTGGTTCCGTCATTGTGCACTATACCATCTTTAAGTTATACTAGTAGAAACAACTTAACTAGAAAATATTACAAAAAGTAGTTCATAACTTTTAACTTAGTGGAAAGGCCCCCTTGTACTTTTCTAAATCCCTTTTTTTGTCCTCATGAATTCTTGGTTCCAAATTTAAATACTGGTATCCCTTGAACGTACATCTTATGTATTGTAGACTTGTAAACTTGGTGTCACTGGATAGATAATGTCGATGTCATTGAGATGAGACTAATTTAGGATTCCGCAACTACTAGCCCTTCTACTCCCCAACAAAATAGGACTCCCTTCATGGGTGTTTTCCTTCTCCACAAGTGATGATCTTTTTTCTCGCTTACAATAATCTCTTGGGAATTGATATTCGCGTTTCCTTTTTTGATGCAGGCGCTCCACTTTCAATGTGAAATTACAAGTAACTTTATGAACAAAGTGGAGCGCTTGCATAAAAAAAGGGAGTATAAATATCAATTTCCTAATCTCTTCTGTCTAGTGAGGGTATCTTCTCTCTTGATCTCATATTTGAGAGTTTCTTTGTGTTCTTCCTTCTTTTTCAACTCTCCCGGCTTCTCTTGCATCATCAAGGTGCCACTTTGGGGGAGAAAAAAACCCAATAAATACAAAGACAATAATTTACTTTGTTTGGTTTAAGTTTTTGAAAGTTATTTTTGAGAGTTGAGTGGTAATAAGTACAGAGAGATAGAGAGAGAGATTTATTGAAAACTGTGCCGAGAGTTAAAAGTTACTTCCAAAGTTGGGAACCAAGCGGAGTGAGATGCAAGAATTTTGAACAATTGAACCAGCAGATTAACCAAAGTTTTCATTGACCTTTGTAAAAATAACATGTTGGTTTCACGATGACTAAATTTCAAAGATTTCTATCGAGGTGCATTCCAACCCATTAAGGTTTCTATCGAGGTCCGATCCCCTCCTCCCTGAATTGTGTACATCACATAGCCAAATTGACCAGCTAATTGACTATTATGGCAAGAAGTCAAACTAAAAGATTTTTTAATTTTGCATTTGATGATTTTCAAAACAGTCCTGCATTCCCGCCAGGAAAGGCTCTCCGCCCCCGCCGCCCCGGCTCCTCTCAAAACCTCTATTCGCAATCCCAAAACACTAGTTCCTAGTTTAATTTATTACCATCCCTTTTTTATTTTTTCTTATTTTTGGAAAAGGATCCTGTTTCTCCAAAAGGTATATTTTGAAAAAAAAAGGTAATTTCAAGCTAAAAAATCACTTGTTTGCGCAAATAATTTTTTTACCAATATGGATCTTATTTGATGGATCTCATTGAGATCTTTTATACGGTGCAAAAAAAATCAAAAAATTATTTTCCATTTTCATTATATTTAAGTTTAAAAATTAAAAAAAAAAGAACTTTTGAAATAAGAAGGTAAACTGGAACACCCCTTAATAGTATCCCTGGTTGTACCCACAAATTGTTAAAGGAAAATGATTTTAACACTTCCATTTTATTTATTGACACTCTTTTTTTTTCTTTACTATAAATACTAAAGGAAAAAGTTAATGTGGGAAAAACCTCCGTTGGTGCTTACTAGTCCTAGTTCTCAATCAAGGGAAGAAAGCACGTGAAATTACCAACTTTATTTGTTTTTGTTGAGGAGTTAGTGAATTAATTAAGGTAATAATATATTATTAACAGGTATGTCAGGGGCAATATGATCATATATGAAATACCTCTCAATACTTGGAATTGGACTAAATATATTTTTTAAATAACTATGAAAGGACTGTAGGGACTAATCTGAGCTATGCGCAAACACTCACGTTGCATTACGTATCCGAAAGAGTGGACTGCAAAATAATTTTAGGTAGTTCCCTTGGACTACCAATAATATAATCCACCTACTCAAGCACCCAAATCGATAAGCAAAACAATTACTGTGGGCCAACAACAATACCGTTCATACCCAATACTAATAACATCAGTTGGTCACCATTGTACACTTTCTACTGAGAGGTCGGCGATTAAATCTTGCCGAAATCAAGAAAGAATTATTTGTTTTCTTATATAGAATTGTTTCGATTTAATAGTTCATTTCTTTTTCGTATGGCAATTTCTTGGATTGTTCAGAATCGATCCATTAATTAAGTTAGGGAAAGTTTTCAATACACACTTTTTTAATGTGTTACCATATGCATTTATTGTGTAGTTTATATAGTGCCACCTCATAAAAAATTACTTATAAGATCAATCATTCATAACATTTTATTTCATATCGTAACTTTTATACTAAAAATTCGTAACTTTTCATCAATATGATTCGTAATTTTTTAACAATAGATTCATAACATTTTGGAAATTATAACATTTTAGTGTGTTTCAATGAAGGTGTATATGGTACACACTCAAACAAAAAATGTGTATTATAGCACTTCCCAATTAGTTATTGCGGAACTCAGATAGGCACACATACTATAATGTAGATTCCCGTGACAGCACATTTTTTTAATACAACTCACCTACCTCTTGATATATAAAAAAACTGATGTCTTGCATGCCACCGGACTTCAGGTTGGTGCCATGTTGTGCACATCCGAGCTATCGGATCGTGGATTTGATGGCTCGGATTTCATCTCAGCAACCAATGATAGAGGGCCATTCACTGCCGAGATGAGATCCGAGTCGTCGGATGCACGATCCGCCGGCTCGGAGGTGCATAGCACCGTTCTGCACACACCACTACACAGTACCATCCCCCAGTTACATGCCACCATATCACACCAAATAAAATGCAGAAGTTGCCAAATTTAATAAACCTAACCTCGGTTAGCTGATCGCGATCAATTTGTAAAAGAAAAAATGTTCTTATAACCAAGTGGACCATATGCATGCAGCCGATGTAACCTAGCAGGTCAACGGGGCTGGTCGAAGCATACTCAAATCTTACATTAATTAAGGTTGTTAGCGTACGTCATAAAACCACGTACGACGGTTCATAAACTATTGCTAACATATCTCATCACCAAACAAACGAATCCGTCCATGGGTACCTACTGCCTAGCACCGTGGACATGCACTCCGCACAAATGATCTAAATCGTTAGTGGTCTCGTAAAAAATTAGCTCAATTAGATAATCGAAAGTGATTAGCCTAATGTACCAATTTATCCAAAGTGATAGCCTAATGTACCAATGTTTCATTCAGAATATAGGATTTTGGATTCTGATGAAAAAATTGATGTATTAAATCAAACACTTTTAGCTATCGAAATGAGGTGATTTTTTTGAGGGCCAATTGAATCCAAAGTTTGTGAATAAACCCATCCTAGGTTAGAAGCTGATATTGAAGTGTAAAACAAAAGTTTTTTTTTTTTTGATAATTAGCAAGTGGGACAAGCTGGTGGAACCAAGAAAGACAAAGGGGTTAGTGATAGAATCTTCAAATCTTGAATTAATTTACGTTGTTACAGGCGTAAAACTAATAAAACGGTCCATAAAATATTGCTAACACGTCACCTAATGTCGTGATGCCTTTTTTCATTAGCAGACAGGCTCCATCCAGCCCAGAAAGTTCTACCCACAGACTCAGGTATTTTTTTCTTCAAATTTTGGAAGTTATCCTCAAATTTGTTTACTTTATTTTTTATTTTTTGAAACTTTTCCTTTCTCTAAATTTCTTTTTTGTTAAAATCTGGACCGTTGGGCGTCGAGATGAACTACATGCAACTGCATGAGGCTTCTATATCCTAAAAAGAAACCTCTCATGACCACTTTTAATTTTTTAAATGTAACCACCACTTTTATTTCGAATAGCGAAACAAGAGAACCATTTATTGCTATTTGCAATACGTTCCACAGATTAGAAGGATCGGAGGCAAATGCAATGCAACGAGAGAAAGCATTTCAACTATGTTGACGTCCTAAGCTCCCGACAATTATATATGCCGCCACCTCTGACCCAAAAGAAAAAAAAAAAAGAGGTCCATGTAAGATATCTTGAATAATACTAGTACCATTTTCTCATATGGTGAAGCTGTCATTGGCTCATTAACAATTGAAACACACTAAAAAATTATGGCAGCTCGCAAATCTCTTCTCCCACAGAATGACTTCCGATCCCTATATAAATACACATTTCATAGTGTGACTAATTCATAACATCACACAAATCTTGAACCCTTCTCTAGCTAGTTCTTTCCCTTCCATACTCCCCCACCATTGCTAGCTAGCTTTCTGCTCTTTTCATCCTCATCAACCATGGCTGCTATGAAAGCCATTCTCTTTCTATTGGCCTGCTCTGTTTTCGTCGCCATAACAGTATGAAACGATATTAACACGCTCGTTACTCTCTTGATGTTTCATATCGATCGTCATTTAATCTCGATGTTGGGTTTAATTTGTTTTCGTAGGTTTCATCAGTTGAAGAACAGGGATATTTGACGAAGACCTGTGTGAAGAATCGCCATCATTATCCTGGTAAAACTAGCTACTCACTCAAATAGCATTATAGTAGATAGTAATGATCGATCTTAAAGCAATCATTCATGCTACGTAACCAACAAATATATATCCAGAAAGTAAAAATGAGTGTGGTCAGAGGCGGCTTCACCTTGTACCATGGGTACTCAAATGAACACCCTAATTATTTTTCACTGGTAATTTAATTTATATATTTTAAATTCAACTCATTATTGTTTGAACACCCTACTTGATCAATTTTGAACACAAATTTGAACACCTTATAGTGTACTGTCCAACCCAAAGCCAAATATCATTGTTTAAAAAAAAAAAGGAGATAAATTTCCAATTTATAGATGTGAGTCGTAGATATTGTCTCAACACATTTTCTTATTTTTTTCGCGTAAACTTTGTTTATTTTTATAGAACGTCGTCTCTTATTTTTCGTACGTACCATATTTTATGGCCAATCCCCATATACTTGCTATTTTTTATGTAGGGGGAATGCAGTTTTATTTTTTGTGTTTTGGGATGCAAAAACAGGATCGGAGTTGTTGGAAAACAAATTTGAGAAGTTGAGAAGTTGCGAAAAAAGGTCGTTCATTTAAATGGCCCAAAGAATTTCGAGAAAGATATTAACAAACAAATTTCATTTTAACCAAACAAGAATACTTTCCATCTAAATATTCCTTTTAATCAAATCGTCTCTTAGCTAGGAATGACTATATATCTTCTGCTAGTTTTTTTTTTCCCCTGAAAAATTCATGTTTTGTATATATATACAGGATGCTCAGAAAAGTGTACGGATTACTGTGGTGGAAAAGGGCCGGATTATAAGATGAAAACGGATTGCCAGAGAATCTGCTCTAATTGTTGTACCGATACAAAATGCGTACCGGGGCCAAAAGCTGCATGCTACGGTTGGACCGAGACCTGCTACGAGGATAAAATCACCAAGTGTCCCTAGAAGTTAATCTGCAAAAAGTCTCGGAACGTGTAACTTTCAACACTCCTACGGACAACTGTTTCTAGGTTCATTCGCGCGATGTGTGTGACTCTAGATTTGTCAAACAGTTCTGAACATGATTGCATATGGAGTTGTGTTCAGAAGTCGTGTTTCTAGCATTACTCAAAAGTTGTCTTTCCAAAATTTCATCGTCGATGTGTTGAGGTGGGTTTTTGTTTTTTTGTTTTGTGTGTTTTCATGCGGTGTGTGAAAGTTCAAATTTACTTGACATGTAATAAAGCTTAAAACTGTTGCTTTGTGGGAAGAAGATAAAATGGTTTCTCCGCACTACAAGAAAATACACCAACCGCAACCAAATTGCCAACACAATGTATTTTTTGTTGGCAAAAGTAAGCTTTTGCCGATGAAAAAGTAGTATTTGTCGCTGAAAGTAAAGTTTTTGGCGACAAAAATAAACGCATCGGCAAATGTTGTCGGCAAAAGTAAGATTGGCGGGAAATTTTTCCCGGGAAATATTTGCCAACGAAACAGTTTTTTTAGCGATGAATTGGCATCGGCAAAAATTGAATATTTCGGCAACGGCATTTTTGCATCGGCAATAGTCTTGAGGGGAACCTTTGGCGACATAATGTGCATCGGCAAAAGTCAAATCTTTGGCGATGAAATCTTTGAGTTGGCAATAGTTCATATTTACATTTAACATATATGTTCTGTATACGGTATAGATGTTATGTATAATTATATGTACATTTTATATATGTGTATATATGGGAGTTTCAAGGGACAAATGAAAATACATCATCTTAGTCACTCATTTCAAGAGTTGAGATAGTGTATTTTTTTATGTATAACATATGATAAATGAATTACATAGAGTATATCTGTATATATAGCGTACATACACTTTTTTTTGAACGGCGAAGAAAAAAATACTTCTTCCGTCCCTAAATAAGTATCCAGCTTGCAAACCTAGGCCTTACAAAAGATGAATTTGCTTCATTAAAAAAATTAAATTTTTTTTCACAAATGAATAGATAGCAATGAGTTCTATTAGATTGTGAAAAAATATTTAACTTTTTAACGAAAAACATGCATTTTTTGTAAGGCCTAAGTTTGTGCACCGGACATTTATTTAGGGATGGAGGGAGTATATTTATTTGACCGCATAGCGCAGTAGATACATATAATATATATGTTATGTATTCTCCTGTCCCACAAAATTTGTCCGTAGGCACTGGTAATTCATTGTGCATATATAATGCACTATATATAGTGTAATTTGCGAAAAAGAAACTTTGATTTTTTTTTAAGTTCTAGATTTGCAGAAAGTAAAATTTTGTGAACGGGAAGAGAGAGAGAGAGAGAGAGAGAGAGAGAGAGAGAGAGAGAGAGAGAGAGTGTGTGTGTGTGTGTGTGTGTGTGTATATATATATATATACAGTGCACTTCTTCTGCTACAGTGCACTTCTACTGCGGACGTCCGCAGATTTCTTAAATGCGGACTTCGCCCGTGAGCCGTTGGATCTCATCCAACGGCTGTGATAAAAGGGAGAAGCTCGCGGGTAAAACAAGGGGTGGGTCGGGTAAAATAGATTTCGGGTCATAACCATCCCCACACGCGGATCTCATCCCCCAGTCACTGTACGCTATTCCGCTTCCTGAGTACGCTTCCTCTCTCTCTCTCTCTCTCTCTCTCTAAGAAGACGAGTGAGAAGACGAATCGAAGACGACGAAGACGCCTGGAGAAGAAGAAGATCGACTCCGAACAAGGTTTCTCTCTCTCTCTCTCTCTCTCTCTCTCTCTCTCTCTCTCTGCCTCGTTCTCCGGCTCGTTGATATCTCAGAATTTAGGGGTTTTTTTTCAGATCGACGAACAAGACTTAGACGTAGGTCACAGCGACGAAGAAGAGGACGACGAAGAAGAGAATGACGAAAGGTATCTCTCTCTCTCTCTCTCCCCCTCCCTGGCTTTGAATCTGTTTTTTTTTTTTCTAGAATTTAAAATCTGTTGATTTTGTTCGAGTTAAATGGGTGTATCTCGATCTCTACCTGGCTGTATTTCAAAACATATTAGGAAATATATTGGGTAAATCCGACCCTTAAATGTGTTGTTCCTTGACGTGGGGTTGGATAAATCCGACCCTTAGACACATATCTGCAACTGACACCCGTATGGGCTGTACCAATTCCATGAAACGTAGCTTGGCATGGTTAATTTTAGATTAAGTGAATGATTCTAATTTTGTGTGGAAGATGGTTGTTTGTATTGATTATGAAGGCACGTGCAAACGATGAAACGGTTTTGGGGGAACACTTTGTGAATGGTGTAGTGATGTATCTGAGGAAAGCATACATAACAAAATGATCATAGTTAGAGCCTCCTTTAGTATTTTTCATTTAGACAATACATATATGTATGTGCACACACATTTAAAGTCCTCAACTATTTTTGTGTTGTGTCGTGCGTCTCTATCCGTGCTGCATAAGTATGAACGCATTTATCATCTTTAGCTAGGTTATGTTTACAGTATTCTCTTATAAAATCAACCTTGAATAACTGATATGGTGCATTCTTCTTTCATTCACAAGAATGAACAGACTGTGAATAGTGTTGTTTCAAAGGATGATCTGTCTTTGGAAACTGAAAATAAGGATGTAGCAGAGAAGGACAAGGTATGAAAGAAGCTCTCTTCTTCTTGGCAACTCTTGGCATTGAAACCTTTCATTGGAAGATATAGATTAGGTGCACGATAGACATAATTTGCACGAACTGTAAGGTCATATGTTCCATTTCCAAATTATATTGTCTCAGATGTACTTACTTGAGCTTCTATATGTCTTGATATCCTTCCCATTTCAATGAGTAGCATGCAGTCGCTATCATCAAGGATTTGAGCTCAGATACTTCAAGACAAGAAACTGATGAATCAAGTGAGAAGAAAGAACTGCAGGATTGTCTCAAATTAGTCTAGCCAAATTATGTGCTAATACAACTGCAAGTACAAATGCGGAAGACCCTTCCAATACGAAATGCTTGTTCACTTGTGATTCAGTGACTCCAAGACCATGTCCAAAAGCTAGAGTCGTCTTGGATTTGGAGCGTTTGACGTTAATGGATCTAAAAGCCATGTCCAAATGCGGATTGGTGCTTGTTTGGAACTGTTTTAATACTAGAGCTATGTTTTTTCTTATGTATGGGATGTATTGTGCTAGTATTCTGGTTTATTTTTTTGTATTGTTGAAAGATAGTGAAAATTTTGTAATCAAGGTACAATTTGGAATCTGGAAAACTATGGAGTAGAATCTAGTTTATTTTGTATTTCACTATTAAGAGTGGTGGATTGTGTGGTTGAATGTCCAGGATTACTAATTAATCTGGAAATCTAGGTTGGAATTATTGTGAATTTTTGTATTGTTCTTAATGATCGTAATCTGGATTGGTACAGGGGAAATGCAATGCTCCTTGTGGTTCCTATGGAAACGCTGATTTGCAATGTACCTTGCAGCTTCCAAACAATATATTTATGTGACACCTCAGAATTTGCACCTCTTTAGAAAGTTTTGATCTTTTTTAAACTTCGTCCTACCTCTAAAATTTGTAGCACCAACTGAACTGATAAAACAGGTAAACTGGTAAGAACAGGAGAACAACCATTTTCACCATCACATGTACCACATTGCTCGTACAAGTATATGACTGGGAACTGGTAAACGTATTGATGCTAATTCCTAAAGAAAACATTAATCTAGCCTGTAACTATTTACTCATCAAATTTGGCAGCAACCCGAAATTTAAAAATACAGTTGAAAAAGCTAATCAATACAAGATAAAAAGGAAAAAGGAAAAAAAAGAAGCTAATCAATACCTTCAGTCTTTTAGTTAAGAACTATACAACAACAAGAACATCAAGTTACGCACAAGCCCACGCCGGACATTTCTTATTCTAAATCACCATTCACAAGCCACGTTTACAGATAAAATCCATTGCCAACTTATCCATTCACAACAAAAATCATAAAAGAAAATGTTATTTCAAAAACTCCCAACCGATACAGTGACCAAATGAATTACATCTCCATTTTATCTCCATTTTATTACAGGTGAACAAATGCTATCAGAAAAACCATAAAACAAATGAATTACAAGACTTGACATCAAGGTAAGCAACTATCCTACTATCAATGGCTCCCAACTCTTGGAAGCCAAATGTTCTTGATAAAGTCACAATGACCAGGAGCATCAATGACCGTGCAGTAGTACTCGAATGACTTCTTGTTCATTTCAGCAGCTTCCTTCTCGAATCTCTCAATCACACGCTTGTAGATGAAGATGTCCAGTTGATGTGAACCTTGAAGATTGAGGAAAAGATACATTCAATGAAGATTAAATGAGCCCGAAGTACCAATCCAGCACAATCAATCTAAGGTAACTGCACGAAAATATTTGATTCCACCACAACCAAGAGCATCACTTCATCAGATCCTAACCCAAAGCACAATTCGATTCATAACGTTGATAAAATCACCACTTGAAGCTTGAAATGGCCAAAGTATCAACATCAATATTCCATTAGCATAAGTATCCCAGCATAATAGCAAAGCATCTCCAAACTTCTTAGCCCTCCTAATAATAGGAGTTACAAGAAGATGTCAGTGAAGATTCTAAATCTCATGACATGTACAAGTTGAACATCCTCCTATCAGTAACTTTGATAACAGCAGTTGAGACTCACTGCTATAGAAGGTTGTTAACAGTAAAGTCACCATCTGTAAACATCAGGCATGTGACACTCTCTCTCGGAACCAGAAGAACAGAATGCTGGTATTCAAACCAAAAATTTATGAACTAATGGAATTTTTGGAGGCCTCTGTTCCAAATTGATACTCTTCTACCATTCATACAGTATTCTCGATGTAAGTAATATTTTCGGCAGTAAAAATTTTTAGTAGTAAAAATTTCCATCCAACCTTCTACAAATTCATCTGGAAACTGTAACTCGAAAAAAAAAAAAATAACAGACTCCTAAAATACCCATTTTCTCGAAAAGCCAAATGTCAATAGATTCATCTGAAACAAGAGACAAATCCCTAACTTGAACGAGAGAGAGAGAGAAGGAGATACCTTGCGGGTTAGGGTTTCGATCTCCAGTCGTGGTCGTCTCGAATCGTCTTCTTCAGTCTGGAGTTACCTTGTTCTCAGTCGGTCGTCTTCGCGCAGTACCCTCCAGTCGGTCCTCTTCTTCGATCGATCTGTTCGTGTTAACTGAAAAAACCCCAAATCGGACAAAACCCTAATGAGATTTGGAACGAATGAACGAGAGAGAGAGAGAGGAGGAGGAGGAGGGGGAGGAGATACCCTGTTCTTCCTCTTCTTCGATCGTTCGATCTCCAGTCATGGTTGTTCCAAATCGATTCATCTTCTTCGTTTCTATCGTTAAGCACCCAATAATGCATATTCTTGGTGCTTAAGTCCTCTAGCATGTTATGTTTATACATATATATTGTCGTTTTTATGCGATGTTGCACGTAAGGTGTGCTTTTAGTAGTTTCAGGTAAAACGTGCAAATAAGGCACGTTTGAAGGCTAAGGAATGCTCCGGAAGCTTCTAAGTACCCGAAGACCCTGTCGGCCCCCTAAAATCTGTCTAAGTATGGAAAAATGACTTTCTGAAAAAGTTTCGATTTTCGAGATAAAAAATGGCGGTAATTGATCCTTGAATTTTTCTAAGAGTAACTACAAAGTTACAAGGTTTAACTTAAAGAGCAAGGTCATGTTTTGAGCCATTTTCTCTTGAGAAAAACGTGCAGTTTTCCATTTTGTACTAAAAGTGGGGGGTTGACATTTTGATTTAAATTGAATCTTGAAATTCTGGTAATGCCATTGTTTCCAAATGGGGGGTACTTTCTTATTTTCATTAAATAAATTAAAGTAAAGGAAAGGTAAAAGAAAGGTTTAAAATGTAGCCTTTACTTAACTTTAGAGAATGAAAATAAGTGCTGAGAAGCTGAATAGTTGCTGGAAGCTGTTGCTGAAGCTGAAGCCTGAGTCTGAAATCTGCAGTTTTGAAGAATGTTATCGATAACATTCCATTTGTTATCGATAACATTGATCCCATTTTGGTCCAGAAGTTGTCCAGACCTGAGGGTATCGATAACATTTTGTTGGAGTTATCGATAACATACTTCTCCGGGGGATCATTTGAAGGATGTTATCGATACCTTTGCTCATGGTATCGATAACATTGGTCTCCAACAGATATTTTTACTGCTTTTTGGACTTTCCATTTATGGAATACTTGCCACTTTTGGCAAGTGCAGGGATATTTTGGTAGAGAAAAAGGCTGCCTTGTATAAATAGGCCCCTCTCTCTCTCTCCCTCATATAGATAGAATAGGTAGATATTTATGTTTTAAGTCTTTTTCTTTCTAGAGCTCCATTAATGGTTTTCAAGCTTTCCTAGTGTATTTCCTTCAAGAACACTTCAAGGTATTCGTCGTTTATTGTTTTCTCGTTTATTAATGTTGTAGCTACTAGTTGGATCTTCATATAAATTAAGTTTATTTTCATTTCTATCGGTTAATCATGTTTTCTTCCTTAAGCAAGCTTTCTAGTCGTTTCGTTATGTGTGAGTAGTTTAAAGGTTAAGTCATGGGGTGAGGTTCACCCTATGGATTAGTCGCTTAAATGGTTTCTCTTAACTTTAGCTTAATTTCAAGGTTTTGAATGAATTTAACTCATGATTTCCTGCACTGATCATGGGGTCGGTGGCTTCTTTGATCAATGAAGTCTATCGCTTTGTGCTACATGCTCGATAATCTTACGCGTGCGAACGATCCATTTTCGTCTCTCACTTGCGTTAAATGAGTTCAGTTTGAATTAATGCTTTGAGTTGAGTTATAAGTAGTCTTCAGTTTTTAATTCTTCAAGTGGAATCCGGACGGTTTCGGTTCACTCATGAGTTAGATGAAGGAACCGTTTTATGGCTAAGTCGTGGGTAAATCAATCCTTTTGGCTCGACCATCTTTAATCTAGTTTAATTTCAAATTCAATTCCGTTAATCAAATCAATCACCAAGTTGGCCGCTTGAAGGCCTCGCTGCATACTTACTATCTAATCCAAATACGCTGAAGAAGACTTCTCTGTGGGAACGATCCCGGTCTTACCGGTTTTATATGCTTTCAACGACCTAGCCCTTTGCTCGGGTGCAAACCTTATTAGAGGATAGGTTGCGTGGTAAGCATCTATCGTCTCTCTCTCTCTCTCTCTCTCTCTCTCTCTCTCTCTCTCTCTCTCTCTATAGCGTGAAATGAAATTGGAACGTGTACAGTAGAATAAGAGATCCGGGTGTTATAACCCGGTTATGACCCGCGGCTTATTTACCCGACTCGGACTCCTTTTTACCCGCGAGTTCGATTTTAAAATCCCAGCAGTTGGATGAGATCCAACGGCTCACGGGCGAAGTCCGCATTTTTGGCCTCTGCGGGCGTCCGCAGCTGAAGGGTGCTGTGTGTGTATGTATATATATATATATATATATATATATATATATACACATATATATATATACATATATATATATATATATATAGGGGAGGATCCGCCAACACCAATTTTGACACTCAAATTGTGTAAAACTCATTTTGGAATCCAACGCAAATGATCGGAGCCGTTCAATTTGTTTAAAACATGTTTCCAAGAGTTCCCATAAATAAAATCAACTCATTTTAAATATCGGTAAGGGCTTTGATCGGTTCATTCAATTGATTCCTATCAAAATTGATGTTAGCAGAACCACCCCCATGTATATGTATGTATAGGATGTACATGCAATATATAGTGTATAAGTATTTATAGTAAAAGATACTTTATATAAATAATATATGTACTGTATATATACATTTTTTAAATCAGGTATAGGTTATATATTAAATTTTGAAAAATTATATATGAAGAGTAAGGGAACAATAAGTCAACAACAATAGTTAGATCTGGTATTTTTTTAAATTAGACTTTTGCCTACACAAAATCTCATTGCCAAAGGGTATTTCATTCTCCAATTTAGAACCACATTTGCTGACGCAATACCATTTGCCGACAAGTATTGCCGATGCAAACTCGCGTCGCTGAAACTATACTTTTGCCGATACATGACAATTTACATCGGCGAAACCCTTTCCCGATATATCAACGCCGACAGCTTGCCGACACAAATTTTTTCGTCGGTGAAAACCTTTGCCAACCTATATACACTTTTGCCAATGTATTTTGTTGTGTCGCCAAATCCGCATTTTCTTGTAGTGCCGGAAACCCTTTTATGTATGTAATTATCAGTTACATACTTTTGAAATATATTTTTTCGTTTGTTCCATTATTTCTCATTTTCTATTTTTACTGGGAAATGTTATATATAGTACTATTGAAGTGTGTAGGCTGTGAAAACTTTATATTCAAATGTTATTAAGGGGCGTCTCCCTAACCAAAATGTAGTTGTTGTTATCAAAAAAATGTTAAGTTGTTTCCACTAACGCATAAATTATAGATGGTCTATGGGCGTGTTAAATGGAAAAATAGAGGAGAAAATAAAAAGGAAGAAGTTGCGGATTAGTGTGAACCACTGGACAAATTGCGATAACATATAGTCCAAAATTTTTAGTTATAAAATTTGGAATGGAATGAGCCCGCTCTTATACCATGTGAAAATTTGTAAGTGAATAACCTGCATCTCTATATCCATCTCAAAATAATTGGCATTGAGTAGAGAGGTCTCAACATTATGTTAAGCGATCAATTACCTATTACACTCCCAAGCAATGTGAGACTATATATTCTATTAACACAGGCGTGTGGGACCTTAATCGATCGAACAATTGAAACCTGAGAGAATTGGGCTGCTTCTTCAACTCTTGTAAATCTAGCTAACTTCTAAACAAAGAGTCGTGAACAACTAAAGGGTGAAGTTGCTTACTGGTCCTTAATTTCTTTGCCTCAAACGACTCGATCGATCGAGGACTTTCGCAATTTATTAGGTACTGCAGGTACTGCGCAAGTGGAATTTAGAAACATCAATTGTAAACGTACGACTCGAGGACTTTACAATTAGGCTGTGTTTGAATCATTCTGTAGGATGGATTTAAGTTAAGTACTGTGTTCAACTACAAATTGTTAAGATTTCTAACTAGTTAGAAGCTTTTTAGTTGTTATCAAGTATTAATTCGTACGGATCAGTACACATAGAGCTTAATTTGCTCCGATTTTAAATAGGTCACTCGATAATGAACGATGGAATTGACCCATCAAAAATTAGCCGAGGTGTTAGCTCAGACACATGAGATATCAAACAGAACATTGGTAGAGCATCCAATTATGGTCAGAAACACTTCATGTAAAATCGTTGGTGCATATTTATAAATTCAACTCGATGAATCCGAGGGAAGTTGTTAATTAGTAGGGCTGACAACTTGTCACATGACGCGTGATGTCACATGTAAAATAACAGAAAGAAAGACCCTTGTTTTTGAACAATCTTAAATTTATTTATGTAAGTTTTGACCGTCGCGGGTTTAGAGTACTCTAGGGCGGTTGCAATTAATTAACTCCTAGTTTAGGAGGGAGCGTATCCGTTCATTTACTTCAGATTAGTTCGGTTCATTTGGTGCATCCGTGTTATCTAAAAGTGTTTTAGACGGTTTAAATTTAAAAGGGTTAAAATAAAAAAATTTAAAAACACTCTCTTTAATGCATCCAAATGAACCGAACTAGTCCGAAGCAAATCAACAAGATGTGACTCTTATCAACTCCAATTCTGGTAATGCCCCTATTTATTTCATGTCTCTATTTAAAATGCCAGTTGTAGTAGCAAGGAAATTGGAGAAACTACAAAGACAGTTCTTTTGGGGTGAATCAACCGACAAGAAGAAGATGCATTTGGTTAAATGGGAGGAGATAGCAAGGAAAAAAGATGACGGTGGGTTAGGGGTGAAGAGAATGCTGCAGCAGAATTTAGCACTCTTGGCCAAGTGGTGGTGGCGTTTTGGTAACAATAAAGAGTCTCTATGGGCGAAAGTCATTAGGGGAAAATATGGATTGGACGTAAATTGTTGGCTTCCATACCGCTACGGCTCAAGCTCCACTTCGAAAATTTGGGCAGACATATGCTCCTTGGAGAACCCTTCATCCCATCTAGGGTACTCCATTCGTGAAGGCTTCAGAATTAAAGTAAACTCAGGGAATGATACTTTGTTTTGGGAACACATTTGGTTGGGTGAGCTACCGTTAAAAGAAGCTTATCCAAGAATGTTCCTATTATCTTCTCAACAGGGAGAAACGATCAGCAATATGAGGGGAGTTGCTAATGGGGGCTCATGGGAGTTGTTGTTTAGAAGAAGGCCGTTTGGACGAGAGTGTCAAGAGCTGGATAATCTGATACAGAGAATTCGAGGAGTGACGTTAATTCCAACCAAATCTGACTATTTGCAGTGGAGATGGTCGGAAGATGGGAACTTTAGTGTTAAATTGGCGTATGGGCAATGGGAACAGTCTGTTCATTCGAGTAACGCTCTTTTGGGATCACTTTGGAAGAATTTGAGCCCCCCAAAAGTGGAAGTGTTCACATGGATGGCTGTCAAGGAGAAAGCGACAACCAGGTCAGTACTTTTGAGTAGGAATTTGATAACTGATATCCAACACGCCTTATGCCCTCTCTGTTCCTTGTATCTGGAATCCCATAAGCATTTATTCATTCAATGCCACTTCTCCTGGACTGTATGGTCTGTAATCTTGGAGTGGTGGAATCTTAAATGGGCTTGCCCATCTTCTGTTCCAAACTTGGCTAGTTGGTGGCTTGCTAATGGGTATAAAAATCTGGAAAAACATATTTGGGAGTCATGCTTCTATGCCACATTATGGTCTATTTGGCTAGTAAGAAATGACTACATTTTCAACAACTCAACAACTCAGGCGTGGGAGGTTGGGGATTTGGTCAAAACTAGGGTCGCAATGTGGATGAAGGCGAAGTTCAACATCAAAGTCTACTCAGTGGAGGATTTTAAGCTTTTTCTAGATGGTATTCGAAAAGTAAAATTGTAATGTAGTTGAGGTGTGTTATCCAATTATCTGTTGGATACTTTTCATTTCTTTTGCATCTAAGCGCCCTGTGCCTAGTTGCTTTTTCTCGATGTACCCATTTCGAGCTATATAAAATGTTTCGTTTGCCGAGCAAAAAAAAAACCAAGATGTGAGTCCAGTTTAGGAGGGCTGTTATTTGGGAACGGGATCTCTTGTAGTGCACTCTTGTACTAACGGTCCGTTTGTCGAACGAAATAAAGTTTTGGGTGGATAAGAAGTGGATATGTTATAAGAGATATTATTTAAGGAGGGCGGATTATTTAATACTTGATTTGAGTAACAATTGATATGGATGTATAAGATTGAATGGATAATGTGATAAATTACTCGGTTGTCCTCATTTAATCATTTTATCGAAAATACAAAATGCTTTGAAGGGTAATTTGGTCTTTTTTCCACCCAGACAAACACCTTTCTTCCTTCTCTCCCTCCCTCCCTCCCTCCCTCCCTAGCTCCCTTACCCTCCCGACAAACAGTAAATGCAATAGGCCCGGTGAGATACTTTTGAAAATCTGAACTGTTTATTGTAGATATGCTATGAGTCTATGACCACCATATTTGTTTTTCAATCCATTCCTACTATTTGTAAATGCAATAGGTTTCAGTAAAAAGCTGGCAAAAGACCACTTTGAATTGTTCGTACAAATTTGAGATAGATGGTTAATTCCTTTGCGAATCTAGAAAATAAACTAAAGACCCGTTTTTAGTCTCTTCATCAAGTGTAATATTGATTTTCATGTACAAAAATTACTACATATAATTTTTTTCGTTAAACATATCATTTAGATACGGGTACACGTCTCTCCCACTAACTTGCTCTATTGTACGTTTTCTGTTTCTTCAATTTTATATTCTCCCCTTTTAATTTCTTCGTCAATTATGGAGTTGACTGCTGCATAAATTGAAAATCAATACACATTTTTGCCAACGAACACAATAACATTTGTCATTTATGCTTTCCCTTGGAAAATGTAGTATGATAATAGTAAAATGTGGTCATTTAAAATTATTCTACTGATATATTTACGTCAACATGGCCTTGTTGTTGATCATTTTAATGACACGTCAAGGCTTAAATAATGCCAAAAATAAAACTAAAACGTGAATACATTTAATATATGAATTATTTCATATATATCTTTTTTCTAAACTTCCGCACATCATTTTCAGTAAAAGGACAGCTGAGTGGGCTGTGAGAGACATTTCAATCCATCCTTAAATACTGATAGTACCACAGGCAAATTGCAATTCTAGACATTTGGGCTTAATCAATTTCAAGCCCATGCCAACCACTACGCACAACCTTTTTTGGCAAACAAAATCTTAAAAATTAGTAGATGGTATAGCACAAGCCTAGGCCCACAAACAACCCATATTCTCTGCATGTACCATGTTCAACAATATAATTGATGAACCAAAAAAAAAAAAGGCAATATAATTCAGCAGTTGAAATGGAAAATTCAATTCATCAAGATGACTAGTGCCCTAAATCCCAAACTTTTAGCCTAAAATTAAGTTTTAGGCCATATGTTTGTCTCATCAATTTGCCAAGTGAGAGGAAAAAGAAAAGAAAATTGAGATTTAATTCTTGTCCATAACATGCCTGGGTAACAAACCAAAGCTTATTTTCTTGACAAACATCTATTCTTTAGGATTGTAAAAACAAAAAAAAAAGAAATTGGGATTTAGCATTGAATTTGAGTAACACAACCCCACCTAACACCTCTATAAATACCACACTTTCATTCATAAGATCACCAAATTGTAGCTCTTGGTATTCTCCTCTTGGCTTCCTTGGTTTAATTTGCCCTACAATGGGTCGGAAACTTCTCATGCTTTTGCTAACTTCGTTTCTTTTACTCACTACAAGGGTATGTCTCTCCCTCGGTCTTGACCCAATATGAAATGAAAATCTTTCTTGATTTTGTTTCTGTGAAATGTTGAGTTAATTCCTCTATGGAATCAGAATTATTACATGTATAAGATCGATAAGAAGCTATATAGTCTCCTTTTCTTGATTGAAATTAATGACAACTTAAATCAACGGCTAATAAAATTGGCTAATCTCTACCACAATTTTCTAGTATCTAATGACCTACACTATGTGGTTTCCACTCCGAGATATGTTTCCAACACATGCCCCAACTAACCAATGGGGGCTAGCTCAATTGGTCACGATTCTTGCATTTCACTAGTAGGTATGGAGTTTGAATCTCTCCACCTGCGTGTGAGTGTCATTCCCCTTGTATTTGCTGGGATTATTATTCCCTTCATTGAGCTATTAGTTGGGTATGTAATGCTGATACTTGTCCCCTACTCGCTTGTAATGTACTGTAAACAGTATTACAGGCCCCTGCTCTTAGCACGGTGGCAGAATCGACACCAGTAAAAGTTTGGGTCACGCCACCAGGCCCTCTTCTCCCCATAGAGTTGCCAACAATTGCCCCTCTAGGCGAGCCACCGGTACTCCCTGGTGCACTGGTCAAACAGCCTGCAGGGTTTCTTCCCAATCCTCCGGCCCTGCTGCCAGCTGAGTCACCAGTACCAATAATAGATACGAACGCAGGTGCATGTTGAATTCCCTATAATTTTTTAAGAGTAAGTTTGGAATAATTATTCTTAAAGACCGTTAGTGTTGAACTCTTCAGGGGTTTCTTTATTGATATTTGGCCCTAATGTTTTACTTTTGAAAATTTCTCTCGTCAAAAGACAAATCAGAAAAGCAAAAGTTCAAGGCAAATTAACTAACAAAACTTAAAAAATGAAAAAAAATAAGCAAAAAAATAAAAAGAAAGTAACTGATGTTTTTGGTTATGTTGTTATAAATTTGGATTTGCAGACTGCGAACCAAAATGCCGAGGGAGGTGCAGGTGGCATTTGAGGAGGAGACACTCATGCTTCTCGGCATGCATGGAGTGCTGTGACAAATGCAACTGTGTACCCCCTGGAATTTATGGAAAGAGAAATACATGTGGCACGTGCTACGCTGGTATGACCAACCGACGTGTCAGGCCCATCTGCCCTTGATCGATCATTAGAAAGTCTACCCCGCCGCTCTCGATCATCAGCTGTCAAACAATCACCACTACTTTATATGTACTATATATATATATATATATACACACACACACACACGTGTATAAGAACTTTTCTACATGAAGTACTGTGAAAAGTTTGCACATCAGCTGAATAAACTGAAATAAAATTGCAGATGGTATAAAAATATAAATTGTTTGGCCTTGATTATATATTATGACTTGGTGAAACTATTACTGGAAAAGGAAGTACATAATTATTGAAGATGAGATTTTTATTTATATGGTGTAGTACTTACTCATGTATCTCGACTCGTGAGAGAGAATTGAGGAAATTGTATTAGTTTTTCCAGTTGTAAGTTGAAACTGGTAGCGGGTAGGACCTATTTATTGGCTTGAAGTGAAGGACCGATCCTTTTGCATCAGGTTAGTGATCATCGGACAACGGAAAGATCATATAATTAGCTGAATTCGCATTATCGAAGAGCAGACTTATATAGTCTTCTGTAAAAAACATGAGAAGGATTGAGTAGGGTGGCCCTCTCGGCTCTCCCCTATCTGGTTCTTAAAGCTTCTGCTTATTGATGCCTTTGGCATTTCAAGAATTGAAGTATAATTACCACTAGTACTGTTCATGATATACTCAAACTCTTAATGTGCTTTTATATGTGCAAGCAAGCTCATACACAGAAAATCCAAAAAACACTTTAATTCGCGTGTTTACAAACAAAGAATCCATATAATAATAAGTACTAGCTAGAACCCAGTTCTTAGGTACAGGGAAAACCCATATCAGAATACATACAAGTGATGAAGATAAATAAGTGAATTCGAGCACTACATATTTGCTGTGGATTCTCTGATGTCTTCCAAGGAAATGGTCTGCGCCATGAAAACAGAGATGACCGGCCGGTAACAATGCATTCAAGATATAATGCCAAGAAAAATCAAGTTCGAAATCCTTCAATTGCCCGGTCCAATTGAAAGCGCAACAACAATCTGGAAAATAATAGTAACACATTGGTGTAGTTCGCTAGTTCCCACAAAATGAAATATTCTGAATTTTTTTTTATAAAAAAGGGAAAAAATAATGGACTTAAAAAAGTACAGATATGATTTTGAGCAACAATGGACTAAAATATTCTGATTTCAGTCTGATGGGAACAGAAAACGCAGTATAAAATCGTAATAAAATTAGTGCGGGGTAAGGTCACGACCAATGGTATTGATGCTGCCTATTTGTTCTCTTCTCTTCCTAATCTATGAACTAATCATAAAATTTTCAGATTTTTTAATCAGAAAACAGACCCACATTATTTCAAGTAATTTAACACATACACACACGAGAAATTTTTCTGTGCCTGGTGGGTAGATCTCATGTGATGCCTGTTTGACACATCCAGACTATTCAATGTATTTTTGGACGACCTAGATTAAAACCCTCTTTCTCCTCTCACCTCACCACTCTCTCTCTTTTTTTTTCTCTCCAAATCCGAGCCGTCCAAAACTGCAATGGACAGCGTAGATGTGCCGAGTGGGCACCACGTGGTACCCATCCGACACTGAAAAATTCTTCTAATAACAAAGGAGAGATAAAGAAACAGTTTTGCTAATCTCCGCTCGCTAGACGGAGGATAATATTTCAATAATTCCAAAGAAGTTCAGATATCAATACACATATCATAGATATTAATACATTTTCACAACTATTAATACATTTTTCTCGGATATCAATGCATTTTTTATCTATTATTCTCCATCCTTAGGGGCGGAGGAGGTTAGCATTTTCCATAAAGAAATTACTGGGTATGTTGTTTTTAGTCTTTAGGGCAACTATGAGGTTATTTTGGTAACTTTAACTTCTAGTCCAGAGTCCCCTTAATTTTAATTTTTCCATTACGTGATTGGTTGAGAACACCACTTAAACATGCCACATGATAATCCGGGACTTTTGAATAATTACTCCTATCCCACGCCCCCATGGAACTATATTATCTCCTAAAAAATGATTAGTAAATCCTGTTGGGATCCGGAGATAAAAACTTACACAAACACGAAAGGATGGGGGGATTGGAATCCCCCAATCAAACAGGGCCCAAGTGTATTATTGTGCTTGGGACCCACATGCACTTTGCTGATAAAAGAGGCGTACGTAACTGATAACTCCTTCCAAAAGAAAAGCCGCGTTAAGATAAAAAAAAGAAAAAGAAAAGAAGAGCCTAGAATCATCCACTGGAAACGGCAAAACCAAAACCGGAAAGAGGTGGGAAATGGGAAATACTTGTCTTCCTTCCCAAGCCAAGAAGAAACCATAGTATATATATACACGCATACGCGAGCTGTGGTGGAATTGGCTAATCACAAATTCTGAGATTTCAGAGAGAGAGAGAGAAAGAAGCAGCGGAACCAATTGAGAGAGAGAGAGAGAGAGAGAGATATGGAAGGCGGAACAGTAGCTATTCCGGATTTGGGAGCCCATTGTCAAGACCCTGAATGCAATCAACTCGATTTCCTCCCCTTTAAATGTGACTCATGTCGAAAGGTAAATAATATAATACTAAAAAAAACTCAAACAATTCGATTCTGTTTCTTCAATTCTACTTAATTCTCAAATCATCCGCTCTAATTCCGCATGTTTATTTTGTTAAACTTATTGGGTTTTTGAAGCATGATTCGTTTTGATCAGTTATTTTCAAACGAGACAGTCCTTATTTTAATTAAAATAAAGATCTCTCAATTTCTCTCATTTTCTGTTCGAATTTTGATGATCCGAACTGCTCAATGTGTTCAAAATGTAATTTTAAGTGTACCCTAGAAAAATCAACAAAAAAAATAACCGGAAAGGGCTTCATCCGAGCAGTTTTTATTTGAACCGTTCGATAAAAAATAAACAAAACTGCTCGGATGAAGCATTTTCGGTCTTTTTTTTTTTGCTGATTTCTTGCGGGTACTCTTGAAATCACGTTCTGAACACATTAAGCGGCTTGGATCACGAAATTCTATTTGCGAAAGGAGGTCTTTATTTTATTAAGTTAAGGTGGTTCTTAGGAGAAGGGGACTCTCGTTTTTTATTAGCCATTTCATTGATATATATGACGAGGTTTCGACATCGTAATTGGCGATGTAAAACCTTAACTATGGTACCATAAGTGATTGGTAATTGTGATTGCCTGTAACCTATAAGAGGGTATTACGGTAATATGCGATCTAAAACTCTCTAGATGTAAATAAAAGTAACTGTCATATATATTAGTGAAAATAATCGCTTGTATAGTTCGGTGTTTTTTTTTTTGCTTAATTTATTTTTCGTGGAATCGTATGTTGGTTTGGGTCACATCCTCATTAGAATTTCAATATGCAACGCAGGTATTTTGTTTGGACCACAGATCATACAAATCGCACAACTGCCCGAAATCCGACCCTCAAAACAGAAAAGTACTAGTCTGCGAAACCTGTTCGACGTCGATCGAAACAACCGGCTGCGACAAAGACGACGAGAAGGCACTATTAGACAGGCACGAGAAAGCAGGGGACTGCGACCCGAAGAAGAAGAAGAAGCCAACATGCGCCGCGAGGCGGTGCAGGGAGGTGTTGAGGTTTTCGAACACGAGCGTCTGCAAGAGTTGCCAAATCAAGGTTTGTTTGAAGCACCGCTTCCCCGATGACCATAGCTGCAAGCCGAATTCCTCCTCTGTGACTGGCAGCGCTTCTGAAAGCAAGTTTTTGATTGCTTTAGCAAAGCGAAACGTTAATGGCAGTGTCAATGATTGCGCAAAGGAAGGTCGTAGCGGCACAGGGGCGGCGGCATCTCCGCCTAGTACTCCGTCTGTCAAAGCCTGTTAAACATCGTTATTATGCTTGTAGTTATGGATAACGGTGGCTGATGCTGGTTTTTTTTTTTTTGTTTTTTTCCTTTTTCATCATTTCATATACAATCGAATGTGGGACCAATTTAATCAGATACCGAAAATGTGTGAACATTTTGATGAATTGTTTTTATTGACTCATAATCTTGATTGTAAGGATAGAAAGACATCACTCTAAGGGTCTAGTCGCTGGAACCGGTGAACCACGCGAGCTGGTTAGATGCATGAGGCAGAGGGCTTGTCATACCCCTTTTCTTGATTCAGCCTTTTCTCTTCGCTTCGGTAGTGTGAATCACCTACTAAAAAAAGGGGCAGGCCTGCACTGGTGGACTCTTTCATTAGGGAAGGGAAGGGGCCTAAGCACGGCAGATGCCGTACACTTGAGTGGCCTGTTCGAACATACGGTTCCCGCGGAAGATCAAGTTGGTGAGGCGTGTGATGGGAAACCTTCCCACACGGTTCGGAGGGGATTGGGAGATGCTGCCAGGGTGCTTGGGAGCGGTACCGAGCGCATCTGGACTGTTCAAACATGTTTTCAAGGATCCGTATTAAAAACAAACTTTTCCGAGGAAGAGACGGTTGAGATACACTCGGCACCGTTGTCAAGGCGGGGACCTGCTTGGCAGGGTCCCCAGGTCCGAAAGACAGTCATAATGTATATGATAGAAATTGCATAATATACAAAGCCGATACAAAGATCCTTTCTGTACCCTCCTTCAGATCGAGTGTTGACAAGGATTTACGAACAAGAACCCAAGTAGTAAGTGCTAGCAAGGAAATGGTCTGCACCATGAAAACAGAATACATATTTGCTGTGGATTCTCTGATCTCTTCCAAGGAAATGGTCTGCACCATGAAAACAGAGATGACCGGTACCAATGCAATCAAGATATACTGCAAAGAAAAATCAAGTTCGAAAGCAAGATCCGTCTCTCTCCCTTCTCTCCAGCACATCGAAGCTTAACATGAATGCATCTATTATAAGGCTGAAGAAATCTATTCCAATCTTCTTCCCTGAGTTATCAGCCTCCCTAATGAGGAGTATGTAGATGTACGATGGTTATTGTCACATCTTAGAACATAATAATAGCTTGTTTGGCGAATTTCCGTTTGACCAGAAAACAAAAAAAAAGAAGAAGAAGAAGAAGAAGAAGCTTGTTTGGCATTGTACTCAGAGAAAATTTTAAACCGGACTTAATGTCTATGTAAGGAACAAAAAGAAAACAAAGGAAAGAGGAAATCAAAGGCAAGGACAAGTTGTGACCTGTTCCTAGCCAGCAAAGTCATTTTCAGGGGTGAGGAATAGCATACAGTGACACTCCTTCCTGCCGTGCCAAGGAACTCACACAATTAGAACACAAGTGACAGGTTAAAGAATCAAGCGACGACAGGGATTTTTAAGTCGACTCTTTAATCAGTGAGGATACTATGAAAACTGTTTAAAGAAACATGTAGAAACCAAAATTACACATGTAAAAGAGAATAATGGCTTCATAAATTTCTGCGAATTGAGGACCATATTCAAGTCCATCAAAAGTTCGTTTTCCACATCGCAAAACTCTCCATAGTTATTACTGAGAATAATAATCGTCAATCACAATAAGAACCATCTTCTCTATAACAAAAGCCCGGCAATAAGATTCCTCTTTTCTAAAGAGAAGAAACAATTGAGCTCCAAATTCAGTCCGACTGCGGTGGAATGCAATAGATGGCAGCCAAAGCACCAAAGACTGACAAGAGGAAAAAACCATGATGAGAGTACTCGCTACCCCTACGACATCATAAAACTATTTCCACACCACTAATCCTAACTCATATATTTTGCCAAGTGGAAGCACTTGATTAAGAAAGCCAAACTAAGAAGACCAAAAGAGGTCCTTGCAAATCATTATGTCACAGATTCCACCTTCCAGAAAGATTAAAGTTTCTGATGAAATAACGTTACATGCCTACCACACAAGAAGCAGATTCCACCTTCCAGAAAAATAAAAGTTTCTGATGAAATTACGTCACATGCCTGCCATGCAAGAAGGAATACTATCAGAAGTTCACATATTTTAGACTAATTATATCAACCTCTCTCTCATAGGAACACATGGACAGTTCCAAAAGCCTTGCCCAGCCTCAGCAGCTTTATCATCATAGTGCCTGAAACAAAAAGAACCCAGTGTAGGAAATTCTAAATGAGAAGAAGAAAAGACTACCTTCGATATTTGGAAGAAATTCTTCTGCGAAAGATGATAAAAAGGTCAGTGTTGTTTACCTACAAGGGCAAAGTGGTGCTCCCAATGAATCTTTATGGTCAGCAAGTCCCTGTTTGTTTACCAAGTTGAGTATCTTTCAAATAACTACTTGGGTTTAAGAAAGTGATGTGATGTTTTCAAAGATAAGGAGGAAAGAAGATAAATGATTTTCAATTTCTTTCTATTAATTTACCGATCAAGACTCTGACAAATGAGATCCACAAATCATAGTACAAAGGAAGAACAATGGCTCTTAACACATGATGTCACACATGCATGAATTCATCAGCTCTGAATCCTGATTTGCTTGAGATTTCATTGCACCTTCTAGCATAATAGACTTTGCATTAAATCTAATTCGAGGCAAACATATCCAAAATATTACAAAAAAATTCTGCAGATTTTATTAGACTACATAGAACAACTACCAACTACGTCAAATTACCACAATTGTTGTCCAATTAAACTGACGAGAATTGACATTTACCCATGTAATCTATCACTCCTTGATCACAACTATTCACAAGTCCATTGAAACAAGAAGTACATGAAACCTCAGACCATTAACTGCTCCAGCTTTATCAAGAGTAAAGATAGAACTACAAGGTCAAAAACCCTCCCAAAACTGATGCTCGTATAATTTCAAATTCTGATTCATTTACAACTCGCACTTGCGTTTCCCTACTGAAAACTTGATTAAGTTCAATGCAGTAGGTGCCAAGATTACATCTTTGGCTTTCAAGAGCATCAGCTTCGGACGAGAATTAGAAGAAAATGGACCATATTCAATTACATTAGATTGTTTACCCGCTTTCAACAGCTTGCTAGAACATTGATGACGCTGCACGAACCTATATACAGATACAAAGCACCTTATAAAGCTACCAAGCTAGTCCCTGTAGCAAAGATATCAGTTTGTGTACAGTAGCCCGAACTAATCCTAATTCCTGCACATGGCATCTCTGGCTCTGCAATGCCTTATGCCCCATACTACTACAAGGAATTATGCTTTTTGATCTGTGAATATTGGTCAATAACTCCACTAAAGAATTGAAGACTAACTGACTCCGTTTGATAGTTGGTGTTTGCCAAAGAGGCTCGGAGAGATAGGGCTTGAAGATTTTGAAGCTTTCAATTTAGCACAATCGTCAAGCAAGGGTGGATTACCCAGAGAAGCCATACCCTAAGGAAGCTTACCCAACTCCTCGCTTAACCCCCAAGTTCCAAGAAAGGAAGACAGACAACCCCCTTAACTCTCAAGTTCCAAGAAAGGAAGATAGACAACCCCAACAAATTGTGCATAATTGATGAGGAAAGATTTTCTAAACACCAGAGGTTCCTCTGTGTTAAGAATGGGGACTTCTTGGTGTTTTCCGGAATTCTGACTTGGAGGATTTAGGGTTATTCACTAGGTCGGTCTTTTGGCACATTTGGGCTAAAACCTTGCCGCTGTTGCCCCTGGGCAATTGCTGTAGAAGCACAGAAAAAAATTCGAGGGGGAAAAGCAAGGAGAGAGAGAGAGAGAGAGAGAGAGAGAGAGAGAGAGAGAGAGGATCATCAGCTCAAATATGTGCCGTGGCTAGATTTAGGCTTACAGTTGAGAAGCAAAGGGACAACTGAAGAGGACGAAGCTGAATAAAGAAAGGCTCGAGACAGAGAGTTCAAGGACTGAATGGCTCTTGAAGGCGCTGGCTAATGAAGGACATCCTGGCAAAAGAAATAGGGGCAGTGTAAATACATGGAATGAACTACGCAAGAGATCAGTTATCGATTAAGGGCCTAACTCATTTGTTGCTGGAGTTGTGAAAGCTAAGTACAACACCTGTACAAGTTTTCTGGAAGCTGATTCGCATGCTTATCCCTTTAAGCTTCGAAATCTACAAGGGAAACATACGTTAGAAGCCCTAGCAATGGCATATAACGTACTGTAATGGGGAAAGGGTCAGGATCAATCAGGACAGATGGATTCTGCGGCCTTTGAGTCTATGACTTTCGATTAATCTCATCTCCTTTCGTATTATACTTTAAGGTGAGTGAACTCATTGAGCTTCAGATTGCACAGCCTGCTGATAGCCTAGTCAACCATT
The DNA here is from genome assembly GCA_014282245.1 of Rhododendron simsii. Lineage (NCBI taxonomy): Eukaryota > Viridiplantae > Streptophyta > Magnoliopsida > Ericales > Ericaceae > Rhododendron > Rhododendron simsii. The sequence goes on from CM024960.1 coordinate 6,178,490, forward strand.
TTTCCATAAGTGGTTTTCCTTTGTCAGTTCTGCCTACCATCTACCTATTGGAATTCAACAACACAAATAGCAGCGCTCCCACTCCCAATGGTGCTGCGGGATCTTAGGATCCCTAATAAAGTCAAAATTTCCGAATGAACAGTTGGCGGATGTCTGTCAAGCGTCATATAATACAATCAGCAATATAAATCAACCGGCATCTTTGTGGTATACATCTCTTACTACCAGTGAAGTACACAAGTAAATTGCTATTGCATACTCAGATACTCAATTGCCCAAATGTAGAAGTATCGGTTGCATAGATTAAAAAAAAAGTAAAGTACCGACAATCCAACATACCTTGATAACAACAGAAGTGACTCCTTTGTCGACACAAAAGTGACTTACGAGCATACTGCTCCGAGAAATTCCTCATTATTACAACAGACTTCTCCGACGGTTCCACTGAAAAGCAAAGTTTGAAATAAAAAAATAAATATTACAGCACACAAATCCGCATGTGTATTACCTGTACAAGAGTTTTGATAACTCAAGTATCCGGACCAGCTTTGGGGCTTTGGCGCACCTCATTATGACCAATCTCACCGTCCACTTGCGGGATCAGAGCGACTCACCCCAAACCAGTTATTAGCGCCTAAGTGATTTCATTATGACCAACCTCACCGCCCACTTGCGGGATCAGAGAGACTCACCCCAAACTAGTTATTAGCGCCTAAGAGATTTCGAACTTGAGACTTAAAAGGAGTTAGCAGGAACCAAACCCTAAGTCCCAATCCTGATCACTACGCAAACCCCTCGGGTTAACGTAGGGCTAGTTGAATGGTAAAATCGAATTTTTGAAATAGAGAGGGGTTGTCGTAATGTCGGGTGCTGTACCTTTTGCTAAGATCACGTGGTGGCGGTGGCGGAGGCGAGGAGGGGGAACGACGGAGGAAATGGCAGCGCCACCGCAAGAGGTTGAGGCCTGAAGTGAGCTCATGGTGGCGATTCGATATTAATGCCAAATTCGATGCGCGGTATTTATGGTGTTTACGGTATTTTTGGGTGGAGACGAAATTTTTGTGAGGCGGTGCCCGCCACTCGTTTGGGAAAAATAACGGCCGACGGTGAGAAGAAGAAAATACAGAACCACTATTCCTCGGGAGTTTAAGCGTTTCATCATTTCGTTAAATTGTTTTGTTAGAAGATCTTGCAAAAGTTTAAATTTAATCGGGAATATTGGTAAGCGTTTAATCTAAAAATTCAATTTTTGTTCAAGAATTTTAAAGAAACTAAATAAAATCCTAGATGGACGACTTCGGGATCAGATTGAACTGGATTTTGTTACGGCCTCCTAGAAAATGAATCTAATGAAATTGATCAATTTTGATCGGCAAAGTGATACACAAAATGAGCATGCCCTCACTAAGAATAAACAAAATTGCTCTCTTATTCCTGGATTCAGTAATATTTCCTCCGTCTCTAAATAAATATTCGGACCGAAAACCTAGCCCTTCATAAATATGCTCTCGTTTTTTCAAAAAATTTGAACCTTTGCCTGAAGGTATTTTTCCAAATTTTTTGAACCAAAAAAATAAATATTTTTAAAGGCTTAAATTTTTAGACCGGACATTTATTTAGAGATAGCGGAATGGGGAGTATTTTTTTTGCTCAGAAAAAGAAAATTTTATAAAACTCGAAAGGATACACCGAGAAGGGAGGCTGAGGATCGAGCACAGATGCTCTACTCAACGAGAGGAGGGGCCAGCACGAAATTGAATGATAAATGCCAAAAAAGATTACAATTTAAGCAAATGGATACGAACAGGATTGGACTTTGATTAAGGGCGGCGCTATTCGCAGCCACAAATTTTCTCCTATACCCCGTTAAAAAATTTTCAATTAGACTCGACAGTTAGTTACCGAAATTGAGATAATTTTCAGCATCCAATTACCGAAATATGATATTTTTTTCAACAGCTATTTACCAAAAATGCATGTTTGGCAATTGTCTACCGAAAATTGAATATATTTTCGACATGTAGTTACCGAAATATAATCTTATTTTCAACAACTATTTACCGAAATGTTATTTATGATTTTCAACAACCACTTACCGAAATATAGTGGGCTATGGGAGAAAATTTGTGGCTGCGAATAGCCGGCCCCTTGATTAAAGAAAGAAAAGATGGTAATTTACATCAACCTTCCCTAAGGTTTCTTATAAGTAGTAAGTACACTACACTGGCCCCCAAACCATTCAAGTAATACAGCAGTTTCCCTTGAATGCGAATAACGTTTGATCAGTTATATCCACTTTTTTAGTCTTTCGTTGATCAGTTATATCCACTCTTTTAGTCTTTCGATCGTTAGCTTTACGGATTCCAAGTTAATGACATTAAAAAAAAAAAATTTTGTGCAGTTCCCATTTTGTCCTTGAGTTTTTCCTAGGCAATCCTAATGACTTTTGGGACTAAATTAGTTGGAGAGTAAATTGATTTGGTTGTAACTTTAATTTTTTGGGACAGAAAGAATTTATTCGCGTAAGGGCAAAATGGGAGTTTTCAAAAAGTTTTTTTTAAAGTTCATTAACTTGGAATTTATAAATTTGAATGGTGTGGGTCTAATTGATCTACGTTATTCCCATTCAAGGTAATCGGTATAATTGGTTAAAATGTACGGGGCATTGGGCTGGCTTCCCATATTGGGGAGTTTGGTTTGTTTATCTGAATGGGACTAAATTCTATACGTGTGCAGCTTAAACCTAGGTGTTTGCACATATCCAATTAAGAAGTGACACATCACCATTAATTAATTGAGAAAATGAAGCAAATTTATTACAGGCGCTATTTTGAGCTGAACCTACCTTCCAATTATTCAGGTTCTCGTAACAATATCGTGAACTAAACCTTCTAATTTGAACTAAACTTGGTTAGTTTTATAAGTTTACTAGTGCTGGTGCATGCCCGTGCCTGAAGGCACGGTGCAACGTTTTGTAAACACAATCTAAATAAAGTATCAAACACCAATTGTTTTTGGCTCAAAAAAAAAAACCACTTTTTGAATTTTTTTTGGGATACAAACAGTTGTTTTTAACTCCATTTCATATGAGGTGAATTCCGTGCATGTGTATGTCTCACCCATATGAGAGGACGTTACAAATAACCATTAAATAAAAATGTGTCCATCGGATAGAAACTGAGGTAGAAACTTGAAAATCTTTGATCTGGTTTCTCTTTGTAAAGTTCAAAATTTAAAAATAGCACTAAGTCTGTGGAAGGTTGGTCTTCTTTTTGTTTTTGTTTTTTTGTTTTAGGGGGGGGGGGGGGGTGTGTGTGTGTGGAATCACAGAGGACTACAATGTAAATAAATTTGAAATTAAAACAAAATTGCAAAATCAAATCTTGACCCAAAGTTAAACAATCGCGTGATAGATTGGACAATGGTGAAAGCTTTGCAAATCGAAATAGCCATTTAAATTGAGAAAAAATACGGAGTCAACCTGGTTTTAAATTGGTTGCAATTGGGAGTGCGTGTAGAGAGAGGAGGAGGAGGAGTCAATAATCTACCCTTGAATTTGTGACCAAAACTGATCTAGAGAGAGTATTCATTCTCGAAGAAAATTATAACGACCCTGATTTTCGGTCGTTAAAAATTTCGTTAAATATTTGAATTTTATTTTAATTGCCTTAATTTCCTTGTGGTTTGTCATAATTACGTTTTTGCCCTTAAACTTTCGTTTCTTGGCATTTAACCCTAATTGGCAAGCCTAGTTAGTTTCTAACCGACTTGTGGGAGAAACCGAGCTAGCAAGCCATTTAGTTACTTTTACCTAACCGCAAAATGACCGTTTTGCCCCTCTTGAACCTTTTGAACATTTTGAACCCTAGAACAAGAATTGATTATTTATTTTCTTTTAAATATTTTTGGTTTATTTCTTTGTCCATTGGACAAAGATTGTTAGGGAAATTATTATCCATTGGATAATAGAACCCCAATTGTTTATATTAAATATATACTTGGTCAAAGTACTAAGAATATTAAGAAAAATACTTTTTAATTTCTTTAAAGTACTTTTGGGATTTATTTTAATATATAAGTTGCCTAATAACTATTATCCATTGGATAATAGATGTTAGGGGAATTTTTACCCAATGGATAAAAGCTTAGTCTTTCAAAGTACCATGGGGTTTTATTAAATTAAAATTTTCTTTTAAACCATGTGTCTAAGTACACATTATTTTAATAGGAAGGTACTTAGTACCAAGATTCCTAAGGTACCCTTAAACTATTTTCTAATGGGGTTTTGATCTTCCTAAGTACATGGGTACATATGTATATAATATATAAGTACTTGGAAGGTTAAAGTATTACCCTAAGTACCTCATGCCTATTTATTAGTTGTTGAGAGAATCCTAGCCTTTAAGGGCTATTTTTGATCTTAAGTACAAAAAGTACTTAGATTTTATTGTTGCTTGCAATATATATACATATATATGTACCATGAAAGAGCAAGAGAGGAGAGAGGTAGAGAGAGAGCCGAATGGAGGGGGAGAGAGAGAGTGAGGCCGGATGGGAGAGAGAGAGAGAGGGAGAAATTGGTTAGTACTTGGTTAGTACTTGGCCATTGAACTTCCTTTGTACTTCAAATCCTTGGTGTGAACTCTTCCTAGCCAAAAATCTAGTCCTTTGTTGTCCTTCTATTATTCTTTAAACAAGAATCTTGTTCAAACTATTCTTCTTGCCCCCCAAGTCTTGCAAGAAGGACCAAAGTAGCCATGCAAGCCTAGGATTGCCTTTGATCTTCCATGATCTCTTGCCAAGTGTCAAGGTGAGACTTAGAGAGAGAGAGAGGAGAGGGCCAAGCTTTTGCCTATAAATAGAAGGCCATTTTCATGCTTTGAACTCACACCTCAAAGCATTTGCTCTTCCTTCTCTCTAGAAAACCATTTCTGATTTTCTGGGCAGTCTACTGTCCCGTCGGAAATCCTCCGTTTTCTCCTGCTTAGAGTAGTTTTTAGGATCAACTTCCTTCTGGAAAGTTGTAGAGCACTTCGAAACCTTGAAGTTAGGCTCAAGAATCACCCCAATCGGATTAGAAATGACCAAGATATCATCATCCGAAGTTCAGTAAAAATCTGGGATTTTTATTTCCAGACAGCTTACTGTCTCTTCCTTTATCCCAATTTTTCTCCTACTTCAATTAGTTTCTAGGACCAACTTTCTTCACGAAAGTTGTAGAGAATTTCTTGAGCTTCGATTTCGACTGAAGAACGACGCTATTCGGCCAAGGATTGACCGAGTTACTGCCGTCCGAAGTTCGGTCCAGATTCGGGAGAAATTCCACCTAGCTTATTCGGCCCCGACTAGTTTCGGATCAAGGTAGGATACCCTTATCCCTATCCCTATGTATAAGTATGTTATCTTGAATTACTTTTCATGTCAATTAATTGTGTTTTGATCTTTAAAGATGAATATGAGCATGCATATATGAATTGCTTGCATTACTTGTGACACGATAAAGCATAAGTGATTTATCACTCCAAGGGCGTCCGAACATGTGGCGTTATGCTTTAAGCATTGATTTAAACATGATTAGCATTATAGAGTTGGATGATCTTGTTTGTTTACAAGGAAATGATTTATGCTTACCTTTGTCCTACGGCGAAGTCTTGCATGTAAACGAGACACAAGAACCAAGAAAGTAGAAACATGACACCTAGGGTGTGGTTTATGAAAGGATAAGTTTTTCCGAGAAAGAAAGTATTTTTGAAACTACGTAATGACTGATTTGGTGGTATTACGTGAGATGTGTTTGAAAACCGTAATGTGGCCGGACTTGGTAGCCCATTGCGTGGGTTGTGAAAACCACAATGTGGCCGGACTTGGTAGCCCTTTATGAAGATTGCCAATAGGGCCGGACGTGGTAGCCTTATTGGTAATATGGCTTGGTTATCCATGGAGAGGAGCCAATGCTAGTGTTGCGTGCCAATGGGAACCCGGCGCGGCGGAACCATTGTGAGGATACTCGGGAACCCGGCGCGGCGGAACCGAGGTTGGGTGTGTGTGCTCTTGGTTATCCGCGGTACGGAGCCAATGCAAAAGATTTTGAAAGGCTTGGTTATCCGCGGTACGGAGCCAATGCAAATGTGTGTGTTAAACTAATGATTTTGAAAGGTTGTTTTGTAAGTGGAAAATGGTGACACAGTCTACGACGAGTCGCGTAAGAGAAATCGGGAAATCTTGGACACCAACGTTAGATAGTGAATGTGGATGTATTATCGTTATTAGTTTGATTTCTATGATCGTTTGTTGGTAAGCTATGGGTTAGCGAGTAAGGATTTCCTATTGAGCGTTGTAGCTCATGGTGTTGCCTTTTGGTGACCCTGGCATATTATATTGGAGGCGACGCCGGTATAATGTGTCAGACTTCATAGATGAGCAGGGCGAGATCTTCAGCTTAGAGGCGTGCGGAGCCGAGGAGCTGGCTAGGATGGAAGAGCAGGCGGAGCTGTAGATAGGAACCCTAGTTTTCCGCTCTTTTGTAATATTGAACTCTTGTGAGAGTTTTTGTTGTAATAAGGAGCCAGACTCCAGTTGATTTCTTCAATAAAATGTTTTATTTAACGTACCCAAGATTCGGGGCGTTACAAAAATCACAGGGTGGAGAAGGAGTGTTGGCTTTGGGAGCAGAGAGCCAAAAAGGGAATGTAGAAGAGAGGAGAGAGAGAGAGAGAGAGAGAGAGAGAGAGAGAGAGAGAGAGAGAGAGAGAGAGAGAGAGAGAGAGATCTCAATTTTGAACGTCAGATCGAATTAATGGCAATTGTGCAATTACCACTGTTTGATAGAGAGAAGGAGAGCCATAGAATTTATGGGGCAAATTAATAGTTAAGATTTATGTAAGACATAAGATTCAAAAATCGTTTTCCCTTATGATGTATATATATTTCAAATAATAATGTCTTGTTCTCTGTACTTTTCAAAAAACATTTTTAAAAAAATTTCCCCTAGATTCTCCATACTTCCAACATTTCTCTCTTTATCTCTCTCCACTTATTACCCTTACTATTTTTCAAAAAAAATTTCAAAACATAAACCAAACAGAGTATTAAGTATTCTCGGTTGCAATTAAATTAAAAACAAAATCTTGCAAAACTTTTTGCCCCTGAAGAAGTGCACAAAATTAGTTTAATTCAAGGAAATGGCTTATCAACAGTCCAAGATCAAGCTGTGGACGAGAGAGGTGCGGTTTAAGTGATCGCAGCCATCGTAGAGTAATTTTAAGGATTCAAATTTGTTAAACTATACTCTTACCGATAAGAGTTTTCAACATTCAGGGGCAAAGGTTAAGTGGGATCAACTCCTTTGTCCTAAGAAGGAAGAAGGTTTGGGTTCAAAAGAATTAAAGCTAGAATGGAATAGAGTAGCCATACTTATACAATTGTGGGCTCTCTGCAAAAAGAAGTTGATACACTCTGAATTAAATGGGTGCATACCTATATTATAAACCAAGCAATGTTTATGGACCATGAAGATCCCTTGTGATGTATCTTGGACGATGAGGAAGCTCATTGGCCTTGGCCACTTAGGCCAGCCTCTAATTCAGTATGTTGGCAATGGGGAAAGCATTTTTTTATGGTTAAATAACTGACATCCTCTTGGACCATTAGATGACAGGTTTGGTGAGAGAGTGGTATCCAATGTGGGCAGATCACTAAGGGCCAAGGTTGCTTCTATTATTGTACTTGGTGATTGGAGATGGCCTAGATTAAGAAATCTCTTGTATTCAAGCCTATCATTACTCAAAACCCTCCCAATCTTAGACCTAATCCTGATATTGACCTCACCCTAGCAGGATCGGCCCAAGGGCAAAGTCTAAGAGACTTGGACCCGGGCCTATTAGCTCAAAAGGAGGGCCCCCGTCAGAGTTGTTGTATATATTATTTGTTTGCTACTAAAATGGAATGAGTACGTACTCTTGGTGCTTTGGTAAGACTTGTACCATTCCAAATATTATGCCCAGGGTTCGAGCCTTGCCCATATCTTGTTTTTGAAGTTTTTATTTGTCAAAAAACAATAATCCTTTTGTGAAAATTGTTGCTCAGTTAATTTTTAAACTTGTATCAAATGTAAACACTAGGAAACACCCAAACCACCAAACCAAAGCATGTTTTGCAAAAATTATGGGCACATATTTATACATATAGAAATTATTTATTATTATATTGTAGTAATTGTTTAAAAATTTAAGGCCCATCAAACTTGTATCAAATGTAAACACAAGGAAACACCCAAACCACTGAACCAAAGCATATTTTGCAAAAATTATGGGCACATATTTATACATATAGAAATTATTTCTTATTATATTGTAGTAATTGTTTAAAAATTCAAGGCCCACTTGATAATTTGGGCTAGGACCCCCAAATACCTTGGGCCGGCCCTGCAACCAAGTGGTTCTTTCACAATAAAATCTGTTTGGAATGTTACAAGGAAGAGGTACCCAATTCAACCTTGGCACAAGAGTGGGAATGCTATAAGGAAGAGGCCACCCAACCTTGGCCTAGATGGTCTTTCATTTTATGGCTGGCTGTTTCTTCAACGTTTGAGCCCCAAGGATAGGTTGAGGAGCTGGGGCATGCAGCTTGATGGTATCACATCACCACATATTTTTTGATTGCTCCTTCTCAACGGTTGTTTGGCAGACCTTAATTGGTGACTAAAAACAGGGTGTCGGGGATGTCGATCTTACAACTTAGGGGAGGTGCTTCAATTCGTTGGTGCTGTTCAAATGTGTAGTACTGCTCTTAAATGTAGCCTCTGCAGCAACTGTTTATGGTTTGTGGCGTGAAAGGAATAATTGCATCTTTGGAGATTTGGCCAAGAGGCATGATCAAGAAGTGACTGCAGAAATTATGGTTGGAATAAGAGATTTCCTTAACTGGAATAGGAACCTTCGTGAAGATTGGAGGCTTTCTGATAGGATTTTGGAAACTGTATAGTTTGGTTCTGTTTTGCTTCTTAAAAGCTGTTTTGTCTCTTGCTCATTGTATTCTTGTTTTGGTACGCAAGGGATTTCATCCCTGGACCTTTATTTTTTTTTTTTTGTGGTCAAAATGGAGAAATTTTGTTAATCTGAAGGGCGGAAAACGCATAACCGTCAAAGAGCACTGAGCCCCATGAGGGCAAAGCAGTCATCCACAAGTCAGATGAACCACTGATACTTAAAGTATCCACAATGTTATAATCAAAATTACGAAGTTTTTTAAAAGTTAACAATGTTGGTGTAAAATATGACTCACAATCAAACTTAACAACCTCTTTAAAAATAATCAAAATTTGGGCTTTGGATAACTAAAACTAGCAATCTTTTAACAATAACCAAATTTAATAGACCCTACATATTCTCAATCAAATAACCAATTATTATACAAAAATGTTCTATCTCTCTTCCCCTCTTTCTTTTCAAACAATATTTTCGAAAAAAAAATATTTTACTAAAAAATTGTTTTTTTTAGAAAACAATTTTTTAGAAATAGTTTTTTTCCAAAAAAAAAAAGTTTCAAAAATTATTTTCTATTTCTAGTAAATAGTTTTTATTAATTTCAAAACTATTTTCTAACTGTTCACAGTTTTTTGTTTTTTGTAGTTTGAAAATATGATGTAACAAGTTTTGGTTATCCAATTTTGATTATGCCATTGTAGATATCTACATTGCTAACCTCAGCAATATCTTAAATGAATAATCAAAAGCTAATATGACAACTTTTGGTTAAGGATTACCATTTAGCCTGAAGGCTTATTGCCCGCCCAGCCCATCGGGCTTTTACCCAGCCCGTAGTTTGTAATAGGCGGGCTTGGGCCTATGAATTTTTACTCAGCCCGCCCGTGAGCCCGACCGGTAGCCCGCCTGTGATACCCACCCAATAGCCCGCCCACGGGCCCACCCATTAGCCCAAAATCTGACAAAATCCTTTCTTTTTTTTTCTTGCCCAAGGAAATTTAAGTCCGCTCGTTATCCGCTCGGCTTTTGGCCTGCCTGATTTTGGCCCGCCCGCTCGTCCGTCAATTGGGCTAGCCCGTGGGCCGGGCTTGGGCTTCAATTTCTGGTAGGTAGTCCAGCCCGCAAAAAAATAAAAGCCCGATAGGCCCGGCCCGTGGGCGGACTTGGATAGTGACTTGAAGGGCTGGGCCAGCCCGATGATGACCCTTACTTTTGGTTATCATTTTTTGATTACAGCCTCGTGGATACTCTTATTATAGTAGTATCCTTTGGTGGAGCTTTATAATTGTATCATGGACTTACAAAAAAAGAAGAAGATACTTATCGCCTTCAATGGTGATATGTTACTTGATTATTGGATATATGCATAAACCACCATGCTTACGTGGCATGTGCGTATATAATTTACTATTCATGACATTTTAAAAAATCATTTATAATCTTCTAAACTATATTACTTTTTTTTTATATGTAATATGAATTTTATTTGATAGATCTCAATCGGTTATATTAGACAAAGTTTTGAAACTTATAAAAAAAATAATATATAAATTGAAAGATATACTAATTAGTATAAAAATAATATGAAAAAGTGTAACTAGACACTTATTTCAGAACGAAGTGAGTATGATATATCTCCGTGCTTTGTCTTTTTTACTTTGTAGTCTTTTTTTTCAAAACAAAAAATCTTTTATTTCGCAGCTACAAAAGTCTCCTTTTGTTTTTGAGATTTGTCTGACCAGTATGTGTTTGACAGTCGCTCCAAAACCCATTGATGCAGTTACCTTTTCATTGGTAAAAAAGTTACTTCAACGGTCACAAATTTTTAAACCTTTATTAACGAAGGTACAATTACCTTTTCGTGTTTCCAAAATGAAGAAAAACATTTCTCTTGATTATAAAAAAAGTGCATAGGAATGCATAAAAAGTCAAGCTTTTTATTTTTTAATATGGCTTTCTTGATTAGAAGATAAGAAGATGGAAGCTAGCTAGAAAAGGTTGAGAAAACTGGGAAAAGTTGATGGGAAATTTAAGCCACCACAAATTGCTAGTCCATAAAAAAAAAAAAAAAAAAAAAGCATATATATCAATTTTTAGAAGCGACCTCAAACACAGCCAGTGGCAAAGCCAAAAACTCTACTCGAGATAGAGGGGCCCGAATTAAGAGGAGAAAAAATATCATAAAAAATAAACTTTTGAATATTTATTAAGTATATTGCACATAGCCACATAGAGTTCAGAGTTTATTTAAATATGATAGGAAAAAGTGCCCTATTCAAGTCACAAATCGTCGCGTTTTTTATTTTGTTTTGAAAAGGAAAATTTTAGAGTGGCATTTCATATTTTTTTTCAACAGAAGTGTTATTCTGCCGTTTCCAATTCACCTGTCGCAAATGTAGTGACAATCAAGTGGTGAGCGTCTTATACTTCTTACACTAGGTGATGTCTCAAACCCCACCAACCTCATCCCCTTGATCCTAGATTAGTAATAGTAGAATTAGTTGTCTTTAAAAAAAAAAAAAGAAAAAAGCCTTGGCTTGTGAAACTTTAAAAAAGGGGAAAAAAATCCAAAGTGGGGGTCCTGGCCCCTCCCATTCCCTACAGAGAGCTCCGCTAATTAACACACCTCCTTTTTTTTTTTTTTGGTCAAGCGGAAAATTAACACACCTCTTTTTGACACACTTTTGCTATCTGAAAACGTGATTGATGGACAGGTTTAAATTCCTTTCACTCCTTGTTTTTATGGAAGGAAATTGTAGATAAAATGATAACACAACTAATACAAGAAGTGAATTGATTTTGACACTTTTTAAATTGAAAATCATATCACTTTTTAAATTGAAAATCATATCAAAATTAATTTCACATAGGGAATGATTTTGGCACTCTCCGAATTAATTTCAGCACTCCCAAATTAGCACTCCCATTTGGGAGTGAAATGGGAGTGTGGTTATTAATGTTGAAAGTGCCAAAATCACTCCCGTACAAGAAATAAAATGAAAATAAAAAAGAGCAGCTACAAAAAAATCAGCCATAAGTGTTGGAACCCACCGATCTGCTTAGTGAAGATGGGTTAAGAAATTATTATTTACGTCAAACTAGAACCCATTTTTGCCATTTCAAAACGTACGTCTTCCCCGTCAATACCGCTAAAAAGTCCAGGATTTTATCGCCATGGCCCAGATCTGAGCCGGCACAATTCATAATAGTGGGGGTAATAAAAGATCTTCAAAGAAAGTCTCAACCATCCTACATCAATGAAAGGAGGAGAGGATGCAAGAGGAGGTGACGAAGAGGAGTGGGAGCTAGAATAGGTGGTGGAACATAAAGAAAAGGGGAGCACCAAAATATTTTTTTTGGTCAGCCGCAAAAAGGAAGATTTTTTTTTTTAAACTTTGAAAAAAAGTTACAAAGATTAAAATAATCACCGGCACACCGGCTCACGGGTGCACCAAATTAGGCTCGCTTCCTAAGGATTTTCGGGTGAGAAACTCTCAACTTTCAGTAGTAAATAATGTCTCCTCTTACTGCTAATGCAAAGACTAAATTAAAGCGACCTTTTCAACTAAAAACGTGAAACCCTTTTATTCAAGTGCTTCAAGTTTCAACAGCCACGTAGGATTTTGCACCTCCAATTCGTCCTGCTCTGTCCGGACTTAATCCCGTGGGTTGTTGATTTCTATCGGTTTTTTATGTTGTCTTTGATATGGAGCTCTGCCATCCTGAGGCGTCTAGTGTCTGGGTACTATAGCTCCACTTATGCCGATCCTTGTTGACAACGGTGTGAAACGAGCGATGGCTCTTGCTTAGGCGTTAGATAGCAGTTTCGTCTTTTTGCTTTTCTTGTATATCATTAGCTTTAGGGTTTGGTTGTGTTTCTGTGTTGAGGTGGGAATTTGTTACTGCCATATGGTTTGATCTTTATTGCGGTGATAATTTGTAGATGCCATATGGCTTTTATAAATGGATATCCTTCTTCCGTTGATAAAAGAAAAAAAAATTACAAAATTTTAATTGAGATGCTCACAGTTGGTTATTTCAAAAATTATTTAATACTCCCATTGTATATGAACGGAATACTTTCTCCTCTCACATAACATGTGGGGCCACACGAGAGACACATGTGCCCACCTGTATGTGAGATGGGTGTGGCACAGTTGGTTATTTCGAAAATTATTCCGTTAATTGAGATGCGCACAGTTGGTTATTTTGAAAATTATTCAATACTCCCATTGTATATGAACGGAATACTTTCTCCTCTCACATAACATGTGAGGCCCACACGAGAGACACATGTGCCCACCTGTATGTGAAAGGCGTGTGGCACACCTGATGTGCCTCTAATATTTTTGCTTTCAAAATAGTGAGTACTCTGTACAAATTAGGCCCCGTTCCAGAACGGTTTTTAAGCCCTTATTTTTTAAGAAGGCAATTTCAAAGTAAAAAATAATGGGCTTAATGAAATCTAAAAATATGCAATATGGATCTTATTTGAAAGATCTCGATAAGATCTTTTATACTGTGCAAAAAAAATAAAAAAAAATATTTTTCATTTATATTATTTTTGAGTTTGAAAATGTGAAATAAGTACTTATTTTTTTAGAAGGTGTTCTGGAACGGGGCCTAAATAACCAGAGTAATCATTCAATACTCATGGAGTCTATGAACAATATACTCCCTCTTCTCACATAACATGTGTACCCCACCTATGTGTGAGAGGGATGTGACTGAAATGTGACACACCCTGATGTGCCCCTAGCACCTCTCCTTTCAAAAATCAGACAATGGAGAATTTCTACGATTTGAAAAGTCGTTCTTACTTTTTTCTACTTTCAAATCGTAGGAATTCCATAGTCTGATTTTTGAAAGAGTAATCAAAGGCCCACCTTCACTTTTATATACAGTATCCTCTTACAGAAATGAGGATGACCTGCACTAATTAATTATACGAGCAAGTTCATCAATTGGTTTCAACTGTTTGAAACCATTTTCTTTAACTTGCTGCAGTAAAAATGTCAAAAAACAGTAATGCTAGGGCTACTCCACCGATCCAGCGCCATTTTGGTATAATCTGAGATGTACAAGATCGACTGTTTAATTAAACTCATTTCATTTACAATATGAATCACAAGATTCGAACAATGAGACAAGTTTGACAATTATCAAAGTTGGTGCTACATTTGACGCCTGGCGTTGCATTTGGCACAACGGTTTAGAGGGTTTCAGTACCATTGTTGATGCCAAATTTTAACTTTAACTCCGAATTAACATAAAAATGGATGCGTGTCTAAGAATTTTTTATCGATTAGCTAGTGTCTAGAAATCATGAGAGCAGACATATAGCTAGCTTCAATAGCTTGCTGCCCTAGTGTCAATGGGTTTGTCCAACTTCATCATCAGAAATCATTCACATTCAATTAAGGTATTTATTTTATCATGCACATGCATTTATATCAATGAGAAGGTCAATATTTGGGGATTCAAAGTCATAGAAATTAATATCAATAAATAGTACATTCACATGATCTAATACAGAGATAGGGAAATTAAAAAAATGAGAACAAACCCTTGAAAAAAAGCACTGAAATCTATAAAATAAAAAAATAAAAAAAAACCTGGACATCAGTCAAGCAGAATACATACAGCAAGGGCGAAGCCGGCTTGCCTAAAAAGTGTTTTGGGCCTAAAATGTTTACAAAATAACATCTTAATGAGATGCAAAAGTCCCACCAACTAAGCTATATATAGCTATTCCTAGATGATTAAAGCCTTGGAATTAATTAATGGGATTGGTTTGAAAATATATGTGCATAACAATGAACATATCCCCAGTTCTGTCCTATTTTATGACAAGATTCATGGAAAATAAATATAATTCACTTACATTGCTCATTGGTGTACAAAATTTATTGTTGGAAGAAAAAAAAACACGAAAATTGAAAAACCTAATGGAATTAACCACACATAAGGCCATATAACATACAAAAATTATAGATTCAAGCCGATACAAAAAAAATTACAGATTCAAGAACGGTGTTATGAATTGATTTGTACAGACATGATAAAAAATTTTCTATACAAAAAATTATGATATGAATTTAAAATTAATGATATGACTTTCTACATCAGCAAGGTTATAAATTTTTATATAACTTCAAAAGTGCATATCATACAAATTCAAGTATAGTAATATTTTGCATTGCAACATTTTTCTCAAAAGTATGCAAATATTTCATCCACTAATTTTGTGTTCGTGAGTCGATTTGAGATTTTCAAGTATGTTTTTTTTTTTTGCTCGGCAAACGAAACTTTTTATTAACTCGAAAGGGTACATCGAGGGGAAAACAAAGATAAACAAGGAAAAAACAAGACCATCCAACAGAGAGTTGAACAGTTACAACACCTCAAAAGGACCTATAACTTGAGCTTTCGAACTCCATCCAAAAACAACCTAAAGTCCTCCACAGAGTAAAACTTAATCTCAAATTTAGACTTCATCCACATTGCAACTCTGGTCTTCACTAACTCACCCACTTCCTCAATGCTAGTTGTAGCATTGTTGAATACGTAGTCGTTCCGAACTAACCACAAGGACCATAGTGTAGCATAAAAAGAAGCTTCCCACAATTTTTTCTCCAAGTCTCCAAACCTATTGTCGAACCACCATAAAGCTAAATCTGCCAAGGATGAAGGGCAAACCCACACTACATGCCACCAATCTAGAATCAGAGACCAAACATTCCATGAAAACTGACAGAATAGCAACAGATGACTGGGAGTTTCTAGTTGCATGGAACACAGAGGGCAAGATAACAGTTGATCCTCCTGAATCATATTCCTTCGAGAGAGCGCTGATCTAGTGGCTACCTTTTCCTGCACTGCCAACCACAAAAAGATTTCCACCTTAGGAGGACAAAGATTCTTCCAAAGAGATCCCAAAACCTGGTTCTTGTTTTGATCAAACTGTTCCCATTGGTTGTATATTGATTTAACTGTGAATTGCTTATCTGTAGACCACTTCCATTGTAACACATCATTCTTGGATTGATCCAAAATGACCGGTTGCAGCCGTTGAAGTAATTCATCCAAAAGTTGGTTCTCCCGTACCCTTAATGTCTTCCTGAATCTTAGGTTCCAGTGCTCATCCCCAGCCTCTCCCTTCACTGAACTTACCATGTCTTCTTTTTGGGACGAGATTAGAAAAAGTCTAGGGAAAGCTTCTTTTTGGGACGAGATTTTCAAGTATGTTCAAGTATTGTACATACTAGTGCTTAAGTTTATAATGGCTCACAGCTTCAGCAAGTAAATTCAAGAAGTGATTGATCTCTTCTTTGTTTTTTTTTTTTGTAGAGCAAGAAATGTATTAATAATAATAAAGTGAAAAATACAACTGTACTGTCACCGTTACAATATGAAGACGACACGCCAGCGACGGGCGAAGAAGTTGAACTCCTTTTATCATTCATGATTAAGCAAAACTTTTAGACCCAATAAAACGTCACGCTTGACAGCCCAGAAAATCGGAAACCCTAAAACAAGAACAAAGCCTGTTCTTGATACTACAATTGATAGCAAGATCTGATTTGCTCAACTTGAAAAAGATCTCAAAGCACTATTGAAATGAAACATGTAAACCCAGAAATGATTATTATCTCCAGGTAGTAATTTGTTTTCATCTCAAAAGTACAAAAATATCTCAGATCCGTTCAATTTACACCAACACACTTCTGAACAAACAAGAAATAATCACCAACTATGGCAAAATAACACATATATAGACACTGCCACACACACACACACACACTCACACAGAGAGAGAGAGAGAGAGAGAGAGAGAGAGAGAGAGAGAGAGAGAGAGAGAGAGAGAGAGAGTGTGTGTTCAAACATACCACAATATTGGATTTTTAGCAAATCTCCAATGACCTAAAAAAGCAAAAAAGCTCTAACACCCACAATTTGTGAAACCTTCACCAAGCTCACAAGATCTATCAATCACAATACACATAGGAAGTAAACACACTCACATAACTTGAAAAAGAAATTAATTATGCTAGATCGGACCAAGATGCTTGATTCCCCAAGTAACCTTTTTTTTTTTTGTTTCTTTCAAGTGGGAGAGAGAGAGAGAGAGAGAGAGAGAGAGAGACCTCTTCGATCACTCGAAAGTCGAAAGGTTGTGAGAAATGGTCTCCTCTAATTTTTTTTCAACTTATTATTCAACCAACTTTCAATCTAGTCTTTCCGATCATGATGATCTTTCTTTCTTTATGTGGCTTTCTTTTGTTGTCTTTTGTCTGATCTGGTGGTGATGGGAATGATGATGGTGCTTTGAGGTGGTGGAAGCAATGATGATGGACGTGGACAAGGTAAGGTGGAGGAGGAGGAGGAGAAGGTGGTGGGGTGGGTGGTGGTGGCAGAGACGACATGATGATTGCAGTTGTGCTCAAGCGTTGAAAGAAGAGAGAGAGAGAGACAAAGAGAGAGAGAACTCATCAATGTTTTTTGTGCCGTCTCTTTCTTTTCCCTATAGGGTCAGAGGCAGAATGAATAGACCCACCAAAATGCCTATTGAAAAAGGAGCCTAGGGCTAGGGTAGTCATCAGTAATTTTTCGTTTACAACTACCAAGAGGTACGATGTATGATAAATGATTCGAGGGGAAGGTTTTTTTTTACCCGACAAATTTATTCACTGGGCCGTGAGTTAGTTATTTGCGGAAAATGCACAATATTTGTTCATTTAGGCAATTAACTATTGAAATATGTTTTTAATTTTTTATTGGTAATAAATATGTTTTATGTTAATAGTTTATCTTTTATCTAGACTGTTCAAAATATTTTTTGGATGACCGAAACTGACCTCCGTAAATTTTATTTGTAGAACCTTTGTAAATGAAGATTTTCTTTTTTTTATTTGTTGAAATAAGGGAAGAGTGAACTTTTAGAAATTGTGCTGAGAGAGAGGAGATAGTTCTAAGAACCCCATGTGAACACAATTTTTTAATTCGACTGATAAATGAACTAAAATGTAAGGTATTGCAGTGGTCATTGATCAATAAAATTTCAACAGATATCGTTTTTTTAACGGAACAAGTCAAACTTGAATATTTTTTTAAAATAATTCATTGAGTTTCTAACTAAAATAATTCGACTGAATTCCTTTTACTTTGCTCGTTTGACTTACGATGACTAAAAAATAAGCTATTTGAGATTGTCTTATGATCGGCTCGATTAAAACTTGTTTAAAACTGTCTACTCACTTCACAAACAATTACCAACCTTGAACATGTTTTTGAAGGTCATTAAATTATCAAAAGTTTATATATAAACAATTAATTTTTTGGCTCGTTCAACTCATTATCGCAAGTGGAGTGCAGTTGATGCATCCCTTATACTCTTATGCACATGGACTATAGGTTAAATTTCCGTAAGCACACATTCCTCTCCCCAAGTCCCCTAGTATAGAGTTGATTAGGATTAACAAATGACACAAAAAAAAAAAAAACCCTCATTATCAACCCTACCTGTTCATAACTTTAGATTAACAAATACATCAATTTGTCGAAAGCAAGATTACTGAATCGCATCTATCTAATTATCAGGTTCAACTTGAGATTTTTGGGATCCTAGAGGAGCTTTTATTTTATTGAAAAAAAAAAAAGTTCGCTTATAAGGATTGCAAATAGTATATATTATTGTTCCCTGATCACATTATAATAATTAAATTTATAACTTTAGGTGGTGTTCCATTTTTTAAAAAAATAATATTTTTTCAAATGAAGGTAATTTCAAATTCAAATATAATGCAAATGAATATATATTTTTAATTTTTTTTGCACCGTTTAAAAGATCTTAATGAGATCTATTAAACAAGATCATATTAGTAGAAAAATTATTTACGTAAACACATGATTTTTAAACTTTAAATTGCATTCTTTTTCAAAAAGTTCTTTTTCCACAAAAGTGGAACGGCCCCTTAGTGTGATCACAAGTTCGATTGACTTGAACAATATTGGTAATTGCATTAAATAGTTGAGGTAATAATTAAAAAAGATGTATAGAAGCTTTTGAAAATACCTAGGTCAATCATTATGCTCGGCAAAATTCTACGATTTATGTTTTTAACTTTCCATGAACTTAGGTTTTTGCAAGTATTCATAATCTTCTCGAAGATTAATAGAACTTGTACTGGACCCAAAACATATAGCCTCAAAAACACGATGCAATGCATCCTCTCCGGTACTCAGTTGCGCATAATTGCCTTAAGGTACCGTAATATAGTGGCGCCAACGACCCTCCCCCGTTATACATTCATGTGGAATCTGCATATGCGGTGCCCCATTGCATAACACAACTACACATTTATGTAAGATAATGTGTTGTTCTGGAAGGAAGCACCTAATCATTTTTCCAAGTTAATTGGTGTATTGGAAAGGGCCTCTAAGGCCCATTTTGACCTAATAAGTCAAATGATTTATTTTTTGACTTTTATTAGACTAAAAATAGGCCAAACACAATATACTGTGGAATTCAGAAACGTGCTGCCCCAATCCCAATTCCTAGCACAACTGTGCATTCATGTAAGATAATGTCTTTGTTCTGGAAGTCCATGTAGAGTGGATCAAGTCCATGATCGATAGCACCGTTTGCGGTCCAAAAGGCCAAGTCGACGCGCGGCCCAACGTTGGCGGATTGGTCCAAAACCCTAGGAGTATCGATTGGAAACGGGCCAAGGATCAATACTCACCGCTTTCATTCTATCCGAAGACCTTTAATTTTCAGCTGTTCAACGTCGTTTGAACTTTCAAAAAGGAGAATTTGATGTTTTTAGAAAATAATTGATTTGCTTATAACTTTTAATAGAAAAACTTCGTTTTTGGTGCCATTTGTTTTCGCAATTTTCTTTAGTCATCTAGTATGGTCAAATTAAGATGCTCCACAATAACAAACCCGTTCATGAATTTGGGATATGCTAGTGTTGGTTTACCACCGGTTATCTTGCTCTCGTCAACTCATGATCAATTGTGTTATCATGAGTGGAGTGTAGTTGGTGTTTCCCTTACACATGGGCATGGTTCGATTCCCGTAAGTATTCCAACTTTTTGTTGGATAGTTTTGTTTTTGTTTTTTCATGTACTTGATCTCTCGATGTACCCTCTTCGAGTTAATAAAAGTTTCGTTTGCCGAGAAAAAACAAAGTACTCCTCCCCTCCCCAAGTTCTCATACGACAGAGTAAATTATCATTAAAAAAAACTCATAATCAATTGTGTTATCTCTGGTTAGCCGTTTAAGATACATGTTATTATTTAAGTTATTTTAGCTACTACTCGTTGCTATTTTAATCTATAACCCCAACAAGACAAATCTACTTAACTTATTATCTTACAGCATTATTCTTTTAATTCTCAACAGAGATTTAAAAGTTAAAGTGCTAGCTAGAGAACAAAAATAAAGAGTTGTTTTTATTATTTTTGAACAGCAAGAAAAATGAAGAGTTAATGCAAGGTCTACAAATAGACAAGATGACTAAAACCGTTCCTCCTTATATTTGATTTGACTAGACACTGTCTAATTTAGTTAGCGACTTGATTAGTTAGTTGAAACTACCCTTATGAGATCTGGCTACCTATTTTCTTTAAAATACTTGTGTTCGGTTGCTAGTTTAGTTTTAATTTTATTTTCATTCATTACGTTATATTTTTCTCTAATCATTACCCTATATCTCCAATTATTAATTTCATTTTTCTCTCTATCTCTATTCAATCATTACCTTATTTCTCTCTCCTCCCATTACCAAAACTAAACTAAACTAAACTACCAACCAAATAAAACCGAATCATCATTCTCAAATTAATCGTAGTCCACTTACTAAAGTTGGTGTGGTTTTTTCGGATAAAATGATGAAGTACTTCTCTGCATAATTTTTTTTTTCGCTCCAATTTTAAACAAATTGATTGACTAATTTTCTACGAACACACGCATCGCGTAGATCTCGAGGGACATGGGAGCATCTGATAAGCTTTTTATTCGTTGGTATCTTGCCCAAATCTTTGTGTTTTTTTCCCTTTGCTCTTGGGTTTTAAAAAAGAAAATGAGTAGCTTGGAGGGAGGTTAAGATTTTGCAAGTTCCAACAGTAGAAGAGTCATCGCACTATTCAAATCTCTCTCAATGCATTTATTTTCTTATTGTACTGATTTCATCTTATGATTTTTATGATTAATGGTACTTTCTTTGCAATTCAAAAAATAATAATGTAGAACCTTTCAAGGTACACCAGACAAATTTTTCATTCAAACTTGTGACTAGATCTTCTGTGTGTCAAAAAGAAAAAAGGAAAAAATTGCCTATTCAAAAAAGTACATGTTGTTGTGGTGCCTGAATTGGGGATCAATGGCGTAAACATTTTTTATTTTTTTTGGGTCGGCATAAGGGCGTATACATTAGAGGTTATGAGTTTGAATCTCTCTACTTGCGTGAGGTTAATACTGCTCTTGTTTTTGTTGGGATTATTTTCTCTTCTTAATGAGACTATTAATAGGTTGGGTTTAAAATTAACAATTGTGTTTCCAATTTGGTGTAGTTATGATACTTGTATTCTCTATTGCTCGTAATCTGGTGTTGTTCTTATGCTTGTATTCTCTCTACTGCTCGTAATAAAAGAAAAAAAAAAAAAGAAACTTACAAGGGCATCAAATGGAACTTCCACAAAACTTCGGGCCCAAAGTGCCATTTACCCAATAAATTACCGTCTGTGGAAACTGTTTTCCGAAAAAAGCTTCTTTACTGGGTAACTTGTAAATATAGTTTACGAGCTCAATTGCGTGCGAATAATTCCTTTAAAATATTTAAATATTCATCCTCTTCATTCATATCATATAAGAATTCATTCCACCCTTTTTTCATACTTATGTTTTTATCCTCTTAGTGTGTGAATTACCTTTCTTGCCCTTTTCACTATGATATACATATATTATGTTATATTGCTTTTCTAATTTAATGGGATTGGATTGGATTGGATTGTTTTTTCCAATTTAATGGGATTGAATTGGATTGTTTTTTCTAATTTATTGGGATTTGGTAATTTTAAATATTATTGATTACTTTTTTTTTAATCATGGAATGTATTTGTGAAATTGATTTTTTTTTTAAGGAATATAACATGATAAGTTGACCACATTTTTGCATGTTTTCTTCAATCTTCGAGTTGGCCAACCAGATAACAAAAAGTCATATTTTCATTGATCTTATTACACGGAACATGGCTAAATTACCATAAAAAACAAAAGAAGAAATAACATGACATACTCAAACCGTTACATGATTAAATGGTTAAATTACCATGACATTACATGGTTAAATTGCCATGACGATTACAATGTGGACACGAAAAATATCCCATGATTCGAACAAATATTTCATAATAAACGGTTCAAATAATTTACCAAATGAAAATACCAAAAAAATATATTTTATGGTCAATGAAACAAATAATTTATCATGAAAACTAAAACCAATATAACCACAAATTTTTTTTTTTTTTGCGATACCGAAACAATCCGTTAACAAAAAAATATATATCAAAACCATCACCCCTTCTTCTTGGAAGCCAAAACCGAGAGATTAGCAACACCTGTGGGCGATTCCACATGGTGCAACCCCTTCGTGACTTGGAAACCAACTGGGCCGTCGATCTCGCTAAGAACCTCGAAGACTACCTCTTGAAGATTTGCTCCGGCGAAATCGACGGCAACCACGCCCACTTCTCCGTTAGACTTCATCGACGACAGAAAATGGTTGATTGGCGAAAGGGAGGACGGAATAGGTGGACAGCGACAGTACCGGAGGGAGATTTCTGCTGGCTTCATTGATGACGACGAAGGATGATTGATTGGCGAGAGGGAGGAGGGAATCGACAGCGGTGGTGGGGACGTGTGAGATCATGGACTATTTTTCTGTCTCCGTTGCGGCGATTGAGTTCAAACAAAGAACTGCGGATGGAATGGTTTTCGGAAAAATGGGGAGCCCAAAGTTCAAATGGAATGGTTTCAATTTTTGTAGAGATTTCCAGGATTAAAGGCGAAATCAATGGGATATTGATGGCCGGAATAATCGCGGGGATGGTAGGACTTAAGTTCTCGTCCCTAATTTCTCTACTATATATATATATATATATAACACAAGGGTACTTTTGAGATTAAAAAAGTTAGAGGATGAAATTATAAGTGTTCAAAATGAATAGGATGAAAACATAAGTCAATTGGATTCTGAGGATGAATATTTAAATCTTCCTTTTTTAAAAAATGAATCATTAATATCAAAAAGGACGATTAAAATTGAGCGGAGCATAAATCACTTGTTTTTCTCTCTTCCAACGGCGATTCTCCGGATTCTGGAATGAATCCTCCCAGTTTTCCAACTACGACAACGCAACCAAACCCAGTTGACCTTTGACTTTTTCAGCGCAACAACGAAGAACCCTACAAACCCAAATCCCAAATCTAAACACATCTCAGATCCCGCCCCAATCTTCTTCCCAACAAACGACAGAGAGAGAGAGAGAGAGAGAGAGAGAGAGTAAAAAGATGGGTCTCTTCACCTACACCCTGGCCGGAGGAGGTTTCATCCTAATCGGCGCCTGGGAATCCCTAATCGCCTCCCTCCAACCCCAACCCACAATCAAAACGACGCCGTCTTCTCATTCCCGCTCTCCTTCTTCATCATCATCGTCATCGTCCATAACACTAATCGCAACCTCTCTCTTCTCCCTCTCCTTCATCTCAAACTCCCTCATCTCCATGCTCTCCGCCCTCCACTCCAAAGACGACGTCGGTTTGGTCCTCCAGCTTGAGGTAATCGCAATCGCCTCCCTCTTCTTCCTCTACTCCGCGTTTGGTCTGCTAACCCACTTCACAAATTCCGTCACACTACCCTCCTCGATCCTCAATTTAATATGTTTATTCGGTTTCGTCGAAGAATTCGTCTTGTTTTACCTCCAAAGGAAGGACTCCAGTGGAATAGAGAACCACTACTTCGATCTTTTGCTTGTTCCTATAGGTATTTGTGTGGTTTCAACAGTTCTTGAATTGAAAACGAACACGTATCGGTTTTCGCGGTTGGGGAGGGGAATCGGGCTGATTTCGCAAGGGTCTTGGTTCCTGCAGATGGGTTTTTCGTTCTATTCCAGCGCGATGGCGCACGGGTGTTTTCTGAGTGAGAAGAGTAGAGGGAATTTCACGGTTAAGTGTAAGGGGCACCCCGAGTATCACAGGGGCAGAGCGATTGGGACGCTCCAGTTCAATTGTCATCTTGCTTTCCTTGTGGTTGTGGTTGTTGGGGTGTACTCGGTTGTTTGTAGAAAGGTTGGGGTCGGGGGTGAATCAACGCGGTATAGGCCGCTTGGGGCGGAAATGCAGCAGTTGGATAGCCATCATGATCAGTTCACGTTGGATTCGGATGATGAGAATGAGAATGGGGAGCAGAAGGCTGTTGTTGTGGTGCCTGAATTGGGGATCAATGGATATGGTTCTCATTGATGAGGTAATTTCTAGTGTTGTTTCTTGTTATATATGTGAACCAGCTCTGATTATTTCTCTGTTACTACGTGGTTAGTGTTGAAGAGCTTGGTTCGTTATGTAACGTCGTCGGTTTAGAGCTTGATTCATTATGTATCTTCGGTTAAACACTTTCCTTGTTTCTGGAATAGAAATTTACCACCGGTACATGGTTCATCATTTCTATGTGAATTGTTGTTACTTGATGTTTGTCTATGGTTTTAACTGTTTCTTGCGCGTAGCAGTCACATTTTGGTATGATTGACAACCTAGTGTTTTCCTTGTGAACATCTGATCATTACTTTGAGAAACATAGGAGTTGGGCATTACACTAGCCTTGTGTGCTCAGTCCAGTTAGGCTGCAGGAGAGGTACAGTGAGCATCCGGTAGTTGTGGTATATTGCTGGTTATAGGCTTTACAATGCTCCACGGGCCGTCAACTTCAGCTCTCAGTGAAGAAGTGACAAAGCTATCCGGGAATAAGCATTTCTGTGCCGGCAGCCATGGTGAAGACAGAGGATGCAAGTGTTAGATGTATTTGGATGTTAGACTATCAGTGCTTCAAGACCACTGTTGGGATTTAGATGGGGACATGGGGGAGAATGATATAGTTGAGAAAGAACTTTCAGGGTCATTAATATGATGACCCTAAATTTACCTGAATGTTTGGTGTTTGAAGAGGTTGTGGTAAGGAAATGGGAAGAGCATAGATAATGCAGCATAGCAAGGACGATGAACGATTGGTGAAGAAGAGAGCAGGAGAAGAGACGGAGAAGGAAAGAAAGAAAATTAGAGAAAAAGCTTATCTTGTCCAGTAAGGCTTTAAAAGGACAAGGAAACATAGATACAAGAACTGGACCTAATGAGTCAAAACTCCTAAATTGTTGAATTCCTAAATATACTAAATATCCCATCACTCATCTGTAGGGCAGATAAACAAACCAAATTACTCGACTTTGAACTTGTATTCGACTCGTTCAAAGCTTGTTCAATATCTGTTTGTTTCCTCAAAAAGCCAAGCTTAAACATTTTTTAAAACCCGTTAAGCTTTCAAACCAAGCTTCAACAAACTACTATCCGGCTCGTTTTAAGTTATGTGAAAAAATTCAAGCGACTTGACATGAACCCATGATCAGCTCTCCTGATAGATAATCCAAGATTGAACATATATTCAAAGTTTGCTGAGAGTTGAATCGAAGTTTCAACAAGCTGCTGCTGTTGCTCTGTGCTTTTATGAGTTCGGTTTATCAACAAGCTGCTGCTGTTGCTCTGTGCTTTTATGAGTTCGGTTTATCGTCATCCATTTCACAAGCCTCCTCTTTACCATTGCTTTCTCTCGGGCTAAATAGAGAACTCCCTGTCACGGTGTAGCTCGGGCTGGGAAAACACTTCCTTTCGGCTTAAGATGCTGTATGTAGGGATGTAGGTTGGCAATCATGATAATTAGCTTTAGCTAATTTGCGTTTAGACGGAGTGCTAAAACAAATAACAGATAAAGGGAAATCTAATCCCTAAACCAGCCCCTCCCCAGGGCATCCTCTTGTTCAGATCCAAGCATCACTAAGTATGTCCTCAGTCGTACAACTCGTCCGATTGTCCTATAATACGAGTTCTAAAATGAAATTTACTGACCACTTGTAGTTTTTGGAAGTTTCACTGAATTCCCTGCAAAAAATTGTTTCAGGATATGTAGTTCTCTCATTACTGAGATACCTTTTATATTTGAGCACAATCTAATCATACATATACAGACCACATAACTACTTTTAGCTGGATCTAATTTTATCTATCACAAGATGCAGAACTAGTTTTGTTGCACTTAAAAAGGTAAAAAGTTGTGTTGCTATCATGGGCTTATATGTTTCTCACCATCATCTTAAACTGCCCATAAAATTTGAATGCAAGAATCCATCTTCCTCTCAATTTTTTTTCGTGATCGAAGATAGCCGCGACAGTGAGAGATGGACGCGAACCAAACTAAGTCTTGTCGAAATGTTAGGATGAAAGCAACAAACCCTTGAGCCTCCCTGCTGTGGACGAAAGAGAGTACTATCTTAGTCAATAATAAATTCATGGAAAGGAACAAACAACAAATTAACATGGTAAATTACTGAAACAAGAACCTAAATTAGTTCAAAAGTGGTACTTTCCTACCTAATAGCTCGGGGATCCCGTGTTGGATGAGGTAGTACCGT
Organism: Rhododendron simsii; assembly: GCA_014282245.1. Classification (NCBI taxonomy): domain Eukaryota; kingdom Viridiplantae; phylum Streptophyta; class Magnoliopsida; order Ericales; family Ericaceae; genus Rhododendron; species Rhododendron simsii. The sequence goes on from CM024960.1 coordinate 6,205,220, forward strand.
AGAAGCCATCCGATGTTGGTTTTATGAAAGCCAAAAAGTGACTGAAACAGTAATGACCACTACGAATCCTCTGTTTTTGCTCTTATGTTGTCAACTTTTGTTGTTTCTGCTTGAACATATGATCATGTCATGTGGTTATGGATGAGACCAACGATGGATATAAGGATATAGTACTTTAATTGATATTTCTGTCAAAACAATTATCGTAGTAAATATTTTCGGTCAATCTATACGACTGCAAAAGTATGTGATTATATATGTGTAATTGTGCATCCATATAAACCTACTGACCTAGTGTTCCATCTCTATCCAAAAGTTTGGATCTAAGATGGCACTCTATCGACACCTTTTCACATTGTTCAATACATTTTGAGTAATATTGAAAATCTTGGTATCGAGCAATGTCTTTCTCAATGTAACCAAGTACGTATATGACACACGAGGAAATCATCTTCCACCCTGTTTGGTAGCCTAGTCTTCACACGTAACTTTTCTTCTAGTGGTGAAGTATTTGGGATAATATGTATTTGCAAGCTCGCAAATGTTTTCGATATTGAAATATCTATAATCATCCCTAATGCTAGTAAAGTATTACTAAAAATAATACAGAAAGTTATGACTCTGAGAGAATCTGAATTGTGTTTTTCACACTGAATTTTTCAAGATCGCTAGTAAATAATACAGAAAGTATATCGCCAGTAAAGTATATAACTTTTTCACACTGAATTTTTCAAAAAAATATTGATGAGCGGGTGTCAGAATTATTATTATTATTTTTTAAAGAACATTGGGCGGAGAATCTATATGATTTTTATATAAAACAACCTTCTATTTTTCTAAAAGAAAAGGAGTTCCTCTGTTCCATACTGTTCGGTTCTTAATAGGTTGGATCTCCTCCTTCGAATAGCTCCCTCCTTTCCTAAGCAAGCCTTCAAAATAGGGAACTCGTTATTGCAGTCCAGCCGTAGTCAGCCAGAGGGCACTTCGCTGCCTACATTAGACACAAGAGAGAAACGATAACGTATATCCCTTGGGTTTTATACAGTGAGTGTACTAGCACCCCAAGTACGTCCGTGCTAGGCACGAGCCCCATACGTTAGCCGTAACCGTTTCCGGTAGGCAAAGTCATACAAGCTCGATGTGCACGTGGCCAAACACACGTGTGGAACGTGACATCGGGCATGGGCTCTCATGTTGGGCTCGCTAAATTGGGTCCAAGCGTCCGGCATGTACGAGCCCCAATAGGACGGGCTTTCCATGACATCTGGCCTGCTACCTCGTTGGATTCGGTCCACTACAAAAGGTAAAGTATTTCCATCTATAATTTTTTAAATTTGTGGACACCAAATTAAAGATCTCAATTAGTTCTTTAATTCGGTGTCATGGAATTAGAAAATTATTCTTGGAGGTACTTTATTGTTTTTTTCAAAAATCATATGTCCTTTCGTAGTATTTCAAAAGTATGAAACATAGAGTATGAAGCTTGGGTTGGGCGATTGTTCGGAGTCATCCGCGCCTGGGTCTATTATCTAGATTGGGGAAGATTGTCTCCCTGTTTTGATTCAGCATTTATTTCAATTGAGAACATCTTTGGTAATGATTTTCTCACTCTCGGGTTTTGTAATTATGCGATGTATTTTTAAGGGTTATTGAAAGAAAAAAAGAGAAAATGATGAGATCTCGATAAGTTGTTTTTTTTTTTCTCTCTCCCCTTTCTTACCTTAATCAGTTGATTTTGGCAAACAAGTAAAAATTGGCGATCGGGCAGATACCTTAGTCATTGACTGTCTCGGTCAATTTTTTTTGGGCTTAACCAATTTTGGATAGGGCAAAGGCTTCTTTGAGGTCGGGTTTGGATTGCATGAAGCATTCACATCTCGGCTGCTATCTTGACAATCAATAATTAGTTTTTGAGGAAGATGCTTTGTTACTTATAAGAATTTGCTGGCACATTCGGACCATAAAACTGCTTTCGGGTGGTTGCTATTGCACCGTTTGTCCTCGGCGATCCAAAAAAGAAGTGTAGAGAAGCAGGATTCTTTTGGGTAGGAATTTGAATTTTCCACTTTGCCACACCATTGCTAGCCAGCCAGTCGGCACATGTGTTCGATGTTTTTGTTAATCTTAATTTGCTTCAGGTTTGTTAGTTGGGCCGGTATGAGCGGGTAGATTAATTCTGTTTTGTGGCTCTTCAGGCTTCACCTCTTATACTATTTACGGACACTCGAAATGGCATAATTGTGTGCTTTGTATATATCTTACTTTCCATAAACACCACCATGAACAATCTTTGTGGCTCATTTTTATGAGTTTTTTGGCTTAATTTATGAGTTTTTGTGGCTCATCTTATGAAAGTGTGTAAGGTACACCCTTACGAATTTTGTGGCTTACTTTTATGGATTTTTTTGGCCTCATATATGAGATTTTGTGGTTGTTTATATATGTATTTTTGTGGTTACAATTACGAATTTTGTGGCTTACTTTTACGAATTTTGTGGTAAAAAAGATGGCTAAAAGTAAAAAAAGACGGCTCTAGGTTACGAATTTTGTGGCTTACTTTTATGAATTTTGGGGTCCTCTTTTACGAATTTTCGTGATATTATTTACGATTTTTTGTGATTCAAAATACGAGTTCGTGCATTTACGGGTTCTATAACTCTTGGTTTCAATGCAAAAGGTATTGCAATCTTAGAAGAACTGTTATGAGGTTTAAATAATGTATTCTACACCCAATTACCAAAAAGGAAAAAATAATTATTATACACCCAATCTTTGCAAGTGGTTAGAGTTAAATTTTATATTTAAAAATTAAAGCTGTAGCCTCTCTTTTGTCTAGAAAGAGAAACTGAAATCTTGCTATTGATAAGGAAGCGAAGAGAGAAGAAATCAATTTAAGGAATTTTGCGATTGATATTGTCAGTTTTACGTCCTTCTGATAAGGTTGCTACTACATTTTATTCTAAATTACGAAGGAAAAAAAAATGCAATATAAAGGTAGAACGAGCTTGTTGATGCTAGTTTACTGATATTGCATGGCATGTGTTCTGAGTCATTCGCGCCTTGATCTAGTATATCTACACCTGGGAAGATTGTCTCCCTGTTTCACTTCGGTTTTGTGCACACGCAATCTACTTTTCAAAGACTGTTTCTGTTATGTCAAAGAAAAAAAAAGAAATATTATTTTTATTGATTTTTGCAAACAATCAAAATAGGCAATTTGGGGCAGATATCTTTGTCATTTGCTCTCTCAACCAAAATTATTTTTTTGGCTTAATCAGTTTTGGATAGGAAATTGAATTTTCCATTGGGTCACTATTGTTGACTTATCAAAAAAAAATAAAATAAAATAAAATTGGGTCACTATTGTTGAATCTAATAGTGTAAACTTTTTAATACTTTTCCATTGGAGAGAAAATATTTTTAAATTCACTATTATCCTCTCCCGCTATTATTCTCTCCCGATATTAATCCAATTAGTATTTTCTTGATTTTGTGAGGCTATGGTGCAATATATTAACATAGTCTCCAAAAAACATTTACAACGTCCTAACATGTATGTATCTACGTATATACATAACCAAAGCAGATAATAACAAAGTTAAATAATTCATGACTCTAAGATTGGTAGATGTGCAAGCAATTAGCTGAACTGGACACTGAACCAAAAAAAAGAAGGTCGCGCGATAAGATAAGGACTCTGTATTACTCTTTGATAAAACACTGATACAACATAACTTGAACACACAATTAATAGTACTCTCGGTATAGGGGAAAAAAGGGGAAAACACAAACAAGAAATACCCCATCTTTTGCCCTTTATTTCGGGGTTGACTCTAATTCAGTTACTTCCATATATGTGGCGTCTATAGATCAAAGTATTATTGGCCAAAGTATTCTTAATTTCGCGCGTATAAAGTCCTAATTCCTTGTATATCATCGGCGTTCAAACCTTTGGTTGTTGCTGCAGGAATGGAAGGCCACATAATAGCAGCTTGGACATCGCTATGGCCAAGTCCAAGAAGGTGACCAATTTCATGCAAGGCCACTGTCTCTAGATGAAACGAGCCTGCGACCGGGTTCACGGTAAACGAATAGTCCCCGTTGTAGTGGAACCTCCCATTAGTTGGGGCGAAGGCATGGGCCAGGGCACCATTTCGAGCGAATGGTGCCCCATCCCCATGGTCACCGCGGTAGAACCCGATTTTAAGATCCGCACTCGCGAAGTTTTGACTTTGAGAGAATCTGAATTGTGTTTGGGAAGCCCATGTGTTGAATGCTCTGGCCACGGCGGATATGGCATTCGAGTTGGTTCCGGGAGCAAACGCGTAAGTGAGCTGGTACCGAGTCGGAGGCCATTTCGGGTTACCGGAAAAGAAAGTGAAATGAGAGACAGTGTGGATGGTGTTGTGGGTGTGATTGGCCTCTTTTTTGCCCCCTTGCATCCAATTGGTGCCGTTGACGATGTCAGGGACCCCGCATCGAGGGGCTGTCATTTGGGACACAGTTTGGGCATCTAAAGCTCCGGTGGTCTTCAGATGATAATTGAGCTGGTATGTTTTGATGGCGGCCTCCAACGAATCGTCAAAATTGTCGTCGTTGGCACCGGTTTTGTTAGGCGAGTAGTTTAGATAACCAAATACCTCAAGATATTTCTTTAGTTGTTGGAGGCCTTTGACTGTCTCGCCTTTGTGGCATCCTTCCAAATGCTTAATAAAGTCGAAGGATGTTGGGTTTTCAGCCTTGGGTTTTGATGGCCTTGCATGAGAGGGGAGAGAAAGGGCTAATGAGAAGAGGAAGATGCATAAGAAAAACAGGAAAACTTTTGTTGCCATTTTTGAGGTAGAGAGAGGGAAGCAAGTAGCTGGCTAGATGGGTACTTGGTGGATTTGTGAATTTGAATCTCATATCTTAGGCCTATTTATGGCCTTCTATGAATGTGAATTTCACGAGTTGTTCTTCCAAGCAGTTGCTTTCCCTATGACTTGCTTTGGTCTCCTGGCCGGGACCACCACAACTTAAGTTGTTCTCAATTCCATGATTTTATGCATTCATATCCATTTCGAGAATGGGCCTTAAAGAAATTGGGTTGGAGCGTATGCAATCTGTATTGGGTCAAGTGATATGGTGTATTCTTCACTGTTATTCTATAACAAATTAGTCCTTAAGCATGCAAACAGCAAGGGGCGGATAAATGTATGTACAAACTCCATTTCCTGTCATGTTGCTTGTATTTTGCTCTACTCTTTTCTCGATATACCTGTTTATCTAGTAAAGTAATATAAGGCTTAATTTGCATGTAAAAAAAACAAAAAAAGGATGATGGAGCAATAATATATGGCTTTCTCGATATACCGCACGGGGCCGATGACTGACGATCTATATATGGGCAGACTCTCGGAGTGCTGCGAATAGGCTAACACGAAGAACACTAGATGGAGCAGTAAAAACACAAGATGATTCCCCATTTTAGGTCAAAATTAGGCATTGGCTGTTTGCATTTCTTTTTTTTCCTCTCTTCTTCTTCCCCCTGTCGCTGTGATGGTCTGTTTGGGGAACTCTGACCACACAAAGTTGGAAGAAAGGCCCACTCTATTACTCCATGGACCAACTTCCCAAAAACCTCCCTCCTAGTGGGAATTCTTGATTCGAAAATCCCAAACAACTCCCCCTTGGATTTTGAGATAAATAAAAAGACGAGTACATAATAAACGGTAAGAAATTTATTAAAAATCGTGCACAGAGATAAGATGAACAGTTTTGACGCCCCAAGCGATCAAACCCAAGGGGTATCATTTGGGATTTTCAAATCAAGAATTCCCACTAGAAGGGTGCTTTTTTTTGGGAAGTTGACCAATTGACTAATGAGTTTCTAGAGGGAATTCTAATCAATTGGCTAAGTATTTTCCACAACTTAGTAGCCTGTCGTCTAAGACGGGTAATATGAAGTCTACCACTATTAAAATCAAAGACCAATAAACCGGCCTCTATCAAAACTGCCATAATTTGACGCCCGACTTTGGGTCAATTAATTTTGTTTATTTTCAAAGTCTTCCATTTGTAGAATGAGTAACAATTCATAATTTCTTGCTTAGAACATTCATTTTATCCCAACTAAGACAAACACCAAAAATACAATGATCATCATAATTGTTTGATAAATAATAGACGTGTAAATGTTCACATAAGCGTTCTCTAATTTATTCTTGCTAAGTCAAATATATTATTGAGTTTTTTTTTGAAAACATCCCTCAAACTATTCACCAGATTTTTACTTAGTCCTCAAACTATCAAAATGGTTTACTTAGTCCTCCAACTATTGGCTTGCATTCTATGTTGTCCTTCTTGAGAACTTCTGTTAAGTTCCAAACGGAAAAACGGCACAGTAGCCTACCCAGGGGCTCAAATGGCAACGTTTTGTTCATAAAAAAAAAAATTTTTAACCACCAATTTGCAATCCTAGGGAGTAGAAACGTGATTATGAGAGCTTTAGAGAAAAAAATTTGATTATGTCTCTTTAGAATAATATGATCAGAATAATAAGATCTTCACACCCATTCAAACGGATTAAAATTTGAGCACTTAATTTTTTAACTATATTTTTTAATATATAAACCGTCTCAAAAAATTAAGTGCTCAAATTTTAATCCATTTGAATGGGTGTGAAGATCTTGTTATTCTGATCATATTATTCTAAAGCGACATAATCAAATTTTTTCTCTAAAGCTCTCATAATCACGATCTACTCCATAGGATTGCAAATTGGTGGTTGAAATTTTTTTTTTTTATGGACAAAACGTTGCCGTTTGAGCCCTTGGGTAGGCTACTGTGCCGTTTTTCCGTTTGGAACTTAACAGAAGTTCTCAAGAAAGACAACATAGAATGCAAACCAATAATTGGAGGACTAAGTAAACCATTTTGATAGTTTGAGGACTAAGTAAAAATCTGGTGAATAGTTTGAGGGATATTTTCAAAAAAAACTCTATATTTTCACTCGGAGTTTTATGCTTTATTTTTGTGTTATAGATATTTGGAGGGTTTGATATAAAAAGTACAAAGTTGGAATATTAAATGGTGCTCGAAGATTGGGCTGTTCGAGTTTAATCTCAAGAGCAATATGAAAGTCTTACAGTTTAGCACTGATAGGCCAAGGAATGGATGTTCACCGAAAGTAAATAAAGAATTGGACTTGAATTTATTCTATTGCATGGTGGGCCCAATGGTTAAATGGTGGGCCAAGGCTTAATAGGGGGAGTCGGCTGGGAGTAAAAAGAAAAAGAAAACAAGGGTTTTCGGGAATGATGATGTCAGCAGTTTATAAAAGCTGGATCACTACGGACGCAAAGAGAGTAGGAAGAACGGGGTTGCCGACTGCGTGACGAAGAACGGGCTGCCATCAGGAAAATTCCTTTGTTCTAAACATTGTTAAGTTTTTTTCTGAGTTCTTTTTTTCTTTTTCCTTCAAGTTTTGAAATTTTGTCCAATTATTTACGCTCCGGTAATTTGTTTTAATTTTTGTCCTTAATTGAAGTTGTTCATTGGTATCCAAGTAGTTGTTATCTCTTGTCTATTTTTCATCTCGCGTAATAGAAGCATGATTTAAACTAGGGTTTCTTCCGTTTCTCACTTGATAATGAGTGAGTCAGGTACGGAACCAGAATTTCCTAAACGCCGGGGCCGAACTATGAACAACAAGATTTTGAAATTTTAAAGTTGGCGAATTTAATAGTTTGTTTGGTTAAGATTTGCCGGAGTTTTTTTTGGTAATGAGCGGAGAGATAGAAAGAGAAATTAGATAAATAGTTGAAGGAAAAACTTCTGGGAGTGGGAGACCGCGTGCAAGGAGAAAATTTTGGTTGTGGGACCTAAAAGAAACACATTCTTCAAGTATTTAATTGTGTAAACAACACTTAATACAAAATACAATATCCACATATTCTTAACAAACTAAAAATTAACTAAAATTCAAAAAAAAAAAAAAATCCCGGAACCACGCGGGGGCTGTGGCCCCCATATGCCCCAATGTGGTTTTGTCATTGGAGTGAGTAGTCTTTTAGGTAGGGTAGCGGGGTGATTAGCACATCGTGACCAGTTCGGGCACCGCTCCTATTTTCAAACAATAAAAAAGACAATTTTAGATTCGTAAAAAACATCCGTTAGACAACCCGGACATCATCGGAGCCCATGTACGGAAGAATGGACTCTGTATTACTCTTTGATAAACACTGATACATCTTAACTTGAACACACAATTAATGGTACTCTCGGTATAGGGGAAAAAAAGGAAAAACACAAACAAGAAATACCCCATCTTTTGCCCTTTATTTTGGGGTTGACTCTAATTCAGTTACTTCCATAGATCAAAGTATTATTGGCCAAAGTATTCTTAATTTCACGCGTATAAAGTCCTAATTCCTTGTATATCATCGGCATTCAAAGCTTTGGTTATTGCTGCAGGAATGGAAGCACATGATAGCAGCTTGGACATTGCTTTGTCCAGGTTCGAGAAGGTGCCAAATTTCATTCAAGGCCACAATCTTCAGATGAAACGAATGGTCTGCGTTGTAGTGAACCTCCCATTAGTTGGGGCGAAGGCATGGGCCAGGGCACCATTTCGCCCAGCGAATGGTGCCCCATCCTCATGGTCACCATGGTAGAACCTGATTTTAAAATCCGCACTCACGAAGTTTTAACTATGAGAGAATCTAAATTGTGTTTGGGAAGCCCATGTGTTGAATGCTCTGGTCAGGATGAATATGGCATCCGAGCTGGTTTTGGGAGCAAACATGTAAGTGAGCTCGTACCGAGTTGGAGGCCATTTCAAGTTAGACCAAAGTCAACTTTGATCCCCTGTGGTTATCGCCATGTGCGGATACACGCCATACACCACTCATGATTCAAAACTAAGCACATAACCTATCTGTGGTTTTGAAAATGTGCGGCTAGACTCCCTGCCGTCATGTTTTCCATCCATATTAACGGACAAAGCATTAAGAGACCGATATACCCTCATCATGTCCCTTGATTCTTTTTTTTTTTAAAACTAATCACACCATCCCTTATACCAAAAATTAACTCCAAACCGTTGATATTTTAAATTTTGACGAGTACTACATCTATGCCAAAATTCAAGTCAATCAAAAAATGAAAAGCCCATGATTGAATCGATTTTGTTATGAAATTAAAATTTCAAATTTGAATTTACTAAAAATTAGATCACTGGGTTATTTATGCCTGATCGAAATGATTTTTTACAGAGATATTTTATTCTTTATTTATTACATTTTGAACGACTCAGATTACATTTTAGAGGCGTGTGAGATATACCTCCATTAATATGGATGGAAAACATGACAGTAGAGGGTCTATCCGCACAATTTCAAAACCACACGTAAGTTATGTGCTCAGTTTTGAACCATGAGGGGGGTATCAGCACATGACGATAACCACAGGGGGTGAAAGTAGACTTTGATCTTCAAGTTACCGGGGAAGAAAGTGAAATGAGAGACAAAATTGGATGGTGTTGTGGGTGTGATTGGCCTCTTTTTGGCCAACTCGCATCCAGTTGATGCTGTTGGCGATGTCAGGGACCCTGCATCGAGGGGCCATCATTTGGGACACAGTTTGGGCATCTAAAGCTCCTGTGGTCTTCAGTTGATAATTGAGCTGGTATGTTTTGATGGCGGCCTCCGACGAATTGTCAAAATCGTCGTCGTTGGCACCGGTTTGGTTAGGGGAGTAGTTTAGATAACCAAATGCCTCAAGATATTTCTTGAGTTGTTGGAGGCCTTTTACTGTTTGTCCTCTCTAACATCCTTCCAAATGCTTAATAAAGACGAGTACATAATAAATGGAGAGAAACTTATTAAAAATCATGCACAGAGACAGGATGAACGGTTTTGACGCCCCAAGCGATCAAACCCAAGGGGTATCATTTGGGATTTTCAAATCAAGAATTCCCACTAGAAGGGTGTTTTTTTTGGGAAGTTGACCAATTGACTAATGAGTTTCTAGAGGGAATTCTAATCAATTGACTAAGTATTTTCCACAACTCAGTAGCCTGTCGTCTAAGACGGGTAATATGAAGTCTACCACTATTAAAATCAAAGACCAATAAACCGGCCTCTATCAAAACTGCCATAATTTGACTCCCGACTTTGGGTCAATTAATTTTGTTTATTTTCAAAGTCTCCCATTTGTAGAATGAGTAACAATTCATAATTTGTTGCTTGGAACATTCATTTTATCCCAACTAAGACAAACACCAAAAATACAATGATCATCATATTTGTTTGGTAAATGATAGATGCACAAATGTTTACATACGCGTTCTGTAATTTATCCTTGCTAAGTCAAATATATATTTTCACTCGGAATTTTATGCATTATTTTTGTGTTGAAGGTATTTGGAGGGTTTGATATAAAAAGTGAAAAGTTAGAATATTAAATGGTGCTCGAAGATTTGGCTGTTCGAGTTTTTTTTTTGGGTAAGTTTGGCTGTTCGCGTTTAATCTGTAGAGCAATATGAAGTCTTGCAGTTTAGCACTGATTGGTCACGGAATGGATGTTCACCGAAAAATAAAGAATTGGGCTTGAATTTATTTTATTACATGGTGGGCCCAATGGTTAAATAGTGGGCCAAGGCTTAATAGGGAGGAGTCGGCTGGGAGTAAAAAGAAAAAGAAAGGGTAGTGATTTTGCTACACAATTTTTTAATAAAGCCACACCCTGTAAGTGTATTTTTTGGTGCAAAAATACACTTGCAGGGTGTGGCATTATCAAAAAAGGGTGTGACAATATCATTTTCCAAAAGAAAATAAGGGTTTTCGGGAATGATGATGTCAGCAGTTTATAAAAGCTGGATCACTACGGACGCAAAGAGAGTAGGAAGAACGTGGCTGCCGACTGCGTGACGAAGAACGGGCTGCCATCAGGAAAATTCCTTTGTTCTGAATATTGTTAAGTTTTTTTCTGAGTTCTTTTTTTCTTTTTCCTTCAAGTTTTGAAGCTTTGTTCAATTATTTACACTCTGGTAATTCGTTTTAATTTATGTTCTTAATTTAAGTTGTTCGTTGGTATCCAATTAGTTGTTATCTCTTGTCTATTTTTCATCTCGCATAATAGAAGCATGATTCAAACTAGGGTTTCTTCCGTTTCTCACTTGATAATGAGTGAGTAGTCGTTTGGGTAGGGTCGCCGGGTGATTAGCACGCCGTGACCAGTTCGGGCATTGTTCTTATTTTGAAACAATAAAAATAGGCAATTTTAGATTAATAAAAAACATCCGTTAGACAACCCGGGCATCGTCGGAGCCCATGTGAACGGGGGAATGGACTCTGTATTACTCTTTGATAAACACAGATACATCTTAACTTGAACTCACAATTAATGGTACTCTCGGTATAGGGGAAAAAAGGGAAAAACACAAACAAGAAATACCCCATCTTTTGCCCTTTATTTTGGGGTTGACTCTAATTCAGTTACTTCCATAGATCAAAGTATTATTGGCCAAAGTATTCTTAATTTCACGCGTATAAAGTCCTAATTCCTTGTATATCATCGGCATTCAAACCTTTGGTTATTGCTGCAGGAATGGAAGGCCACATGATAGCAGCTTGGACATTGCTATGTCCAAGTACGAGAAGGTGTCCAATTTCATGCAAGGCCACAGTCTCCAGATGAAACGAGTCCGTGCTCAGGTTCACGGAAAACGAATGGTTTGCGTTGTAGTGGAACCTCCCATCAGTTGGGGTGAAGGCATGGGCCAGGGCACCATTTCGCCCAATGAATGGTGCCCCATCCCCATGGTCCCCATTGTAGAACCTGATTTTAAGATCCGCACTCACGAAGTTTTGACTCTGAGAGAATCTAAATTGTGTTTGGGAAGCCCATGTGTTGAATTCTCTGGCAATGGTGGATATGGCATCCGAGCTGGTTCGGGGAGCAAACGTGTAAGTGAGCTCGTACCGAGTTGGAGGCCATTTCAAGTTAGAGCAAAGTCCACTTTGATCCCCTGTGGTTATCGCCATGTGCGGATACGCCCCTCATGATTCAAACTAAGCACATAACCTATCTGTTGTTTTGAAAATGTGTGGATAGACCCACTGCCGTCATATTTTCCATCCATATTAACGGACAAAGCATTAAAAGACCGATAAACCCTCATCATGTCACTTGTTTCTTTTTTAAATCTAATTACACCATCTCTTATACAAAAAATTAAATCCAAACCGTTGATATTGTAAATTTTGATGAGTATTACATCTATGCCAAAATTCAAGTCAATCAAAAAATGAAAAGTCCATAATCGAATCGATTTTGTTATGAAAGTAAAGTTTCAAATTTGAATTTACTAAAAATTAAAACATTGGGTTATTGATGTCTGGTCGAGATGATTTTTTACAGAGATACTTTATTCTTTATTTAATACATTATGAACGACTCATATTACATTGTAGAGACGTGTGAGATACACCTCTGTTAATATGGATGGAAAACATGATGGCAGAGAGTTTATCCGCACATTTTCAAAACCACAGGTAGGTTATGTGCTCAGTTTTGAACCATGAGGAGGGTATCCGCACATGGCGATAACCACAGGGGGTGAAAGTCAACTTTTCTCTTCAAGTTATCGGGGAAGGAAGTGAAATGAGAGACAATGTGGATGGTGTTGTGGGTGTGATTGGCCTTTTTTGCCTCCTCGCATCCAGTTGGTGCCGTTGACGATGTCAGGGACCCCGCATCAAGGGGCCATCATTTGGGACACAGTTTGGGCATCTAAAGCTCCGGTGGTCTTCAGATGATAATTGAGCTGGTATGTTTTGATGGCGGCCTCCAACGAATTGCAAAAATCATCGTCATTGGCACCGGTTTGGTTAGGGGAGGAGTTTAGATAACCAAATGCCTCAAGATATTTCTTGAGTTGTTGGAGGTCTTTTACTGTTTGTCCTCTCTAACATCCTTCCAAATGCTTAATAAAGTCGAAGGATGTTGAGTTTTCAGCCTTGGGTTTTGATGGCCTTGCATGAGAGGGGAGCGAAAGGGCTCATGAGAAGAGGGAGATGCATAAGAAAAGCTGGAAAATTTTGTTGCCATTTTTGAGGTGGAGATAGGGAAGCAAGTAGCTGGCTAGATGGGTACTTGGTGAATTTGAATCTCATCTCTTAGGCCTATTTATACACTTGTATGAAGAAAGTATGGGTGATGTGTCACGTACGTTGAGAGTTCTTGGGTCCCCCTGGGTTCCCGTTCCACAGTCTCAGTCATATTTTCATGAAGAAAATATGGGTGTTTACTGTTTAGTCACGTTGAGAGTTGCTCTTTATAGCGGGGCTACCACAGTGTCAGTCATACTCTGTTTCGATGTGTGGGCTACCCCAGCCCTGAGTGGATTGGGGCGGCCCAAAAAATAAAGCTTTTGATTTTAAAAATTGAGGAGTTGAAGAGTCGTCACCTGGATTTATGGTTTGCTATCCGAGAAACTGTTTTGATTGAAAACGATGGTTTGAAATTGAAAACCAGAGATTATTTTGGGTTCGAAAGCCACGTTACGAGAGGGGAAGGGTTTTACGGCACTCCTCTCGCCCGACGCGATGTCGGTCTCTACTCGATGTTTGTGGGATTTTATTAAAAATATTTTATTTCATAAAAAGCAGTTAGCACATAGTTATAGGTACAACAAGTGAAAGTGGATACATGTGCGTGTGTACATGATATAGTGATGCTATGATATGAAATGAATGAAAACATAAATTGAGACAATGCTACTGGGAACACTCCCGATTGCTCAGGAGTGGTCTTGAGCGCTTAGGACCTCTTATCCCCTGCAAAATAGAACCTAGCACTTTTGGATGCAAACAGAATATACAAACAATGAGAGATAAATTAGAACAGCATTTAGGCAGGTTTGCTCAGCGTTAAACTCAAACATACAAGAACATTTCTTGAATATCCAAGTGCTGCTTCCTTGCAAACAGAAAATAAACTTAACTGGGCTCTGGAAGGACCAGTGCACACCCAGTATCTACTGAAATACAGAAAATGCAATCTTTGATAACAAAATAGAATTTTTGTGACAGCGGCACCCCTGAGGGCTCAGGAATGGTCCCGAGCGCTCGAGAGTGAACACAGTTCCCATAAATGATTTTGTTTCTTTGTACTCCCCTTGCTTTTGTTGTTAAACTAAGATCAAATGAGCTTATAATCAGTATGAGGAACTAGTATGGGCCCCTTGATCCCCCTCAGAAGTTTGAAAACTGTAAATTTTGAGGTATAAAAAAAACTTTTATACCTTTGCTTGACTTGAACTTGGATTCTTGGACTGATTTGAATGCTTGAAAATGGTCTAAAAACCACAGAAAGATGAGAGCTTGATTATGGTTAAGCTCTTGGATTTTCAAATGATTTCCTTGAAATTGCTTTGATTTTTGAAAGAGATTTTGGAGTAATTGAGAGAGAGAGAGAGAGAGAGAGAGAGAGAGAGAGAGAGAGAGAGAGTATTTTCAAAAAATAGGGGAGCTTTTTGAGAGAGAGATTTCGTGCCCCCTTTTGAAAGGAAGAACCAAGGGGTATTTATAGACAAGAATAAAATATGTTTGAATTTTGAAAAATAAAGAGAAAAAGATTTTGGGAGGGAAAACAGGCATGATGAGATGCCTGCAGGCTTAGGCAAGCTTCTGGCACGTTCAGGTTTGAACTGCAGCACTGAAAAGTCTGAAAAAGCCATGGTCAAAGATCAAGCTTATCACATGCTATGACAGAGCTCCCGAGTGCTCAGGATTGTCTGCCCAACTTCAGAAGGGAGCCACGGACACTCTCGAACTCGGTTTTGGGTGTTTTTTGAAGTGTTGGAAAGCTCGTTGAGCCCTCTTTCTAACCCAATTGGTTTCATTCAAAGGTATTTTATATGCTAAAATGTGCCCATTTTACACTCAGGGTGTCAGGGAAAATGATGGTTTTGGTTTGTAAACGTCCAAGAGGCATCGTTCAAGCTTTAGCCTAGTCCTGTTTTGATTTCGTTTCATCATTGGAGAGCCTCAAGGCCACAAATTAAGGAAAATAATAGGTCCAAATTGGGATGTCTACACGATGTTTGTGGGCAATGCGAATTGCCCCGACTCTTTCTCTCTCCTCCGAGGGAAAGGGATTCCGTTCCCCACCCTTTTTGAGAAAGGAGAGATGCTGCCGGTTCGCGTGAGCGCTTTTTATGAAGCTGGACGTCAAGCGCTCGCGAAAAATACAGAGTCGCCACTTGGGTTTGAAGGTCCGATACCCAAGGAACCGTATTTCGAAGCACTTGCCGCGCTGTTTGATTTTGAAAAAGTTAAGGAACCAGTCCGTCATAACCATATCTGGGTTCGGGAGCCAGGTTACGAGAGGGGAAGGGTTTTATGGCACCCCTCTCGCCCAATCCGGAGATCGGTCTCTACTTAGGCATTTGCGAAAATGTTTGTTTTGCGATTCCGTTTAATTAATCATTTTTTAGCCAATTAGGGCGGGGAACAGTTAATCGGGGATTTAAAACTGTAACATGTTTGCAAGGTGTGGTAGATAGCATGCATGGATGAAACAAATGAGATAAAACTGAAAACTGCTTTCTGGATGCCAAAACAGTGCAGGGTATGAATTTATCACGAACAGTGACCAACTTGCATGCAGAAAATGGGAGCATGCAAGCCACACCATCGCGCGACACACCCATACCCTCGCGCGAGTATCAGCATCTTTTTTACAGGTTCAATTTTATCTCCTTCTGGGCTCTGGAAGGACCAGTGCACACCCAGGACAAACCAAGCAGTTTATGTGTGTTGGAAATAACTACTTATTACAATCTGATTGAGTAAGAATAAAAAAACAACCCTTAAACAGTGAGGGTGGTAAAAACAGAGACCAAAGGTCTAGCTGCCCATGCAAGGGCAATCACTGGAAATGATCAAACCATCGCGCGATGGAGTCACATCATCGCGCGATTGTTCTGACTGGACATCCAGGAATTGCTTTGCATGCCTGGGCTCTGAGACATATTCAGAAGCTACCCAGGGGCATTCCAACATGAATAAGGAAAGCAAAGTATACTAATCTACTGGTTTTTAACATGCAAGACAGTGAGACATCAAATATGATTAAACATGGAAATATGAAATCATATAAACTGGATCAGAACATGAGAGACCCATCCCCACGAGAACCATGTCACACGAGCCGAAGCGTCGCGCGATGATATGGGTTCATCGCGCGTGGGTTCTCATGTTCACAGCATCTTGTAAATTTGCTGGCTTTGGGGTCAGGAGCTGATATTGATTACCAGTCCTAACCCTGTCAGCCCCCCTCAGGGATCAAGACAGTAAAGGCTAAAAGTTATACCTTTGCTTGAGAATGGATTGAGTGAGGTGGTATGCCTTGGACAAGGGAGAAAGTGATAGTGGTTTTTTGATTGAGAGGGAAGATCAAGATTGTGACTCTTGTTCTTTCCTTTGGGATCTTTTTTTGGTAACCCTTTGAAAGTAGAACAAAGGGGGGGTTTTATAGGAAAAGAGGGAGCTTGTTGGTGTCAAACATGGCTAGGCAACCAGCCAACAATGCTGGCAGCAATCCCTTGGTAGAGGAGTGGGGTTTAAGTTGATGGGAGAGTGGGGGTTTAGGTGGTGCAAGGATGGCCGAGCAAACGCCGTTCAGCTGATGGAACGGGGTCACATGGCCCTGCAGGCGCTTCATCATCACGAAATCCAGCTGGATATGACAGGTGTCAACCATCGCGCGATGGAGTGGAACCGTCGCGCGAGGGTTCTAAGTTCCCCGCGATGGTCAATCAGTCAAAGTTTGACTTTGACCACCACCTGGCAAGAGAAGCATCGCGCGAGTGTCTCAGTGCATCGCGCGAAGGTCAAACCCATAGTCAAAGCTGGGCTCAATGGTTCTGGGGTTAAGGAAGGGGTTCCATATTCACCAAACTCAAAACCATTCCAAGCAAAACTGTCCTCGACCTGATTCATCATCGGGGGAACAAGAAACTGAAAAGAAACAAACTGAAGATAGACAAAATGATTGAGCAATCAGATTGGGGTGTCTACAATGTTATTTCTCGAATATAATTAACAAAACGGAAAGACTTGAATATAATTCGTCGTACTGTTTGCAAAGTGTGCATTTTTTGGCTAACAAGCACCTCAAGAATCATCTGAAATAAGTTCGAGTACCTCTGTTTGGGAATTCTCAAGGTATACGACAGTAGTTTTTGTGTGGACGCCCATATGGGGTAGCCAGCCAGTCGGCACATCTGTTTAATGTTTTTGGTTATTCTTAATTTACTTCAGGTTTGTTAGTTGGCCCGGTATGAATGGGGGTAGATTAATTGTGTTTTGTGGCTCTTCATGATTCTCCTGTTATACTATTTACGGACACTCGATATGGCATAATTGCGCACTTTGTATATATGCTATTAGTGGGGAAAATGGCAGATTTTGTAATGCATTACAATCATAAGTTAATTTCACTATTATCCTCTCCCGATATTACTCCAATTAGTATTTTCTTGATTTTGAGCAGATAATAACAAAGATAAATAATTCATGACTCTGAGATTAGTCGATGTGCAAGTAAACTGAACTGGACACCTAATAATAAAAAAAAAGATTCGATAAGATTCGGACTCTGTATTACTCTTTGATAAACACTGATGCATAATAACTTGAAC
Source organism: Rhododendron simsii (assembly GCA_014282245.1). Taxonomy (NCBI): domain Eukaryota; kingdom Viridiplantae; phylum Streptophyta; class Magnoliopsida; order Ericales; family Ericaceae; genus Rhododendron; species Rhododendron simsii. The sequence continues at coordinate 6,222,909 of CM024960.1, forward strand.
ACAATAGTACTGATCCGTATATGGGGGAAAAAGCAGAAACACAAACAAGAAATACCCCTTATATTCTCTTTATTTATTCCTTTACTTCCATATATATGGCGTACGTCCATAGATCACTGTATAGTTTGTATTATTGGCCAAAGTATTCTTAATATCACGCATATAAAGTCCTAATTCCTTGTATATCATCGGCATTCAAACCTCTGATTGTTGCTGCAGGAATGGAAGGCCACATGACAGCAGCTTTGACATTGCTATGGCCAAGCCCGAGAAGGTGACCAATTTCATGCAAGGCCACAGTCTCTAGATGAAACGAGCCCGCGACTGGGTTCACGGTAAACGAATAGTCCCCGTTGTAGTGGAACCTCCCATCAGTTGGGGAGAAAGCATGGGCCAGGACACCATTTTGCCCAGCGAATGGTGCCCCATCCCCATGGTCACCGCGGTAGAATCCGATTTTAAGATCCGCACTTGCGAAGTTTTGACTTTGAGAGAATCTGAATTGTGTTTGGGAAGCCCATGTGTTGAATGCTCTGGCAACGGCGGATATGGCATTCGAGCTGGTTCCGGGAGCAAACGCGTAAGTGAGCTTGTATCGAGTCGGAGGCCATTTCAGGTTACCGGAAAAGAAAGTGAAATGAGAGATAGTGTGGATGGTGTTGTGGGTGTGATTGGCCTCTTTTTTGCCTTCTTGCATCCAGTTGGTGCCGTTGACGATGTCAGGGACCCCGCAGCGAGGGGCCGTCATTTGGGACACAGTTTGGGCATCTAAAGCTCCGGTGGTCTTCAGATGATAATTGAGCTGGTATGTTTTGATGGCGGCCTCCAAGGAATTGTCAAAATCATCGTTGTTGGCACCGGTTTTGTTATGGGAGTAGTTTAGATAACCAAATGCCTCAAGATATTTCTTTAGTTGTTGGAGGCCTTTTACTGTCTCGCCTTTGTGGCATCCTTCCAAATGCTTAATAAAGTCAAAGGATGTTGGGCTTTCGGCCTTGGGTTTTGATGGCCTTGCATGGGAGGGGAGAGGAAGGGCTATTGAGACGAGGAAAATGCAAAAGAAAAGCTGAAATGCTTTTGTTTCCATTTTTTAGGTGAGGGAAGCTTGAAGCCAGCTAGCTAGTTGGGTACTTGGTGGATTTGTGAATTTGAATCCACTGTCTTAGGCCTATTTATAGCCTTCTATGAATGTGAACTTCTCGAGTTGTTCTTCCAAGCAGTTGCCTTCCCTATGACTTGCTATGGTCCCTTGGCCGGGACCACCACAACTTAAATTGTTCTCAATTCCATGATTTTATGCATTTATTTGCATTTCGAGAATGTGTTACAGCCTAGAAATTTTATTATTTTATTAATTATTTTTGCCATTTATTAATTGGGAGTTTTATGATGTGGGTCCTAATTGGCAATTTTCTTTTCTGCACAATATAGTTACCATGTGTGTTATTATAGTTTTGAGGGTTTAGGTCTAATTAATTTTTGGTAATAGTTTAGTTCCTCATTTAAATACTTTAATAAATCAGTTAGCTACAAATTAGGGGTTTTGAGAGTTAGACGGTAGTTTTATAAAGTTAAAGATAATTACAACAGGCTAGGGTTATATCTTAAGAGAATAATTGGAAATTCTGACTTTTGAGAAGCGCAGCGGCCAAAACTTGGGAGAAGATTTCTTTGGGTTTCAATTGAGGTAATATTATTTTCCATCTTGATCTTTTGTTTTCTATTGAAAAGCAATCGGGTCCATGGATGTGTGGCAAGAGAGAGAGAAAGAGAGGGCGTGCGTGATGTGCGGGTTGTGCGGTGTCAGGTGTGGCAGTGCATGGTGCTCTAGTATTGGGAAGAGATCTTAGTTAAATTATTTTGATACTAATTGCAATAGTGATTTCAGAATAAATGGTTTTGGACTGATATGAGTACATGAGGTTTATACATATTCATTGGTGAACAAAGGTGAGTATTTTGAAGGTGTACTCATGGTATTGCTCTTGGAAAACAAAGAAATCCTTGGAGTTTCCGTGGGTGGATTTGGGTTGCTGCTGTGGGTATAGTAAATTAGAGTTTTGGCTTGCTAGTTGTCTAGTGACTTGGGTAATTAGTCTAGGTTAGTAAAATATTCTTTTAGGTGGTCTTTCTTTGCTATTGATATATTGAACCAGTTAGTGATAATTATATTTGTATGATTCTTTGTTCAGGTTAGATTTGTTTTGCGTTGTTCGATTGCATTACTTTTGGAATCAGGTGAGTAGTTAAGTATGTTACATATTTTCGAAAGTTCCTTGTGTCCCTTAAATGTATTTCCTTTAGAAATTTATATGAATGTTATTCGGAGACTCAAAACTGTTTATAAGTTGTTCTATAAATTGGCATGCGATGAATTTTTTGAGGTCAATTGTTAATATTCTTTTTGGTGAGAACTTGGTGGTATTAATGGGAGCATTTATTTCGGAAGTCTAGGGAACTTATTCCTTCTCGTGTTGGTAACCCAGCTGGCCATTTGGGAAAAAGACCGTGTTAGGCCGGTGACCTTAATGCTCAATGGCTTTCTTTTGCCGGATCGTCTTAGGGAAAAGTACCACGGGCTGCCAACCCTGGTGACTCTATGGTCGATATTGGATCCAATTTTGTTGAGATTTATTTTGGCTATGGAACTGTTTGATTGTGGTTCCCCATTGTTGATGGAGTTATTATTGTGATCACCACCAAGAATATTTATTTGGTTAAATGCTTCATTGATTAATTTAATATTCTATATTGGACACCTCGTATGCCAAATTATGATTTAATGGTAAATTATTTTAATCCCCGCTTTCAACTTTATTTATTATACATACTTGGTATTCACTGAGCTCGTCAGCTGACGGATTTATTCTAACTTCCCTTTCAGGCAAGTTGGGAAGTTAGAAAAGGACTCTGGCGGCATCTCGGGGATTTTCTTTTGTTGACCTCCTTAGTGTGTCTCATTCTAGTTTTCTTTTAAAAATCGCTTCCGCATTTGAAACAATTGTCAGATAGCAAAATCTTTTAATTATTGTTGGGTTATTGGATATTGTTTGGTTCATGGGATGGTTGTGCCCCATGTCTATGATGAGACATATTTGACTTTTGATTTGATTAATAATGAAAAAGCAATCATTTGATTTTCGGATTAGGCTGCGTGTTCCATGGATTAGCCTTATGGTTCACGGCCGGTCACTCCTCATTTTTGGGGTGTGACAGAATGGGCCTTAAAGAAAATTGGGTCGAAGTGTATTCAATCTATATTAGGTCTAAGTGATATGGTGAATTATTTACTGTTATTCTATAATGAATTGGTCCTTAAGCAGGCAAACTGTAAGGGGCGGATCAATGCATGTACAAACTCCATTTCCTGTCATGTTGGTCATATTTTGCTCTGCTCCTTTTTCGATATACCTCTTTTTCTAGTAAAGTAATATATGGCCTAATTTGCATGTAAAAAAAAAAAAAGGAGGATGGAGTAGTAATATATGGCTTTCTCGATATACCGCAAGGGGCGGATGACTGACGATCTATATATGGGCAGACTCTCGGGGTGCTGTGAATAGGCTAACACGGAGAACACTTAATGGAGCAGTAAAAACACAAGATTATTCCCCATTTCAGGTCAAAATTAGACATTGGCTGTTTGGATTTCTTTTTTTTCCTTTTCCTTCTTCTTCCCCCTATCGCTGTGATGGTCTGTTTGGGGAACTCTGACCACACAAAGTTGGAAGAAAGGCCCACTCTATTAGTCTATTGATCAACTTCCCAAAAACCTCCCTCCTAGTGCGAATTCTTGATTCGAAAATTCCAAACAACTACCCCTTGGATTTTGAGATAAATAAAAAGACAAGAATACGTAATAAATGGAAAGAAACTTATTGAAAATCGCGCGCAGAGCGAGGATGAATGATTTTGATGCCCCAAGTGAACAAACCCAAGAGATATCATTTGGGATTTTCGAATCAAGAATTCCGACTAGAAGGGTGTTTTCTTGGGAAGCTGATCGATTGACTAATGAGCTTCTAGGGGGTATTCTATTCAATTGACTAAGTGTTTGCCACAACTTAGTAACCTGTCGTCTAAGACAGGTAATACGAAGTCTCCCATTATTAAAACCAAAGACCAATAAACCGGCCTCTATCAATCCAAAATCAATCCCGAACAACTCCCCCTTGGATTTTGAGATAAATAAAAAGACAAGAGTACGTATTAAATGGCGAGAAACTTATTGAAAATCGTGCACAGAGAGATGTAGGACGAACAGTTTTGACACCCCAAGTGAATTCACAAACTCAGGGGTGATGTTTGGGATTTTCTAATCAAGAATTCCCACTAGAAGGGAGTTTGTTGGGAAGCTGATTAATGAATTCTAATCAATTGACTAAGCAGTTGCCACTACTTAGTACCCTGTCGTCTAAGACGGGTAATACGAAGTCTCCCACTATCAAAACCAAAGATCAATAAACCTCTATCAAAACTTTCATAATTTAGACCCTCCACTTTGGGTCAAATAATTTTGTTTATTTACAAAATCCACCCCCCCACACCAAAAAAAAAAAACCAAAAAAAAACACTATTTACCACATATTTGTTTGGACTACACGTTTTGTGATGGGAGTGAAGAGTCCAGGCATCACGTGGCAATGTTGCAATAATTTTTCACGGGGAAGACCAAGAGAGACGTTTGAGGGCAAAACTATCAGACTAAATGAACAATCGTGTCATTAACCAATACAATCGTCACATTATTGCCATCCTTTAAGTTTATGTACTTCAAGATATTAGATCTTGTTCAAAGTGCGTTAAGAGTTTGATTTCTCCGGATTATCACAAGAGCAAAGTCTACTTTCATCCCCTGTGGTTATCGCCATGTGCGGATACTCTCCTCATGGTTCAAAACTGAGCACATAACCTATCTGTGGTTTTGAAAATATGCGGATAAACCCCCTGCCATCATGTTTTCCATCCATATTAACGGAGGTGTATCTCACACACCTCTAGAATCTAATCTGAGTAATTCATAATGTATTAAATAAAGAATAGAGTATCTTTGTAAAAAATCATCTCGATCAGGTATCAATAACCCAGTGATCTAATTTTTAGTAAATTCAAATTTGAAATTTTAATTTCATAACAAAATCGATTCGATCATGGGCTTTTCATTTTTTGATTGACTTGAGTTTTGGCATAGATGTAGTACTCGTCAAAATTTACAATATCAATGGTTTGGATTTAATTTTTGGTATAAGGGATGGTGTGATTAGATTTAAAAAAGAAAAAGAATCAAAGGATATGATGAGGGTATATTGGTCTTTTAATGTTTTTTCTGTTAATATAGATGGAAAACATGACGGCAGAGGGTCTATCCGCACATTTTCAAAACCACGGGTAGGTTATGTGCTTAGTTTTAAACCATGAGAGGGGTATCCGCACATGGCGATAACCACAGGGGGTCAAAATGTACTTTGTTCTTATCATAACCCATTATGGTGGCGCGGGTAGTAAATATTTCGTGTTAAGTGTGCTGTAGGGCGACAAAGAAACAGAACCCAACGAAAAATCATGATAAAGATTGGCAAGATAAGACGAATGTTTTGCAAAAATAAAATAAAATAAGAATACAATTGCCAAGTTATCAAAAGATTACTAATACAAGTTTTCAGTGTCGAGCTTCCTGCGATAAAATATTTGAATGGAAGTCTTATTATTACGCTATTAAATTTGCCTGTATTCGAGAATCCAAACATGTTATTGTTGGATTCAAGATCGAGGATTTAAGGGTCTCACAACTAGCGCGTTCTCTCTCTCTCTCTCTCTCTCTCTCTCTCTCTCTTAAGACTCCTCTGTTCATTATGATCAGAAGCAGTTAATCTAGGTTTTGCCAATTGAAAGCTCCCATGGACGAATCAAAGCTGAAAAAAGATATTGTGGTTTGTCGGATGAGGGAGAGAGAGAGTGCGATGGGGACGAGGAGAAGAGGGGGTACGTAGAAGGTTATATTCTTATGTAACCAACAAAGGGTATGTTTGTCCAAGCGGTAATATTTGCCCAAGATACCCAACATTATTTAACGGCGCATTTAACAAAAGGGGTCCATTTGGGTAACATTTTTAGATAGTGAGGTCAGCGAGAGCAATTATAAATGTTAAGGGGTGTCTGTAAAAAATAGGTATAAATAAGAGGTCTTTGTATAATTTCACCACGAATGCGACATCGTTTATATGCTTCCGGGTTCGTTTTTTGCTCCGATGGTAGTCTACGGTGTACGCCACCCAACCTAACACAAAAGCCAGCCTCGAGGGTAAGCCCCAAAAACGGCTTCTTTCGGGCCCTCAACTCCAAATGCCTCATTTACACTAATGGCCCAACACAATCCAAAAGGAGAAAAGAAATGATGAGAATGGATCTGGCTTCTCTGTAGTCAACTGCAGAGAAGCGTGTACATTTTAATCTGAACCGTTTATATTGACAATTAGTGGTTTTGATCTGTTGAATATTTTTACTGGATTTTTTCTGGTAAGAATATCAAAACAAATCTGAATCATTAAAAAACTATCCGATAGTTGTATATGTGGATATATGGGGGATGCTGTGATGCTGGACACTGCCCCATCAATATTTACCTTGCAAACTCCCACCGGCGGTGCAAGCCAATTTACACACTATAATGAAAACCTGCTTGGGCATGCCAACGGGAGCTATGTGGCAATATAATTGCCTCTTGACAGCCTGGGCAAAAAAGCAAAATTGGGCCAAGAGAAACTGGTTGCCGGATAAACGAAGCTTGTCAAGTTAGTTGTTTTATTTGTCTCCATCGTGGTGACCTGAGATCGAGTCCCACAGGGAGCAGGTTTGGGGTTTAAGGTTATGGATAGCCTCTGAATCCCTCTTGATTAACATACTAACACTCCCCGCTAACCCCCGTTGATGTATACCGTATGACCAAAAAAAAAAAGTGGTTGCAAAATAAACCGTTTCTATACTCTGTTTCTGTGTTTGATCTCTACATGTTGAGTGTTTGATTTTCAGTGTAGAGTTATCTGTGGTAGAGTTATTTGTCCAGATCCAAGCCTTTTGGCTGTTGCATGTGCTGTTTTTTTTTTTTTTTGGGTCTGTTCTTATGATTGCTCTGTTCTTTTTGGCTGCTCCAATTTATCACTTTTCATTAGAATGCAACTCCAAGATTTTCGCTCAGAAGTTCACCAGCACTTGGCTAATTTCAGGAAAAGTTTTCAATGCGATCAGATGGTTTCAAAATAAACCCATTCTTTTTCACTAAGCACAAGAAATTACTACCCATCGTACTGTTTTTTCTAACGAGAACTACAAAAAACTTGGATATTACAAAAGAGAACCTCCTAATGATTCTGAAAAGCATTACAATTAATTTGTGCAACACGTTCTTGTGAAGTTTGCAATTATATGTTGAAGGGCATTGGAGCACTATGTGACGGTAACCCAAGAGCATTGAATCAAGAACTCACCTATGCCGGAATCAGTCAACTCAAATTCAATGTAGACACCATCTCTCTGGATAAAAGCACAGAAACAGAAGACCGTTCAGAAGCACTACTTGCTCAGCCTCCGAACAAGAAAAGCAAGAAAGGAGATCTTGACTCAAGCACCTCAACCTCCAACCCAACAAACAACTCCCCAACAGACAAATAAGCACCTTCCACCAACTCCAAGTCTTCACAACCTTTTGGAATCAACAACTGACAGACCAAGGACTTTTGCTTTGTCTGACTAGAAGAAACTCTACCTTTTGCTATGTCTAATACTATGATACCTAGCTGGCCAAAATCAACCAAGTAACTGAATAACTTCAAACCTTTTGTTTAGTGCAAAAACTTATCTAGCCCATAACTTCTACAGCTACCAACTTCTAATGATACACTTGATCAAGCTTATCCATATAACCTTTGCTATGATCAACAACAACCATAATTAAAGCAAAATCCAAAACGCATCTATACAACGAGCATGAATAACGTGCTTAACACGTCGGTATGCAGCTAGTCTATACTATAAAATCCCATATGGCAATATACTCCAACAAGCCAAAAAATGAAAAAAAAGCAGCTTTTGTTGAAATTCAGTGTTTCATAGATCGCCATGGACTGGGGGAACCTGTAGTGCATGCTGCACTACTGGCTGTGTAGGGCAATGTAAGTGAGCATAAAACTCGCGCGAAAATCCAAAATTTATATTTCACAGCCCGGTCTTCACTTTTAATGGCTGAAAAGTTAACTTTTCTTAAATATGTTCAAACTTAAAACGTAACTTTTCTTGCAAGTATTTTGGATAATTCTAAATATGTTTGCAAGCTTGCAAATGCCTTCTATACTGAAATGTATAAAGTCATCCCTAATGCTTGTTAAACATATATATATAGCTCAACAAAGCAGAATATAGTCTTTAATGAAATATCTTAGGAGGGCGGTTACAACTTCTCCGAAAAAAAAATCGTTGATGAGGGGGTATTTGTTGGGCATGAGAACTTACATAGTTTTACCGGTTAAAAAAAACCACAAAAATTCTCAAAAAAGAAAAATATACTCCGTAAAACTTAAGTAGGGTGATTGTTCGGGGTTATTTGCATTTCGATCTAGTATATGTAAGTAACTTTGAACATTTATTTTTGTGCTCCAATTTTGTGCACAAGCGATCTACTTCCGTATATCAATGGCATCTGTAGAGTATAGAAACCATGGCCAAAGTATTCCTTCACGTGTATAAAGTCTTAATTCCTTGTATATCATCATCAGCGAAACCTTTGACTGTTGCTGGAGGAATGCTAGGGTACATGATAGCTTCTTGGACATCGCTATGTGCAAGTCCAAGAAGGTGCCCAATTTCATGCAAGGCCACAGTCTCCAGATGAAACGAGCCTGCGACTGGGTTCACGGTAAATGAATAGTCTGCATTGTAGTGAAACCTACCATCCTCGGGGGGAAAGGCATGGGCCAAGACCCCATTTTGCCCGTTGAATGGTGCCCTGTCCCCATGATCACCGCGGTAGAATCCGATTTGAAGATCCGCACTTGCGAAGTCTTGACTCTGAGAGAATGTAAATGGAGATTGGGAAGCCCACATGCTAAATGCTTTGGCCACGGCGGATATGGCATCCGAGCTAGTTTCCGGAGCAAATGCGTAAGTGAGCTGGTACTTAGTAGGGGGCCATTTCGGGTTACCGTTAAAGAAAGCAAAATGAGAGACAGTGTGAAGAGTCTTGTGTGCATGACTGGTCTCTTTTTTGCTTGCTCGCATCCAGTTAGTGCCATTAATGATGTCAGGGACCCCACATCGAGGGGCTGTCATTTGGGACACCGTTTCGGCATCTAAAGCTCCGGTAGTTTTCAGATGGTAATTGAGCTGGTATGTTTTGATGGCGGCCTCCAACGAATCGTCAAAATTGTTGTCGTTGGCACCGCCGGCTTGGGTAGGGGAGTAGTTTAGATAACCAAATGCCTCGAGATATTTCTTGAGTTGTTGGAGGTCTTTTACTGTTTGTCCTTTCTGGCATCCTTCCAAATGCTTAATAAAGTCAAAGGATGTTGGGTTTTCATCCTTGGGTTTTGATGGCCTTGCATGAGAGGGGAGAGAAAGGGCTAATGAGAAGAGGAAGATGCATAAGATAAGCTGAAATACTTTTGTTGCCATTTTTGAGGTAGAAAGCTAGAGGGAAGCTAGTAGCTAGCTAGTTGGGTACTTGGTGGATTTGTGAATTTGAATCTCATCTCTTAGGCCTATTTATAGACTTAATTTGTGAATGAAGAAAGTGTGGGTGCTGTGTCACATTGAGAGTTCTTTGAAGGAGGTGCTTCTCAATGACCAATGCTTTGGGCACCCGGGGTTCCATAGTCTCAGTCAATGGCGGAGTTAGAATTTTGATCCTTGGGGGCCGGTTCAATAGACATATATTATATTGAAATGATTCTAGCCTAATATAGTGAAAGTATACCAATTATTTTAATTTTTTCATTAGGCTACTTTAACTATTACGTGCTTCTTTTTTTTATTTATGAAAGAAATTTAAAAATGAGAATATAAAATGACTGATTTTTTGTTGAATCAAACCAAAATTGTTAAGATTATAAATAGTTATACATGAATAATTATCATTAATATTCAAAATCAGGAATATATAAAATAAAAATTTTAAAAGCTAGATGCTCAGGGAGTTGGGGCCAAGCGACGGGATCCCCCAGGACCCATTGTAGCTTCGCCCCTTGTCTTAGTCATACTCTGCAATCTGCACCGGCCGATGTATGGATTCTACAACACATTATTGGACTTTTGTGCTCCTATTTTATGGTTATGCATGTAGCTATTTGTTAGATTGGTTTTCATTAATTAACACAAGAATAGAAATGGTTTTATTGGGTTATTTAACACCAAACCAAAGAAAGGAAAGCAATGTGCCAAGCGACGTCCACAGGCTTTGATACGTGTATTTGACAAAGATCATTTGTTATGGTAGTTCATATTCCATCTGTCCCCTTTTTTAGAGTTCAGTATTTTATTTTGGGCTGTCCCTTAATAAATATTCATTTTGTAAAAAAGTTAGTGGGTAAAAGTTGGTGAATTTTCCATTTTGCCCATAAAGATAGATTACATTTTGAAAAGTTAGTGAAAGTGGAGGGTAAGGAGGGAAAGTGGAGGTAAAAGTTGATTTGAAAGGTGTTATGATGATATCTTTTTAATAAGTTGGAATTACGAAGTTGGACACTCAAAAAGGGACGGAAGGAGTAGTATACTATAGCATTTTGAATTTTATCTAAAGTCAATTAATATTCATATCACAATTAATCTTTTCATTTTTTTAGTACAAAAATTCCTCATCATTAAGGTAAAATTCTGTTTCTATCCTTGTCCACAATCTCAGTCGTACTCTGCAATCTGGACCGATGTTTGGATTCTACAAAACATTATTGCACTTTTTGTGCTCATATTGGATGGGTAGAAGATGCTACAGCCACCGACCAATATTGGTGGCCCGATTTTGCACCAACGGACATGCGGGGCTCACTACGAGTTCTGCACAGATAATTTGAGCCATTCAATAATATTTCTAAAAATGACCGAGTGGGCTTGTGAAAAATCAGCTCAATTTGATATGTGTAGGTTCTCGATTTATCTTCATATTTTTCATTCAATCGTCCCATTTTTGCCGATTTTTAAAAAATAAAAAGATTGGATCATTCATGCAAGACCTCGAGTAGACCCGGCCCCGTGAGTCTGTCAATGCAGAATCGGGCCACCATGGATTGGTGGCCGTAGGTTTCTCGTTGATGGGTATGTAGCTATTTGGTATACATTTCTGTAAAAAGGTTTAAACTTGTGATCAGGATTCAGGAAGTAGGAGTCGTGAGTCTGGTGGCTCCTTTCCATCCCACTAAGCAACACCTTCAGTAACAAAGTTTGGATGACCCAAAGCAAGGATTTAAATTATGACGGCTTGGTAGCTTATGGCGACACCTGATTTCTGCTACATAACATTCACATACGCTTGATATTGCTACACCGCAAACTAATTCACATACGGGTAAATTTCTAGTGTGAGTAAACACTAGTTGGCTGAGATCAAGTTGCTGGTGAACTTGGTGCCATCACAGGTAAATTTCTAGGCAAAAAACTGCCCCGTGACAATAGCTATCATGGTCAGTTCACGTTGGATTCGGATGATGAGAATGAGAATAGCCATCATGGTCAGTTCACGTTAAATTGGGCATTACATTAGCCTTGTGTGCTCAGTCAAGTTAGGCTGCAGGAGATGTACATCGAGCATAAGGTAATTGAGGTATATTGCTGGTTATAGGTTTTACAATGCTCCATGGGCCGTCAACTTCTTCTCTCAGAGAAGAAGCAACAAAGCTATCCAGGAATAAGCATTTCTGTGCCAGCAGCCATGGTAAAGACCGAGGATGCAGGATTTAGATGTATTTGGATGTTAAGACTATCAGCAATTCGAGACCACTGTTGGCTTCTAGATGGGGACATGAGGGAGACTGATATAGTTGAGTAAGAACTTTCAGGGTCATTAATATGATGACCCTAAATTTACCATGTTTTGTGTTTGAATTGGTTGTGGTGAGGAAATGGGAAGAGCATAGATAATGCAGCATTGCAAGGACGATGAATGATTGGTGAAGAAGAGAGGAGGAGAAGAGACCAAGTACTAGGAAAGAAAGAAAATTAGAGAAAGTTTTACCCAGAAGCTTATCCTGTCCAGTAAGGATTTAAAAGGACAAGGAAACATAGATACATGAATTGGACCCTAAATATACTAAAAATCCCATCACTTATCTGTAGGGCCGATAAACAAACCAAGTTACTCAACTTTGAACATGTATTCGACTCGTTCAAAGCTTGTTCAAGATCGGTTTGTTTCCTCAAAAAGCCAAGCTTAACTGTTTTTTAAAACCCATTAAACTTTCAAACCAAACTTCAACAAACTACTATCCAGTTTGTTTTAAGTTGAGCTATGTAAAAAATTCAAGCGACTTGACATGAATCCATGATCGGCTCTCCTGATAAATAATCCAAGATTGAACATATATTCAAAGTTTGCTGAGAGAGTTGAATCTAAGTTTCAACAAGCTGCTGCTGCTGCTCGGTTCGGTTTATCTTCATCCATTTCACAAGCCTCCTCTTTACCATTGCTTTCTCTCGGGCTAGTAGAGAACTCCCTGTCAGGGTGTAGCTCGGGCTGGGAAAGCACTTCCTTTCGGCTTAAGTTGCTGTATTTAGGGATGTATTTTGGCAATCATGGTAATTAGCTTAAGCTAAACAAGGTATAAAAAAACTCTTAACTTAAAGTACAAGTAAATTTATTTATTTTTGGTGCTATGGAATAAAGGGAAATCTAATCCCTAAACCAGCACAGGTCATCCTCGATCAGAAAATGTCCAACCGATGGGGGGTTTTCACGCACACACGAGTTCCTGCTCTTTTTCAGTTCCAAGCATAGCTAAGTTAGCGGTGCTTTGTTTTGCTTCACGGCGTGTGTGCTCAATTGTACAAGTCGTCCTGGCCAGCTGAATTACTGAACAGTCAATGTGTCCTATAATACGAGTCCTCAAACAAAATTTACAAACCACTTGCAGTTTTTGGAAGTTTCACTGAATTCCCTGCAAAATATTGTTTCAGTATATGTAGTTCTCTAATTATTGAGATACATTTTACGTTTGAGCACAAGCTAATCACACCCATACAGACCACATAACTACTTTTACCTGGATCAAATGTTGTCTATCACACGATGCAGAACTAGTTTTGTTGCTCTTGAAAAAGTTAAAAGGTAGTGTTGCTATCATGGTCTCATATGTTTCTCACAATCATCTTAAACTGCCCGTAAAATTTGAATACGAGTATCCATCTTCCTTTCCATTTCACCTTTCCTCAAACTTTTTCGTGATCGATGATAGCCGCAAGAGTGGGAGATGGACACGGACCAAAACTAAGCCTTGTCGAAATGTTAGGATGAAAGCAACAAACCCTTGAGCCTCCCCGCCGCGGACGGAAGCGAGTACTATCTTAGTCGATAATAAATTCATGGAAAGGAACAAACAACAAAACATGGTAAATTTTACTTAAAAAAAGAGCCTAAATTAGTTCAAAAGTGATACTTTCCTACCTAATAGCTCAGGGATCTCGTGTTGGATGAGGTAGTACCCATCCGATGTTGTTACGAAGCCAAAAAGCGACTCTCTGAAACAGTCATGGCCACTCTGAATCCTCTGTTTTTCCTCTTGTCAGGGCCGGCCCAATGGGGAGGCCCAAGAGGCCGCCGCCTTGGGCCTCCACATTTTGGGAAAAAATAGGACACCCATTCCTAGATAAGTATATGTATTTTCTGTGTGTAACTATAATATAAACTCCTTTGGTAAAGAGTTTGCTTTTCCACATAAGATGTTTGGGTTCAAATCTTGGTAGGGTATTTTTTTGCAATTTTTTTTTCTATGTAGGGCACTATTCCACCATTTGACATAGGGTATCCAAATACCTTAGACCGGCCCTGCTCTTATGTTGTCAACTTCTGTTGTTTTTGCATTTTGTTAGTATTGTGTTGGGAATAATTATTCAATAGTCCTGGAGTATCGCCACGTGGTACTTTCGACCATTTACAACCACATGTTTCTGTGGGATTCATATACTTAGTAGTAGACCTTATAGAAATGTGTGATTTTTAAATAGTCCGGGTACCGGTACTCCCGAACTATTGTATTTGAACATATGATCATGTCATGTGGTTATGGTTGAGACAACAATAGATATAAGGACGTACTTTCATGGATATTTCTGTTAAAACAATTATCATAAATATTTTCGGTCAATCTATGCGACTGCAAAAGTATGATTATAGCTAATTGTGCATCCATCTATCCAAACGTTAGGATCTAATATGCACTCTATAATATAAACTCCTTTGGTAAAGAGTTTGCTTTTCTACATAAGATGTTTGGGTTCAAATCTTGGTAGGGTATTTTTTTGCAAATTTTATTTTTCTATGTAGGGCACTATTCCACCATTTGGCCTAGGGCATCCAAATACCTTGGGCCGGCCCTGCTCTTATGTTGTCGACTTCTGTTGTTTTTGCTTTTTGTTAGTATTGGGTTGGGAGTAATTATTCAATAGTCCCGGAGTATCGCCACGTGGTACTCTCGACCATTTACAACAACATGTTTCTGTGGGATTCATATACTTAGTAGTAGACCTCATAGAAATGTGTAATTTTTAAATAGTCCGGAGTACCGGTACTCCCGGACTATTGTATTTGAACATATGATCATGTCATGTGGTTATGGTTGAGACAACAATAGATATAAGGACGTACTTTCATGGATATTTCTGTTAAAACAATTATCATAAATATTTTCGGTCAATCTATGCGACTGCAAAAGTATGATTATAGCTAATTGTGCATCCATCTATCCAAACGTTAGGATCTAATATGCACTCTATATATGGACGCCTTTTTCACATCGTACAAACATTTCGAGTAATATTGAAAATCTATTATAATATCGAGCAATGCCTTTCTCAATATAAGCGAGCATAAATCATGCGAGGAAATCATCTTCCATCCTGTTTGGTAGTCTAGTCTTCATGCATAACTTTTCCTCAAGTGGTGAAGTATTTGAGATAATATGGCTATACTTGGTAACACTGCCACTTTTCTGTTTTTTGTTTTCTATTTACTAAAATCAATTTCTACTTTTCCTAAAAAAAAATGAAAGCAGAAAATATGTTTGTGTCAACCTGTTTTAAAAAAAAAAAAAAAAAGAATTTCTAAAACCAGTTTTTGCTTTCCCAAAAAATGTCTCTCTTGTAATTTCTCTCCTAATTCCCAAACGATACACGAGAGAGAGAGAGAAAATGATACGGGGTAGAACAATTCTTATCATCCTCCACCACCGCCAAAATCCCCTCCTTCCTCCCCCGCCAAAAATACTTCTCCCTCTCAACAACTCCACGCCCATTTCTAACTCTGGGTTTCACAAACCAAGACGCGATTCCCAGGAACAGCTCCCCCGTGACCACCACGAACGACTTCTTATCCGGGTCGATGATTGGATTGGGGTTTCGAGAGTGATTTTGGATTTGGGTGTTTGTCGGGAAGTGGAGTTGGAAGACGGGGATGAGGATGGAGGAGGGGCGGAGAGAGCGAGAGGGGTTGGAGAGGAAGAGAGAGGAGGATGGGTATGGCATTGGAGAAGGAGAGGAGGAGGAGGAGTCGAGGGGGTTTTCTCCTGGTTTGGGTGGTCGTCTGAAGAGCATCGCGACGGTTTTGGTGCTTGATCGAATTTGTGATCGCATGCCCTCTCTCTTCTTCGGGGTAGAACAATCCAGGATTTGGCAGCCGGTTTTTTCTTTTTACAAGAAGTGAAAGTAGACTTTTGATACTTTCTCAATTTTCATAAATTTAGAAAACTCATTTTAATTTTTAAAAATGAAAATAGACATACAAACATACTTCCATGTCCGGTTTAAGAAAATTTTGAAAAAGAAAATAGAAAACAGAAAGTGAAAGTGCTACCAAACATAGCCTATGTATTTGCAAGCTCGCAAATGTTTTCAATATTGAAATCTCTATAATCATCCCTAGTGCTTGTAAAGTATTGGTAAAAGTAATACAGAAAGTAAGAATAACTTCTTTATACATTATTTTGGGAGGGCGGTTAGCAGGTTACTCAATTTTTTTTTTTAAAAAAAAGAAAAGAAAAGAAAAAGTTGATGAGCTGGTATCAGAATTTGTTTTGAAGAACATTGGGCGGGAGAATCGATACTAGTTCCTCCGTTCCATATTGTTGTTCCACCGAGAAGAGATGTGTAAAGTTTTGGATACGAAAGGTGTGGTGGGGTGATTCGTTTGGTTCTTAATAGGTCGGATCTCCTCCTTCGAAAAGCTCCCTTCTTTCCTAAGCAGGCCTTCAAAATAGGAACTGGTTAGTCTTGTCCAGCCCAGAGGGCATGTCAGACACAAGAGAGAAAGGACAAAGTATATCCCTTAGGTTTCATAGATTGAGTATACTTGCTCCCCAAGTACGTTCGTGCTAGGCACAAACCCCGTGTGTCACCCGTAACCGTTTCAGGTAGGTGAAGTCATATACGCTCAATGCACGTGACATCGGGCCATTGGGCTCACTAAATTGGCTCCAAGGAACGACAGGGCCGAGCGTCCGGAATGTACGAGTAGGACGGGCTTTCCATGACATCTACAAAAGCTGAAATATTTCCGTCCATAATTTTTTAAATTTGTGGACACTAAATTAAAGATCTCAAAGTAGTTCTTTAATTTAGTGTCATGGAATTAGAAATTTTTCCGGAAGGTACTCTATTGTTTCTTCGAAAAATTATGGGTCCTTTCGTAGTAGATCAAAAATATGAAACAGAGGGAGTATGAAGCTTGGGTTGGGCGACTGTTCGGAGCCATCCGTGCCTGGGTCTATTATCTAGATTGGGGAAGATTGTCTCCCTGTTTTTATTCATCATTTATTTCATTTCAAAACATCTTTGGGTAATGATTTTCACTCTCGGTTTTTGTAATTGTGCAACGTATTTTTAAGGGTTATTGAAAGGAAAAAGAGAAAATGATCAGATCTGGATAATTTTTTTTGTTTCTTTCTTTCTTACCTTAATTAGTTGATTTGGCAAACAAGTAAAAATTGGCGTTTAGGCAGATACTTTAGTCATTTACTGTCTCGGTCAAATTTTTTTGGGCTTAACCAATTTTGGATAGGGCAAAGGCTTCTTTGAAGTCAGGTTTGGATTGCGTGAAGCACTCACATCTCGGTTTGCTATCTTGACAATCAGTGACTAGTTTTTGAGGAAGATGCTTTGTCACTGAAGAGAATCTGTTGGCACATCCGGACCATAAAACTGCTTTCGGGTGGTTGCTATTGCACCGTCTGTCCTCGGCGATCCAAAAAAGAAGTGTAGAGAAGCAGGTTTTTTTTGAGTTGGAATTTGAATTTTCACATGGCCACACTATTGTCAGTCGGTCCACCAATGTAATGCCTTTTCATTGGAGAAAATTGTTAAGTTCACTATTATCCTCTCCAGATATTACTCCAATTAGTTGGAATAAACACATATTACGGGGGATAATGAGACCATGGTGCAATATATTCACCTTCAAAGAGCTTGTTGAACTTCCTATCATGTAACCAAAAAATTAAAATAAATAAATTATCAAAACAAAAGATAAAGAATTCAGGACAATGAGATTAGTCGAGATGCGTGCAAGCTGGTCCGGACAGTACTTAGTAATAAAAAGAAGAAGAAGGCCGATAAGACAAAGACAATATAATATTCTTTGATAACAACAGATACGTCTTAACTCAAACACACACAAAATAGTACTCAGTACATAGAACTTGACTACCACTTCTTTCACGACCTCATCGTCGCACTGAAGTTCGCTGCTGAAGAATTCTTGTTTAGCCAGTTCATACCATCCATGCATAGAACTGAAACAAGAAATACCCCATCTTTATTCCTTTATTTTGAGGATAGCTATAATTTATGGCGTCCATAGATCACCATTTTATTGAAAACATCGCCAAAGTATTCTTAATTTCACGCCTCAAGGTCGTATAAAGTCTTAATTCCTTGTATATCATCGACATTCAAACCTTTGGCTGTTCCAGCAGCAATGCCTGGGTACATGATAGCCTCTTGGACCTCGCTATGTGCAAGTCCAAGAAGGTGCCCAATTTCATGCAAGGCCACAGTCTCCATATGAAATGAACCCGCGACTGGGTCCACGGAGAACGAATGATCCTCATTGTAGTGAAACCTCCCATCAGTTGGGGCAAAAGCATGGGCTAAGACCCCATTAGCCCCATTGAATGGTGCCCCGTCCCCATGGTCACCACGGTAGAACCCAATTTTAAGATCCGCACTATCATGGTTTGGACTCTCGGAGAATGTAAATTGAGTGTTGGAAGCCCATGTGCTAAATGCTTTGGCCACGGCAGACTTGGCATCCGAGTTGGTTTCAGGAGGAAACGCATAAGTGAGCTGATACTTAGTTGGGGGCCATTTCAAGTTGCCGGGAAAGAAAGAGAAGTGAGAGACAGTGTGGACAGTGTTGTGAGCGTGATTGGCCTTTTTTTGACCTGCCCGCATCCAGTTTGTTCTGTTAACAATGTCAGGGACACCGCATCGAGGGGCCGTCATTTTGGACACCGTTTGGGCATCTAAAGTTCCGGTAGTCTTGAGATGAAAATTTAGCTGGTACGTTTTGACGGCGGCCTCCAGGGCATGGTCAAAATGGTCGTCGTTGGCATGGGTTTGGTCAGGGGAGTAGTTTAGATAGCCAAATGTCTTAAGATATGTCTTGAGTTGTTTGAGGCCTTTTACTGTCTGGCCTTTCTGGCATCCTTCGAAATGCTTAATAAAGCCGAAGGATGTTGGGTTTTCAGCCTTGGGTTTTGATGGCCTCGCATGAGAGGGGAGAGGGAAGGCTAATGTGATGAGGGAAATGCACAAGAGAAGTTGGAAAACTTTTGTTGCCATTTTTTTAAAAATTTTGGCGCCAAGTACCAAAAAAAATCGCCTATTCCAAATTCGGGAAAATTCGTTAAAGGCTTAATTTTATTACCACAATTAATTGCGAGAAAAAAAAAAAAAAAAAAAAAAAAAAAAAAAAAAAAAAAAAAAACTTTCCTCGCTAAAATAAATCTGTTTCCTCGCTAAAATAAATCCGAAAAGTAAACAATCTCTCCGCGTTTTTTGCCACTCCCACCACTTGAACCTTGGGTCTCTTGGATAGGACACCTAACACTTATCCACCACGCCACTTTGCACTTCTGAGTGAAATTGTGAACTTTTTTTTTATATATTGTGTTTTTGCATCACTTTCACCTTTCCAAATTAGTTTCTTCAACATTAATTATGGCCTTTCAACTTTTTGTACTCTTATAATGTCTAAAGTTTATTTGAACAAATTTAATTTTTTGCTAGCACAACAATTTTTTTTGTTGAAACATGTTATATTCGTATCCGACAACAACTTTTGAAGGACTAATAATATGTGTTATTTTTCTAATTTTTTGATGGAATTATCCTTAGTTTTTATGGAATGAGATTTTTGTCGTCATAAGCTAGCTCGAGATATATTTTAATATCAGATTATGAATGACAAGTTTCATCACTGTTATTTTTTAATTTTAAGAGTGAGTTTGACATTCTTCTTTTTACCAAATACGAAGGGAATTATAGATTCGTAATTATTTTTTAAAGTTTTTTTTCATCATTGCTATAATAATATGAACAAAATTTGTAAATAGTCAGATTAGATCATCCTAAAAGCACTAAAGACAATACTTTTTAAATTTTTTTCATCTTTAATGAATTTTTTAAAATTTTAAATTACCCAATATCTCTCTCACACACACACACACACACAATATGTATATGTATATATAAAAATATGTATAATACTTACAAAATTGGATTTGAAATTAATGTTTAATATATTTATCTGTTTATAGATGAATGCCATTAGAATCACCTAAGTTGGTTTAAATAAAAATCAATAACGGTTCACACAAAAAATCTTTACAGCATGAATGCACAATAGATATGAAATAGTGTTTTTTTTTTTGTGAAATAGTGTATTTTATGTAGATGTTTTGAAAATAGATTTGTGATAATCTAATTAAATTGGAGATATTTTCAATACGACATCACTTCAACATGTTTTTAACTTTATTATCTTTTTTTGAGTTTTTCATTACCATGGAATAAATCTTCAATACCTACATTTCAAGATATCTTTCGTTGCTAATTAGAATAAGAAAAGTGACAAATATGAGATTTTTTCACCAATTCAATGCGATTGACAAGGAAACTATTTTTTCCCGTTTATTACTTTTTATTTTAATAAATTTGATAATGGTATTGATCTATGTAGTTGATTATGTCTTACCATAGTGATATTACAATTATACATATGAACATAATTAATAATTATATATATATATATATATATAAAAATTAAAAAGTCGTAAAAAAGGCGAGGAAATCTGTTTTCCTCGCTAGAAACGGTCTTTTGGCGAGGAAATTTATTTCCTCGCAGATAATGTACTTTTAGCGACGAAATTCGTTTTCCTCGCCAGATTTCCTCGCTATAACCCTTTCGTGTTGTAGTGAATTCATAATTTTCCATGCTTTATGGAAAGTAAGATGATAAATTTTTATGATTGGTCCCAGAATCTCCATATCATATTCACACAATCATTGCTCTAAAAATATTTAAAATTTTACTGATAGGCCACCTTTTAGAAAAACAATAAATGTTCAATGCTAACTTTTACTAATATCTTTGATTTATGGGACTTTGTTATCTTTTTCAAAGTGAATTACAAAAGAGGGACGGAAGGGTAGTTTTAGAGAGAGAGAGAGAGAGAGAGAGAGAGAGAGAGAGAGAGAGAGAGAGAGAGAGAGTTTTCTACGAGCACTCTTATCAGTTTTTTCCATGAACTGATAAAAAATTGATGGACATCTATGATTCTAGTCTTTTAGAAAATGATCAACGTAACTAAACGAAACAACTTAAATATAATTCGTCGTACTGTTTGGAAAGTGTGCATTTTTTGGGCTAACACCACAAGAATTAATCTTCTGAAATACTAAGTTTGAGAAGCTCTGTTTGGGAATTCTCAAGGTATACAACATTAGTTTTTGTGTGGACGCCCATATGGCTGGGCTAGCCTGCAGTCGGCACATCTATTTGATGTTTTTGTTAATCCGAATTTGCTTCAGGTTTGTTAGTTGGGCCGGGATGAGCCCGTAGATTAATTCTGTTTTGTGGCTCTTTAGGTTTCTCCTCTTATACACTAATTAATTATGGACGCTCGAAATGGCATAATTGCGCGCTTTGTATATATCTTATTGATAATAGATATGCTATTAGCGAGGAAAATGACCAATTTTGTGCATTAACGGGTTCTATAACTCTTGGTTTAATGTGAAAGGTATTGCAATCTTAGAAGAAATCTTATGAGGTTTTAAATAATGAATACTACTCCCCTACCCCTCTTCGGGTTGTGCCATTACCAATCGCGGGTATCCCCCGGTCTGGTCGCCCCTGACCTAATAAAAACGATTATCCTTATGACCAAACAAGGACCAGCTTACTTACTTCTCGAGCGAAAGTTCCACGAGTCCCTCCCTTGAGTAGATAGCCGGAGGGAAAAGGCTAACTAGCGTCATGCGATATCTGTTTCTGGCCGATCTCGCACCCCATGCAGATCTTTCATAAGTAAAGTAGGCGAACCTATAGGTCCTTAGTAGCGTTGACAAAGAAGAACTGCCAGTTAAAAGGAAAAAATAATAATTATACACCCAATCGTCTTAAGTGGTTAGAGTTAAATCTTGCTATTGATTTTTACGTCCTGATGATGAGGAGGTTGCTAAATTATTAGGAAGGAAAGCTGCTAGTTGATTGATATTCAATGGCATTTGTTCGGTGTCATTCGAGGCTACACTGGGGAAGATTTTCTCCCTGTTTCTCTTTCAGCATATATTTCATTTGAAAGCATCTTTGGAAAATGATTTTTTCACTCCGGTTTTGTGCACATGTAATCTACTTTCATTCGACTGTAATGTTAAAAGGGAAAAAAAATGATTTTTATAGATTTTTGCAAAAAAGCAAAATAGGCCATTTGGGGCAGATATGTTGGTCATTTAATGTCTCAATCAACCAATTGGAGCTAACTCAGTCGGCCAGAACTCTTGCATCTCATTAGAAGGTCGGGAGTTCGAGTTTTCCCACCTGCGTGTTGGTGTTCTTCCCTTAGAGAGCTTTTCCTTTCTCTTTTTTTTGTTTTTTTGTTTGTACCATATAATGAGCTTATTTCTTGTATTGATTGAGTTGTTGAGTGTGGTTGTCTAGTGGACTCTTACAATTGATGTTGTGTCCCGGATATGTACTGTGCACTTCATATCTGATGTAAAATGGTCTCTTTTTTAGATTGACAAAAAAAAAATCTCAATCAAATTTTTTTTTTTTTGGCTTAATCAATTTTGGATAGGAAATTGAATTTTCCATTGGGTCACTATTGTTGGGTCCAATGGTGTAAACTTTTTAATGCTTTTCCATTGGAGAAAATATTGTTAAATTCACTACAGTATTATCCTCTCCCGCTATTCGAATTAGTATTTTCTTGATTTTGTGAGGCCATGGTGCAATATATTAACCTGCCTCCAAAAAAACATTAACAATGCCCTATCATGTCTACGTATATATATACATTACCAAAGCAGATAATAAAAAAAATAATTCGTGATTCTATGAGATTCATCGATGTGCAAGTAAGTTGAACTGAACACTAAATTAAAAAAAAGAAGGTCGATACGATAAGGACTCTGTATTACTCTTTGATTACACACTGATACATCTTAAACACAAACAAGAAATACACCCTTTTTCATTTTTCTTTTATTTTGGGGAAGGCTCGAATTTCGTTACTTCCTATATATGGCGTACGTCCATAGATCACTGTATTATTGGCCAAAGTATTCTTAATTTCACGCGTATAAAGTCCTTATCCCTTGTATATCATCGGCATTCAAACCTTTGATTGTTGCATCAGGAATGCTAGGGAACATGACAGCATCTTCGACATCGCTATGTCCAAGTCCAAGAAGGTGTCCAATTTCATGCAAGGCCACAGTCTCCAGATGATACGAACCCTCAACTGGGTTCACGGTAAACGAATAGTCCCTGTTGTAGTGAAACCTACCATCAATGGGGGCAAAGGCATGGGCCAAGACCCCATTTTGCCCAGCGAATGGTGTCCCATCCCCATGGTCACCACGGTAGAACCCAATTTTAAGATCCGCACTTGCGAAGTTTTGACTCTGAGAGAATTTAAATTGTGTTTGGGAAGCCCATGTGTTGAATGCTCTGGCCACGGCGGATTTGGCATTAGAGCTGGTTCGGGGAGCAAACGCGTAAGTGAGCTGGTATCGAGTTGGAGGCCATTTCTGGTTACCGGAAAAGAAAGTGAAATGAGAGACAGTGTGGATGGTGCTGTGGGTGTGATTGGCCTCCTTTTTGCCTCCTCGCATCCAGTTGGTGCCGTTAACGATGTCAGGGACCCCACATCGAGGTTTCATCATTTGGGACACGGTTTGGGCATCTAAAGCTCCGGTTGTCTTTAGATGGTAATTGAGCTGGTATGCTTTGACGGCAGCCTCCAATGAATCATCGAAATTGTCATCGTTGGCATGGGCTTGGTTAGGGGAGTAGTTTAGATAACCAAATGCGTCAAGATATTTCTTGAGTTGTTGGAGGCCTTTTATGGTCTCGCCTTTGTGGCATCCTTCCAAATGCTTAATAAAATCGAAGGATGTTGGGTTTTCAGCCTTGAATTTCGATGGCCTTGCATGGGAGAGGAGAGGAAGGGGTAATGAGACGAGGAAAATGCATAAGAAAAGCTGAAATAGTTTTGTTTCCATTTCTTTTGGTAGAGGGAAGCTATTAGCTAGCTAGATGGGTACTTGGTGGATTTGTGAATTTGAATCCCATGTCTTAGGCCTATTTATAGACTTCTATGAAGAAAATATGGGTGGTATCAAGGTTTTTATTTTTTAAAGAGGTGTGTATCATGATGAGAGTTGTTCTTCCAAGGAGTTGCCTTTCCTATGACTTTCTTTGCTCTTCTGGCCGGGACCGCCACAACTTAAGTTGTTCTCAATTCCATGATTTTATGAACAGTTCTGCTAACAAGTGTTCCTGGGCACAAGTTAAGGTGCATCATTTATGAAATATTCTCCAACAATAAGATTTCATTACTATTAATGCAATTTTCTAAAAATAAAGTCAACAACAATATAAATACATATACTTCACTATTTTAGCATGTAATTACATATGTTACCATAATGATATATAAATTGTACTCACAAAATGTAAACCATACTAGGGTTTGCCCGTGCCTGAAGGCATGGTGTAACGCGTTTTGAACACAACCAAAACGAATTATGCAACTATTGGCCACCCCTGCCAACGAACCTGATATACGGAAAGATTTTACTTAAATTAGGTTCATGCTCGTGCCTAAAGGATCGACTCGAATGATCGCACACACGAATAAACATTGGACTCACGTGCAATATATCAATCCTTACCCAACAAACCCAACTACACAAAAAAAAAGAAAAAAAGAAAAAAAGAGAGCATATTCATAAGAATACGCGATGGAATAGCGAGTTTGCATATCTAGAATTACAAATGGGTTAGAAACAAAGACAAACAGCAATAAATAAAAAAAACTGTTGCGCCACCTCATAAATGAATAGAAAAAAAAAAAAAAACAGTCCCGCCGCCTAAGATATGAAGAGCAAGTTAAAAAAAACAGTCCCACCACCTGAGAATATCGAAATAGATACCTCAGAACGTACAATACAAAGTTGATACTGTTGTGGCTTTCCTACGTTCACCCAATATGACTCCCTAGCAACGCTTTTCAACTATTGTGGCTTTCCGGTTGGCCCTTGGAATCAAAGTTGTCAAATCCGTTCCGTACCAGTGCTTAAATGGTACGCGCAGAGTTAAGATCCGTTCCGGTTGAAATACCGGCCTATTCCGGCCAATACCAGTCTGTTCCAGACATTTTCCGGTGTTCCAGCCGGTACAAAATTACCTTCTTTCAATTTTTTTTTTGGTTACATTTTGTTTATGTTTATACTTAAAATTTTGCAACATGGTAGATATATATTAAATGTATATATATAAAATATTAATTGCGGTAAATCCGGAACGGTACCGGGATACAGCCCGGTACCGGTACGTACCATTCCAGTAGTGAAAACGGTACGCTGGCCGGTACGGTATTGACAACTTTGCTTGCAATGTGATTGCTCTGTCCAGAATGAAATAGATTAAATTGCCCATTAGCTAAAGTTAAGTAAAGTGAAATAAAAGAAAAAGAAATCTATATTGCATTGGTCCTTAAGCATGCAAACCGCAAGGGGCGGATCAATGCATCGTACAAACTCCATGTCCTGTCATGTTGCTCGTATTTTGCTTTGCTCCTTTCCCGATATGCTTGTTTATCTACTAAAACAATATATGGCTTTGCAGATAAAAAAAAAAAAAAAAAAAGAGGTATCAAAACTGATGACTGACGATCTATATCTGAACAGACTCTCAGGGCGTTGTTAATAGGCTAACACAGAGAACACTCGATGGAGCAGTAAATACGTACCCAATACGATTCCCCATTTTAGGTCAAAATTAGGCATTGGCTGTTTGCATTTCTTTTTTTCCCTCTTCTTCTTCTTCCTCCTATCGCTGTGATGGTCTCTTTGGGGAACTACGACCACACAAAATTGGAAGAAAGGCCCACTCTATTAGTCCATTGATCAACTTCCCAGAAACCTCTATCCAAGTGAGAATTCTTGATTCGAAAATCGATCCGGACAACTCCCCCTGGGTTTGTGAACTCGCTTGGGGTGTCAAAACCATTCTTTTCTCTTTCTGTGCACAATTTTCAATAAGTTTCTCTCCATTTATTATGTACTCTCATCTTTTTATTTATCTCAAAATTGTGACCCTGCTTGGGGTGTCAAAACCGTTCTTTCTCTTTTTGTGCACAATTTTCAATAAATTTTTCTCCATTTATTACATACTCTTGTCTTTTTATTTATCTCAAAATCCAATGGGGAGTTGGCCGGGAAGGATTTTCGAATCAAGAATTCCCACTAGGAGGGAGTTTTTTTGGGAAGTTGATCAATTGATTAATGAGTTTCTAGAACAAATTCTAATCAATTGACTAAGTAGTTGCCACTACGAAGTACCCAGTCGTCTAAGACGGGTAATACGAAGTCTCCCACTATCCGGAGAAATTTTTCAGTGCCGGATGGGTATCATGTGGTATTTTTTCGGTACATCTGAGCCGTCTAATGTAATTTTTGACAGCTCAAATTTGGAGAGAGAAAAAGGAGAGAGAAGATTTTAATGTGAGCCGTTCAAAAGTGCATCGGACGGCTCAAGAGTGCCGAGCAGGCACCACATGGGATATACCTGCTCGACACAAAAAATTCTCCTACAAAATTAATGGGAGACTTTGAAAATAAACAAAAGTAATTGACCCGAAGTGGCATGGTGAATCTAAATTATGGCAGTTTTGATAAAGGTTTATTGGTCTTTAGTTTTGATAGTGGAGAAATTTTTCAATGTGGGTGGGTACCAAGTGGTCTCTGCTTGGCACATCCGAGCTGTTTGACCCGATTTTGAACGGCTTAAATTTGGGGAGAGAAAAAGGAAGGGTGAGAGGAGATAGGAGAGAGAAGCTTTCAATCTGAACCATCTAAAACTGCATCGAATGGCTCAGGAGTGCCGAGCGGACAACACGTGGGGTTTACCCGCTTGGCACAGAAAAATATCTCATACAAATGGGAGACTTTGAAAATAAACAAAATTAATTGACCCAAAGTGGGAAGACTAAATTATGGCAGTTTTGATTAGGGCTGTTCAAAAAATCTGGTGAATCGTGAAATCAGTCAAGACCAAACCGATCCGTATCTTTTGAATTTTGTTCATGGATTAATGGTCCGAACATGGATTGAAAGCCGTCTGATGCGATTTTGGACGGCTCAGATTTGGAGAGAGAAAAATGAGAGAGAAGGTTTCAATCTGAGTCGTTCAAAAGTGTATCGGATGGCTCAAGATTGCCGAGCAGGCACCACATGGGATATACCTGCTCAACACTGAAAATTTTCTCCAACAAATTAATGGGAGACTTTGAAAATAAACAAAATTAATTGACCCAAAGTGGGAGTCTAAATTATGACAATTTTGATAGAGGTTTATTGGTCGTTGGTCTTGATAGTGGAGAAATTTTACAGTGCTGGATGGGTACCACATGGTGTCCGCTCGGCACAACCGAGTTATTTGATGCGATTTTGGACGGCTCAGATTTGGAGAGAAAAGAAGGAGAGAGAAAGAGGAAGGGTGAGAGGAGATAGGAGACAGAAGATTTCAATCTGAGCCGTCTAAAAGTGCATCGAACAGCTAAGGAGTGCCGAGCGGACACCACGTGGGATATACCCGCTTGGCACTGAAAAATTTCTCCTACAAATGGGAGACTTTGAAAATAAACAAAATTAATTGACCCAAAGTGAGAAGTCTAAATTATGGCAGTTTTGATTAGGGTTGCTCAAAAAATTCGGCGAATCGTGAAATCGGTCCGGACCAAACCGATCCGTACCTTTTGAATTTTGTCCATAGATTAATGGTTCGGACACAGATTGAAAGTCGTCTGATGCAATTTTGGACGGTTCGGATTTGGAATGAGAAAAAAGGGAGAGAAAGAGGAGGGATGAGAGGAGAGAGAAGGTTTCAATCTGAGTCATTCAAAAGTGCATCGGATGGCTCAGGAGTGCCGAGCAGCATGACCGGCCCTGAGGTAAAGCCCAAGGTGCGGTCGCTTTAGGGCTTCAAAATTCGAGCATAAATTGGGCCTCATTTTTCGTATAACACATTAATATATTATATATAAGTTATTCAAAGTCCTAGCACCAGTAGAGTTCTAGCACCATTGGTTGGTGCAATTGGCTGAAACCCTAAGCTCTTTGGTTCAAATCCCAAGAGCCATCTTGCCTTCAATTTTTCCAGACTACTCCTTGCATGACTTGTACTAGTATATAGTATTAGTTGTGCTTTAGTTTTTGTAAATGTTAGTATTCAAGGTCTTTAAATCTTTTGCACACAATAAATGTTTTGATAATTTTTCTTTTTGTAATTTTCTACTTTTAATATCAATTTCACAAAGAAAACACTTTTTGATAAAAGAAGGTTTAAAATAATTAATTCTCCTATTATTAAACATAATATTCTTACAATTAAAGTTAATAAATAATTAGTCAGAGAAAACATAGTGTATGAGGGATACATTTTGATTCATGTTTTTTCTGATTGTATAAAAAAATTAAAATTTTATTTTAGTTAAGTTCCAAAGCTAAAAGAATATGTTTAATCTTTTTACTTCATATTAGACACCTACATTGATTTTTTTTTTTTGGTTAAAAAATGTAAGGCCTCATTTTTAGAATTTGCTTTAGGCCTCCAAAATATCAGGGCAGGCTCTACCAAGCAGGCACCACATAGGATATACTTGCTCGACACTGAAAATTAATGGGAGATTTTGAAAATAAAAATAAAAAATTAATCGACCCAAAGTGGGGAATCTAAATTATGGCAGTTTTGATAGAGGTTTATCGGTCTTTGGTTTTGATAGTGGAGAAATTTTTAAGTGCTGGGTGGGTATTAGGTGGTGCCCGCTTGGCACATCCGGGCCATCTGAAGCGATTTTGGACGGCTCAAATTTGGAGAGAGAAAAAAAGAGAGAAAGAGGGAAGGGTGCATGAGAGGAGATAGGAGAGAAAAGATTTCAATCTGAGCCGTCCAGAAGTGCATCAAACAGATCAGGAGTGTTGAGCGGGCACCACGTGGGCCGCTCGGCACTGAAAATTTCTCCTACAAATGGGAGACTTTGAAAATAAACAAAATTATTTGAACCAAAGTGGGAAGTCTAAATTATGATAGTTTTGATTAGTGCTACTCAAAAAATCCGGTGATCCATGAAACCAATCCGGATCAAATCGATTCGTACCTTTTAGATTTTGTCTGTGAATTAATGGTTCGGATACGGATTGAAAGCTGTCTGATGCAATTTTTGACGGCTCGGATTTTGGAGAGAGAAAGAGGAGGGGCGAGAGGAGAAAAAGGTTTCAACTTGAGTATTTCGTGCATCGAATAAATTTATATGCTTCGGTGTGTCGTTTTTTGGTCCGGCTGGTAGTCTACCGTGGACACCAGTACCCAACCCAACACAAAAGCCAGCCTCGAGGGTAAGCCCAGGAACGGCTTCTTCGGGTCCACAACTCCAATTATGGCCTCATTTATATTAATGCCCCAACACGATCCAAAAGGAGAAAAACTATGATAAGAAAATCTCCGTCCACCATTCCCCCACACACAATTTGGGCCTCATTTATATTGTTTTTGGCCTGTTTCGGTGACCAAAACAAATTTCTCTTTTTACGGGTCTTGATCTTAAAAGTAAAGAATCAAAGTATGGAGAGACATTGTTTACATCCGTTTTGGCACCAAATTCTAGGCTAGCGCTGGAGAGCCATTTAATTAAATATTAATTAAATTGGGCCGATATTTATAAGTTTTTCATACTAGAAATTAATGGGTCACATTAATTTTGTTTTGGAGCAAGGCCCAATTAATCAAAGCCCGAGTAAAACACGATACATTGAATAATTTTCCCACTTGGATTATTATCAAAGGAAGTCAGGCCAACATTCGTTTGGGGACACGTGGAAGTGGGTCAAAAATGTGCTCCTGATATTACATGGAATAAAACAAATTCCTATCAAAGGGGAACATGGCTAAATTCATTGGCCAAAGTATAGGAATTGGACAGTTATGAACACGTGGTGGGATATTAGCACTTGGCAAGTTATACCCATTACTTACTGTTAACTGGGTTTTTAATTAACTGCTTACAAAACCCACGATCTCGGAACATGGAGCAAGGCTAGTTATGCACGGAGTTCATGGGACACATGTCGACAACCAAGGCATGCTCGACTAATTTTTGTATGAGCAATGCTACGGCCACCGCAGGTGTGGTGCGGTGGCCGGCCACCGCACGGCTATTGGGGCCCATTCCGGGCCCCATAAAAATATAGAAAAATATTTATAAATTTTAAAATAATATTTTATGGGACCCTGTAAAAAATCAGCTCCAACGGATATCGGTAGATATATTTTTTGAATTTGTAAGGACGAAACTGCAAAACTAAACAGTTCCGTTCCTACAAATTCCGAAAAACATACCTACCGATATCCGTTGGAGCTGATTTTTTACAGAGCCCCATAAAATATTATTTTAAAATTTATAAATATTTTTCTGTATTTTTGTGGAGCCCGGAACGGGCCGCAATAGCCGTGCGGTGGACCGTTCACCGCATTCCATGCGGACCTAGCATTTCTGTTTTTGTATGCCTTTAAATACTACTCCCTCCGTTCCAAAATGACAGTCCCACTGTCTCTCTCTTGCCTCTTTTCAAATCAAAAAATTAACTACTTCCGTGCATAATTTTTCAAATTTTTTCGCACCGTATTAAAGATCTCGATTAGTACTTTAATTTGGTGCGAAAAAATTCAAAAAATTATACACGGAAGTAGTTGATTTTTTGATTTGAAAAATGGCACGACTTTTCATGGTGGACTATCAATATGGAACGGAGGGAGTAGTTTCAAAGACGAAGAAAGGGTCCAGCGCTTCAAAACACTTTTCTACTTTCAACGAAGTAGACTATTGAATACCTTGTATTCACCGTACTTCATCAAATATTTGGATTTTTTATTTTTGTTTTTACTCCAACTTTATTACTCCCTCCGTCTCTTATTTATAGACCGGTATTCCATTTTTGGCTGTCCCTTAATAAGTGTCCATTTTGTAAAATTTAGTAGGTTAATGTTGGTGAATTGTCTATTTTGTTTCTAAAAGTATATTCCATTTTGAAAAGTAAGTGAGTAAAAGTGTAATGATGATGGGTAAGTAGGGAAAGTGGAGGAAAAAGTTGATGTGAAAGGTATAATGATGATGTCTTTTTAATAAGTTGGAGTTACGAAGCAGGACACTTAAAAAAGGACGGAGGGAGTATCACTGTGTAATAAAGTTTACGTTTTACGCTCCATTTTCTATACGACTAGGAAATTCTAAGTCTACAACTGTGTGGCAAACCACGAACCAACTTGAGATCTTTTACCCTTTGGACACACACGATTGGCCTACAAGTTAGAAGTCAAGATTCACGGCAATCTTCATCCAAAGTTAGGCGCTACAAGTCTTGGCACGCCTACGCTCTACTAATTCACGCCTATGTCAAAAACGAGAGTTTTTAGAAACTTAAGTAGGCCGATTGTTCTGGGTTATTCGCGTCTCGAACTAGTATATGCATGTATCTTTGAACATTTTTTTTGTGCACAAGCGATCAACTTTCCTAGGACTGTTAAAGAAAAAGAAAGAAATGCGATTGTAATTGATTTATGCAAACAAGTAAAAAAAAGCGATCGGGGCAGACATCTTGGTTATTTACTTTCTAAATCAATTTTTTTTTTTGGCTTACTCCACTACTACAAAATGGTATAAAGATCACGGTTCAAAAACTAAAAAGATCTCACTTTTTGTAAAAGCGTAATAAAATGTTATGAACTATAATTTTAATCTCAGCTATACTAAAAAACTAAGATGGAAAGATTTTTTAATTTCAGTAATCCAAAAAGTGAGATTGTAACTTGAAGAATAGATCTCATTCTCAAAAAATTGAGATTACATATGAAAGAATTTATCTCGTTTCGAAAAAAAACTGAGATGAAAAGATTTTTTAATCTCAATAATCTAAAAGTGATATTGTAATTTAAAGAATACATCTCGTTTTTGAAAAATTGAGATTGTATATGAAAGAACATATCTCATTTCGGAAAAACTGAGATAAAAAGAACCTTTAATCTCAATTATCTAAAAACTGAGATCGTAAGTTAGGGAATACATCACATCTTTTTTAGACTTGAGATGAAAGCTCTTATATAGGAAAAGTTGAAAGTCGCTTACCCCTTAATCGACTCCGCGCGCAACATCCCTAAATAAATGTCACTCTCAACCATTCTACAAAAAAATATTTCGTCAAGAAATGGGGTAATTTCAGCGATGAAAATATATTTCGTCACCAAATGGGTACCTTTGGTGACAAAATTTATGAAGGTTGCGTTACGTCGCCAAATATATTTCGAGTATAACTCTATGCTCAAAACTCCATTAATTGAGATAATTCAAATTGGGTTTGAACAATAACACAAAGGGCTACAACTTTTATGTTTATCAAAATTTCTAATTTTAATATTTAAAGGTTCAAAATGATGTTCGAAATATATTTTAATATTAAACGCATATGTTATATATTAAATATATCAATTATATATTGAAAAGTGTGTGTGGTGCAGTTGGTTGAAGTTTCTATGAAAAATTCAAGAGACTTAGGTTCAAAACCCAACAGGATATAAAGTGGGATTTTTTCCCTTAGGAAAACGCCACTTTTAATCTCGGTTTTTTCAAAAACTGAGATTATTACTTTCTAAACAACCACGGTTTTATAATAAAACCAAGATATTAAGTTATTAAAGGTCATGGTTTTGTCATTTTTAATCACAATTTTTATGTTTTTAGTTATGGTTTTAATGAGTTTTAATCACGGCTTTTATCCCGTGGTTAAAAGATAGGGACTTTTAGTTGCACTTTGATAGACCACGGTTTTGAATGTGAGATTAAAGTGAAATATCACACCAAATGACTGAGATCTTTATCTATTTTTGTAGTAGTGCTCGAATTTTCAAATTTGATTGTAGGATCCCAACAGTGTAAACTGTGTAAGGCTTTCCCATTGGAGAGTTCACATTTATCCTCTCACGATATTGTTACTCCAAGTAATATATATATAACCCTGGAATACTAGAAATGGATATAAAATATAAAATACTTACTCCAATGAACATGGAATCAAAGTAGTTGATATGCGAGTAAGCTGACCAGAAAACTCATTAACCAAAAAGAAAAAGGCTGATAAGATAAGGACTCTATAACATTCTTTGACAAAGACTGATACGACCTTAATACGAATACACGGTAGTACATTGCAGTAAAAACACAAACAAGAAATACCCCATCTTTATTCATTTATTTTGGGGATGACTTTAATTTAGTAATTTCTCTATATCAATGGTGTCCGTAGAGTATAGAAACCATGGCCAAAGTATTCCTTCACGCGTATAAAGTCTTAATTCCTTGTATATCATCGTCATTCAACCCTTTGACTGTTGCTGGAGGAATGGCAGACCACATGATAGCATCTTGGAACTCGCTATGTCCAAGTCCAAGAAGGTGCCCAATTTCATGCAATGCCACAGTCTCCAGATGAAACGAGCCCGCGATCGGGTTCACAGAAAATGAATGGTCTGCGTTGTAGTGGAACCTCCCATTAGTTGGGGGGAAGGCATGGGCCAGGACACCATTTGGCCCGGCGAATGGTGCCCCATCCCCATGATCACCACGGTAGAACCCAATTTTAAGATCTGCACTCGCGAAGTTTTGACTCTGGGAGAATTTGAATTGTGTTTGGGAAGCCCATGTGTTGAATGCTCTGGTCACGGCGGATATGGCATCCGAGCTGGTTTGGGGAGCAAACGCGTAAGTGAGCTGGTACCGAGTTGGAGGCCATTTCGGGTTACCGGAAAAGAAAGTGAAATGAGAGACAGTGTGGATGGTGTTGTGGGTGTGATTGGCCTCTTTTTTGCCTCCTCGCATCCAGTTGGTGCCGTTGATGATGTCAGGGACCCCGCATCGAGGGGCCGTCATTTGGGACACAGTTTGGGCATCTAAAGCTCCGGTAGTCTTGAGATGGTAATTGAGCTGGTATGTTTTGATGGCAGCCTCCAACGAATCGTCGAAATTATCGTCGTTTGCATGGGCTTGGTTTGGGGAGTAGTTTAGATAACCAAATGCCTCAAGATATTTCTTGAGTTGTTGGAGGCCTTTTACTGTTTGCCCTTTCTGACATCCTTCCAAAGGCTTAATAAAGTCGAAGGATGTTGGGTTTTCGGCTTTGGGTTTTGTTGGTCTTGCATGAGTGGGGAGAGAAAGGGCTAATGAGAATAGGAAGATGCATAAGATAAGCTGAAAAACTTTTGTTGCCATTTTTGAGGTAGAGGGAAGCTAGTAGCTAGCTAGCTGGGGTTCTTGGTGGATTTGTGAATTTGAATCTCATCTCTTAGGCCTATTTATAGACTTGAAGAAAGTATGGGTGTTGTGTCACATTGACAGTTCTTTGAAGGAGGCGCTTTGTAAATGACCAGTGCTTGGGTCCCCCGGGGTTCCATATATAGTCTCCGGTTCTATTTTATTAAGGTTCTTATTTTTAAGTACTTATTTTATGTTTTGTAAGACTGGTCATTCTTTCACAATTCATCAGCTTTAATTCAAAAATAAATCCTTTTTTTTGAAAAATATGTAAACACTTATTTCCCTAATTAGAACGAGGCCTTCAGTCATACTTTGCAATTTGCCCCGATGTGAATTTGGATTCTACAAAATATTGGGTATGTATCTATTTGTTACATTGGTGTTCATTAAACGAGAATATAAATGGTTTTATTGGGTTATTTGGTTCATAAAAGATATATTTCTGTAAAAAATTGTTAAAATTGTGAGGAGCTAGAAGTCGTGAGTCTGGTGGGCTCCTTTCCATCCACAAAGCAACACCTTCGGCAATAAAATTTGGATGAACCCAAGCAAGGATTTAAATTATTGACGGCTAGGTAGCTTATGGCCACACCCGATTTCGGCTACATAACATTTGCGTACGCTTGTTATTGTTATGCCGTAAGCTAAAGTAGGGTCTTGCTGAACTTTTACAAATTGGGTATTCTGAGCCAGCTTGCGTGCAACTCGATCAAAATAAATTACACAACTAGAACGTTGTAGGTTTTTTTTTTT
Source organism: Rhododendron simsii (assembly GCA_014282245.1). Taxonomy (NCBI): domain Eukaryota; kingdom Viridiplantae; phylum Streptophyta; class Magnoliopsida; order Ericales; family Ericaceae; genus Rhododendron; species Rhododendron simsii. The sequence goes on from CM024960.1 coordinate 6,257,999, forward strand.
TTTTTGGTAATGCTAGGTGTTTTGGGCCAACTAATGTCCAACTCGAACTAATCCCTAAATAACCTCTCACAGTCATTTTGCCCTTGCACGCATATGCGTGACATGAGGTGGGTGGCCCCGTGAATTACGGCAACGAGAATCAAGACCATCTGACCAATACATTGACTTAATTAACTTAGTAGGTAATCCTGTATTCCCTATTAGGAAAAATTAACCATAAGGATGATAAAATAGTTTTCATTTAGAGGAATGATGCCAGCAAAATAGTTTTTAGTGGAAGTGCTTCAACTTTTTGAGTTTTTTAGCCATAAGGCCAAAACATGTTTAGGCACTTTTATAGGATTTTAGGGTCCACTTTCTTATTATAAAGTTTAAGTGATATAGGCACTTTCATAGGTTTTAGGCACTTATCTTTTGAAATTATGAAAACTCGTTTTTGAAATGCACAAAAACGACAACGATCGAAGCGAATAGGACAACTTTCATCAAAATTCTCATCATCTTTGACAAAATGTACATGAAATTCGGAAAACACGGAAAACCTAAAATGTTGAAAAGGAAAATAAAACTACTAAGCAGGGCAACATGTTTGTAACACGCTAGTGATTTTCACTTTTGTCATCCTGTGAGGTGCACGTTCATACTGAGTTTTGCTTCGTCTTATTTGCTAGACTAGAGTTTTTATATGTATATTATTGAAGAAGAAGACTAGAGAGGGGTAAAAAAAAGAGTCTTCTGTAAAGTCCATGCCCAGGACAATGTCTACAGTCTTGTTTGGAAGCACTTGCTTTTATTGTTCTTGAGTCTTGACAATTGATGAAATGGAAAATGTAATACGCGTTTTCTAGAAAATACTCCCCTGGGATCTTCCTACCAAACATTAATTGGTGATAAAAGACTGCAATTAGCAAATGGCCTTTTCACAACAATTGTCATAGAGAAGATATTATAAGCTTCATTCACTCCAATATAGATTTTTTTTGAAGATGTGTTAAAATATACTCCATTCATCCCATACCATATGGTTGATCTCCTATAAAATTATGTGCAATTTTCGAAACAAAAAAAAAATGTATATACTGACATTATTTTTTGATTTTCTTTGCACCTTTCAAATAAACTTATCGAGATCTATGAAACAATATCTATATTGGACAAAAAAATTGTTTCGGTAAGTACATTACTTTTAAGCTTGAAAATTGCATGTAATTTCGTAGGAGACAAATTCAGTATAACAGAACTCAAAAAAAAAAAAAAGGGTAATGGAGGAGGGTGTACGTTTCGGGTTAACTTGCGCGCACCACAGACTAGATCCTTCAGCCCCTTCCACACCCATTTCACATGCTTAGTAGCAGGGGTGAGATTACCCCAAGAATTGTTGGTGAAGGGAATCTAATTACTTGTAACTTGAAAGCTTAGAAGGAAACAAAACTCAACTTTTTTCGGACGTGGATGTATTTTCTAACCATTATCCTACACCGAATGCGAGGAGGTAAGCATTTTCCGTAAAAAGAAATAAAATTAAACGTTGGTGGAATTGGGGAGACTCCTCCAATCAGTCATTCAGTCGTCGAATCCAAACGAAAAAAATTGAAACAAAAACGACCGCTACTAGTCCTAATAAAGATGATCTTGATTGGGTGATTTTGTACTAACCCAAAGACGACCGCTACTAGTCCTAATAAAGATGTGTTCTTTCCCCCAATCTATGGAATCTCAATTTTTCTTTGAAATTATGAAAAGTCATTTTTGAATTGCACATAAACGAAAAAAATTGAAACAAAAAATTATTCTCTCCTCTTTTCTCAAAATTTTAAAGGTGGGTGACAATGAGATGGAGAAACCAAGCTTGTCAAGTTGGTTTTCCCTCCCCTCTTTTTCCAAAATAGTTTTCAAACTAATAAAAACAAGTTATTAGGAAAAAAGAGAAAATAGTTTTTTGAAAATTTTGATTTAAAAAAAAAGTTTTCAAGAAAAAGTTAAAAAAAAGAAAACAGTTTTTGAAAAGAACAGTTTGTGCAAAAAAATAAAAACTGTTTTTAAAAGTATTTTTCTTAGAAACATGTTGAAAATAGAATAGAGAGAAGAGTTTTGTGTAGTGATGGTGTACTTGATTGAAAAAATGTGGAGACAAAAAAATTTGATTATTGGCAAAAGGTTGCTAACTTTGATTATCCAATGGCTAAAATTTGATGAGTTGTTAAGTGGTTGTTAAGTTTGGTTATTTCAATGTGAGATTTTTTTTGAGCAAATGTTGACAACATTAACAACCTTTTGGTTTTAATTATATTACTGTGGGTGCTCTTAGCAAACATTCCTAACTTTAATAATATTTTAGTTTTCGTTAGGCCATTGTGGATACTCTTACGCCATACCTCACAAGAACTTGCAAAGAAGAAGCAGTTGCGTTTTTTTTTTTTTTTATAGTATAAAATAACACATCTTCAAAGTAATTCATTAGAATTGGAATTTCTATTCCCTTTCCTCTATGACACTTCTTGTGAAAACGCCATTGGCGAATTGCATTCTTTCAACAAATCAGTTAACTGTCGAGACCAAAAATCAAGTCCCTCCAAACAAGACTTTAGACATGATCCTAGCTTTGGTTCTTGCTGCCAACTTTACAGAAGACTCATTTTTTCCTCTAGTCTTCGTCAATCGTTCATATTTAACCCCCAGTCTAGAAAATAGCAAATCGTTCATATTTAACCCCCAGTCTAGCAAATAGAAAATAAGACCGTTGTACACACCTAGGGTTGCCCCAGTGGTTCGGATAGATGTCCAAGCTTTGGGAGTACTATTCCTTGAGGTTTGGGGTTCAATTTTCCATAGGGTGAGTACCCTGAAGTAAGTGGAGCGACGTGACTGATGTGGTCGCGCTAGCTCCCATGGAGTTTGGATTGTACAGTCGGGTCCATTTAGTGGCCTGGTTGTAGGGTTGTTCCTCCCTTGCCAAATAAAAAATACTCTAAAAAATAAAAAAAAATTAAGACTCCTGCAGTTTTAATGGAAAGTTGCTCTCTTAAATTTGATTTTTTTTAGCTCTGATACCTAAAAATGTCCGGGCCAATTTACATGAACTTCAACTAATCTTAAAGGGACCAATTCCCCATCCACGAGTGGGGGGCCATTCAAAACTGAAGCAAAGATCTTTATGGACTGGCCGGACAAGAGTTGATAGCATGTAAAAGATTTCAAACTTAAGACTTTGGGAGGAAGCAAGGATGGGATCAGGAGGGGTCTAGTGGCGGCGACCGCCATGACAAGAATTTTAGAAAATGCAATTATTATATGTAAAACAAAAAATTATGCCCAATTTATATAGTTTCGCCACCACTAAATTTTTTTAGTATACATTTCGCCACTGCTAGGATAAAATCCTGATTCCGTCCTTGGGAGGAAGAAAACATTAACACTCAAACTGCGACCGCCACCAGGCCTTTTGTTTAATTTTCTTCACAACTAGGACCATTTTTAAGGCAATGCAAACAGTGTTTTTTTTTTTAAATACGAATTTATCTGCTCAACCGAAAGCAAGTATTCTAAGAACTCAGAATTAAATCGAGTGCCGAGCAAGCAGATTTTTACTTGTTTGATGCAAAAAAAGGTTAATTATAAATACCGACAAAGAACTATATATCTATCTCTTCATTTCTTCGTAGACCAAATAATTCAACCGCTAATGGCATTTTCTATGTCAATCAGCCGGAGAAAGTAACTAAGTGCTGGTCTGGAGGTATAATTTGAAAAAGCATTCAAAAACTACGTTTGAAAACAACAGTTTTTTCAAGAAACACTAAAATTAGAAGTTAACCTTATTATACCTGGATGAGCCCGAGGAATTCATCTCTCTCTCAACCTTAGTCACCACAACTCCTCGATCTTCTCCCTTCCCCTCCCCCCTAGGTTTCATACCTGTGTGCAGCGGTGGAAGGGGGAGACCATGGTATTACTGACTCCCTTTCTTTGTTTCTTTTTTTTCCTTCCGTCTCTCCTGATCAACGACTTGTCGTCTGATCTGTGAGAGTTTTATCTCTCATTCAACGAGAGTTATTAGTTTCGTCTTTAGATGAATTTTGTCCACAGATCGGGTTCTCTCAATTGAGGTTGCTTCACAACGATATATGTTCTTCAGCGTTCTATCCCTACACAATGTCTTTGGCCAGGCAACCCATTGCAACTTGGCAGATCTGTAGTTCTTTAGAGTTCATTAGTGCGTTCATACTTGGGTGGAGTACATCTGATCGTCTGGGTATTTGGTGTCTTTTGTCCTTAACTTTGCACTTTTTCTCGTTGGAAACTCCTAATTTGATGTTAGACAGTTTAAAAGTATTGCTTTTGCGTTAGGCCATGTCTGGGTTAGGATGAAGACATCAATTTCCTTGTGATTTACTTGTTTTGTATTTGTTAGACAATTAGTTTGGCTTGTCCAAGTTCTTTGGAATGATCTCCATTTTGTAACCGCTAGACGTTTATAAATATAATCTTCTCACTTTTGATAAAAAAAAAACTTATTATACCTCTACAAAATTGGAAACATCGAGTTTGTTAGAAACATGTTGCCCTGTTTTGTGTATTACTTTCCTTTCCACCGTATTAGATTTTCCAACCAAAAACTCTTAAAATAGTTCTCCTAAGAGCATCCACAGTGGAATAATCAAAATTAAAATGTTGCTAAGGTTAGCAATTTTTGCTCAAAAAGTGCTCAAATTGGAATTACCAAACTTGGCAATCTCTTAGCAACTCATCAAATTAAATTTTGGCCTTTGAATAATCACAACGAGCAACATTTTGTAATTAACCAAATTTCTCTCTCAATCAAGTACACCATCATTGTAAAAAACGCTTTCTCCCTCTCTCTTCCCTTTTCTCTCTCTCTCTCTCTCTCTCTCTCTCTCTCTCTCTCTCTCTCTCTCAACAATGTTTTCAAAAAATAATTTCAAAAAACTATTTTTTCAAAATTTTAAAAACTGTAAGTAAATAAAGTGTGTGTTTTTAAAAAACTGTTTTTCAAATTTCAATACTGTTTACAAAACTCTTTTACACAAAACTTTTTTTTTTGGTAAATGGTTTTTGAAATTTCAAACTCCTTTTTACACAAAATATGTTTTTCAAAAATTGTATTTATAGTTTTTAAAATTTTAAAATTGTTTGTGTAAATACAAGTAAACTGTATTTTGTTGCGAAAAACTTTTTTTTTTATACAACTGTTTTTTCCTTTCAAAAACTATTTTTTAAGAAAATATGCATGAAATGAAGGGAAAAAGTTTGGAGGGCCCATTGATTTTGATTATGGACAAAAAATAACCAATGTGAGATTTAACATTGCTAACTTTAGCAACCTTTAAATGGATAATCAAAATCTGATGTGACATATTTTAATTATTCACATTTGCTTATTCTACTGCTAATGCTCTAATGTAGGTTAAGATTCTGAAAGATTTTATATTCTTATTTAAGATTTTGAAAGGTTTTATATTCTAATTCTAGAATCATAAAAATAAAAATATTTTATAAAATCGTCCAAAATCTTAGCCTATATCATCTCCACACAAGTAATTTATGGTGAGGACTTAGTAGCAGTAGTCTTTGGATTAGTAAAAAATCGCACGTCATTGAAGACGTCAAATTTTCTGAATACTGATGTGGCTATTTGACATCTTTAAAAATTGGCTGTCATAGTATTGTTCTTCCAATTATGGTGTCAAATTTGCTCTCACGATCTTAAAAGAAAAATAAAACCAAAAACGTTATTAATTAACTTGGTTTCTTTCAAGAATAATTTACACATATAAACAGTGTCTTTGGCATTGGCTAGGACCTAGGGATTCTGTAGGGGGAGCACCTTACAAGGATTACAGTGCACCGCACAGCCGTAAATGTTATCAATCAATGATCTAAATTAAAAATAATCTTTTACCGGTAAAAGATTATTTATTAATGGTTAAAATTTAAAATACATCACAACCATTCATTGCTTAGATCGACAGCCCATGTGCCGCGTTACAATCGTTGTAGGACGCTCTGTCCTACAGCAAAAATTTGGCATTGGGTATTTGTATTTCTTCTCCTCCTCCTCCTTTTTCTCCCTATCCCCGTGGAGGTCTGTTTGGGGAACTATGAGTCTATGGGACTGGGGAGCTGCTGTCCCTTGAAGGGACAACAACGTGCTGTATCGGCCAAGGGGGCTTTGCTTCGGTCTTGCTCCGATAGTCGAAAATGTTCACTTTGTAGAGCTCGTCGAGTTGAACAAGTATGCAAAAAATTAGTTTGATCGGATATCATTAAGTGTCTGATCGGAACACATATAACTTGCCAATAATGGGTTCTAGTAGATTTGATCCCGTCGTTCGGATCCATTCTTTTCAAGACAAAAATGTTTGATTTGGCACTTAATGATATCTGATCGAGCTGATTTTTAACGTATATGTTCAACTCGACGAGCTCTACGAAATGGACGTTTCCGATCATTGGAGCGAGACCGGAGCATGACCCCCTTGGCTGAGACAGCAGGCTACTGTCCCTTAAGGGACAGCAACTCCCCCAACTCCGAGTCTATGACCACACAGAATTGGAAGAAAGGCCGACTCTATTTGTTAGTTGATCAACTTCCGAACACGGAGGGGTCTGGCCAAGGGCATATGGGACAGTATATTTAAATCTCACAAAAGTCAAACATTTTAGATTTTGAAATCACTAGAGGGTTTGTCCGATTGTTAATTTCTGGGTCTTGAACTCAGACGAGATACGCTTAAACTGATATGAACTCCCAATTATCAAAATAAAATTGATTAATTTCCGAATCAAGAATCGCCACAAGAAGGGCGGCTCTGGAGGTAGGGATGGCAACGGGGCGGATCGGAGGCGGATATTGCAATATCCGAATCCGAATCCGAACTCTCCACCCGCCCTCCGAATCCGCCCCGAACTCCGAACGGATTATGTTTTTGACCTCCATCCCCGCTCCGAACGGGGAACGGAGATCCGATCGGATATCCGAATCCGAATTTGAAAAAAAAAAAAATGAACCTCGATTAAAAAAAACTAACAGATTAAAAAAAAAAAAACAAATAAAACTAACATGGGGATGGAGTCTCGTAGCCGCGTTCCTAAGGGGAGATAGCCGCATCTCTCCATTGCCGGAGGGTTTTTTTAGAGAGAGGGATGGGGGGTGGGGAGGGGAGAGAGAGAAGGGGGACACGTCATGGGCGAGAGTAGGGAAAAGAAGGGTTGTGTGAAGTGAAATCGGTTGGGTAGGAGACTGACTATTGACTAACCCTAAAAATAAGAGGTATTTATATATATAGTCGGATATTCGGAGGTGGATCGGATATCGGATTCGGGGCGGATCGGATAGGAGGCGGATCGGATATCGGATTCGGGGCGGATCGGATCGGAGGCAGACCTACCTCCGAATCCGATCCAATCTCCGAATGTTTTTTGAAAAATAAATCCGAATCCGCTCCGATATCTGAAAAATATCCGAAAAATCCGATCCGTTCGAAACGGATAACGGATCGGATACGGACGGATCGGCCGAGATGGCCATCCCTATCTGGAGGGAATTCTTTTGGTCTTTTTGGCAGCAGCGACTATCTAGTACCCCAACGTCTGAGACCAGAGACCAAAGACCAATCAACCTCAATCAAAACTGACATAATTAGACTCGATCCCCAGCACACTGCTGTCCACCAAAGACCAATCAACCTCAATCAAAACTGACATAATTAGACTCGATCCCCAGCAAAGACCAATCAACCTCAATCAAAACTGACATAATTAGACTCGATCCCCAGCACACAGCAGCCCCCCAGCGTCCAAAAACCTTAGGCTCTGGGGTCAATTAATTTTGTTTGTTTACAGAAAGGTCTCTCTCATTTGTGGAATAAGTATCCAGTCATAATTTGTGGCTAAGAACATTTAAGATGTGTTTGGATTAAAAAGTTGAGTGACTTATTTTTTTGTCTTTAATCTTTTTTTTTATTTTGCATTTGTTCATTTTGCGTCAAATTTCTGAGACTTATTGATTCATCTCTACGAGAGGAATCGGAAAAGTAAAAAATTTTGATCGAAACTCATAATTTTTTTAATAAAGACAAAAATAAGTCAACAAGTCAGTTTTTTTTTTTTACTTATTCTTGTCTTTTTGAAAAAAATTATGCGTTTCGATTTTTATTTTTCTGATTCTTCTCGCCGAGACGAATCAATAAGTCACAAAAATTTGACGCAAAACTAACAAATGAAATTTTTTTTTGAATAAAAACAAAAAAAAGTTACTATGCCCATTTTTTTGTGTTCGTCTCATTTGGTCCCAACTGAGACGAACACAAAAAGCAACTGAGTGGAACACAAAAAGTACAATGATGATCATAATGATTACGTGAAAAAATTGAATAAATAATTTAATTCATGTTTTAAATTTATATATTTGAAGATATATTTGGAGAATGACTGTTGGTGATCGAGATAAAAAAGAAATAGAGATGCAGAGAAGAGGGGGAGACAGGAGAAGTGGGTTTGCATGACTAATTGTGTGTGATCGAAATCAGATAGAGATTGAAGAGAAGGGAAGAGAGAGAGAGAGAGAGAGAGAGAGAGAGAGAGAGAGAGAAAGGAGGAGTAGAGAAGTTGGTTTTGCCTATCCGCCCACAGGGGGGGTTTATAATTGGAAGACCAAATTTCATGTCGTGGCATTAACCTTGCCGGAGATAAGAGTGCTAATGACTTCTTGTTAGGAGTTGACTTCCCCTGATTCTCATAATTCATACTGACATAAAACAAAATATAACCCAACTAAAAATATCATAGTGAAGATTGATGAAATATTATTATGAAAAGATAATTACTCCCTCTGTTTTTAATTGAGAGTCTCTTATTCTATTTTGGGGTGTTACAAAATGATTATCCCTTTCCAAAAATAGAAGAAGATACTCCGTATTTGATAAAATTTCAAAAGTGGCTCTCATATTTGAATACAAATGGTGCAAAATAGGAAGAATCTAGGAGATATGGTGGAAAGGAGGTATAATAATTACATATCCCCTAAAAATCGAATTCCTAAGAAAGACTCTCATTTAGGAACAGAGGGAGTAATATACAGATTTTCAAAGTAGATAATGTCTAGCTTCATACTTTAAAAAATTTGTATGTTAGCTTATTATTTACAGTATCAAATTAAATATGCCTCTATCTAGGAATCTAAACATGTTATTGTTGATCCATTAATCATCCATTTCAAAATTTCCAATGATTCTTCAAATAATTTATACTCCCACCGTCCCAATTTATTTGTCATAGTTCTATTCTAACTGGATAAAAAAACTACTTATATGTTTAAATTGGTAATAAATTTTATATCCAATATAGATCTTGTTTGATAGATCTCGATTTGTTCTATAATACAATATTTTCAAAATCAGCTAAAACATTATAAATTACAAGATATAATCAATTGAAAAGTGGCATGAACTTTCAAAAGTGACAATTAAATTAGGACGGAGGAAATAATAAAAGAAGTTATCTCACCGGTTGCCATTAGAACTACCATAATTGGTATAGTGAGTCATTGGAGAACATGCGCATAAATTAACAAGATTTCAAAGTAATACGGAGTGCTTAAATAATACACAAGGCTATAAAATATATACTAGAAGTTTGGCACATGGGTGCACACGCACTTTTAGGGTTATTTTGCATAGCAGGATAGTGGTATGATAAGGTTGTTTTAAATAATATACTATGTTGACTAAATGTAACCGCCCATGCCAAGTTATAAGTGATGCATTAACTGATTTTGAAAAGGGGCACTAGTGGAACAATAAAGTATACAGAATCTCAAAAAAAAGAACAAAAATTCCATGCCAAAGATGAGTTCTCCCTTCTTTATTATTATTATTTTTATAGTAGAATAGAAGATATCGTATGCGAAACTAAAAAAAAGAAAAAAAGAAAGGGAGAACAAAACTGCTCTCCATGTAGACCTCTATAGCACAAAGCACAATCCCATTCCCATCTCCACGCCGTTTGATATACGGAAAACAAAAAAGAACATCATCATAAACTTTTTTTTTACTATTCTGTGCATTAGATGAGCACAACGCTAAAAACCAACCCTTAAGCAATTGGTATGCTTTTCGTAAAAAAATACAATCAAAGCTGAAATTGGGTACCCAAAAGACCGTGAACAATGTGAATTCAAACTTTAGAGTATGTGAACGCATGAATTCAGAATATATATGTGAAAACAAATAGATTGTACGTAATTAACTATGTATTTTTAATACCTATTGCTTTCACAGGGGCAACGTCTCTCTCTCTCTTAAAACTCCTCTATTCATCATGATCAGAAGATGTTAACTCAAGTTTTGTCAATTGAAAGCATGGACGAATCAAAGATGGAAAAATGTATTGTGGTTTGCCGAATGAGGGAGAGAGAGTGCGATGGGGATGAGGAGAAGAGAGGGTACGTAGAGAGTTATATTTGTATGTATTCAACAAAGGGTATTTTTGTCCAAGTGATAATATTTGCCCTAGATATCCAACATTATTTAACGGCACATTTAACAAAAGGGGTCCATTTGGATAACGTTTTTAGATGAGGAGGTCAGTGTGAGCAATTATAAATGTTAAATGAAGAGGTCTTCGTGTAATTTCACCGCGAATGCAACACGGTTTATATTCTTCCGGGTGTCGTTTTCGGCTCCGGAGGTAGTCTACGGTGAACACCACCCAACCCAACACAAAAGCCAGCCTCGAGGGTAAAGCCCAGGAAACGGCTTCTTTCGGGCCCTCAACTCCAATTAAGGCCTCATTCATATTAAGGTAATGGCCCAACACAATCCAAAAGGAGAAAAAAATTATAAGAAAATCTCTGTCCACAGTCCCCAGGCTCCCCACACAAACAGACATTACGTATAGGATCCGGCTTATTCTCTGCGGAGAAGAGTGTGCATTTCAATCTAGACTGTTTATATTGACAATTAATGATTTTGATCTGTTGAATATTCTTATTGGATTTTTTCCGGTAAGAATATCAAAATAAATCTGAATCATTAAAAACACTAATCGATAATTGTGATCACTTTGACAAGCCATTTCCCTACGTATATTTATGTGGATCAGGGGATGCTGTCCACAGCCCCATCAATATTTACCTTGCAAACTCCAACCTGCGGCAGAAGCCAATCAGCTATAATGAAAACCTGTTTGAAGATGCCAAAATAACCCGCTTGACCGCTTCTATACTATAAACCCGATATGGCCATATACACCAACAAGCCAAAAAAAAAAAACTTTTGTTGAAATTCAGTGTTTCATCTCCTTACAAAAGTTAGGATCTAAGATGCATGTACTCCACGCTCTTTCATGATATGTAATGGATTTATTTTAAATCGAAATTGACTACCATCTTCTTCAATGTAAGTGATCATAAAACTTGCGAGAAAATCCAAATTTTAAAATTTCACAGTGTAGGTTCGTGTTTTTGCGCTAGATAGCTGACGTGGGAATCTTACGTGAGCTGGAGAGGCATGATTGGTCTGTGGTTAAAAGAAGAAGGGGAGAGAGGAATAATCTAGTGAGGTGAAGAAAAGGGGCACGGGAACAGAAAGGACAAAGGCAGCGTGTCGCTTGTGGATTATCCGAATAGATTGGACAGTAATGGTATAAGAAGAATGTTCTCCCTCTTTTACCTTCTGGTCCTCCGTTTTCTGTCCGTACGTCTAAAAAAGGAATGTCGGTCCCTTATTTATAGGCTCTTGGTCCCGAGCTGGTTCTCAGGACGGTCTAATCTGATCTCGACACGTGTCCCATCTGTTCCCGAGGTCGCGAGGATGACGTCATCATGCGCGTGACAGCGCGCGGGATACCGCGCGCCACCCCGCGACAAACCCCCTTTCCCTTAGCCACCAAACCACTAGATTTACCCCAATTCCCACTAGAGCAGGGTCGCGACCCTCGGCGATCGCATCTTTGTTATGCCCTTTTTTTGGTCCTACCCTTTGACCGGGGGGCGCGCTCTACTGATCTGTAATCAGCATTTAGATATTTTTAGTCTCCTTCGCACTCTTTGGCTTCCTGGGGCCTGCGCGGACTGCTTCTCTCTATGCGATCACTCTATCTTTCGTTCTCTTGATTCTGCCAATCTTTCGGTTTTCCTGAAGTTCCTTGCGCGCTATGCTCGGGTGCGCGACAGTCCTCGCGCCACCTGGCGCTGAGGGTTTGTCGCAAGATAACTACGTGTCCCTCTTATCTGTCGCCTCCGCGTGTCGTTCTCTTAGTGATCGGTCAAAATCTTCCTTTTAGTCAACGATTTGCTATTTTGACCAAACCTACACACAGCCTGATCTTAACTTTCATGGCTGTGAAATTGTCTTGCGGCCGTTGTCACCGATCGATAAAGTTAAGACAGGACAGGACCATATAAATATGTTCAAACTTAAAACGTAACTTTTCTTGCAAGTATTTGGGATAATTATAAATATGTTTTCAAGCTTGCAAATGTCTTCAATAATGAAATGTATAAAGTCATCCCTAATGCTTGTTAAACACATATAGCTCAACAAAGCAGAATAAAGTCTTTAATGAAAATATCTTAGGAGGGCGGTTACAAAACTTCTTCAAAAAAAAATCGTCGATGAGGGGGTATTCGCTGGGCAGGAGAACTTACATAGTTGTAGAGGTTTAAAAAACTACAAAAATTCTCAAAAAAGAAAAATATATTCCATAAAACTTAAGTAGGGTGATTGTTCGGGGTTATTCGCATTTCGATCTAGAATATGTAAGTACCTTTGAACATTTATTTTTGTGCTCTAGTTTTGTGCACATGCGATCTACTTCCCAATATCAATGACGTCCGTAGATTATAGAAACCATGGCCAAAGTATTCCTTCAAGCGTATAAAGTCTTAATTCCTTGTATATCATCGTCCTTCAAACCTTTGATTGTTGCTGGAGGAATGGAAGGCCACATGATAGCTTCTCGGACATCGCTATATGCAAGTCCAAGAAGGTGCCCAATTTCATGCAAGGCCACAGTCTCCAAATCAACGAGCCCGTGACCGGGTTCACGGTAAAAGAATAGTCTGCATTGTAGTGAAACCTACCATCCTCGGGGGAAAAGGCATGGGCCAAGACCCCATTTTGCCCGTTGAATGGTGCCTCGTCCCTATGATCGTACCGCGGTAGAATCCGATTTGAAGATCCACATTTGCAAAGTCTTGACTCTGAGAGAATGTAAATGGAGATTGGGAAGTCCACGTGCTAAATGCTTTGGCCACAGCGGATATGGCATCTGGGCTGGGTCCTGGAGTAAACACGTAAGTGAGCTAGGACTTAGTAGGGGGCCATTTCGGGTTACCGTTAAAGAAAGCAAAATGAGAGATAGTGTGAAGAGTCTTGTGTGCATGATTGGTCTCTCTTTTGCCTGCTCGCATCCAGTTAGTGCCATTAATGATGTCAGGGACCCCACATCGAAGGGCCGTCATTTGGGACACCGTTTCGGCATCTAAAGCTCTGGCAGTTTTCAAATGGTAATTGACCTGGTATGTTTTGACGGCGGCCTCCAATGAATCGTCAAAATCGTCGTTGTTGGCACCGCCGGCTTGGCTAAGGGAGTAGTTTAGATAACCAAATGCCTCAAGATATTTCTTAAGTTGTTGGAGGCCTTTTACTGTTTGCCCTTTTTGACATCCTTTCAAAGGCTTAATAAAGTTGAAGGATGTTGGATTCTCGACCTTGGGTTTTGTTGGTCTTGCATGAGAGGGGGGAGAAACGGCTAATGAGAATAGGAAGATGCATAAGATAAGCCGAAAAACTTTTGTTGCCATTTTTGAGGTAGAGAGAGGGAAGCTAGTAGCTAGCTAGTTGGGTACTTGGTGGATTTGTGAATTTGAATCTCATCTCTTAGGCCTATTTATAGACTTAATTTGTGTATGAAGAAAGTGGTGCTGTGTCACGTTTTGAGAGTTATTTGAAGGAGGTGCTTCTCAATGACAAATGCTTGGGCCCCCTAGGGTTCCATAGTCTCAGTCAGAGGTGGAGTTAGAATTCTGATCTTGGGGGCCAGTTTAATACACATATATTATATGGAAATGATTCTAGCCTAATATAGTGAAAGTATACCAATTATTTTAATTTTTTCATTAGGCTACTTTAACTGTTACGTGCTTATTTTTTTATTTATGTAAAAAATTTAAAAGTGGGAATATAAAATAACTGGTATTTTGTTGAATCAAATCAAAATTGTTAAGATTATAAGTAGTTATACATGAATAATTATCATTAATATTCAAATTCAGGTGTGTGTGTGTGTGTGTGTGTGTGTGTGTGTGTGTATATATATATATATATATATATATATATATATATATAAAATAAAAATTTTAAAAGTTAGATGCTCAGAGAGTTGGGCCAAGGGGTGGGGTCCCCCTGGATCCATCGTATCTCCGCCCATGGTCTCAGTCATACTCTGCAATCTGCACCGGCCGATGTATGGATTCTACAAAACATTATTGGACTTTTGTGCTCCTATTTAATGGTTATGTAGCCATTTGTTTGATTGGTTTTCATTAATTAAAACAAGAATATAAATGGTTTTATTGGGTTATTTAACACCAAACCAAAGAAAGGAAAGCAATGTGCCAAGCGACATCCACAGGCTTTGATACGTATATTTGACAGAGATCATTTGTTCTGTTGTTTATGGTAGTTCATTCTCCATCTGTCTCTTTTTTAGAGTCTAGTATTTTATTTTGGACGGTCCCTTAACAAGTGTCCATTTTGTAAAGTTAGTGGTAAGAGTTGGTGAATTTTCCATTTTGCCCCTAAAAATAGATTCCATTTTGAAAAGTTAGTGAGTAAAAATGTAATGATAATATTTCCATAGAGGGTAAGGAGGGAAAGTGGAGGTAAAAGTTGATATGAAAGGTGTAATGATGATGCTTTTTTAATAAGTTGAAATTACGAAGTTAAACACTTAAAAATGGACGGAGGGAGTAATATGCTATAGTATTTTGAATTTTATCTAAAGTCAATTAATATTCATATCACAATTAATTTTTTCATTTTTTTAGTACAAAAATTCGTCACCACGAAGGTAAAATTCTGGCTCTATCCTTGTCCACAATCTCAGTCACACTCTGCAATCTTGACCGATGTTTGGATTCTACAAAACATTATTGCACTTTTTGTGCTCATATTTGATGGGTGGAAGATGCTACAGCCATCGACCATTGGTGGCCCGATTTTGCATCGACAGACATGCGGGGCCCACTACGAGTCCCGCACAGATGAGTCAAGCCGTTCAATAATATTTCTAAAAATAACAGAGTGGACTTGTGAAAAATCAGCTCAATCTGATGTGTAGGTATTCGATCTAATCTTCATATTTTTCATTCAATCTTCCCATTTTTGCCGATTTTTAAAAGATAAAAAGATTAGATCATTCATGCAAGACCCGGAGTGGGCCCCATGAGTCCGTCGGTGCAGAATCGGGCCACCATTGATCGGTGGCCGTAGGTTCTCGTTGATGGGTATGTAGATATTTGGTATATATTTGTGTAAAAATGCTTAAACTTGTGATCAGGATTCAAGAGGTAGGAGTCGTGAGCAATTCCATTGCACAACGCAACACCTTCAGTAACAAAATTTGGATGACCCCAAAGCAAGGATTTAAATTATGACGGCTAGGTAGCTTATGGCCACACCCGATTTCCGCTACATAACATTCACATAAAGCTCGATATTGTTACACCCCAAACTAATTCACATTTGCTCGATATTGTTACACCGCAAAATAAAGTGGGGCCTTGCTGAACTTTTAGCAACACCTTGAGTTTTTTTTGGCCTAGATTAATGATGCTAGTTTTTTTTTTTTTTTTTTTGTGGCTTTAAATTAGCCCATTTCATTTTGGAACTTAACGAGTCTAGCTTGAAAGCTCAAAACTTTATGGGTTTAAGCTCATACTTGAAAGCTCGAGATTGGCAATGCTTATTCCACAAGCCAAGCCAAGCTCCAGTTCAATTATCATCTTGCTTTCCTTGTGGTTGTGGTTGTTGGTGTTAATTTAATATTTTACTCTTTCGTTAACATTGATCGTGGGTCTAAGGAGGAATTATAGGGGTGTACAGTTAGAGTTAAAATGGGAGTGTTTAATTGAAAACCACTTTGACTAGGTCTCCTATTTTTCCTCCTAGTTTTGAGACCACTATCTGTTACCATAACAAACTCACGTTTTATTAATGCCTATAAATCCTCTGCTTTGTTATTCGGCTGAAGGAGAAGAAAAACAGTTCTCAACTCTGAAAAAAACTCTCTCTGTTGCTTTACAAACTTACTCACTGATACCTGTTGATTTCTCTTCCGAACGAAATACTTTCAGCCATCCTCTTTCATATATGTATATTTTTGGTACAAAAAAATATATTTGGATTTCGAGTGTCGGGAAACTACACGGTTCGTGAGTTCAATTCGCTGCATCGAAGAGAACTTGAAGGTCGTTGTATCTTGGGGAAAGAACACCATCCAACCCCGTGCAGAAGGGGGTGTATCATTCCTTAGGAGGGCGCCATCACGTGCCTCGACCACCCCACAGGCTATTCTTATCTTTTCTCTAATAATATCTAGTTGCCTTACTTGGTTGATTATTGTTATTGTTTGGCATTTAATTTCTAGCAGGAATATCCTAATCATATATTTTCTCCAACAATCTAAGGAATGATATAATTGTTAGGGTTTTCTGTTAGTCTTATACTTGCCTTTGTGTTGGGTGTTTAAAAATTTAAAAAAAAAAAATGGCATTTGTTAGTAGCCCTGAGTTAAACGTTGTTTTCAACTCATATGATTGGTTTATAGACTCGGGTGCTAACGTTCATGTGTGCGCTGATAAAAATTTGTTTTCATCATATTATGAGGAATCATGCTCAAAATCTGTAAGCATGGGAAATGGGAGCATGGCCAGGGTACTAGGAGAAGGGAACACTAGTTTAAAGTTGACCTCTGGCAAAGTTATCATCTTAAATGGAGTATTGCATGTTCCGGACATTAAGAAAAATCTAGTTAGCGCTTCTTTATTAGTTCGTCATGGTTTTAAGGTTGTTTTGGAGTCTAATAAAGTTGTCATTACTAAGAATGGTAGTTTTGTTGGTAAAGGTTATCTAGTTGACGGTTTGTTCAGTCTTAATGTTGTGAATTTTGATTCGAATAAAATTGCTTGTTCTTTGCCTAAAAGTTCTTTAGTTTCTAATGTTGAATGTTGTGGTACTTGGCATGGCAGACTTGGGCATGTAAATTTGAAAACTATTAAAAGGATGATGAGTTTAGAGCTCGTTCCAAAATCTATAGTTGATGTTAAGGAAAAATGCCAAGTGTGCGTACAAGCTAAACTTACTAAAAAACCGTATAAATCAGTTGTTAGAGACACAACTTTACTAGAGCTTATACATAGTGACACTTGTGACAGTAATAACGTGCTTGCCCGTGGTGGTCAAAGATATTTTATAACCTTTATTGACGATTTTTCAAAATATTGCCATGTGTATTTAATCCATCACAAAAGTGAGCTTTTTCAGAAATTTAAAGTCTTTAAAGCACGAGTAGAAAATCAGTTGGAAAAGAAAATAAAAATATTAAGGTCCGATAGAGGAGGTGAGTATGCACCAACTGAAATGGAAGTTTTTTGTGAAACGCATGGTATAATTCACCAACGAACTCCTTCTTTTTCACCTCAATCAAATGGAGTAGCAGAACGTAAAAATCGTACGTTAGTAGATATGGTTAATGCAATGTTAGCTAGTTCTGATTTACCGAATAACTTATGGGGTGAAGCTTTATATTCGGCTTGTCACATTTTGAATAAAGTGCCTTACAAAGATTGTGATAAAACTCCTTATGAACTTTGGAAAAATCAAAAGCCTAGCTTAAAATATTTCAAAGTGTGGGGGTGTTTGGCTAAAGTTTTAGTACCACCTCCTAAGAAAAGAAAATTGGGTCCAAAAACTATTGATTGCGTTTTTGTGGGATTTGCCATTGATAGTGTTGGTTATCGATTTTTAGTTATTAATTCTGAAGTTTCTGATATTTCTAATAACACTATCATGGAATCAAGAGAAGCTGAATTTTTTGAACATATTTTTCCAATGAAAGATAAGCCTTCAAGGACTATTGATGACTATTCCACCTCAAGAAGTAGTGTTGATTCTCAAAACAATTTTGAACCAAGGAGGAGTAAAAGAGGTAGAATAGAAAAGGACTTTGGTAGTGACTTTCAGACTTTCTTGATTGAAAATGATCCTCAAACCCATAGTGAAGCTATGACTTCAGTAGATGCTACCTTTTGGCAAGAAGCTATAAATAGTGAGATGGATTCTATCATTTCTAATAATATGTGGTATCTTACTGATCTTCCTCCCGGTTGCAAGACAATAGGGTGTAAATGGATATTTAGGAAGAAACTTAGAACCGATGGAACCATTGAAAAATTTAAGGCTAGGCTAGTAGCTAAAGGCTTTAAACAAAAAGAAGGAATAGATTTCTTTGATACATATTCTCCGGTAACTCGTATTACGACTATTCGAGTTTTGATTGCTATAGCATCAATTTATAAATTAGAAATTCATCAAATGGATGTGAAAACGGCATTTTTAAATGGAGAATTAGAAGAAGAAATATATATGGATCAACCCGAAGGGTTTGTGGTTCCTCGACAAGAAAGGAAAGTGTGTAGACTTGTAAAATCTCTTTATGGATTGAAACAAGCACCAAAACAATGGCACGAAAAGTTTGATAAAGTGATTCTTTCCAATGGCTTTAAAATAAATGATGCTGATAAATGTGTGTATATTAAGCAACTTGATGGTGCTTGTGTTATTCTTTGCTTGTATGTTGATGATATTCTCATATTTGGCACCAATATTGATGTCATTAGAGAAACGAAAAATTTCTTGTCTAGCAATTTTGATATGAAAGATTTAGGACCTGCTAATGTTATTTTGGGGATTAAAGTACTA
Organism: Rhododendron simsii; assembly: GCA_014282245.1. Lineage (NCBI taxonomy): Eukaryota > Viridiplantae > Streptophyta > Magnoliopsida > Ericales > Ericaceae > Rhododendron > Rhododendron simsii. The sequence goes on from CM024960.1 coordinate 6,277,003, forward strand.
AAAAGTGCTGATGGAATTGCTTTGACACAAGAACATTATGTTGATCAATTGCTAAAAAAGTTCAATTATTTTGAGTTAAAAGAAGTATGCACTCCTTTTGATCCTAATGTTCGCTTGCAGAAAAATATGGGTGAGAGTGTTTCTCAACATAAATATTCCCAAATAATTGGTTCTTTGATGTATCTATCTAATTGCACTAGACCTGATATTTCTTATGCTGTTTGTAAGTTAAGTCGTTATACTTGCAATCCTTGCTTAGAACACTGGAGTGCATTAGAAAGAATTTTTCGATACCTTAAGGGAACAATAAATTATGGCATTCATTATTGTGGATTTCCTAGTGTTTTAGAAGGATTCAGTGATGCTAACTGGATTAGTGATTCAGACGAAACTAAGGCAACTAGTGGTTATGTTTTTACACTAGGTGGTGGTGCAATAGCTTGGAAATCTTCTAAGCAGACTATTATATCTAGATCCACAATGGAAGCTGAATTTATTGCTTTGGATTTGACGTGTACTGAAGCCGAATGGCTAAGGAACTTAATGATCGATTTGCCTTTGTCCACAGATGGTCTTATTCCTGCTGTCTCTATACATTGTGATAATCAAGCTGCAATTGCAAAGGCTAAGAATGCAAACTTCAATGAGAAAAAGAGACATATAAGGATAAGACACAATTCTATAAAACAGCTGTTAACTCAAGGAGTGATTGCAATCGACTTTGTGAGGTCTGAAAAGAATGTAGCAGACCCCTTTACTAAAGGCTTAGCGCGAAGGCTAGTCTTTGAATCATCGAGGGGAATGGGACTGAAGCCTATAAGTTAGACACCTCGGTGGACACCTAACCTGTGTGATTGGAGATCCCATGAATCAGGTTCAATAGGTAATAACGAAGCTGAATGGTGACTAGGAGGAGCACTAAAAATGATAAGAGGGGAATTCCCTGGTCCTATTCCTATGGTGATAGTGCTCAAGTTAATTATGTGACGATAGGAAGAGCTTAGCTCTGAATGTGTCCAAGGTAGGATTTCTACAGGGTGTTGGTCACAAATCACCCTTGGAGGATACACCTATATGAGTGTGGCAGTGGGGTCGCTGCTGTGGGAAATTGGGCTATTCTCTAAAGACACTCATAGAAACAAGATACGTGCGCATGACCGTCTATCGCGCCAACCCGTTCTAGAACCGTAATTGTTTCCCGTACTGTGTGTGTGGTAGGCGTAAGTTTGATTTCAAGGACCTAGTTCAAGACTTAGTTCACTATGGTTCTTCAAATTGAAACCTGCTAACACTAAGCGTAGGTTCAAGTCTGGAAGACACCTATGCCCATTGCACAGTAAAAGCACTCTTGTAAAATTTTAAATTATGTGGGGGATTGTTGGTGTTAATTTAATATTTTACTCTTTCGTTAACATTGATCGTGGGTCTAAGGAGGAATTATAGGGGTGTACAGTTAGAGTTAAAATGGGAGTGTTTAATTGAAAACCACTTTGACTAGGTCTCCTATTTTTCCTCCTAGTTTTGAGACCACTATCTGTTACCATAACAAACTCACGTTTTATTAATGCCTATAAATCCTCTGCTTTGTTATTCGGCTGAAGGAGAAGAAAAACAGTTCTCAACTCTGAAAAAAACTCTCTCTGTTGCTTTACAAACTTACTCACTGATACCTGTTGATTTCTCTTCCGAACGAAATACTTTCAGCCATCCTCTTTCATATATGTATATTTTTGGTACAAAAAAATATATTTGGATTTCGAGTGTCGGGAAACTACACGGTTCGTGAGTTCAATTCGCTGCATCGAAGAGAACTTGAAGGTCGTTGTATCTTGGGGAAAGAACACCATCCAACCCCGTGCAGAAGGGGGTGTATCATTCCTTAGGAGGGCGCCATCACGTGCCTCGACCACCCCACAGGCTATTCTTATCTTTTCTCTAATAATATCTAGTTGCCTTACTTGGTTGATTATTGTTATTGTTTGGCATTTAATTTCTAGCAGGAATATCCTAATCATATATTTTCTCCAACAGTGGTTGTTGGGGTGTACTCCGTTGTTTGTAGAAAGGTTGGGGTCGGGGGTGAATCAACGTGGTATAGGCCGCTTGGGGCTGAAATGCAGCAGTTGGATAGCCATCATGGTCAGTTCACGTTGGATTCAGATGATGAGAATGAGAATGCGGAGCAGAAGGCTGTTGTTGTGGTGCCTGAATTAGGGATCAATGGATATGGTTCTCATTGATGAGGTAATTTTTAGTGTGGTTTTTGTTGTATAAGAGAACCAGCTCTTATTATTTCTGTTGCTACGTGGTTAGTGTCAAAGAGCTTGGTTCGTTATGTATCATCGGTTTAGAGCTTGGTTCATTATGTATCTTCGGTTAAACAACTTCCTTGTTTCTGGAATAGAAATTTACCACCGGTACATGGTTCAGCATTTCTATGTGAATTGTTGTTGCCTGATGTTTGTCTATGGTTTAACTGTTTCTTGCGCGTAGCAGTCACATTTTGGTATGATTGACAACCAAGTGTTTTCCTTTGTGAACATCCGATCATTACTATGAGAAACATAGGAGTTGGGCATTACATTAGCCTTGTGTACTCAAGTCAAGTTAGGCTGCAGGAGAGGTACATCGAGCTTCCGGTAATTGCGGTATATATCGCTGGTTATAGGTTTTACAATGCTCCATGGGCCGTCAACTTCTTCTCTCTCGAAGAAGTGACAAAGCTATCCGGGAATAATCATTTCTGTGCCAGCAGCCATGGTAAAGACTATCAATAATTCGAGACCAAGGAAGGAAAGAAAATTAGAGAAAGTTTTACCCAGAAGCTTATCTTGTCCAGTAAGGATTTAAAAGGACAAGGAAACATAGATACAAGAACTGGACCCTAAATATACTAAATATCCCATCACTTATATGTAGGGCCGATAAACAAACCTAAGTTACTCAATTTTGAACATGTATTCGACTCGTTCAAAGCTTGTTCAAGATCGGTTTGTTTCCTCAAAAAGCCAAGCTTAACTGTTTTTTAAAACCCATTAAACTTTCAAACCAAGTTTCAACAAACTACTATCCGGTTTGTTTAAAGTTGAGATATGTAAAAAATTCAAGGGACTCGACATGAATCCATGATCGGCTCTCCTGATAAATAATCCAAGATTGAACATATGGTTTGTTTTAAGTTTAGATATGTAAAAAATTCAAGCGACTTGACATGAATCCATGATCGGCTCTCCTGATAAATAATCCAAGATTGAACATATATCCAAAGTTTGCTGAGAGAGTTGAATCTAAGTTTCAACAAGCTGCTGCTGCTGCTCGGTTCGTTTATCGGTTCGGTTTATCTTCATCCATTTCACAAGCCTCCTCTTTACCATTGCTTTCTCTCGGGCTAGTAGAGAACTCCCTGTCAGGGCGTTGCTCGGGCTGGGAAAGCACTTCCTTTCGGCTTAAGTTGCTGTATTTAGGGATGTATTTTGGCAAGCATGGTAATTAGCTTCAGCTAAACAAGGTATAAAGAAACTGTTAAGCTAAAGTACAAGTAAATTTTTTTTTTTTTAGGTGCTATGGAATGAAGGGAAATCTAATCCCTAACCAGCACAGTTCATCCTCGATCGGTATTTTTTTTTTTTATTTTAGCGGCACTTTGATTTGCTTCACGGTGTGTGTGCGCGCTCAATCGTACAAGTCGCCCTGGCCAGTTGAATTACTGAACAGTCAATGTGTCCTATAATACGAGTCCTCAAACGAAATTTACAAACCACTTGCAGTTTTTGGAAGTTTTACTGAATTCCCTGCAAAAAATTGTCTCAGTATATGTAGTTCTCTCATTATTGAGATACATTTTACGTTTGTTGTCTATCACACGATGCAGAACTAGTTTTACCTGGATCTAATGTTGTCTATCACACGATGCAGAACTAGGTTTGTTGCACTTAAAAAAGGTGAAAGGTAGTGTTGCTATCCTGGTCTCATATGTTTCTCACCATCATCTTAAACTGCCGGTAAAATTTGAATACGAGTATCCATCTTCCTTTCCATTTCACCTTTCCTCTAACTTTTTCGTGATAGAAGATAGCCGCAACAGTGGGAGATGGACACGGACCAAAACTAAGCCTCGTCGAAATGATAGGATGAAAGCAACAAACCCTTGAGCCTTCCCGCCGGGGACAGAAGCGAGTACTATCTTAGTCGATAATAAATTCATGGAAAGGAACAAACAACAAAACATGGTAAATTTTACTGAAAAAAAAAACCTAAACTAGTTCAAAAGTGATACTTTCCTACCTAATAGGTCAGGGATCTCGTGTTGGATGAGGTAGTAGCGACTCTGAAATAGTCATGGCCACTCTGAATCCTTTGTTTTTCCTCTTATGTTGTCAACTTTTGTTGTTTCTGCTTTTTGTAACAATTGGGCTGGGAATTAATTATTCAATAGTCCGGGAGTATCGCCACGTGTTATATTTACAACCACATGTTTCTGTGGGTCCATATACTTAGTAGTAGACCTCACAGAAATGTGTGATTTTAAAATTAGTCTGGGGGACCACATGGCGGTACTCTCGGACTATTGTATTTGAACATATGATCATGTCATGTGGATACGGTTGAGACCAACGACGGATATAAGGACGTACTTTCATGGATATTTCTGTTAAAACAATTATCATAAATATTTTCGGTCAATCTATACGACTGCCAAAGTATGATTATAGCTACTAACCTAGTGTTCCATCTCTATCCAAAAGTTAGGATCTAAGATGCACTCTATATATCGACACCTTTTTCACATCGTACAAACATTTCAAGTAATATTGAAAATCTTATATGGTATCGAGCAATGTCTTTCTCAATGTAACCGAGCATATAACATGCGAGGAAATCATCTTCCATCCTGTTTGGTAGCCTAGTCTTCATGCGTAACTTTTCTTCTAGTGGTGAAGTATTTGAGATAATATGTATTTGCAAGCTCGCAAATGTTTTCAATATTGAAATATCTATAATCATCCCTAGTGCTTGTGAAGTAGTGGTAAATGTAATACAGAAAGAAAGAATAATTGATGAGCGGGTATCAGAATTTGTTTTGAAGAACATTGGGCGGGAGAATCTATATGGCTTTAAATGTAAAACAACCTTCTATAATCCTAAAAGAAAACTAGTTCCTCCGTTCCATATTGTTGTTCCGCCAAGAACAGACATGTAATTTTTGGATACAAAAGGTGTGGTGGGGGTGATTCGTTCGGCTCTTAACAGGTCAGATCCCAACCTTCGAATAGGCTCCATCCTTTTCTAAGCAAAGCCTTAAAAATTGGGAACCGGTTAGTGCTGTCCAGCCATAGTCAGCCAGAGGGCACTTCGATGCCTACGCCAGACACAAGAGAGAAAGGATAAGTATATCTCTTAGGTTCTATAGAGTGAATGTACTTTCTCCCCAAGTACGTACGTTTGTGCCAGGCAGGAGCCCTATATGTCACCTATAACCGTTTCCGGTAGGCAAAGTCATATACGCTCGATGTGCACATGGCCAAACACACATGTATGGAATGTGACATCGGGCCATTGGGCTCCCATGTTGGGCTCGCTAAATTGGCCCCAAGGAACGACAGGGCCGAGCGTCTGGCATGTACTGGCCCCAATAGGATGGGCTTTCCATGACATTTGGCCAGCTACCTCGTCTCTTTCGGTCCACTGCACAAGGTAAAGTATTTCTGTTCATAGTTTTTTAAATTTGTGGACACCAATTTAAAGATCTATTCAATTTATTGAGATGTTATTCAGGTTCAATGAACATCTCGATGTAGTACTTCCAAACACCTTGTAAGTAGGATTTTTGAAAGCATATAAGAGGGATCTACCCAAATATATGCAATTTTTTTTTAAGGTATACTTTTACGTTAGAATAAAGGAATTTAAATCCGATTGACTGTTGTTCGAATTAGATAAGAACAATAATCAATTAGATTTTTCTATTAAAAAAAAAGAAGAAACCTTTCTTTGTCTCTTGGAATTAGAAAATTATTCCCGGAGTTACTTTATTGATTTAAAAAAAAATTATGCGTCCTTCGTAGTGGATCAAAAGTATGGAACAGAGGGAGTATGAAGCTTGGGTTGGGTGATTGTTCAGAGTCATCCACGCCTGGGTCATCTAGATTGGGGAAAATTGTCTCCCTGCTTTGATTCAGCATTTATTTCAATTAAAAACATCTTTGGGTAATGATTTTCACTCTCGGGTTTTGTAATTATGCGATATATTTTTAAGGGTTATTGAAAGAAAGAAGAGAAAATGATCAGATTCGGATAATTTTTTAATTTTTTTTCCTTTCTTACCTTAATCAGTTGATTTTGGCAAACCAGTAAAAATTGGCGATTGGGCAGATACCTTAGTCATTTGCTGTCTTGGTTAAATTTGTTTGGGCTTAACCAATTTTGGATAGGGCAAAGGCTTCTTTGAAGTCGGGTTTGGATTGTATGAAGCATTTGCATCTCGGCTTTGCTATCTTGCACAATGAATGACTAGTTTTTGAGGAAGAAGCTTTGTTACTGATAAGAATCTATTGGCACATTTGGACCATAAAACTGCTTTCGGGTGGTTCCTATTGTGCCGTCTGTCCTTGGTGATCCAAAAAAGAAGTGCATGTAGAGAAGCAGGTTTCTTTTTGGGTAGGAATTTGAATTTTCACATGGCCACACTATTATTAGTCGGTCCACCTAAGTAATGCTTTTTCATTGGAGAGAAATTGTTAAGTTCACTATTATATCTCCTCTCCAGATATTACTCCAATTAGTTGGAATAAACACATATTACGGGGGATAGTGAGACCATGGTGCAATATATTCACCTTCAAAGGACTTGTTGAACTTCCTATCATGTAACCAAAATATTAAAATAAATAAATTATCAAAACAGAAGATAAAGAATTCAAGATAATGAAATTAGTCGAGATGTGTGCAAGTTGGTCCAGACAGTACTCAGTAATAAAAAGAAAAAGAAGGCCAATAAGACAAGGACAATGTAATATTCTCTGATAACAACTGATACATCTTAACTTGAACACACACAACAGTACTCAGCACATCGAACTTGACTATCACTTCGTTTCACGACCTCATCGTCGCACTGAAGTTGGCTGCTGAATTAAGAATTCTTGTTTAGCCAGTTCATAACCATCCATGCATAGAACTGAAACAAGAAATACCCCATCTTTATTCCTTTATTTTGAGGATAGCTATAATTTATGGCGTCCATAGATCACCATTTTATTGAAAACATCGCCAATGTATTCTTAATTTCTCGCCTCAAGATCGTATAAAGTCTTAATTCCTTGTATATCATCAACACTCAAACCTTTGGTTGTTCCAGCAGCAATGCTAGGGAACATGATAGCCTCTTGGACGTCGCTATGTCCAAGTCCAAGAAGGCGCCCAATTTCATGCAAGGCCACAGTCTCCATATGAAACGAACCCGCGACTGGGTTCACGGAAAACGAATAGTCCTCGTTGTAGTGAAACCTCCCATCAATTGGGGCAAAAGCATGGGCTAAGACCCCATTAGCCCCATTGAATGGTGCCCTGTCCCCATGGTCACCACGGTAGAACCCGATTTTAAGATCTGCACTATCATGGTCTGGATTCTCAGAGAATGTAAATTGAGTTTTGGAAGCCCATGTGCTGAATGCTTTGGCCACGGCGGACATGGCATCCGAGTTGGTTCCGGAAGGAAACGCATAAGTGAGTTGGTACTTAGTTGGGGGCCATTTCAAGTTCCCGGGAAAGAAAGAGAAATGAGAGACAGTGTGGACAATATTGTGAGCGTGATTGGCCTTTTTTTTGCCTGCCCACATCCAGTTGGTTCCGTTAACAATGTCAGGGACCCCGCATCGAGGGGCGGTCATTTTGGACACTGTTTGGGCATCTAAAGTTCCGGTAGTCTTGAGATGAAAATTCAGCTGGTACGTTTTGACGGCGGCCTCCAAGGCATGGTCAAAATGGTCATCGTTGGCATGGGTTTGGTCAGGGGAGTAGTTTAGATAGCCAAATGTATTAAGATATGTCTTGAGTTGTTTGAGGCCTTTTACTGTTTGGCCTTTCTGGCATCCTTCCAAATGCTTAATAAAGCCGAAGGATGTTGGGTTTTCAGCCTTGGGTTTTGATGGCCTCGCATGAGAGGGGAGAGGGAAGGCTAATGTGATGAGGGAAATGCACAAGAGAAGTTGGAAAACTTTTGTTGCCATTTTTTGGGGTAGAAGGAAGCTAGTGTACGTCTGGCTGAGTACTTGGTGGATTAGTGAATTTGAATCCAATGTCTTGGGCCTATTTATAAGCCTTCATGGATGACGAAAATATGGGTGTGGAGTCACGTTGAGAGTTGTTCTTTCAAGGAGGTGCTGCTTTCTCATGATCAATTTAATTACCAGTGCTTGGGTCCCCTGGGCCTAGCTAGCTACCACATTGTCGTCATAATCTGCTTCGATCTTATATATACTATCGCAGAAATAATTTTCGTGAGGAGAGCTCTAGGCTAGGCGTTCTAAGTTGCATAAACTAATTGCATTACAATTATAGTAATTTTAAAATTGATATTTCCGTAACATGACGTATATATTGAAATCCTTTTTATGTACTTCTATGTATGGTTGTGGTTATCCCCATACAAATCGTTCAAAACTAATAGAGTCAGATTTGGAATTAAGTGTCGACTATCTGAGTCAAATTCATAATTTTCCATGATTTATGGAAATTAAGCTGATTAATTTTTATGATTGGTCCCAGAATCTCCATATCATATTCACACAATCATTGCTCTAAAAATATTTAAAATTTTACTGATAGGCCACCTTTTAGAAAAAATAAAATGTTCAATGTTAACTTTTACTGGCAGCTAGTCATGCCATCTTTGATTTATGGGACTTTGTTATCTTTTCGAAAGTGAATTACAAAAGAGGGACGGAGGGGTAGTTTTAGAGAGAGAGAGAGAGAGAGAGTTTTCTACGAGCACTCTTATCAGTTGTTTCCATGAACTGATGGACATCTATGGTTCTAGTCATTTAGAAAATGATCAACGTAACTAAACTAAACGGAACGACTTAAATATAATTCGTCGTACTGTTTGCAAAGTGTGCATTTTTTGGCTAACACCACAAGAATTAATCTTCTGAAATACTAAGTTTGAGAAGCTCTGTTTGAGAATTCTCAAGGCATACAACATTAGTTATTGTGTGGACGCTCATATGGCTGGGCTAGCCTGAAGTCGCACATCTGTTTTTGTTAATCTGAATTTGCTGCAGGTTTGTTAGTTGGGCCGGGATGAGCCCGTAGATTAATTCTGTTTTGTGGCTCTTTAGGTTTCTCCTCTTATACACTAATTAATTATGGACACCCGAAATGGCATAATTGCACGCTTTGTATATATCTTATTGATAATAGATATGCATTAGCGAGGAAAATGACCAATTTTGTGCATTTACGGGTTCTATAACTCTTGGTTTCATGTGAAAGGTACTAATGCAATCTTACAAGAAATCTTATGAGGTTTTAAATAATGAATTCTACACCAAATTACCAAAAAGGAAATAAAATTCACTACAGTATTATCGTCTACCGCTATTCCAATTAGTATTTTCTTGATTTTGTGAGGCCATGGTGTAATATATTAACCTGCCTCCAAAAAACATTTACAACGCCCTATCGTGTCTACGTATATACATTACCAAAGCATATAATAAAGAAAAATAATTCGTGATTCTTTGAGATTCATCGATGTGAAAGCAAGTTGAACTGGACACTGAATAAAAAAAAGAAGGTCGATAAGATAAAGACTCTGTATTACTCTTTGATTAAACACTGATACATCTTAACTGGACCACTATGGTACTCAGTCTAGGGGAGGAAAAGGAAAAACACAAACAAGAAATGCTCCCCCTTCTTTTTTTGTCCTTTATTTTGGGGATGACTCTAATTCAGTTACTTCCATGTATATGGTGTACCTCCATAGATCACTGTATTATTGGCCAAAGTATTCTTAATTTCGCGCATATAACGTCTTGATTCCTTGTATATCATCGGCACTCAAACCTTTGATTGTTGCAGCAGGAATGCTAGGGAACATGACAGCATCTTGGACACGGCTATGTCCAAGTCCAAGAAGGTGCCCAATTTCATGCAAGGCCACGGTCTCCAGATGAAACGAACCCGCAACTGGGTTCACGATAAACGAATAGTCTGCATTGTAGTGAAACCTACCATCCTCGGGGGGAAAGGCATGGGCCAAGACCCCATTTTGCCCTTTGAATGGTGCCCTGTCCCCATGATCACCGCGGTAGAACCCAATTTTAAGATCTGCACACGCGAAGTTTTGACTCTGAGAGAATCTGAATTGTGTTTGGGAAGCCCATGTGTTGAATGCTCTAGTCACGGCGGATATGGCATCCAAGCTGGTTTGGGGAGCAAACGCGTAAGTGAGCTGGTACCGAGTCGGAGGCCATTTCGGGTTACCGGAAAAGAAAGTGAAATGAGAGACAGTGTGGATCGTGTTGTGGGTGTGATTGGCCTCTTTTTTGCCTCCTCACATCCAGTTGGTGCCGTTGACGATGTCAGGGACACCGCATCGCGGGGCCGTCATTTGGGACACGGTTTGGGCATCTAAAGCTCCGGTTGTCTTGAGATGGTAATTGAGCTGGTATGTTTTGACAGCAGCCTCCAACGAATCGTCGAAATTGTTGTCGCTGGCATGGGCTTTGTTAGGGGAGTAGTTCAGATAACCAAATGCCTCGAGATATTTCTTGAGTTGTTGGAGGCCTTTTATGGTCTCGCCTTTGTGGCATCCTTCCAAATTCTTAATGAAGTTGAAGGATGTTAGATTTTCAGCCTTCGATTTTGATGGCCTTGCATGAGAGGGGAGAGGAAGGGGTAATGAGACGAGGAAAATGCATAAGAAAAACTGAAAGACTTTTGTTTCCATTTCTTGTGGTAGATGGAAGCTAGTAGCTAGTTGGGTACTTGGTGGATTTGTGAATTTGAATCCCATGTCTTAGGCCTATTTATAGACTTCTATGAAGAAAATATGGGTGGTCTCAAGGTTTTTTTTTTATTTTAAAGAGGGCTGTGTCATGCATGTTGAGAGTTGTTCTTCCAAGGAGTTGCCTTCCCTATGGCTTCTTTGGTTTTCTGGCCAGGACCGCCACAACTTAAGTTGTTCCCAATTCCATGATGTTATGAACAGTTCTGTTAATAAGTGTCCCCGGACACAAGTTAAGGTGCATCAATTGTGAAATATTCTCCAACAATAAGATTTCATTACTATTAATGCAATTTTCTAAAAATAAAGTCAACAACAATATAAATACATATACTTCACTATTTCAGCATGTAATTAAATATGTTACCATAATGATATATAAACTTTACTCATAAAATGTAAACCATATAGTTTTGCTTCAGCCCGATACATTGGGTTCAATCAAACGTCTTGTATATGCGATGAATCATCCGATTTTTCAATATAGTCTAATTGGTAAATCTCTTATATTAGAAAGGGCAATTGCTGGGATTTTCAACACCGAGATCGTTTTTTCTTTTTTTTTTTTGTTTAGGTAATTCAACACCGAGATCTTTCTAATTCTTTCTATGAAATTAAAGAGTGAGGTAGAAAGTGCACTAGCCGCTTCTTTAATTTATAAAATGTGTATTAGCTCTTCTTCTACAAGAGCGCAAAAGGTAATTGTAAGAGGTGATCGAAAGAAACTGCTGCTATGATTTTCTATATATGTTTTGATTCTTGTTATTGATAAAAGTACGTAAATGTTTTTAAGTGAACTAGTAAATGTTTTCCACTGATTTATTTTCGAGGGGATGTTTTCCCTTAATTATTTTTCGATCTTTTCGGAAAGCTTCAGAAACGGAAAACGGCAAAAGGGCTCGATTCATTTAGAAGATGACATAAACGTTGAGAAATATTCCATATATATTACACCTTAATTTGTGCCGCGAGGGCATTAGTTAGCATTTTCCTGTTACAAATTCACATGCATTTCGAGAGTGGGCCATAAAGAAAATTGGGGCGGAGTGATTCAATTGATATTGGGTCCAAATCATATATGGTGGACTTTTCAGTACTGTTATTCCACAAGGAATTGGTCCTTAAGCATGCAAACCGCAAGGGGCGGATCAATGTATCATACAAACTCCATGTCTTGTCATGTTGCTCGTGCTTTGCTCCTTTCCCGATATGCTTGTTTATCTACTAAAATAATATATGGCTTTGCAGATTAAAAAAAAAAAAAGAGGAATCAAAATCGATGACTGACGATTTATATATAAATGAGCAGACTCTCGGGCGTTGTGAATAGGCTAACACGGAGAACACTCGATGGAGCAGTAAATACCCAATACGATTCCCCATTTTAGGTCAAAATTAGGCATTGGCTGTTTGCATTTCTTTTTTTCCCTCTTCTTCTTCTTCCTCCTATCGCTGTGATGGTCTCTTTGGGAACTACGACCGCACAAAATTGGAAGAAAGGCCCACTCTATTAGTCCATTGATCAACTTCCCAGAAACCTCCATCCAAGTGAGAATTCTTGATTCGAAAATCGATCCGGACAACTCCCCCTGGGGTTTGTGAACTCGCTTGGGGTGTCAAAACCATTCTTTTCTCTTTCTGTGCACAATTTTCAATAAGTTTCTCTCCATTTATTACTTTTTTTTGTCTTTTTATTTATATCAAAATTGTGACCCCACTTGGGGTGTCAAAACCGTTCTTCGTCTTTCTGTGCACAATTTTCAATAAATTTCTCTCCATTGATTATGTACTCTCGTCTTTTTATTTATGTCAAAATCCAAGGGGGAGTTGTCCGGAATGGATTTTCGAATCAAGAATTTCCACTAGGAGGGAGTATGGGAAGTTGATCAATTGATTAATGAGTTTCTAGAACAAATTCTAATCAATTGACTAAGTAGTTGCCACTACTAAGTACCCTGTCGTCTAAGACGGGTAATACGAAGTCTCCCACTATCTAGAGAAATTTTTCAGTGTCGAGTGGGTACCATATGGTATTCATACGGCACATCCGAGCCGTCTAATGTAATTTTGGACAGCTCAAATTTGGAGAGAGAAAAAGGAGAGAGAAAGAGGAAGGGTGAGAGGAGAGAGAAGGTTTTAATATGAGTCATTCAAAAGTGCATTGGACGGCTCAAGAGTGCCGAACAGACACCACATATGATAAACCTGCTCGACACTAAAAATTCTCCTACAAAATTAATGGGAGACTTAGAAAATAAGCAAAATTAATTGACCCAAAGTGGCATGGGGAATCTAAATTATGGCAGTTTTGATAAAGGTTTATTGGTCTTTGGTTTTGATAGTGGAGAAACTTTTCAGTGCGGGTGGGTACCACATGGTCTCCACTTGGCACATCCGAGCTATTTGACGCAATTTTGAGCGGCTCAGATTTGGGGAGAGAAAAAGGAAGGGTGAGAGGAGATAGGAGAGAGAAGATTTCAATCTGAACTGTCTAAAAGTGCATTGAACGGCTCAGGAGTGCCGAGCGGACAACGCGTGGGATATACCCGCTCGGCACTAAAAAATTTCTCATACAAATGGGAGACTTTGAAAATAAACAAAATTAATTGACCCAAAGCGGGTAGTCTAAATTATGGCAGTTTTGATTAGGGCTGTTCAAAAAATTCGGTGAATCGTAAAACCGGTTTAGACCAAACTGATCCGTACATTTTGAATTTTGTCCGTGGATTAATGGTCCGAACATTAATTGAAAGCCGTCTAATGCAATTTTATAGGGTTTAGATTTGGAGAGAGAAAAATGAAAGAGAAGGTTTCAATCTGAGTCGTTCAAAAGTGCACACTAGTACAATAATCGTAAAAGATGACGCCTGAAAAAGTAAAAAGATGTCGCTTTTTGAAAAAACTGTAATTAAAAAGATTACAGTAAGTAAATAATGTCAGTCATCTAAAAAACTGTCATCAAATATATTTATGATGTCACTTTTTAAAAAATTGACATAATAATTATTTCTTTTTAATGTCAGTTTCTTCTAAAGTGTTATCTAATATATTTATGATGTCACTTTTTAAAAAACTGACATAATTATTATTTCTTTTTAATGTCAGTTTTTTCTAAAGTGTGATCTAATATATTTATGATGACACTTTTAAAAAACTGACATAATTATTCTTTCATTTTAATGTCAGTTTTTAATATAAATGATATTGAAAAACGAAAATTTTGTTTGTAGGGGACGGCGCCAACCTAATTAATCCCGCCCAAATTAATACCTCAATCTAATTAATCCCGCCCAAAAAAACCCGCGCGATGAAATCCCTTCACATCCACGATCTCTCTCTCTCTCTCTCCTCTCTCTCTCTCTCTCTTGACGATCTGGTACTAGCTTGCTCTCCCTCTCAGCCTCCTTATCAGAACAGATCACGTTCCTTCCGCAAGGCAAGGCCGATTTCTTTCGTAGTAGTCGAGGAGGGTTTGACATCGTGTGGTGCGGCTGTGATATTGCCGTTGATTGATCTGGTCACCGGCCACTTGCTCCGCCATTGTTTTGGTCACCGATTGGCTGGAAATCAAACAGGTATACAGACCCACGCCTTTGTTTAGACAGTTAACACAACTTTTTGTCTAATTTTTTCATTGTAGGATTTTTGGGTGCTATTTACATGGTTTAAAATTTTTTCAGTGTTGATTGAGTGTTTTTTTTTCCGGGAGTGTTGATTGAATTGCTCGCCGAGGTCTCGTCTCGATTGTCAAGATCAATCATCTACGTGAGGATCCATTCGCACTGTAGGTGTTTGATAATATGCTCGTGTCAATCTATGTTTTGTACAATCATATATGTGCGTATCCGTTCGCATTACCGTGTTTGATAATATGCTTGTGTTAATCTATGCTCTGTAATTGAGCCATAGATTGACACAACAGACCACTCCATTCTGGTCACTACTCGACACCCCCCAACTTCACACACAAATGTCGATGTCTCTTTACTGTTTACTACTGTCATCTATCACAAAAGAAGGTTGTCTTAAGCTTTAACCAGAGCCAACAATTATATTTCAACAGGCATCACGTTTCTTGTGTTCCATAGAGTATTCTAGAGTATCCTGGAGCATCCATGTGAGAAAAGTTTCAATAAGTAGGACACTTGTAATTCAAGTTTCAGGCACGTGTTGGAGAGTGCCCGGAGTGTTGGTGTACAACTAGGGTCTGACACCAATACGAGACCTCCACAAAGGTGTTTGTGCTTCATAGTCTGTAAAGATAAATTGAATGCCAAGAAATTCTACAAGTACTAAAACATATATTTCTAATGCTCAAATGAATCTACTTGTTACTTACGGTTGAGATAAGCTAGAGCCAAAGAGAAAAGGAATTGGAATATAACCAAATATTGAGCATAACTCCTAGTCCGAGCCAATAACAATATGCCTCAGGAAAAGACACGAGACTTCAAGACTTGTACTCCTAGTGTCTCCGTTGAATTAGGAGGGATCTGCCACTCACTTGAGTCAACTTGATGTGTAGACGAAAGAGTTCCTCTTCATGATTAAGTATTCTCTGAACATGGAAGCTTTCAGTAATTCCTTTTGTCGAATAGAGTTGACGACAGGGAAAGCTTGTACTAATTCCTATCTAGAGTTGAGGACAAAAGAGTAATGGCCTTTATCACCCACAATGTCATGACTTCTTGATTCAATTTCATGAACGGGGTTGAAGTTGAATGCCCACTAATTGATCTCTCTGTTTTGATTGAACCAAGTTAACTGATTCAACTTTAATTTTCCTGAAGTAACGATTAGTGAATAACTTTTTTCTGTCTTTGTTGTGTTAGTTGGAAGAGAAATCCAGGTGCTCACTGTTGTTGAAGAGCTTCATTCGATCCAAATACACTTCTTGGGTAAGCACAACTATTCGATCCAAATATACTTCAAAAAATGTTGCTTGCGAAAAAAATTTGGAGTCCATTCGATCGTTCGCTTCACTTGCCAAGCATCTCTTACCCCTTAAAGCCATAAAAATGAAAGTCGAGAACGATTTACTTGGCGTGGATGTTCAATATCATCTACAAAAGGTAGACATGGGGTACATATGTGAACTGAAAGAGCTATCCATTCAATGCATTGTGTTGTATATGAGGTAAGACTAGCAAGTTATGTCATGTAAGTAGATATATATGTACATGTATTATTGCTAACAACTCTATTTGGTCAGCTATCTGTATGAAGTTATGAAGGCATCAAACATGCATAGAAATTTTTCTCTTTGTCAACCCATATGTTACAAGTGTAAAAAATAAGCCCGGTGACGACTCCGATGAAGCATTGCTTGCTGTAGACTAGAGGATGCAAAGTCCGGTGAATTGGTTTTCGCTCCTTGTAATATTGGGTAATTTTGTCTTGGTTTTATATTTGTATTATTTTCCACATCCATTTGTGAAATGGCTTAATATGCTGGTACTTATGATATGATTATATATAGGGCCCACTGGGTGTTGCTAGTCATTGAAGTGTCTACTTCAACTGTATACTATCTTGATTCAATCAACAGTAAAGTCCCTTTGAACATTAGAATCCTAATTAGCACGTAAGTATTTTAAATTGTGCAGTATAATTTGACTATTTTTTATTACATACAATGGTGCTAATTACAAGTATTGATTCCCTTTGTGAAGTGCATTCATAATTTATGAAGGAAACAAGGGAAATAGGAGGAGAACTCTGCACTGGAAAGTAGTTCAGGTATTGATGGGGCTCAATTATTGGGGTGTTGCCAGTGATGTTGCTTACATGCCTCTTCTTCTGAAAATTGTGTACTTGTGTATAGTGCCCAAAACAATTGAAAGATGTAGAATGCGGGTTCTACGTAATGATGTTCATGCGAGACTTGATTAGAGATCAGGGCATCTTAAGCAAAAATAATGTAAGATATTTTTAGCTTTCTATTTTGCTTTCTATTGCTTTTTGAGACCAACTTTTATATGCGTAACTCATAATGATGTGTTATGAAGTTCAATGGAAGGAACACATATACGAAAGCTGAAATTGATGAAGTGCGAGTCGAGTGGATAAACTTCGTCATGACAAAATATGAGCAGCAATTCTTTTAAGCTACATGGAGTACCCCTTATTGTTACATGTAAGTTAAATTTCTTCTCTCAAAGTGTTTTCAAGCATCATATTCTTGCATTCCTGTTTAGTTGGTGTATTTGGCTATATGCACACTCCACACATGAATTGAAAAACATTGCACGAATTACTATAGAAGTACACTCTTATATATAGCATATAGTCTTTGTATCAAGAAGCAGCTTTGAGAATTGGTTGCAAATATGGTGCAGCATATGATGTGGATTAAAAAGCTTGGTTAATATTATCTGCCCTACTGCAGAGCAAAATAAAAATAAAAAATTATCTGCCCTACTATGGGTGTGTGTGTGTGTGTGTGTTTTTTGTTTTGGTAAGTTAGAACTTTATTAAGCAAACAAACCATAATCCCAGGAGAGTGTGCAGCTCTCACTTAAACAAAAACAAATCTAGCAAGCTAGGAGCCTAGGACAGGAAAGCCAAAGTAAGCAACAATTACAATGGACTAAAGATCCTAGAACAGATGTTCCAGGAAGCAATAAAAAGCCTATTTGCATCACTCCACTTTGACATTTCTCCACGAACAAGAGGGTGTGTGTTGATGGAGTGTTCAGCTTACGATGTGGATTGTGGGCTAAATTCTGTTACCCGTGTGCGCTAGTTTCTACACTTATTATGATGGGGGCAATATACTTGATCTTTTTGGCAATATTCGTCTTAGTTAAACAAGGTATATCTTGGTTAATGCAAAAGGAACATCTGCTGCTATATTAGTTCATTGTTATCTTTCTATTCTCATTTGCTCTGTCTTCATGGGGTCGGGCTCGCGATCCTTTGTCTTTGTAATGTTTTTTTGTAATCTATCAATTAAGTTTTTTTTTTTTTTTCCCTTTTA
Organism: Rhododendron simsii; assembly: GCA_014282245.1. NCBI lineage: Eukaryota > Viridiplantae > Streptophyta > Magnoliopsida > Ericales > Ericaceae > Rhododendron > Rhododendron simsii. Next base: position 6,294,993 of record CM024960.1, read on the forward strand.
GATCTTGTGTTTTACGAGTTGTATATCGTATCTAATGCAGGATACACAGTGAGCAACATAACTTTTTGGAGTGAAGAATACCGACGAGCTGATTCATTTGAACGTACACTAGCTAGCAAGTCGTTATTTATTTGGATTTCTCTTCCGAACGAAATACTTTCAGCCATCCTCTTTCATATATGTATATTTTTGGTACAAAAAATATATTTGGATTTCGAGTGTCGGGAAACTACACGGTTCGTGAGTTCAATTCGCTGCATCGAAGAGAACTTGAGGTCGTTGTATCTTGGGGAAGAACACCATCCAACCCCGTGCAGAAGGGGGTGTATCATTCCTTAGGAGGGCGCCATCACGTGCCTCGACCACCCCACAGGCTATTCTTATCTTTTCTCTAATAATATCTAGTTGCCCTTACTTGGTTGATTATTGTTATTGTTTTGCATTTAATTTCTAGCAGGAATATCCTAATCATATATTTTTCTCCAACAGTGGTTGTTGGGGTTGTACTCCGTTGTTTTGTAGAAAGGTTGGGTCGGGGTGAATCAACGTGGTATAGGCCGCTTGGGGCTGAAATGCAGCAGTTGGATAGCCATCATGGTCAGTTCACGTTGGATTCAGATGATGAGAATGAGAATGCGGAGCAGAAGGCTGTTGTTGTGGTGCCTGAATTGTGGATCAATGGATATGGTTCTCATTGATGAGGTAATTTCGATCTAGTGTGGTTTTTGTTGTATAAGTGAACCAGCTCTTATTATTTCTGTTACTAAGTGGTTAGTGTCGAAGAGCTTGGTTCGTTATGTATCATCGGTTTAGAGCTTGGTTCATTATGTATCTTCGGTTAAACACCTTCCTTGTTTCTGGAATAGAAATTTACCACCGGTACATGGTTCAGCATTTCTATGTGAATTGTTGTTACTAGATGCATGTTTGTGTATGGTTTAACTGTTTCTTGCACGTAGCAGTCACATTTGGTATGATTGACAACCAAGTGTTTTCCTTTGTGAACATCCGATCATTACTATGAGAAACATAGGAGTTGGGCATTACATTAGCCTTGTGTACTCAGTCAAGTTAGGCTGCAGGAGAGGTACATCGAGCATCCGGTAATTGCTGTATATATTGCTGGTTATAGGTTTTACAATGCTCCATGGGCCGTCAACTTCTTCTCTCGGAGAAGAAGCGACAAAGCTATCCGGGAATAATCATTTCTGTGCCAGCAGCCATGGTAAAGACTATCAATAATTCGACACCAAGGAAAGAAAGAAAATTAGAGAAAGTTTTACCCAGAAGCTTATCTTGTCCAGTAAGGATTTAAAAGGACAAGGAAACATAGATACAAGAACTGGACCCTAAATATACTAAATATCCCATCACTTATATGTAGGGCCGATAAACAAACCTAAGTTACTCAACTTTGAACATGTATTCGACTCGTTCAAAGCTTGTTCAAGATCGGTTTGTTTCCTCAAAAAGCCAAGCTTAACTGTTTTTTAAAACCCATTAAACTTTCAAACCAAGTTTCAACAAACTACTATCCGGTTTGTTTAAAGTTGAGATATGTAAAAAATTCAAGGGACTCGACATGAATCCATGATCGGCTCTCCTGATAAATAATCCAAGATTGAACATATGGTTTGTTTTAAGTTTAGATATGTAAAAAATTCAAGCGACTTGACATGAATCCATGATCGGCTCTCCTGATAAATAATCCAAGATTGAACATATATCCAAAGTTTGCTGAGAGAGTTGAATCTAAGTTTCAACAAGCTGCTGCTGCTGCTCGGTTCGTTTATCGGTTCGGTTTATCTTCATCCATTTCACAAGCCTCCTCTTTACCATTGCTTTCTCTCGGGCTAGTATAGAACTCCCTGTCAGGGTGTTGCTCGGGCTGGGAAAGCACTTCCTTTCGGCTTAAGTTGCTGTATTTAGGGATGTATTTTGGCAAGCATGGTAATTAGCTTCAGCTAAACAAGGTATAAAGAAACTGTTAAGCTAAAGTACAAGTAAATTTTTTTTTTTTTTTTAGGTGCTATGGAATGAAGGGAAATCTAATCCCTAACCAGCACAGTTCATCCTCGATCAGTATTTTTTTTTATTTTAGCGGCGCTTTGATTTGCTTCACGGTGTGTGTGCGCGCTCAATTGTACAAGTCGTCCTGGCCAGTTGAATTACTGAATGGTCAATGTGTCCAATAATACGAGTCCTCAAACGAAATTTACAAACCACTTGCAGTTTTTGGAAGTTTTACTGAATTCCCTGCAAAAAATTGTCTCAGTATATGTAGTTCTCTCATTATTGAGATACATTTTACGTTTGTTGTCTATCACACGATGCAGAACTAGTTTTACCTGGATCTAATGTTGTCTATCACACGATGCAGAACTAGGTTTGTTGCACTTAAAAAAGGTGAAAGGTAGTGTTGCTATCCTGGTCTCATATGTTTCTCACCATCATCTTAAACTGCCCGTAAAATTTGAATACGAGTATCCATCTTCCTTTCCATTTCACCTTTCCTCTAACTTTTTCGTGATAGAAGATAGCCGCAACAGTGGGAGATGGACACGGACCAAAACTAAGCCTTGTCGAAATGTTAGGATGAAAGCAACAAACCCTTGAGCCTTCCTGCCGCGGACAGAAGTGAGTACTATCTTAGTCGATAATAAATTCATGGAAAGGAACAAACAACAAAACATGGTAAATTTTACTGAAAAAAAGAACCTAAATTAATTCAAAAGTGATACTTTCCTACCTAATAGCTCAGGGATCTCGTGTTGGATGAGGTAGTAGCGACTCTGAAACAGTCATGGCCACTCTGAATCCTCTGTTTTTCCTGTTATGTTGTCAACTTTTGTTGTTTCTGCTTTTTGTAATTATTGGGTTGGGAGGAATTATTCAAAAGTCCGGGAGTATCGCAACGTGGTACTCCTGACCATTTACAACCACATGTTTATGTGGGGTCCATATACTTAGTAGTAGACCTCACAGAAATGTGTGATTTTAAAATAGTCTAGGGGATCACATGGCGGTACTCCCGGACTATTGTATTTGAACATATGATCATGTCATGTGGATACAGTTGAGACCAACAATGGATATAAGGACGTACTTTCATGGATATTTCTGTTAAAACAATTATCATAAATATTTTCGGTCAATCTATACGACTGCAAAAGTATGATTATATAGCTACTAACCTAGTGTTCCATCTCTATCCAAAAGTTAGGATCTAAGATGCACTCTATATATCGACGCCTTTTTCACATCGTACAAACATTTCGAGTAATATTGAAAATCTTATATGGTATCGAGCAATGTCTTTCTCAATGTAACCAAGCATATAACACGCGAGGAAATCATCTTCCATCCCGTTTGGTAGCCTAGTCTTCATGCGTAACTTTTCTTCTAGTGGTGAAGTATTTGAGAAAATATGTATTTGCAAGCTCGCAAATGTTTTCAATATTGAATATCTATAATCATCCCTAGTGCTTGTAAAGTAGTGGTAAAAGTAATACAGAAAGAAAGAATAATTGATGAGCGGGTATCAGAATTTGTTTTGAAAAACATTGGGCGGGAGAATCTATATGGCTTTAAATGTAAAACAACCTTCTATAATCCTAAAAGAAAACTAGTTCCTCCGTTCCATATTGTTGTTCCGCCAAGAACAGACATGTAATTTTTGGATACGAAAGGTGTGGTGGGGGTGATTCGTTCGGCTCTTAACAGGTCAGATCTCATCCTTCGAATAGGCTCCCTCCTTTCCTAAGCAAGCCTTAAAAATTCCGGTTAGTGCTGTACGTCCAACCATAGTCCGCCAGAGGGCACTTCGATGCCTACGCCAGACACAAGAGAGAAAGGATAAGTATATCTCTTTGGTTTTATAGAGTGAATGTACTTTCTCTCCAAGTACGTCTGTGCTAGGCAGGAGCCCTGTATGTCACTTGTAACCGTTCCCGGTAAGCAAAGTCATATACGCTCGATGTGCACGTGGCCAAACACACATGTATGGAATGTGACATCGGGCCATTGGGCTCCCATGTTGGGCTCGCTAAATTGGCCCCAAGGAACGACAGGGCCGAGCGTCTAGCATGTACTGGCCCCAATAGGATGGGCTTTCCATGACATTTGGCCAGCTACCTCGTCTCTTTCGGTCCACTACACAAGGTAAAGTATTTCAGTTCATAATTTTTTAAATTTGTGGACACCAATTTAAAGATCTATTCAATTTATTGAGATGTTATTCAAGTTCAATGAACATCTCGATGTAGTACTTCCAAACACCTTGTAAGTAGGATTTTTGAAAGCATATAAGAGGGATCTACCCAAATATATGCAATTTTTTTTTTAAGGTATACTTTTACGTTAGAATAAAGGAATTTAAATCCGATTGACTGTTGTTCGAATTAGATAAGAACAATAATCAATTAGATTTTTCTATTAAAAAAAAAGAAGAAACCTTTCTTTGTCTCTTGGAATTAGAAAATTATTCCAGGAGTAACTTTATTGATTTAAAAAAAAATTATGCGTCCTTCGTAGTGGATCAAAAGTATGGAACAGAGGGAGTATGAAGCTTGGGTTGGGTGATTGTTCGGAGTCATCCACGCCTGGGTCATCTAGATTGGGGAAAATTGTCTCCCTGCTTTGATTCAGCATTTATTTCAATTAAAAACATCTTTGGGTAATGATTTTCACTCTCGGGTTTTGTAATTATGCGATATATTTTTAAGGGTTATTGAAAGAAAGAAGAGAAAATGATCAGATTCGGATAATTTTTTATTTTTTTTTCCTTTCTTACCTTAATCAGTTGATTTTGGCAAACCAGTAAAAATTGGCGATTGGGCAGATACCTTAGTCATTTGCTGTCTTGGTTAAATTTGTTTGGGCTTAACCAATTTTGGATAGGGCAAAGGCTTCTTTGAAGTCGGGTTTGGATTGTATGAAGCATTTGCATCTCGGCTTTGCTATCTTGCACAATGAATGACTAGTTTTTGAGGAAGAAGCTTTGTTACTGATAAGAATCTATTGGCACATTTGGACCATAAAACTGCTTTCGGGTGGTTCCTATTGTGCCGTCTGTCCTTGGCGATCCAAAAAAGAAGTGCATGTAGAGAAGCAGGTTTCTTTTTGGGTAAGAATTTGAATTTTCACATGGCCACACTATTATTAGTCGGTCCACCTAAGTAATGCTTTTTCATTGGAGAGAAATTGTTAAGTTCACTATTATATCTCCTCTCCAGATATTACTCCAATTAGTTGGAATAAACACATATTACGGGGGATGGTGAGACCATGGTGCAATATATTCACCTTCAAAGGACTTGTTGAACTTCCTATCATGTAACCAAAAAATTAAAATAAATAAATTATCAAAACAGAAGATAAAGAATTCAAGATAATGAAATTAGTCGAGATGTGTACAAGTTGGTACAGACAGTACTCAGTAATAAAAAGAAAAAGAAGGCCAATAAGACAAGGACAATGTAATATTCTCTGATAACAACTGATACATCTTAACTCGAACACACACACAACAATACTCAGTACATAGAACTTGACTATCACTTCGTTTCACGACCTCATCGTCGCACTGAAGTTGGCTGCTGAATTAAGAATTCTTGTTTAGCCAGTTCATAACCATCCATGCATAGAACTGAAACAAGAAATACCCCATCTTTATTCCTTTATTTTGAGGATAGCTATAATTTATGGCGTCCATAGATCACCATTTTATTGAAAACATCGCCAATGTATTCTTAATTTCTCAGCTCAAGGTCGTATAAAGTCTTAATTCCTTGTATATCATCAACATTCAAACCTTTGGTTGTTCCAGCAGCAATGCTAGGGAACATGATAGCCTCTTGGACCTCGCTATGTCCAAGTCCAAGAAGGCACCCAATTTCATGCAAGGCCACAGTCTCCATATGAAACGAACCCCCGCGACTGGGTTCACGGAAAACGAATAGTCCTCGTTGTAGTGAAACCTCCCATCAGTTGGGGCAAAAGCATGGGCTAAGACCCCATTAGCCCCATTGAATGGTGCCCTGTCCCCATGGTCACCACGGTAGAACCCGATTTTAAGATCTGCACTATCATGGTCTGGATTCTCAGAGAATGTAAATTGAGTTTTGGAAGCCCATGTGCTGAATGCTTTGGCCACGGCGGACATGGCATCCGAGTTGGTTCCGGGAGGAAACGCATAAGTGAGCTGGTACTTAGTTGGGGGCCATTTCAAGTTACCAGGAAAGAAAGAGAAATGAGAGACAGTGTGGACAATATTGTGAGCGTGATTGGCCTTTTTTTTGCCTGCCCGCATCTAGTTGGTTCTGTTAACAATGTCAGGGACCCCGCATCGAGGGGCGGTCATTTTGGACACCGTTTGGGCATCTAAAGTTCCGGTAGTCTTGAGATGAAAATTTAGCTGGTACGTTTTGACGGCGGCCTCCAAGGCATGGTCAAAATGGTCGTCGTTGGCATGGGTTTGGTCAGGGGAGTAGTTTAGATAGCCAAATGTCTTAAGATATGTCTTGAGTTGTTTGAGGCCTTTTACTGTCTGGCCTTTCTGGCATCCTTCGAAATGCTTAATAAAGCCGAAGGATGTTGGGTTTTCAGCCTTGGGTTTTGATGGCCTCGCATGAGAGGGGAGAGGGAAGGCTAATGTGATGAGGGAAATGCACAAGAGAAGTTGGAAAACTTTTGTTGCCATTTTTTGGGGTAGAAGGAAGCTAGTGTCTGGCTGAGTACTTGGTGGATTAGTGAATTTGAATCCAATGTGTTGGGCCTATTTATAAGCCTTCATGGATGACGAAAATATGGGTGTGGAGTCACGTTGAGAGTTGTTCTTTCAAGGAGGTGCTGCTTTCTCATGATCAATTTAATTACCAGTGCTTGGGTCCCCTGGGCCTAGCTACCACAAAGTCGTCATAATCTGCTTCGATGTTATTTCTCCAATCTTATACATACTATCGCAGAAATAATTTTCGTGAGGAGAGCTCTAGGCGTTCTAAGTTGCATAACCTAATTGCATTACAATTATTGTAATTTTAAAATTGATATTTCCGTAACATGACGTATATATTGAAATCCTTTTTATGTACTTCTATGTATGGTTGTGGTTATCCCCATACAAATCGTTCAAAACTAATAGAGTCAGATTTGGAATTAAGTGTCGACTATCTGAGTCAAATTCATAATTTTCCATGATTTATGGAAATTAACCTGATTAATTTTTATGATTGGTCCCAGAATCTCCATATCATATTCACACAATCATTGCTCTAAAAATATTTAAAAATTTATTGATACGCCGTCTTTTAGAAAAACAATAAATGTTCAATGCTAACTTTTACTAACAGCTAGTCATGCCATCTTTGATTTATGGGACTTTATTATCTTTTTCAAAGTGAATTACAAAAGAGGGACGGAAGGGTAGTTTTAGAGAGAGAGAGTGAGTTTTCTACGAGCACTCTTATCAGTTTTTTCCACGAACTGATGGACATCTATGGTTCTAGTCTTTTAGAGATCCGTTGGGTTCTGAGCAAGCTAGCTAGACATCAACGTAACTAAACGGAACGACTTAAATATAATTCGCCGTACTGTTTGCAAAGTGTGCATTTTTTTGGCTAACACCACAAGAATTAATCTTCTGAAATACTAAGTTTGAGAAGCTCTGTTTGGGAATTCTCAAGGTATACAACATTAGTTATTGTGTGGACGCTCATATGGCTGGGCTAGCCTGCAGTCGCACATCTGTTTTTGTTAATCTGATTAATTCTGTTTTGTGGCTCTTTAGGTTTCTCCTCTTATACACTAATTAATTATGGACACCCGAAATGGCATAATTGCACGCTTTGTATATATCTTATTGATAATAGATATGCATTAGCGAGGAAAATGACCAATTTTGTGCATTTACGGGTTCTATAACTCTTGGTTTCATGTGAAAGGTACTAATGCAATCTTACAAGAAATCTTATGAGGTTTTGAATAATGAATTCTACACCAAATTACCAAAAAGGAAATAAAATTCACTACAGTATTATTGTCTACCGCTATTCCAATTAGTATTTTCTTGATTTTGTGAGGCCATGGTGTAATATATTAACCTGCCTCCAAAAAACATTTACAACGCCCTATCGTGTCTACGTATATACATTACCAAAGCAGATAATAAAGAAAAATAATTCGTGATTCTTTGAGATTCATCGATGTGAAAGCAAGTTGAACTGGACACTGAATAAAAAAAAGAAGGTCGATAAGATAAAGACTCTGTATTAATCTTTGATTAAACACTGATACATCTTAACTGGACCACTATGGTACTCAGTATAGGGGAGGAAAAGGAAAAACACAAACAAGAAATGCCCCCCCTTCTTTTTTTGTCCTTTATTTTGGGGATGACTCTAATTCAGTTACTTCCACGTATATGGTGTACCTCCATAGATCACTGTATTATTGGCCAACGTATTCTTAATTTCGCGCGTATAAAGTCTTGATTCCTTGTATAGCATCGGCATTCAAACCTTTGATTGTTGCAGCAGGAATGCTAGGGAACATGACAGCATCTTGGACACGGCTATGTCCAAGTCCAAGAAGGTGCCCAATTTCATGCAAGACCACGGTCTCCAGATGAAACGAACCCGCAACTGGGTTCACGGTAAACGAATAGTCTGCATTGTAGTGAAACCTACCATCCTCGGGGGGAAAGGCATGGGCCAAGACCCCATTTTGCCCTTTGAATGGTGCCCTGTCCCCATGATCACCGTGGTAGAACCCAATTTTAAGATCTGCACTCGCGAAGTTTTGACTCTGAGAGAATCTGAATTGTGTTTGGGAAGCCCATGTGTTGAATGCTCTAGTCACGGCGGATATGGCATCCAAGCTGGTTTGGGGAGCAAACGCGTAAGTGAGCTGGTACCGAGTCGGAGGCCATTTCGGGTTACCGGAAAAGAAAGTGAAATGAGAGACAGTGTGGATCGTGTTGTGGGTGTGATTGGCCTCTTTTTTGCCTCCTCACATCCAGTTGGTGCCGTTGACGATGTCAGGGACACCGCATCGCGGGGCCGTCATTTGGGACACGGTTTGGGCATCTAAAGCTCCGGTTGTCTTGAGATGGTAATTGAGCTGGTATGTTTTGACAGCAGCCTCCAACGAATCGTCGAAATTGTTGTCGCTGGCATGGGCTTTGTTAGGGGAGTAGTTCAGATAACCAAATGCCTCGAGATATTTCTTGAGTTGTTGGAGGCCTTTTATGGTCTCGCCTTTGTGGCATCCTTCCAAATTCTTAATGAAGTTGAAGGATGTTAGATTTTCAGCCTTCGATTTTGATGGCCTTGCATGAGAGGGGAGAGGAAGGGGTAATGAGACGAGGAAAATGCATAAGAAAAACTGAAAGACTTTTGTTTCCATTTCTTGTGGTAGATGGAAGCTAGTAGCTAGTTGGGTACTTGGTGGATTTGTGAATTTGAATCCCATGTCTTAGGCCTATTTATAGACTTCTATGAAGAAAATATGGGTGGTCTCAAGGTTTTTTTTTTATTTTAAAGAGGGCTGTGTCATGCATGTTGAGAGTTGTTCTTCCAAGGAGTTGCCTTCCCTATGGCTTCTTTGGTTTTCTGGCCAGGACCGCCACAACTTAAGTTGTTCCCAATTCCATGATGTTATGAACAGTTCTGTTAATAAGTGTCCCCGGACACAAGTTAAGGTGCATCAATTGTGAAATATTCTCCAACAATAAGATTTCATTACTATTAATGCAATTTTCTAAAAATAAAGTCAACAACAATATAAATACATATACTTCACTATTTCAGCATGTAATTAAATATGTTACCATAATGATATATAAACTTTACTCATAAAATGTAAACCATATAGTTTTGCTTCAGCCCGATACATTGGGTTCAATCAAACGTCTTGTATATGCGATGAATCATCCGATTTTTCAATATAGTCTAATTGGTAAATCTCTTATATTAGAAAGGGCAATTGCTGGGATTTTCAACACCGAGATCGTTTTTTCTTTTTTTTTTTTGTTTAGGTAATTCAACACCGAGATCTTTCTAATTCTTTCTATGAAATTAAAGAGTGAGGTAGAAAGTGCACTAGCCGCTTCTTTAATTTATAAAATGTGTATTAGCTCTTCTTCTACAAGAGCGCAAAAGGTAATTGTAAGAGGTGATCGAAAGAAACTGCTGCTATGATTTTCTATATATGTTTTGATTCTTGTTATTGATAAAAGTACGTAAATGTTTTTAAGTGAACTAGTAAATGTTTTCCACTGATTTATTTTCGAGGGGATGTTTTCCCTTAATTATTTTTCGATCTTTTCGGAAAGCTTCAGAAACGGAAAACGGCAAAAGGGCTCGATTCATTTAGAAGATGACATAAACGTTGAGAAATATTCCATATATATTACACCTTAATTTGTGCCGCGAGGGCATTAGTTAGCATTTTCCTGTTACAAATTCACATGCATTTCGAGAGTGGGCCATAAAGAAAATTGGGGCGGAGTGATTCAATTGATATTGGGTCCAAATCATATATGGTGGACTTTTCAGTACTGTTATTCCACAAGGAATTGGTCCTTAAGCATGCAAACCGCAAGGGGCGGATCAATGTATCATACAAACTCCATGTCTTGTCATGTTGCTCGTGCTTTGCTCCTTTCCCGATATGCTTGTTTATCTACTAAAATAATATATGGCTTTGCAGATTAAAAAAAAAAAAAGAGGAATCAAAATCGATGACTGACGATTTATATATAAATGAGCAGACTCTCGGGCGTTGTGAATAGGCTAACACGGAGAACACTCGATGGAGCAGTAAATACCCAATACGATTCCCCATTTTAGGTCAAAATTAGGCATTGGCTGTTTGCATTTCTTTTTTTCCCTCTTCTTCTTCTTCCTCCTATCGCTGTGATGGTCTCTTTGGGAACTACGACCGCACAAAATTGGAAGAAAGGCCCACTCTATTAGTCCATTGATCAACTTCCCAGAAACCTCCATCCAAGTGAGAATTCTTGATTCGAAAATCGATCCGGACAACTCCCCCTGGGGTTTGTGAACTCGCTTGGGGTGTCAAAACCATTCTTTTCTCTTTCTGTGCACAATTTTCAATAAGTTTCTCTCCATTTATTACTTTTTTTTGTCTTTTTATTTATATCAAAATTGTGACCCCACTTGGGGTGTCAAAACCGTTCTTCGTCTTTCTGTGCACAATTTTCAATAAATTTCTCTCCATTGATTATGTACTCTCGTCTTTTTATTTATGTCAAAATCCAAGGGGGAGTTGTCCGGAATGGATTTTCGAATCAAGAATTTCCACTAGGAGGGAGTATGGGAAGTTGATCAATTGATTAATGAGTTTCTAGAACAAATTCTAATCAATTGACTAAGTAGTTGCCACTACTAAGTACCCTGTCGTCTAAGACGGGTAATACGAAGTCTCCCACTATCTAGAGAAATTTTTCAGTGTCGAGTGGGTACCATATGGTATTCATACGGCACATCCGAGCCGTCTAATGTAATTTTGGACAGCTCAAATTTGGAGAGAGAAAAAGGAGAGAGAAAGAGGAAGGGTGAGAGGAGAGAGAAGGTTTTAATATGAGTCATTCAAAAGTGCATTGGACGGCTCAAGAGTGCCGAACAGACACCACATATGATAAACCTGCTCGACACTAAAAATTCTCCTACAAAATTAATGGGAGACTTAGAAAATAAGCAAAATTAATTGACCCAAAGTGGCATGGGGAATCTAAATTATGGCAGTTTTGATAAAGGTTTATTGGTCTTTGGTTTTGATAGTGGAGAAACTTTTCAGTGCGGGTGGGTACCACATGGTCTCCACTTGGCACATCCGAGCTATTTGACGCAATTTTGAGCGGCTCAGATTTGGGGAGAGAAAAAGGAAGGGTGAGAGGAGATAGGAGAGAGAAGATTTCAATCTGAACTGTCTAAAAGTGCATTGAACGGCTCAGGAGTGCCGAGCGGACAACGCGTGGGATATACCCGCTCGGCACTAAAAAATTTCTCATACAAATGGGAGACTTTGAAAATAAACAAAATTAATTGACCCAAAGCGGGTAGTCTAAATTATGGCAGTTTTGATTAGGGCTGTTCAAAAAATTCGGTGAATCGTAAAACCGGTTTAGACCAAACTGATCCGTACATTTTGAATTTTGTCCGTGGATTAATGGTCCGAACATTAATTGAAAGCCGTCTAATGCAATTTTATAGGGTTTAGATTTGGAGAGAGAAAAATGAAAGAGAAGGTTTCAATCTGAGTCGTTCAAAAGTGCACACTAGTACAATAATCGTAAAAGATGACGCCTGAAAAAGTAAAAAGATGTCGCTTTTTGAAAAAACTGTAATTAAAAAGATTACAGTAAGTAAATAATGTCAGTCATCTAAAAAACTGTCATCAAATATATTTATGATGTCACTTTTTAAAAAATTGACATAATAATTATTTCTTTTTAATGTCAGTTTCTTCTAAAGTGTTATCTAATATATTTATGATGTCACTTTTTAAAAAACTGACATAATTATTATTTCTTTTTAATGTCAGTTTTTTCTAAAGTGTGATCTAATATATTTATGATGACACTTTTAAAAAAACTGACATAATTATTCTTTCATTTTAATGTCAGTTTTTAAATATAAATGATATTGAAAAACGAAAATTTTGTTTGTAGGGGACGGCGCCAACCTAATTAATCCCGCCCAAATTAATACCTCAATCTAATTAATCCCGCCCAAAAAAACCCGCGCGATGAAATCCCTTCACATCCACGATCTCTCTCTCTCTCTCTCTCTCTCTCTCTCTCTCTTGACGATCTGGTACTAGCTTGCTCTCCCTCTCAGCCTCCTTATCAGAACAGATCACGTTCCTTCCGCAAGGCAAGGCCGATTTCTTTCGTAGTAGTCGAGGAGGGTTTGACATCGTGTGGTGCGGCTGTGATATTGCCGTTGATTGATCTGGTCACCGGCCACTTGCTCCGCCATTGTTTTGGTCACCGATTGGCTGGAAATCAAACAGGTATACAGACCCACGCCTTTGTTTAGACAGTTAACACAACTTTTTGTCTAATTTTTTCATTGTAGGATTTTTGGGTGCTATTTACATGGTTTAAAATTTGTTTCAGTGTTGATTGAGTGTTTTTTTTTCCGGGAGTGTTGATTGAATTGCTCGCCGAGGTCTCGTCTCGATTGTCAAGATCAATCATCTACGTGAGGATCCATTCGCACTGTAGGTGTTTGATAATATGCTCGTGTCAATCTATGTTTTGTACAATCATATATGTGCGTATCCGTTCGCATTACCGTGTTTGATAATATGCTTGTGTTAATCTATGCTCTGTAATTGAGCCATAGATTGACACAACAGACCACTCCATTCTGGTCACTACTCGACACCCCCCAACTTCACACACAAATGTCGATGTCTCTTTACTGTTTACTACTGTCATCTATCACAAAAGAAGGTTGTCTTAAGCTTTAACCAGAGCCAACAATTATATTTCAACAGGCATCACGTTTCTTGTGTTCCATAGAGTATTCTAGAGTATCCTGGAGCATCCATGTGAGAAAAGTTTCAATAAGTAGGACACTTGTAATTCAAGTTTCAGGCACGTGTTGGAGAGTGCCCGGAGTGTTGGTGTACAACTAGGGTCTGACACCAATACGAGACCTCCACAAAGGTGTTTGTGCTTCATAGTCTGTAAAGATAAATTGAATGCCAAGAAATTCTACAAGTACTAAAACATATATTTCTAATGCTCAAATGAATCTACTTGTTACTTACGGTTGAGATAAGCTAGAGCCAAAGAGAAAAGGAATTGGAATATAACCAAATATTGAGCATAACTCCTAGTCCGAGCCAATAACAATATGCCTCAGGAAAAGACACGAGACTTCAAGACTTGTACTCCTAGTGTCTCCGTTGAATTAGGAGGGATCTGCCACTCACTTGAGTCAACTTGATGTGTAGACGAAAGAGTTCCTCTTCATGATTAAGTATTCTCTGAACATGGAAGCTTTCAGTAATTCCTTTTGTCGAATAGAGTTGACGACAGGGAAAGCTTGTACTAATTCCTATCTAGAGTTGAGGACAAAAGAGTAATGGCCTTTATCACCCACAATGTCATGACTTCTTGATTCAATTTCATGAACGGGGTTGAAGTTGAATGCCCACTAATTGATCTCTCTGTTTTGATTGAACCAAGTTAACTGATTCAACTTTAATTTTCCTGAAGTAACGATTAGTGAATAACTTTTTTCTGTCTTTGTTGTGTTAGTTGGAAGAGAAATCCAGGTGCTCACTGTTGTTGAAGAGCTTCATTCGATCCAAATACACTTCTTGGGTAAGCACAACTATTCGATCCAAATATACTTCAAAAAATGTTGCTTGCGAAAAAAATTTGGAGTCCATTCGATCGTTCGCTTCACTTGCCAAGCATCTCTTACCCCTTAAAGCCATAAAAATGAAAGTCGAGAACGATTTACTTGGCGTGGATGTTCAATATCATCTACAAAAGGTAGACATGGGGTACATATGTGAACTGAAAGAGCTATCCATTCAATGCATTGTGTTGTATATGAGGTAAGACTAGCAAGTTATGTCATGTAAGTAGATATATATGTACATGTATTATTGCTAACAACTCTATTTGGTCAGCTATCTGTATGAAGTTATGAAGGCATCAAACATGCATAGAAATTTTCTCTTTGTCAACCCATATGTTACAAGTGTAAAAAATAAGCCCGGTGACGACTCCGATGAAGCATTGCTTGCATGTAGACTAGAGGATGCAAAGTCCGGTGAATTGGTTTTCGCTCCTTGTAATATTGGGTAATTTTGTCTTGGTTTTATATTTGTATTATTTTCCACATCCATTTGTGAAATGGCTTAATATGCTGGTACTTATGATATGATTATATATAGGGCCCACTGGGTGTTGCTAGTCATTGAAGTGTCTACTTCAACTGTATACTATCTTGATTCAATCAACAGTAAAGTCCCTTTGAACATTAGAATCCTAATTAGCACGTAAGTATTTTAAATTGTGCAGTATAATTTGACTATTTTTTATTACATACAATGGTGCTAATTACAAGTATTGATTCCCTTTGTGAAGTGCATTCATAATTTATGAAGGAAACAAGGGAAATAGGAGGAGAACTCTGCACTGGAAAGTAGTTCAGGTATTGATGGGGCTCAATTATTGGGGTGTTGCCAGTGATGTTGCTTACATGCCTCTTCTTCTGAAAATTGTGTACTTGTGTATAGTGCCCAAAACAATTGAAAGATGTAGAATGCGGGTTCTACGTAATGATGTTCATGCGAGACTTGATTAGAGATCAGGGCATCTTAAGCAAAAATAATGTAAGATATTTTTAGCTTTCTATTTTGCTTTCTATTGCTTTTTGAGACCAACTTTTATATGCGTAACTCATAATGATGTGTTATGAAGTTCAATGGAAGGAACACATATACGAAAGCTGAAATTGATGAAGTGCGAGTCGAGTGGATAAACTTCGTCATGACAAAATATGAGCAGCAATTCTTTTAAGCTACATGGAGTACCCCTTATTGTTACATGTAAGTTAAATTTCTTCTCTCAAAGTGTTTTCAAGCATCATATTCTTGCATTCCTGTTTAGTTGGTGTATTTGGCTATATGCACACTCACACATGAATTGAAAAACATTGCACGAATTACTATAGAAGTACACTCTTATATATAGCATATAGTCTTTGTATCAAGAAGCAGCTTTGAGAATTGGTTGCAAATATGGTGCAGCATATGATGTGGATTAAAAAGCTTGGTTAATATTATCTGCCCTACTGCAGAGCAAAATAAAAATAAAAAATTATCTGCCCTACTATGGGTGTGTGTGTGTGTGTGTGTTTTTTGTTTTGGTAAGTTAGAACTTTATTAAGCAAACAAACCATAATCCCAGGAGAGTGTGCAGCTCTCACTTAAACAAAAACAAATCTAGCAAGCTAGGAGCCTAGGACAGGAAAGCCAAAGTAAGCAACAATTACAATGGACTAAAGATCCTAGAACAGATGTTCCAGGAAGCAATAAAAAGCCTATTTGCATCACTCCACTTTGACAAGAGGGTGTGTGTTGATGGAGTGTTCAGCTTACGATGTGGATTGTGGGCTAAATTCTGTTACCCGTGTGCGCTAGTTTCTACACTTATTATGATGGGGGCAATATACTTGATCTTTTTGGCAATATTCGTCTTAGTTAAACAAGGTATATCTTGGTTAATGCAAAAGGAACATCTGCTGCTATATTAGTTCATTGTTATCTTTCTATTCTCATTTGCTCTGTCTTCATGGGGTCGGGCTCGCGATCCTTTGTCTTTGTAATGTTTTTTTGTAATCTATCAATTAAGTTTTTTTTTTTTTTTTCCCTTTTAGATCTTGTGTTTTACGAGTTGTATATCGTATCTAATGCAGGATACACAGTGAGCAACATAACTTTTTGGAGTGAAGAATACCGACGAGCTGATTCATTTGAACGTACACTAGCTAGCAAGTCGTTATCTCTCTCTCTCTCTCTCTCTCTCTCTCTCCTGCCGTACTCTCCTCTCTCTCTTTTCTTTTCATTGTGTTTTTTTGTAACTAATAACTAATATAGTAATAATAATATATGTATAATTATGCTAGTATACACTTGGCACATAAATAAGCTAATTGGGTGCCAAGTGTTGGCTTGGTCTTGACACCTAGCCATGCATGCATGGTTAATTCCGGAGCGCGACTCGCGCGCGGTTCGAAAAACTGTCCAAGTTTCGAATTCAGAAAAATATGAAACTTGCACAGTACCCTAAATAAATTATTCTAAGAATAACCCCATTCTCGGAATTTCAAAGAAAAATCCAGAACATAGAGATTTGAAATGCCCGGTCGATTGACTTGTAAAATGTGGTTGTGACCTCGTCCGTGACCAATAATTAAAGTTAGTGACGAATTATCATCGTACTAATTATTTTTAACGTGAGGGCTCTCACACATATCGTCCTCCAAATCAATCCAATCAACGACGATCAGCCATATCGTCCTTCTAATCAATCCAATCAACGACGGTCAGTCATATCGTCCTTCTCAATTCAATGACGGTCAGCCATATCGTCCTTCAAATCAATTCAAATCAACGACGGTCAGCCATATTGTCCTTCTCAATTCAACGACGGTCAGCCATATCGTCCCTCAAATCAATTCAATCAACGACGGTCAGCTATATCGTCCTTCAAATCAATTCAAATCAACGATGGTCAGCCATATCGTCCTTCTCAATTCAACGACGGTCAGCCATATCATCCCTCAAATCAATTCAATCAACGACGGTCAGCCACATCGTCCTTCTAATCAAATCAATCAACGACGGTCAGCCATATCGTCCTCCAAATCAATCCAAAAAACGACAATCAGCCATATCGTCCTTCTAATCAATCCAATCAATGACAGTCAGCCATATCGTCCTTCTAACCAATCCAATCAATGACGGTTAGCCATATCGTCCGTTTCCAACCCTTCATGGCATTCAGAATATCGCCCACCGTCCAGCTCAACGGCGGTCCGCCCATCCAAATAGTCTATAACAACCGTCCGCCTATCCTGATCCATATCTATCTACAGCAAGTGTAGCTTCCGGCAGCCTTATTGCTTTGTCTCAGATGGTCTTTGATAAGGAGATTGGCTCTGGTTCCCAACAGATGGAATTTAACTTACCTGACACGACCTACCCGTGGCTGTTGAAGTTGCTATAGGCCGAAGAAGGTTCGATCCCCCAGGGTAATGATTTGTCCGCAACTGATTATTCCCTAGAAGAATCCGCCTCTGCATTCAATGATGGTCTGCCCATCCCCGTCTCTTAGCAGAGTTCAAACCCTATTTCACTCAAATCAATGATGGTTCAACGAGTCGTCCTCAGCGATGACCCACTGTCTCAAGTCAACGATGGTTTAACGAGTCATTCCTCAGCGATGACCCACCGTCTCAAATCAATGATGGTTCAACGAGTCGTCCTCAGCGATGACCCACCGTCTCAAATCAATGATGGTTCAACGAGTCGTCCTCAGCGATGACCCACCGTCTCAAATCAATGATGGTTCAACGAGTTGTCCTCAGCGATGACCCACCGTCTCAAATCAACGATGATTCAACGAGTCGTCCTCAGCGATGACCCACCGTCTCAAATCAACGATGGTTTAACGAGTCGTCCCTCAACAATGACCCACCGTCTCAAATCAACGATGGTTTAACGAGTCGTCCCTCAGCGATGACCCACCGTCTCAAATCAACGATGGTTCAACGAGTCGTCCTCAGCGATGACCCACCGTCTCAAATCAACGCTGGTTCAACAATCAGAATATTCTTCGATAGGTCTGTCCATCTGCGACTGATTATTCCCTAGAAGAGTCTGCTGCGTCCTGCCCCGAACAGATACCTTCCCTTCAGTTTTGCTTCAAATGCATCTTCCAGCAGCCTTATTGCTTTGTCTCGGATGGTCTTTGATAAGGAGATTGGCTTTGGTTCCCAACAGATGGAATTTAACCTACCTGACACGACCTACCCGTGGATGTTGGAGTTCTTTGTATCAAGGACGGTTTGATCCTCATCAACGACGGTCTACTCGTCCAATATCAAATCAACGACGGTCCACCCGTCCAATTCCAAATCAACGACGGTCCACCCGCCCAATATCAAATGAACGACGGTCCACCCGTCCAAATTCAAATCAACGGCGATCCGTCCGCCCAATCTCAAATCAACGGCGATCCCTCCGCCCAATATCAATTCAACGGCGATCCGTCCGCCCAATTTCAAATCCTTTCCCCAAACAGAGTGGATACTCTAGCAATGGATTATTCCCCAGGAGAGTCCGCCTTTTATTGACAGCCCGCTGTCCTTCCAAATCAATCAAGCAGCGGCGGTCCACCTGCCCATATTATCTCCAGCAATGGCAGTCGTTCATCCAAATTCGACCAACCAGGTTCTTTAAGTTTCATGTCTACTTTGACACATAGGTTCTGTTCTGGATAGCCTTAAGAAGGTGTCTAGAAACCTTTGACGTTACTTGTACCAAGACAATGGTGCTCCAAGTGCCGTCAAAGGGGGGCTACTGTAGACACCCTATTTTGGACTTTCCAGATTAGTTTACTTATGGTCTTCGATTCCCCGATGATGAAACGGATCAAGAACACCTCAGAAATGTTAGTGTGTTTGAGCTTTGAGCATTCCAAAAACCTTTTCAGATACATCCCAAACCCTTCAAACCAGAACCAAAAGGCCTCAACAAAACCCTTCTTGCTTACGCCAATACTGTCCTGGCGTGCGCTGGTTCTCTGCCACGTGTCAGTCATCGGTCAACTTTGACCGTTGACCAGGTTTGACCTTGCGTACGCCAGGTATTTAGTGGCGTACGCCAAGTCAAACCTTGGTCAAACTTGTGTTTTTAAGCATGCAGAAGCCATGGGTAAGGGTCTACAACACATGGGACCCTTCCAATCCATCGAAAAAGCAATCTCGGCCAAGGGGACATTTTCTTACACCCATCCCATCACCTTTCCCTCTCATCCAATGGGAGTGAAGGCTTAAGGGCTAAGGCACTAACCCCTTTGCCTGGCCTTAACCCCCTCTCTCCCTTTTCCCCTATATATACCCCCATATGCTACCATTTGAGAGGGTTACCAAAACTTGAAGCATTCAAGTTATCTCTCTCTCTCTCTCCATTAGTCCCTTGTTCTTTCTTCCTTCTCATTGAGAGAGAAATAGCAAGAAACTCTCCCATACACTATAATATACATCCATCCACACTCACCATCCTCCTTTCAAACCTCAAGTTCAAACCTCAAACATCTTTCAAATCCAAAAGCCAAAGGTATACATCTTTGTATTGCTTTCTGTTCTGATCCCTGAGGGGAGCTAACAGGGTCAAGGCTGGTAATCAATACCAGTCCTGGCCCCAAAGCTGTCAAGGTTTCAAAAACAAAAATACGTTTCTGACTATAAACGGCGTGCGCCGGTCATAGGCCCGCGTACGCCGGTCCGTGGCAGTACGTACAGTCTTAAAATTTGATCTGTCTGGGATCTGTCTGGACCTTGCGTACGCCACCTTTTAGGTGGCGTACCGCAGGTCCGAGTCCTCCAAAACTGGCGTACTCCAATTGTGAAATGGGGTCTAGATCTTTGTTTCATGCTTTATTTCTTGTCTATTCATCACCTTATTGCATGCTAACAACCAATTTCCAGCTTCCTGTATTTAGAACTGTATAGGTGTAGCATTTCAATACTTGCTTTCTTTTGCTTTGAAAGGCCTCTAGGGTGTTTCTGGTCATATTCCAGAACCCATATTGATGTAAAGCCAAACATTGGTTAGCGCGCAAGCCTGGCATACGGTCTCCATGGGGTGGCGTACGGCATTCTTGACACAGACCAGTGCCTGGCCCTTACATCACAAATCAATCCTGGCCTCCTGTTCCTCCCCACCCTGTTTATGGGGTTTGCCTTGCTATTTTCTTGGCTCTTAGCCATTTATTATGTCTGTACATGTACCTATTTCATTTTATCAACTGCGTGGTTTGTCCTGGGTGTGCACTGGTCCATTCCAGAGCCCAGAGGGTTGAGAGTAAGAACTGTAAGAAATTGGTAGGGTAGTGTACGCCAGCTTTGAGGTGGCGTGCGCAGGGTATGGTGGCGTGTAGTGGCTTGACCATTGCGTGCCAGCATGTTGCCTGCACACGCGTCCGACGAGCAGCGTACATCATCCTGGCGAAACTGTTTGCAGTGTTTATTCTCAATCTATGTTCTTACGTTTAATCTAATTCAAGCAAATCATCATCCATAAACATTTTGTCATCTAAACTGCAAGCTGTTACAGTTTTAACCCCCATTAACTGTTCCCCCGCCCTAACTGGCTAAAAATGATCAAATGAGAGAAAAATGCAAATGTTTTAATAAAATGCCAGAGTAGAGACCGATCTCCGGATTGGGCGAGAGGGGTGCCATAAAACCCTTCCCCTCTCGTAACCTGGCTCCCGAACCTCAGATATCGAAGGTGACGACGGACCAGTCTGCGCCTCTTCAAATCAAATTCAACTTTTCAACATTCAAACAAACGTTGCAAGCGTTCTCGAGTTCGGTTCCTTGGGTATTCTTCCGCTAAAACCCGAGTGGCGACTCTGAATCGAAGCGTTTCGCCGCGCTTTTCAAAAAAAATGGCCGCACCCAATTGTTTTCAAACCA
Organism: Rhododendron simsii; assembly: GCA_014282245.1. Lineage (NCBI taxonomy): Eukaryota > Viridiplantae > Streptophyta > Magnoliopsida > Ericales > Ericaceae > Rhododendron > Rhododendron simsii. The sequence goes on from CM024960.1 coordinate 6,316,250, forward strand.
CAAAATCGGGCGATTTTTGGGGCGTGTGCCCACATATATATATATATATATATATATATATATATATATATATATATATATATATCGGGACGGTTCCGGGGACACCCAAAAAAACAACTAAAAAAATACCTCATAGTTCCCGATCAAATTTTGATGATCCAAGCCGCTCAATGTGATCAAAACGTGATTTTAAAGGTACTTGTGTGAAATCAGCAAAAAAAATGTCGGGGAAGAGCTTGATCCGAACAGTTTCGTACAATTTTTTATTGAACGATTCAAATAAAAAATGCTCAAATCAAGCCTTTCCCGGCCAGTTTTTTTGCTAATTTTTCACGAGCACCCTTAAAATCACATTCTACACATATTGAACGGTTCGGATCATAGAAATTTGAATATATATATATATATATATATATATATATATATATTCCCCTGGAATACTAGAAATGGATATAAAATACTTACTCCAACGAAAAACACATTTAGAACGTCCTATCATGAAATCAAAGTAGTCGATATGCGAGCAAGTTGACTAGAAAACTCATTAACCAAAAAGAAAAAGGCTGATAAGATAAGGACTTTATAAAATTCTTTGACAAAGACTGATACGATGTTAATACGAATACACGATAGTACTTTGTAGTAAAAAAGCAAACTAGAAATACCGCATCTTTATTCCTTTATTTTGGGGATGACTTTAATTCAGTAATTTCTCTATAGCAATGGCGTCCGTAGATTATAGAAACCATGGCCAAAGTATTCCTTCACGCATATAAAGTCTTAATTCCTTGTATATCATCGTCCTTCAACCCTTTGACTGTTGCCGGAGGAATCTCAGACCACATGATAGCATCTTGGAACTGGCTATGTCCAAGTCCAAGAAGGTGCCCAATTTCATGCAAGGCCACAGTCTCCAGATGAAAGGAGCCCGCGATCGGGTTCACGGTAAATGAATAGTCTGCATTGTAGTGAAACCTACCATCCTCGGGGGGAAAGGCATGGGCCAAGACCCCCCCTTCGAATGGTGCCCCGTCCCCATGATCACCGCGGTAGAACCCAATTTTAAGATCTGCACTCGCGAAATTTTGACTCTGAGAGAATCTGAATTGTGTTTGGGAAGCCCATGTGTTGAATGCTCTGGTCACGGCAGATATGGCATCCGAGCTGGTTTGGGGAGCAAATGCGTAACTGAGCTGGTACCGAGTCGGAGGCCATTTCTGCTTACGGGGAAAGAAAGTGAAATGAGAGACAGTGTGGATGGTGTTGTGGGTGTGATTGGCCTCTTTTTTGCCTCCTCGCATCCAGTTGGTGCCGTTGACGATGTCAGGGACCCCGCATCGAGGGGCCGTCATTTGGGACACAGTTTGGGCATCTAAAGCTCCGGTGGTCTTGAGATGGTAATTGAGTTGGTATGTTTTGACAGCAGCCTCCAATAAATCATCAAAATCATCATCGTTTGCATGGGCTTGGTTAGGGGAGTAGTTTAGATAACCAAATGCCTCAAGATATTTTTTGAGTTGTTGGAGGCCTTTTACTGTTTGCCCTTTCTGACATCCTTCCAAAGGCTTAATAAAGTCGAAGGATGTTGGGTTTTCAGCTTTGGGTTTTGTAGGTCTTGCATGAGAGGGGAGAGAAAGGGCTAATGAGAATAGGAAGATGCATAAGATAAGCTGAAAAACTTTTGTTGCCATTTTTTAGGTAGAGGGAAGCTAGTAGCTAGCTAGCTGGGTTTCTTGGTGGATTTGTGAATTTGAATCTCATCTCTTAGGCCTATTTATAGACTTGAAGAAAGTATGGGTACTGTGTCACATTGAGAGTTCTTTCAAGGAGAAGCTTTCTCAATGACCAGTGCTTGGGTCCCCCGGGGTTCCATAGTCAAGGTTCTTATGTTTTGTTTTGTAAGATTTGTCATTCTCTCACAATATATTACATTTAATTTAAAACAATAAATACCTTATAAAAAAATATGTAAGCAATTATTTTCCTTAGCAGAACGGGGGTACAATCATACTTTGCAACCTGCACCGATGTGAATTTGGATTCTACAAAATATTGGGTATCTATCTATTTGTTACATTGGTGCTCATTAAACGAGAATGTAAGTGGTTTTATTGAGTTATTTGCTTCATAAAAGATATATTTCTGTAAAAAATTATTAAACTTGTGAGGAGCTAGAAGTCGTGAGTCTGGTGGGCTCCTTTCCATCCACAAAGCAACACCTTCAGCAATAAATTTTGGATGACCCCAAGCAAGGATTTAAATTATTGACGGCTAGGTAGCTAGCTTATGGCCACACCCGATTTCCGCGGCATAACATTTGCGTATGCTTGTTATTGTTACGCCGTGAGCTAAAGCAGGGGCTTGCTGAACTTTTAGCAAGTTGGGTGTTCTGTGCCAGCTTGCGTGCAACTCGATCAAATAAATTACACAACTAGAACTCTGTAGGTAATTTTTTTTTTTGGTAATGCTAGGTGTTTTGGGCCAACTTGCGTTCAACTCGAACTAATCCCTAGATTCCTTCTCACAGTCATTTTGCCCTCGCACACATATGCGTGACATGAGGTGGGTGGCCCCATGAATTATGGTAAGGAGAATCAAACCTAAGACTTTAGCTAATACCTAAATACTAGGCCAAGACCATCGAACCAATACATTGACTTAATCAACTTAGTATGTAATCCTCTATTCCCTATTAGGAAAAATTAGCCATAAGGACGATAAAATAGTTTTCATTTAGAGGAATGTTGCTAGCAAAATAATTTTTAGTGGAAGTGCTTCAACTTTTTGAGTTTTTTAGTCATAAGACCAAAACATGTTTAGGCACTTTTATAGGATTTTATGGTCCATTTTCTTATTATAGAGTTTTAGTGATTTAGACACTTTCATAGGTTTTAGGCAACGATCGATGCGAATAGGACAACTTTCATCAAATTTCTCATTGTCTTTGCTAAAATGTACATGAAATTCGGAAAACGGAAAACCTAAAATGTTGGAAAGGAAAATAATACTACTAAGCACGGCAACATGTTTGTAACACACTAGTGATTTTCACTTTTGCCATTCTGTGAGGTGCACTTTCATACGGAGTTTTGCTTCGTCTTATTTGCTAAACTAGGATTTAATATGTACAAGATTGAAGAAGACGACTAGAAGGGGAAAAAAAAAAAGAGAGTCTTCTGTAAAGTCCATGACCAGGACAATGTCTAATGTCTTGTTTGGAAGGACTTGCTTTTATTGTTCTTCAGTCTTGACAATTGATGATATGGAAAATGTAATACACGTTTTCTAGAAGATACTCCCCCGGGATCATCCTACTAAACAGTAATTGGTGATAAAAGACTGCCATTAGCAAATGGCCTTTTCACAACAATTGTCATAGATAAGATATTATAAGCTTCATTCACTCCAATATAGATTTATTTTGAAGATGTGTTAAAATATACTTCATTCATCCCATACCACATGGTTGGTCTCCTATAAAACTATGTGCAATTTTTGAAACAAAAAAAAGAGTATACACTGACATTATTTTTCGATTTTCTTTGCACCATTCAAATAAACTCGTCGAGATCTATCAAACAATATATATATATATATATATATATTGCACAAAAAAATTGTTTTGGTAAGTACATTATTTTTAAGCTTGAAAATTGCATGTAATTTCGTAGGAGACAAATTTAACAGGACAGAGGCAATATAACAGAAATCAAAAAAAAAAATGGGCAACGCCAGAGGGTGTACGTCTCGGGTTAACTTGCGCGCACCACCGACTAGATCCTTCAGCCCCTTCCACACCCACTTCACATGCTTACTCGTGGGGTGAAATTACCCCAAGAATTATTGGTGAAGGGAATCAAATTACTTGAAACTTGAAAGCTTAATTAGAAGGGAACAAAACTCAACTTTTTCCGGATGTGGGTACATTTTCTACCCATTATCCTACACCGAATGCGAGGAGGTAAGCATTTTCCGTAAAAAAAAATTAAACGTTGGTGGAATTGGGGAGACTCCTCCAATTAGTCGTCGAGTGATAGGCATGTTTTGTGGGGAGGAGTCTAGTGAAATATTCAAATTTGCATGGCTAGCTAGAATGAGCTAGATTGATCTTGATTGTGTGAATTTGTACTAACCCAAAGACGACCGCTACTAGTCCTAATAAAGATGTGTTCTTTCCCCCAATCTATGGAATCTCTATTTTTCTTTGAAAATATGAAAAGTCATTTTTGAATTGCACAAAAACGAAAATAATTTAAACAAAAAAATTATTCTCTCCTCTTTTCTCAAAATTTTAAAGGTGGGTAACAATGAGGATGGAGAAACCAAGCTTGTCAAGTTGGTTGTCCCTCTCCTCTTTTTTCAAAATAGTTTTCAAACTAATAAAAACAAGTTATTAGAAAAAAAGAGAAAATAGTTTTTTGAAAATTTTGATTTAAAAAAAAAGTTTTCGAAAAAAAGTAAAAAAAAAAAAAAAACAGTTTTTGAATTTTCTTTTTATAAAAAACTGTTTTGAAAAGAACAGTTTGTGCAAAAAAATAAAAATTGTTTTAAAAGTATTTTTCTTAGAAACATGTTGAAAATAGAATAGAGAGAAGAGTTTTATGTAGTGATTGTGTACTTGATTGAGGAAATGTATGAAAAGGGACAACAAAATTTGATTATTGGCATAAGGTTGCTAGCTTTGATTATCTATTGGCCAAAATTTGATAAGTTGCTCAGAAGTTGTTAAGCTTGGTTATTCCAATGTGAGTTTTTTTTGAGCAAATGTTGACAACTTTAACAATATTTTGGTTTTGATTATACCATTGTAAGTGCTCTTGGCAAACATACCTAACTTTAGTAATATTTTAGTTTTCGGTCGGCTATTGTGGATACTCTCACGTCATACGTACCTCACAAGAACTTGTAAAGAAGAAGCAGTTGCGTTTTTTATATGGAAAATGATTTTCGCGCTCCTTGATTTACTGCAGGCACTCCACTTTTTGGTTTTTACACTGTGGTGTTGCCAGCAATACCACAGTGTAAAAACCAAAAAGGTGGAGCGCCAGCAGTAAAATTTGGAGCGCGAAAATCACTGTCCTTTTTATATATTTATTTTATATATAGTATAAAATAACACATCTTCAAAGTATTTCATTAGAATTGGAATTTCTATTCCCTTTCCTCTATGAAACTTGTTGTGACAACGCCAATGGCAAATTGCATTCTTTCAACAAATCAGTTAACTGTCGAGACCAAAGATCAAGTACCTCCAAACAAGACTTTAGACATGATCCTAGCTTTGGTTCTTGCTGCGAACTTTACAGAAGACTCACTTTTCCTCTAGTCTTCGTCAATCGTTCATATTTAACCCCCAGTCTAGAAAATAGCAAATCGTTCATATTTAACCCCCGGTCTAGCAAATAGAAAATAAGACTGTTGTACACACCCAGGGTTGCCCTAGTCGTTCGGACAGATGCCCAAACTTTGGGAGTACTATTCCTTGAGGTTTGGGGTTTAATTTTCCATAGAGTGAGTACCCTGAAGTAAGACCCGTGACTGATGTGGTCACACTAGATCCCATGGAGTTTTGGGTTGTATGGTCGGGTCCATTTAGTGGCCTGGTTGTAGGGCTGTTCCTCCCTTACCAAATAAAAAATACTCTAAAAACTTTGATGAGTTGATTATTGGCAAGTTTGCTAACTTTGATTATCCAATGGCTAAACTTTGATGAGTTGCTAAGTGGTTGTTAAGTAATTCATTAGATTGGAATTTCTATTCCCTTTCCTCTATGACACTTTTTGTGACAACGCCATTGGCAAATTGCATTCTTTCAACAAATCAGTTAACTGTCGAGACCAAAAATCAAGTACCTTTAGACATGATCCTAGCTTTGGTTCTTGCTGCGAACTTTACAGAAGACTCATTTTTTCCTCTAGTCTTCGTCAATCGTTCATATTTAACCCCCAGTCTAGAAAATAGCAAATCGTTCATATTTAACCCCCAGTCTAGCAAATAGAAAATAAGACTGTTGCATGTACACACCCAGGGTTGCCCCAGTGGTTTTGACAGATGTCCAAGCTTTGGGAGTACTATTCCGTGAGGTTTGAGGTTTAATTTTCCATAGGGTGAGTACCCCGAAGTAAGTGGAGGGCCGTGACTGATGTGGTCGCGCTAGCTCCCATAGAGTTTTGGGTTGTACAGTCGGATCCATTTAGTTGCCTGGTTGTAGGGTGTTGCTCTCTTAAATTTGATTTTTTTTTAGCTCCGATACCTAAAAATTTCCGGGCTAATTTACATGCACTTCAACTACTCTTAAGGGGACCAATTCCCCGTCCACTAGCGGGGGGCCATTCAAAACTGAAGCAAAGATCTTTATAGACTGGCTCGGACAAGAGTTAATAGCACGTGGAAGATTTCAAACTTGAGACTTTGGGAGGAAGAAAACCATTAACACTCAAACAGCGACCGCCACCAGGCCTTTTGTTTAATTTTCTTCGCAACTAGGACCACTTTTAAGGCAATGCAATCAGTGTTTATTTTTTCAAATACGAATTTATCTGCTCAACCGAAAGCAAGTATTCTAAGAACTCAGAATTAAATCGAGAACGCCGAACAAGCAGATTTTTACTTGTGTGATGCAAAAAAAAGATTAATTATAATTACCGATAAAGAACTAAATATCTAGCTCTTCATTTCTTCGTAGACCAAATAATTCAACCGCTAATGGCATTTTCTATATATCAATCAGCCGGAGAAAGTAACTAAGTGCTTGTCTGGAGGTATAATTGGAGAAAGCATTCAAGAACTACGTTTGAAAACAACAGTTTTTTCAAGAAACACTAAAATTAGAAGTTAATTAACCTTATTATACCTGGATGAGCCCGAGGAATCCATCTCTCTCTCAACCCTAGCCACTACAATTCCTCGATCTTCTCCCTTCCCCTCTCCCCGTGGGTTCCATACCTGTGTGCGGCGGGGGAAGGGGGAGGCTATGGTATTACGGACTCACTTTCTTTGTTTCTTTTTTTTTTTTTCCTTCCGTCTCTCCTGATCAACGACTTGTCATCTGATCTATGAGAGTTTTGTCTCTTGTTTTACGAGAGTTTTGTCTCTCATTCAACGAGAGTTATTAATTTTGTCTTTAGATGAATTTTGTCTATAGATCGGGTTCTCTCAATTGAGATTGCTTCACAACGATATATGTGCTTCAACGTTCTATCCCTACATAATGTCTTTGGCGAGGCAACCCATGGCAGCTTGGCAGATCTATAGTTCTTTGGAGTTCATTAGTGCGTTCATACTTGGGTGGAGTACATCTGATCGTCTAGGTATTTGGTGTATTTTGTCCTTAACTTTGCACTTTTTCTCGTTGGAAACTCCTAATTAGATGTTAGACAGAAAAGTGTTGCTTTTGCGTTAGGCCATGTCTGGGTTAGGATGAAGACATCGATTGCCTTGTAATTTACTTGTTTTGTATTTGTTAGACAATTAGTTTGGCTTGTTCAAGTTCTTTGTAATGATTTCCATTTTGTAAATGCCGTTAGATGTTTATAAATATAATCTTCTCACTTTTGATAATAAAAAAAAAAACCTTATCATACCTCTACAAAATTGGAAACATCGAGTTTGTTAGAAACATGTTGCCCCGTTCTGTGTATTACTTTCCTTTCCACCATATTAGATTAGATTTTCCAACCAAAAACTCTGAAAATAGTTCTCCTAAGAGCATCCACAGTGGAATAATCAAAACTAAAATGTTGCTAAGGTTAGCAATTTTGCTCAAAAAAGTGCTCATATTGAAATAACCAAACTTAGCAATCTCTTAGCAACTATCAAATTTTGGCCTTTGAATAATTAAAACGAGCAACATTTTGCCAATAACCAAATTTTTCTCTCTCAATTAAGTGCACGCCATCATTATACAAAAATATTCTCTCTCTCTCTCTCTCTCTCTCTCTCTCTCTCTCTCTCTCTCTCTCTCGCAACAATGTTTTCAAAAAATAATTTTAAAATACTATTTTTTCAAAAATTTTAAAAACTATAAGTAAATAAAGTGTGTGATTTTAAAAAACTGTTTTTGAAATTTCAATACTGTTTACAAAACTCTTTTACACAAAGTTGTTTTTTTGGTAAATGGTTTTTGAAATTTCAAAACTCTTTTTTACACAAAATATGTTTTACAAAAATTGTATTTATAGTTTTTAAAATTTCAAAATTGTTTGTGTAAATACAATTAAACTGTTTTTTGTTTCGAATTTTTTTTTTTATACAAGTGTTTTTAACATAAACTGTTTTTTCCTTTCAAAAACTATTTTTTTAGAAAATATGCGTGAAATGAAGGGAAAAAGTTTGGAGGGTCCATTAATTTTGATTATGGACAAAAAATAACCAATATCAGATTTAATATTGTTAACTTTAGCAACCTCTACATGGATAATCAAAATCTGATTTGACATATTTTGATTATTCATATTTACTTATTCTACTACTGATGCTCTAATGTAGGTTACGATTCTGAAAGATTTTATATTTTTACTTAAGATTTTGAAAGGTTTTATATTCTAATTCTAGAATCATAAAAATAAGAATATCTTATAAAATCGTCCAAAATCGTAGCCTACATCATCTCCACACAAGTAATTTATGGTGAGGACTAAGTAGAAGTGGTCTCTGGATTAGTACAAAATCGCACGTCATTGAAGACGTGAAATTTTCTGAATACTGATGTGTCAAATTTGACACCTTTAAAAATTGGCTGTCATAATATTCTTCCAACTATGGTGTTAAATTTGCTCTCATCTTAAAAGAAAAATAAAACCAAAACGTTATTAAATAACTTGGTTTCTTTCAAGAATTATTTACACATATAAACAGTTTCTTTGGCATTGGCTAGGACCTAGGGTTTCTGTAGGGTGGAGCGTCTTACAGGGATTACAGTGCACCGCACAGCTGTAAATGTCATCAATCAACGATCTAAATTAAAAATAATCTTTTACCGGTAAAAGAATATTTATTAATGGTTAAAATTTAAAATTCATCGCAAACATTCATTACCGAGATCGACAACCCATGTGCTGCGCTACAATTGTTGTAGGACGCTCCGCCCTACAGCAAAAATTTGGCATTGGGTATTTGTATCTCTTTCTCCTCCTCCTTTTTCTCCCTATTGCCGTGGAGGTCTGTTTGGGGAACTATGAGTCTATGGGACTGGGGAGCCGCTGTCCCTTGAAGGGACAATAGTGTGCTGTCTTGGCCAAGGGGGCTTTGCTCCGGTCTTGCTCCAATAATTGAAAACGTTCACTTTGTAGAGTTCGTCGAGTTGAAGTATGCAAAAAATCAGTTTGAGCGGATATCATTAAGTGCCTGATCGAAACACATATAACTTGTGAATAATGGGTTCTAGTAGATTTGATCCAGTGTTTCGGATCCATTCTTTTCAAGACAAAAATGTTTGGATTAGGCACTTAATGATATCCGATTTAGTTGGTTTTTGACATATTTGTTCAACTTGACGAGCTCTATGAAATGAACATTTTCGATCATTGAAATGAGACCGGAGCATGGCCCCCTTGGCCTAGACAGCAGGCTGCTGTCCCTTTTTCCGAGTCTATGACCACACAAAATTGGAAGAAAGGCCCACTCTATTAGTTAGTTGATCAACTTCAATACCGAACACGGAGGGGTCTGGCCAAGGGCATATGAGGCAGTATATTTGAATCTCATGAAAGTCAAACATTTCAGACTTTGGAATCACCAAAGGATTTGTCCAATTGTTAATTTCTTGGTCTTGAATTCAGACGAGATACGCTTAAATTGACATGAACTCCCAATTATCAAAATAAAATTGATTAATTTTCGAATCAAGAATCGCCACTAGAAGGTCGGCTCTGGAGGGAATTCTTTTAGTCTTTTTGGCAGCAGCCACTATCTAGTACCCCAACGTCTGAGACCAGAGACCAAAGACCAATCAACCTCAATCAAAATTGTTATAATTAGACTCGATCCCCTCCAAAAACCGTAGCCTCTGGGGTCAATTAATTTTGTTTGTTTAAAGAAAGGGTCTCTCATTTGTGAAATAAGTATCCAGTCAAAATTTGTGGCTAAGAAGTAAGAACATTCGAGGTGTGTTTGGATTAAAAAGTTGAGTGACTTATTTTTTTGTCCTTAATCATTTTTTTTTTCATTTGTTTATTTTGTGTCAAACTTCTGTGACTTATTGATTCATCTCGACGAGAGGAATCGGAAAAGTAAAAATTTTTGATCGAAACTCATAATTTTTTTGAATAAAGAGAAAAATAAGTCAGTAAGTTAGTTTTTTTTTACTTACTCTTGTCTTTTTAAAAAAAAATTATGAGTTTCGATTTTTATTTTTCTGATTTCTCTTACCGAGATGAATTAATAAGTCACAAAAATTTAAATCAAAATTATCAAATGAAATTTCTTTTGAATAAAAAAAAAAGTTACTATGCCCATTTTGTTGTGTTCGTCTCATTTGATCCCAACTGAGACGAACACAAAAAGTACAATGATTATCATAATGATTACGTGAAAAAACTGAATAAATAATTCAAATCATGTTTTAAATTTAGGGAAAAGTTCAAAAAAATCCCTAAACTTTGAATCCAATGTCAAATAGGCACCTGAACGTAAATAAACTTCAATTGAACACCTGAACTTTTACTCCGTTATTCAATTTACCCCCTGCCGTCTCAATCTGTAACTTTCCTAACGACAACCGCTGAGCTGGACACTAACAGATGGAACAAAATGTTAGAGGGAGAAATTGGATGGAAACAACAGTGATCTGACACCTTTTTAAGGCCCCGTTCGGCTAAATAAGCCTATTGGCTAATTTTTTGTCTTTATTCAACTTTTTTTCATATTGGTTAGTTTTTCGTCAATTTTTTGGAGATTATTGCATCGTCATAACGAGAGAAATCTACAAAAGTAAAAAATTATGATCGAAATCCATTTTTTTAGTAAAGACCAAAAAATTGGCTTATTGACTTATTTTTGCCCTTATTCAAAAAAAATAGATTTCGATCGTAATTTGTTACTTTTTAGATTCTTCTTTTCATGACGATGCAATAATCCCCAAAAAAATACCCAAAAAAATTGAATAAGGACAAAAAATAAGCCAGTAGGCTTATTTAGCCGAACGGGGCCTTAAAAAGGTGTCAGATCACTGTTATTTCTCTCCAATTTCTCCCTCTAACGTTTCGTTTTGTCTGTTAGGCGTCCAGCTCCGCGGTTGCCATTAGGAAAGTCACGGATTGAGACGGAAGGGGGTAAATTGAATAACAGAGTAAAAATTCAGGTGTTCAATCGAAGTTTATTTAAGTTCAGGTGCCTATTTGACATTGGGTTCAAAGTTCAGGGATTTTTTTGAATTTTTTCCTTAAATTTATATATTAGAAGATATTAATTAAGGTGGCTGATAATGCCACGACAGGATTTTTTACTGCCACAACAAAAATAATCTTATGACAATCACTACAACACGAAATGCTTGTTGCGAGGATTTAGTTTCCTCGCTAAAAGGTTGATTTCCTCGCAAAATGTATTTGTGAGGAAATTTTTTCCTCGCCCATTTTCCTCGCAAAAAGCTTGTCGCAAAAAGAATTTGCGAGGAAAAAAATTTCCTCGCAAATTCTGATCCAATTAGCGAGGAATTTTTTCCTCGCAATAGTTTTTTCCTCACTAGACTAATACAATGTTTACAAAATAGGCGAGGAAATTTTTCCCCGCTAGACTAATTTTTTCCTCGCCAATTATAGTTTAGGCGAAGAAATTTTTTCTCGCTAAAACTCTTGAAACTAAAAATAGATAGTTCTCCAGCTCATTTGCTTCCGCGCAAATTCGAACCGTGGCCTCCTGTATGGAGGCAGTCACTTCATCCATCACACCAACTTCCTTTCCAGTTCAAACCTTTGCTTTTTTTATATATAAACCTTTTGTACATTCTTTCATCTCTCTAAATTTGTTTCTTTAAACCTTTCTCTCTAATTTTAGTCCTTTCGTAGTGTTTCTTTAAACTTGTTTTTTAAATCATTAATATTATTCGCTTTTATTGAATTTTTTTTATAATTTAATGATTTGTTATATATCTTTAATAAATCTTTATACCTTTCTAAATTTGTTTATTTTATACTTTGTTTTAGTTCTCTCTAAGTTTAGTAACCTTTTGTAGTGCCTAAATTAGTTTGAGCACTTTAAATTTCTGCAAATACGATATTTTTTTTGATGGGTTAATTTGTTCTTACTGTGTATATGCACCCATAACAATTTTAACTCAACTACAATATTACAATAGTAATAATTTGTTATGTTTCTTTTTAAATGCGGTTAACCTTACATATTTTGAAAATAGATTAGTGATATTTTGAAAATACATTTCGCAATTATTAAGTACTTTATCTTTTGTTTAGCTTTTCATTAATTTTTTCTGTATGAATTAATAATCAGTTATCTCTACGAAAAGCAATCCATACATCCCCTACATTGTTTTTCTGAAAAGTACATCATTTATCCACAAATTTATAATCCCTATATCCAGTCCTTTTTTTGGGCTTATAACAGTCAAAAGAACAATACGATAGAATTGATGAATGCACTCTGTTATCTAGAGTGTTCTATCCCTTGGGTATTTATATACAAATACGGCCACAAGTGATAAGTTTTACAAAACATATTGCAAATGACAAAATATAACCACTGAAATGGCTAACAGTATTAGGACTTCTTTTCATGATCAACTATTTGCACTGATTGGTTGACATCCCCCCGCAAGCTGATGGTCGAGGCATGACCTTCAAATTGAAACGCAGTGTCCGAATGCGGGAAGACGCAAGTCCTTTTGTGTAAAAATATCGACAATTTGATCCGTGGTGCTAATATATTGGACGGTTAAATCACCCCGAGCAACTTTGTCACGCACAAAATGATAATCAATTTCAACATGCTTTGTGCTGGCATGGAAGACGGGATTGGCTGTAAGATATGTTGCACCAATATATATTATCACACCACAGTAATGAAGTGGTAGAGATATAAAGACCAAGTTCGAAGATGAGTGACTGAACCCAAGTTAATTCGGCGGCTACATCCGCAATAGCCTTGTACTTGGATTTAGTTGAAGAGCGAGCAACAGTGCGTTGCTTGCGAGAGGACCTCTTTTCTTGATCAACTGATCATTTGCACTGATTGGTTGATAATAACTCTGGGATGACCTTTTTTTTAGCATGTCCTTAAAAATTTTTGTATTCAAACAATAAATTTTAGTACAATTTGAACATACTGACATTGTTAACAATTAATTTCAGTTGGGGAAAAGTGAATTCATATAATTCGTGTGAAACATATTTTTTATTTCTTCAATTCAATGCGATTGGCGAGGAAACTATTTTTTTCCATTTATCACTTTTTTATTTGAATAAATTTGATAATGATATTGAACTATGTAGATTATCCCTTACCATCGTGATATTAAAGATACATGAACATAATTAATAATGACTTACATATAAAAAATTTAATGAGTCCTAAACAAGGTGACAAAATATTTTTTCCCAAAAAGTTACATTCAGCAAGGAAAACAGATTCCTCGCAAAAGGGTTACATTTGGCAAGGAAATTATTATTTCCTCGCTAAATGTAACTTTTTAGCGACGAAATTGAATTTCCACGCAAATTGTGTACTTTTAGCGACGAAATCTCTTTTCCTCGCCATATTTCCTCGCAATAGGCCTTCCGTGTTGTAGTGAATTGTAGCCCTGAGCTGTACCATTGTCTCTTCCTTTAAACCCAACCGAGAGGTGATATCCTCTCTCTCTCTCTCTTTCGGGATGGAATGCATAGTCACCCGGAGCGCAATGGAAGGTGAGATTACAAGCATTCTTTTCTAGTTTACTCCCTCATCCATTCTTTAATTTGGAACCAATATCTTCGCAGGAGAGTAAATGGTGACCCAGCGATCTTTGAATCACCCAATGCCTTCAGATCAAGGTCTTCTTTGAATCCGGTAATAAACGAAGTGGATTAGTAAAGATAAGAACTGATTGGAAAAGATAGATCAAACATGGAGTCCGGAAAAATAGCAATCAGAAATTTTTCATCAAAAATGCATTTGGCGTGTGGGTGGAAGAGAAGAAAATGGAGATGCTTTGATTGGCGGAAGGGGAGATTGATTTGGTGGTAGGTGTCATTTGGGGAATGACTGTGATCGAGATTAAAAAAAAATAGAGATGCAGAGAAGAGAGGGAGACAGGAGAAGTGGGTTTGCATGACTAATTGTGTGTAATCGAAATCAGATAGAGATTGAAGAGAAGGGAAGAGAGAGAGAGAGAGAGGAGAGGAGAGGAGAGGAGGAGTAGAGAAGTGGGTTTTGCCTATCCGCCCACCGGGGGGGGGGGGTGGTGTTTCGTGTCGTGGCATTAACCTCGCCCGTGATAAGAGTGCTAATGGCTGCTTGTTAGGAGTTGACTTCCCCGGATTCTCATAATTCATACTAACATAAAACAAAATATAACCCAACTCAAAATATCATAGTGAAGATTGATGAAATATTATTATGGAAAGATAATTACTCTCTCCGTTTTTAATTGGCAGTCCCGTATTCTATTTTGGGGTGTTACAAATTAATCTAAACATGTTATTGTTGATCCATTAATCATCCATTTCAAAATTTCCAATGATTCTTCAGATACAAGATGTTATCTCGCAGGTTGCCGTTAGAACTACCATAATTGATATAGTGAGTCTTGGAGAACATGCGCATAAACAAGATTTCAAAGTAATACGGAGTGCTTAAATAATACACAAGGCTATAAAATATATACTAGAAGGTTGGCACATGTGTGCACACGTACTTTTAGGGTTATTTTGCATAGCAGGATAGTGGTATGATAAGGTTGTTTTAAATAATATATACTATCACTACAAGAAATTACACAATTGCCGACTAAAATTCCCGACTAAATAACATTTAGTCGCCAAGAGTCGAACCATTTCCGACTAAACTTGTTTTAATCGGTAAATGTAAATTCTAACACCGACTAAATAAATTTTAGTCGGGAAATATTAATAAATTCCGACTAAAACCATATTTAGTCAGGGAAAATCTATTTTTCGCCCGAAATTAAAAAACCAATAAATGAAATGAACTTACCGACTAAAGATTTTAGTCGGGAATGTAAATAAATTCCGACTAAAACCATATTTAGTCGGGGAATATCTATTTTCGCTCGAAATTAAAAAATCAATAAATGAAATGAATGTGCCGACTAAATATTTTAGTCGGAAAATTCTATTAAATGCCGACTAAAATTATATTTAGTCGGGATACACTGACCACGATTTTTGACAAAGCAATAGTTTGGTTCGGGACAAAAATTTTCCTTAAAAAAATCAATAAAGGAAATTAATTTTTTTGCCAATGGGTTAAGATATCAATATTTGTTCCGAATACATTGAGCACTACACAAACTTTTTGATCGAAACCGTTCTTTTTTTTTTCCCTTCGTAATCAAAAGATTCTCATGAAGGTTTGGCTCGAGCGGGTTCAGAAAGTTCTTCATCGACACAAAAATTTCAAAATAAGAAGAATTTTGTTGGCTGATCTAGTGTCTATCCATATACGGTAAATTTCATTCTTAGTACAAATGATCTATTTTGTATTACCTCAAAGATAGATGGTTTCGATTGCCAGAAAAGACCTCAGGCGGAGTCGAGAAGTACACTATAACACTTAAAAAGCCTTTGAATGCATTAAATGTCTTTTGATCACACGGCGGGTGGTATCAAATGATCTCTGATTTTGGTGGTAATTCTATAATCAGTAAGACGTTAAATTCTAACGGTTCAGATGGAGCAATATAAAAAATGACTTGGTATCTAGCTTTAAAATCTATACTTCTTATCTACTTGATAGCCAACTAAGTGTTGTGTTGTATTCATTGTTGCAGTAGCCACATGATAGTGAGACAATTGTGACGATCGATACCGTTGATATTGTTGTACTTGTTGGTTAGCTCATTCTTGTAAATTTGCGGTTCGATCAGGTTTAAAAAAGTTCCTTTATCAAGACATGAACTCATTAGAAAAGTAGCATTTTTCATTTGATCAATTGTCTAACGAAAAGTGATCAACTATAATTTGGGTAAGAATGATCAAACCTATAATCAATAAACAATAGATGGTTTTGATCGCCAAAAAAGACCACAAGTGGGACTCGGGTGGTGTGCTATAAGACTTTAATGATTCTCGACGCAGCAGAAGTCTTCCAATCACATGGTTGCTGATTTTAATAGATCTCCAATTTTGGTGGCAATGCTATAATCGATAAGATGTAAAATTCTAACGATTCGGATTGAGCATTGTGAAAACATCTGTGGTGATAAATTTTAGAGTTTTTATGCAATATTGACTCAATTAGAGCACAGTAAATATTTTTTCCTAAATTCGGCAATAAGTCATTTGCCGATTAAATCAATTTTGGTCGGAGAAGATTAAAATTTTTCCGGGAATTTCAATTTTCACGGGAAAAAAAGGCGGGTTTCGGCACCATTTTCCACACCTGAGCTAAACCCCCCTTACAATCCCCCCTGCGCCTCACTTCGTCATTTACCCAGCTCTCTCTCGCCGCCCACCATTGCCATCTCAGTTTCCACACCTGACCCTTGCCATCACCGCCTCCCTCTCCGGCTCTCCCCTTAAGAAGAAGTGAATTTGAGCGTGGAGGAGTCCGGCCGTGCCTTCACATCTCAGGTCTACCTCTTAACTCTCTCTCTCTCTCTCTCTCTCTCTCTCTCTCTCGTTTCCTGCAAGGGTATTGCAATGGTGGCTATAGAATTTTTCACATTCAAAATCTATTGTGCAGTTCAGAGAATCAAAACTTCTCCCTTCGACCGAGAACGGAGCTTTGATAAGGTAAATAGGCTTCCATCTTGTCAACTCGAAAAACTCGTTTTCAATGTGAATTAATTTTGTCCCTTACTTTTCAATGCGAAATTGCAAGATTCGGATCGAAAATCGGCGACCCATTTGCTGAAATTGGTTGAATTTTGGGTTGGGGAAGCTTCTAAGAATTCGAAGTCTCAGTAGACAGTTAGGTTTTCAAATTGGGTCTCTCCCTTTTACGTACCTTGGGGTGCCACTTGTTCATCACAATTTTTTGTAGCTAATTGCAAACCTTTGTTCGGCGTAGATTGTTCTAGACTTACAGGATGGGGGGAAAAACATCTACCATATGCTGGAAGGCCTCACATTGTTAAATACGCACTCTTAGTATTCAACTATCCTGGAGTATGCACTTTATTATGACTGGTTCCATTTGTGGTTGCATTAAGCAGTTCCAGGCTTTGTTGGGTGTTTTTGTTGCAGTGACGGGATGAACGGGGTTTCGAAAGAATTGAAACCCTGGAGGGTTGAAGGTGGAGAAGAAAAAAATGCATTATTGTTGTATTTGGTTTTTTCACTTTTATTTTGGTGACTCTAAGAGAATGTGAGACCTGAGTCATTCGTTATTGTGCATTTTGAGATTGGGTGAAATTAAAGAAGATAAATATCACATGAAAATTAAAACGGGTTTAAAGATCGTGGAGTATTATTTGGGATTCAAAAGAAATTGGGTTAAAATTTAAGGGCGTTGATGATACTTAAGGTCAGTTTGCATGTCAAGGTTTTGGTGTCACTATGTGAGTTTGTGGTGGTGCACCTGAGTGATGAGGGGAGGTGTTTTTTGCTTGCATGACTAATGCCCAGGAAAGGGAAATTAAGACATGCCTCTGAAAAGGGTAAAAAGGGAGAAAGGGAAAGAAAAAAAAAGAAGGCCAGGAGATAGGGAACAGTTTTAAAGAAAAGAAAAAGAGGATTGCCTCTATACATCTCTCGATGTTAATGCTCACCAAGTGTTGGTTCTCAATTTTGGAGAGGGTAAGTTTTAATTTAATTCAACAGGTTTGAAAAATTGGTTTAAAAAGAGGAAACCCATGGTGAGCCATTTCTTTTAGTTTTCTTAGTTGACCATTATGAGTAAAGGAGCCGTTTTTGTACTAATGGTGGTAAACTAAGTAGTGTCTTATGTACTTGTCTATGGTGTGTCTTTTGTACTTGTCTATGGTATCTAAGGAGTCTAATGTGTATATTCATGCTTAGGGGATGATATAGAGTCAAGATTCTCGAAGAGTAGATGCGTGAATAGATGATCCTAGGGCGCGTGGACGAAACTTTGCTCTTTATAGCTGCCAATTTATAGGTGTGTTTTTTTTTAGAGTTTTTGGAGTTTCAAGATTATAAAATAGCAATAATGCTAGGATAATCTCGTACTGAGATTTGGATTTTGAGTGCTAACTTGATTAGTTCTGGGAATTACATTTGCATTGCTACTTTTATGTTTTGCTTTCAATCTACATGCAACTAGTTTTTTTTTGGTAAACTGGTAATCCTCGTGAGAAGAACTTTGGGAGTGGATTTGTCAATCTATGTGCTAGGAACCTGCAATAACAATACAACCAGCAAGAACCATTATGATTTATGCAATAATAATCAAGAAGAAGAATCAGATGGCCAGAGCTCTGAGAGTGAAATACCTTGAATGCAATGATCTCGTATGTTTTTTTTGCTTCTGTTGCTAGGCCATCCTTGTATGCTAGTGCTAACAATCATGCAGGCTAGGCCATCCTTTTAGCTAGTTGCTGCTATTACTTATGCTTTTGTATCTCATTGTTGACTTTGGCATGTTTTTAGGATTGTAAGTTTTTATGTTTTGGACAAGAATGTTTTTGGTCCTCTTTAGGTTTTAGGTTGGTATTTTGCTATCCTTCTTCCTTTGAGATTATAAGAGGCTTCTGAATGTCCTTGACATATGTGCCAACATAAGTTCACTAATTCGCACCCCAAACCAAGAATCTCACAACAGAACCACCAAATGATTTCTGACGATAGCATTCCATAGGTCCAGAGTTAGACTTCGAGATTACGACCATTAGAAAGTACACTCTCAGAACATCAATCTCGATATAAAATTTACCCTAATCATAGTCCAAATGACCAAAATACGCTTAACAGAAGTTACACAATTGAAGCAAAAATCACAGTTTCCAACAGAACAGTCTGCGGTCAAAAGCTCATTAAAAATCACCTACTCAATATTTTCCAATGATTCCAACACCAAAACATCACCAATTGATCGATGTTTAAGACTCATGCAAACCCATAGTCAGTAACACACTCAACTACGATAAATTTGATGAAAAACACAGCTTCAAAAGCTGCCCAAAATTCCAGAATTATCAAACATCAACTTTGGAACAAAAACTGATTTTGCCTAGAAGGAACTAAGGCACAAACCTTATATATTCAGAAAGGTATGTAAGTCTAGTTTCAGAATCAAGAAACGGTGCGTAAAACCGATACCCGAGCTAGAAGATATGACCGTTTCTTCAAGATGTGTCTGTGCTGTCAGCACATATGCGAATCTGACAGTAGCTCGGTTTATGGTTTTTATCTTTTTCCATAGTTATCAGAAAATTCTGAAATTTTTACAGCATAAGCTACACACACAGAGACATCTGCAGTAAAATTACCAAAAAATTACATGGTCAGCGTGTCAATGAAAAAAATTCGTCAAAAACAGGACAGATTCAACTTGGTTCAAACATAGTTATGCATATTCATATGATATACGAATTTTCTGAAATAAAAACCCAATTCCAACTTCTAATGAGGCAAGTATTAGGAGTATTAATTGCTTAATTCAAGCTGTGTTAGCTGTTATACATCATATGCTTGGAACTTGAAAATATGGAATTAAAGCTGCTGCTGACCTGTATTGTGGCTGCCTATAATGCCACTGTTGCTATTTTGTTGATGCTACTGCTGTTTTCCTATGGGTGCTGCTGCTATTTTCTGTTATGGGAATTGTTTTTCATGTCAAGATGGCATGTTCGCATAGCCTTGTCATTTTGTCTTTGTATGTTTTCTTCTTAGTGTAGAGTAAAGTAATATCTGCACATGCGGTTCTTGTTTGACCCAAAACACAAGTTAGATGAAGAATTCTAGTATATTTACTTTTTGCCTCCATACCTGTAAGGTATATATA
The DNA here is from genome assembly GCA_014282245.1 of Rhododendron simsii. Taxonomy (NCBI): domain Eukaryota; kingdom Viridiplantae; phylum Streptophyta; class Magnoliopsida; order Ericales; family Ericaceae; genus Rhododendron; species Rhododendron simsii. Next base: position 6,336,329 of record CM024960.1, read on the forward strand.
CGAGCATGACTGAGAATGAGAGCATGATTGAGCATGATTACCTTTCTGCATGTTTTATATGCCAATATTGCTCATTTTCAATCTATTCTTTTATCAGATCGTCATAGTAGCGCATATACGAATATTTTTTTTTAATTTTTATCTTAACAATATTATCACTGTAGTTGCATGCTTCCAAACCACCATGTTTCATTACTCTATCATGAACATTGACTTATATAACCTTTGAAATTATTTATAGGTCATAAGAAATGGATAAGGATTGGATGGCGATAAAAAATAGGTGGTTAGAGCAGTATAAACAAGGGGTGGAATCTTTAATAGAATTTGCGATGGCCAATTCAGGAGCACAAGATAAGATTCGGTGTCCATGTATTGATTGTCTAAATAGCAAAACACTTAGCAGTAATGTTGTTAGGATCCATTTGATACTAAAAGGAATCGACTCTTCTTATAAGACTTGGGTGTACCATGGGGAACCTGTTCCTGCACGTCAGCCTCAAACACAATATGACGACTATCACGAACACAATGAAGGTATTGGGGATGAAACAGAATGGGAGGTCCCTGAGGATGACAACCAATTGCGTGATATGTTGGAACAGTCTATTGTTGGTGGCATCTTGGATGATGATGCCGATGGATTGCCTAATCTTGAGAGGGAAAATGTGCGGAATTTTGAGAAGCTGTTCAATGCTGCTCAATGTAAAGCTTATCCTGGTTGTGCAAAGACAGTGTTAGCATTCGTTGTTAAGATGCTTCATGTTAAAGTGTTTAAGAAGTTGGGCAATGAGACGTTCGACATGGTTATGAAGATTATTAAAGAGATGCTACCTGTAGACCGTGAGATTGAGAGTACTATTCCGTGGAATATTTATGATGCTAAGAAATTCTTGAGGGATTTGGGTTTGGGATATATTCCTATTCATGCATGCAAATATGACTGTGCACTATTTTGGAAGGAAAATGCAAATTTGGAAAATTGCCCTACATGTAACGAGCCTAGGTACAAAGTGAACGATGGAACGGGTAAGAAGATACCCCACAAGATATTGCGGTACTTACCATTGACTCCGAGACTACAAAGGCTATATTATTGTAAGAAAACGGCTCCTGATATGAGATGGCACAAAGACAAACGTGTAAATGATGAGGAATTGCGTCATCCGGCTGATGGTCAGGAATGGAAGGACTTCGATGCGCATTTTCCTGATTTTGCTGCTGAACCGCGAAATGTGAGGCTCGGAATGGCTACTGATGGTTTCAATCCTTTTGGAAATATGAGTACGTCATATAGTATGTGGCTTGTTCATGGTGCCTTACAATCTCCCACCTTGGAAGTGCATGAAAGAGCCCTTTTTCTTCATGTCGTTACTTATTCCTGGCCCATCGGCCATTGGAAGAGATATTGATGTTTACTTGCGCCCGTTAGTTGATGAGTTGAAGGTGTTGTGGAAGGATGGTGTGCGAACTTATGATGCCTCCACTGAACAATATTTTATAATGCGTGCATGTTTTTTATGGACCATCAATGACTTACCTGCATATGCCATACTGTCTGGGTGGTCTACAAAGGGTTATTTAGCTTGTCCCATTTGCAACGAGGACAACTCATCAACTAGATTAAGGAGTAAGATTGGATATTTGGGTGCTCGTCGCTTTCTACCCGAGCACCATATTTGGCGAAGGAGCAAGCTCTTTAATGGTAAATTTGAGGATAGGACTAGACCTTTGGAGTTGTCGGGCGAAGAAGTATTACAACAAATTAATTTAGGGACATACCGGCCATTTGGAAAACATCCAAACAGGAGCAGGAAAAGAAAAAGGGATGAGTATGAGAACAATTTGAACGATAAAGATATAGGTACCGATTGGGGGGAGGGAAAACGTACCGACCGGCCGCCGGCGGGCCGTCTCCGGCCACCGGACGGCCGATCCGAGCCGTCCAAAAATTCTAAAAAAAAAAACCGAGGGGGCCTACGCGAGAATCAATGGCATCCGAGGTGTGTAGGGTGCTTGATCCGAGCACCCTTTTTTCGTATATATATGTACACGTACATATATATACGAAAAAAGGGTGCTCGGATCAAGCACCCTACACACCTCGGATGCCATTGATTCTCGCGTAGGCCCCCTCGGTTTTTTTTTTTAGAATTTTTGGACGGCTCGGATCGGCCGTCCGGTGGCCGGAGACGGCCCGCCGGCGGCCGGTCGGTACGTTTTCCCTCCCCCCAATCGGTACATATAGCAGTACTCCAATTTGAATTGGGGGAAGAAAAGCATTTTATTTGAGCTGCCTTACGCTCCTTTTCTCAATCTCCGACATAGTCTTGATCCTATGCACATAGAGAAGAACGTTTGTGACAATTTGGTGGGGACATCTTTGGGCATAGATGGAAAGAACAAGGATACGGAAAAGGCGCGGAAGGATATGGAGGATCAGAAAATACGAAAGGAGTTGCACCTAAAGAGGCGTGCAAATGGGACATTTGAGAAGCCTCCTGCCATGTACACATTGTCCCCGGAAGAGAGAGAAGGCTTTTGCGATTTCTTAAAATCTATCAAGTACCCTGATGGCTATGCAGCAAACATCTCTAAATGCGTGAACACTCATGGTGGTAAATTGTCGGGCCTCAAAAGTCATGATTGCCACGTCCTTTTGCAACGAATTCTCCCGATTGGGATGCGTGGCTATTTGAACAAGGAAATTGGGACTGCGCTGTTTGAGTTCGGTAACTTCTACCAACAATTGTGCTCAAGAACAGTGAAGCTGAGCGATTTGGATAAACTTCAAGAGAACATTGTACTTGTACCTTGCAAGCTTGAAAAGATATTCCCTCCCGCTTTCTTTGACGTTATGGTACACTTAGCTATTCACTTGCCTCGCGAGGTTAGGCTTGGAGGGCCGGTGCAATATCGATGGATGTACCCGATTGAGAGGTATGGCGAGACCATTCTACTAACTATGTCATTTATTTATAGTTGTATTTATGACACAGTAAAGTGGTTTTTTTTTTTTTGTTTATAGATTTCTTGGAGTTCTGAAACGATTTGTAACCAATAAAGCTCGTCCCGAAGGTTCAATTGTGGAGGCTTACATATCCAAAGAATGTACAACTTTTTGTTCTATGTATCTCGATGGAATTGAGACAGTGTTTAACCGCGTAGAAAGGAATGATGATGGTGGTGAGCGCACACTGGGGTTAGCGGCATTCAATCAAAATGTTCGTCCCTTCGGTCGAATCCAAAGAGCACCTAATGTACCTGTCAACGAACGAGACATGGCTCATTGGTTTGTCTTATACAATAGCCCTGAAGTTGATCCTTATCGAGAGTACGTATTTACGTGAATGTATTCTAAATTGAGTTGATGTTTTATCATTATTATTAATCTTACATGTTAACTAGGATACACAAGACTTTGTTGGAGGGTGACAATACCATTGATATTGCAAAAAGACAACGCAAAGAGTTTCCCCAATGGTTCAAAGGGCACGTAAGGCATAGAACATTGAATTAGTCATGTTTCAGATTAAGCAATATTTTTTATCTAGTGTAGCGTAATACGAACTTTTTTTTTAATGTAGATGAATGAATTGCGGAAGCAAGGGTCTCCAGAAGCAACTGATGAGTTGTGGTCATTGGCCAATGGACCTGATGCATTAATAGACACATATTCCGGGTGTATTTCTAATGGCGTTCGATTCCATACTATTGAACATGACAATCGACATACAAGTCAGAATAGTGGGGTAGTCGTGGAAGGGGAGCATGAACAACATACGATAGACTTTTACGGCTTTTTAACCAAAGTATGGGAGTTGAGGAGGAGCGAAACCGGCTTGAGGAGGAGCGAAACCGGCTTCAGGAGGAGCGAAACCAGCTTCAGGAGGAGCAAAGACAACGGGAAGAGCAACAAAGGCTAAGAGATGAGGAAAGGCAACGTGAATTTGATGAACTCAAAGCCATGTTGATGAGGCATATGCATGGACGAGACAATGTGTGATCGAGGTGATGGTGGCAAATATTCGGTACGTAATTTCCTCTTTGCTATGAATTAATGGGTTAGTAGCTCGTATTTAGATTGGTGGATACCTCTAACCTGGTTATATGCCAAACCTGAGGTGTAACGAAGCCAGGCTAAATATTGAGTTTGTTTTTAGTTAGTATAGTTGGTTTTATTTGATTGCGTTGCTTAGCCGAGGTGGTGGCATAACCCCTCGCATATTCTGTTTGCTGAGTTGAGGTGGCGGCCTAGCCCCTCCAGTCTGTTAGCTGTTTATTTGATTGCATTGCATGAGCGTTAATTTTTTGCACTATAAGAAACATGTCCTTGGATTGGGAGGCAACCGAAAATTGAAATTGGTGATATATATTCACTTGTCGTGGACTGCAATACTGGCATGCCTTGATGAGAATCTTTTTATAGTCCATTTAAACAAATATGAATTCCACAAATGAAGTTGGGAGATGCCTGAATATTTGGCAAGAAAGGGATTACCCATAATGAATCCCAAACGTCCATCCCATAATTCTACAAATGAAGTTCAAAGACTACCCATAATGAATCCCAAACGTCCATCCATAGCTTTCACGGCACTTTTGAGTGTCTTCTAAAGAGGTTTTTTTTTTCTTTTCCCATTTGTATTGCACGATCAATCAACCACCATAAAATAAAACCTTAATTAATTTCAATTTTTTTCCCCAACCATATCCATGCAACATAAGCCATAGTCATTAAATTAAACTACTAGTCAACAAACTTACAAGGATCCAAATACAAAAAAACTAGAACAATACCATGACAGATGCCATGGTATCAAAAAACAACCACAATAAAAACAAACAAAACCCGTAAGTTCAGTATCCATATGACACAACTCTGTCTACTAGGCATCTTCCAAGCGATCTCATTCAGTCAATAAAGCATCCATCATGATCTTTCACTACTTGATCAAAACAAAAACCATGTACACGGTTTTAAAAACCTATTGTTTTATAAGAATTAAAAAAATAGACAATTTTGGGCATTAAACGTACCATAGAAATAGGTCATGCTATTGGAGTACCAATGGCATTGCCAACAGTCTTAAGGCTTCTGTAAGGCCTCATCAAATGCTCATCCCACAGGATTGGGACTTGAACATGAATCTCACACTAATTAGCTCAAAATTATTCTCCACCAACCTCTGTAGCTACGCCCTTGAAATAAACATAATAACCCACCTAGCATCAATCAATAAGAAATCATCATATTGAAATTCTGCAATATCAAATTTATACTAGCAAATTATCCATGCCTATTTGTTTCCTCCACATATGAAGGAAAGATAACGTTTGTTATCCCATAAAGCATACACCACTGACCACCAAAGAACACATGCAACAATAAGGTAACCCCCAAAACAAAATGTCTACTTTTAGTTGTGCAGGATTTACAACATTGACTGCACTATTTACATGCCAGCATTTGCTCACTGCACTCAACTTGTCAATGGTATTTTTATTTTCTATGTAATCGAAATATGGAATGAATCAAGTGGATGACAGTGGCCTGCACCTTTTCGGAAGGAAAATAGAGGGGTTAGGGAAAGAACTGCGGACATCAAGAACACAATTAAACAATCCTTTTGAAGGGTAAATTTGTGTAGAATTGTTAATCATAACCCAACTCACTCCAATGCACAACCCCTCCCATGTCCTTGCACAAACTGAAAATTGGAACACAATAGGCTTGTTCCAGTGTTTGCTTGGGGGAATTTTTTTTCTTTGCCGAAAAAATAAGTTAAGTTTGGCAAGGAATTGTTTCCTCGCAAATAACGGAAAATTGGTGAGGAAATTGTTTTGCGGCACTTAAAAGTGCCTCGTTACCTACTTGATGAGGCCGTTTTGTAAAAATGCCCTTTAAAAAGTGCCCAAAATTCCCTAGCTGATTTTTTAAAAAATTGTCGATTACAAAAACGTTGTAGTTTTATATCTCCAAGCAAGTGCCCCATTAAACCTAGCTTTTCGAGGCACTTTAAACTGCCCTATCAAATTACCGTAAAAAAATTAAATATGTTAAATTTGGGATCAATGTTAACTGCCGCAAAAGGAGAATCAAATGAGGCACTTTAGAAGATGGTGCCGCATTAATAACTTGATAAGGCATTTTTGAAAAAATGTCCTTTAAAAAGTGCCCCTAAATCCCCATTTTATTGTAGTGAACCTTGGGTTTAGCAGTAGTATATACAGTAGGGAGTGGTATTGTCGGAAACTTTTTTTTTGTGTGTGTATATCTTATCCCTTTTTATGTTTACTGGTGTAGCTAGTAAGTAAATAATCATGGGCATTAATGATTGGAGTAGTAAATTTCACAAAGCGAGAGAAGTGATACTCCCTGATATTCACTCCCTTTCTTCTTCTTTTTTTTGGACGAGAAGCAAGGCAAATCTACTGAGTAGTAGTAGTAGTAGTAGTAGTTTGTTTGCGTGCTCGTGTATGCTAAGCTAAGCATTATTGGACTCTTGTGACATGGTTCCATCTTGTGCTACATGTGTGCAAAAGTCTCCAACCAGGCAATGAGACTATGCAATGCAAGCTTAGTGTCATTGTAGCATACACAGAGCCAAGAACTGTACTTGTTTTACAATTTTCCTTTAGCAATAATTTTGTCCTCCACGCATTAAATCCTATATTAGCACTGATATGCTAATGGAAGAGGAACAACTCATTCTGTTTTTTTTATTAGGTGCATTCCTTTTTGGGCTGGTTTTATGAACATGTCACACTACATATAGGCTGGTGGTTACCAGTATTCACATCAGCTCGGCGCTCTTTCTTTTTGGCTTGTTGCTCATAATCATGAGTTCATGACTAGCTAATGGTACATGCGTTGGATTATAATTTGTATTCCAAAGATGGTTGACTGTGAGGTACTTGAAGATGCTAAAGTTTGTTATACTTAAAGCTAAGCATTCTATTAGTTATGTCTCAACATTCCAACTTATACTGGAATGAGTGAAGATGTGTTTTTGATTGAGATCACGTGGTCTGAAAAGACTTGCAATTCTAATTTCAATTCCTATTTTGCGGGAATCAAGTTACCAGTAACAAATTCTACTCCTCAGTTTTCCATCATGGTCTGAATGCTAAATTGTTGTGAGTTGGCTTATTTACTTGCATTATCATGTTGATTCCAGAAGCCATGGATGACCAGGTGTTCTATGTGTAAACTATTTCATGTGTAAATTTTGGAAGTTTTTGCCTTTTGGGTAATTGATTTTCTGAGACTTTCTTACTGATTTTGGGATGAATGAATTTTTTTGTTTATGCTTTTAAATTATTTTCAGCTAATAGCTATTAGAAGAAAGATCGCGATTTTGGGTCTAATTATTGTGTTTTGTTCTTTCCACAGATATTGGAGTATCTGGCATCACGTTATGGATTATAGATGAAGAAGTTGGATTTTTACCATGGATATCTTAATCTAGTTTTGTTGAACTTTTGTATTATTTTGCGCTTTAGGTCATGGATATGATATGTTTGATGGTAGCACTTTTGTGGTACGATTTTTCGTTATTTTGTACTTTTGCGAATTCGGATACCGTATGTTAAGTATTTGGTTAATGCCTATTTATGGAAATTATGAATGAATTGTTTTTGAATTTCAATACTTGATTACAATATATTGGTGAATAGATGTTCAATTTAATTTATTGTGAATTACCAAAAAAAAATCTCAGCAAATTTTAGAATTAATTTTAAAATTTGTAATATTATATTTAAAACAAATGTTACATTCCCGACTAAATAATTAGTTGGCAATTTATTACACATCTTCCGACTAAATAATTAGTCGGTAATTAGTCAAATATTTTCAGTGATTTATATACCATGTGCCGACTAAATATTAGTACTAAATATTAGTCGGTAATTTATGCAATATTTACCGAATTTATTAAACATTTACCGACTAAATAATTAGTCGGTAATTTCTCAAATATTTGCCGATTAAATAATTAGTCGGAAATTCATTATATTTTTTCGACTAAATAATTAGTCGATAATTATTTAAATATTTCCTGACTAATTAATTAGTCGGTAATTCATCTAATATTTTCCGACTAAATAATTTTTCCGACTAAATAATTTGTCGGAAATAATCCATATTAGCCGACTAAATAATTAGTCGGCAAAAAAATTAATTTTCCGACTAAATGTGGTTTAGTCGGTGATTACCTTTGCCGACCGCAATACCCCGACTAAATTGCCGACTAAATTTTTTAGTCGGGAATGGATATTGCCGACTAAATTCCTACCTTTTTCCGACTAAACAATTAGTTGGGAATGGTGTTTTTTCTTGTAGTGTATGTTGTCTAAATGTAACCGCCCATGCCAAGTTATAAGTGATGCATTAACTAATTTTGAAAAGGGCCACTAGTGGAACAATAAAGTATACAGAATCTCAAAAAAAAAAAAAAAAATTTCCATACCAAAGATGAGTTCTCCCTTTTTCTTTTTTCTTTTTTCATACTAGTAGAATAGAAGATATCGTATGCGAAACTAAAAAAAGAAAGAAAGAGAGAAAGAGAGAATTAAAACTGCTCTCCATGTAGACCTCTACAGCACAAATTAAGGGGTTGTTCTTCTTAATATGCCAATGGCTTTCCCGCCAAAAATGAGCCAAACAAAGCCACAAAAAAACGAAAATAAGCCAATAAGCCAATTGTTTCGTCTTTATTCAAAAAAAAATTAGATTTTGGTCAAAAAATTTTACTTTTTAGATTCCTCTTGTCATGAGAATGCAATAATCCCCAAAAAATTGACAATAAGCCAAGTGATACGAAAAAAATTTGAATAAGGACAAAAAAAAGCCACTTTGGCTTATTTATCCGAACACCCCCAAGCACAATCCCATTTCCATCTCCACGCCGTTTGATATATGGAAAACAAAAAAAAAAAGTCATCATGAACTTTTTTTTTACTATCCTGTGCATTAGATGAGCACAATGCTGAAAGCCAACCTTTAAGCAATTGGTATGCTTTTCGTAAAAAATACAATCAAAGCTGAAATTGGGTACCAAAAAGTCCGCGTATAATGTGAATTCAAGCTTTAGAGTATGTGAACGCATGAATTCAGAATATATTGTACGTAATTAACTATGTATTTTTTATACCTATTGCTTTCAAATGGGCAACGTCTCTCTCTCTCTCTCTCTCTCTCTCTCTCTCTCTTAAAACTCCTCTATTCATCATGATCAGAAGATGTTAACTCAAGTTTTGTCAATTGAAAGCGCCCATGGACGAATCAAAGATGGAAAAATGTATTGTGGTTTGCCGGATGAGGGAGAAAGAGTGCGATGGGGATGAGGAGAAGAGAGGGTACGTAGAGAGTTATATTTGTATGTAACCAACAAAGGGTATTTTTGTCCAAGTGATAATATTTGCCCTAGATATCCAACATTATTTAACGGTACATTTAACAAAAGGGGTCCATTTGGATAACGTTTTTAGATGGGGAGATCAGTTTGAGCAATTATAAATGTTAAATGAGGAGGTCTTCGTGTAATTTCACCACGAATGCGACGTGGTTTATATTCTTCCGGGTGTCAGTTTTCGGCTCCGGAGGTAGTCTACGGTGGACACCACCCAACCCAACACAAAAGCCAGCCTCGAGGGTAAGCCCAGGAAACGGCTTCTTTCGGGCTCTCAACTCCAATTAAGGCCTCATTCATATTAAGGTTATGGCCCAACGCAATCCAAAAGGAGAAAAAAATTATAAGAAAATCTGTGTCCACAGTCCCCAGCCTCCCCACACTAACAGACATTACGTATAGGATTCGGCTTAGAGCATCCACAGTGGAATAAGCAAAAATGAATAATCAAAACATGCCACATCAGATTTTGATTATCTATTTAGAGGTTACTAAAGTTAGCAATGTCAAATCTCATATTGGTTATTTTTTGCTCATAAACAAAACCAATATGACCATTGCTTCCTTCTATGAGTTTTCTCCAAAAATTTCCCCTTCATTTCATGTAAATCTTTTGAAAAACTAGTTTATGTTAAAAACAGTTTTTATAAAAAAAATATTTGTTCTTGAAAAAAAAGTTAATTAAACAGTTTTTGGAAGAAAAAAAAAACAGTTTAAGTTAAAAACAATTGGATAAAAAAATAGTTAATGAAAAAAAATGTGTAAAAAAACAGCTTTGTGTAAATACAATTTTTTTTAAAAATAGTTTTAAAAAATTTGAACAGTTTTTATTTAAAAAAAATTTTTAAAAAAGAGTTCATATAAAGACGGGTTTTTTTTAGAAAAAGTTTCTGAAAAGAGTAGTAAGAATAGTTTTTTATAATTATTTTTTGAAAACATTGTTGAGAGAGAGAGAAAAGATTTTTGTATAATGATGGGTGTACTTGATTGAGAAAATATGGGGATCACTAAATTTGATTATTGGCTAAAAGTTGCTAGTTTTGATTATTCAAAAGCCAAAATTTGATGAGTTGCTAAGATGTTGTTAAGTTTGGTTATTCCAATGTGAGCACTTTTTTGAACAAATATTGCTAACTTTAGCAACTTTTTGTTTTGCTTATTTCACTGTGGATGCTCTTATTCTCTGTGGAGCAGTGTGTGCATTTTAATCTAGACTGTCTATATTGACAATTAATGGTTTTGATCTGCTGAATATTCATATTGGATTTTTTTCGGTAAGAATATCAAAATAAATCTAGATTATTAAAAACACTAATCAATAATTGTGATCACTTTGACAAGCCATTTCCTTGCGTATATTTATGTGGATCTGGGGATGCTATCCATAGCCCCATCAATATTTACCTTGCAAACTCCAACCTGCGGCGGAAGCCAATTAGCTATAATAAAAACATGCTTGAAGATGCCAAAATAACCCGCTCGACCGCTTCTAAACTATAAACCCGATGTGGCCATATACACCCAAAAAAAAAAAACTTTTGTTGAAATTCAGTGTTTCATCTCCGTACAAAAGTTAGGATCTAAGATGCATGTACTTGACGCTCTTTAATGATATGTAATGGATTTATTTTAAATCGAAATTGACTACCATCTTCTTCAATGTAAGTGATCATAAAACTTGTGAGAAAATCCAAATTTTATAATTTTACAGCCTGGTCTTAACTTTTCATGGCTGTGAAATTGTCTTGCGGCCGTTGTCACCGCAGAAATCGATAAAGTTAAGACAGGACAGGACCATATAAATATGTTCAAACTTAAAACGTAACTTTTCTTGCAAGTATTTTGGATAATTATAAATATGTTTGCAAGCTTGCAAATGTCATCAATACTGAAATGTATAAAGTCATCCCTAATGCTTGTTAAACAAATATCTCTATTATAAAACAGAAGGATGTGGGGACAAGTTGTTAGAACGGCTTAGATTTATTTGATCCAAAGGCTGTAGTACATCCTCCCACTTCCCTATTAAGTGGCCATAGTTTTTACCTAAATCACACATCTGTCATCTCTTTCCAACAGAAATGCGTAGTGCCGTAGATACGGACTAGCACTATATAATGATCAAAAGTGGGGGCTATTAGCTTTTGATATACGGATTTGTCAGCTAGCACTTGTGATAATCTAAGCCGTTAGATTCACTTCGTTTTTGTGGTGCACCGATCAGCATTCGTGCTGCCCTCACGTGATCATAGCGCATTATTAGAGCCCTGTACCTCTGCCTTATCCTTTCCGATCAGAATTCAGCACGAACGTTGCGTGTTTTTGGAGCTCTGGAGCGGCTCCTCGCGTGCTATCAGCGCTCTCATGGCGCTCAAGCGCCTGACCTGAGCTTCTCATCTCTACCGTTCAATCGACTCGCGAGCTTAGGGCGTCTTAGAAGAGCTCGAACGCCGCACAGGTATAACACCTCGTGTATATATATGTGTACATATGTATGTATGTATGTATGTATGTGTGTGTATATATATATATATACATACAGTACGTTTCTATTACGGACGCCCGCAGAGCCAAAAAATGCGGACTTCTCCCGTGAGCCGTTAGATCTCTCATCCAACGGCTCTGATAAAAGGGGAGTAATTCGCAGGTTTAAACAGCCATGGGTCGGGTGAAGGTGTTCTCGGGTCATCCAATACGGGCCAAACAAAACCGCATCTCCCATCCATAGACACACGAAGAGACAGAGAGAGAGAAACGATAGAAACGAAGAAGACAAATCGATTCGGAACAACCACGACCGGAGATCTAACGATCGAAGAAGACGAAGAACAGGGTATCTCGTCTTCCTCCTTCTCCCTCTCTCTCTCTCTATATATCTCTCTCTTTCTCGTTTGTTCAAAATCTGATTAGGGTTTTGTCCGATTTTGGTTTTGTCTGATTTGGATTTTTTCAGTTAACACGAACAGATCGATCGAAGAAGAGGAATGACTAGAGGGTACTTCATGAAGACGATCGACTGAGAACAAGGTATCTTCTCTTATCTTTTCTCTCTCGATGTCTATATTTTTTTTTATTTCGAGTTAGGGTTTATTTTATTCTTTAGCTTCTTTTTTTTAAAATTTTGAGAGTGACTCACATTCTCTGTTCTTCATGCCGGAATGATCTATTTTCTGCGTAACCGTGGCACCACATTTTGATAATTTTCCAGGGGATTTGGAATGTAAATGTGTCCCGTGAGTTTAAAGGTTTTGCTTGGTCAATGGTAGTTGTTTCTGTAGAAGTGGTGAGGAGAGCACTAACCGTATATTTTTGCATTTCCGGTTGCTGTTGTCCTAAGGTAGAGATTGTTGGATATATTGTTGATAAGAAGCTCCCTTTCACAGCTGTTAGTTCCGTTGGTCAAAATCGTTGTGGTAAATTGGGGCTTTTGAAAGTGCTTTCAGTGTCCTTATTGTGTGTCAAACCTTTAAATTGGGGAATTTTAGGGTTCGATTTGTGTGTCAAACCAAGAACCAGTGTAGCAAGATAAGAGATATTGTCGTTTTTGAAGTTTTTATACTGCTTTTGTCTACCGTATGTACATTTTTGAAATCTTTAGTAATTTGAGTATAGATCCTTGTACCAATGCAAGTCATTTTTACAGTATGTTGAGGAATCTTTAGTAATTTGAGTATGCGTATGTGTAGGTCCACTTCACGGCATATGTGAATTGCAGGATCAGCTTGCAGTTAGAGTTATCATTGAGGTTTGCTCATGGCGAGAATGTCTCATCTGCTTTAACAAGACTTGGATGGAGCTGCATTTGAAGAGAGCGAAACCTGAACTTGCATCACATAGAATTATTTTCTCATTTCTTTCGGATCTTTTGTTGTTGTACCTAGGTAGTTATGGATTTTTCAGTGCACAAATGTGATTTTGATGCTCTTTAATCTTAGTGAGTAGTTGCAATGACAGAAGGTTGCTTCATATTCTCTCTTGCTTGATGTATATTTCATATGAACCATAACCAGCCATTTTCATGTATGCCTGATTCTAAGAGTAATAAGAGGTTGCGGATGGATTGTAATGATATGTTGGCTAAATCTAGCATTAGTTTGCCCGTGTAGATCGCTGTTGTGTTTTTCTTTTTTGGCATTGGCCATGCAGATTGAAGATTGTGGGATTTTGTGTATTTGGTTCATCTATGTATATTGGGAGGGAGGAAGGTGGAATATTGTGTTCTGGTCATATAGCTTGTATCATTTGAAGATTCTGTGTATATGTAAGTTGAAACTGTAAAGTGGTAGCAGATTATGGAAGAGAAAGGAGGAAGAAGATTAGAATATCTCCTTTTTGGGGGCAATTTTCGGGAAATTGAAAGGAACTTGGGGAACACTTTTGTATAGGCCAAGACTTAGGCTTTCTCAGAAAGGGGTGGCAAGCAGAACATTGATTTTCCCTTTTCTACGACACTAAAATTCAAGAATCGGCTTGGGAATTCACAACCAGAATACAAAAAAACCAAACATTCCATTAAGAGGTCTAGCAAAAAAAAACAATGTTATGGTTGCTTTATATTCCTACTTCCATTGCTCAAACACCCAGAATAAGAGGTCTAACAACCAGAATACGGTCTTAATTATAGTACAAAAAAACATAGATCTAACAAACATCCCAAACTTAGACCAAAAAATCCCTAGCTTTTCTTACTTGTCAAGAATCTCAGTCCAAAACACAACCACAAAACACAAGGCCATTAAACAAGGTCATGGTCCAACAAAATTTCAATACAAATTAGCCATACATCCCATTCTTTTATAAAGAACCACATCAAAAAAATGGCCAAGGGTATAACCTTGAGAGCCAGCCCAAGGAAATCGAAATTGGCCAACCTATACTATGTTCACCACCTTAAAAAGCAAAAAAAAAAAAAAACATTCCTGACTTCAATTGGTAACAAAATCAGAGCGACGCAATTGGGCAGGAGAAGTTGTTGCGGAAATCAATCTTGGGAAGCTGCTGCAATTGCCCGATTTGAGGTGGAAATGGACCCAGGAGTTGTGACTGGTTTTGTGACTGTCTTTTCAGCATTTTGACTATACTTTTTCATCCACATTCTTCTTCATGATGTCCACAACTGTAGGAATCCTTTCAATAGCCCCATTAGTAACTGCTAAAACAGAAACAGGAGAGCCCAAGGCAGCAACACCAACCCCCTCATTCCACACAAATGGAGCTTGAACTTCACCAGCAATAGGAGCAACATGTGGTTTTACAACCTACACCTGTGATTTAGAGCTTATAGGAACATTCTTAGACTGATAAGTCTAATGCCCAAACACCTTACAGGACTCAAATCTTAATCAGGTTCATTTGGGGTTGCCATTGTTTCAACACCATAAGTTTTCCCCCAAAGTGACAAGGCCCAGCTTCAACCACCTGCCTATACCTACCAGCGTTGTCAAATTGGAAGAAGAAAAAATCATCTTCATTTGAAAGCATTTTCAAAAGCCCCGATTTACCACAAAGATTCTGACCAACGGAACTAATAGCTGTGAAAGGGAGCTTCTTATCAACAAAATATCCAACAATCTCTACCTTAGGACAACAACAACCGAAAATGCAAAAATATGTTGTTAGTGGTCTCCTCACCACTTCTACAGAAACATCCACCATTGACCAAGCAAAACCTTTAAACTCACGGGACACATTTGCATTCCAGATCCCCTGCAAAATTATCAAAATGTGGTGCCACGGTTACACAGAAAACAGATCGTTCCGGTATGAAGAACAAAAAAGGTTCGGATGAGTCAAGGGATTTGTTATATTGTTCTTGACCAATTAGTTGGATCATTTCATCTGTCCCCAGGGAGACCTAAGTTCGTCATTTGTACGTGTTATCCAAAGGATAAAAAGATTCTAAGAGCCTAGCTGAGCTTCGATCTCACTCCGAAGAATGACATACTAGTTTCGTTTGGATAAGATAACGATAACACTTTATTCGTTCGGTAAAGCACTCCATCTTTTGCTCTTCGTTTCTTCGGCTATAATGGCTTCACTCGGAGACCGCTACTCCAGAACCTTCTAGAAGCTTCCAAAGAAACGTGGGAGAGCCTCTCTGATAGGTGAGGTGACATCTCTGATTGATGTGACCCCTCTTGCTCTGACTGGGCGGCTCCCCTTTTCCCAACAGGCGGCGTTCATTTAATGCCTCTGACATGTGACATCATCCGAGCATCACCGAGCATGTGGGTGGCAGAAACAGCCTGTTCCACACTCTTTCCCTCTTTGCCTATAAATAGACGAGTTCCCCCTCCAAGTAAAAGGTTCAGATTTCTAAACACTCTTCTTCCTCCTAGAGCATATTTCTTACCAAACTTCTTTCCTCCCAGCTCCTTTTTCTGACTAGATCGTCGGAGCTTCTTCCCAGAGGAACAACCCCCTCCGGTTCTGTAGGTACACGAAGTCCGGTGCCATATCACTCGGTTGAAACGAGTCAAAACGGTCAACCAGAAATCAGTCCCCCACAATTGGTGACTCTGCTGGGGAACGTCTTCGAACACCTCACCTAGCATCGTGGGCCTGATTCCTATCTCCACCGTGACTCCACCCTCACATCTCTACCTCCTTACCCCCATTCTATGGCTCAACGCCTTCCTCCTCCGGGTCCGGAAAACTTCACCCTGGGGCTGTCCGGGTACGGGTCCATTAACCATGAACAAGGGCACACGACACTCCCACACCAGTCAGTCTCTCGACAGCTCTCATTTCCCCGAACAGAGCTGGATGTTGCCCTGGCGGAGCAGAAACGCCAGGCAGCAGTTATTGCCATGCTCCAACAACGTTTAGAAGAGCAGGATGGTAACCAACTTGTTACGCCTGTCAACGACCACCCAGCCGGACCTAGCCAACCAACGAAACACCGCAAGCAAAGCAGGAGGACCCATCATGCCCGAACCACAGATTTGGCAACCTCCGAAAGACGAACCGTCTTCGAGCGTCTTGAACAAAATGCTCAGCCACAAACAACAAGCTCCCGTCCTTGGATGGCAAGTCTTGTCTGAACGGAAAGTACTCGATCGTCGGCAACCTATTCCACGGCAGGCACACATCAAGCAGCAGCATCAAGCCCCGAACGTCGCTCATACAGACATCGCTCGGATTCAAGGAAGGATAAATAGCCCGTGGATTTGAATGATTCACCTCGGTGAATCTATCACGGCGAATTTCCCGAACATTCAATACCGCAAAATCATGATTCCGAGCATCGTCAGGATGGACGTTATACCGAAGGATCACGAGGACATCATAAGGTTCCCAGTCAGGATAGACTCTCGGAAAGGAATAACACCATCACCCTCTATGACCAATTTACAGGACTTCCAACGGTCTATCAACCGGTGTCTGGACCTAGGGAACTTCGGCAAGCTCCGCCAGAAGGTTCCAAGCACACCCAGGAGCTAGCAAAGGAAAATAGAGACCGCCATGGATATCAAACCGAGCATCCTCGACAGCATCATCATGAACGTCGGAGGACTCCCGAGCCTCGTCGTACCATTCCACCCTTTGTAATCCAACCGAATCTCGTTCCGGAGGATAATTCGAAGCTCGAGAAAGCGAAGGCTTCCCCCTTCGTAGAGGCAATACAACAAGAGCGACCTCTGGATAGGTTGACGCAGTCGCGTTCGTCTGCCGCTTTCGGCAAATGATGAGCCTTCATAATTTCTCTGATGCATTGATGTGCAAAATCTTTCCCCTCTCGTTGAGTGAACCAATCATGCTCTGGTACAATCAGTTGAAACCAAAGTCTATCACGTGTTTCAATGAGCTGGAATTGGAATTCACGAAGAGGTTTGTAACCAGCAATATTCAACTGAAGACGCTTTCAATGCTGGTAAACATGCGAAGAGCTGCGGGGGAAACTCTTCGGCTATATACCGAGCGCTATTGGGAGGTCTATAATCTTATTCCTAATTGCGATTAGGGAGTGGCAGCCGAGTCATTCATGAACGGCCTAGACCCAACCTCGGCAATGTTTCGAGATCTGTCAAGAAATCTGCCAAAGAGTATGGCGGAGCTCATGACTATTTTCGAAAAAGATTGCGTCCATGAAGAGGTGATGGCCGAGCGTAACGCGCCGAAGGTCGCCGAGCCTTTTAAAGCACACACCATGGCTAAAAAGCAGGTGGTCAATATTGGGCAAACATCATGAGGGAATAAACCGAACAACGAAAATCGACCCTCGCAACGTCAACCGCAACAAGTAATGCAACAATCAAAGGGTGAGCCGAGGCCCGACGAATACGTTGCCGAGCAGACTACTTTCACTGAGCCCATTTACAAGCTTCTCTCGATCATTGGAAAGCTACAGTTCTTCTCTTGGCCTACAGGGTTCCTCGGAACGGCTGGCCAAGGACCTGGGATGTGCTCATACCATAAGGAGCGAGGACATTATACAACCAAGTGTCAACCTTTCAAGCGATACCTGGAGGAGCTTGCTGCAGCTGGACACCTCAATCCGTGGATCGATACTCGGAAGAGTCCACTTTCCCCACCCCCTTCTCTTTTGGGTGGCCATGTTAGTGTCATTCAAGGAATCGCTTCCGAAGGCCGTATCTCTGAACTACGGATGGAAATCAATAAGGCCGTCGCAGCTCTCTCGGTATGCAGCGTTAGTACCTTAGCGAAAAGGAAATTTGAAGATCTGAACTGCGATGGCCCCATCGCTTTCACGTCCGAAGACTTGAAAGGAGTTCAAGTGCCACATACGGATGCCCTCGTCGTTACGGTTATCATTGACAAATCCACTTTCCAGCGGGTGTTGATTGACCAGGGAAGCTCGGCCGACGTCATGTTCTATTCAACTTTCAAGAGCCTCGGTCTTTCTCCCAATCAGCTTCGGCCAGCAACCACGCCGCTCGTCGGCTTTACTGGTGCCGCAGTTTGGCCACTTGGTATGATCAACCTCTTTGTGAGAGCCGGTTCCCGAGTGATTGACGTCGAATTCATAGTGGTTAGCTCTCCTAGCCCTTATAACGTAATCCTTGGTCGAGCTTGGCTACACGGGATGCAAGCGGTGGCTTCGACCTATCATCAAGTCGTGAAGTTCATCGGTTGGAACGACAGGCAGGAAAGCCTCCGAGGAGATCAAGTGCAATCCAAGAAATGCTATATCAGTACAGTCACGACGATACAGAGCTGCTTGGAGGTGCAGTGTGTGGAAAATGGGGATATCGCTGTGCTTGAAGATGTGGGTTTGCCCGCGAGCAACGTTCAACCGAGGAACTTGTTTGCACGCCAATAACGGAGGATCGCACGTGGTACTTTCTCATCAGCAGTTCTTTAACCAAGGAAGAACGGATGGAAATGTTTGACTTCTTAATGCGAAATATTGAGGTATTTGCCCGGACCCCTCAGGAAATGCCGGGCGTCGATCCTTCATTCGCAACCCATTCATTGAACGTGGATCCCAATAGGAAGCCAATGGTGCAGAAGCTCCGACGCTCGTTTGCACTTCATGTCGAGGCGGTGATGGCTAAGGTTGACCAATTGCTGGATGCAGGGGCTATAAGGGAAATCCTCTACCCTACCTGGTTGGCTAACCCTGTTGTAGTTCCGAAGAAGAATGGGAAGTTGAGGGTTTGTGTGGGCTACACGAATCTCAATGACGCTTGCCCGATGGATTGGTTCCCCCTCCCTCGGATAGAACAAAATAGGGCAAAGGCTTCTTTAAAGTCG
Organism: Rhododendron simsii; assembly: GCA_014282245.1. Taxonomy (NCBI): domain Eukaryota; kingdom Viridiplantae; phylum Streptophyta; class Magnoliopsida; order Ericales; family Ericaceae; genus Rhododendron; species Rhododendron simsii. The sequence continues at coordinate 6,355,462 of CM024960.1, forward strand.
GGTTTGGATTGTATGAAGCATTCGCATCTCGGCTTGCTATCTTGCACAATGAATGACTAGTTTTTGAGGAAGAAGCTTTGTTATTGATAAGAATCTATTGGCACATTCGGACCATAAAACTGCTTTCAGGTGGTTGCTATTGTACTGTATGTCCTCGGCGATCCAAAAAAGAAGTGCATGTAGAGAAGCAAGTTCCTTTTTGGGTAGGAATTTGAATTTTCACATGGCCACACTATTATTAGTCCGTCCACCTATGTAATGCTTTTTGATTGGAGAGAAAGTGTTAAGTTCACTATTATCCTCTCTAGATATTACTCCAATTAGTTGGAATAAACACATATTAAGGGGGATAGTGAGACCATGGTGCAATATATTCACCTTCAAAGGACTTGTTGAACTTCCTATCATGTAACCAAAAAAATAAAATAAATAAATTATCAAAACAGAAGATAAAGAAGATAAAGAATTCAAGACAATGAGATTAGTCAAGATGCATGCAAGCTGGTCCGGACAATACTCAGTAATAAAAAGAAGAAGAAGGCCGATAAGACAAGGACAATGTGATATTCTCTGATAACAACTAATACATCTTAACTCGAACACACACACAACAGTACTCAGTACATAGAACTTGACTATCACTTTGTTTCATGACCTCATCGTCGCACTGAAGTTCGCTGCTGAAGAATTCTTATTTAGCCAGTTCATACCATCCGTGCATAGAACTGAAACAAGAAATACCCCATCTTTATTCCTTTATTTTGAGGATAGCTATAATTTATGGCGTCCATAGATCACCATTTTATTGAAAACATCGCCAAAGTATTCTTAATTTCACGCTTCAAGGTCGTATAAAGTCTTAATTCCTTGTATATCATCAGCATTCAAACCTTTGGTTGTTCCAGCAGCAATGCTAAGGAACATGATAGCCTCTTGGACCTCGCTATGTCCAAGTCCAAGAAGGTGCCCAATTTTATGCAAGGCCACAGTCTCCGTATGAAACGAACCCCCGACCGGGTTCACGGAAAACGAATAGTACTTGTTGTAGTGAAACCTCCCATCAGTTGGGGCAAAAGCATGGGCTAAGACCCCATTAGGCCCATTGAATGGTGCCCCATCCCCATGGTCACCACGGTAGAACCCGATTTTAAGATATGCACTCTCATGGTTTGGACTCTCAGAGAATGTAAATTGAGTTTTGGAAGCCCATGTGCTGAATGCTTTGGCCACGGCGGACATGGCATCCGAGTTGGTTCCGGGAGGAAACGCATAAGTGAGCTGGTACTTAGTTGGGGGCCATTTCAAGTTACCGGGAAAGAAAGAGAAATGAGAGACAGTGTGGACAATATTGTGAGCATGATTGGCCTTTTTTTGGCCTGCCCGCATCCAGTTGGTTCCGTTAACAATGTCAGGGACCCCGCATCGAGGGGTGGTCATTTTGGACACCGTTTGGGTATCTAAAGTTCCGGTAGTCTTGAGATGAAAATTCAGCTAGTACGTTTTGACGGCGGCCTCCAGGGCATGGTCGAAATGGTCGTCGTTGGCATGGGTTTGGTCAGGGGAGTAGTTTAGATAGCCAAATGTGTTAAGATATGTCTTGAGTTGTTTGAGGCCTTTTACTATTTGGCCTTTCTGGCATCCTTCCAAATGCTTAATAAAGCCGAAGGATGTTGGGTTTTCAGCGTTGGGTTTTGATGGGCTTGCATGAGAGGGGAGAGGGAAGGCTAATGTGATGAGGGAAATGCACAAGAGAAGTTGGAAAACTTTTGTTGCCATTTTTTGGGGTAGAAGGAAGCTAGTGTCTGGCTGAGTACTTGGTGGATTTGTGAATTTGAATCCAATGTCTTGGGCCTATTTATAAGCCTTCATGGATGACGAAAATATGGGTGTGGAGTCACGTTGAGAGTTGTTCTTTCAAGGAGGTGCTGCTTTCTCATGATCAATTTACCAGTGCTTGGGTCCCCTGGGCCTAGCAACCACAGAGTCGTCATAATCCTTTTTATGTACTTCTGTGTATGGTTATGGTTATTCCCATACAAATCGTTCAAAGCTAATAGAGTCAGATTTGGAATTAAGTGTCGACTATCTGAGTCGAATTCATAATTTTCCATGATTTATGGAAATTAAGCTGATTAATTTTTATGATCGGTCCCAGAATCTCCATATCATATTCACACAATCATTGCTCTAAAAATATTTAAAATTTCACTGATAGGCCACCTTTTAGAAAAACAATAAATGTTCAATGCTAACTTTTACTAACAGAGCTAGTCATGCCATCTTTGATTTATGGGACTTTGTTATCTTTTTCAAAGTGAATTACAAAAGAGGGACGGAAGGGTAGTTTTAGAGAGAGAGAGTGAGTTTTCTACGAGCACTCTTATCAGTTTTTTCCATGAACTGATGGACATCGATCTATGGTTCTAGTCTTTTAGAAAATGATCAACGTAACTAAACGGAACGACTTAAATATAATTCGTTGTACTGTTTGCAAAGTGTGCATTTTTTTGGGCTAACACCACAAGAATTAATCTTCTGAAATACTAAGTTTGAGAAGCTCTGTTTGGGAATTCTCAAGGCATACAACATTAGTTTTTGTGTGGACGCCCATATGGCTGGGGTAGCCTGCAGTCGGCACATCTGTTTGATGTTTTTGTTCATCCGAATTTGCTTCAGGTTTGATAGTTGGGCCGGGATGAGCCGGTAGATTAATTCTGTTTTGTGGCTCTTCAAGTTTCTCCTCTTATAGACTTACTAGCAAATGCCCGTGCCTGAAGGCACGACGCAACGTGCCTACATGCACGTTGCTAGTGCATGCCAAAGCCTGAAGGCACAACTCGAACGATCAACACATGCATATAAAAGTTTGACTCGCGTGCAATATGTCAACCCATGCCCAACTAATCCAACTATGTGAAAAATAATAACCCGTGCACACGTTTTCTGTTTTGTTCTTATATGTGTCACATGTCACTTGATCATGGCTATTTTATTGCAAAAACAAAACAGAAAACATGTGCATGCCAGTGCTCTGCATTTAAATTTAAGAACACCAACCAGCCAGTATTCTGCATCAACTAAATTAGTAAAAATCTAAGCACACCAGCCAGTGCTTTGCATTTAACAACATAAGACCAACCAGTGCTCTGCATTTAACAACATAAGAGCATATCTAAGTACACCAGCCAATGCTCTGCATTTACCAATATAAGAACAAATCTAAGCACACCAGAGCATTTAATTATATAAGTACAAACCTAAGTACATCAACCGGTGCTATGCATTTACCAATATAAGAACAAATCTAAGCACACCAGAGCATTTAACTATTTAAGTACAAACCTAAGCACATCAACCAGTGCTCTGCATTCGCTATTATAAATAAAAATCTAAGTACACCAGCTAGTGCTCTACATAATAAGTGAATACTTGTGGATCTAAAACCTCGCAATTTGACGTACTTGAGTGGTTTTTCTACATAAACGTAAAAATAAATAAACTAATTTAGTCATTGACTATGGAAATTAAACCTCCAAAATCACAAACGACATACGAAAAACATAATTTGTGATGTTCACAATCCTACTTTCAGTGTAATATTGAACTTTTGACATCATCTCTCGAATCAAAGCATACAAACTTGGATCATTTCATGTACTCATGAGGATTCTATGATTTAAAATGTGACAGAAATGCATTCACTGACAGGTCCAATAAGGCAGCTCTTAATCCTCAAAAATCCAATACTTGTCGAGCAATCAGTTACCCAAGTGGAAAAATTAGTTCATCTATCATTTGACTATACCTATGACAAACTCCAATATCTGCAATCAATTGCTTTGCTAAGTAAGCAAAAGACCTCAATGCTAAAGTATACTAATAATCTACCCATGACTAGATAAAATCGAACTATTTCGATTGAAAGTTATGCCAATAGATACGAATTCGATTGAATTTCACCATAGGCAAAATAAAGACTAAACTCTTTTATGTACATTCATCGACGAAATCAAAGGAGTGAAAAAACGAACGGAGATCAGACCTCGTTGCTGAAGTAAGCCTTGCGAGCTCGGAAGGACTTGGCCAGAATGAAATTGGCAGCGGCCCGTAGATTTATAGCTCTTCTTTTCCCAAGGGAAAGAATTCAGACCCTTGTTTTCTTCAATCATCATCACTCACTCCTAATTCAAGTCTTTAAAACTAATTTGGCATAATTGCGCGCTTTTTATATATCTTATTGATAATAGATATGCTATTAGCGAGGAAAATGACCAATTTGGTGCATTTACGGGTTCTATAACTCTTGGTTTAATGTGAAAGGTATTGCAATATTAGAAGAAATCTTATGAGGTTTTAAATAATGAATTCTACGTGCCAAATTACCAAAAAGGAAAAAAGTTCACTACAGTATTATCGTCTACCGCTATTCCAATTAGTGTTTTCTTGATTTTGTGAGGCCATCCATGGGGCAATATATTAACCTGCCCCTGAAAAACATTTACAATCCCCTATCGTGTCCGGGGCCAGCCCTGATATTTTGGAGGCCTAAAGCGAATTCTAAAAATAAGGCCTTACAGTTTTTAATCAAAAAAAAACAAGCAATGTAGGTGTCTAATATAAAGTAAAAAGATTAAACATACCATTTTAGTTTCGTAATTTAACTAAAATAAAATTTCAACTTTTTTTATACAATCAGAACAAAAAATTGAATCAAAATGTACCTCTCATACACTATGTTTTCTCTGACTAATTATTTTTTAACTTTAATTGTAAGAATACTTTGTTTAATAATAGGAGAATTAATTATTTTAAACCTTCTTTTATCAAAAAGTGTTTTCTTTGTGAAATAGTTATTAAAGTAGAAAATTAAAAAAAGAAAAATTATCAAAACATTTATTGTGTGCTAAAGATTTAAACCTTAATCTTGAATAACATTTACAAAAACTAAAGCACAACTAATACTATTTAATAGAACAAGTCATGCAAGGAGTAGTCTGGAAAAATTTGAAGGCAAGATGGACCTCCTGGGATTCGATCCGAAGAGCTCAGGGGTATAATGCACCAACCATTGGTGCTAGAGGTCTACTCGTGCTAGGACTTATAATAACTAATATATACTCCCTCCGTCCCGCAAAGTTTGACACTTTTGGGAATTCCAACTTTTAAGAAAGAAAATTTGATGTACAATGGAAATGCAAGCCTTCCAAAAATACCCCATGTACTACGACCAGTACTTAAAGATTTGAAATTTGGTGGCCCAAATTTTGGCTCTGACGCAAATGGGTTTGGCACTAAACAGCTTGCTTCAGTCTGAAAAGTGAACTTTTTTTTTTTTGATCCGCCTGAAAAGTGTACTTTATCTATTTGAATTGGTTGTTTCACATTCAAAAGCAAAGGGTAAAATGGGACATTCACCAAATTTTGCTATTGAATTTTCAAAGTAGACAAATTTTATGGGACAAGAAAAAGCACCAAAGTGCCTAACTTTTAGGGACGGAGGGAGTACTATATTAATGTGTTATATGAAAAATGAGGCCCAATTTTTGCTCGAATTTTAGAGGCCTAAAGCGATCGCACCCCGAGCTTCATGTCAGGACCGGCCCTGATCGTGTCTTCGTATATATATACAATACCAAAGCAGATAATAAAAAATAATAATTCTAGATTTTATGAGATTCATCGATGTGCACGTAAATTGAACTGGACACTGAATTAAAAAGAAAAGAAGGTCGATAAGATAAGGACTCTGTATTACTCTTTGATTAAAAACACTAATACATATTAACTGGACCACTATGGTACTCAGTATGGGGGGGGGGGGGGGGGGGGGGGGGGGGGGGGGGGGGGGGGGGGGGGGGTTGTTGTGGGGATGACTCTAATTTAGTTACTTCCATATATAGATCACTGTATTATTGGCCAAAGTATTCTTAATTTCACGCGTATAAAGTCCTTATTCCTTGTATATCATCGGCATTCAAACCTTTGATTGTTGCAGCAGGAATGCTAGGGAACATGATAGCATCTTGGACACGGCTATGTCCAAGTCCAAGTAGGTGCCCAATTTCATGCAAGGCCACAGTCTCCAGATGAAACGAGCCCGCGATCGGGTTCACGGTAAACGAATAGTCTCCGTTGTAGTGAAACCTACCATCAGTGGGGGCAAAGGCATGTGCCAAGACCCCATTTTTCCGAACGAATGGTGCCCCATCCCCATGGTCACCACGGAAGAACCCAATTTTAAGATCCGCACTCTCGAAGTTTTGACTCTGAGAGAATCTAAATTGTGTTTGGGAAGCTCATGTGTTGAATGCTTTAGCCACGGCGGATATGGCATTAGAGTTGGTTTGGGGAGCAAATGCGGAAGTGAGTTGGTACCGATCGAGTTGGAGGCCATTTCAAGTTACCGGAAAAGAAAGTGAAATGAGAGACAGTGTGGATGGTGCTGTGGGTGTGATTGGCCTCCGTTTTGCCTCCTCGCATCCAGTTGGTGCCGTTAACGATGTCAGGGACCCCACATCGAGGGGCCATCATTTGGGACACGGTTTGGGCATCTAAACCTCCGGTTGTCTTGAGATGGTAATTGAATTGGTATGTTTTGACGGCAGCCTCTAACGAATCGTCGAAATTGTTGTCGTTGGCATGGGCCTAGGGGAGTAGTTCAGATAACCAAATGCCTCGAGATATTTCTTGAGTAGTTGGAGGCCTTTTATGGTCTCGCCTATGTGGCATCCTTCCAAATTCTTAATGAAGTCGAAGGATGTTAGGTTTTCAGCCTTCGGTTTTGATGGCCTTGCATGAGAGGGAAGAGGAAGGGGTAATGAGACGAGGAAAATGCATAGAAAAGCTGAAATACTTTTGTTTCCATTTCTTTTGGTAGATGGAAGCTAGTAGCTAGTTGGGTACTTGGTGGATTTGTGAATTTGAATCCCATGTCTTAGGCCTATTTATAGACTTCTATGAAGAAAATATGGGTGGTATCAAGGTTTTTTTTTTTTTTTTTTTTAAAAGAGGGGTGTATCATGTTGAGAGTTGTTCTTCCAAGGAGTTGCCTACTCTATGACTTTCTTTGGTCTCTTGGCCAGCACCTCCACAATTTAAGTTGTTCTCAATTCTATGATTTAATTTATGAGCAGTTCTGCTAACAAGTATCCTAGGGCACAAGTTAAGAAGCATCAATTATGAAATATTCTCCAACAATAAGATTTCATTACTACTATTAATGCAATTTTCTAAAAATAAAGTCAACAACAATATAAATACATATACTTCACTATTTTAGCATGTAATTAAATATGTTACCATAATGATATATTTAATGTACTCACAAAATGTAAACCATATAGTTTTGCTTTAGCCCGATATATTGGGTTCAATCAAACGTCTTGTATTTGCGATCGATGAATCATTTGATTTTTCAATATGGTCCAATTGGTAAATCTCTTATATTAGAGTATCCACAATACTATAATCAAAAATGGATAATCAAAAGTTGTCACATCAACTTTTGATTATCCATTTAAGAGATTGTTATGATTAACAATGTAGAGTTCCACAATGACATAATCAAAATTAAATAACCAAAAGTTGCCACATCACCTTTTAAAATTACAAAAAAAAAAAAAACTAAAAACTGTGAACATAGGAAATAGTTTTTCTAAAATAATTTTGAGACTAATAAAAACTATTTAAAATATAAAATAAATTTTGAACTTTCTTCAAAACTTTAAAAAAAAAACAGTTTAAAGAAAAACAACTTTTATGTTACTACGGTTTTTGAAAAAATAGTTTTTATATAAGAAAAGATTTTGAAAAAATATATTTTCTTGTACAAAACAATTTTTTGAAAAAAGAACTATTTGTTTTGTATAAATGTTTTTTAAAAAAATAATGAATTTTTTTTTTTGAAAACATTGTTGAAAAAGAAAAAGAAAAGGGGGAAGGGGGGAGATGGAAGAGAGAGAACATTTTTTTTTTTTTTGTAATGATGTGTGTATTTCATTGAGAATGTGTATTTATTAAATTTGGTTATTGGCAAAAGGTTATTAGTTTTGATTTTTCAAAGTCTAAAATTTGATTATTTCTAAAGAGGTTGTTAAATTTGATTATAGCATTGTGAGCCATATTTTGTACTAACATTTTTAACTTTAAAAATCTATCACTTTTGATTATGCCATTGTGGATACTCTTAGAAAGGGCAATTGCTGGGATTTTCAACACCGAGATCTTTTTTTTTTTTTTTTTTGGGTAATTCAACACCGATATCTTACTAATTCTTTCTATGAAATTAAAGAGTGAGGTAGAAAGTGCACTAGCTTCTTTAATTTATAAAATGTGTATTATCTTCTACAAGAGGGCAAAAGGGGATTGTTGAGAAATATTCCATATATATTACACATTAATTTGTGCCACAGAGGCATTGGTTAGTATTTTCCAATTATGAATTCATAATGCATTTCGAGAATGGGCCTTAAAGAAAATTGGGGCGGAGTGATTCAATTGATAGTGGGTCCAAGTGATATATGGTGGACTCTTCAGTACTGTTATTCCACAAGGAATTGGTCCTTAAGCATGCAAACCGCAAGGGGCAGATCAATGTATCGTACAAACTCCATGTCCTGTTATGTTGCTCATATTTTGCTTTGCTCCTTTCCCGATATGCTTGTTTATCTACTAAAATAATATACGGCTTTGCAGATAAAAAAAAAAAGAGGTTTCAAAGCCGATGACTGACGATCTATATAATAGCAGACTCTAGGGACGTTGTGAATAGGCTAACACGAAGAATACTCGATGGAGCAGTAAATACCCAATACGATTCCCCATTTTAGGTCAAAATTAGGCATTGGCTGTTTGCATTTCTTTTTTTCCCTCTTCTTCTTCCTCCTATCGTTGTGACCGTCTGTTTGGGGAACTACGACCACACAAAATTGGAAGAAAGGCCCACTCTATTAGTCCATTGATCAACTTCCTAGAAACCTCCATCCTAGTGAGAATTCTTGATTCGAAATTTGATCCCGGACAACTTCCCCTGGGTTTGTGAACCCGCTTGGGGTGCCAAAACCCTTCTTTTTTCTTTTTTTTCTTTTTTGCACGATTTTCAATAAATTTCTCTCTATTTATTATGTACTCACGTCATTTTATTTATCCCAAAATCCAAGGGGGAGTTGTCCAGGATCGATTTTCGAATCAATAACTCCCACTAGGAGGGAGTTTTTTTGGGAAGTAGATCAATTGATTAATGAGTTTCTAGAGCGGTGGCTGATAATGCCACGACAACTTCTCTTAATGCCACGACGAATTAGATGATGGGACAATTTTGCCCTCAACTCCCCTCTCTCTCTCTCTACTCTCTCTCTCTCACTCTTCACTTTGGCCCAGTTCAGTTGCCAGGAAAGTACAAAAAAAGATGGAAAAATCAATTTTCCCATAACTTTCTTAGTGTTCAGTTGACAGAAAAATTTTAGGACTTATCAATTTAAGTTTCCTGCAGGAATTACTTTCCTGCAAAAGTGATCCAGCAAAAAACACAGGATTTTGCGTCGCGGGAAAAGGAAAATGAGTCAACACTCACACAATTTTCCCGAAAGTTTCTTTTTCCTAACAAATGAACAACTAAACCTTAATTTTTCTTGCAAAATTCTTTTGTCAAATGAACACTCACAGGAAAATAATTTTTTTTTTCTTCTACTTCACCTCACTTCACTTTTTCTGGGAATCAATTTCCCACACAACTTTCTCGACAACTGAACGAAGCCTTTGGCTTTTGCTTTTCTTCTTTCTATCCTACCGACCCACTGTACTTTACTATGCTTCAATTGCTCCCCTCATTTTCAAGTCTTTCTAAAATGGGACTCGTGGCCGGAGGTGAACAAAGGGAGATGACTGATTAAAGATTTTGAATTGGATTATGCTACCAAGTACTGGTTCCAAACCCACCTGTGCGAGCACGAAGCCGCTGATCTTGGAATCGATCGAGAACCACCCTTTACCCTTCTTCGGCTAATAAACTTCACCTAAAGAATCTGCCGAAATCAGACGGTGTCAAGGGATGTAAAGGAGGAAAATGGATGGAAAAAAAGGTTTTCATTCTTCCTCTCCTTAATTTTCCTCCTTTTCCGATTAATTCAGTGAAAGGTTTTCTGTTTTCTTTTTCAAACAAGAAAATGAATTATCCCCTGCCTATTCTCTGTGTGAATAGATAGGGGTTAGGTGAGAATTGAGATGGGTTATCCATATGGATTGGTCACAGTGGATGGATGGTTACGAATTGGATTGGATGGATGTTTTGTATGTCTTGGCTGGTTTCAATTTTCAAGTGAGAAGGAAAGAAAACAAAGAGTAGAAAAATGGAAAGAAAGGCAAACTGGGTAAATTTTTTGTGGGAGAAAGATAAACATGGTGGAAAAGAGAGAGCGAGAGAGAGAGAGAAAGAAAAGCACGTGGAGACTTTGCTTTGACTGTGAAGAAGGGTATAATAGTGACTGCCAATAATATGTCGTGGCAGTAGAAAATGTTGTCGTGGCATTAGCCCTACCCTTCTAGAGCGAATTCTAATCAATTGACCAAGTAGTTGCCACTACTTAGTACCCTGTCGTCTAAGACGGGTAATACGAAGTCTCCCGCTAACCTATAAGACGGGTAATACGAAGTCACCCACTAATCTATGCATAGAAATTTTTCAGTGCGCTGGGTACCATGTGATGCTCACTTGGCACATCCGAGCCTTCTGATGTGATTTTGGATGGCTCGGACTTGAAAAGAAAAAAATGAGAGAGAAAGAAGAGGGGTGAGAGGAGAGAGAAGGTTTCAATTTGAGTCGTTCAAAAATGCGTCGGACGGCTCAGGAGTACCGAGCAAGCACCACATGAAATATATCTGCTCGACAATGAAAATTTTCTCCTACAAATTAATGGGAGACTTTGAAAAATAAACAAATTTAATTGACCCAAAGTGAGGAGTCTAAATTATGGCAGTTTTCATAGAGGTTTATTGGTCTTTGGTATTGAGGGCGGGCCAGAAGTGCCTTTTCGGCTGAGCTAACTTGTAACTATGGCTCAAGTGGGCGTGGCCGACAACTAGCTGAGCTAGTCAAAACTTTATCCAAAATGTCGTGCGGTTGACCTCATGACCTGGTGTAGCATAATGAAATCTATTATGCCGTGCTGTGTAGAGATATATTGTACGGTACTAAGGGTCCAGTCCTGGGCCTTTAGGTTTGCTTTGGGCTTTTGAATTTGCTCTGGACTTTTGAGTTTGCCCTAGGCTTTTGAATCAAGGGAGTCCTTCGTCCAAGCTTTTAGAGGAATTTGTTTCCTTTTGTTTCATCATCAGGACACTTAAAGAACCTCCGAGATCCGAATTAGCATGTCTACAATAAGTTTCTCGGGCTAAAAATTAATGGGTCATATTAATTTTGTTTTGGAGCAAGACCTAATTTATCAAAGCCTGAATAAAACACGATACATTGAATAATTTTCCCACTTCGATTATTATCAAAGGAAGTCGGGCCCACATTCGTTCGGGACACGTGGAAGTCAGTCAAAATGTGCTCCTGATATTACATGGATTATTATACGACTAGGAAATTCTAAGTCTACAACCGTATGGCAAACCACGAACCAACTTGTGATATTTTACCCTTTGGATCACGCACAATCGGCAAACGAGTTAGAAGTCAAGATTCATGACAATCTTTATCCAAAGTTAAGCGCTACAAGTCTTGGCATGCCTGCGCTCTACCAATTCACGCCTGTGTAAAAAACGAGAGTTTTCAAAAACTTAAGTAGGGAGATTGTTCTGGGTTATTCGCTTCTCAAACTAGTATATGTATGTATCTTTGAACATTTTTTTTTTGTGCAGGGAAAAATTCAAAATACCCCCCAATCTATACACCCAAATTCAATTAGACTCCCAACCTTTTAAAAACTTCAATTTTACTCCCAACGTTATATTCCGTTAATCAAAATGCCTCCTTCCGTCGGAATTACTAACGGATTCCGTTAAAGGCTCCGTTAAATAGTGTCCCAATGGAATTTCGATGATCCGAACCATTCAATGTGTTCAAAACATGATTTTATAGGTACCAGCGAGAAATTAGCAAAAAAAATGATCGGGAAGGGCTTCATCTGAACAGTTTTTTATTGAATGGTTCAATAAAAAACTGTTCAGATGAAGCCCTTCCGATCATTTTTTTTACTAATTTCTAGCGGGTACCCTTAAAATCACATTCTAATCACATTGACCGGCTCGGATCATCAAAATTCAATCGGAAAAGGGGAGGTACAGACCGAAGCAAAATCCGGACGTTCGTACTTGAATAAAATCCGGATTGATCCACGCCTCCCCTTTTCCAATCGAATTTTGATGATCCGAGCCGCTCAATGTGTTTAAAACGTGATTTTAAGGGTACCTGCAAGAAATCAACAAAAAAAATGACCGGGAAAGGCTTCATCTGAACATTTTTTTATTGAACTATTCAATAAAAAACTGTTTAGATGAAGCCCTTCCCGGTCATTTTTATTGTTGATTTCTTGCAAGTACCTTAAAATCACATTTTAAACACATTGAGCGGCTCGGATTATCGAAATTCGATTAGAATACTATTTAACGGAGCCTTTACGGAATCCGTTAGTAATTTGGACGGAAGGGGGCATTTTGATTAACGGAATATAACGTTGGGAGTAAAATTGAAGTTTTTAAAAGGTTGGGAGTCTAATTGAATTTGGGTGTATAGGTTGGGGGTATTTTGAATTTTTCCCTTTTGTGCACAAGCGATCAACTTTCGTAGGACTATTTTAAAGAAAAGAAAGAAATGTGATTGTAATTGATTTATGCAAACAAGTAAAATAAGCGATCGGGGCAGACATGTTGGTTGTTTACTTTCTATATGATTTTTTTTTTTTTTTTGGTGGCTTAATCAATTTTGAATTGGAACTCGAATTTTCAAATTTGATTGTAGGATCCCAAGTTCCCGACAGTGTAAACTGTGTCAGGCTTTCCCATTGGAGAGTTCACTATTATCCTCTCACGATATTATTACTCCAAGTGATCGGAATATATATAGGGGCGCGGTTCCGGGGACACCCAATAAAATACCTCATAGTTCCCGATCAAATTTTGATTATCCGAGCCGTTCAATATATATATATACACACAAATCTTCTAATAAGGGCGCCCTTAACTTATTAAGTTAAGGACGTCCCTTTCCTGACCAATTTGCGATGATCCGAGCCGCTCAATATGTTTAGAACGTGATTTTAAGGGTACCCGCGAGAAATCAGCAAAAAAAAAGATCGGAAAGGGCTTGATACGAGCAGTCTTTGTTTGTATTTTATCGAACGGTTCAAATAAAAACTGCTCAGATCAAGCCCGTCCCAGTCATTTGTTTTGTTGATTTCTTGCTGGTACCCTTAAAATCACGCTCTGAACACATTGAACGGCTTAGATCATCGAAATTTGATCGGGAAAGGGGAGAAATGGGGAGGTCCGCATTTTACTTAAAATAAGGGCGTCCTCATAGGAAGGGGACTATATATATATATATGTATATGTTTTCCTGGTATACTGGAAATAGATATAAAATATTTACTCCAATGAAAAAGACATTTAGAACGTCCTATAATTGGATCAAAGCAGTCGATATGCGAGCAAGCCGATTGGAAAACTCATTAACCAAAAAGAAAAAGGCTAATAAGATAAGGACTTTATAACATTCTTTGACAAAGACTGATACGATCTTAACACGAATACACGATAGTACTTCGTAGTAAAAACACAAACAAGAAATACCCCATCTTTATTCCTTTATTTTGGGGATGACTTTAATTTAGTAATTTCCCTATATCAATGGCGTCCGTAGATTATAGAAACCATGGCCAAAGTATTCCTTCACGCGTATAAAGTCTTAATTCCTTGTATATCATCGTCATTCAGACCCTTGATTGTTGCTGGAGGAATGGAAGGCCACATGACAGCATCTTTGAACTGGCTATGTCCAAGTCCAAGAAGGTGTCCAATTTCATGCAATGCCACACTCTCCAGATGAAACGAATCTGTGACCGGGTTCACAGAAAATGAATAGTCTGCGTTGTAGTGGAACCTCCCATCAGTTGGGGCGAATGCATGGGCTAGGACACCATTTCGCCCAGCGAATGGTGCCCCATCCCCATGGTCACCGCTGTAGAACCCGATTTTCAGATCTGCACTTGCGAAGTTTTGACTCTGAGAGAATCTGAATTGTGTTTGGGAAGCCCATGTGTTGAATGCTCTGGTCACGGCGGATATGGCATCCGAGCTGGTTTGGGGAGCAAACGCATAAGTGAGCTGGTACCGAGTCGGAGGCCATTTCTGCTTACGGGAAAAGAAAGTGAAATGAGAGACAGTGTGGATGGTGTTGTGGGTATGATTGGCCTCTTTTTTGCCTCCTTGCATCCAGTTGGTGCCGTTGATGATGTCAGGGACCCCGCATCGTGGGGCCATCATTTGGGACACAGTTTGGGCATCCAAAGCTCCGGTGGTCTTGAGATGGTAATTGAGCTGGTATGTTTTGACGGCAGCCTCCAAGGAATCGTCGAAATCGTCATCGTTTGCATGCGCTTGGTTAGGGGAGTAGTTTAGATAACCAAATGCCTCAAGATATTTCTTGAGTTGTTGGAGGCCTTTTACTGTTTGCCCTTTCTGACATCCTTTCAAAGGTTTAATAAAGTCGAACGATGTTGGGTTTTCGGCATTAGGTTTTGATGGTCTTGCATGAGCAGGGAGAGAAAGGGCTAATGAGACTAGGAAGATGCAAAAGATAAGCCGAAAAACTTTTGTCGCCATTTTTGAGGTAGAGGGAAGCTAGTAGCTAGCGGGGGTTCTTGGTGGGTTTGTGAATTTGAATCTCATCTCTTAGGCCTATTTATAGACTTGAAGAAATTATGCGTGTTGTGTCACAGTAAGAGTTCTTTCAAGGAGGCGCTTTTTCAATGACCAGTGCTTGGTCCCCCGGGGTTCCATAGTCTCAGGTTCTATTTTATTAAGGTTCTTATTTTTTAAGTATTTATTGTTCATTTTGTAAGACTGGTCATTCTCTCACAATTTATCACCTTTAATATAAAAAGTAAATACTTTTTTGAAAAATATGTATGCACTTATTTTCCTTAGCAGAACGGAGCCTTCAGTCATACTTTGCAATCTGCACCGATGTGAATTTGGATTCTACAAAATATTGGGTATGTATCTATTTGTTACATTGGTGTTCATTAAACGAGAATATAAATGGTTTTATTGGGTTATTTGGTTCATAAAAGATATATTTCTGTAAAAAATTGTTAAACTTGCGAGGAGCCAGAAGTCGTGAGTCTGGCGGGCTCCTTTCCATCCACAAAGCAACACCTTCAGCAATAAATTTTGGATGACCCCAAGCAAGGATTTAAATTTTTGACGGCTAGGTAGCTTATGGCCACACCCGATTTCTGCTACATAACATTTGCATACGCTTGTAATTGTTACGCCGTAAGCTAAAGCAGGGGCTTGCTGCACTTATAGTAAGTTGGGTGTTCAGAGACAGTTTGCGTGGAACTTGATCAAAATAAATTACACAACTAGAACTTTGTAGGTATTTTTTTTTTGTAATACCAGGTGTTTTGGGCTAGCTTGCATGCAACTTGAACTAATCCCTAAATTCCCTCTCACAGTCATTTTGCCCTTGCATACGTGGCGGGTGGGTATCATGTGATGCCCACCCTTCCTCTTTCTCTCCCTTTGATAGTGGAGAAATTTTTCAGTGCCAGGTGGATACCACGTGGTGCCCATTTGGCACATTCGAGCCGTCTAATGCGATTTTGGACGACTCGGATTTAGAGAGAGAAATAGGAGATAGAAAGAGGAGGGGTGAGAGGAGAGAGAAGGTTTAAATGTGAGTCATTCAAAAGTACATCGAACGGCTCGGGAGTGCCAAACAGGCACTACATGGGATATACTTACTCGACACTGAAAATTTTCTCCTACAAATTAATGGAAGACTTTGAAAATAAACAAAATTAATTGACTCAAAGTGGGGAGTCTAAATTATTGCAGTTTTGATAGAGGTTTATTGGCTTTGGTTTTGATAGTGGAGAAATTTTTCAAGAAAATTTTCAGTGTTGAGTGGGTACCACATGTTGCCCGCTTGGCATATCCGAGCCGTTTGATGCGATTTTGGATGGCTCAAATTTGGAGAGAGAAAAAAGAGAGAAAGAGGAAGGGTGAGAGGTGATAGGAGAGAGAAGATTTCAATCTGGGCCGTCCAAAAGTGCATCGAATCGCTCAGGAGTGCCGAGCAGGCACCACGTGGGATATACCCCTTGGCACTAAAAATTCTCCTACAAATGGGAGACTTTGAAACTAAACAAAATTAATTGACTCGAAGTGGGAAGTCTAAATTATGGCAGTTTTGGCAAGGGCTGCTCAAAAAATTCGGTGAACCGTGAAACCAGTTCGAACCAAAATGGTCCGTACCATTTGAATTTTGTCTACAGATTAGTGGTCCTGACACGGATTGAAAGCCGTCTAATGTGATTTTGGACAGCTCGGATTTAGAGAAAAAAAAGAAAGAAAGAGGAGGGGTGAGAGGAGAGAGAAGCTTTCAATCTAAGTCGTTCAAAAGTGCATCGGGCGGCTCAGGAATGCTGAGTAGGCACCGCATGAGATATACCTGCTCGATACTGAAAATTTTCTCCTACAAATTAATGGAAGACTTTGAAAATACACAAAATTAATTGAACAAAAGTGGGGTGTCTAAATTATGGCAGTTTTGATCGAGGTTTATTGGTCTTTGGTATTGATAGTGGAGAAATTTTTCAATAAATTTTTCAGTGTCGGGTGGGTACCACATGGTGCCCTCTTGACACATCCGAGTTGTCTGATGCGATTTTGGATGGTTCAGATTTGGAAAGAGAAAAAAGAGAGAGAAAGAGGAAGGGTGAGAGAAGATATGAGAGAGAAGATTTCAATTTGAGCCATCCAACCATGCATCAGACGGTTGAGAGGTGCCGAGCTAACAACCTGTGGGATCTACTCGCTTGGCATTGAAAAATTTCTCCTACAAATGGGAGACATTGAAAATAAACAACATTAATTGATCCAAAGTGAGGAGTCTAAATTATTACAGCTTTGACTAGTGCTGCTCAAAAAATTCAGTGAACCGTGAAATCGGTCCGGACCAAGCCGATCCGTATCTTTTGGATTTTGTTCGTGAATTAGTGGTCTAGACACGGATTAAAAGGTGTCTGATGCGATTTTGGATGGCTCGGATTTGAAGAGAGAATAAGGATGGGTGATTATCAGAGGATGTCAATTTAAATGGGGGATTTGTTTACCATTAAGAAGATAGCAAATTGAATAGGGAATTACACATCGTTTTTTTCATTTCATGTTAAGGCTTTGCATTAGATAATATACATTTTCCGTATGTGTTAATTTTTGAAATATGATAGCCTATTATTTAGCTCTCAAAGTTACTTTTATTTAAAATTAGCCATGGGAATAAAAATAACGAAGTTTCTCATAAGTGTCTTTTCCCGGTAAATGAACTACTAAACTTTAGTTTTCTTGCAAAATAAATTTGTCAAATGACTTACAGGAAAATAGATTTCTTTTTCCTTTAATTCACTTTACTTAACTTTTCTTGAGAAAATTTTCTGGTACAACATTCATGACAACTGAATGGGGCATTAAGGAAAAAGAAAGAAATATGATTGTAATTGATTTATGCAAACAAGTAACCATAAGCGATCAAGGCAGACACCTTGGTCATTTACTTTCTAAATCAATTTTTTTTTTTGGCTTAATCAATTTTGAATTGGTACACGAATTTTCAAATTTGATTGTAGGATCCCAACAGTGTATACTGTGTAAGACTTTTCCCTAGAAGAGTTCACTATTATTCTCTCACGATATTACTCCAATGAAAAAAGGCATTTAGAACGTCCATTCATGTGTACATATATATAAATTATCAAAGCAGTCGATATGCGAAGCAAGCTAACAGGGAAACTCATTAACCAGAAAAGAAAAAGACTGATAAGATAAGGACTCCATAATATTCTTTGACAAATTAAAACTGATACGATCTTAGCTTGAATACACGTTAGTACTTGGTAGTAAAAACACAAACAAGAAATACACCATCTTTATTCCATTATTTTGGGATGACTTTAATTTAGGAACTTCTCTTTATCATTGGCATCTGTTGATTATAGAAACCATGGCCAAAGTATTCCTTCATGCGTATAAAGTCTTAATTCCTCGTATATCATCGTCAGCCAAACCTTTGATTGTTGCTGGAGGAATGCTAGGGTACATGATAGCTTCTTGGACATTGCTATGTGCAAGTCCAAGAAGGTGCCCAATTTCATGCAAGGCCACAGTCTCCAGATGAAACGAACCCGTGACCGGGTTCACGGTAAACGAATAGTCCCCGTTGTAGTGAAACCTACCATCAGTGGGGGCAAAGGAATGGGCCAAGACCCCGTCTTGCCCGTTGAATGGTACCCCGTCCCCATGATCACCACGGTAGAATCCAATTTGAAGATCCGCATTTGCGAAGTCTTGACTTAGAGAGAATTTAAACGGAGATTGGGAAGCCCACGTGCTAAATGCTTTGGCCACAGCGGATATGGCATCCGAGTTGGTTCCCGGAGCAAATGCGTAAGTGAGCTGGTACTGAGTAGGGGGCCACTTTGGGTTATTGGGAAAGAAAGCATAATGAGAGACGGTGTGAAGAGTCTTGTGTTCGTGATTGGTCTCTTTTTTGCCAGCTCGCATCCAGTTAGTGCCATTAATGATGTCAGGGACCCCACATCGAGGGGCCGTCATTTGGGACACCGTTTCGGCATCTAAAGTTCCGGTAGTTTTCAGATGGAAATTGAGCTGGTATGTTTTGACGGCAACCTCCAACGAATCGTCAAAATTGTCGTCGTTGGCACTGGTTTCTTTAGGGGAGTAGTTTAAATAACCAAATGCCTCAAGATATTTCTTGAGTTGTTGGAGGCCTTTTACTGTCTGCCCTTTCTGACATCCTTCCAAATGCTTAATAAAGTCGAAGGATGTTGGGTTTTCAGCCTTGGGTTTTGATGGCCTTGCATGAGAGGGGAGAGAAAGGGCTAATGAGAAGAGGAAGATGCATAAGAAAAGCTGAAAAACTTTTGTTGCCATTTTGGAGTTAGAGAGAGGGAAGCTAGTAGGTAGCTAGCTGGGGTACTTGGGTGGATTTGTGAATTTGAATCTCATCTCTTAGGCCTATTTATAGACTTAATTGTATGAAGAAAGTATGGGTGCTGTGTCACGTACGTTGAGAGTTCTTGGGTCCCCCGGGGCTCCACAGTCTCGGTCATACAAAATATTATTGGACTTAATTTTGTGCTCCTAGCCAGCCTTGTGTT
This sequence comes from Rhododendron simsii, assembly GCA_014282245.1. Classification (NCBI taxonomy): domain Eukaryota; kingdom Viridiplantae; phylum Streptophyta; class Magnoliopsida; order Ericales; family Ericaceae; genus Rhododendron; species Rhododendron simsii. The sequence goes on from CM024960.1 coordinate 6,374,865, forward strand.
GCAATTTGTTAATTAGATTGGTTTTCATTAATTAAAACAAGAATATAAATGGTTTTATTGGGTTATTTAAGATATGTTGGATCAAAACAAAATGGAAGAAACCTAACACCATAACAAAGAAAGGAAAAGCAACGTACTCCACAGGCTTTGATACGTATACATGACAAAGATTGTTTGTTTATGGTAGTATACTGTTTTGAATTTTATCTAAAGTCAATATTATCACAATTAATCTTTTCATTTTCTTAGCACAAAAGTTCGCCACCAATAAAAAAAATTCTTGGCTCTGTCCCTATCCACATTCTTGCACCTATGTTTGGATTGATCTACAAAACATTATATTATTGCACTCTTTGTGCTCCTATTTGATGGGTGGAAAATGCTACAGCCACCGACCAATGGTGGTCTGATTTTGCAGCGACGAGTATGCGGAGCCCACTATGGGTCCTGCACGAATGATTCGAGCCGTTCAATAATTTTTTTAAAAACAACTAAGTGAGTGAGCTTGTAAAAAATCAACTCAATCCGATATGTGTAGATGCTTGATCTGATCTTCCCATTTTTCATCAAACCTTTCCATTTTTGCCAATTTTTCAAAAATTGAAAGTTTTGGTCGAGCACCTACACATATAGGATTGAGCTGATTTTTCAAAGGCCCACTCGGTTTTATTTTTTTATAAAATTATTGAACGTATCGGATCATTCGTGCAGGATCCGAAGTGGGCCCCGCGTGCCCGTCGGTGCAGAATTGGGCCACCTTTGGTTGGTGGCCATAGGTTTGTCGTTGATGGGTATGTAGCTATTTGTTAGATTGGTCATTAAAACGAGAACATAAATGATTTTATTGGATGACCCCAAAGCTAGGATTTAAATTATGAAGCTTATGGCCACACCGATTTCCACTACATAACATTAACATACCCCCGATAGTCGATATTGTTACACCGAAAACTAATTCACATACGCTCAATATTGTTACACGGCCTTGCTGAACTTTTCGCAAGCTAGCTGTTTTGGGCTAGCTGGCGTAACTGGATCAAAATAAATTACTTTTTCAGTAATGGTGGCTGTTTTGCACCAATTGTTGCGTGCAACTCAAACTAATACCTAAAGTCACTCTCAAAGTCATTTCGCCCTTGCACACACATGCATGACGTAAGGTACGTGGCCCCATGAATTGCATCAAGGAGAATCAAATCTAAGACTCTAGCTAATACCTAAATACTAGGCCAAGACCATCTGGCCAACCCATTGAGTTAATTAGAGCATTCGTAGTGGACTAATATTAACAATGTAGAGGTCCACAACGGTATAATCAAAATTGGATAAGCAGAATTTGCCACATCATTTTTTCAAATTACAAAAACTAAAAACTTTTACTTTAATAGCTTTCAAACAAAAAAAATTGTTTATTAGAAAAACAAAGTAATTTTCCCAAGACAAGTTTTCGATATAATTTTCTGGAAAAAAGATTTCAAAGAAAGAAAACAGTTTTTGAAAAAACAATTTTCAAAAACATTTGTGTAATTTAAAAAAAATACTATTTTTTCAAATAATTTTTTGATAATATGGTCTCATTAAAAAGATAGAAAGAGAGTGAAAATTGAGGAGACGATGAAGAAACTGAAGAATGACTGATAGGCGTGATATGTGGAGGGGAGTCTATAGTAGAAATTTTCAATTTTCATGGCTAGAATGAGATGGATCTTGACCTTGATTGTAGCCCCCGTGAGTTTATATTAATATTCAAGATTTTGAAAGGTTTTATATTCTAATTCTAGAATTATAAAAATAAGAATATTTTATAAAATCGTCCAAAATCTTATCCTACATCATCTCCACACATGTAATTTATGGTGAGGACTTTGTAGCAGTCGTCTTTGGGTTCGTACAAAATATCTCGCACAATCAAGATCAAGATCAATCTAGCTCATTCTAGCTAGCCATGCAAATTTGAATATTCCACTAGACTCCTCCCCACAAAACACATACGCCTATCACTCAATTCAGTTTCGTTTGGCTTCGATGACTAATTGGATATTTTTCTAGATTTTTGTAAGATTCGGAATAAATCCAAATGCGTTCTTACTTGCGTGGTTCTCTGCAAATTTTTCTTGCAATTAGAATTTCCGTAAAAATGGTCCTCAATCATATTTTAATTTTAATACAAAAGGTCAAGTGGGTCCTGGTCATGGACTTTACAGAAGACTCTCTTTATTTAGTCTTCTTCTTCTTTCTTTTTTTTTTGGTAAACACCTAGTCTTCTTCTTCAACCATATACATATTAAACTCTAGTTTAGCAAATGAGACGAAGCAAAACTCCGTATCAACGTGCACCTCAACAGAATGACAAAAGTGAAAATCACTAGTGTGATACAAACATGCTGCCCTACTTAGTAGTATTATTTTCCTTTCCAACATTTTAGGTTTTCCTTTTTCCGAATTGCACCTCAACAGGATGACAAAAGTGAAAATCACTAGTGTGTTACAAACATGCTGCCCTGCTTACTATTATCATTTTCCTTTCCAACATTTTAGGTTTTCCGTTTTCTGAATTTCATGTACATTTTAGCAAAGACAACGAGAACTTTGATGAAAGTTGTCCTATTCGCATCATTGTTGTTTTTGTGCATTTCAAAAACGAGTTTCCATAATTTCAAAAGATGAATTGAGTTTTCATATATAGAAAAGAAAATAAAAACATTTTCATTGGTGTTTTGTCATAATTGACTTGTTTCTTTTCTTCTTTTTTTTGTCAATCGATTGAAGAGATCATCAATTGTGAGAATCCACGAGACAACCAAGCCCAACAGCTCAACCCAAACAAGAAATAAACTTATTATAGGATAGAAATAAAGAAAGGAAGGAAAACCCCCTCTAGGGGAGGACACCTACACTCAAGTGGGGAGATTTTGAGCTTCTAATGTCCTATTGGATGTAAGGATCCTGACAAACTGACTAGCCTCGATTGTTTAAAATTGACTAGTTCTCAAATCAATACTTTATGATTAGGACTAGTAGCAGTCGTCTTTGGGTTAGTACAAATCGCCGGGGGCTACAATCAAGATAACATCAATCTCATTCTAGACATGAAAAATCTATGGATATTTTTCTAGATTTTTATGGAACCCGAAATGGACCCAAATGCATTTTTCCTTGCATGTTTTCCTTTAAATCTTTCTTGGGAATAGTAGCGCTCCTTGTTTGATGGTATAATTTGTAAGAACATTAAGAATTACATTTGAAAACAACTGTTTTTTCAAGAAACACTAAATTAGAAGTTTTGAATCGTAAAAATAAGAATACAAAATCTTCCAAGATCTTATCCTACATCATCTCCACACAAGCAATTAATGGTGAGGACTTAGAAGCAGCCGTCTTTCGGTTGGTACAAAATCGCACAATCAAGATCAAGATCAATCTCATTCTAGCCACGCCTATCACTCATTCAGTTTGTTCGTTTGTATACAACGACGAATTGGACGAGTCTCCCCGATTCCGTCAATGTTTAAATTTTTAATGGCAAATGCTATTGCTAACCTCCTCTCGTTAGGTTTAGGATAATGGGTAGCAAGTGTATCATCCACCTAGTGGGTAAAAATCATTCTCATTGTTGCCAACCTTCAAACGGAAAATTATTCTCTTTTCTCTGTCTTGTCTTTCCCCTTCACTTTCAGGCGTGAAACTATAAAATTATTCTCTTTTCTCTTTGTCTTGTCTTTCCCCTTCACTTTCAGGCGTCAAACTATGTATCATATCATGACAGTGACATCTATTATCACTACAAGAAATTTAGGATTTCTCAACGATTTTTTTCGCAACAGTTGAAAAAACTATCGGTATAAATGGTGTATAGTAACGGTTTGCAAAACGTTACTAGAAACAGGACTATAGTTACAGTTTTCATGTGACTATTAGTAGATTACAACACTATAGCGACGGTTTTCATTAACCGTTAGTAGAATCTGGACTATAGCGACGGTCTTCGTTCATCGTTAGTAGAATTTTACACCGCCAAAACCAATTTTCTTTTATGCGATCGGTTTTTCAGACCTGAACTAACGATCGAGATAGTTGATTTTATTTTTCATGTTGATTAAATCGTTCTCGTACAAATTTGGCTCGATCGGGTTTAGAAAATCTCTTTATCGATACACAATTTCATTAATAAAATGAGTTTTTCTGTCCGATAAGTGTGTACTGATACCCGATTAACTTCATTCTTGGTAGTTGGTACTAATGATGTACTCATTAATATGTAAAAGATAGACGATTCTAATCTAAAAAAAAGACTTAGCTATTTGATATTTTTTTCGTCTATAGTGATTTTTTTTGTTTTTAATTGCATGTTGTTTTATTTTTTAAACTCATCTCATCGAAACGACTGACCAATCAAAAAATTTAATGTGAATCTAACAAAAATTTAGAAAAGGCAAAATTAAAATTGAAATTTTTTTTAGGAAAACAGAGAGTTTTTTTTTTTGGTACATGGTTCATGTCAATTTATTTGAAGATGAGTGAATAATGGAACTATTTTTCTCACACGAGATATCATTTTTTGTAAATGAATATTACAAAATAATACTCCTATCAAAATTATTATCCTACTCTGCATCAATCTAAACAATTATAATTAAATATAATGTCATATATGATTACATGCATACATGCATTTATACCAATTTTAAAAGGTAATTACTGAACCTAGCATTAAATTCTACGTAATATTAATTTTATTCTTCGTACAAATATTGTACTCAGTATTATGTAAAAAATAGACGGTTATGATCGGAAAAAAAATGATATTGGTAGGTGTTTGTATAGTATAAATCGGATTTAAAAAAAGGATTAAAAAAATTCCGGTTTGTATAGTATAAATATTAAAAGGTGTATAAAATTGCACAAGTGATAAGCTAGCACAGTTAGTTCGTGCACGCATGCGCGCGCACGAGGTCGGCAGTTCGATTCCCAAGAGGAGCAAAATTATTTCACACCCGCACGGGTGCGCCATGCAAGCGACACATCAACGCCACGTGGGTGCCATGTAGGCTGCCATGAAGGTGACACGTGCGCTACGCAAGCAACTTGTGTGTCACGACCCAAACCCATGGTTAAAGGTCTAATGACCGGCCAGTGAGTTTACGTCACCCTAGGCCTATCCTAAGAAGATAAGTTTAGGGAATTTATAAAATCCTCCGATTAAAATATGTTTTCCTTAAGAAATTCAATAAACTGCAAAAGCACAATTTCAATAGTTCCAACATATTCCAGAGTTCTACGTGTAAAGATAAAAATAATTACTTAACAATACCTGCAAATAATCATAGCATAACCTGACCAGAACAAGCCAGCTATCAAAATTCGTAAATCTTCAAATTAAGTCATCGCGGCTCTATACTCACATCAGAACAATACTACTATATACACATAAGAACATATCACCAAAAGACTCCGGCTTGAGAGAAAAGCCAAGTCCAGCTATTGCTGCTAACCTGAAAAGTATGATTTTTGAAAAACTCCATAAGCTAAAGCTCGTGTGAAACATGGCATATCCAGTAGACACATTAAATCATTGATACCACTAACATCTTATAAAAAGTGTAGTCATACTCTTCAGTTCCAAACATATAAAATATACTTCCTTTTAAAGATATCAAATCTCAAGTCCATAATAAAATGAGTTCAAGTCATTCAATAGACTTATGCTAAAAGCAATAATTCTCAAACATCAATCCATCGGTTCATTCACAGAATGAAATCCAACTTTTCAGGATGAAGTAGAAAACCATCATGATATTAACAATATCACATTTCATAATAGTCATCGATTTCGCACATCTTTCATGAACAAGTTTCAACCAGAATCTAGAGGAGCGACCTCTAAAGTATAAAGGGAATGACGTCAAACCGTCAGGATACCTGGTTAATATCCCCCAACCTTATAACTCCTAATCCACTTTGTCTGTTTAAAGTCCTCAAGCACGGACACTTGTTCAGATGTATCGACAGAAAATATACATTTCATCAAGTCATTTAGCATGTTAATAAATATCCATGATTCTACTTAGAAAACATTTCCAAAATATTTCAACAATGAAATATTTAAACAACATATGTAAACAAGATACGCATGTTTCACCTTGATCCTGAAGATGCGGCTAATCTCTACTCAAGTCTTCGCGTATTTCATACTAACGATCACATAGACCTAATGAGAATATCATAAACGTCCAAGTATGAGTACAATTAATGTACTAAATCCGAATAATCCAATCCTAGTCATCTAAGTCATGGCTTAGAGCCGATCTGTTACTAGGGGTAAAACGGTCATTTTACGTTCCAGGGTCAATCTATCCAAGCGCTATGAACTCAGATCTCTCATCTTATCGAATCTGATCCAAAAATCTTAAATTACTCAAAACTCAAGTATAAAACTCAGTTTTAAAACATTTATGACTAAAAAGGTCATTTTAGCACACATCAAATCCCAAGGGCAAAATAGTCATTTTAAATCTCTTAACTACAAAGTGTAAAATTTAAGTACCCTAATTATTCAAAAATTACAATCATGTAATTTTTACAAAAATCAATAAAATTTTATACAAAGTTCATTTTTGGCGTAGAAACGCAACACAATGGATTGGAGGTTCAACAACCTCTAATGGTAAAATGGTAAACACAATTCCACCTTAAGATCACATGAAATTTCTGGGTAAAAACTTAGTTTTGTCAAAAACTCTCAAAAACTTATGCATGCATGGTATTTTAAGAAATAAAAACAATACTTTGTTCATTTACCAAAATCTGTCACACTTTCTTTGAAAAATCATAACTTATTCATGTATAGTCCAAAAATACTAAAAGCAGTGCCCAAACTTGCGTAACATCCATGTGTATCTACTGTAAAAATTGAAAGATTAGTTATCAACTAAATATTCTCCAAATTTCAAAAGAACAAGCTGTTCTACAGGAAAACAGGGCAGCTAAACATGTTTTAGTAGAAAATTCATAACTAATTCATTTCAACTCCAAAAATGTTGAAACCAACGCTCAAAGTTGCAAAACGTAAATTATTATTCTCAGTAAAAATATCAGGTTGATAAATTGAAAGGATGTTTCCTCGGCAACAAAAGAAAACAGATTGATCATAATTTATGTCCCTGTCAGACAACTCTACTTTAAAAATTGACCAAATATTGAATATTTATCCAAATGATTTGATTCCAACGCCAAAATGTTTCCAAATTAAACCTCTAGTCCTTGAAAAAAAACCATAGCCATGCAAGTAGTGAAATTTCCCATAAACTTAAAAGAAGACAGACACAATCAAATTCGGACACACAGGAGACAGTCAGTATTCAAAAATTCATAACTAATTCTGTATTGATCGGTTTTGCATGTTCTTGGTACCAAAATCTTCGTCTTTAAACGTACTTTACAAGTTATGGAGACTTCAAAAATTGAATCATAGCAGAAGGGTTCTCAAAATACGAATTTGTGATGATCCAGAAAGCTGTCAGGAAGGTTTAAGAAGTTACCCTCAAAATTTGATGGAGAACCTTGGCTGGTCCAGAGCTTGGAGGAGCTAAAATGGCTTCTCTTCTTCCTTCCTCTCCTCTCCTCTCTCTCTCTCTCTCTCTCTCTCTCTCTCTCTCTCTCCCTCTCTCTCTCTCTCTCTTTTTTTCTTCCGAACTCTCCTCTCTCTTTTCTTTTCATTGTATTTCCTAATATATAATAATATATGTATTAGCTAATTAGGTGCCAAGTGTTGGCTTGGTCTTGACACCTAGCCATGCATGCATGGTTAATTCCGGAGCGCGACTCGCGCGCGGTTCGAAAAACTGTACAGGTTTCGGACTCAGAAAAATATGAAATTTGCACAGTACCCTAAATAAATTATTCTAAGAATAACCCCATTCTCGGAATTTCAAAGAAAAATCCAGAACATAGAGATTTGAAATGCCCGGTCGATTGACTTGTAAAATGTGCTTGTGACCTTGTCTGTGACCAATAATTAAAGTTAGTGACGAATTATCATCGTACTAATTATTTTTAATGTGAGGGCTCTCACATCCTTCCCCTCTTAAGAAATTTGGTCCTCCAAATTAACTTAACACATACATACACAGAGAATGTAATCGGTTGCACACCAAATACCTACAACGAACAATCTTGGGTAACGTTTGTGCATGTCAACATCCGTGGATTCACTAGTAGACTGGTTTTCCACCAAACTCACACAAGCGAAACTACATTGTTGTTGTTTTTTTTTTTTTCCTTCTTAAACTGTTTCTCTTGCCAATTCAAGGCACAAGCAGGCCTCTCCTCGTAACTCAAATCCTTCTATAACTCTACTGGAGGTCGATATAACATGTGAGAGGGATCACTAATGCAACGTCTTATCATGGATAAGTGAAATACATCATGACTTTTTGCGAGTTCTAGAGTCGATGCTAAATGATAAGCAATTAGGCCAATTCTCTCCAGGATCTCAAAAAGACCTATACAGCGTGGACTGAACTTTCTTTCTTTTCAAATTTGAAAACTCTTTTCACAGGTGAAACCTTTAAGAAAATACGATTGATCTTATATATATACAAACATGGAATAATCATAAATAATGGTTAACTCAGGCATTTTCCCCGACAATGGTGTACTACATTTTCAACTCATTCAAGAATTTTCCAATGGACTACTATTACAGGGCTTTAGTATTCTCTATCTTCCCAAATCATACAAATTCAGATTTAATGAAATTCAATCTCTAATCATAAACTCAAATCGCTGTATTTTGCATCAGTAAAATTTCAGTGGCTAATTTTTGTCAATATTTAAGTGTTCTCAACACATCTAATCTCATCATTAGTTCGTAAGAAATGTATGACGTAGACAACTAAACTTCTCCAATATATATCCATCAAATTTTACGTCATCCACTTTAGTGCTTCAAAATATGATACACCCAAAAACTCGTCCAATAACCAGTGTTACAAAAGACGTATCTAACTGTAAATACATACTGCTCCTAATTTCTTTTAGGATCCATCAACCCTATTCTTAACAGATTTTAGTATCTAAATTTTATTTTTTTATTTTTTATTTTGAAAAGACTCCCTTTTGAAGATAAGAATCCCTACTAAGTCCAAGCTTAGCCTTAAATGGTGGCTGAATACTTCTCCAAGCTCGTTAAGAATTTCAATCTAGTTTATTGGTGTTTACTCTAACTTGACATCTGTACATCATATTCTCTTTGTTTTTCTGTTCTTTTTTTTTTTTTTTTTTGTTTCTTTTTTTGTTGCTCCACCTATCTCTTCTCCTTAAACTCAATGACTCCTCCGATGGTTATTATTCTAAATTCTTGAATTACCTCTGCTATATTCAGATGTATCTAACTCTAGATCAGGGGTAGACAGCCTTCTCTCTATATGATCGAGAATAATGAAAACCACCTACAAAAATATTTTGTCATATCATATCAGCACTATCCTACATATTTTTTTTTTGTCTATATAATAGTCAGCACTTATCCTATATTGTTTCCTATATTGTTTTGTAAGTCATATTGCAACGATAAACCATTCTCAACCGACTCTCCGTACTATTTTGCTAGTCTTGCAAAAATTCGAGTGTAATACCCTCTAGGAGATATGAGTTACTCCCATGTTCCCTTTATTTTCTAGTAATCCATCAAATTAGAATATATGCAAGCCAACTAGAAATCTCGTATTTCAGAATTTATAATTCATGTCACTCTTCAATATTGCATATCCCAAATAATCATTTTGGTCTTTCGAATATCATGATCATCACTACATACTTAGAGTTACTAACACAATGCTCAAATTGAAACCTGAACTTCTTGCTTCCAATAGCTATGCGGAGTGGCATTTCTACATTTCACGACCAGAGAAAACTAACGTTCTCTCCTTACTTGAAAACGAATTTCTTTCATAATTCCTTTTTCGATCCTCTATATATAATCTATCAAAGATAATCTTAAAGCCAGCTCATGTTCCCTATAGCTTACTAATGTCTTTCCCCCAACAATTACTGGCTAATCACGTCGACACCAACGATTTACTCAAAGTCAACACTATTTTTTTTTATAGAGAATTCCGAGCAATTGACCCTAAAGAGACAATTAGATTTTTTTAACTCAGACATTCTATACAACATCACGACCATAGGTTGGACCTCTAAATGTTGTCTATTTATTAGTAATCTCAGTAGTTCCTTAACAAAACATAAAAACGCGTACCCAAAGTTGATATATCAGGCAATGACAAATTATCAAGCACACTTCTCATAACCTTCCTCAAACAATTGTATAAGCTAACCCAAAGAAAAGCTATCATCGTAGTTAAACTACCATTTTCATTACAAAAGAACTTGAAGGAGTAAAATCTTGCTTATTAGTACACTATATAGTAAGAAGGTCTAAAAGTAACATTTTTTTATTTTTATATAGAAACTCACATCAGAAAAATTTATGTTTTAAAGGTGCTAAGTCAACAAACAAGTACAAATCTTTAATTGTGATATCACGTGTCCATCGATATTCAATTGATATTCAATTCCATTAAAATATGAAAATCTTTTTCTCATATCTTGTATAAGAGTTTCTATTTCAGATATTCGACGTGAAGTTGCGGTGGCCAGTCGCCCTTCCAACCGAATATCCAAAGGTAGATTGTCAAAGTTTAATGAAAACGTGTTTCATTTATGTTCTATACATTTGACTTTACTGCTCAATGCTTCACTCAAAATAAAATTTTCACATGCACCATGAATTAGAGCTTAATAATTCACTTAGAACATTACGTGTTCATCTCTATGTAATAAATTTCCATATTTCCCATTCTCATACCAAATGCCCTCAGGGTACGTCACCAATTAAATCAACAAATTAAGGAGACCGAGACCAAGTAATATACCTACGAGCTAAGTAGAAAAACTACTTCTACATATCAGGTAGCTACACATGTAAAGTATATATAGCTAACTTACATTAACCCATGTACGCCTCATGAATCCAAGATCCCGTTTCTATCTTTCATTTACCATCCTATAACACACATAACATACACCTGTAACACTAATGGTAGATAATTCCACATGTTTTTATCACAAGTACCACACACTAAGCCACTTTTTTTTTTCCCCAATTTGTCTCCAACGCCTGAAACCATTCTTAAGAATCATCGTTAGGGGTTTCATACAAATAAAACATGAATTAGCGGTCCACTCTTATTTATATATATTTTTTTTTACACCCATTTTTTATTTTCTTACACATTCCACTACACTTCCGCTGCTCACTCTTATTAATGTTGTCACAATGGCTCTTTCCATTTCCTTTCCTAGGAACTGTGGCCTATGTCTGATCTCTTCCCGGCCAATTGTACGTCTTTCTCTTATCACCTCAAAACAAAATTACCTTGCTACTATCGATCTCCTTTTCTTATCGTCCACAACATAGCGTCAAATGATTGTATCCACAAATGACACAAGAATTTCCGCAATACCGCTCTGGTTCTTATCTGGTTGTTTGTTCAACATTTTTATACTAGATTTCTCATTCCACTTGTTCCGTTCATTCCTCAATCCAAACCTCTTTTGTTTGACACCTTTCTCCTTACCCATCTACCGATGTCTATAAAAAAAAACCAAGAGCATAAGCCTCAAACTTTGTCAGTTCCATTCCCAACCTAGCTATTAAGTCTCATTCCTTTTACAAGCCTCGCTATCTCCATATTCTCAATTGGTATTAAAGTAACCTACCTGGGTTAAATCCACAAATTCAATGGCATACTTAGCCACAGTTATTTTATCCTTGTCAAAAAGTAAGGAATTTTGATATGTTTCTTATTCTACATCGTCCGCATATTCAATGTTCCTTAATTCAACTTCAAACTTTTCCTACTTCATACTAGGCTTTCTAGGATTCACAAGTTATAACCACAAATCCACTCAACTTCACAGCTAATGAGCTATCAAACTCTTCATGTATATGTAACTTAGTACCTTTAAAGATCATAACAATTCGTTATCAATGAAGTGTGCCAACTTTCAGATTTTCAAGTATCCATCTCTCTTTCGAAAGGTAAAGTTCTAATTCAAAAATTTCCTTCAAAAGATTTTCAATTCCACATACTGACTCGAGTATTAATGCAAGGAAGACCATCACTCCAAGCACCATATGGAAAGCTACAACCCAATCTCTATGGAATACAAGAACTTCACAATCTATTCTTCATAATAATCTCCACTCAGCAAATACACATCTAATCTGAGCGACCAAAATTCAATTCTCTGATCGGTTATAAATTTCACAATATTCCCTTCGGAAAGTGCAATAATCTAATATATTATGCAGATGATATCCCTTGTGAAAAATCATAACCATCAACGGTGTCCGTGTCCACTAATCACCATGCTAATTCATGTCAAGTGTTGAACTAAACCTCAAGTGTCATTCTAAGGTAAAATGGTCTATCGACCGAAAATTTCAACTTACGTGTTGAATAGTTACAAGCAAACATAGTAATTTTACAAGTAGTCACATAGGTGCAATATAATGTGCAGTGATCTTATAACTCTGGATTTTTAAAATTCCAAAAACTGCAGCTCTGATACCACTTCTGTCACGACCCAAACCCATGGTTAAAGGTCTAATGACCGGCCAGTGAGTTTACGTCACCCTAGGCCTATCCTAAGAAGATAAGTTTAGGGAATTTATAAAATCCTCCGATTAAAATATGTTTTCCTTAAGAAATTCAATAAACTGCAAAAGCACAATTTCAATAGTTCCAACATATTCCAGAGTTCTACGTGTAAAGATAAAAATAATTACTTAACAATACCTGCAAATAATCATAGCATAACCTGACCAGAACAAGCCAGCTATCAAAATTCGTAAATCTTCAAATTAAGTCCTCGCGGCTCTATACTCACATCAGAACAATACTACTATATACACATAAGAACATATCACCAAAAGACTCCGGCTTGAGAGAAAAGCCAAGTCCAGCTATTGCTGCTAACCTGAAAAGTATGATTTTTGAAAAACTCCATAAGCTAAAGCTCGTGTGAAACATGGCATATCCAGTAGACACATTAAATCATTGATACCACTAACATCTTATAAAAAGTGTAGTCATACTCTTCAGTTCCAAACTTATAAAATATACTTCCTTTTAAAGATATCAAATCTCAAGTCCATAATAAAATGAGTTCAAGTCATTCAATAGACTTATGCTAAAAGCAATAATTCTCAAACATCAATCCATCGGTTCATTCACAGAATGAAATCCAACTTTTCAGGATGAAGTAGAAAACCATCATGATATTAACAATATCACATTTCATAATAGTCATCGATTTCGCACATCTTTCATGAACAAGTTTCAACCAGAATCTAGAGGAGCGACCTCTAAAGTATAAAGGGAATGACGTCAAACCGTCAGGATACCTGGTTAATATCCCCCAACCTTATAACTCCAAATCCACTTTGTCTGTTTAAAGTCCTCAAGCACGGACACTTGTTCAGATGTATCGACAGAAAATATACATTTCATCAAGTCATTTAGCACGTTAATAAATATCCATGATTCTACTTAGAAAACATTTCCAAAATATTTCAACAATGAAATATTTAAACAACATATGTAAACAAGATACGCATGTTTCACCTTGATCCTGAAGATGCGGCTAATCTCTACTCAAGTCTTCGCGTATTTCATACTAACGATCACATAGACCTAATGAGAATATCATAAACGTCCAAGTATGAGTACAATTAATGTACTAAATCCGAATAATCCAATCCTAGTCATCTAAGTCATGGCTTAGAGCCGATCTGTTACTAGGGGTAAAACGGTCATTTTACGTTCCAGGGTCAATCTATCCAAGCGCTATGAACTCAGATCTCTCATCTTATCGAATCTGATCCAAAAATCTTAAATTACTCAAAACTCAAGTATAAAACTCAGTTTTAAAACATTTATGACTAAAAAGGTCATTTTAGCACACATCAAATCCCAAGGGCAAAATAGTCATTTTAAATCTCTTAACTACAAAGTGTAAAATTTAAGTACCCTAATTATTCAAAAATTACAATCATGTAATTTTTACAAAAATCAATAAAATTTTATACAAAGTTCATTTTTGGCGTAGAAACGCAACACAATGGATTGGAGGTTCAACAACCTCTAATGGTAAAATGGTAAACACAATTCCACCTTAAGATCACATGAAATTTCTGGGTAAAAACTTAGTTTTGTCAAAAACTCTCAAAAACTTATGCATGCATGGTATTTTAAGAAATAAAAACAATACTTTGTTCATTTACCAAAATCTGTCACACTTTCTTTGAAAAATCATAACTTATTCATGTATAGTCCAAAAATACTAAAAGCAGTGCCCAAACTTGCGTAACATCCATGTGTATCTACTGTAAAAATTGAAAGATTAGTTATCAACTAAATATTCTCCAAATTTCAAAAGAACAAGCTGTTCTACAGGAAAACAGGGCAGCTAAACATGTTTTAGTAGAAAATTCATAACTAATTCATTTCAACTCCAAAAATGTTGAAACCAACGCTCAAAGTTGCAAAACGTAAATTATTATTCTCAGTAAAAATATCAGGTTGATAAATTGAAAGGATGTTTCCTCGGCAACAAAAGAAAACAGATTGATCATAATTTATGTCCCTGTCAGACAACTCTACTTTAAAAATTGACCAAATATTGAATATTTATCCAAATGATTTGATTCCAACGCCAAAATGTTTCCAAATTAAACCTCTAGTCCTTGAAAAAAAACCATAGCCATGCAAGTAGTGAAATTTCCCATAAACTTAAAAGAAGACAGACACAATCAAATTCGGACACACAGGAGACAGTCAGTATTCAAAAATTCATAACTAATTCTGTATTGATCGGTTTTGCATGTTCTTGGTACCAAAATCTTCGTCTTTAAACGTACTTTACAAGTTATGGAGACTTCAAAAATTGAATCATAGCAGAAGGGTTCTCAAAATACGAATTTGTGATGATCCAGAAAGCTGTCAGGAAGGTTTAAGAAGTTACCCTCAAAATTTGATGGAGAACCTTGGCTGGTCCAGAGCTTGGAGGAGCTAAAATGGCTTCTCTTCTTCCTTCCTCTCCTCTCCCTCTCTCTCTCTCTCTCCCTCTCTCTCTCTCTCTCTCTTTTTTTCTTCCGAACTCTCCTCTCTCTTTTCTTTTCATTGTATTTCCTAATATATAATAATATATGTATTAGCTAATTAGGTGCCAAGTGTTGGCTTGGTCTTGACACCTAGCCATGCATGCATGGTTAATTCCGGAGCGCGACTCGCGCGCGGTTCGAAAAACTGTACAGGTTTCGGACTCAGAAAAATATGAAATTTGCACAGTACCCTAAATAAATTATTCTAAGAATAACCCCATTCTCGGAATTTCAAAGAAAAATCCAGAACATAGAGATTTGAAATGCCCGGTCGATTGACTTGTAAAATGTGCTTGTGACCTTGTCTGTGACCAATAATTAAAGTTAGTGACGAATTATCATCGTACTAATTATTTTTAATGTGAGGGCTCTCACATTGTGGCTGCCACGTGGATGCTTATGTCACACAGTGGTTGGTTTTAAAATAAAAAAATTTGCCTTTAGCAACGGTTATAAGCATCGCTAAAGAAACCGTTACTGAAAAAAATTTGTACTAACGCTCGTTAAACCAACAGATATATTGCAACGGTTTGGCCGATGGTTTGCCAACCGTTGGTATAGCCTAAACGGGTCTTTACCGACAGTTTTTGGGTTTTTTGGCGACGCTTTAAACCGTTGATATAGAACGCTTGGCTCGATAGGCTCGTGAACAAAGAGATTATTCCATAAATATTACAAGTATAGGGATCGATTTTATAAATGTCTCAAAATACGAGATCTGCATTGACCTTTCATATGTATATTTTTACCATTTTTACAATACCATTGCATCCAAATAGAAAATATCCTATGTAAGATGAAAATTTAGGAGTTTGAGGGTTTTTAAGTTAACAAATATAGCAAGTAATTAAATTTTGTGTTTATGAGTTTTATTTTGGCGTAGATCAATGAGGTAAGTGTTTTTTTTTTTTGGCTTTAAATTAGTCCATTTTATTTTGGGACTTAATGAGTCTAGCTTGAAAGGTCAAAACTTTACGAGTTTAAGCTCATACTTGAAAGCTCCAGATTGGCTTGCATATTGCACTAGCCAAGCCAAGGTTATCACGAACATAAAATTTCAAGCCTAAGCCAAGCTTGAATAATTAATCTCAAAATGTTCCAAGCACAAGCCAATCTCAAGCTCAGAACATTGATTTGATCCCAACTGAGACGGACACATTAGTACAATGATGACCATAATGATTACGTGAAAAAATTGAAAAATAATTCTATTCATGTTTTAAATTTATATATTTGAAGATAGGCAACTGATTTTGTCAATCTCCTATTTGTTAATGTCACTCCTGTTTTTGTTTTTATTAGTATTAGGGTGAATATACTAAAACACCCTTGCATTTGAAAAGTGAGAAAAAGCTAGCATCATAAAGTGCAATGATATTTTAGTAAATTCACTTTAATAAAAACAAAAAGAAAAGTGATATTAACAAATAAGAAAGTGACAAAATCATTAACCTAGAAGATATTAATTAAATATTGTTCAAGAGGTAAGAGTGCTAATGACTTCTTGTTAGGAGTACTACTTCGACTACCCCTGATAATTCTCATAATTCATACTAGCAGACAACAAAATACAACCCAAGGGAAAAAATCATAGTAAAGATTGATGAAATAGTATTATGGAAAGATAACTAATGGCTTATTTATCTTTTTGGTCCCCAAAATGTTAGTGAATTGCCAATTTGATCCCTAGTGTACACATTTAATCAATTTCGTCCCCAATGTTTAAAACATGTGTCTAAATGATCCCTAACCCTAACGCCGTTTGTTTTCTCCGTCCACACGAGGAGCCTTTTTGGTATTTCACATATCATGTCCTTCAAACTCCAAACCTTAATCCTAAAAGGTAAAAAGGCTTCCATTCGGGGGCTTTCTTGTACCCATCAATTTTGTGTACACTCCAAAACGCTTTACTCCAAGAAATCCAGGTGAGGATTAAAAAGAAACAAAAAAAAGAAAGAAAAGATAATTCCCAGATAGGAATCCATCCTTATCAAGTCTAGTTTATTACTGCCCCTCACTTACGAACGACTCCAGAACTTATCCCCCCACCCCTATTCACTGGTTGCGTATCTGTGCCAAACCCGAGTTCGCTTTGTCACTTCGTCCATCTACTTGAACATGTGATGACAGAGCTATACGTTCAAAGATCGTAGGGCACTGTTTCTCTCTCCAACAACCACCGTGTCGAAGATGGCCCAGCCCAATTCGGAAGGCCTGAACACCGTCCACATGACCTGGAACGCCTAGCCCTGCACCAAGGTGGAGTTCTCCAAGTGCGTCATCCCCTTAGCTGCCTCGATCTCCCCGATCCGCCCCCACCCCGACGTCTCCCGCCTCGATCCTCATTATTTTTGTTGTTCCTGTCGTCGTTTGATTCCATCGTTTGGGATTGGGAGGATGTGAGACAGGAAAGGAAACGGAGAACAGTGGTTTGAGAGTGAAAGAGGGTGGTGGAGTCTCTGCCTCTTGAATCAACCGGTGCGTGTGATTAGAATTTTTAGGTTGGTTGATTGCTTTTGCTTGATTGATTCCCATTGTTTGCTTTAATCTTAGGGTTAGCAGGGTTTGAAGAAGATGAGATATGTGAAATACCAAAAATGCCCCTCATGTGGACTGAAACAAGAAACAACTTTAGGGCCAGGGATTATGTAGACATGCACTTTAAACATTGGGGACGAAATTGGTTGAATGTGTAAATTGAGGACTAAATTGACAACTCGCTAATACTTTGGGACCAAAAGAATAAATAAGCCAATAACTAATATACAGGTTTTCAAAGTGGATAATGTCGAGCTTTATACTTTAAATTTTTTTTTGTTAGTTTATTATTTACGATATCAAATTAAATATGCCTCTATATATAAATCTAAACATGTTACTGTTCATCCATTTCAAAATTTCCAATGATTCTTCAAATAATTTATAATAAAAAATGTCATCCCATCGGTAGGCGTTAGAATTGCCATATTTGGTATGGTGACTCCTTAGAGAACACACGTAAACAAGATTTCAAAGTAACACGGAGTACTTAAATAATACACAAAACTATAAAATATATACTAGAAGGTTGGCACATATGTGCACACTTTAAGGGTTTTTTTGCAAAGGGGGATAGTGGTATGATAAGGTTGTTTTAAATAATAAATATATTATTTTGCCTAAGTGTAACTGTCCATGCCAAGTTATAAGTGATGCATTAATTGATTTTGAAGAGGG
Source organism: Rhododendron simsii (assembly GCA_014282245.1). NCBI lineage: Eukaryota > Viridiplantae > Streptophyta > Magnoliopsida > Ericales > Ericaceae > Rhododendron > Rhododendron simsii. The sequence continues at coordinate 6,393,310 of CM024960.1, forward strand.
GCATTAGTTGAACAATAAAGTAAACAAAATCTCAAAAAAAAAAAAAAAGTGTATACCAAAAATGAGTTCTCCTTTTTATAGTAGAACTAGCGTATACCTGTGCCTAAAGGCACGGCTCGAACAATCAGCACACAGAAATAAATACTGAACTCGCGTTCAATATACGGCCCAAACAATCACAACACGCAAACTTACGTGCAATATACCAACCCATGTCCAACAAATTCAAGTATGATATAAACAATAACACAACGTATCCATTGATAAACATCCACTACTACAATATTGTTAAAAGATGATGCTTGAAAAAGTGAAAAGATGTGAGTTTTTGAAAAAACTGTAAGTAAAAAATTGCAATAGATAAATAATATCAGTCATCTAAAAAACTGTGATATAATATATTTATGATGTCACTTTCTAAAATATTGATATAACTATTCTTTCTTTTTAATGTCATTTTCTTCTAAACTGTGATCTAATACATTTATGATGTCACTTTGTAAAATAGTGACATAAACTATTCTTTCTTTTTAATGTAGGTTTCTTCTTATAAATGACATTGAAGAACAAAATATTATTTTTGGAGAAAATGGCGCCATCTATAAGCGTCATTGCTTTGAAGTCTCAAATTGGGAGTGGGTCGTTACATATGGTATCAGAGCCTGTACCAACTGTAAATGTGAGACAGAATCTCAACCCCTACGAGGACGTGTATTCCTAAGTGGTGGAGATTGTAACGCCCTACCCCTAGGGAGTTCTAGGTAGTGGTCAACCGGATTGGTGACCAGAAATGGGACACCCCGCTTTCCAGTGGCTGGCGGTACTGCAGGTTGGCAGACTCCGTCCGGATGGGAGGGGACAAGTTATGGCTTATAAGAAAAGATCTCTCTTACTTGTACAAGGCCTTTTAAAGCTGTGAGGGCGGGCCAAAGCGCATAGGAACTTCGCAGTTAAGCGTGCTCATCCTGGAGCAATCCAGGGATAGGTGACCTCACTGGAAAGTCTATGGGTTTTGGGCGTCCAAGCGGATAATATTGTACAAAGATGGAGTGGATCATTACATATGGTATCAGAGCATAACCCTGGTCTACATGGTGGGGGCCACCTCTAGAATCTGGTACGAGCACACTGATTGTGCTGTACAGAACTAGGTGTCACACCATGGCCACCAGGGGAAGGTTGCTTGGCCTGTGCAACGAGGACATTGCATCCCTAATGGGGGGTAGATTGTGACACCCCACTTTCCGGTGGCTGACGGTACTGCAGGATGGCAGACTCCATTCGAACGGGATGTAGCAAGTTATGGCTTATAAGAAAAGATCCCTCCTACTTATACAAGGTCTTTTAAAGCCGTGAGGGTGGGCCAAAGCGCATAAGAACTTCGCAATTAAGTGTGCTCATCCTGGAGCAATCCAGGGATGGGTGACCTCACTGGGAAGTCTATGGGTTTTGGGCTTCCAAAGCGGACAAAATTGTACAAAGATGGAGCGGATCGTTACAAGAAGGGTCAATCGAGGGTAGTCCCACATCGCTTGGTGAAGTGTAAGTTGTGTACTATAAATAATATATCGTCATTCTATCTTGCACAAGGGCTTTTAAAGCTACGAGGGTGCTAGAGCCAATTGAAACTTCATAGTTAAGCATGCTCGCATTGAAGTAATCCTTGGATGGGTAACCTCACTGAGAGGTTAGATGGGATTTGGTGTTCAAAATGGATAATATTTAACAAGGCAAGAGTTGATCGTTACAATAGATGAAGGCTTTAAAGCACTTTAATGACGTTTCACAACTGTCATCTTTTACTTTCAATTACGTTCATAAAGCTTCTTCTTTATAGATATTAATAACAGTTTCAAACCGTCATTTTAAGATTCAGACTTTTAATAACAGTTCTACAACTGTCATCTTTCACGTTTAATGACACTTTTAAAGTGTCATCTTTTACGATTATTGTAGTAGTGATCATCTTAATGAAGAGGAAATTAGTTGAAAATATGCAAAAAATAATGGAAGAACTCACCTAGGTGGTTTTGGTGAAATAGATTTTGGTGGTATTAAACTTCCCGAGACTGTTCAAAAAAAAAAAACTTCCCGAGAGAGAGAGAGAAGAGCCCGGGGGGGGGGGGGGGGGGGGGGGGGGGGGGGGGGGGAAGGAAGAGGTAGAGAAAGTAAAGAAGAAAAATGTGAAAATCATATGAACAATGTACATAAAATTCTATTTTCGGTGATTTCCATGATATAGGTTTGATAGCCTAGAAATAGGAAAGGAGGATGTTACGGATACTGACCCAAACACACAAATCGTATGTACTAACCATTCGCAGGGTCCACTCCAGACCCGCATAGATGATCCGAGCCGTTTAATAATTTTAAAATAAAAATTGAGTGGGTTTGTGTAAAATCAGCTCCATCCGATATATATAAATACTCGATCCAATCTTCTCATTTTTCATCCAATCTTTCCATTTTTTTCCGATTTTTCAAAAATGGGAAGATTTTATCAAGCACTTAGACATATTGGAAGGAGCTGATTTTTCACAGGCCCACTTATTTTTTTAAATTATTGAACGGGTCTAATAATTCACGCGAGGCCCAGAGTGAGCCCTGTGTACCGTCAGTGTGCTTGGGTCGGTATCCATAAAATTTTCAAATAGAAAAAGGAATGTTGGCTTTGATTTCGGTGATCTCAGTGGCTTTAATTTTAGTTTTCATTTGAATAATGTCTTATGGGTGGTTTTGAATACAATATTTTAATGAGAGAGAGAGAGAGAGAGAGAGAGAGAGAGTGCGTATGTGCTTCATTCATTTGATCCAATAGTTATAATATCACTAAGTATGATCAAACGGTTGTAGATGCATATATGTTTATATGTTTAGACATTTCTACAGAAAACCGCTCTGCACCATTTATTTTCCAGAGCGAGTTTTAAAAGATAAAAATTTACGCTTGATTGTACATATTTGAATTTTTTAGCTTTGGAATGGTTATAAGAACGTATAAATGTTTATTATGATTTCTTGCGTTACTTGTGGTTGTAAATAAAGCATAAATGGTCTACATTCCAAAGGCGTTCGTACATGTGGCGTTATGCTTTAAGTTTATGATTTGAGCGAATATAAAGTTGGATGATTTTACTAGTTTAGTTTCAAGATTTTAATAAATGATTTATAATTGCGTAAGTAGAAAGTCCTACTGCGGAGTTATTGCATGAAAACGAGACACGAAAATTAAGAGAGTAGAAACATGACATCTATGGTGTGGTTAATGGAAAGACGTGTTCCGAAAAAGAAAATATTTTTGAAAATACATTGTGGCCGAACGTGTTAGCCCAATGTGAGTAGTAGTGTGTGTGTGTGTGTGTGTGCCAATGGGAACCCAGTACGGCGGAACCATTGTGAGAATACTCGAGAACCCAGAGCGGCGGAACTAAGGTTGGGTGTTGTGATCAGCACCCAATAGTGCATATTCTTGGTACTTAAGTCCTCTAGTATGTTGTGTTTATACATATATGTTGTCATTTTTATTCGATATTGCACATAAGGTAGATTTTTGTATATTTCAGGTAATTCGTATAAAAAAGGCGCGTTTGAATGCCAAGGAATGCTCCGGGTGCAACCAAGTACTCAAGGTCACGTGCCACCCCGTTGTGGTTCTCGAAAGATGGTTTGGAGGTTGCTCGGGTCGCCTAAGGGTCAAGGGAATTGAAGGAGAAGTGAGGATTTTATCAAAGCTACTCATCTTCCGACCAGCTGAAGGTAGAATTGTCATAACTTTTGATGTATAAATTACTTTTGATCCAAACCACTTGGGTTAGAAAGTAAACTCGACAAGCTTTCCAACGGTCGAAAAAACACACTAAATCCGAGTTCGGAAGTGTCCGGAGCAAGCCCGCGAAGTTTGCCCAAAAATCTGTCAAGCGGGTACCGGTACTGGGAGTTGCCCAGTACCGATACTGGGTGTCCAAAGATCAATTTTCCAGCCCGTTGAAGCCTTGTACTGGTACTGGGAGTTTCCGAGTACCCGTACTACATGGAAAAATCTGTAGATTTTTGTTATCTTTTTCATTTCCACTTATGGAGTATTTTTGGGATATTTTGGAGAACTTTTTGGTCCTTTGTAACTTAACTTTAGAGCCCCATAAATAGGCTTGTATGCCTTTTATAGAAAGGATGACTATTTCTAGTCTGTTTAGGCCTAAGTCTTTCTTCTTACTTTCTAGGAACTCCATTGATGCTCTCAAGCTTTCTTAGTTAATTTCCTTAAGAACTCAAGTAAGTATTTGTCTTATGTTAATTTTTCGTTTATTAATGGTGTAGCTACGCTTTGGATCTGTGCATAAATCAAGTTTATTTTCGTTTTCTTCGGTTAAATCTTGTGCTCCATTTTTTGACCATGTCTAATCTTTTAGCTATGTGTAAGTAGTCGTTTAGGCTTGGCATTGGGGTGATTAACATCTCGTGACTTTTGTTTATCTTGCTTTTCTCAACTTAAGACCTAAGGTTTGGTTTGTAAATGTGCGTAGTTTGCCCTTTTATGTACCAAAACTTGTCAATGTTAATCTCCGGTGATCATGTGCTTACTCACACGGTTTCGAGAGCTATGTCTCGGTTTGTGTTTGCCAAAAGAACCAAAAAACTTGCTCACTTTCCAAACTATACTTCTAGTTCATGACCTTGATATTTAGTTTGAATTCCATTCTTGGCGTTGTTAATCTCCGGTGATCATGGGCTCGATCACATAGTTTCGTGAGCGATGTCACGCCTTGTGTTAAGTCTAAGCATTTTCACCGCTAAACCTTCCGGTTGATAACCTATGCCGTGTGATTCAGCTGTGTTTTCGTTGAGAAAAGTTAATTGGCTTAAGCTATGGGTGTTATGAACTTCTGTGCCTTACCTCTTTTAATTCTTAGTCCAAACTCATTTTCTAGTATTTTTCATAAGGGTATTTTTCACATTTCAAAGGAAAACTAAAAGTTGGCCGCCTAAACGCCACAAACCCTTACATCTACAATCCGACCAAGCTATATTCGAGCTCTCTGTGGATCAATTTGGACTTCCTCACTATACTATGTAAATCTTTAGTTGTAATCCGGTAAATAAATAATTGAATTTGACGGCCGTTTGATAAACTTCCACGACTACTGAATGGGCACATCAGGTGTGTAGTTTGGTATCCGTGGAGAGGAACCAATGCAATTGTGTGCCAATAGAAACCCGGAGCGACGGAACCATTGTGAGGCTACTGGGGAACCCAGAGCGGCAGAATCGAGTCTGGGTGTGTTAAAAGAGATTTTGCCAATGTTGATTTGGTAAAAGAAAAAGGTGACACGATTTATGATAAGTCACGTAGGAGAGACACAAAAATTATGGACACCAACGTTACTAGATTAACGAATGCGGATGTGTCATTGTTAACTGATTTTGCTTAAGCATGCACGACCTGTATGAAAATCGTTAATTACATGTTATTAAGTTAAGGGTAGCAAGTAGGGTTATTCTATTGAGCCTTTTAGCTCACGGTATTACCTTTCGTGACGCTGGTATATTATATTGGAGGCGACGTGGGTATAATATGTCAGATCTCATAGATGAACATGGTGAACTCTACACCTTGGAAGCTTTCGAAACCGAGGAGCTAGCTAGGATGAAGGAGTAAATGGAGTAGTAGATAGAAACCCTAGTTTTTCCCTTCCGTATGTAATAAAAGTATTTTTGTGAGAATTATGTTATAATAATGGGCATAACTCTACTTAAGTTTTAAATAAAATGTTATTTAATGTACCCAAAAATTAAGGGCGTTACAACTTGGTATTAGAGATTTAGGTTCAAAATCTCGCCCATGGATAGAATGGGTAGACCATGAGATAGTTTGACCGTTGCACAAAAGTGAATTGAATGTAAGTTTACCGTCCCAAATTTGGTAGAATTTTGACAAAAACAATATTCAGATTGAAGCAAGGTGCGGAATTGGCAGTTCCACCGAGTTGGAAATTTCCGAATAATTGAATGATGACTTAAATCAAGAATCAATTGTGGAACCTAGATGGCCTTCCTTAGTGTTAATAAAACTTTGTCTTTATAAATAACCACTTAGCCAACCTGTTAGCTCGAACTACGTGAAGTGGTTGGAAGAGATTATACGAATTATTCTACCCTAGAGTGGAGTAGCAGCAGTGTAGGTTAAACCTGATAACCTATAGAACCATAGAGTTGGAGTATGTAGGATCGTTTCAACTTGTATTGGGAAATATCTTATCTTAGGTCTCTACTTGTCATTGTAGTAGAATTCTATGCTTACTATTGTATCTCTCTTTTATCTATAAAAAGCTTGCTTACTTTAAAGAGTACCGTTGCATACTATGTGATAAATTGCTTTTGACCTTTAGAAAGAAAGATACAGCATTTGCAAAAGGAAAATTATTTAGGTAGACTAAAACTCCCCCTTTCGATTTCTACTCGTAGATGGTGAACCGACGTAATGGATTATGATACGAGAACGGAGAATCTTCTAACGCGAATCCCGACCTAGCCCAAATCATGCAAGCATTCATCACTGCCCTGAACGCTAACCACCAAAACCAAAACCCAGATGACGGACCTATGACCCGAACCCGAGCGATGAACAAGTTCTGCAAACGCCGACCCCCGACCTTCCACGGAGATACCAACCCCATCGTAGCTGAGACGTGGTTGAACGAAGTCAAAATAATACTCAAAACCTTAGAGATCACTCAGGAAGGAGAATGTGTGGTCTTAGCCACTTACCAGCTGAAGGGAGAAGCCCGTTATTGGTGGGACCTGATGGAGGCAACCCATACCATTACCACCATGACCTTTACCGAGTTCGAGACCCTGTTTCTCGACAAGTACTTTCCCTCGCCTCTTCGCCTAGTCAAGGAGCAGGAGTTCCTAAATCTGAAACAAGGTACGATGACTGTTACCCAATACGTGGCCAAATTTGAGGAACTGTCTTGTTACGCCCAAATTGCCATCACAACCGAAGACAAGAAGGCAAGAAGGTTTGAATGGGGGCTGACGATTGCTCGAAGGGCTGTGGTGGCTCAAGCCTTTACCACCTATGCCGAGGTCATGAAGTGTGCTCTTCGACTAGAGAGTGAAGAGGCTAACTTCAAAACCCGATGGAAGAAGGTGATAGGCGGCACCGGTGGACCAATCCGAACCCAACACTTAGCAACACCGTGAACTCTACCTCACCAAACCCTCTAAACCACCTTAGAGCAACCAACCTGGAGGACTGCTACCCCCGGACATGACGAACCACAGTGAGGTGGTCGGGACATAACAACAGTTCGGTGCTACAACTGTCAAGCTATAGGCCACTACAGACACCAATGCCCGCAACCTCGGAGGGAAGGGAATGGGAGCTTTGGGCAGGCCGGTTTTGTGAAGTAGAACTCTGAGGCCTATCACAGCAGCAGAATGGGCAAAATAAGGGAAAACAGCCCATGGGAACCCAGCAAGACACTGGAGGGCGTATCTTTGCGCTGCAGACTAAAAAACAAGAGCATGATCCTACTGTTATCCAAGGTACGCTACTATTATAGTATATGCGTACAAGCTTTGTTGATTCTGGAGTATCACATTCATTTATGCCTACCGCTTGCTTAACTGCTCTAACACTAGAAACAGAACCCTAAACACGAATATGAAAGCAACATCACCGTTTGAGGGGAGTATAGCTGTTAGTCTAGTGTGAAGAGAGTGCGAACTAGAAGCAGTCAACCTGCGTCTGACCTACAATCTTAGGATGATCGACATGGCAGATTTTGATGTAATTCTGGGGATGGACTGACTATCAGCACATCGAATAGTCATAGACTGTCACTAAAATACGACGACAACTTATACCCCATGAGGGACTTTTTTCTATTTTTAGGGGGATAGACAAACGGCGAGTTCAACGACGAAAAGATCGAGGTGGTAGAATCAACCGTTTGGATGACTAGCTAGTCCTCAAAAAGAAGAAGCCGAAAGAATGGAAGTGGGATTACCACACATAGTTCGCGAGTACGCTGATATTTTCCCTGAAGAACTTCCTGACTTATCACCCCAAAGAGAGATAGACTTTTTTATAAAACTTCACCCGAGAACAGCACCAATCTCTATGGCGCCGTACCAAATGGTCCCTGTTGAGCTAAGGGAGCTCAAGACCCAATTGCAGGAGCTGTTGAACAAGGGGTTTATCAGGCTGAGTACGTCACCATGAGGAGGCTAAATCAAGTCACCATCAAGAACCGGTATCCATTGCCAAGGATCGATGACTTATTTGATCAATTAAAAGGAGCACGAAGGACATATTCGAATGGTACTACAAGTACTCTGACATAGCCAACTTTATGCCAAGGCAAGAATATGAGAATTCTGGCTGGAAGTGGTTAAGTTCTTGGGGCACATGGTATCCAAGGACGGAATCGAGGTGAACGAACGTAGGGTCGAAGCAGTACTGAATCCGAAGCAACCGTACATCTAAAATTACCGCCAGAAGCCGATACTGCCTAAAGGCTTATTTTCCCGTGACTGCAAGGGGGGGTTCTTTTAGTGCCTTTGGTAATAATATCCCATTTTGTAGAGTATCGTAGGGATTGCTTGCTGATTTCCCCCCGAAATGAGGATGGAATACTTATGTCTTATGATTATGAGGTTATTCTGCTCAAGTGAATCCATTGTTTCCTAGTTTTGGAAATGGGTTTAATATCGTTGGGTGAGAAAGGATTGTGCTAAGGAAACATTTGTGGGATACGGGACTGCATGATGATTTAGTAGAAGTTTTACATTTGACGTTGACATTCACAGTGGAAACTCTATCAAAGACCTACAATGAAGCAAATTGTTCGACGGCTGAAGCAACTTCAACTCCATTTTGTTAAGCAAGTGATTAGGCTTAATTTGATTAACAAAACATGCAGAGGATTGTGAGGAATGCCTAAAAACGTTGTTGACTTAGTCTAAGATATTTCTAAAACCTACCGGAGCCTTTAGATAGTGGTTGTGTGATGCCAAAGCGTTTTGGGGCGTTTCAAGACCAATATAGCGACTATGTCTAATCCATAAACACGCACCAATTTCGAGGACGAAATTATTTTAAGAGGGATAGGTTGTAACGACCCTAATTTTTTTGTAAATTAAAATTTTGTTATTTTATTTTAATTACTTGGATTTACATTTTAAAAATTCTTTTTTTTCACTTTAATAATCCGTCATCATTAGATTCTAGTCCTTTAAATTTTATTTCTTGGCTAGAAGTCCTACATGGCAAGGAGAGTTAGTTTTCAACCGATTAGTTCGAAGAACCAAACTGCCAATTCACCTAATTACAATCTCCTAACCTTAGATGGACATTTTTTTTTACCTTCTTTGAGCCTTATGAATGCCTCGCAACCCTAGTTGAACCATTAGATCTTTAGGGGTAATCATTAAACCCATGACTAGTCTTTTCGAGACTATACCGTCATCTTTACCCTTTGGTTATTAAATGTTAGGGAAATTATTATCACTTGGTTAATGAAAGTTAGAACATTGCCATTGAGTATATGGAGTTAACAAGATAACTCATGAGATTTCTTCAATCATTATACTTCCAAAAGAAGTAATCATGTTGCTTCCAAAGGAAGTAAACCTAGACTCACCATGCAAGCAAGCCTATATACTTAGATGTACATTTTCTAGGAAAAGTCTTACCCATTGGGTAATAATTTGTGGGGAAATTTTTATCATATGAGTAATAGAAATAAGGCTTCCTATTGTCTAAATATAGTATTACAATAGACTTGTCTAGGGCCAAGTTTGTTCTTCCAAGCAACCATGATTAAATATTGTCACATCAAGTAGCCCATAATTCATCTTTTCCTCTTTAACTGTTGGTTAATAAATGCTAGGAAAACTTGTAACCTTTGGATAATAGAGATTGGATTGCTAATAAAGTATTGATTTGACAAGTCATTATGGACCATGTCAATACTTTACTTTCAACGGAAGTAAGCTTAGTTTTGTCAACCTTACTTACTATTATTGCACCTTTGACCATTGGACAATAATTGCTAGAGAAATTATTATCCCTTGGATAATAGCAACTAGACTTACCATGTATATATATATATATATATATATATATATATATATATATATTTGACAAGACTAGTCATTTAGAAATCTTGCACCATAGGAAGTCATCACCTTGCTTCCAAGAAAAGTAAGCCTAGTCACGCCATCTTTCTTATCAACTTTACTCACTTCTTTATCCATTGGTCAACAAATGCTAGGGAAATTCTTATCCCTTGGTTAATGGACATTTGACTTGCCAATGTGTGTATGACTTAGACAAGACAAGTCATAGCCATCACTTTGCTTCCAAAAGAAGCAACCTAAGCCTTGTCACTCATCACCTGTCATTTTAGACTACTTGGTACATAAATGTATGTATATATATATTTATATTTATAGAATTACATGGTACAAGAGAGAGAGAGAGAGAGAGAGAGAGAGAGAGTGAGTGAGAGAGAGGCTGAGATAGAGAGGCCGAGAGAGAGAGAGGGAGAGAGGTCGAATGGGAGAAAGAGAAAGTGTGGTGTGTGCTTGTATGTTGTGCACTCCAAGCTACCTTATAGCCTTAAGTCTATTTATGACCATGCCAACCCATTCTAGGCTACTTTAGTCATAAACCTAGCCCATGATTTTGTTCTTCCTTAAAGGTTAACTTTTCCTAGGACAAGACAAGCCATAAACCCTTCATAATAATGTTGGATTTGGCCTAATAATGGATTGACAAGTGAGGGAATGCTATGACTTAATTGGAGGGCTTGATTTGACCAAACAATGGAGCAAAATCCATGAGTAATGGGAGAGAGAGAGAGAGAGAGAGAGAGAGAGAAAGAGAGAGAGAGAGAGGGGGCCGACCATGGGGGGAGAGAAAGGGAGCCAATTTTTGCAATAAATAGCACCTCCCACACACCATTCAACTCATACCTTCATCCTTCAACTTCTCTCTCTAGAAAATCTAGTGTTCTTACTTTGTTCTTGCTTCGTTCTTAGTGTTCTTAAAGTTCTTCCTAAGTTCTCAAGAAACTCATCTAAGACTGCCACTAAACCACCACTCGACCACCCTCTCGATCCAAAAGTTTTAGTAGTAGTAGTCAAGTTTTAGTTTCAAGAGAAACCTTTCTCTTTTGAAGCTATCGGAAGCTCACCGTAGGAAGTCACTCCATTCAAATTACCGACTTACTTTCCGTAGCCGCCCTACCGCTAAGAAGAACAGTAGAATATCTCTACTTACTTACTCCAAGTATACGTTAAAATTTTCCTTATTCATTAAACTCTAAATATAAATGTATGATGTTTGTATGTTGACAAATACATGAGAAACTTGAAAGGTATTTTTCTTAAAAAGATGAAAAGGAAGGGGAGTATGTTGAATATATCGACTCTATTTTTCGAAAAAATATATGTTGTTCTAAACTTCCCACAAAAGAAGAAAGAATGAGTTTTAAAAGATAAAAATTTACGCTTGATTGTACGTATTCGAATTTTTGATCTTTGGAATGGTTATGAGAATGTAAACATGTTTATTATGATTTCTTGCATTACTTGTATTTGTAAATAAAGCATAAGTGGTATCTACTCCAAAGGTGTCCGTAAATGTGGCGTTATGCTTTAAGTTTGTGATTTGAGTTAATATAGAGTTGGATGATCTTACTAATTTAGTTTCAAGATTTTATAAATGATTTATGATTTCGTAAGTAGAAAGTCCTACCGCGGAGTTATTGCATGAAAACGAGATACGAAAATCAAGAAAGTAGAAACTGGCACCTAGGGTGTGGTTAATGGAAAGATGTGTTCCGAAAAAGAAAATATTTTTGAAACTACATTGTGGCCGAACGTGGTAGCCCAATGTGAGTAGTGTGTGTGTGTGTGTGCGCGCCAATGGGAACCCGGAGCGGCGGAACCATTGTGAGGATACTCAGGAACCCGGAGTGGCGGAACCGAGGTTGAGTGTGTAGCTTGGTATCCACGGAGAAGAACCAATGCAATTTGTGCCAATGGAAATCCGGAGCGGCGGAACCATTGTGAGGATACTCGGGAACCCGGACAAGCGAAACCGAGGCTGGGTGTGTTAAAAAGAGACACATGCAAATGTTGATTTGACAAAAGAAAAAGGTGACACGGTCTACGATAAGTCGTGTAGGAGAGACACAAAAATTATGGACACCAACATTACTAGATTAACGAATGCGGATGTGTCATTGTTAACTGATTTTGATTAAGCATGCACGACCTGTATGAAAATCGTTAATTACATGTTATTAAGTTAGGGGTAGCAAGTAGGATTATTCTATTGAGCCTCTTAGCTCACGGTGTTACCTTTGGTGACCCCGACATATTATATTGGCGGCGATGCGGGTATAATATGTCAGATCTCATAGATGAACATGGTGAACTCTACACCTTGGAAGCTTTTGGAGTCGAGGAGCGGGTTAGGATGGAGTAGTAGATAGGAACCCCAGTTTTTCCCTTCCGTATGTAATAAAAGTAGTTTTGTGAGAATTATGTTGTAATAATGAGCATGACTCTACTTAAGTTTTAAATAAAATGTTATTTAACGTTCCCAAAAATTAGGGGCGTGACATTACTTGTGTAGAGATGATGTTTTGGAAGATTTTATAAAATATTCTTAGTTTTATGATTCTAGAATTAGAATATAAAATCTTGCAGAACTATTTTTCAGAATTTTTGGTTGGAAAACAAATCATTTCTGACGAAGCACCAATAAAGATGTGCTGTTTCCCCCAATCTATGGAATCTCTATTTTTCTTTGAAATTATGACAAGTCATTTTTGAATTGCACAAAAAACGAAACGATGCAAATAGGAGAGCTTGAAACAAAAAATTATTCTCTTTTAAAGGTGGGTAACAATGAGGATAGAGAAACTAAGTTCGTCAAGTTGGTTGTCTCTTTTGTCTTCTTTTCTCTTTCTAGTGGTGACCTGAGTTTAAGTCCCACGGGGAACAAGTTTAGGGTTTAGGACTATGAATAGTCTCTGAATCTCTCGTTGAGTAACATACTAATACGATAATACCCCGCTGATGTATAGTACCGTATGACCAAAAAAAAAACAATGAGAATGGAGAAAGAGCATGCGCGTTGCACTCCAAAAAAATCGTGTGTTGAACTCACCCATTGGCCTGTGAGTTGAATTAACTTGTGTAGGGTGGAGTCAACTTATTTGATTCTTGGCAAAAGATTTCTATTTTTTTTAAGGGGCAGAATTTGGTTAGTAATTAAGAGATTGTTAAATTTAATTATTTTTATGTGAACACTATTGTTTAGCAAACTTTGCTAACTTTAGGAACATTTTAGTTTTTGTTAAGCTATTGTGGATATTTCCTCTTGTTAAGGAAATAGTCCCACATTGCTTGGGAGTGGAATGGGTGATCACTTAATAACATTGGGGACCTCTCTACTCATTGCCAATTGGTTTTGAGATGGATATAAAGTTTCCACATGGTATCAGAGCCAGGTCCCGTTCCACCCCACATTTTAAAAAAAAAACTTTACAATCCACACCCCACGATGACAGACCAGCAAAAAGGCTGCACGATGATAGGACCCAAAAGTGGCCACACGTGACAGACCTCAAACGCGGCTGCACGTGAGGGGGGATGTTAAGGAAATAGTCCCACATTGCTTGGGAGTGAAATGGGTGATGGCACTTGTGCAAACGCCGTTGGGCAAATTGCATTCTTTCAACAAATCAGTTAACGTTCGAGACCAAAAATCAAACACTCCAAACAGGACTTTAGACATGGTCCATTGGTTCTTGTTGCGGACTTTACAGAAGACTCATTTTTCCCCTAGTCTTCTTCAATCGTACATATGGAACTATGAACCCCAGTCTAGCAAAGGAGTAAGACTTTGCACACACCCGGGGTTGCCCCAATGTTTCGGGCAGATGCTTCAGCTTTTGGAGTACTTTTCAACATTTAGGGTTTAATTTTCCAAACGGTGAGTATCTTGAAGTAAATGGGTGCCGTGATTGATGTTGTCGCACTAGCTCTCTCGGAGTTTTGGATTGTGCAGTCGAATTCATTTAGTAACATGTCTGTAGGGTTGTTCCTCCCTTACCAAATAAAATATAGTAAAAAAAATAAAAAAAGATTAAGACTCCTGCAGTTTTAATGTAAAGTTGCTCTCTTAAATTTGATTATTTTTAGCTCCGATACCTAAAAATGTTTGAACAAATTTACGTGCGCTTCAACTAATCTGGGGGGGGGGGGGGGGGTTGGTGGTGGACAGTTCCCTGTCCACTAGCGGTGGGCCATTCAAACCGAAGCAAAGATCCTTATCGACTAGCCCAACAAGAGTTGATAGCACGTGAAATGTTTCAAACTTAAAATTTTGGGAGGAAGAAAACCATTAACTCTCAAATCACGACCACCACCAGGCCTTTTGTATTAAAATATGATTGAGAACAATGTTTAATTTTCTTCACAACTAGGACCATTTTTAGGGCAATGCAAATCAGTGTTTTTTTTTTTCAAATACAAATTTATCTGCGCAAGTATTCTAAGAACTCAGAATTAAATTGAGAATGCCGAACAAGCAGATTTTTACTAGTTTGATGCAGGAAAAGGTTAATTATAATTACCTATAAAGAACTATCTATCTTCTCTTTTTTTCGTAGAAACCGCTAATGGATTTTCTATATCAATCAGCCGGAAAAAGTAACTAAGGGCTTGTCTGGCGGTATAATTTGAAAATTCAAGAACTACATTTGAAAACAACAGTTTTTTCAAGAAACACTGAAATTAGAAGTTTTGAACCTTATTATACCTCCACAAAATTGGAAACAACGAGTTCGATCGTTAAAAACATGTTGCCCTGTTTTGTGTATTACTTTCCTTTCCACCATATTAGATTTTCTGTTTTCCGACTTCCGAGATAATGAGAACCTTTATAAAAGCTCTCCTATTTGCATCCTTTTTCGTTTTCTTGCAATTCTAAATTGATTTCTTTTTCTTAATTTCAAAGAAAAATAGAGAACTGATTTGTTTTCCAACCAAATATTCTGAAAATAGTTCTCCTAATGTAGGTTAAGATTCTGAAAGGTTTAATATTCTTATTCAATAATTTGAAAGATTTACGGTGAGGACTTAGTAGCTAGCAGTCGTCTTTGGGTTAGCACAAAATCGCACAATCAAGATCCAGATCAATCTCATTCTAGCCATGCCTATCACTCATTCAGTTTAGTGCACAATCAAGATCAAGATCAAGATAGATCAATCTCATTCGAGCCACGCCTATCACTCATGACTCATTCAGTTTCGTGCACAATCAAGATTAAGATCAAGATCTTTCTAGCCACACCTATCACTCATTCAGTTTCGTGCACAATCAAGATCAAGATCAAAATCAATCTCATTCTAGCCATGCCTGTCACTCATTCAGTTTCGTTTGAATATGACGTCTAATTGGAGGAGCCTCCCCGATTCCATCAACGTTTAAAATTCTTATGGAAAATGTTATTGCGAACCTCCTCCCATTCGATTTAGGGTAAGGGATAGAAAGTGAATCGATATCGGCAGTACTTATTATCCTCCGCCTAGTGAGTAAAAATCGTTCTCATTGTTGCCCACCTTCACATGGAAAATTATTCTCTTTCCTCTTTGTCTTGTCTTTCCCCTTCATTTTCAGGCGTGAAATTATCCTGATAGTGACATCTATTATTTTTATTATGGACAAAAAAGAAAAACCATTGTGGAACTAATTTAAGCAACCTTTAAATTTTATTGAATAATAAAATGCTATTGTGACAAATTTTGATTAGTCCATTGAGTAAATAGGAGTTTGGAGTGGTATGAATGGGAGACATGGGGGTGGTAAAGGCTTGCCTTTGTGCCCTTTTT
This sequence comes from Rhododendron simsii, assembly GCA_014282245.1. Taxonomy (NCBI): domain Eukaryota; kingdom Viridiplantae; phylum Streptophyta; class Magnoliopsida; order Ericales; family Ericaceae; genus Rhododendron; species Rhododendron simsii. Next base: position 6,409,228 of record CM024960.1, read on the forward strand.
TTTTTTTCAGATATAAAACAGACTCTGTTTTAACAGCATTAGAGCATCTCCAAACTGTATTAAAAATTTGAAGATGTCAAATTTTCTTAATACTGATGTGGCTAGTTGACACCTGGCCTCTAAAAATTGGGTGTCATAATATTGTTCTTCTAACTATGGTGTCAAATTTGCTCTCACGATCTTAAAAGAAAAATAAAACCAGAAACGTTATTAACTTGGTTTCTTTCAAGAATAATTTACACATATAAACAGTTTCTTTGCGGATTGTGAAATCCTGTAGGGTGGAGCGCCCTACATGGATTGTAGAGCGGCACATGGTCCGTCAATCTCGACAATGAAAGGTTGCAATGTGTTTTAAATTTTGACCGTTAATAAATAATCGTTTACCGGTGATAGATTATTTTCCATTTGAATCGTTGATTGATGACATCGACAGTTATAACTGTGTAAGGCACTTTACCCTACAGAATCCCTGGGTCTGTTTGTTTGCATGGATAATTAAGCCTATAAAGCAAATGATTTCGATAATCGAAATAGAATGGGCCCATTTTTAGGTCAAAATTAGGCATTGACTATTTGCACTTCTTCTTCTTCTCCCTGTCGCCGTGAAGGTCTGTTTGGGGAACTATGACCACACAAAATTGCAGGAAAGACCCACTCTATTAGTTAGGTGATCAACTTCCGAACACGGAGGGGTCTGCCCAAGTACATATGGGGCAGTATGTTTGAATCTCACGGAAGTCAAACATTTAAAATTTTGGGGTCACTAGAGGGTTTGTCCGGTCATTAATTTCTAGGTCTCGGACTCAGTCAAGATATGCTTAAACTAACAAGGACTCCCAATTATCAAAATAAAATTGATTAATTTCCGAATCAAGAATCGCCACTCGAAGGGCAGTTCTGGAGGGAATTCTTTTGGTCTTATTGGCAGCAGCCACGATCTAGTAACCCATCCATCGTCTGACACCAAAGACCAATCAACCTCAATCAAAACTGCATTAGACTCGATCCCCTCCAAATTCCCTAGACTGTGGGGTCAATTAATTTTGTTTGTTTACAAAAAGGTCTCTCTCATTTGTAAAATAAGTATCCAGTCATAATTTGCGTCTAAGAACATTCATTTGATCCCAACTGAGACGAACACAAAAATTACAACGATGATCATAGTAATTATGTGAAAAAACTGAATAATAATTCAATTCATGTTTTAAATTTATATATTTGAAGATATTAATTAAATCTTGTTCAAGAGGTAAGAGGACTTCTTGTTAGGAGTACTTCGACTTCCCCTGATTCTCATAATTCTTACCAACATGTATATCCCAACGAAAAAAATCATAGTGAAGATTGATGAAATATTGTTATGAAAAGATAACTAATATACAGGTTTTCAAAGTGAATAATGTCGAGCGTCATATTTTAAAAAAAATTGTATGTCAGCTTATTATTTACGGTATCAAATTAAAATATGCCTCTATGTATGAATCTAAATATGTTCGGTTGCTGATTTTGCCACTCCCTTTTTTGTTAATACCATTTGTCATGTACTTTTTTTTTATTGATCGGCACCCGGTCGTTCTTCAGTCCAGCGGTAGTCTACCGTGGACACCACCCAGCCCAACACAAAAGCCGGGCTTGAGGGTAAAGCCCAGGAAACAGCTTCTTCGGGCCCCCAACTGCAATTAAGGCTAAACACAAAGGCCTCCTTTGTATTAATGGCCCAACACAATCGAAAAGGAAAAGCCCAGGTGATAAAGGATTTTTTCTTTTGTACAATTGATGGAATCAAAGCAAAGACATTTAGAACGTCGTATTGTGCGAGCAAACTGACCAGAAAACTCATTAACCAAAAAGAAAAAAAGGCCAATAAGATAAGGACTCTATCATATTCTTTGACAAAAGTTGATACATCTCAACTCGAATACGCAATAGTACTTCGTAGAAAAAACAAAAGAAAAAACACAAATAAGAAATACCCCATCTTTATTCCATTATTTTGGGATGACTTTAATTTAGTAACTTCCCTATATCAATGGCATTGGTAGATTATAGAAACCATGGCCAAAGTATTCCTTCACGCGTATAAAGTCTTAATTCCTCGTATATCATCGTCACCCAATCCTTTGATTGTGGCTGGAGGAATGCGAGGGAACATGATAGCATCTTGGACATTGCTATGTCCAAGTCCAAGGAGGTGCCCAATTTCATGCAAGGCCATAGTCTCCAGATGATACGAACCCGCAACCGGGTTCATGCAAGGCCATAGTCTCCAGATGATACGAACCCGCAACCGGGTCCCCGTTGTAGTCAAACTTACCATCAGTGGGGGGAAAGGCATGGGCCAAGAACCCGTCTTGCCCGTTGAATGGTGCCCCGTCCCATGTTCACCGCTGTAGAATCCAATTTGAAGATCCGCGCTTGCGAAGTCTTGATTATGAGAGAATGTAAATGGAGTTTGGGAAGCCCACGTGCTAAATGCTCTGGCCACGGCAGATATGGCATTCGAGGGGGTTCCCGGGGGCAACCCGTAAGTGAGCTGGTACTGAGTAGGGGGCCATTTCAGGTTACCGTTAAAGAAAGCATAATGAGAGATAGTGTGGAGAGTGTTGTGTGTGATTGGCCTCTTTTTTGCCTGCTCGCATCCAATTAGTGCCATTAATGATGTCAGGGACCCCGCATCGAGGGGCCATCATTTGGGACACCGTTTCGGCATCTAAAGTTCCGGTAGTTTTCAGATGGAAATTGAGCAGATATGTTTTGATGGCGGCCTCCATTAAATCGTCAAAATTGTCGTTATTGGCACTGGTTTCGTTAGGGGGGTAGTTTAGATAACCAAATGCCTCAAGATATTTCTTGAGTTGTTGGAGGCCTTTTTAATAAAGTCGAAGGATGTTGGGTTTTCCGCCTTGGGTTTTGATGGCCTTGCATGAGAGGGGAGAGAATGGGCTAATGAGAAGAGGAAGATGCATAAGATAAGCTGAAAAATTTTTGTTGCCATTTTTGAGGTAGAGAGAGGGAAGCCAGTAGCTAGCTAGCTGGGTACTAGTGTGAATTTGAATCTCATCTCTTAGGCCTATTTATAGACTTGTATGAAGAAAATATGGGTCATGTGTCACGTTGAGAGTTGTTCTTTCAAGGAGGTGCTTTTCTCAATGACCACTGCTTGGGTCCCCCGGGGTTCCACAGTCTTAGGCCACATTCTGCTAAGATTATTTTTTAAGTATTTATTTTTCGCTTTACAAAACTGATCATTCTCTTACAAAACATTACATTAAATTCAAAATATAAGTACGTATTTAAAAAATATGTTCGTATTTTTCTTAGCAAAATGGGGCCTTCAGTCATACTCTGCAATCTACACCAATGTTTGGATTCTACAAAATATTATTGCACTTTTTGTGCTCCCAATTGATGCGTATGTAGCTATTTGTTAGATTGGTGTTCATTAAAACGAGTATATAAATGATTTTATTGGGTTATTGGTTCATGGCAAGATATATTTCTGTGAAAAGGTATAACCTTGTGATCAGGGGGTAGAAGTCGTGAGTCTGGTGGCTCCTTTCCATCCCACAAAGCAACACATTCAATAATTAAATTTGGATGACCCCAAGCATTGATTAAAATTATGACGGCTGATTTCCGCTACATAACGACATTCGCAAAATAAAATTTGGATGACCCCAAGCATTGATTAAAATTATGACGGGTAGGTAGCTTATGGCCACACCCGATTTCCGCTACATAACGACATTCGCATACACTCATTATTGTTTTGCTGCAAACTAAAATAGGGGCTCGCGTGCAACTTGATCAAAATAAATTACACAACTAGAACTTTGGAGGTAATTTTTTTTTGTTAATGTAAGGTGTTTTGGGCCAGCATGCGTGCAACTCAAACTAATCCCCAAAGTCCCTCTCACAGGCAAACTAATCCCTAAAGTCCCTCTCACAGTCATTTTTCCGTCGCACACATGCATATGAGTGACGTGAGGTGTGTGGCCCCATAAATAGCGGCAAGGAGAATCAAAACTAAGCCTTTAGCTAATACCTAAATATATACTAGGCAAAGATCATTAGGCCAACCCATTGAGTTAACTTGGTAGGTAATCCTGTATTCACATCACTTGTGCCCGTTTTTTCCCTTAATTTTAACGCACAATTTGTTTTTTCCTAATTCATAAATTAGTGTGGAGGACTATTTTCAGAATTTTGGGTTTGGGAACAAATCAATTTTGATGGATCACCAATAAAAATGTTTTTTTTTTTTCAATTTATGAAAATCCAATTTAATTTTTGGAATTATGGAAACTCATTTTTGAAATGCACAAAAAATACGACGATGTGAATAGGACAGCTTTCACTCATTGTGTTTGATAAATTGTATATGAAATTAGGAAAACGGAAAACCTAGAATGTCGGAAATGAAAATAATACTTTATAGGGTGGTTTCGGTAGTGAATAAGTTAAGGAGAGGATGTTGCATGTTGTTGACTAGTTGTTAATTGTTTTCACTACCCAATAAGTTGTTGACTGTGAGTGAATAAGTTGTTGATTAGTCTGAACTAGATGCTGAAATGCAAAAAACTGTTGAGTAGTGTTAACAAGATGCTAAAATACAAAAATTTATTGATTAGCGTAAACAATATGGTAAAATGGCACAAGTTGTTGCCCAAAAACTTTAGTGGAAATGTCCCCTAAGTAGGGCAGCATGTTTGTAACACACTCGTTGTTTTCAATTTTTTCATTATGTTGAGGTGCATGGTCATACGGAGTTTTGCTTTGCCTTATTTGCTAAACTAGGGTTTTATGTGTGTGTGTGTCTATATATATATATATATATGATTGAAGAAGTCTAGAAGAAAAAAGAGTCTTCTGTAAAGTCCGTGACTAGGACAAGGTCTGAAGTCTTGTTTTGATGGACTTGCACGGATGATACGATCCGTTCAATCTTACGTTTGTTCATTCAAATTTCGAATTCGTGAAAAAATGAAAGATTGGATCGAGTATCTACACAAATCGGATTGAGCTGATTATTCACGAGCCCACTCGAGTTTTTTTAAAAAAATCATTCAACGGCTCGGATCATCCATTCGAGGCACAGAGTGAGCCCTGCATGGCCGTCGGTGGCTCCTATCGGTGCCTCTTTTTTGTTCCGTAGCAGAGTCCAATTTGCAAATGGCCTTTCCAAAATAATTGTGATATCCTCCCATATATAATAAGGAGTTTTTAGCCTACCAATTTTCAATTTTGGACCAATTTACCCTTTAATTTCACCCATTTTACAAATTCTCCTTTATAATTTTGCCCCTCGATTTCGAAAAATTTACAAGATGTCCAAATGTATATATTCACCCATTTTACAAATTCTCCTTTACAATTTTGCCCCTCGATTTCGAAAAATTTACAAGATGTCCAAATGTTATCTATATAATAAAACAAAAGGGTGTGGGGACAAGTTGTTAGAACGGTTCAGATTCATTTGATCTAAAGGCTTTAATGCATCCTTCCACTTCCTGATTAAGTGTCCATGATTTTCACCTAAATCACACAACTGCCAAACAGGTCTCCGTTACCATACTTCGTCTTTTCCTTCCACGTTTCAAATCCACAAACGTTCTAAACCTAAACCTCAAACCAGCAACTTCGTCTTTTCCTTCACCGTACCAGTGGACTCCACCGATCTAACCAGCAGCTCCGAATCACGGATGCACCTTCTTAGCCAACCCTGCTGCCCCCTGCCTCGCCTAGCAATGGAACGCACCCGGACACAGTGAGCCCATAGCGCACGACCATCGGAACACCACCACAAAAAATGCCTCTTGGCCCTCTTCCCTCTCTGCTTTTGAGAAGGTATGTTTGTCCGTGAGACTGAAAATTGAAATGCATGTTCAGTAGAATGCCTACAACGTGTTTGTGAAAATGCATGTAACTGGGTTTTGCGCTACATTTAGTTGACGTGTAATAGTTTTGTGTACTTTGATCGTGCTAAATTAAGAGAAAAGAGCATGCGAGAAGAATTGAATGGGAGGGGAATCTTTGTCTGAGTGCATAAGTAAATGAAAAGCATTACAGCAACCCCTTTTTGATTGATGAAAATGCATGGCTCTGCAGATTCCCCCTCCTCCTTCTTCTGCACCAACCTATTAAAGATTGGCCCAAGCCCAACGCTCCCCCTGTCTTCGCATTTAACTCTCTTCAAAACGAAAATGCCAAAAAAAAAAAAAAAACAGTCTTTAATTAATCTGGGTACATCCTTTGCTGATCTCTCATTGTTCCACGTATAGTTACATTTTGTACTCGGAGAGGGAGAGTAATCGATATCATATCACGAAACTTTTCTCTAATAGACTTAAAATTCTGGAACTCAATGATATTTTCTTTTTCTAACTGGATACAATTATTCTCTATTTGGCAAGTGTTTGACAAAATAGTTGGATACAGTATTCCTTGCCAAACTTTATTTTTATGGCAGTTTTGCATCTTAGTTTAAGTATCTTGATTGCTACAGTTACATGAATTCGTAAAAACTAGAGTTTTGGTTTCGGTTGCTGTAGCTGGACTGTAGTCCCCAGCGCCCTTCTATTGAGATATCAAGAGGGAGCTGGTTTTGAGAGAGAGAATACAAAAATATGTAGGTTTGATTAGTCATAGATACTCTTCATGTTTCAAAATGGTTATTAGATTTTTGGGCAATGTTTTTGAAACAAGAAGGGTCCAAATTTTCATTGGGTTTTGTGTACTTTTGGGTGCCGAGCGAGTATCACACACGTGGTACTTTTGATCATTTTTTGTGACTGGGTTTTGTGTACTTTTGAATTTGCTCCTCCACCCAAGGGGTTTTTTGTACCCGACTTTTCCATAACCATCTTTCCCAATGTTGGCAATCAATTTCATTTTTCAGTCTCACGGACAAACACTTAATCATGGTAGAAAATTAGTTTTTTTCTCATCTTTTGTTGGGGCTCTAAGATCAAAAGCATTGTGCTAGGAAATAATGGCTTCTGGGGTTCAACTTTTCAAAATCACTTTGGTTTCGCATTACTGCTATGCATTTGTGGCCCATCATCATTTTACAGTCGTTCTTGATGCTAATTCATTTTTTCTCTTTTCGGGTAATTGTATGGGATAGGGGCAAGAGTATAATTGCCCTCTAATACTTTCATCATCATCAAAATTGGAAGCTTGCTTAGCGAGTGGTACGCTTTTTTGAACTTTTTTGATTTCTCTGCTTTTGACCAATCACTCTTTCTTTTCTCGCCTTCAACGAGAGCTCTTTCTCAAATAACACTCCAATATGGTCTAAAATTAATTTGTGGGTGGGACTGGTTAGTTTTAGGACACTTCGGCAGACTTTTTAGTTTTAAGGGACTTCGGTGGTGTGGGATTCATAGAGGGTTTTTTTTTTTTTTTGGCCAATCGGCAAACATTATGATGATCACAACTAGGTTTGAGCTAGCATCCTTCAACCCTTAAAGCATCTCGATATTCTCATCTCTATGAGTTAGTATTTTTTCAATTTTATAGGCTTTGTGTTCCAGTGAAAACTCTTTTATCCTAACTGTCGCTTTGTGTTCCAGGAGCAATGGAATTTTCTAAAGGGAAAGGGAAGGCCATCTGGGTAGCCAAGGGAAAGAAATCTATGCTGGATGGTGATTTGGAGAAAACTGTAAGATGAACTTTAACTCTTTATTTTTCATTTTTTATTGATCACTGTTCTTCATTTTTCATTTTCTATTGATCACTGTTCTTAATTTTCTATTGTATAGGTTAGGTTTCTTCGAGAAAAGAATGTTTGCGCCGTGCCTTCAAATTTTTTCTAATTTCATTGATGCAAAGTACTAACTGATGTGCTGATTAGCTGGTGTGCTTATATCTACTCTTATGTTGTTAAATGCAGAGCACTGGCTGGCGTGCTTAGATTTTTTCTGATTTTGTTGATGCAGAGCATTAACCGATGTGCTTACATTTGCTCTTATGTTATTAAATGCAGAGTACTGGCTGGTGTGCTTAGATTTTTTCTGATTTCGTCAATGCAAAGCACTAACTGATGTGCTTATTGGTTTTAACTTTTTACCTGGTATTTACTAGAATTCCATAACCAAATTGATAAATACTCGTGCTTGGGGTAATGCCATAAGCACGGGTAATTATCTTTCGTGCCACTAAGAAGAGGATCACATACTACACACTAATGCTTGAGCCACTAGCTAGCAAGTGCCGTAGGCACGAACAATTCCAACCGGGGTGCGTAGTGCCATGGGCAGGGCAAACACTAGTGTGTGTTTATATATATATATAATATACAGTCCAGATCCTTTCAGGGATCCCGGACAGAGCATTGGTGCGGGACGCGTTTGTGAGCCGTTGGATTTAATCCAACGGTCAGGAAAAAAGAAGGCAAGAAACTCGCGAGTAATTACACTTTACCCCCTCAACACTCACACTTCCCCCCTTGTTTCATTCGGACCACAGAGAGAGAGAGAGAGGAGAGAGAGAGAGAGAGAGAGAAAAGGGGACGAACGAAGAAAGAAACGCGGACGTACGGAGAACGAAGAAGAGAAGAAGAACGAAGACGACGACAAAGATTGAAGGCAGACGACCAAGGTATCTCTCTCTCTCTCTCTCCCGAAAAATCTGGTTAGGGCTTCTTTTGCCGATTTTGGTTCACAAAAATTAGGGCTTTTTTGTCGATTGGAACCTAGCTCTCTCTCTTGAGAGATCGATCTCTGCATTTTCAGTAAAAATCAGAACGGGTTTTTGGAACTCGAACCAAAAAGAGGGCTATTTTGAACGATGATTTTGATTTTAGGGTTAGTGTTCGAAATTCGTGATATTACTCTTCTTAGGCCTTTTTCTTTAAGTGCTGGTATGATTTTTACCATAGAACATACCAATTGGTCGGGGAGTAGGTGGGGCATTGAATCTTCCATATTGCCAGCACCCAATCCGTGCGTTTGTGCTAGCTGAGCACGGTTCTGCCATGACTTAAAGATACTGTATACACTTGTAACATTGTCCACCCACTTTAGGCTGTTGGAATTGGATGAGCATTAATAAATCATATAGGCTTGCTACATGTTATTGAATGTGTTCAGCTGATATATCTAAATTAGTTTTCACAAAATAAATGAGTTGCTTGTTATCACTTTCCTGTATATCGATGTGTATGAATGAAATATTTTTGCCATGTCTATTTCTTGATTTCTTGAGAATCCTCGTGTTAGCATATCCCAAATTTCTTATTTTCCTATCCTTTTTCCATACTAGTGCTGTTGTCGCTAGTGCTGGCGCTGTTCTTTAGTCTCTGTTCTATTTTTTTCCGAATGCATTACTTACATTCATTTTAAACATTCCTTACAAAAGCTTGTTTCTGTTACTGGATATTCTCAAAATGGAGTCACAGCATATATTGGTGTGTCGACGCAAATTAATATGTGTGGAGGATGGCCATGTAAAATCAATATGGACTCGGAGACTAGACTCAACCAATTCTGAACACAGCTGGTGTTCCTCCCACTGTTTTTGATATAGGTCTTGGTTTCATAGAAACGTATGGTCTTGTTTTTACTTGAAGGACAGAAGCTTGTTTGCAAAATTTTATTTCGGGAAAATCTTGCGAGTCTGCCTTTTTTTCGTTTATATGACTAAGTATCTTGAATCTGTGGTCAAATATTCTTAGGCAGGGGATTGTATTCCTAAAAAGCTCACAATGGAAGGAAGTAGTTCGGGTAATGATGGAAGTGGTGATCCCAATTTTAGGATCTTTGTTATTGCGGAAAACCAACACCATTGAGGACATCTGGAACACAAAAGAAACCAGGTCGAAGGTTCTTCGAATGTGCAAAGTATGAGGTGAGCTGCATGCATTGCCCCAATTTATTCTCTTGTCATTGGAGTTGAAACCCTAATTCTTATTGTGTTCTTTTTTTACAGTTAAACTTGGATTGTGGTTTTTTTTGGCTGGTATGAGCCTTGTATTTTGCAAGGGCTGATTTGGGGGCCAATGCTGGTTCAGACAAAAACAAAGGCTGTGAGGACTGTTGAACATTATGAGATTTCAGTATCCATGAGCATTAGTGAAGAAATGCAGAGGATAACAATCACAATGCAGATGAAGATTGAAGCCATGCAGAATGAGATTGATGCAATGCAAATGAGAATGAGAATGAGAAATTGGGGGAAAATGAACGGGAATTATCTTTGGATTGTTGTTTTTTGTGTTGTGTCGTACATGTGTGGCAAAAGCAGCCAATGATCTGAAGTAGTAGTATGTTTGGTATGATAATATTTCTAGGTTAGTGAAACTAGCGGCCTTGTATGTGGTCTGTATAAGTGGTGATTGTGGTAGTTTAGCTTGGCTTTGGATGTATGGCTAATTTATTTTGAGATCATTTTTTTTCTTACATTTTGCAATCTTTCACTGAATCTTGAAGTCCATGTAAATCGGGAAATGGAATAGAGTTAATACAAAAAGGCCTTAGTTTGTATATACACTTCATGCCATCAGGCAAACAATTTATCAAATACTATAAACACTCCAGGAATCAAACAATTGCATTCTGAAATCCAATGTTCTACTTTATCAAATATTTGTTGCCGCAAAAGACTGATCATGAAGGAATGTCATTGGAGATCCCAAAGATTTGCATTTGAAACAAAGACTTCAATACATTAATGCAACTGGAGAGATGTAAAAACTGAATACGCTCAACTAGGGAATTCCAAAATGCTAGATAGCTAATGCCCATATTCGGCAAAAGTCAGTTACAAAAAAAAAACAATTTGAACGACAACAAAAATCCAGAATGGTCATGTTTTAATTTAGAACAGAAAGAGTAGAAAATGATAACCACCATAATTAGGCAGAGAATTGCTCAATCCAAAACAAATGTATCACTCAGCTAAACAATTTTCAAATCACTTTAAACCCAAACAATCTGATCCAACCACCCCCATTTTACATCCCCAACAATTCCGAAACTAAGCTGTAACCCAAAAAAAAGGAGACACCCATGATACACATCAAACAAGTTTTCTATTGTTCACCATTATCTCTTGCATTCATCATTTCTAAAAAAAAAAAATATTATTGTCTTCTTCAACCATGTCCTTGACTTTGGTGATCGCTTGATTGGCCTCCTCCCCAACCCGTCCTTGACTTCCCAAAAAGCTTCATTGTTCAAAAAGCAGCAGCCATAACAGGTATCAATATAATAGCAATAGCAACAAGATTAGTCAGACAGATGCATCAAGACAGCAGCAAAACTGCTGCAGGAATCCTTCATAACTGTTCTATTTGATCATTAGTAAAGCCAAAGTAAAGAACACTACTAATAACATGCATCATCTACCATGCGTGCCAATTTCATCTCCATATCGGCAAACCCATATAGTTCCTGAAACACAAATAAAATTAGCATTCAAATCCGTAATTCACTACCTCTTTGAAGTCCGTATTTCACTTAAACAAGCACTTACATTAATCGTCAAAGTCATTCTAACCACCAAAAGACAAAAAAATAAATAAACCATAGTGATCATAACTACCCTATTTTTCTACATGAGAGAAATAAACCTTCGCAGTGGTGGTGGTGGAAACAAGGAGGTTGGATTGACATTGGAACTTTGTTCTTGTTCCATTTCTTCTTCTTCGTTCCTTCTTCGGCATAGTTCAAACTCTTTTCCTCTTTAAGAATGCGTAACTGGAAATAGTAAAGACTATCAAATCGAACTAGTATTAGCAAAGAAAGGCAGAGACAAAGGCATCTTAGCAGAGAAAAGCTATCATATATACAAGGGACACTAAATCAACAATCTGAGCATTTGAGCACTAAAAGTTATAAGCTAACATTTACTGCTTGTTTGATATGAAAATGACCATTTGAGTTTGAGTATAAGTCAATGACCAATTCATCAGGTTATGTGTTATCTTGCCTAAGTCATTGATATGTCCTCTTCCTATTAAAAAGAATGGAGTGTTGCAGGTTGAATGCGTTCTACAATTATAAATCACTAGATAGCGCGTTAGGGGCACTCAAACATACGTGTGCAAAGTGAGAAAAAAGAAATCACTAAATAAAGCAGAGTAGTTAATTGAAGCAATTAACAGAGAAAATTGTGGGGAATGGACAGTCAAGAATCTGACTGTTATAAGCTAACATTTAGTGCTCGTCGTATCATATAAGTTTGACTAGGTTCATTTTCAAAGAAGATATTAATCAATAAAGTATACTTCGTTATGTTACTGATTGAACTTAGGTTCATTTTCAAGAAAAATGAAGCATACATTGTACATTCTGTAAAAACTGCAGAATAAAGAATAAAAAGATTAAAATTTCAAGTTAATGAGAGAATTTTATTTCATTTTAGGTAACTTCGTTCTTTTAGGTTTACGGGAAAAAAAAAATACTAGCTAAATTCTTTTAGTATATAGTGTAGATGATATCATATAACGGAATGTGAGCTTCAAGCATCACTTTCAAATATTTTCTCAAATTAATTACTAACGTGAGACAACAAGACGAGATATCCCACCCACTGCCAGCACAACTAGGGTTTCTTTTTTTCCCAATTTGTAGAATATAGTTCAACAGATAACGTAAGTATTTTATCTCTCTTTGAACAGGTTTTTTTTTTTTTACAGGCGTAAGTATTTTATCGCGGTGTGGATGGGCGATGGTAAGAAAATTTACTTGAAAAAAACAATCATAAGCTCCCGTTTGATGCAGAGTTCGATCTCAAGAGAGAGAGCTAGGTTCAAATCGACAAAAAAGCCCTAATTTTTGCTGAACCAGAATCAGCAAAAGAAGCCCCAACCAGATTTTGAGAGAGAGAGAGATACCTTGGTCGTCTGCCTTCAATCTTCATCGTCGTCTTCGTTCTCCTTCTCTTCTTCGTTGTCCGTTCGTCCGCGTTTCTTTCTTCGTTCGTCCCCTTCTCTCTCTCTCTCTCTCTCTCTCTCTGTGGTCCGAATGAAACAAGGGGGGAAGTGTGAGTATTGAGGGGGTAAAGTATAATTACTCGCGAGTTTCTTGCCTTCTTTTTTCTTGGCCGTTGGATTAAATCCAACGGCTTACAAACGCATCCCGCACCAATGCTCTGTCCGGGATCCCTAAAGGGATCCGGACTATATATATATATATAAACACACACACACTTCGGATCCCCGGGATCCCGGACGGAGTGTTTGGTGCGGGATTGGGTCGTGAGCCAACAGCTGAGATTTTAAAAAGGAATTCGCGGGTCTAATACGGATCCGAGTTCAAACAAAACTCTTGTTCTCCTCATTTCTTCGGTCGCGTTCAAATAGAGAAGAGAGAGAGAGAGAGAGGAGAAACGACGTGGAAAGAGGAGACGAATGAGGAAGAAGAACGGCTACACAGCAGATTGATCTGGACGCGACCACCACCAAGGTCTCTCTCTATCTGGAATCTCGCTGTGTGTGTGTTTGAATCTCTCGAATCTGTTGTTTCTTTTTAAGATCTGTGCAATCTGGTTTATTAGGGTTTTGAATCTCTTGAATCTGTTGTTTCGATTTGGAAGCAATTATAAGTTTAGGTTTTGTGTGTGCGTGTGTATCAATTAGGTTTAGGTTTTGTGTGGGCGTACGCTTGCATCAATCTAGATAGACTGATATGCACCCCACGCCGTGTACTGGGTTTTGAATCTCTCGAATCTGGGTTTGGCCAGGCCTTGTGACGCAAAGTTTTCTGACCCCCTAGTAGGGACACGTGCCATTCCTCAAGTTTCCAAAAAATTGCATTTTATTTGATTATGAAACATATATTTTACTCTATCATATGAGGTGTCCTTGTACTTAGGGCATTCTGCATCTGTTTTCTAAATTTGCCTGTCAATTTTGCTAGGCATTGTATAAATTGGGACTGTTCTGCCTCATTATTGTTGGCAATGTGTGGTCTAGATCTGGGTATGTTTGGGCTACTTACTCATATTTAACTTGTGCTGGAGCTTGCTTTACTTGAACATGTGAGGTGTCCTTGTACCCAAGACATTTTGCATATGATTTTCTGAGTCTGAATGCCAAGGTGGATGGGCATTTGTATGTGCTTTTGTGCTGTCCAGAATTTGGCTGCTTTCAGTTAGTCCTTTTGTTCTTCCTCTGATCAGTTTCAGCACAAGCTAGTGTTGTGTTTTCCCTACTGTTGGGCTGGCTGCCTTGCTTGTCTTGTATTGTACCTACCCTAGGGAGGTTGTCCCTAGGGCTGTTTAAGCCTTTCTAGCTAGGGGGCTTGTCCCTAGCCTACTATTTCTTTTGGTCTGTTTTGGGCCTGTTCATTAGCTGCACTTGTTGCTGTCTTTACTTCACCTTTTGGTGCTGTGTAGAAGGCTCATTGTATCATGCATTTACTGCTATGCTGTGTTCACACATAGCTGTTGCTGCAGCTGTTGTTCAATCTATGGGGATCAAGCCAGAGCTACTTTCCAAAGCTGCTGTCCGTATGGGAGAAGCTAATGACACAAATGGCTGCTCTTCAATTTTGATTACTGCATAGAACTGCTCCTGTAGCTGTTGTTTCGGCTGCTTGCTCTAAGCCTATAATGAGCCATTTCTATGGCTGGCTGTTTCGGCTTTTGCTTGCTCTGAGCCATTTCAATTTGTATTCTCATATGTGTCGTTTGTTTTCCTTCCCTCTTGTAATATGGATTGAAATCAACGTGTCTCATCTACCTTATGTAGCCATTTGGCTTAGCAAATTTTCTGTTATTCTCGTTTCTTTTATTTTCTTTTCCTCCTGGGGTATGCCCCTTGTAGGTTGTATATTCGGTTAGTCTCTTTTTCAATTTCAAGCTGATTTACCCAAAAAAAAAAAAAACATATAGTTCTAATGTTGCTCCTCTTTGATCGATTTCATGGCTCCGCCATTGTAGGTGGGATCCAAGACGTCAGGGCAGAGGTCATCGGAAATTATGGGTCCCATCCAGACACCCAATATGACCCAAAGGCGGTGCCAGCGATTCAAAGAATCAATTACAAGAACGTGGTGGCCGAGAACGTGTCAATGGCGGCAAGATTGGAGGGGATTTCTAGCGATTCATTCACTGGAATTTGCATTTCGAATGTGACCATAGGATTGGCAAAGAAAGCGAAGAAGGTTCCATGGACTTGAACCAATATTGAGGGGATGACAGGCGGAATGACTCCACCACTGTGTGGGTTATTGCCCGACCAGGGGCTGGAGAAGATTAGAATGTGTGATTTTCCTCAAGATAGTTTACTTATATAGATGCAGTAGAGCTTAAGATGTGCTCTTGCACTACTATGAACCATACATGAACTTTGTATTTTGTAACAGTTACACACTCTTAACAGAAAAACTATCCATTATGTATTCTCTCCAGTGCTATCTTATGGATGTTAACAATGGTTTGCTAACCTACTTTGTTTATAACCTGAACTTGTCAAATAGTAGGGTGTTGTATTTTTTTCCTTGTACAAATACCATGTACTACTATGTATTAAGCTAGGAGCAAGTGAAAATGATTTCATTGATCTTTTTCTTTTTGGGTACAAATTTTTCTGTTTTTGTATAGCAATAGTTGTGCAATGTACTTGTCAAACTTTGCACCGTGTCCATCTGTTCTTGTTACAAATGGAAATTGAAGGCAACACCATAAAGAATTCCAACATCACACATATTGCAACCATTTCCTTCACAAATCTTCATTCCATTCATTCATCAGTACAAAAACATGTCCATTTCAAAAACAACATGGAACATTCTACAAAGCAACACTTCAGGCTCTGCTTCCTTATCGTTCATGGTTTTGCCAACTTTCAGAAGATGTGTTCGCTTCTAAAGAAAAGGATTGTTTTCAACTGCGCAAGCGGTAGCTCACATTGTTCAACGGTCCTTAAAGCCTTTGTGTTCCAGATTTCCTCAATGGCGTTGGTTCTCCGCAAAAACAAAAGATGAAAAAATTGAGATCACTACTGCCATTGTTACTCGAACTACTTCCATTGCAACTCTGGTGAAACAAACAGCCAAAATCAAACAATTAGAAATTCACCTTTCAAATGTTCTCTTTTTTCCCACTTTCCATTCTTCTTTGAAAAAATAGGATGAGGAGGGCAGTGCAAAATAAAAGCTTTTCTTATGTTGCATTAAACCAATCAAATGGAAATTGTCAATGCAAAGATGGTTCATTGCCTTGTGCTAAAATCAACAAAATTCCGAAGATGGTTCTCATTATTGCAGATTCAGACTAGATTGCAGTTTGTATTTTTTCATGTAATTCTTTTGGTTATACTGTATAAACAAGAAGCAACTTCCATGTCAGTGACCCAATGAACAATTACATTATAGGGCATTCTAAACAACAAAAATCTGTAGATGCTGCTCCTAATTTGACAACGTCATGCATTGATCACGTCTCCAGTATGAGGGATGGGCTGATGGTAGTCTATTCACCCACATAGCCACATCAAAAGGAACCAAAAATGCCCTAATCTGAAAGAGATCCCAAAATCTAAACATAAACCAAATCACCTCCTGTCACAAAATCTAAACCTAATTGCTTCCAAATCGAAACAACAGATATGAGAGATTCAAAACCCTAATAAACCAGATTGCACAGATCTTAAAAAGAAACAACAGATTCGAGAGATTCAAACAGAGAGAGAGAGAGAGAGAGAGAGAGAGAGAGAGAGAGAGACCTTGGTGGTGGTCGCGTCCAGATCAATCTGCTGTGCAGCCGTTCTTATATATATAGATATATATATATATATACATACACACACACCCCATGGTTCACATGAGGGATCCTGCACTTTCTTACAGTGCGGGATTCTCCCTTTCCGATTGAATTTTGATGATCCGAACCGGTCAATGAGTGCAGAACGTGATTTTAAGGATATCTGCTAGAAATCAGCAAAAAAAATGACCGGAAAGGACTTCATCCGAACAGTTTTTTTCCTGAACCGTTCAATGAAAACTGTTCGGATGAAGCCCTTCTCGGTCCTTTTTTTACTGATTTCTCGCGGGGACCTTTAAAATCACGTTCTAACACTTTGAGCGGCTCGGATCATCGAAATTCAATTGGAAAAGGGAGTCCCGCATTTTAATAAAATGCGAGATCCCTCACTGGAACCTGACTCTGTGTGTGTGTGTGTGTGTATATATATATATGTATATGTATATGTATATGTATATGTATACCGGGGCGGTTTCGAGTACCCTTAAAAAAACTTCTAAAAAAATCCTCCCAAATCTTAATCTCATAGTTTTCGATCAAATTTGATGATCCGAGCCGCTTAATATGTTTAGAACGTGATTTTAAGGGTGCCCGCGAGAAATTGGCAAAAAAAAAAAAAAACAACCGGGAAGGGCTTGATTTGAGCAGTTTTTTTTGAACCGTTCAATAAAGTTCAATAAAAAAATTGTTCGGATGAAGCCCTACCCGGTCTTTTTTTTTTGCCGATTTCTCACGAGTTACCCTTAAAATCACGTTCTGAATATATTGAGAAGCTTAGATCAACAAAATTTGATCGGAAACTTGGAGGGGATTTTTTTAGAGGTTTATATATCTATATATATATATATACACACACACACACACATAATGAGGATCCAATGAGGGATCCCGCACGGGCTTACTGTGCGGGACTCCTTTTTTCCGATTGAATTGCGATGATCCGAGCCGCTCAATGTGTTCAGAACGTGATTTTAAGGGTACCCGCGAGAAATCGGCAAAAAAAATGATCGGAAAGGGCTTGATCCGAGTAGTTTTTTACTGAACCGTTCAATAAAAAACTGTTCAGATCAAGCCCTTCCCGATCATTTTTTTAAAATAATATTGGTGCTTTTAAAATAAGATCACATCTACAAGCCATGCTTAGTTTTAGAAACGAAGTTTTTCTTGATCATTTCGAGTGATCAAAAGTATAAAAGATGATTTTCGTCCAAGGCTTGAAAGAGTGGTGTTTTCAGAATGGTCCAGTGGTAAAAATATTGTCTGATATTAGTTGGGACCCGTGCGTTCTACTCAAGATGTCGGACGGTGTTCTGAAACTTTATAATGATTTGAGAATAAAAAGTACCCTACACGGCATACTGTAAAATCGTACACAGTATTACGATATGCCGTGCAGAAGGATACTAAGACCTAGACACTTTCTGTTGAAAACTTCTTCCATTCGCAACATCTGCATCATTTCACACTGTACAGTTAGCACCACTCGCACGTCAACGTGATATATTTCCAATGTCCCTTTCCCTTTTACTTGTTTATTAAAGAGCTTGATTTTCTTTTCAAAAGATATTCTAAATTCTCTTTTGAAAGAGTTTAGTAGAGACCGATTTTACCGGGCGAGTGGGGTGCATTTTCTCTAACAAAAACTTTCTCATTCGTAACGTGGCTTCCGAACCCCAAATCTCAATATTTACACTAGATCAAAAGCCTTTTTCTCCCAAACAAACACTCGGTTTCTCGGATTATCCATCTCAAAAATCTGGGTGGCAACTCTCGATTGCACCGGTTGGGGAGCCCATAGATAGATAATTTTTTGAAGAGAATATTCTCTATATCTTTTTTTTAAAAAATTGATCTGATAGCAAAAAATTTAACAGGAAGTGTTTTAACAGTTGTAGAGGTTGTTTTGGATTATATGCCTAGACATTCTCAACAGAAAAAATCACTCTATTTTATAATATACTAGTGGATGCCTATGCCTGAAGGCACAACGCAACGCATTCTAAATACAGTCTAAAGGCACGACGCGACACTTTTTTAGAAACAACTGGAGTAAATTGACCATTGCCCTATTTCTCTCTCTGTTTTTAATTTTATTTTATGGAAACATGTTTCTTTTTGGGTTTTTTTAATCAAATACCACTGGACATGGATTTCTTTTCCCTTCCCCGCAGTGGTTATCTTTTTCTTTCCCTTATGTGCGACTGTTCCCTTATGTTTTTCCTGAGCCATTGCTCCAACTTTTTTGCTTCGTCGTCTCCGATATAATGGAAAAACACCCCAAGCGTAGGGTTTAATATGTCGAGACAAGTATAATATTCTGGAAGACTGGGTATCGTACCAAAGGGAATATTTGTTACGGTTTGGATGAATTTGAAGATGTAAGCAAGGTTTTCAGCCTTTAGACAGTCAACTTTGTTTTACTTTAAGCGGTGAAAAATAAACGGCTAAATTAAAATGAAGATTAAATAGTATAAAAATGGAGGCAAGGGTTAAAGGATCCTAACATCCACGACTCAAGTCAAACTATTTTTCTCATCTTATTACTCGGTTTGAGATACACAACTAAGATTCTCAACCCAAACGAAAGGAGATTCGAGTACCGAGCGAAGTTCTAGAATTCATTTGGCAAATGCCTTGAGCGACAGAGTTTCAAGCATCATGTGTGGCAAGTAGCATGCTCTTGCCTACACCTAATCAAGGAGATTAACACATTAACAATTTGACAAAAGAATCCGAACTAATCTCAATTTTCAAACAAAAGATTGAAACTTTATGATGAAAAAAACAATATTAACTCAAGTCATGAGATGCTACTCATCCCATGACCAAGCCTTATAAACTACTCATTCATATCTAGAGAGATAGAAGCAAGAAAAAATCTAGTTAACATATTTAAGTAACAAAACTTGAAATAAACTTGAGATTATGATAGATCGGGAGCATAACTACAACTTTAATGAAGACAAAAATCACAAAATCAAGAAAATGTAGGTTTTTAATTAAGAAAATGAAGAACAATGAAGAGCAAGAGCAAAAGTAAACAACAAGAAAAGAAATCCTAGTCTAGATCAATAAATGCACAGAATAAGGTATTTATAGTGGTCCTCATTTCGTGCACAGAATATCCCAAAGATGCCCTAGAATTTAACTACGAAAGCCCCTCGGTACCGATACCTCCTCTGATATGGTATTGGTACCAAGATCACTAAGCTGTTTCCTTTAACCCAATTGGTACCGATACCTCCTCTGATATGGTATTGGTACCGAGGCCACTAAGGCAGATTATAGCTAAACTTTGCAGACTCGTTCCAGACACTCCCGAACTCAGATTTGGGTGTTTTTGGACCGTTAGAAAGGTTGCTGAGTCTACTTTCTAACCTAAATAGTTTGGATCCAATATGATTTGTACATCAAAGGATATGACAATTCTTCCCTTAGTTGGTTGGAAAAATAATAACTTTGATAAAATCCTCACATCTCCTTCAATTTTCTTGACCCTTGGGCATCCTGAACAACTTCCAAACCATTTTTTCATGACTTTTCGGGTACCATAAGAGGGTGGCACATGGCCTTGGGTACTTGGTTGCACTCAGAGCATTTCTTGGCATTTAATCGCCCTTATTCACACGAATTACCTGAAAACACTACGAACACACCTTACGTGTAATATCTAATAAAACACTAACTTTATAAACGTAAATACGATAAAACTAAGGACTTAAGCACCAAGAATATGCATTATTGAGTGCTTATCATTTTCCGACAAAAAAGAGTAAAATATATATCAAAACTTTTAATGTATGAACCAAGAGGCCATGGCATGAAGAATTGAATTTTTTTTTATCAGGTTTTAGACATTAAGAACCCATATACTACCAAGCTACAAAAATTGGCTATATATGGGCCATGACGTGAAGAACCTATATACTACCAAGCCTAGTAATTGTTTTATTCAACCTCTATAACTAACACATCAATACACCATTCAAAGGCTGAAACTTCAATACACTAACACACACTTCAATACACCAATCAAAGGGTAAAACTTCAATACACTAAACTTTTTCATGGATTAAATAGCAATATAAAACACCGTTCCTGGTAACAGTATTTTTTTTCCTTTTGTTTTTTTCTTTGTTTTGAAGATTAAACAACAATTAATAAAAACCCTAGTCTATTGCAAAATTAAGGAGGGGGGCGGGGAGTGAATTTTTACCAAAGAGAGAGAACCAAATGGATTTTTCGTGGATAGGAAAAAGATGTGGACAGAGATTGAGGCCAGGGACGGAACCAGGATTTCCTATACACAGGGGCCGGACTATAAACAACAAAATTCTAAAATTTCAAAGTTCGGGAATTTAATTGTTTGTTTGATTTGGGTTTTGAGAGAAGTTTTTTGGGTAACGAGTCAGAGGGATAAAAAGAGAATGAGACGAATAATTGAAGGGATAACTTATGAGAAATCCTGCGCAAGGAGAGATGTTGATTTTTGTGATAAAAAATGGACACATTCTGATTCTAAAGCATTTAAATGTCTAAATAACACCCGATAAAAAATACAATATTTATTTGTTCAAGCAAAATACAACTAATATTGATATCGAAATTTAAAAAAAAAAAAAATCGAAACTACGCGGGGGCCCCCGTATGCCGAACCTTAGATCCGTCATTGATTGAGGCAATCAATTGGCGACGAATTGTGGGGGGGGGGGGGGGGGGGGGGGGGGGGGGGGGGGGCGGCTCCAACCCAAAACGTTGAATGAGTTGGTAGGCGCTGAGTGTTTCATTGTGCACCGAGGAATGGGTTCTGAGAGAGAGAGAGAGAGAGAGAGAGAGAGACCATAACTATTGAGGGAGAGAGGAAGAGAAGAAAGAGGAAGAAAGAAACGATTGTAACCTATTGAAAACGGTTGGAATCAATGATTTAATCTAATGGCTGTAACCTATTGGAATTTCTATCCGAGGGTTGGAGACATGCTAGCTTTTGTTTGTATGGGTAAACAAAAATCGCTCTGTTTTATAATATAGAAGATTGGCAACAAAAGAAAGAAAGAAAAGGAAATATAGAAAGAGAAACATTAATGTAGGCTTATAACGTGAATGAAAAAATTTTAAGGCAATCATAGTTTGGTAACCAAATTGTCGTCCATATTATTGTAGTCATTAGTGTTGGCTATTATATAAGGAAAGATTCTCTTCTATACTTATTTAGTTTATCTATATTATAAAACAGAGCAGTTTTTATCTAACTATATAAATATGAGCACTTCTAGAGCCATCCGATCGCCTCTAATTAAGATCATAGTCGTCTAATTATTTCTCCTTAATTTGATAGTATACAAGAGAATCTTTCCTTATATATTAACCAACACTAATGACTACAATAATATGCATGACAACTTGGTTTCCAAACTGTGATTGCCTTTTAATTTTTTCATTCACACTATAAACCTACATTAATGTTTCTCTTTCAATATAGTTCCTTTTCTTTCTTTTGTTTTTTGTTGCCAATCTTCTATATTATAAAACAGAGCGATTTTTGTTTACCCATACAAACAAAAGCATGTCTCCAGCGGTCAGATCGAAATTCCAATAGGTTACAGCCGTTGGATTGAATCATTGATTCCAACTTGTTAACAAGTTTCAACGTGTTTTCAATAGGTTACAATTGTTTCTGTCTTCCTTTCTCTTCTCTCCTCTTTCCCTCAATAGTCACGATCTTTAAAAATCTCTCTCTCTCTCTCTCTCTCTCTCTCTCTCTCTCTCTCTCTCTCTCTCTCTCTCTCTCCCAAAACCCACTCTTCGGCGCACAACGAAACACTTTGCGCCCACCAACTCATTCGACGTTTCGGGTTGGACTCCCCCCTTAATTCGTCGCCGATTGATTGCCTCATTCTCTGTGCACATCTTTCTATATCCACGAAAAAATTCATTTGGTTCTCTCTCTTTGATAAAAATTCACTCTCCCAACCCCCCCCCCTAAATTGCTGTTTAATCTTCAAAACAAAGAAAAAACAGAAGGAAAAAAAATACTATTACCAGGTTTGGTAATTTAAATTGCTGTTTAATCCATGAAAAAGTTTAGTGTATTGAAGTTTCAGCCTATCGAAGTGTTGAAGTTTCAGCCTTTGACTGGTATATTGATTTGTTAGTTAAGAGGTTGAATAAAACGTACTAAGCTTGGTAGGATATGGATTCTTAATGTCTGAAACCTGACAAAAAAATTCAATTCTTCATGCCATGGCTTCTAGGTTTATACATTAAAAGTTTTGATATAGATTTTACTCTTTTTTGTCGGAAAGGCTGAAGCAATGGCTAAAGAAAAACAAAAGGGAACAGTTGTAGATAAGGAAAAGAAAAAGATAACCACTATGGGAAAGGCAAAAGAAATCCATGTCCAGTGGTATTTGATTAAAAAAAACCCAAAAAGAAACATGTTTCCATAAAAACAGAAGAAGAGAGAAACAGGGCAATGGTCAATTTACTCTAGTAGTTCCCAAAAATGTGTCGCCTCGTGCCTTTAGACTGTGTTTAGAATGCATTGCGCCGTGCCTTCAAGCATCCACTAGTGTGTGTGTGTGTGTGTATATATATATATATACATATATATTATTGAAATAGTCGATATGTGAGCAAGCGACGGGGAAACTCATTAAGTAAAAAAGAAAAAGGCCAATAAGATAAGGACTCTATAATATTTTTTTGACACAAACTGATACATCTTAACTCGAATACACGATAGTACTTCATAGAAAAAACACAAACAAGAAATACACCATCTTTATTCCTTTATTTTGGGGATTACTTTAATTTAGTAACTTCCCTACATGATGGCGTCCGTAGATTATAGAAACCATGGCCAAAGTATTCCTTCACGCATATAAAGTCTTAATTCCTCGTATATCATCGTCATTCAAACCTTTGGTTGTTGCTGCAGGAATGGAAGGCCACATGATAGCATCTTGGACATCACTATGTCCAAGTCCAAGAAGGTGCCCAATTTCATGCAAGGCCACAGTCTCCATATGAAACGAGCCCGCGACCGGGTTCACGGAAAATGAATGGTCTGCGTTGTAGTGAAACCTCCCATCAGTTGGGGCGAAAGCATGGGCCAAGGCACCATTTCGCCCAGTGAATGGTGCCTCATCCCCATGGTTGCCACAGTAGAACCCAATTTTAAGATCCGCACTCGCGAAGTTTTGACTTTGAGAGAATTTAAATTGTGTTTGGGAAGCCCATGTGTTGAATGCTCTAGCCACAGCGGATATGGCATTCGCATTGGTTTGGGGAGCAAACGCGTAAGTGAGCTGGTACCGAGTTGGAGGCCATTTCAAGTTACCGGGAAAGAAAGTGAAATGAGAGACAATGTGGATGTTGTGGGTGTGATTGGCCTCTTTTTTGCGTCCTTGCATCCAGTTGGTGCCGTTAATGATGTCAGGGACCCCACATCAAGGGGTCGTCATTTGGAACACAGTTTGGGCATCTAAAGCTCCGGTTGTCTTGAGATGGTAATTGAGCTAGTATATTTTGATAGCAGCCTCCAAGTAATCGTCGAAATTGTCGTCCTTTGCATGGGCTTGGTTAGTGGAGTAGTTCAGATAACCAAATGCCTCAAGATATTTCTTGAGGTGTTTGAGGCCTTTTACTGTCTCGCCTTTGTGGCATCCTTCCAAATGCTTAATAAAGTTGAAGGATGTTGGGTTTTTAGCCTTGGCTTTTGATGGCCTTGCATGAGAGGGGAGAGAGAGGGCTAATGAGAAGAAGAAGATGCATAAGATTAGCTGAACTTTTGTTGCCATTTTTGAGGTAGAGAGAGGGAAGCTAGTAGCTAGCTAGCTGGGGTACTTGGTGGATTTGTGAATTTGAATCTCATCTCTTAGGCCTATTTATAGACTTGTATGAAGAAAGTATGGGTGTTGTGTCATGTACGTTGAGAGTTCTTGGGTCACCCGGGGCTCCACAGTCTCGGTCATCCACCTAATAAAATATAAGGGTATGAGGATCTCACAAACACAAGTTAAAAGAAAGGCTGAGATTCATTTGATCTAAGTGCTGATGTGTGCTCTCAAACTCTCTTAAAAAAACACCCACACTCATACAAATATATTACACAATTGCCACCTTTTTTCTACGATTGAGATCCCATCTCCAATTGCCCACTCACGCTTTGTCAGACTCTCTCTCTCTCTCTCTCTCTCTCTCTCTCTCTCTCTCTCTCTCTCTCTCTCTCTCTCTCTCTCTCTCTCTCTCTCTCTCCCCGCTTCAAATCATCTGCTCTGAGTACTGACTGTAAAACTCAACTCCTTGGCCAGTCTTTTGTTAAAGCGAAAATTCTTACCATTTTTCTACCTAAACTAACGAGTTGATTAAAAACAGTAAGAAAACCTTTCTCCTAATTGGACTCAGGGGGGCTGCTCTCCCCCTTGGGGGAGCAGCGTGCTGCTGCCCCCGTTTTTCGGGCCCGTTCCGATCTTGCTCCGATGATCCGAATCGTTCACTTTGTAGAGCTCGTCGAGTAGAACTACTTTCAAAAAATCAGCTTAATTGGATATCATTAAGTGCCTGATCGGAGCCTATATAACTCTTGGTCCATTGGGAATAATGGATTTGATCCAGTGTTTCGGATCCATTCTTTTCAAAGTAAAAAGGCTCCGATCAAGCACTTAATGATATTCAATTAAGCTGATTTTTTGCATAGTCGTTCTACTCAACGAGCTCTACAAAGTGAACGGTTCGGATCATCGGAGTGAGATCGGGACGGGCCCGAAAAACGGGGGCAGCAGCATGCTGCTCCCCCAAGGGGGAGAGCAGCCCCCCTGAGTCCCTCCTAATTGGGGAGACCCAGATGCTTATAATTTTTTTCTCAATACCTCTTTTCACTAAAAAAAAATAGATTTGGGTTAGCAAATGAGTGTACATTGGAGAAGACATACCCAAATAGAGTTTTTATCCAAAATTTCAATCAAATTTGTGTTTAAAAAAAAAAAAGAAAATAATAAGAGTTTTGAGTCAAGAAATGAGTGTAACATTGGAATGACATCAATTTGTTTTTTGTTATTTGTTTAGTCAACTTCATATAGTTTTTATGGGCACTAACAGAACCATGAAGATTTATTTTATTTTTCCTTTTTCATCAACATTCATCTCTTAAGAGCTGGCCCCGGAATAAAAAACCAACAAGTCTTCCAGACTTGGGCAACTTCCTACCATGGGGCAACCTAAAAGAAATTACTTATTGGAAGTACTCTGGTTAGTAAAACTAACCTGACATGGATCTTGATTTGATTTTTGCAAAGAAATTACAATCCCAGATTGAATTGTATTTGTCGGTGTTTATAAATTGGCAGAGGAGTAGGCTTAGTTGTAGCTACCATGAAGTGGAACATACGTTGCACACTTAGGAATCGATTTTCTTTCATCAAAAAAAAAAAAAAAGAAGAATCGATTTAGTGTTTGAGCTTTTAGCAAGATTTAAAAGGTAAATTGAGTTGGGTAGTGCCGTAGGCACGGGCAAATCGCTAGTACAAAATATTATTGGACTTAGTTTTGTGCTCCTTGTGTAGCTATTTGTTAATTAGATTGGTTTTCATTAATTAAAACAAGAAACCTAACACCATACAAAAGAAAGGAAAAGCAACGTACTCTACAGGCTTTGATACGTATATATGACAAAGATTGTTTGTTTTTGGTAGTATACTGTACAATCGGTGCAATCATCGTCTTTCAGACAATTCTCTAATGCGACCTCTGACTCTTCGTCGAAGTTACATTACTGTTAAGAAATGGAAAAAAAAGTAAAAATTTGATTTTTTAAAAGTTTTTTTAGGCTCAAATTGCTTCATTTTTATTCAAAAAAAATTGAGTTTTAATTATAAAATTTTACTTTTTTGAATCCCCTTATTGAGACAAATCAAAGAGGGGGGAGAAGAGAGGGGAAGGGAAACCCCCCCAAAAAGAAGAAGAAGAAGAAGAAGAAGAAGAAGAAGAAGAAGAAGAAGGAAAACGGGTCGGGTCGGGCGGGTTTGGATCGGGCTTGACCCATATTCAACCCCACCCGTTTCAACCCGTTTACTTTTTGACTCATACTCGACCCGTCTATATTTGACCCACGACCCGTTTCAATCCGCCCAAACCCCCCCGACCCACCCGTTTGCCACCTCTAGTCAATATTATCACAATTAATCTTTTCGTCGTTCACCACCAATAAGAAAAATTCCTGACTCTGTCCTTGTCCACAATCATGCACCTATGTTTGGATTGATCTACAAAACATTATTGCACTCTTTGTGCTCCTATTTGATGGCTGGAAGATGCTCCAGCCACCGACCAATGGTGGCTTGATTTTGCACCGACGGATATGCGGAGTCCACTATGGGTTCTGCACGGATGATCCGAGTCGTTCAGTAATTTTTTTAAAAACAACTGAGTGAGTGAGCTTGTAAAAAATAAACTCAATCCAATATGCATAAATGCTCGATCTAATCTTCCCATTTTTTTTTTTATCAAATCTTCCCATTTTTGCCAATTTTTTGAAAATGGGAAGTTTGGGTCGAGCACCTATACATATAGAATTGAGCTGATTTTTCAAAGGCCCATTGAACGGATTAGATCATTTGTGTAGGACCCAGAGTGGGCCTTGGTGCCTGTTGGTACAAAATCGGGCCACCACTGGTTGGTGGCCGTAGGTTTCTCTTTGATGGGTATGTAGCTATTTGTTAGATTGGTGTTCATTACAACGAGATTATAAATGATTTTATTGGTTTATTTGGTTCATGGCAAGATATATTTCTTTAAAGAGGTTTAAACTTGTGATCAGGATTCAGGAGGTAGGAGTCGTGTGTCTGGTGGCTCCTTTCCATCCCTCAAAACATCACCTTCAGTAACAAAATTTGGATGACCCCAAAGCAAGGATTTAAATTATGAAGTTCACACCCGATTTCCGCTACATAGCATTAACATACGCTCGATAGTCGATGTTACACCGCAAACTAATTTACATACGCTCGATATTGTTACACGGCAAACTAAAGTGGGGCCTAGCTTGCTGAACTTTTCGCAAGCTAGCTGTTCTGGGCTAGCTTCCGTGCAACTGGATCAAAATGAATTACTTTTTCACTAATGGTGATTGTTTTGGACCATTTGTTGCGTGCAGCTCGAAGTGATCCCTAAAGTCACTCTCACAGTCATTTCGCCTTCGCACACATATGCATGACGTAAGTCGTAAGGTGGCCCCATGAATTGTGTCAAGGAGAATCAAACCTAAGACTCGAGCTAATACCTAAATCTTAGGTCAAGACCATCTGGCCAACCCATTGAGTTAATTAGAGCATTCGTAGTGGACTAAGGTTAACAAAGTAGATGTCTACGCTAGTATAATCAAAATTGGATAACCAAAATTTGCCATATATATCATTTTTTCAAATTACGAAAACTAAAAACTTTTATTTTAATAGTTTTCAACTAATAAAAATTGTTTATTAGAAATAAAAACTTTTATTCGAATAGGACAGCTTTCATCAAAGTTCTCATCATCTTGCTAAAATGTATATGAAGTTTGGAAAACAGAAAACATAAAATGTAGGAAAAGAAAATAATACTTCTAAGTAGGGCAACAAGTTTGTAACACACTTGTGATTTTTAGTTTTCTCATTCTGTTTAGGTGCACATCCATACGTAATTTTGCTTTGTCTTATTTGCTAAACTAGGGTTTTATATGTATATGACTGAAGAAGAAGACTATAGGGGAAAAAATGAAGAAGAGAGTCTTCTGTAAAGTCCACGACCAGGACAATGTCTAAAGTCTTGTTTGGAAGGACTTGCTCTTATTGTTCTTGACAATTACTGAAAAGGAAAATGTAATACGCGTTGTTTAGAAAATACTCCCCCGGGATCATCCTACTAAACAGTGATTGGTGATAAAAGACTGCAATTAGCAAATGGCCTTTTCACAACAATTGTCATAGAGAGAGAATATATTATAAGTTTCATTCAGTACTCCAATATAGATTTATTTTGAAGATGTGTTAAAATATACTCCATTCATCCCATATCATATGGTTGGTCCCTATAAAACAACGTGCAATTTTTGAAAATATATATATTTAATGTATATACTGACATTATTTTTCGATTTTCTTTGCACCGTTCAAATAAACTCATTGATATCTATCAAACAATATTTATACTGCACAAATAATTATTTTAGTAAATACATTATTTTAAACTTGAAAATTGCAAGTAATTTTGTGCACAGGAGATAAATTTAACGGGCAGAGGCAGTATAACAAAGCTCAAAAAAAAAAAAAAAAAGTAAGGGTGTACATCTCGGGTCAACCTGCACAAGAATTGTTGGCAAATGGAATCAAATTACTTGAAAGCTTAGAATGAGCTAGATTCATCTTGATCTTGATTGTGCGGAATCGGGGGGACTCCTCCAATTAGTCGTCGAATCCAAACAAAACTGAATTGAGGGATAGGCGTGTTCTGTGGGGAAGAGTCTAGTGGAATATTCAAATTTGCATGGCTAGCTAGAATGGGCTAGATTGATCTTGATCTTGATTGTGCGATTTTATAAAATATTACTTTTGTGGAGATGATGTAGGATAAGATTTTATAAAATATTCTTAGTTTTATGATTCTAGAATTAGAATATAAAACTTTTTAGAACTATTTTTCAGAATTTTTGGTTGGAAAACAAATCAATTCTGACGAAGCACCAATAAAGATGTGTTCTTTCCCCCAATCTATGGAATCTCTATTTTTCTTTGAAAGTTTGAAATGTCATTTTTGAATTTCACAAAAACGAAAAAACGATGCAAATAGGAGAGCTTGAAACTATATATATATTCTCAAATTTTAAAGAAGGGTAACAATGAGAATGAAGAAACCAAGCTTGTTAAGTTCGCACCCAGATGAGGTCGTAGTCCCCTTGGGACGGAGATAGCAGTTGATGTCGTTGTACGGTGGGGTGTGGCGCTACGGTGCTTGAGGTTTTGGGCTGCGGTCTTGACCAGCGTTTTTGGGTGGCTGAATTATGGGTGTGGATTTGTTGTAGGTTTTTTACTTGTTAATGTTTTCGCTTCTTCCTGTTTTCTCTTCTATGGTGGGGGCTTCCCTCACCCCTACGTGGGTGTTTTATTGGTCACTAATCTGGTGTTGCGCTGATTGGAGAGAGAGAGAACAATACAATCCAATAAAATTGCGTGTTGCACTCACCAAGTGGCCTGCGATTTGAATTAACTTGTGTAGGGTGGAGTCTAACTTACTTGATTCTTGGCAAAATGTTTCTAATTTATGTTATCAAAGGGGCAGAATTTGGTTAGTAATTAAGAGATTGTTAAATTTAGTTATTCTAATGTGAATACTATTGTTTATCATACTTCCTCCGTCTCAATTTATTTGTCATTGTTTGGAGTTCGCGTCATTTTTTAATTAATTATATCTTGTAATTTATAATGTTGTAGGTGATTTCGAAAATATTGAATTATAGAACAAATCGAGATCTATCAAATAAGATTCATATTTGATATAAAATTCATTACCACTTTAAAAATATAACTAATTTTTTTAATCCAGTTAGAATAGAACTGAGACAAGTAAATTGAGATGGAGGGAGTACCTCACAAAAACTTGCAAAGAAGAAGTTGCATCTCTCTCTCTCTCTCTCTCTCTCTCTCTCTCTCTCTCTCTCTCTCGTATAAGATAGGAGTAACACATCTTCAAGGTAAATCATTAGTTGGAATTTATATTTCCTATATGACACTTGTGATCAAAACGCCGTTGGCAAATTGCATTCTTTCAACAAATCAGTTGACTGTTTTTAAAAATATTTTTCTTAGAAACATTTGTAAATAGAATAGAGGAAAGAGTTTTGTGTAGTGATGGTGTACTTGATTGAGGAAATATGAAAATAACAAAATTTGATTATTAGCAAAAAGTTGCTAACTGTGATTATCTAATAACCAAAATTTAATGAGTTGCTAAGAGATTGTTAAGTTTAGTTATTTCAATATGAGCTCTTTTTTGAGCAAATATTGACAACCTTACAACATTTTGGTTTTGATTATACTACCATGGGTGCTCTTAGCAAACATTCCTAACTTTAGTAATATTTAGTTTTCGTTAGGCCATTGTGGATACTCTTACATCATACCTCACCAGAACTTGCAAAGAAGAAGAAGTTGCGTTTTTTTTTTTTAAGAATTGGAATTTCGATTCCCTTTCCTCTATGACACTTGTTGTGAAAACGCCATTGGCAAATTGCATTCTTTCAACTAGTCAGTTAACTGTCGAGACCAAAAATCAAGTCCCTCCAAACAAGACTTTAGACATGGTCCATTGGTTCTTTTTTTTTTTTTTTTTGCTCGGCATGATCCATTGGTTCTTGTTGCGGACTTTACAGAAGACTCATTTTTTCCTCTAGTCTTCTTCAATCGTACATATTGAACTATGAACCACCAGTCTAACAAAGGAGTATTGCACACACCTAGGAGTTGTCCCAGTGATTCGGACAAATTTACGTGTACTACTTCAACTGATCTTAGAAGGACCAATTTCCTGTCCACTAGCGGGGGCCATTCAAAACTGAAGCAAAGATTCTTATGGATTGGCCCAATAAGAATTGATATCACTTGAAAGGTTTCGAAATTAAGACTTTTGTATTAAAATATGATTGAGGACAATGTTTAATTTTCTTCACAACTACGACCATTTTTAAGGCAATACAATCAGTGGTTTTTTTTTTTTTTTCAAATACGAATTTATCTACTCAACAGAAAGCAAGTGTTTTAAAAACTCGGAATTAATTCGAGAATGCCGGACAAGCAGATTTTTACTTGTTTGATGCAAAAAAATGCTAATTATAATTACCTATAATGAACTATCTATCTCTTCATTCTTCGTAGACCAAATAATTAATTCAACCGCTAATGGCATTTTCTATATCAATCCGCCGGAGAAAGTAACTAAGTGGAAAAAGAAAAAAGAAAAAAAAGAAAGTGCATGCTTGTTTGGCGGTATAATTTGAAAAAATATTCAAGAATTACATTTGAAAACAACAGGTTTTTCAAGAAACACTAAATTAGAAGTTATGAATCTTGTTATACCTCTACAAAATTGTAAAATACGAGTTCGTTAGAAACATGTTGCCGTGTTTTGTTACTTTCCTTTCCACCATATCAGATTTTCCGTTTTCCAGCTTCCGTGTAATCAAGATAACGAGAACTTTTATAAAAGCTCTCCTATTTACATTGTTTTTCGTTTTCGTGCAATTCAAAAATGATTGTTTTCTTCTTAATTTAAAGAAAAATAGAGATTCCATAGATTAGGGGAAAAAAAAAACACATTTTTATTGGTGCTGTGTCAAAACTAATTTGTTTTCCAAACCAAAAATTCTGAAAATCGTTCTCCTAATGTAGGGTAAGATTCTGAAAGATTTTATATAAATATTCTTGTTCAAAATTCTGAAATATTTTAAATTCTAATTCTAGAATCGTAAAAATAAGAATATAATCCTACATCATCTCCACACAAGTAATTAATGGTGAGGACTTAGTAGCGTCGTCTTTGGGTTGGTACAAAGGGATGTCCTATGGCACACGACGTCTTTGGGTTAGTACAAAGGGATGTCCTATGGTACACGACATCTAATTGGATGAGTCTCATTCTAGCCACAATCTAAGATCAAGATCAATCTCATTCTACCCACGCCTATTACTCATTCAATTTCGTTTGTATACGACGTCTAATTGGACGAGTCTCCCTGATTCAATCAACCTTTAAATTTTTAATGGAAAATGCAATAAGTGTATTGTCCGCCTAGTGGGTAAAAAGCATCCTCATTGTTGCCCACCTTCAAATGGAAAATTATTCTCTTTTGTCTTGTCTTTCCCCTTCATTTTAAGGTGTGAAATTATATATCATGACAATGACACTTAACATCGCTAAATGTAGCAACCTTTAAATATTAATGAATAATAAAAATTGTTGTGACAATGATTCGAAAGTTCATTGTGAAGATGGGATGACCCATAAATTGGAGTTTGGAGTGGTATGAATGGGAAACATGGGGTTTGATCCCAACTCCCAAGGTTGTAAAGGCTTGCCTTTGTGCCTTTTTTTCAGATAAAAAACAGACTCTGTTTTAACAGCATTAGAGCATCTCCAAAGTTTACTTCAAATTTGAAGATGCCAAATTTTTTTTTAATACTGATGTGGCTATTTGACACCATTAAAAATTGGTTGTCATAATATTGTTCTTCCAACCACGGTGTCAAATTTGCTCTCACGATCTTTAAAAAAAAACGTTATTTACTTGGTTTCTTTCAAGAATAATTTACACATATAAACAGTTTGTTTGCATGGATAATTAAGCCTATAAATCAGATGATTCTGATAATCGAATTTGAATGGCCCCATTTTTAGGTAAAAATTAGCCATTGGCAATTTGCTTTTCTTCTTCTTCTTCTGCTCCCAATCGCCGTGAAGGTCTGTTTGGGAACTATGACCACACAGAATTGTAGAAATGCCCACACTATTAGTTAGTTGATCAACTTCCCAACGCGGAGGGGTGTGGCCAAGTATATATGGGGCAATATGTTCGAATTTCATAGAGACCAAACATTCTAGATTTTGGGGTCACTGAAAGATTTGTCCGGTTGTTCACTTGAGGGTTTTGGAATTAGTCAAAGTGCGCATAAACTAACATAGACTCTCAATTATCAAAATAAAATTGATTAATTTCCGAATCAAGAATCGCCACTAGAAGGGCGGTTCTGGAGAGAATTCTTTTGGTCTTATTGGCTGCAGCCACTATCTAGTACCCCCATCCATCGTCTGAGACCAAAGACCAATCAACCTCAATCAAAACTGCATAATAGACTCGATCCTCTCCAAAATATCTAGACTCTGGGTCAATTAATTTTGTTTGTTTACAAAAAGGTCTCTCTCATTTGTAAAATAAGTATCCAGTAATAAATTGTGGCTAAGAACATTGATTTGATCCCAACTGAGACGAACACAAAAAGTACAATGATGATCATAATGATTACATGAAAAAACTGAAAAATAATTCAATTCATGCTTTAAATTTATATATTTGAAGATAGGCAACTGATTTTGCCATTATTCTATTTGTTAATGTCACTTCCCTTTTTGTTTTTATTATGGTTAATTTACTAAAATACCCATGCATTTGAAAAGTGAGAAAAAACTAGCATCATAAAGTCCAAAGATGTTTTAGTAAATTCACTCTATTAAAAACAGAAAGAAGAGGGGTATTAACAAATAGAGGAGTGGCAAAATCATTAACTTAGAAGATATTAATTAAATCTTGTTCAAGAGGTAGGAGTGCTAATGACTTTTTGTTAGGAGTACTTCGACTTCCCCTTATTCTCATAATTCATACTCTCTCCGTCCCTTTTTAAATGTCCCGCTTCATAACTCCAACTTACTAAGAAAATATCATCATTACATCTTTCACATCAACTTTTGCCTCCACTTTTCCTATTTACCCTCTATGCAGACATCATCATTACACTTTTACTCACTAACTTTTCATAATAGAATATACTTTTATGGGTAAAATGAAAAATATACCAACTTTTATATACTAACTTTACAAAATGGATACTTATTAAGGGAGAGTCCAAAATGAAATACTGGACTCTAAAAAGGAGACGGAGGGAGTACTAACATACAACAAAATACAACCCAGCGGAAAAAATCATAGTAAAGATTGATGAAATAGTATTATGGAAATATAACTAATGACTTATTTACCTTTTTGGGTCCCCAAAATATTAGTGAGTTGTATATTTGATCCCTAATGTACACATTTAACCAATTGCGTTCCCAATGTTTAAAATATGTGTCTAAATGGTTCCTTGCCCTAATGCCGTTTCTTTTCTCCGTCCACAAGAGAGGCCTTTTTGGTATTTCACATATCTCATGTTCTTCAAACTCCAAGCTTTTCCTAAAAGGTAAAAAAGCTTCCATTCGGGGGCTTTCTTGTACCCATCAATTTTGTGTACACTCCAAAAAGCTTCACTCCAGGAAATCCAGGTGAATATTAAAAAATGAAAGAAAGAGATAGAGAAACCCAGATAGGAATCCATCCTTATCAAGTCTAGTTCATCACCGCCCCTCACTTACGGACGACTCCAGAACTTATCCCTCCACCCCTATTCACTGGTTTCATATCTGTGCCAAACCCGAGTCGGTTTTGTCACTTCGTCCATCTACTTCACCATGTGATGACAGAGCTATATGTTCAAAGATCGTGGGGCACTGTCTCTCTCTCCAAAAACCACCACACTACAGGAAAAATGAAAATTGGTGATGAAAAAGTGGCGAAGAAATTTAACCGTCACTAAATGAGTATATTTGGCAACGAAAAAATAAATTCGTCACTGTTTTGACAACTTCTATGACAAAATAATTTTGTCACCAATTATACTTGTTTAGCGACGAAAAAAATATTTTTGTCACCAAAGGTGCCCATTTGGTGACGAATTACATTTTCATCGCCGAAAACTTAAAAAGGGTGACGAAATTATTTTTGTCACTAAAGATAATCATTTGGTGAAGAAATATTTTTTTCTGTCACCAAATGCTTAACTTTGGTGACGAAAAATAATTTCATCACCCTTTTAACGCTTTCAGCGATGAAAAATATATTTCGTCGTCAAATAGGTACCTTTCGTGACGAAATTTATGAATTGCACTTTGTCACTAAATATATTTTGGACATAACTCTTTACTAAAAACTCCGATTGAGATAATTTAAATTGGGTTTGAACGATAACTCAATTGCCTACAACTTTCATGTTTATCAAAATTGCTAATTTTAATGTTTAAAGGTTCAAAATTACATTCGAAATATATTTTCATGTTAAACATATATGTTATATATTATATATTTCAAATATTTATTGAAAAGTGCGTGTGGTGCAGTTAGTTGGAGCTTGCGCAAAATACTCATGGGACTTGGGTTTGAAACCTAGCAGGAGCAAGTATGAAGGATTTTTTTTGTTCATATGAAAACGTCTTTTGCAACTAAAATTTCGTCACCGATTTTTTACATTGGTTTCGTCACCAATGTGACCCATCAGTGACGAATTTTTTCGTCGCCAAAACGAATAATTTATGACAAAAAATTACGTTGCAAAAAAGCACAATAAACGAGGAAAAAAATTTCGTCACCAATTATTCACTCTTTGGTGACGAAATCTTTCGTCATCAAAAGGCACTATAGGTGACGAAAAATAGATGTTGTCACCAGATAACAATCCTTGACAACCTTTAGTCGACAATTTTTTTTTCATCACCTATATTGTTTATGACGAAAAGCATGCAATTTGTGACAATTTTCATTCGTCATCCAATGTAATTTTTCTTGTAGTGCCATGTCGAAAATGGCCCAGCTAAATTCGGAAGGCCTCGACGCCGTCCACATGACCTGGAACGCCTGGCCCTGCACCAAGGTGGAGTCCTCCAAGTGCGTCATCCCCTTAGCTGCCTCAATCTCCCCGATCTGCCCCCACCCCGACGTCCCCCGCCTCGATCCTCATTATTGTTGTTGTTCCTGTTGTCGTTTGATTCCATCGTTTGGGATTGGGAGGACCTGAGACAGGAAAGGAAATGGAGAGACAATGGTTTGAGAGTGAAAGAGGGTGGCGGAGTCTCTGCCTCTTGAATCAACCGATATGTGTGATTAGAATTTTTAGGTTGATTGATTGTTGTTGCTTGATTGATTCCCATTGTTGGCTTTAATCTTAGGGTTAGCAGGGTTTGAAGAAGATGAGATATGTGAAATACCAAAAATGCCCCTCATGTGGACTAAAACAAGAAATAGCATTAGGGCCAGGGATCATTTAGACACACATTTTAAACATTGGAGACAAAATTTGTTAAATGTGTACATGAGGAACTAAAATGACGACTCGTTAACACTTTGGGGACGAAAAAAATAAGTAAGCCAATAACTAATTTACAGGTTTTCAAAGTGGATAAAGTCGAGCTTTATACTTTAAAATTTTTTATACGGTATCAAATTAAATATGCCTCTATCTACGAATCTAAACATGTTATTGTTCATCCATTTCAAAATTTCCAATGATTCTTCAAATAATTTATAATAAGAAATGTCATCTCACCGGTAGCCGTTAGAACTGCCATATTTGGTATAGTGAGTCGTTAGAGAACACACGTAAACAAGATTTCAAAGTAATATGGATTGCTTAAATATAACACACAAGGCTATAAAATATATACTAGAGGGTTGGCACATACGTGCAACTTTAAAGGTTATTTTGCATAGGGGGATAGTGGTATAATAAGATTGTTTTAAATAATAAATATCCTATGCTGCCTAAGTGTAACTGCCCATGCCAAGTTATAAGTGATGCATTAATTGATTTTGAAGAGGGGCATTATTGAAACAATAGTAAATAGAATCTTTAAAAAAAAAAAAAAAAGAAGTGTATACCAAAGATGAGTTCTCCTTTTTGTAGTAGAAAATAGATAGAAGATAGGGTTAAATAGCTAGACACCCATCGAAGTATACCTCTTTGTCTCACTCACCCCCTCTAAGAATATCGCCTATAGACAGACCCTTCATTAAAGTTTTTAAGTTTTTTTGTCCCCTAGACCCCTTCTGTTAGGTTTCCGTCTAAAGCCATTAGAATTTTCATTTGAATTCTATCAAAAGTAGTAAAATGTTCCAATAATTGCCCTTAATCTTTGCCTTGGGAAAAAAAAAACCTTTAACCGAAAACTCCATTTACGACCACTGACCACCATCCACACCATTGACGCAGGCGAGTCAGCGACCATCGCCACCTAGGCCACTCTTCTCTTTCACAGCAACTATATATATATATATATTATATATATTATATATATATATATATATATATATATATAATATATATATATATATATTATTCACAAAAATAATAATTCAGGCAATTTAAACTATCAATAAATTGCTTATTATGACGATACTCCCCACACAAGTTCCATAGTGCATCAAGGAGACACTGTTGGGTGACGTCTATATTATTTAAATTTTTTAATTTTTTAAAACTTAAACTAGATCCCTCAGGGATCACAGGCAGACGGTTCTGGCCGAAGCTCAGGCTGGCTTGATTCATCTGTTAACACAGTAAAGTGGTTAATAGAGTGATTTTGTAATTGTTGTAAATCATGTTGATCAGGAATAGACAATAATTCAAAATTTATTATTTGATCAGAAAATGTAGCAGTGATTTTATCAGTGCTCACCGTGAATGGATAAAGCAAATAAATGAAAGGCATTCCAAGAATGACTTGATCAGTTAAATTTTTAACCAAAACAAAAGATGTTTTGAAACAAATATCATTTTGAATAATATTAACAGTGGATAATTTATTTTTAATAATCATTTTGCTACCATTAGCAGAGTTTAATCTTTCAGTAGTTTTTTCATAAAATTTACTAGGAATTATATTCTCTTGAATACAATTTAAATCAGCTCCTGTATCAATAAGAGCAACACAATCAATATTGTAATTATCAATCATAAGTTTAATATTCGTATGCCATTTTTGAATATTAATAGATTTTAACAATTTTATTCTAATTCCATCTTGACCAGTATCATTATCTGAGTCAGATTGATCAATGGTTGTATGACTACCAGAAGAGTCATCAGAAGAATAATTAGATATTTCTTTTTTAATTTTCTTTGGTTTAGCAGAAATTTGTTTTTTAATTAATTTAATTTCGGTTTTAATAATTTCAACATCTTGTTGCAAATCCTGCAGAGTTAATTGTTTTTGATTTTTATTAAATCTTTCAATAGTAGTATGAATATTTACTACAGGTTTATTAACTTGAGGAGGTTGTTTATCTTGTTGATTCAAATAATTTTTTAATTTTTTAGTATAATGCTGTTTTAATTCTGGATCTTCTAATCCACTAATGAGTTTTATTAATAGATCTTCGTGAGCAATATCTTTAGTAAGAACATTAATACTTTTAAAACAACAATTATTATTACAAGCAATTTTTACTTGATTTTCACTAGAATCAGATTCATTAATAGAATGATATTCACTGGATGATTGAATTAAATCTTCAATATCCGAATTATCAGAACTACTTAATTGAGCAGTTTTAATAATTTCTAAAATCTGTTTTTTATCATTATCAGAAATATTTAATTTATTAATTTTTTGTTTTACTTTACATTGGGATTTGTAATGTCCCTTTTTACCACAATTGAAACAAGTTATATTTTTATTATCTTTTTCTTTAATAGTATCAGATTTATCTTTAATAGTGTCGGATGACTTCTTTTTACTCTTTTTAGTTTTTGATTTATCATAATATTTTTCAGTAGAAGGTTTATTATATATATATATATATATATATCGTTGTAAAGAAACAAAGACGAAATCCACTTCTTCTCAAATCGACGTAATACAGCAAAATTAGATAAAAAATCCTTATTAACCACCAAAATAGATTCAAAATCCCTATTAGCATCACAAAATTCAAAACAAAAAAGCCCAATACAAAATCCTCTTCTTGAAATTGACGTAATACAACACAGCAATTGAACTTGTATTGGTCAAATTTAAAGGAAAGCTTTTTCAGACTGGACCTAATTGGCCAAAACCAAAAAGGGAAATTTTTAGGCCGGCCCCGTTTTCTAGATTCGGACTTCAAATAGTCCTGACAACAATAATTCTTCTTTATTTTAGACATTTCTTTTGACTTTTCATGTATTTTTATTATTTTGCCCATTATTCTTAACTTTTTGTCTACGTGTCCATTTTTAGTAAAATTTATATTTTTAGAATCAATTTCTGACCCATATTATTGCGGACAAAAATATCCTTGGCTCTGTGAACTGGATTGTTAATTCTCATAGTCAGTTCTATGAGAACTGTGTGAAATGGCTATGTGAACTGAAAAATACACAGTTCAAAAAGTCTTACCACACACTAAAATACAAAGTTCTCATAGAAAAATAGCAATTCTCATACACAATCATCATGGACAATAACAGTTCTCATAGAAAAAAATACAGTTTTCATAGAAAAAATAGAGTTCTCATTGACAGTTCTCATGTGAAATGGCCATGTGAACTGAAAAATACACGGTTCAAATAGCCCACCACACACTAAAATACATAGTTCTCATAAAAATGCATAATTCTCATAGAAATTCTTATATAAAATAAAGTTCTCATAGAGAGTTCTCACAGAAAATACACAGTTCTCATAGAAAATACACAGTTCGCATAAACAGTTCTCATAGACAATCATCATGGACAATAACAATTCTCATAAAAAAAACACAGTTTTCATATAAATAGTTCTCATAAACAATCATCATGAACAATAACAATTCTCATAAAAAAACCACAGTTTTCATATAAATAGTTCTCATAGACAATCATCATGGACATTAACAGTTCTCATAGAAAAAACTTACTTCTCATAAACAGTTCTCATAGAAAAAACTCACTTCTCATAAACAGTTCTCATAGAAAATATACAGTTCTTATATAAAATAACAGTTCTCATAAGGAGTTCTCATAGAAAATACACAATTCTCATAGAAAATACACAGTTTTTATCGACAATTTCCATAGAAAAATGCACAGTTCTCATAAACAATCATCATGGACTATAACAGTTCTCATTAAAAAAAACACCAATTTTCATAAAAGAAAAAAAACACAGTTCTAATAGACAGTTGTCATGTAAAATGGCTATGTGAACTGAAAAATATATTGTTCAAATAGCTTCACCATACACTAAAATACACAGTTCTCATAGACAATCATCACGGACAATAACAGTTCTCATAGAAAAAATGCAGTTTTCATAGAAAATATACAATTCTTATATAAAATACACAGTTCTTATAGGGAGCTTTCAAAGAAAATACACAATTCTCATAGAAAATACACAGCTCTCATAGACAGTCCCCATACAAAAATACACTACAATAATGTTCTCATGGAAAAAAACACACAATTCAGGAACAAAAAACAACCATCACTGCACAAAGGAAGTTGGAACAATCACAAGATGACCAATAAAATCAATCTAATTTATTCTTTAATCCAAATATTGAACTTGACCGTTATAATTCTCATAGAAAATGTACGGTTCTAATAGACAGTTCTCATGGACAATATACAGTTCTCATAGAAAAATACATAGTTCTTATAGACAATTCTCATGAATAACACAATATTCTCATAAAAAATACACATATGAACAAAAATTGAAAAATAAAATCAAAATCAATTTCAAGATAAAGTATAATGACATGTTACTTTCTAAACATGATTCTTTCAGAACAGAGCCTAAGACAAAATAGAGGACGAGAAGGGATACACTGAGAAAAAAACTCGAAAATAAAAAACCTAAATTGATTTAAAATTGAATTTTTAATTGTCAAGTCTCATAATCAATTCTCATATAGAACTAGCTATATGAATTGAGCTATGAGAACTGACTATGTGAATTGCCAATTTTCATAGAAAATATATATTTCTCATAGACAGTTCTCACAGAAAATACATAATTCTCATAAAAAATACACAATTTTCATAACTCACCACACACTAAAATATCCAATTTACACACACAGTTCACCTAAAAAAATAATACAATTCTCTCTTGCCAACAATGTAAAGTGAGGAATCAGTGACTCACCTTTGTTTTCACAGTTTGCTCCATATCCATCCCAAACCCCACCCAAAAAAATTTCATACTTAAAGTATTTAGTATATATATTATATACCAATTTTTTTTTCTTTCATTACAATCGGAATACTGTTTCACTCTAGCATGGGCTAGTGGATCCGATGTCGGTGTTGGTGTCGACGACGTTGGTGACATGGATGAAATGGATGATGTCGTCAAGGAACAGGCCAGTGGATCTGATGTCGGTGTCGGCGAGAAGGTTGAAAGCCGAGAGAGCGAGTATGCCAAGGTGGAGCTTGTTGTCGTCGTCGGATGGCCGGAGAGAGTGATG
The DNA here is from genome assembly GCA_014282245.1 of Rhododendron simsii. Taxonomy (NCBI): domain Eukaryota; kingdom Viridiplantae; phylum Streptophyta; class Magnoliopsida; order Ericales; family Ericaceae; genus Rhododendron; species Rhododendron simsii. The sequence goes on from CM024960.1 coordinate 6,450,980, forward strand.
ACAGAGGTGGTGTTCCCGCCGGAGAAGAAAGGTACAATTGGTGATCTGAGTGGTGGTTGTGGTCGTTGTTGTTGTCGAGTCCTCTGATACATCGGTCGCGGTCGTTGTCGGAGAAAATGACTGTCGTGGACATGCCTTCGATCAGAAAGTTGTTGGGAGTGGTTTAGAGAGAGAGAGTGTGTGTTGACAGTGCCATCCTCGTCGATCAGATCGTCGTCCTCCGGCTTGAAGTCGTCTAGGTTCGCCATTCTCTCTCTTTCTCTCTCTCTCTCTCTCTCTCTCTCTCTCTCTACAAGGTGTGTTGAAAAGAGCAGAATAGAGAGAGTGTGAGGGTGAGGATCACAAAAGTCAGTACACAATATACGAGCCTTCCAACTTCGGTAAAATATTTCAAGATTGGGTTTAAACCAAACTTAAAAAACAGGGGCGACCTCTAATTTTCTAAACAAAAAACCCATCACAAGTCGCTTAGCCTAGTCAAATCAAACCCATTCATCATAATTAGTTACAAAACCCTAACGACATCATTTTCAAACCTCATCACACTTGTTTTTCCCATGCAGCCGTATGTAGATCTTTGATTTCCCCTGTTTAACTCTAGCCTCGTTAACGTCCTCCTCCACCACTGTTAATTTTGATTTATCGATCACATGATCGGTGGGGGAAGTGGTCAAGGTGTGGCCAAATTTTGACTCGGAAGCAGAGTCACAGCGAAGGGTAGGCTACCGCCACGATGCCGAATCGAGGAACGACAATTGGCTCCACGCCAGGGAGTGGCGGCGCGAAGGGAATCAGGCGGAGGGGAGGAGTCTGCGAGGCACCGGCGACGGTGGTGGTTGGTGTGGGTCTTGGGCTATTTCAATAGAGGTAAGGATAAAGGGTGTGAGGGTACGAGAGAGAGAGAGAGAGAGAGAGAGAGAGAGAGAGAGAGAGAGGGAAGGCTGGGGGTGGAAGGTGTGGGTCTGAACTCTGATGTGTGTATATATATGAAAGGGCATAATAGTCTTTTCATTTATTCCGTCTAACGAAGTTAGGTCCTCCAAATGAAAAATTTAATGAGGGGATCTGTCCGTAGACAAAATTTCTAGAGGGGGTGAGTGAGACAAAGAGGTATACTTCGAGGGGTGTTCAAGTATTTAACCCTTGAAGATATCATATCTACAAAAAGAAGAAGAAGAGAGAATCAAAACTGTTGTCTCCATGCAGACCTCTTCACCACAAATCAGAATCTCATTCCCATCTCCCGAACTAGCAACGTTGTGCCCGTTTGATATACGGGAAACAAAAAAGAACATCAACATGAATTTTTTTTTTTTACTCTCCTGTGCATTAAATAGGTACAGCACTGAAAACCAACCTTTGAGCAATTGGTATGCTTTTCGTAAAAGTAAAACGAATAACCAATCAAAGCCGAAATTGGGTACCAAAAAGTCCGTGGACAATGTGAGTAATTAACAATGTATTTTTTTTACCAATTACTTTCAAATGGGCAACGTCTCTCTCTCTCTCTCTCTCTCTCTCTCTCTCTCTCTCTCTCTCTCTCTCTCTCTCTCTCTCTCTCTCTCTCTCTCTCTCTCTCTCTCTCTCAATCTAAAAATAAGAAAAAACAATATTGTGAGAATTTAGCATTGGGGGTTTGAACACTTTTAAGCCTCACGCCCATTAATTCCACTAAAGTTTTGATTTTTAAGTATTTATATTCTGTTTTACGAGACAAGTCATTCTCTTATAATACAATACCTTCAATTCCAAAAATAAGTGTTTAAGTACTTATTTTAGTTAGTGAAAAACACCTATTTTAGTTAGTGGAAAACACTTAGGTCTTTAATTTATTTTTGGGAAAATGACGGCCAATGATGTGTTTTGATAATTAATACCTGTCAAGAACATGCTGAAAACATTTGCCAATACTGAAAATATTATTGGCGGATATTAATTATCAAAACACGTCCTGGGCCGTCATTTTTCCTTTATTTTTTTATCGATGGGCACCCGATCCTTCTTTGGTCCAGCGGTAGTCTACCGTGGACACCACCCAGCCCAACACAAAACCGGCCTTGACGATAAGCCCAGGAAACAGCGTCTTCGGGCCCCCAGCTCCAGTTAAGGCTTACTACAAGGCCTCCTTTGTATTAAAGATGCTGCTAACCACACAGACAATCGCGCACAGATTGTATACAGATTTTGTTGTGAGGTCTATCACAGGTCCTACATAAATGATCCGATCCGTACATTAAATATAAAATATTTTTTCAAGAACCCCCGCGAATAATCATCTCAATCTGATGCCTATTGGTGCTCGATTCAATATGATAACTTTTCATTCAGATTTTGGATAATAAAAAGTTAGATGATTGAACCAAAAATCTATGGGTATCGGACTGACAGTTGTACTAGTTGGATAAGTCTATCTACATAGACAAATTGCACACAAATTGTGCACAGATTTTGTTGTAAGGCTTATCCCATGTCCCACACAAATGATTCAAGCCATTATTTAAATGCAAAATATTTTTTCAAGGGTCAACACAAAAAATCAACTCAATTTGATACCTATAAGTGCATGATTTAATAATCTAGTTTTCACTATCCAAAAATCTAAATGAAAAAGTAGATTAAATAGAGCACTTATAAGTATTGAATTGAGTAGATTTTTTGCGGAGACCTTTGAAAAACTATTTTGCATTTAATAAATGGCTTGAATCATTTGTGTGGAACCCGTGGTGGGCTCTACAACAAAATCTATGCACAATCTGTGTGCAATTTGTCTATGTGGTTAGCGATGTTGATCTTTCACCAGCATTGTTCACGAAAAAGAAAAAAAAAACCCATCTAAACAAATGTTTAGTTTGTTGTGCTTAGTTTTTTAAACCTCAAACAAGTTTTTTTTCTCTAATGAAAAAGGCATTTAGATCGTCATATCATATACGTGTGTATATATAAATTATCAAAGCAGTCGAGATACCAGCAAGCTGACCGAAAAACTCTTTAACCAAAAAGAAAAAGGCCGATAAGATAAGGACTCCATAATATTCTTTGACAAATTAAAACTGATACGATCTTAACTCGAATACACGATATAGTACTTCTTAGAAAAAACCAAACCAAACCGAGCCTTAAGTCCCAATCACTTGGGGTCGGCTACATGAATCTTTTTTCTCCATTGAGCTCTGTCAAGAGCCATTTGTTCACATAAACCTACTCTACTCATATCGTTGCGTACCACAGCATCTAAAGTCAATTTAGGTCTACCCCTCCCCGTAGCATTGCTACCCAAAACTATCATATCTGCTCTCTTAACTACTGCGTATCCTGGTCTATAGTAGACATACCCAAACCATCTTAGCCTATTTTCCCTCAACTTTTTTTCTATGGGTGCTACACCTACCATCTCCCGTACCGTTTCATTTCTAATCCTGTCTCTTCTAGTCTTACCACACATCCACCTCAACATTCTCATTTCTGCTACACTCATCTTGGTCACCTGTTGTTTCTCAATAGGCCAACATTCTGTCCCGTAAAGCATCGCTGGTCTGATGGCAGTTCTATAAAATTTTCCCTTCCATTTTAGCCACACAATACACCAGTAGCGCTCCTCCACTTAAGCCACACCACTTGAATCCTATGAGTCACATCATCGGCAATCTTTCCATCCCTACTAATGATTGATCCTAAGTATTTAAAATGAGCACTCTTAGGTATCTCCTGGTCTTGGATCATCACTCTTTCTTCGTGCGCACTGTTGGTACCACTAAACTTGCACACAATATACTCAGTTTTACTCCTACTTATTCAGAAACCCTTGACTCTAATGCTTCCCTCCAAATTTCTAGTTTCGTACTAACACCTCTAGCGGATTCATCTACGAGAACAATGTCATCTGCAAACATCATACACCATGGGATGTCCTCCTGGAATTGTCTAGTCAATTCATCCATAACTAAGGCAAAAAGGTACAGGCTCAAGGCTGACCCTTGATGCAATCCGACAGTGATAGGGAATTCACTCGTTTCCCCTACTGGTGATCGAATGGTACCGACGGTACCTTCATACATGTCTCTAATCACCTCGATATACCCTTTGGTCACTCCCTTTCTCTCCAAAACCCACCATATGATGTCTCTAGGCACCTTATCATAAGCCTTTTCTAAGTCTATGAAAACCATATGAAGATCCTTCTTCTTTGCTCTATGTTTTTCTACCATTCTCCTTAATAATTAGATAGCTTCCATGGTTGATCTACCAGGCATGAATCCAAACTGTTTCTCTGACACAGTAGTCACCACCCTCAAACGATGCTCAATAACTCTTTCCCACAATTTCATTGTATGACTCATCAATTTAATACCTCTATAATTGTTACAGCTTTGGGTATCCCCTTTATTCTTATAGATAGGTACTAGAGTGCTCCTTCTCTATTCGTCGGACATCTTCCTCGTCATAATGATCTTGTTAAACAACTTTGTCAACCAAGTCACCCCCAGGTCACCTAGACTTTTCCACACTTCAATAGGGATACCATCTGGTCCTAAGACCTTATCCGGTTTCATCCTTTTCAAAGCTTTGACTACTTCAAACTTTTGTATTCTCCAATAAAATTCATATTCTATATTCTCGCCAGGTTCATACTCTTCCTCCCCCTCAAAGCCTCTTTCATGTTTCTTGATTAGCACCTAAGATTGTAAGATCGTGGTGCTAAAAGTTTCCTAGCTTGTGTTGTTTTCATTGATTATCGTTGTTTTTATGCAATTTTTCTCGTAAGGTAGTCGATTTAGTGTTTCAGGTGAAATATCTCTAAAGGGCGTGTTTTCATCACAAGACTCAACCCCAAGTTAATTCAGGTGTCCACGCCCGGTGGAACTGCTGCTCGGGAGACCAAAGAGTGAAGGCGAGAGGGATCGGCCCAGGCAGGGAGACGTCGGGTGCCAAAACTGGGAGGCTAGCCTGATGAATTGGAGATAAGCCACGCGTATCGATACAGCCTTATTATGTATCAATATGCATTAGCTTCGTGGCAAAACAGAGTGTTCCGTATCGATACGGCCTTAATCCGTATCGATACGGGGAAGTTACGTAGACATGGCCCTTTTCAAGTTAACAGCGTGGTATCGATACTTTGCTTATTTTGTATCGATACTGAGAGCCTTCGACCAGATATTTGTTGCTTTTTGCACTTTCCATTTATGGAATGGTTGCCTTTAGTAGTATACTTTTCAGATATTTGATGAGAGAGAAACCCTTTTTGTATAAATAGGGGTGTCTTCTCTCACCTTTTGTATCTAGCACATTAGATATTTAGATGTTTTCTCCATTAATGCTTCCTTAAGCTTTTCAAGAGTAATTTCAATAGAACTCAACCAAGTAAGTCTCGTTCTTTATTTTTCCGTTTATTAAAGTTGTAGCCATGAACTAGATCCTTTATAAAACCAAGTTTATTTTCGCTTTCGTCGGTTAAAATTCATGTCTCGTTTATGTGCTTTCACTTGTGCCTTAAGTATGCGTGAGTAGTCGTTTGGCTAAGTCTCGGGATAATCTTTCCCGAGGACTTAGGTTGTTAGTTGGTTCTCGAATCTTTGGGCATAAAAGTTTGATTCTCGAAATAGGACTTAACTTGCATTTTTGGTCTAAGCAAGGAGTGTTAACTACTTGGTAAGGCGTTTGCCAAGCGGTCTTGGCAAACAGCTCACCAAGTGCTCGTGGCCTCCTATGTTTTCGATGTATTTGTCAAACACGTAAGTTCGCCTCCGTTTAATCACATCTCTCATAAAACGTAGTCTTTAAAGCTAAATCCTCCGGGCGTGAGCACGCGGTCGTGTCTCTCGCCTGAGTTATTTAGAGAATCGGTAACTTCCTTTGTCAAGGGTTAGAAGATCCTTAGACTTGCCTCTTTTAAGTTAATTAAGCAATTTCCTAGCTTTTTGCCTTAGCGATTTGCACCGTTTCAAAGTATCACCTAGTTGGCTGTCTTGAACGCCGCATTCTACCTTTTCAACCAACAATCCGTTTAAGCTATCATCGAATTCCCTGTGGTACGATCCCGGTCTTGCCGGTTTATTATGCTACCGACGATTTAACCCTACGCTTGGGGTTTTCTCAACCTTTTTCTAAGGCGAGGTTTTCGGAGCTAAGCATTTTTGGCGCCGTTGCCAGGGATTTCTTTATATAGCTTATTTGGAGGATCGACAAACCATTGTAAGTACTCCGTCTATTTTCTTTTTGTGTAAGATGAACTCAACTTAGCGGATACCTCTAACTGAGCCACCAATTCGATTTGAGGTTTAACGAAGCTAAATTGAGCATCATTTACCTTTTCATTATTTTATTTCATATCTAGCTAGCCGTGGTGGTGGCATAACCTCACGAGATTGTTTGTGAACGAGGCGGCGTCATAGCCCCTCTAGTCTGCTTAGTTGAATTGTGCAGGTTGTATGCTCAATATTTATCGTAGCCCTTTATCGAATCGGCTACATCGCTTTGTATCTCGTGAGCTATCACCTCCATTGAGCCCAATGCAGATCAACCGGCAGCTCGTACCTTGCGTGATTACTTAACACCAGAAAGGGGTCCACATGTCTCCCCCATAGCTATTCCTACTTGCACTGCCGCCAATGCGTTTGCTTTCAAGCTAGAGTATCATCGGGTGATACCAGAGTTTCAGGGGCGGGAATTGGAGGATCCTTATGCTCACATTCGGGAGTTTGAGACTATCGTTAGCACCTTTGTGACCGGGCCGGGACAGCTAGATCAAGCCCGCCTGAAATTATTTCCCTTCTCGCTCAAGGATAAAGCCAAGCAGTGGTTCCATTCATTGAAGCCCCGATCTTTACTCACATGGGGGGGAAGTGCAAGACGTGTTCACCACCAAGTTCTTTCCCGTTAGCCGAACTAAGCTTCTTATGGACCAAATTCAGAATTTCAAGCAGAAGGAGGGGGAAGTCTTTTACAAGCTGTGGGAGCGGTATAAAGATTTGCTTGCAGCTGTTCCACACCACAATTTTCCCATGTACCAAGTGATCAACTATTTCTATTTGGGATGTGATCGGGATTCCAAGCAGCTCCTCGATACTATGGGGAGTGGAGATTTTATGGGCAAAGATCCTGATGCAGCTTGGGAATTTTTGGATGCTTTGGCAGAAAGGGCTCAAACTTGGCAATACATTGATCCAGGCGAGCAAGCAATGAGAAACCAAGGACCGGGAGGTTCTAGCAAGTTTTCGGTGAGCGAGCACAATAGACTCGAGACAAGGTTGGAAGAGCTATCCCTGAAGTTGGATAAAATGAAGCTAGACTCAACCTAAGTTAAAGAAGTCAAGGAGGTTCGGCAAGTAGAGGAGGTGTGCGTTATATGTGAAACTACAGGTCATTCGACCGATAATTGTCATACCATCCCTACCCTCCGACGGCACTATAATCAACTCCCCGAGGAAGTATGTGCATTGAATCAACGATTGGATCCCTACTCCAACACTTATAATCCGGGGTTGCGATCTAACCCAGCCTTCCGTTGGAACAATCAGAATGACGTGGGAACTTCCTCCACTTCTCAAGCTCCTCCTCCTCCTTAGAATCAAACTTGGAGGCAATCTCAATTTCAAGGTCCACCCCGTTTTCCGCCAACTCAAGGCCCGCCAGGATTCATCCCACCGGGCCAATTTCAAGGGCAAAACCAATTTCAGCAACATCAAGCACCACCGCATCGTTGTTCTTTGGAGGATATTGTGAATGCCTTCTGTCAAATGCAAACGACCACCAACGAGCAAACTGCTCAAGCTATGAACGACATTCGTAATCAAATGGGTAAATTAACAACGGCCATCGGCGTACTGCAACAAGAGAAAGGCAAACTACCTACCCAACCTCAACCAAACCCTCAAGGCCAACATTTTGCACAAAGCTCTTCGGTGACTTTCCCCGAGCAAGCAAAGGCCATAATATCGTTGAGAAGTGGGAAGACGGTAGATAATGCCCAAGTGGAGCCGCCGGCCGCGCCAATCTTGCTACCTTTTCCGGCACCATCAAAACTGACTTTAACAGATGGGGAATCTCCCAAGCCAGCTCCCGCTGCAAAAAACAAAGGAAAGGCCAAAGAGACCAACGTCCCGCCAGCTTTCAATGTGCCCGCTCCATATCCTAATCGCCTCAGGACGCCAGCTAAGCCCAACCTGAATACGGACATCTATGAAGTGCTCAAGCAAGTGACGGTTAACCTTCCCTTGCTCGATGCTATTAAACAGATTCCATCTTATGCCAAATTTCTGAAGGAATTATGCACTCACAAACGCTAACTCCAAGTGCAAAAGAAGGTATTCTTAACCGAGCAAGTGAGCTCACTTTTCCAGTCAACCCTTCCGCCCAAGTACAACGATCCGGGGTGTCCAACGATATCCATCACTATTGGAGGCAAGGTTGTTGAGAAAGCACTTCTTGATTTGGGCGCAAGCGTGAATCTCCTACCGTTTTTGGTGTATCAACAACTTGGGTTGGGTGAAATGAAGCCGACTCGGGTGACCTTACAATTGGCGGATCTGAGTATCCGAGTTCCAAAGGGGATGGTGGAAGATGTGCTTGTACAAGGGGACCAATTTGTGTACCCCGTGGACTTCGTGGTTTTAGACACATGTCCGGTGCCGGCGGCCCAATCGTCCGTTCCAATTATCCTTGGCCGGCCGTTCTTAGCAACGTCGGACGCTGTGATACATTGCCGGGATGGCCGCCTCAACATGAGTTTTGGTAACATGAAGATGCAAGTCAACATGTTCTATATTGGGAGCCAAATGGGCGATGATGAGGACATTTGTGGGGTTAGCATGATTGATTCTCTTGTCCAAGAGCATGTCCATGAGTTTATTTGCAAGGATGAGTTGGAGCTTGCACTTACTCCCGCCGAGGCTGATTTTCTTGACTCCCCCGATGTTGCTTACTTGTGCTCCTTGCTAGACGAGGAAGAGGCATGTGCTATTAACCCGTGGGTCCTGAAATTTGAGGAGTTACCTCCAATTAAGAAGCGAGCTGTTCCATCGAGCGTGAAACCCCCAAAACTTGATCTTAAACCACTACCAGATACGCTCAAATATGCCTATCTTGGAGAAGGCCAAACATACCCCGTGGTGATCTCCTCGGCCCTCAATGAACACCAAGAGCTGAAATTGATAGCCAAGCTGCAGAAGTATCCCAAGGCAATTGGATGGTCTATAGCCGACATCAAAGGCATTGATCCCTCCCTTTGCTCCCACCACATATATCTTGAAGAGGACGTCAAGCCATCTCGCCAACCTCAACGGCGATTAAACCCGATTATGAAGGATGTCGTGCGAGCGGAGGTGCTTAATTTGTTGGACGTGGGCATTATTTATCCGATAGCAGATTCCAAATGGGTGAGTCCGATTCAGGTGGTTCCAAAGAAGTCTAGGGTTACAGTAGTGCGAAATGACAAAGATGAGCTCATCCCAACGCGTGTTCAAACCGGTTGGAGGGTGTGTATCAACTACCGGAAGTTAAATGCAAGCACGAGAAAAGACCATTTCCCTCTTCCGTTTATTGATCAAATCTTGGAAAGGGTGGCGGGCCACAAGTTTTATTGTTTCTTGGACGGGTACTCCGGGTATAATCAGATTGAGGTGGCATTGGAAGATCAAGAGAAGACTACTTTCACGTGCCCATTCGGGACTTTTGCGTATCGTCGTATGCCGTTCGGGCTTTGCAACGCCCCCGGTACTTTCTCTCGATGTATCATGGGTCTTTTCAGCGATATGGTGGAGAAAATAATGGAGGTGTTCATGGACGACTTTTCTGTGTCCGGTGATTCGTTTGAGGTTTGTCTTGCCAATTTGGAGCTAGTGTTAGCTCGGTGCGAGGAAAAGAACTTAGTGCTCAATTGGGAGAAGTGTCACTTCATGGTGACCGAAGGCATTGTACTAGGCCACATTGTTTCTTCGAAAGGCATAGAGGTGGATCGGGCGAAAATTGACTTGATTGGGAATCTTCTGACTCCTAAGTGTTTGAAGGACATCCGATCTTTCTTGGGGCATGCCGGTTTCTATCGGCGTTTTATTAAAGATTTCAGTGCCATCGCCCGGCCATTATGTCATTTGCTCGCCAAGGACGTGCCGTTTGAGTGGACACCGGCTTGCGAGGCCGCTTTCGCCACGCTAAAGTCAAGTCTCACTTCTCCACCTATTGTGCGATCTCCGGATTGGGAGTTGCCATTTGAGCTTATGTGTGATGCCAATGATTATGCCGTCGGGGCCGTTTTGGGCCAACGAAAGGGGAAAGAGCCGTACGTCATCTACTATGCGAGTAAGACGCTCAACGAGGCCCAAATGAATTATTTGACTACCAAAAAGGAGTTGCTTGCCATAGTTTTTGCATTGGACAAGTTTCGGTCTTATCTTGTGGGCGCCCCGATTATCGTGTACACCGATCATTCCGCTCTGAAATACCTGTTCACGAAGCAAGACGCCAAAGCGAGATTGATCCGGTGGATTTTGCTCCTGCAAGAGTTTGACCTTACCATTAAAGACAAAAAGGGGGTGGAGAATGTGGTGGCCGATCACTTGTCTCGGTTAGAATTCGATGATCATACATCACACATTTCTATTGGTGACTCTTTTCCCGACGAGCAGTTATTTGGAATCTCTATGGCTCCATGGTATGCGAACATTGTGAATTACTTGGTTACCAGTCTGATGCCTGCCCATTGGAATCCGCAAGAGCAGCGTCGATTTCTAGCGGAGGTGAAACGGTTTTCCTATGACGACCCATATTTGTTTAAGTATTGCGCGGACCAACTTGTTCGCCGTTGTGTACCTGATTCTGAGCAACAGAGTGTTATAAAATTTTGTCATACGGAGGCCTGTGGCGGCCATTTCTCCTTCAAGAAAACCGCCACCAAGATTTTGCAAAGCGTCTTCTATTGGCCACAACTTTATAAGGATACTTTTGTTTTCTGCCGGGCGTGTGCACGCTGTCAACTTTTGGGGTGTGTGACGCGACGGAATGAGATGCCGCTTACTCCCATCTTGATTATTGAAGTGTTTGATTGCTGAGGCATTGACTTTATGGGGCCATTTCCTACATCTTTCGGGTACCTCTACATTTTGTTGGCTGTTGATTATGTCTCAAAATGGGTAGAGGCAATTCCTACTCGTACCAATGATGCCCACGTTGTAGTCGAGTTTCTTCGGGAGTACATTTTAGCAAGATTTGGTATGCCGCGGGCTATCATTAGTGACCAGGGGTCTCATTTCTGTAATCGGTCAATTGCCGCCCTAATGAAGAAATATGCCATTATTCACAAAGTTTCAACGGCTTATCACCCACAAACGAACGGCCAAGCGGAGTTGGCAAATCGGGAAATCAAGCATATCTTGGAGAAGACGGTTAATCCTATCCGTAAAAACTGGTCAACTCGTTTGATCGATGCTTTGTGGGCTTACCGGTACTGCGTACAAGACTATCTTGGGAATGTCACCGTATCGGCTTGTTTACGAGAAAGCGTGCCATTTGCCGGTCGAACTTGAGCATAAAGCATATTGGGCCATTAAGAAGCTGAATTTCAATATGGCCAAAGCCGGCGCCCGCCGCAAGCTCCAATTGACGGAAGTCGAGGAATTGAGGTACAATGCTTATGAACATTCTAGCATTTACAAATCTAAACTCAAAGCCAAGCATGATAATAAACTTGTGGTTAAAAACTTTGAGCCCGGTCAAAAAGTGTTATTATACAACTCTAGGTTGCATTTGCATCCCGGTAAGCTGCGCTCACGTTGGGCCGGGCCTTATGTCGTGAAAACTATTTTCCCTCACGGGGCAATAGAAGTAGTAAGCATGAGTAACGGTTCATCCTTCAAGGTTAATGGTCAAAGGCTTAAGCCTTTTCTCGGTGGTTTTGACGTGGGGGAACCCGATGAGGTGTTGGCCGATCCAGTTTACACGGATGGCCCGGCGGTGTAGTTGTTGTTCTTTTAATTTGCACGGGGAGCGAAAGCGTAACCGCTGAACTTAACTGTTTGTCGGACCCGGCCCCCGGGTAGGGGGTACCCACCACTGACTTGGGTATTTGTAGCTCCGCACGCCGCTACTAAACAAAGGATCGTGCGCCCAGCTCCGGTTAGTAAGGGCAATGTTTGTTTCTTGTACATATTTGCATGTTTTCATTGTTTTGGGTTTTTCAAACCATAAGATTTCACCAATGCATTATCGTATCGGGCTTTTGTTAGTCTTTCTTTGTGGTAGTTTGCCGTTAACGATCCATGCTCACCAGATATGTCCCTATTGGGGGCAATTTAGGTCTTTGGGTGAGACTTAGTATTCCTGTGCTTTGCTGCTTGGCTCTGCTTTGTCTCGCTTTGTTTCGATCATAGGGAACGCTGGGCTTAATTGCTTGGCGAGATCAAGCGGTAAATTTTACTTCGGGCGTGATGTAACAAAATTGACAGTCTAGTATAGCCACCCGTGTCTTTGCCTACCTGGTGCGACACGGGGAGAAAAGTATGACTCGTACGATTGCGTGAACATCGGGTGGTGTTCCTTGTTGTTTTCCTTTGTTTATCGGTTTGTTGGCGCCCGGATAACATGAGCCAGGCGGTTCTAATGTCATTTGGCTCTTAGTAGGTAGTTCGGGCTTAAGTCTTCTATAGGGTGTACGTGCTACCACACCAGCCTTGGTGGATTGGATCTACCGTCGGAGTAATTGCGGCATTCAGGAGCCCTAAGCATGGGTGCGATTATGTGTCGCGGTTGTTAGTCCAACAAAGCTTTGGCCATGATCCTGTGTGACTAGCTGTGGTTTCGTTGGAAGAACCGAAGGGGTTGACCTTGGAAGCTGTTCAGATGACGAAAAGAGCCAGTGACGCCAAAGCCTCCAACTTGGTCGAGGTATAAGGGGGTTGACATTCCCCCGTTGGTATGTTCTTTTGTTCCCTTTCTCCTTACTATTGTTCTCCATGCTATGAGGGCATAGCATAGTTTAAGTTGGGGGGAGGGATATACGTACGCTATATCTTTGTGTACACTATATCAATTGTTCTTTGTTTTTCATATTCGGTAAAAATTTTCGTTTTTAGGTTGCAGTCCTTCCGTTATTACAAGTTTTAGTGGAATTTAACTACTTAGCACAGGCTCATTAGTTCTTTAATTAGCAATAGTTTGTTGTAAATATTTTTGGGTGATCTTGCTCAATCCAACTCGTATGCATGATGAAAGAGTGAAAAATGAGGTGTTGAGTGTTTTGTGAGCAAGTTTGACCCGTATCCCGTTGTTGTTCACATTATATTCTTAGTTTAGGTATTCATCTCATGTCATGCCTAAGTGTGTTCGTTATCTACTATAAATCATTTCGGAATCTATGGCATACTTAGGAAATGATACAAGGCAATATTTGTATGATTAAACCACAAGAGAGTCCGTTGTCCTTTGAAATAAAGCCAAGTCTGCGTCTCACTCATTTCCATAGGAAACCGGATGTTTGGATGGATGGTTGGGAAGTTGATTTTGTGTTTTGCCTGGACTTGCTCAAGGTTTTTCAAGGCTTCGGGTGTGTGTGGATGAATTTGGGCATCGGCATTGGCAATCGGGTGGCATGGCACTGAAATTCTGGAGATAAGCTCTCCGTATCGATACAGTGTTAATCTGTATCGATACGCATTAGTTACAGAGGAAGATAATTGATAGCGTATCGATACGGATTAGGGGCCGTATCGATACGCGTGGGTTAATCGTGAAATTTGTTGTATACATAGCCCGATCATCTTCAACCTTTCGACTCCTTGCTCTCTCTTACCCTCCATAACCGTCCAAGTTCTTCCCAAAAATCACGCCTACCCAACCTTAACCAAACCCTCTCAAATCTCCACTAAAACTCCACAATCTTCCATAAAACCTTCTCGCTTTCAAGGAATTTCGGGGATCTCCAAGGATTTCTGGTCTAATCCTACTTCTACAAGGTAACCCTTTCTCTCTCTCTCTCTCTCTCTCTCTCTCTCTACATGCACGAAATTCTTCGTTATTTCTCTATCCTAGCCTAAACCCGACGATCACCACTCGATACTTCCATGCATTCGCATTCTGAACCATCTCATTTAATCACCCATAAACCCTAGCCTGGAATCCTAAAATTTTATTGAAATGAGGACTGGAATTACACTGCCTTGTTTCTGTTATTGAACTGAATGTTGGAGGTTGATATTGTCTAGAGCAAATGGGGAATTTTGTGAACCAGTTGCATTCCTGATTTCGTAGAAACTTTTGAGTTCCTGGCTGTATTCGGGTTGTTTGCTTGGTGTTTTTGTTTCAAGGTTTGGGGTGTTGATCTGTTTGACAGGGTTGTCATTGCAATGGTGAGAACTAAAACAGTGGCGGCTAAGGGAAAGGGCAAAGCTACAGCTTCCGTTCCCGAGCAAGCAGAGGAAGTAGTCAGGGAAATGGAGGAGGAGGAGGAAATGATTGCAAATCCTGAAAGAGGCCGTGCTAAGCGAAGAACGGCTGCTGAGGTTCGGGCGGCCAATCAAAAGAAGTGGGAGGAGAGTCTCCAAGGTAGGGGTTTCAAGAATGAGCGTCATGTGGACGTTGACAATCTTGGCATTGAGAATCCGTTTGTCCGCCGTATCCAGGAACAAGGTTTGGCTTATTACCTTGCCCCTTGCCCCTAATCCCGATGATACGACCCATTCAATAATTTATTTAAAAAAAAATTTAGTGGGCCTATAAAAAATAAGCTCAAGCCGATATGTGTAAATGCTCAATCTAATCTTTACATTTTTTCATTCAGATTTCGGATTCGTGACAAAAATGAAAGATTGGATCGAGTATCTACACATATTGGATTGAGTTGATTATTCACTAGCCCACTCAGGTTTTTTTTTTAAATTATTAAACGGCTCGGATTATCCATGCGAGGCCCAAAGTGGGCCCCGCGTGGCCGTCGGTGGTTCCCATCAGTGCCTCTTTTCTGTTTCCGTAGCAGAGTCCAATTTGCTAATGGCCTTACCAAAATAATTGTGATATATAGTAGATATAAGTTCCATTTTCTCCTGTATGTACTTTGAAGTTTCAAGATGTGTTATAGAAGTATTATTACATGCAGCAAAACACAACTCTGTTTTTGGTATTGCACGATGTCCCAGGTCCGTTTGCATGCACCACAGACTCCTACGGCCTCTCCCATAACTGTTTCATACGCTTACGCGCGCGGAGAGGTAACGATATCCCAAGAATTGTTGGCAAAGGAAATCAAACATGGGACCTTGGAAAGAAACGAACCCCTAAGTTCTAGGCCAAGACCATCAGAATAACAACACTCAACTTGTTCATGTAATTTCTGATATTCAATCAAACCGTTTTTTTTTAATTTTTTATGCATATTTCTTTGCAAGGTCTATGAGATAAATAAATCATTTGAATTATCAGTGTAAGCAAGGATGGCGCATAAATAGGAATTTCTGATATTCAATCAAATCGGAGTTGATCCCAAGGTGGTAAAGGCCCGCTTGCCATTGTGCCTTTGTTTTAGATAAAAAAAAAAAAAAAAAAGACCGTTTCAATTGCATTGCTATTTGTTTCTTTTGGGCAAATTTTATTTCTAGAGACTTAGAACTATTAAGGCCGTGTTCCGCTAAGGTTCTTATTTCTTATTTTACGAGATAGATTATTCTCTTAAAATACATCACCTTTAATTCAAAAAATAAAGGTGTCGGCTATTCAGGTGCCTAAGAAGTCCTATTCATTTCCTACTTATTTCCCTTAGCGGGATGGTGCCTAAGATGTCCTCAAAATTAAGTGTCAGATGTTTAGGTGGATACCGATTATTTATTGCCACTTAGTTTTTTTTTCATGAATAAGTGATTTACACAAATAGAACAAACGATTCTGAGAAGAGTTATATATATTAAAACTATAGTTAAAAGATTAAGTGTTCCAATTTTCAATCCGTTTGAACCGATGTGAAGATCTTATTTTTCTCATTATTTTATCCTAAAGAGTCGTACTTAATTTTTTATTCTAAAGCTTTCCTGTTAGAACACTAAGATAACTGTAGAACCAAACAAAATTAAAAGATTTAGATATTAAAATGAAAGCCTTATAACCAAAAATTAATTACGACCCTTTAGGATAAAATGATTAGGAAAATAAAATCTTTGTACCAGTTCAAGCGGATTGAAAATTGGAATACTTAATCTTTTAAATATTTTTGTAATATATAAAGTCTTAAAAAAATAGGTAAAAGGTTAAGTGTTCCAATTTTCAATCTGTTTGAACCGGTGCAAATATCTTAATTAACTGATTATTTTACCCCAAAGGGTCGTAATTAATTTTTGATTCTAATGCTTTTCTTTTAGAGCACTAAGATAACTGTAGAACCAAAAATAGTTATAAGAGTAAGATAAAATAAAAGTCTTATAATCAAAAGTTAATTACGACCATGTAGGATAAAATGATCAAGAAAATAAGATCTTCGTATCGTTTCAACCGGATTGAAAATTGAAACACTTAATCTTTTAACTATTTTTTTATAATATAAAACTCTTTGGGATTCGGGCTTTGAATGCACACTATTTCTGAAACATGCAATAAAAAATTTGGCCAAACAATGTACGTTATTTACGAAGATACCATTGGTTTCTATGTGAAGGAAGGAAAAATCGGGACCGTTGAATTTGTTTTTTATGGATAGATAAAATTTGTGCCAAGAAGAAATCTGAACCATTGAGAAAGAATATTCCTAGAGAATTCATATTCCTAAACACCCTTGTATTTTATTAGATAAACTGTGGATACCTGTGCCTGAAGGCACGATGCAACGCATTCTAAACACAGTCTAAAGGAACGACGCGACATGCTTTTGGAACCAA
This sequence comes from Rhododendron simsii, assembly GCA_014282245.1. Lineage (NCBI taxonomy): Eukaryota > Viridiplantae > Streptophyta > Magnoliopsida > Ericales > Ericaceae > Rhododendron > Rhododendron simsii. The sequence continues at coordinate 6,467,827 of CM024960.1, forward strand.
CTGGAGTAAATTGACCATTGCCCTGTTTCTCTCTTCAGATTTATTTATGGAAACATGTTTCTTTTTGGGTTTTTTCAAATACCATTGGACATGGATTTCTTTTCCCTTCCTAGCAGTAGTTATCTTTTTCTTTTCATTACCTGCGACTGTTCCCTTTTGTTTTTCCTTAGCCATTACTTCAGCATTTCTGACATAAAAGAGTAAAATTTATATCAAAATTATTAATGTATAAATTGAGAGGCTATGACATGAAGAACTGAATTTTTTTTGTTAGGTTTCAAACATTATATAAGAACCCATATACTGCCAAGCTACAAAAATTGGCTATATACAGGCCATGACATGAAGAACTCATATACTACCAAGCCTAGAAATCATTTTATTCAACCTCTAGAACTAACACATCAATACACCAATCAAAGGCTGAAACTTCAATACTCTAACACATACTTCAATACATCAATCAAAGGCTGAAACTTCAATACATTAAACTTTTTCATGGATTAAATAGCAATTTAAAATATCTAACCTGGTAATAGTATTTTTTTCCCTTATGTTTTTTCTTTGTTTTGAAGATTAAACAGCAATTTAGAAAAACCCTAGTCTAGTGCAAAATTGGGGGGGGGGGGGGGGGGGGGGGGGGGGGGGTTGGTTGAATTTTTATCGGAGAGAACCAAATAGATTTTTTCGAGGATATGAAGAAGATGTGAGAGATTGAGGCATTCAATCGGTGACGAATTGAGGGGGGGCTCTAACCCGAAACGTCAAATGAGTTAGTAGACACTGAGTGTTTCATTGTACGTCGAAGGGAGGGAGAGAGAGAGAGAGAGAGAGAGAGAGAGAGAGAGAGAGAGAGAGAGATTGATTTTTAAAGACCATAACTATTGAGGGAGAGAAGAGAGAGGAAGACAGAAACAATTGTAACCTATTGAAAACAGCTGGTTGAGAATTGTTAACAGGTTGGAATCAATGATTCAATTCAATGGCTGTAACCTATTGGAATTTAGATCCGACGGCTGGAGATGTGCTTTTGTTTGTATGGGTAAACAAAAATCGCTCTGTTTCATAATATAAAAGATTGGCAATTAAAAAAAAAGAAAGAAAAGGAAATATAGAAAGAGAAACATTAATGTAGCCATTAAGTGTTGGTTAATATATAAGAAAAGATTCTCTTGTATACCATCAAAGGAGAAATAATTGGACGACTATGATTTTAATTAGAGGCGTCTGATGGCTGTAGAGGTGCTCATATTCGTATAGTTAGATAAAAACCATTCTGTTTTATAATATAGATATAGATAATCTATATTATAAAACGATTACTAGGCTTTGTAGTATATAGGTTCTTCATGTCATGGCATGTATATAGCCAATTTCTGTAGCTTGGTTGTATATGGGTTCTTAATGTTTGAAACTTGACAAAAAAAATTCAATTCTTCATGTCACAGCCTCTTGCCTCTTGGTCTCTACATTAAAAGTTTTAACATAGATTTTACTCTTATTTTGTAGGAAAGGCTGAAGTAATGGCTAAGGAAAAACAAAAGAGAACAGTCACAGATAAGGGAAAGCAAAAGATAACTACTGCAGGGAAGGGAAAAGAAATCCATGTCCGGTGGTATTTGATTAAAAAAAAATCCAAAAAGAAACATGTTTCCATAAAAAAAAAAATTTCTGAAGAGAGAAAAAGGGCAATGGTCAATTTACTCACTACAACAAATTACACAATTCCCGACTAAAATTTGCCTACCAAACAAAATTTAGTCGCCAAATATTTACCAATTGCTGACTAAATATCGATTAGTCGTAGAAATTTTAATAATTCCCGACTAAAACTATTTTAATCGTTAATAGTGGCTTTTTGCCGACGAAAAATAAGTTTAGTCAGGGAAAATTAATGCAAAAATATCAATAAATAAAATACAATTTGCCGACTAATAAGTTTAGTCGGTATTTAATGTTATTAGACGACTAAAAATAATTTTAGTCTGCAAAAGTAATTTTTAACCAATTTTAAAAAATCAATAAATAAAATACAATTTGCCGACTAATTATTTAGTCGGTATTTAATTATATTAGACGACTAAACATATTTTTAGTCGGCAAAATTAATTTTTAACCAATTTAAAAAATTCAATAAATAAAATACAATTTGCCGACTAATTATTTTAATCGGTATTTAATTATATTAGACGACTAAACATAATTTTAGTCGGAAACATTAATTTGTAACCAATTTTAAAAAATGAATAAATAAAATACAATTTGCCGACTAATTATTTTAGTCGGTATTTAATTCTATTAGACGACTAAACATAATGTTAGTCGGCAAAATTAATTTTTAACCAATTTTAAAAAATGAATAAATAAAATAAAATTTCCCGACTAATTACTTTAGTCAGTATTTAATGCTATTAGACGACTAAAAATAATTTTAGTCGGCAAAATTAGTTTTTAACCAATTTTAAAAAATCAATAAATAAAATACATAAGTTTGATAACATCAATGCGACAGGGAGAGAGAGTTTATTAGCCTATTAGGATTTCTTATGGCAACTTGAGGCTAATATACCCTTAAATAGCGGATATTGTGGGTGGAGCTCATATTGCATTCTTGTAAAATATAAAAATTAAAAAATTTGTAAAACATCTTTCGCCAAATATTGAGCAATTACCGACTAAATATTCCCTTAAATAGTCGGCGACAATTAATTTTTAACCAATTTAAAATATCAATAAAGAAAATACAATTGCCTGACTAATTATTGTAGTCGGTATTTAATAATACTAGACGACTAATAATAATTTTAGTCGGTAAAATTCATTTTTTACGAATTTAAAAAATTAAAAAAAGAATTTATTTTTCAGACTAAAAAGTTTGGTCGGTATTTATCGTTATTAGCCAACTAAGAGTTGTCTTAGTTGGTAAATGCCTTATTTTTTTTTTCTCCTTTTCAAAAAATTGCAAGAAAAAGAATATTTGTTCCAATTACAGTGCAACTTTTCTAATCAAAACTGTTCCAATTTCTTTTCTTCTTAATTATGAGATTCTCATAATTTTTTGACTCAATAGGGTTAAGGAAATCCCTTTATCGACACGTAAATTCTTCAATTAAAAAATTTTGTTGTCCAATCAAGAGTTTATCCATACACGATTAACTTCATTTTTTAGGATGAATAATTTAATTCTTATTACGTCAAAGATAGATGGTTTTGATTGCCAAAAAAGACCTCATGTGGGGTTCGATTAGTGCAATATAACACTTAAACGTCTTTGAATGCATAAAATGTATTTCGATCACGAGGTTGCCGATGTCAAATGATCTCTGATTTTGGTGACAATGCTATAATTGGTAAGACGTGAAATTCTAACGGTTCAGATCGAGAATTATAAAAAATGACTCGGCAGTTACCTTTACAATTCATACTTTTGATCTAATTGATAGTCAACTAAGTCTTATGTTGCATTTGTTGTTGCAATAGCTATATGATCGTGAGACAACCATGATAATTCAGACCATTGATTTTGCTGCACTTGTTAAATTATTCATCATCGTAAATTTGTGGCTTAATCAGGTTTAGAAAATTCCTTTATGGAGACATGGACTCATTAGGAAAATAGTATATTTCATTCAATAAGTTGTCTAATCAAAAGCGATCTCAACTATAACTCGGTAAGAATGATCTAATCCATAATAAATTAAAGAAAGATGGTTTTGATCTTGCAAAAAGATCTCAAGTGTGGCTCAAGTGGTGTGCTATTAGACTCTAATGCTTCTGGAAGCAGTAAGAGTATTCCGATCATGTGGTTATTGATACTGAATGATCTTCAATTTTGGTGACAATTCTATAATCAACAAGACGTGAAATCCTAACGGTTCAGATCAAGCAATATAAAAAACATCAATGGTGAAAAGTATAGAGTTTATATGCAATGGTGGCGCAATTAGAACTCACTAAATATTTTTTCCCAAACTGTCAAACTAGACATTTGCCGACTAAATTAGGTTTATTAGTCAGACAAATTGTAAATTTTTTTGCGGGACAATTGAAATTTCCGCTAAAATTATTGGCGGCAGTCTTGTTCCTAAACGACATCGTTTAAGGGATAGGTGTCTCTTAACCCTCGTCTTCGTCACTTCGTCCCAGAGTCTCTGAACGGTGAACATAGGTCTCTCTCTCTCGCTCTCGCTCTCCAACGGTGAACATGGGTCTCTCTCTCTCTCTCTCTCTCTCTCTCTCTCTCTCTCCAACGCCCAACACAGGTCTCTCTCTCTGTGCCCAAAGCCGTCCTCGTTTTAGCAGTGTTCTGTCGTCGAACGACAACAGAAATCGGAGCCCAATCTTTGTTATTCAAGGCTGGGGTCGCTCTACTTCTCCTCAACAGGTACAATCCAAGCTCAGTCTTTGTTTTGCATGTGTTGAATATACTAATTATCTATTGATTTGGTTGATTTCTCTCAAAATCTGGGTTTAGCATGTGACTGTTATATGGTGAAAAACGTACCACATTGAACTCCCAAATTTATTTTCACATTCAACGTTCTGTTCTGATTTCTGGACCACCCCCCTCTTATACGTTCTGTCACAGAGAGCATTACACTACAACTACCTCACTGTTATGGCATGCCCTAATCAAAACACTAGAAAATTAGAGGTGGAGGTTTGGAGGATTAGTAGGCCTAAACAGAAAATCCGTTTGTTGAAAGGATGTAGAGGTTTTTTTTTTGGTGTTGCATGGGCACATGGGGAACGTGGATCTGTTTTGGTGTGGGAACGTGGCTATGTTTTCTGTTTAATCCGTTTGTTGCGCGGACAACTTGGTTTCATTGGTTTTGAAAAAGTGGAAAATCTAGGAAATTAGAGAAGTAGAGAACACACGTGGGTTTTTTTTTTTTTTAAGTGGAAAATCTAGAAAATTAGGGAAGTGGGTGTTTTGGTGTAGTCCTAAATAACAATAATTGGGAAGAGGGTTGAAATTGATAATGGGAACATTTTGGTTGGGATCGATACAACAGGAGAGAGAGAGAGAGAGAGAGAGAGAGAGAGAGAGAGAGAGAGAGAGAGAGAGAGGATGTTGTTTTAAATGTTCTATTCTGATTTCTGGACATTATGCAAAGCTTGGCTGAGTAAGTGAGCGACACCTGAGGTTTAAGCAGGGATTTTGAAGGGTAGGGATTTTTAGAATCTGCAATGGCGTTGTGATTGTGGGTGAGGTAATATGTTATTTTTGGAATGGTGCTGAAGGTGATATTGTTGCCAACTTGCCATGCTAGATAACCAATGAAGAAATTATTAACGCCTGGGGTCCATTAGCCCATTGAACCCTTAGAGTAGCAGTATGAGTAGTGACACATTTACTAGCTGGTCAGAACAAATTGGTGGACTGCAGACATGAGAGGGGTTGTGTTTGATGGGCGGACTGTTTTAGAGAACTTTCAACACCATGTTTGCTCTTTCGAGAAGAGAGAAAATTTTCTCGATAAATTCATAGGCGGCTAAGGATTACAACTTTCCTGACATTAGCAGCAGAAATTGAAAGTAAGAAGTTCAACAATGCGTGGTGGATATGCCCAAATGACCTTGCAGCTTAAGTGAGACAATCTTTATGTTTGGCTCATGATATGAAAAGAAATTGGAAGAACTAAAACTGAGCAAGGATTGAACAAACCACATTCATGCAAACGTGTAATTGCATCTCTCATCTCATGTAAATTGGTTCAGTTCTGAACAATGACCAGAGTTTGGGAATACGGAAATTTTTGCAAGCATGAATTTGTTTCAATAGGCACATATTTCTTATCTTTGTGTTGGGTAACTCCTCTATGGATCACTATGATATGAGGTTTATTTCATTATTTCAGTCAGGGTTTGCTCAAAACAAAAGTAGTGAATTGTTTTATTGGTCCTGGTTCGTCGACTGTATGGGAATATTTTTGGAAAGGGATAAGTTATTTGATGCTTGCCTTGAAAACAATTGTACGGACTTGTTCTGCCAACTTCAATAACTCACTAACAGTCAAACCACTTGCAGAAGTGGGTAGATAACTCTTTTGAGATCAGTTCTTCATCTTTTTCCTGATATTTTCTTTCTATACCCTCTCTGTTTCTTTGTTGACAACAAAATTGGAAACAAAATTATCCAATCTTGAGCCTTAATTCGTGAAGAGCAAAGAAGACAGAGGAAAGAGGAAAAGACGCGAAGGGAGGAGGAACAAAGACGACATGAGGAGGAACAAAGATAACGTGAGGACACGTATGAGGAGGAGAAAAGGCAGTGGGAGGAGACACAAAGGCGACAAGCTGAGGAGCGGTCTATACTTCTAAAAGAGATGGAGGTATTCAAAAGCTTTATGACTCAAATATATGGTACGTAGTTTGAGAATAGCACTTTTAGAATTTACTGCTATTATGTTTGTGGTACTGCTATGGACTGCATTTTTTCTTGCGGCTTCTATTTTTTTGGTGTATTACGATTGGAATGCTTAAAAAGGTTGAAGTTGGCTGGGTATTGGTTCCACAACAGTCATTGGACTGCATTCATAAAGCTAGGAAACCAGTTCTGTGACTGTCATGGACTGAATATGCTAGGAAGCGATGCATATCTCTTTCATGTTTTGAGAAATAATACAACCATGGATATCTGAATGTGTAGTTTAGGTTCTGATTAGGTCATGGGATATGAGTTTTACTTCGGAAAAATTCGTTTAGCATATGGGTATACAAGTTAGAGTTCGAACAGAAATGAATTTTCCAAGTTCTTGATGAATTTTTATAACCAACTTTCCGACCTTGTAATTTTTCAATATTTTTATAGGAGATGCCTCTATATGTCTAATTTATTGTGTAAAATCTGTAGAACTGAATTTATAACGTGGAAGGAATTAAAAATCATATACTGAACTGCTGTTGCGAAACTCTCAGTGCTGACAGCACCGTCGCACTTCACGAAAACAGCTATAACTCGGCCTAGAAAACTCGAAATCACATTCCGCTTTCTTTGTTGGAAACTAGACACATAGAGCTTCAACTATATGTAATCCACGTGCCTTAGTTGTGCCTGACTAATAACAGATTTCAATTTGAAGTTGGCCTAAAATCTGTTTTCTGGAAATCGCTGAGTTTTTGGTCTAGTCGGTACCTATTTAAAAATACTTCCCAACGTCAGGAAATTCTGAAATTTTGATATGATCTTCTTATATGTGTCTTGGGTTTCTGGTAAAAATATTGTGGAGAACATGGACCAGTAGTATGGTCGTCTTGCGATTTCCTTATTCTATTGTAATAGCCAACATGTGTTCTTTCAGAAGAGTAGTATTTATCCTACTAGACCGAAGTGTTTATTTTCCACTTGGTGATTCATTGCAGAAGTTCATTAGCTAAGTTCTTATACTTGGTCAATTGTGCATCTTCCATTATTGTTTTCGTGTTCTAAAACTTGTGCATTTGGATAAGCAGAAACTTGTCAAATAGACCTTCATTTTGCTGGAAAAAGGAAAAGCATACCTGCTCCATTCCATTTTTGTTCACTAGGACTCGGTGATTTGTTGCCCAAGTTCATTTACTAAGTTCTTAGACTTGGTTAATTATGCATCTTCCATTACAGTTTCAGTGTCTTTTTTAACACACTTACACTCAGAAAAATGGAAACTTTATCAAACAGGTCTCTATTACACTATGAAAAGAAAGCATACCTTCTCCATTCCATATGTATATAAATTTAAGTTGCTTGGCACATGTTATTGTCATGACATGCATTATTGAAAAAGTATGGTAATATGTGATGTTGATGCCTTTGTTGTCTATTTTCACTGCGTCCATTTTGTCATTTTAAATTGGTACTATGGATATGCGAATCAGATCATGATGCTACTTGTTTGTTCTTATACATTTTGCCCGCCTTCCAAATTTGCAATGTTAGTTATGAAACTATAAAAAATTATTTATGGATCTTGCAAAGTTACATGCTAATATGCTATTAATTTTAGGATAAGCCATTCTTACTTCTTTTCTTACTTCATTGATCATTTTGCTTAGAGGTTCCCAGTCACACTTTACATGGTAGTTTTTTCATAAATGGGTTATCTTTGGTTATTCGCTTTGCTTGTATAACACCCAGTAAAGATAGCTCTTGTTCAAAGCATGAAGACCTAGGGATAAAGTCCACTGGTTTCCAATTTTTTGGTGTGAACATGAGTTCCCATATGGATTCTAGTTTCTATAGCTCTGCTGCTGGGGTAAATTAAGCACAAGGGATATGACTCAAGATTTGGGGGATGAATGTGAACAATGTGTGATCCCTATGCAATCAAGAGGAAGAAACTCATGGGCACCTATTTTTTGACTGTGTATTCTAAATCCATTTGGACACAAATTCTAGATATATGCCAAATTAAAAGGGGGGCTACGAAGAGGTCTGAGGAGCTGTCATGGGCAGTCGAACATAGCTCAAAAAAGTCTTTTTGGTCTGTTAACTATAACATTTTGGCTGTTGTGGTGTATCACTTGTGGCTTGAAATGTTAGGATTTTCTCTAGGATAGCAAATGATCTGTTGCCCTTGCTCAAGTAGTCAAGTGTATTGAGAATGCCAAGAGGGAAAGAATCAGTACTTGGCAGAATGTGAAAAAGAACCAGTTCAACCGATCTCCATGTCATCTTGGATCATCCCTAGCCTGATCCCGAATCTTGTTAGGCATAGTCTGTAATTTGGTCCTAGTTTCTCTTGCCCTGGTCATGATTGTCTTGTTTTTTTCTTTTGGTTGTTTAGTTTATATTCTAGTTGAATCTTTCTTCTTCTTCTTATTTTTTTTGCTGTTCTAGTTGAATCTTTCTTCATGTTTTGGCTAGTAGATAGAATCGAACAAACTGATCAAAGGCAGGAGGAATGGTCACCAACGGATCAATTGAACATGAAAAGTTTGCAGATTCATGAAAGTTTGTTCTAAATGACCTACCATAGGCACTAACAGAAATGAAAGGGGTAAAGACTCATTTATTGGACCTATTTTATGGACTAGAGCTGGCAAATAAATTGCAATGGACATTTGCATTTGTTCCACTAATTAAAGCTCTGCAACTCACTCTATCATTCATTTATGTTCATGCTTTGTGCTATGGGATACACTAGTTCAAAAATACCAATGATAGATTGTTCCTTTTTTTGGTTTTTTTATAGGGACGGCGTTTTAATGGAGTATCGCGTAGGATGTTGGTTATTGACTATGAAGATCGAAGTTGGATTTTAGTTGTGGACGTGCTTAGATTTTTTTTGGTTATCCGTTTGTTGAAGTTGAGCTATTTAGTATTTTGTGGTCCACGGGGTTTGTTGAAGTTGAACTAAGGTTGGATTTTTATTTTTATTTTCCAGCCGTGATGGACATGTTATTATGCACTCTATGAATTTGGATACAAATAGTTTTTTTTAACTATTTGGTGGTTTTTTTAACTATTTGGTGGCTCTCTATTTATGAAAATTTGTATTTATTTCTTGGAATTTTTATTTTGTATTAATTGCATTAGTTTGGCGATTTTGTGGATGTAATTGTTGTTGATATTTATAGGGAAAAATTTGTACAAAATTTTGGAATGACAAATTTGTATAGATTGCCCGACTAAAGTTTAATCGCCAATAGGGCCATAAGTTAATTGATTTGAAAAGACATTCACCGACTAAGAGTTTAGTCGGTAATAATTAAAACATCTTTCCCGACTAAACAATTAGTTAGCAAATAGGTAACACCTTTCCCGACTAAATAATTAGTCGGCCAATAGGTAATACATTACCCGACTAAATACTTAGTCGGCTAATACGTAACACATTCCCCGACTAATAGATTAGTTGGCAAATAAATAGCACATTTGCCGACTAAAAACGTTAGTCGGCCAATGGTCCAATCTTTACCGACTAAATACAAGTGGCGACTAAGTATTGGTCGGAATATGTTAGTCGGTAAATGTGTATACTTTAGCCGACTAAACATTTTTTGGTCGGCAATAACCTTTCCCGACCTCGTTCCACCGACTAACGTGCCGACTAAATTTTTTAGTCGGGGAAGACTTTTGCCGACTAAAATACGTATAATTGCCGACTAAAGTTTAGTCGGGAATGGTGTTTTTTCTTGTAGTGTGATGCGATTGGGAAACAAGAGAGTGGCATATACAATGAAAGCATTGCATTCACAGATGATGATCTGGGAGAAATCCAGGTACCCCACAACGATGCTTTGGTCATAACCCTACGAGTTGGGGAATATGACATCGAGAGGATTCTTGTGGATTCAGGGAGTTGTACAGAGGTGATGTACTACGATGCTTTCAAGAAGCTGGGCATTTGGGTCATGGTAGGCTAGAAGCTTTTAGGGTAGAGGAGTTGGAAGGAGCATCTTGATGAGACCGGCTTTGAGGAGCTGTTTGTAGAGTGTGGATAGGGGTGTGCTGAATTGGGTGAAGGTGCGAATTGATTTATCAGCTATCTAATTTATTTCGAGGGGTTTGGCATTTGAGGAGTTCCCGTTGTGGAAGGTATTATTGTTTTCGAAAAGGACTTTGCCATTGCCGGGATAGAGTCCATTACCTTTTAAGGCGGGTTCTTTCTTCTCGCGAGCACCATCCTTAAGGGCTTCTTCAACAGCCAACCCAAAATCGCAGAAGGTCTCAAAATCGGGAGACGATTGCGACAAAACCATGTAGGGGGCAAAGGCACTGGGCAAGTTTTTAGTGATGATACGTATTTGCTCTTTTAGGTCAGGCTTATTATGCATTTTGGCAATTTTGGCACTCTAATTTTCGCCTATTTTGGTGTTTTGAAGTTCTCGGGTGGTTATTTTCAGCTCAACGTTGAAATCGTATTGGGACACAAAAGCCATTCCAATGTCTTCCCACGTCTTTTTCTTCAAGGGTGCCAAGGAAATGAACCATTGTAAAGCCGGGCTAGTAAGTGACTCGTGAAACAACTAAGCCATTGCGTCTTTTTTCACTCCTCGAATGGAAAGGGACCCAACATACCCTAGCAAGTGGGCCTTCGGATCAATAGTCCCATCAAATTTGGCAAAATCCACCCCTTTGAACTTCTCAAGCAATTTTGCATTGGGAAACAGATTTAAGCGATCCATGTCTATTCCACTCCTCCCCATCCTTTCTGTTTTGAGGATAGATTCCTCAAGTTTGTTGATTTTTGACAATCAATTCTGCCACTTGGGGGTCAACAATTGGTGCATCCTCGGCGGGTGATGATTCTAGGCTTGGAGTAGATTTGGCTGGTAGGCGATCACTGATTTCTTGCATTGATTCGAACATCATGGTCATGTTCTTTTGGATATCGGCGACGACTAACTTGAGCTGACCATCTGTGTTCGTAATTGACTGCCTGAGTTGATCCTCTAAGTTAACCATGACCTGCCTGATTTCCCCTATTTCATTTCCTTGACCCACCATTTCAAATATCACCACTGGTGACTAAGCTTCTCTTTGCAAACCCACGTTTGAGCCGGACGGTTCCAATTGGGTGAAGTCCTTAAAATGTTTCAGAACTGACAGTAAATCAAAAAGGTGGCTCAAATTCTGCTCGAGAATCATGTCCATGCAATGTCGTCAGCGTCGTCTACATTCTAAGACCTACCTCAACTCTAAATCTCACTTAAAATATGACTATACCGAAGGTTCCAGCAGCCACGGGTAAGTCATGTCAGGCAGGTTAAATTTTGAATGTTTCGGAACCAGAGCCAATCTCCTTATCTTGACCATCCGAGACAAAGCAATAAGGTTGCCGGAACCTAGATACAAGCACATCCTAAGGCTAAATCCAGACCAGAGGGGCCGTTCGGGCACGGCGAACACCGGAGGTATCTCATACTCCATAGATTTAAGGTCTCATAGACCGTCCTAAAGACCTACTGGGGTTCAAATCTCACTTAAGAAGTGGCACAGATGACTTCCGACAATCCGGGTAGGTCATGTCAGGTAGGTTAAATCCTATTCGTTCGGGATCAGAGCCAATCTCCTTATCTTGACCATCCGAGACAAAAGCAATATCACTGTCAGAATCCAAATGTCCATGTTCTTTAAGGCTAGACTGAACCAGGGGAGCCGTATGGGCACGACAAACGCCGGAGGTATCACAAACTCCATGGATTTAAAGTCTTCTAGACCGACCGAGGGAAGGCGAAGAGTCATAAAGGAATCCTATCCTCTAGTCTGCAGAATGCAATGATGCATGAATGATATGTACGTACAGAAAAGAAAATGCACGTAAACAGGGTATATCACATAAGTCCTAACCACGGATTCATGTCTTAGTTTAGATGGTTCTATGGTTATGTACAAGTGCAAAGGCCGATTTAGGTCTCAAAAGGGTTCCCCGGACTGGAGCCAAGATGTGCTCCCACGTTAAATGTATTGCAAAACAGTGGTTGAACAGCACGATGGCTCATCATCGTCGAGGGTTGCAAGGTATCCTGGGAGAGCTTGTCACCGGCGAACCGGACAAGATTGTCGAAAAGCACTGGCGAGGCTTGTGCGGTGCAGAGTGTACAAGATAAAAGAGCTTTATTTTCTAAAAGATATTAAAAATTTCCCTTCGAAAATGTTTTTCAAGCTTGGCTCACTTTATTAATCAATACTTTGGAGAAAACTACACAAGCGAACAATAGTAAAAGTCCAAGTTTGGATTGGTCGGATGTAAAATTCTGTTACGTCATCATTCCGTTCTTCAGCAGCGTAGAGCGTACTGTTTTGACAAACTTTTAAAAGATTGTTTATTTATGTATTAGTTTCCAAATTTTTGATTAATGCAAAGCCCCCAGCAGAGTCACCACTGTGGGCTCCCCCTCAACGCGCGCTCGAAGAGTCGCCACCCGGATTTTCTAGATGGATGATCCAAGAAACCGAGAGTTTGTTTGAGAGAAAAAGACTTTTGGTCTAACGAAAAACATCGAGACTTTGGGTTCGGGAGCCACGTTATGAATGGAGAAGGTTTTGTTGAAAAGCACCCATCTCGCCCGGTGAAACCGATCTCTACTCAACATTTTTGAAAAGGGGAAACTTTCATAAATCTTTTGGAAAATAGAACTCTTTAACAAACAAGTAAAGGGGAAAGGGACACGGGACAAGGGAAATATATCACATTGACGTGTACGTGGTGCGAAATGTATAGTATGAAATGGATGGATAATGTACATAAAATGAAATAACAGCGTTACAGCAGTCTACCAATATTAAGTGAAACACCGCGCGACGGACCGGATGCATCGCACGGCGTAACTAAAACGCCGTGTGATGCATGTGTCTACGCATTCCAAAATCAGTTCGCTTTTACATGACAAAACAAACCATAGGTCCGCAAAACAGTTTTTTTTTATATTTCCCGAATCTCTAATAGAAAAGATGATTTACGAGACCATTTTATTCATCTTATCATGTAAAACAATGTTAAAAACTTTTTGAAATGTTGAAAGATTTAATAAAGTAAAAAAAATGATTTTTAACATGAAACTCGATTCTGAAATGTACCCGCATTGAAAAGTAATAAACAGACGAGACAGAATAACATAAGAAGAAATATGTACAAGAAATAAAATAAAGCGCGGTATAATATACTACGCCGTGCGGCGTCGTAAAACGCCGCACGATGTACCGTATTCTAGTGCAGAAACTGTTTTTTTGTACTTTTTGAATATAAAGCTCGTTCAAGACGCAAACTCAATATAGAAAGACCGAGAAGAGCCTTGATCGGCTCCCCTCGAAGATAAATGTGGTTTAGCCCAAGTAATTTATTTATACCTTTTGATCGAAGCTTGGATGTATTTGAAGATAGAGGAATGAAGTTTGATTTGGATTGAAAATCCCTTTTGAGCTTGAATGAAGATTAAAGGATGTGAGGTTGTTTGAATGCTATGAGGTGGAGGTCCTTCTAGTTTATTAAACTTAAAAAGGAGAAGGAGAATGGGGGTATTTTAAGAGAGAGAGAGAGTCTAGAGAATGCAAAAGCCCAACTTGTGGGTTGATCTAGAGAGAAAAAAAATGTATATTACAATAGGTGTAAGAGGTTGTAGAGAGAGAATCAATAGAGTCCTTTTTCTCTAAGAGGATGGGTGGATTTATAGGCAAAAAAATGCTTGGAGTGCACCCAAAGGAAAAAAAACGTGCAAAACGTGCTCAAAACAGTCTACAAAGGAACCTGTTAGACGCTTCTCCTATCAGTATTTCAAATTTCAAAATCTCGGGCGGTGTATTGAAATCCCGTGCGGTGGAGTGATTTTTTGGGAATTTTCTGAAATGCCGTGCTGCGTTTCTAAAATGCGGTGATGCGTTTTGAAATACCGCGCGGTTTTTCGAGACAGCTCAGCATACTGAACTTTGCGGGGCGCCCCAGACACTTCCGAACTCGGATTTGGGCGTGGTTCGAAGCGTTGGAAGGCTTGTTGATTCCTCTTTCTAACTCAATTGGTTTCACTCAAAGACGTTTTATACATTGAAATGGGTGCTCATTTTACCATCGGTGTGTCATGAAAAAAGTTGTTTTTTTGACCAAGTAAACACGTTTTTCTCTTTGCAATCGAACCAGAGGCCACCCTACATGTTTGGGAAGGGGTTTTCTTGAGGTTTAGAGAAGGAGTAGCAAAGGAGCAACAATCCAAGCCTTGAAGGTATATCTTTTTCCTTATTTCATCATCGGGGAACTTAAAGATTATTCGGAGGTCCAGATTGAGATGCCTACAACATGCGTGTTGGAGCCACATATTTAGTGGTGGAGTTCACACAAATGTGTGGTGGCGAAGGTTCTTAAAGCATCATGTAACAGTGTCGGTGCTCCAAAAACCAATAATAATTTTTCCATATGTAGATGCTTCGTTCTTTTCGAAATAAGGAATATTACCCCAAGCATAGGGTTTTATATGTCGATTGAAGCAAAATATCCAGAAGTCCGGGTATCGTACCCAAGGGAAAAATTATATGACTTGGTTAGATTTGTAGGAGTAAGGATTTCGACTTTTAGACAGTCAACTTTGTTTTGCTTTGAAACGGTGGAAACTAAAAGGCTAAATTAAAGCGAATAAACTAGATTAAAATGCAGGTTAGGTCTAGGAATTATCAACACCCATGACTTAAGCTAAATCACACTTTTCACCAAATTACACAATTTAAGATACTTAATTAAAGTTCTTAAATCGGAAGATAAAATGATTTGATTATCAAGCTAGCTCTAGAATTCATTTGGCAAACGCCTCAAGCGACAGAACTCCAAGCATCATGTGTGGTGAGTAGGCGATGCTCCCACTTACACATGATCAAAGAGGTTAGCACCTCAGCAATTTGACAAACAAACCCGAACCCCACATCAATTTTCAAATCAAATATTGAAACTTTATTGGTGAAAAATGCAATTTTTACCCAAGCCATGGGATGCTAATCATCCCATGACCTAACCCTTGAAACTACTCACACATGTCTAGAGAGATAAGAGCAAGCAAAAATCTAGCTAACATAATTGAAGAACAAGACTAGAAATAAACTAGAAATTAAGATAAATCGGGAATTAAACTACAACTTTAATTAAGACAAGAGTAGCAAAAGAAAACTAATTAGGGCAGAAAATTAAGAACTTAGGTGCTGGAAATAAAGAACAAAATAAGAACAATTCAAAAGGCCAAAAAGAATCCAAGCTAGATCTAGAAATTGAACTACCTAATCTTTCCCACTTGTTTTTCAATCCAATTACATCACGCCTTTTTGTTCCGCGCTTGGAATATTCTCCAGATGCTCTGAAGATGCCCCCCTACGGCCCTCAGCATCGATGGCAACGGGGTTAAGCTACGCTGCTAAAGGCCTCGGCATCGATGTAAAGCCTTTTATCCCATCGATGCCAAGATGGATAAGGAGCTGGGATGCTAAGCGGCTCGGCATCGATGTAAAGTATTGAGTCCCATTGATGCCGAGGTGGATAGCTCCAACAATTGGCCTTGCTCGCTACGTTGCCTTGGCTTTTGCCTTGATCTTGCCTGGTCTTGCCTTGGCCTCGCCTTGGCAATGCATTGGCCGTTGCTCTTCTGCCTTGATCTGCCTTGGCTGGGTCATGCCTTGCCTTAACCTGATCTTGCCTTGGCCTTGCCTTGGCAATTCTGCTTCACTCTCAGGCCATGACATGCCATAAGCCTTAAAGCTCCTTTATGAAGCGATTCACCTACAAAACAAAACTAGAACACTCTACGAGCCAACTTAGTTAAAAACAACTAATTAATAATTAAATTAAACTAAAATTAAACACTAGCGCACCCTTCAATACATTCTCGGGCTCTTATCACACTCCCCAACTTAAGGTTTGCTAGTCCCTAACAAAGAAAATACGAAGAAATTTAAAGACTAAGAACCTTGCAATCCATTCCGCTATCATACCTTAGAACATGCTCATCATTACCAACTACCAAGAGTACAACAATCCGGCTTTTTATTTCATTTCTACAACTCACATTTTCAGCATCCAACTAAACAAGCTAAGTATCAAGCAAGTCTAAGAGCAAGATAAAAAGGTTTGTGTCCTCGAACAATGGGAGGATACGGGACACAAAACTTGCGAATTCAGAGTCAACCCATATCCACCGAAAAAGTGCTTGACAACTAGGCAACAGTGAACAAGAAATACTTTGCCTCAAATAACTACAGCACTTTATTCAACAAAATTTAAAACTAACGGATGACATTTGGATAACGAAAGGAAAGCATGCCATTAACTAATCATGCAACTATTAGACAATCAATCAAAATGGAATCCATGCGCACAAAAGATCAACTAAGATCTTTTTAAGCTTTTAATGACCTTGGTTACAAAGAACAGGTTAGCAAAAATGGGCGACGGTCTATTTCTAGCTTGGTTAACTACCCGAGTGAACGCCGCCAACATATGAAATGAACCAAGTCAAGGCCAAACCGACCAAACCAACTACTAACTAACAATGTGCTATACTCAACTACGAAATGAAATGAAATGAAACAAAATAAAACAAAGGATAGAGTGGTTGGCATGTCAACCAACCTAAACCCCGACCAAGTAAGGGGAATTTCTAAGACCATCGACTTTCTATCGAATCACCACACATCATCCAATCATCAAATCATCCCATCAATCAGCCAACTCCTCGCTCTCATATCCAGCAAAATCATCACTTACTTCCCCCTCATCAAGCGGCCCTGGCTCATACTTTACCCCAAATTGTTGCTCCAAAACCGAAGTCTGCCAAGATATTTCTTTCCTCTGTGCTTTCTGTTCCCTCATGATCTTCCTCCTCTCAATCTGTTCCTTCCTTTGGCTGTTGATTATTATTGACACCCCTTGACAAAATAATTTCTTGATCCAAGACCCCTATTTCTCTTTCCTTGAAGGCATTGTAGTCAAGTAATCCCCCATTTTTGCTTGTTCACCCTTGGCCGTGTGAATCTGAGATGAGCTCTTCACATCATATGTATCATCTATCGACCCCAGGGAAAGTTCTTCCAATTTCTCATAAGCTGCCCCCCCTAACTCCCTTCTCTTTACACAGACTGGTAATCATACAAGGAAATGGCATGTTGGCATTAATCAGAGTATTGGCCCTAAAATCACGCAACTGAGTAAAGATAAACATGGCCCAATCAACTGTCAAATCATTAGCCGTGAATGCAAACAGAATTTCTCCACTCTTCCTTGTTGGCCTACTCTCTGAGCCTCGGGGATAAAGATTATAATGTATCACTTTGTTCAGGAACCTAAAACTTGCTTTAAAATTCCCGGGCACATGAGGTAATGAGGCCAAAGCGGGGTCACTATACAAAGTCTCATTCACAACCTGCAAATCAATCAATTCATCTTTCCTAGGGTAATTCACAGACTCAGGAGGGGGCCTTTGAATTCTCAAATACTTGGCAATATCATCCGGAGTGATTATAATATCAACTCCTCCCACTCTAGAAACAATTCTAACAGTTGGATTGCTTTCCCAATTACCTTCGGGAATTATCATGAACTTATAAAACTCAATCACAGCATTCTTATTATATCCAAGCAATTTTTCAGTCCAAAAATTCAAACCTTTTCGCTGAATGTACTGAAGCCCCGTATGATCATCAGATAATGCCCTAGCATCCACTTGCCTCTCATTCTTGAACTTTCTGCCCGTAAAACTGCTCTCCCAAGTCAATCTTTTATCCACTGCAATCTGAGCCGGAGTCCGTCTCCTCCTCTTACTCCGAGATCCACTAACCTCCTCGGGTTGATTTTCTTCCTCACTTTCTGCCATAAAATCATCCTCCTCTTCGATTTCAGGTTGAGAAGGGGTTGCCCGATGTGCGGTTCGTTTAATTCTCGGCATGGGAAGCTAAGAGGGATTTTTGGTTTTATTTTTGGATTTTCGAATTTATGGGGTAGGGTTTTTTGGAAAGTCTGATTTTTTATGGACAATGGGGTAGGGTAGAATATGGAGAGGGGAGTGTATATGAGTAGAAAAATAGGAAGAAACAAGGATTTATGTGGAAAAATACGAAAATTTTCAGATTTAAGAAAGGGAAATTGGGTTTACCTTGTTTTTGGCTTGGAAACTTGAAATTGATGGATGAAACTTGAGTATTGTTGAAGGGAATGAAGGATTTGGTGGATTATTGGGAAAATATGGGGGATTTGGTGAAGGGATTGAAGGTTTAGGCTAGGGTTTTGATGTTTAATGGTGGAAAAGAGAAAAGGGCAGTCGGGTTCAGAAAAGGTTGAGGATTTGTTTTGGTTTCTGACGAGAATAGAACTGATCTACTGATGGAAACCTCTCGGCATCGATGTAAAGGGTGGCATCCCATCGATGCCGAATCTGTTAACTACCTGCTTAAGCTTCTCTGCAGCGATGTAAACTGACGCGTTTCATCGATGCCAACGTTTTTACTGCCCGGGGGGATAAGACACTCGGCAGCGATGTAACATTTAATCCTCCATCGATGCCAAACCCGATAAGTCAAAATGTTTTGCTTCAGTTTAGACCCCAGAACTTCCAAAAATTCTCTCAACACCTCCAAAACACCTTTTTACATTGAAACTCATCCCAACATCTCTCCAAACAACTGGTCGCCTAAGTTAAACAAAGAATGGGAGAATAACAGGATGTAAAATAGGACAAGGTGACTCATATGTGGTATGGTCATGCAAAAAATGCCATGTATCCTTTCCTAAGTGCGCTTTGGATTCCAAGATAATTGAAAATCGAAATTTAAACACAACTAGGCATGAACATGCGATTATTCACATAACTACAAGCATTTTATTGGAAAGGTGGGAATATGGACCAAAGCTTGCTCAAAAACTTAACTCATAACTTAACCCATTCAATTTTCATCCAAGCATGCAAATTGAGAAGCACAAAATTCTTAGGATTGCTACGAATTCTTGCCAACTAATAACTATTGAGCATGCAACAAGTCATGAACAAAACTAAAAACTTATGACAAAAGGAAGCAATTGCAAGTAAAAAGCTTTATTTAATTTTTGAAAATTTTCAATTTTCTCATTTTTTTGGTTTTTCAATTTCTATTGTTTTTGAATTTTTCAAATTTCTCCAAAATTGAACACAAAGCACACAAATCAAAAAAATAGCACATAAGCTAACCCCTCCTCCCAACTTAAAGCGATGCTATGCCCTCATAGCATTAAGAACAAGAGCGAAGAAAGGAAGAGTGCGCGAATGTACCGTCCAAGGGGAATGTCAACCCCTAAATACCTCGACCAAGTTGGAGGATTTTATGTCAATGTTTTGCTCCAGCCAGATTAGATGCTTCCAGGGCTCACTCCTTCGGTTCTACTAACTCGGAACCATAGCTAGTCACACAGGGCCATATCTAAAGCTTTGTCGGACTAACAACCATGGCGCTTAGCCGCACCCATGCTTAGGGCTCCTGAACGCCTCACTCACTCCGGCTTTAGACCCAATCCACCAAGGCTGGTGTGGTAGCACATAAACCCTATAGAAGACTTAAGAGAACGACTTTTCACAAAACAATTGACATTAGAACCACAGGCCCGTGTTATCCGGTTTCAAACCAAACCAAAATGAAAAGACTGAACATAAAGGAAATGCAAAGAACAAATGAAAACATGCAAAATAGAATGAAATACACCACCCGATCATCACGCGATCACACGAGTCATACTTTTCTTCCCATTCCTTACCGGTGGGGTAAGAAATGGGTGGCTATACTAGACCGTTGAAAATGTGTTATGCTAGCGCCCGTAATAAAATCTATCGCTCGACCTCACCAAACACTTAAGTTCAACTTCCCCTGGATCAAAACAAAGTAAGATACGATACAACCTAGCGTGCACTCTAGGAAATACCAAACCTCACCCATAGACCTAAACTGCCATTGATTGGGTCAATCTCGAAGTGCATGGATCATTAACGATAGACTATTACCAAGAAAGACTACTGAAAGCCCTTGTTACACTAGCACATTAGTGAAATCTTTTCATGTGATTTATCTCCAAGATTTTATTCAATGCAAAACAAATAACAAAACAAAACAAAACATGCACAACTAAACAGAAGATGCGAAGCAAGAAAGAAAAACAAATATGCCATTAAGAGAGAGAGAGAATGAAAAATTAGAGAGAAAAAGAAAGAGAGGGTTCAGCCACACGTGGGCTACGAACATTTAGCATGCCATTAAGAACTATTAGAATAAACAGAGCACTCCAAGCTACACTCTTTGCCAAAAATTGAACTCGACCATGCCATAAGATAAGATACTTTGAGTAAAGCAATTGCTGAATTCGTTTTCAAAACTTAAGTTCCACCAAGTGCATAGCCCAAACCAAATCAATTTTCAATTTGTTGACAAAATCTACAATATAAGGATGATAAACCATAAGAAAACTATCAATACCAAGAAAATCAATTTGTTCTATGATTGGTAACTTCTCAAGAATAGGCTCACATGCATCTTGCTTTTCTAATAAAGATTATAAGGAATCTACCTCAGCATCCATTTCCTTAGTGGTGAGAAGATCAAGGCTTAGGGGATTGGAAGGGACAATTGCAGCTTCCATAGGCGTAACTCTTCAAAGATTGGGCCATAAGCATCTTGTTTAACCAACAACAAATACAAGTAATCCACTTCGGCATCCATTTCCTTAGCGGTGAGAGGTTTTGCCAATGGATCTTCATAGTACACGCCTGAAGTTTCAAGTATGTTCATCTCGTGAGTAAGAAGTAATTCCTCCAGGGAAGAATCAAGATATAGGAGATCGGAAGAGATAACTTTAGCGGTGAGGCGCTTCCCCCCTGGATCATCATATAGAGGAGGATCCACAAGAGAGGGAAGAACCTTCTTCTCTATCGAAGGTAGTTCTTCAAACTCTTCAAATTTTGGGGTCCAAGCGTTCATCGCACAAGCTTCATCCCCGTCTTTGAGCAAGGAATACAAATAACTGACGTCAGAAGATTCGAGAAATTCAGCCTCTTCGGCTATAAGAACAACTTCCAAAGGATCACTATAGAGCAATTCGTCCACATGTTCTTCCACAAGAGTATCAATAAGGCTCACTTCATGTATATTCTCGTCATCCCCCATTTGATTGCCCACATTAAAAATATTGACCTCCATCTTCATGTTACCAAAGGTCATATTAAGAAGTCCATTTCAACAGTTGATGATCGCATCCGTCGTGGCTAAAAAAGGTCTCCCAAGAATAACCGGAGTAGAAGTAGCTAAAGAGTCCATTGGATTGGTGTCAAGAATTACGAAATCCACCGGATAAATGAATTGTCCAACTTGCACTAGAACGTCTTCTACTACTCCCCTCGGTGTACGAACACTCCGATCGGCCAATTGTAGAGTGACACGAGTAGGCCTCATCTCTCCCAAACCAAGTTCTTGATAAACAGAAAACGAAAGCAAATTGACACTTGCACCAAGATCAAGTAAAGCTTGTTCGATACGCTTCCCTCCAATAGTCACCGCAATAGTAGGACTCCCCGGATCCTTGTACTTAGGAGCGATATTTGTCTGAATGATAGAACTCACTTGCTCAATAAGGAATATCTTCTTTTGAACATTAAGCTTGCGCTTCTGAGTGCATAGATCTTTGAGAAACTTAGCATATAACGAAATTTGCTTGATTGCATCCATAAGAGGAATGTTAATCTGCACTTGATTGAATAACTCATACAACTCCGCATTCAAATTTGGTTTCACCTCAAACGGTTGGGAAATGGTGCCGGTGTTGGAATAACTCGAGGATCCGGTACACTTTGTTCCTTCTCCTTTCCTTTATCATTTTCCTTTGAAACCTCTTTGCTTGCCTCCTTGGGAGATTCCCCAAGGGTTGATGTTGGACTTGAACGATCGATAAGAGGAGGCAAATAAGTTGGTCCCGGAGGCATTACCACTTGGTTGTCAACTGTCTTTCCACTCCGAAGTGAAATAATAGCCTTTGCTTACTCGGGGAAAGTCACCGAAGAGCTAGCAAAGTGAAGACCTTGAGAGTTAGGCGGGGTGGAAGATGGTTGAGGGTTAGGTTGAGGTTGCATTGGAAACTTCCCTTTCTCTTGCTGAAGCATACCCACTGTAGTTGTCAACTTCCCCAACTGATTCCTGATATCATTCATCATCTGAGTTTGTTGCTCATTGATTGCAGTTTGACTTTGCAAGAGAGCACTGAATTGATCTTCCCAAGAACGCTTTGGTGGTTGTTGAAATTGATTTGCATGAGGGAACGAACCAGAAGAAGCAAACCCATGCGGACCTTGAGCTTGAAGGAAACGGAAAGCATTTTGAGGTTGCTTCTAAGGCAATTGAGGAGCTTGTGGTGGAGCTTGAGAAGAACCCCCTTCATTAGATTGATTCCAACGGAAGGTTGGATGTTGACGTGTCCCCGAATTATAAGATTGAGCATAAGGATCAAAACGTTGAACTGCATGAACCTCTTCCGGAGCAATCCCATTAATCATGTTCTTCAAAGCAGGAATGTTTGGACAAGCCTCGGTAGAATGGCCCACCATCTCACAAATAACACAAACTTCTTCCACTTGGCGTACTACTTTCTCTTCTTGAGATTGAGTGCTTTTAAGCTCCAACTTGTCAAGTTTTAGAGCAATCTCTTCCAATTGGGTTTCAACAGCTGTATGCTCGACAATAGAGAATTTGCCTGAGCCCATAGGACCTTGGGAGAACATCGCTCTATCCCCTGGATCGATAAATTGCCAAGACTAAGTCTTCTCAATTAAGGACTAGTAATAATCCCAAGCGTCTTCCGGTGTTTTTCCCATGAAATCTCCACCACCCTTTGTAGCCAAGAGCTGCTTACTCTCTTGGGAGCATCAAGTATAAAAATAGTTAACTCTGAGATATAATGGGAGATTATGATGCGGAACCAACATGAGCAAATCCTTGTATCTCTCCCAGTACTTATGGTAGGTCTCTCCATCTCGTTGCTTGAAATTTTGAATCTGATCGATAAGTAATTTAGTCCGACTAGCTGGAAAGAACTTGGAAGTAAAAGCATCCTGGACATCCCCCCAATTACGCAACGATTGAGGCTTCAACGAATTGAACCATTGTTTTGCTTTGTCCTTGAGAGTGAACGGAAATAATTTCAGACGAGCTTCGTCAAGTTGCCCCTGAACTGTAACAAAAGAGTGCAGAATATTCTCGAATTCCCGGATATGCAAATAAGGATCTTCCAATTCCCGACCCCTGAACTCTAGAATTACCCTTAGATACTCAGCTTTGAATTCGAATGCATTCCCAGCGGTCGGTGTTGGAATAACGATAGGTGATACTTGAGGAGCACGTTCGGGATTCAAATAATCACGAAGAGTACAAACTGGAGCTGCTTCGGCCATTGGGCCTTTGCGATTGCTATTAAATTTGCGAGGTGAAGAGTGGGCAGGATACGCCCTGGCAATGCTATGGATTTTTGGAGGAGACGAAGAACGATGAATCCGATTTGAAATTGGGCTTCGGTAAATAGGCATAGACAAGCAAATACTACAAACTAACTACCAACAACTATCAGACTGGATGGGCTATGCCGCCACCTCAACTCAACAAACAGAATATGTGAGGGGTTATGCCACCACCTCGGCTAAGCAATGCAATCAAATTAAACTAATTAAACTAAACTAACTAAGCACACACTCAATATTTAGCTTGGCTTCGTTACACCTCAAGTTTGACATCACAGTCAGGTTAGAGGTATCCACCAAACTAAATATAAGCTACTAACAAATAAACTACTATACTACTTCTAAGAGACGAAAGCGGGATACTTACAGCGGTTTGTCGAACCTCCAAGAAAGCCATAATAAGAAATCCCCGGCAACGGCGCCAAAAATGCTTCGTTCTTTCCAAAATAAGGAATATTACCCCAAGCGTAGGGTTTTATATGTCGATTGAAGCAAAATATCCGGAAGTCCGGGTATCGTACCCAAGGGAAAAATTATATGACTTGGTTGGATTTGTAGGAGTAAGTAAGGATTTCGACTTTTAGACAGTCAACTTTGTTTTGGTTTGAAACGGTGGAAACTAAAAGGCTAAATTAAAGCGAATAAACTAGATTAAAACGCAGGTTAGGTCTAGGAATTATCAACACCCATGACTTAAGCTAAATCACGCTTTTCACCAAATTACGCAATTTAAGATACTTAATTAAAGTTCTTAAATCGGAAGATAAAATGATTTGATTATCAAGCTAGCTCTAGAATTCATTTGGCAAACGCCTCGAGCGACAGAGCTCCAAGCATCATGTGTGGTGAGTAGGCGATGCTCCAACCTACACATGATCAAAGAGGTTAACACCTCGGCAATTTGACAAACAAACCCGAACCCCACATCAATTTTCAAATCAAAGATTGAAACTTTATTGGTGAAAAATGCAATTTTTACTCAAGCCATGAGATGCTAATCATCTCATGACCTAACCCTTAAAACTACTCACACATATCTAGAGAGATAAGAGGAAGCAAAAATCTAGGTAACATAATTGAAGAACAAGACTAGAAATAAACTAGAGATTAAGATAGATCGGGAATTAAACTACAACTTTAATTAAGATAAGAGTAGCAAAAGAAAACTAATTAGGGCAGAAAATTAAGAACTTAGGTGCTGGAAATAAAGAACAAAATAAGAACAATTCAAAAGGCCAAAAAGAATCCAAGCTAGATCTAGAAATTGTACTACCTAATCTTTCGTACTTGTTTTTCAATCCAATTACATCACGCCTTTTTGTTTCGCGCTTGGAATATTCCCCAGATGCTCTGAAGATGCCCCGCTACAGCCCTCGGCATCGATGGCAACAGGGTTAAGCTACGCCGCTAAAGGCCTCGGCATCGATGTAAAGCCTTTTATCCCATCGATGCCGAGATGGATAAGGAGCTGGGATGCTAAGCGGCTCGGCATCGATGTAAAGTATTGAGTCCCATCGATGCCGAGGTGGATAGCTCCAACAATTGGCCTTGCTCGCTACGTTGCCTTGGCTTTTGCCTTGATCTTGCCTGGTCTTGCCTTGGCCTCGCCTTGGCAATGCATTGGCTGTTGCTCTTCTGCCTTGATCTGCCTTGGCTGGGTCATGCCTTGCCTTAGCCTGATCTTGCCTTGGCCTTGCCTTGGCAATTCTGCTTCACTCTCAGGCCATGACATGCCATAAGCCTTAAAGCTCCTTTATTAAGCGATTCACCTACAAAACAAAACTAGAACACTCTATGAGCCAACTTAGTTAAAAACAACTAATTAATAATTAAATTAAACTAAAACTAAACACTAGCGCACCCTTCAATACATTCTCGGGCACTTGTCAGTAGACCCCTCTTATTCTCAAACTGCCACAAATCATACCCAAAATCTACGTTTCACGTCAGGTTTATGACGAATCAAAGACCCCATTTAAATGAGCAACCATGACAGGCCTATTTGGGTATTTTTCATTGACGTGTCTGGATATATTCAATTAGGGAAGAGATTTATGGAGGGATGGAAAAATAAAGCTAAGAGAAAATCTAGGAGCAAAACTTCCAGACAGGTTGGTCCAAAAGCAACCCAAGAGGGGGGTGAATTGGGTGTCACACTGAGTTTCTACAATTTAAAAACTACGTGCGCGACAAAAATAAATCAGCACAGCAGCAGGATGGAGTCTATTCAAAACAGACAACAGCACAGTAATCTTAATAGATGGAGCAAGCTAAAAATCAAAAAATAAAGCAAATGCAGAGAATAGTTCAACTGATTCTTAGACTTTAATGAATGGTCGAAATCAACTAAACAAGCAAGCTATTTTATCCCAAGTCAGATTCGAAGATATATCAGTTAACTCAAGCAACATTAGTAAGCAAAACGTAAAGTAACAAAGTAAGGGAAAGAGAAATCAAATACGAGGATTTTATAGTGGTTCGGTCCGCAACTTCATGGCCTACTCCGCTCCCCAAGTGTCCTACTCAGGAATTGCTGCACTATCTCCAATAGTTGTTACAAACCTCTTGCTTCGCGTGTGCTAGAGAACCTTACAACGAGCAATTACTCTGAATCCACTCCCAACTAGCTAAGACTCCGGTGCTAGTTACACCTAAACCCAAATGATTTTTTCTACCCAAAAATCACTCACAAAAACGGTTCAATCTCAGACAAGGGTGTGAAATCCCTTTTACAATATCGGTTCAAAGTTACACTCAAACTACTCACAAAAACGGTTCAATCTCAGACAAGGATGTGAAATCCCTTTTACAATATCGGTTCAAAGTTATACTCAAACTAGTGTAGGAATATTCAAGATGAAGAACAAAGTTAACTGATAGAATTTCAAGTAATAGCTCACTGGAATTTTTGCTCAAGAGATCTGTTGTCTGTTGACTTGCTCCTGCTTTTCTTTTTAACGAGAGAAAAAAAAAAAAACCAATTGAACGTTGAATGATTTCCTCTTAGCCATTGCATAAAATCAGCACATAATCTTTCCATCTTCATATTCCAGCAATCAATCTTCTTTCCTTACAGTGCTCTTCCAGCCGTTAGAAAAATAGGAAGAGATTTTCCTTATCTCTCTCCTTCTTCAATTTTCTTGTCTATTGGAGATAGAGATCTGAAGATGAGTACCTTTCCGTTTGTATCTTCGATTCACCCGAAAACCCCTCTTGATTATTCAGCCGAAATACTTTCCCTTTGATAGTTCTATCGCCGTTCTTGTTTTCATCGTTGATTTTCTAGGTTAGGAAAATAATTCCCTGCATCTATCAACTACTGTTTTCAAAGGAATTGCTACATAAGTCCTTGAAAATATAAGTAATGGCAGAATTAGTTCGATTAAAACACATTATTCCAATTAAGCCCAATAGACTAATTTAATCCCAATTAGGATGTGTTTCTTATCATCAAAATCTAAACCATGGGGCTAACAACAATTGTGTTCGGAGCCGTTCGATATTATATGTGAGACCACGTGCATCAAACGGCTTCGGACGCAATTATGTCCGACATGGTGTCTTGAAATTGTATTCTTAGCATTGCTCAAAATCTAACCACCGTCTCCAATATCTTCAAGACTTCTACAATAGAATACTAGGAAAAAAAGAAAAAAGTGACAAAGCATGAATAATATCCTTCTGCAAAAGTTCCTTCCCAAGGTTCCTAATTCAGTTTCCTATCGTTGTTTAAGTTTTTTTTCCTCCTTATTTGTGATGTTTTCAGCTTTCGTTTTCGTACGATTCATTCCTATTTTTCCTTTTCCTTTATATTTTCATGAAAATTCGTAGTATATATTAAACTATCAAGATTTTAAAAAAGTATGTATTAATAGATGTAAAAGCACTAACAACTCGAGATTTAATGAAATATATCTTTTTTGCCGTTCAAAAAAAAACCAACTAAAAGAAGGA
Source organism: Rhododendron simsii (assembly GCA_014282245.1). NCBI lineage: Eukaryota > Viridiplantae > Streptophyta > Magnoliopsida > Ericales > Ericaceae > Rhododendron > Rhododendron simsii. Next base: position 6,495,688 of record CM024960.1, read on the forward strand.
CTTCTTTGCTGGGTTTGAGGTTTTGTTAGTGGACATTAGACTAGGGCATAATTGATCTTAGGTTTGCTCCTCTCAACATCTTAAGTTCGAAACCTGTTTCTCAGGTGCTATTAATTCATACGGGGCCAATCGATATAAAGCGTACTCTGACTTTGATTTGCAACCCCGTCAGTAAGTGGTAGTCGAGGTGCACGTAAAATGGCTAATTATATTGTTGTGTTTGGTTTGGTATTTGTAAAGTTTTTTAAAAAATAGTAGGGGTAATAAGTGGAGAGAGATAGAGAAAGAAATGTTGAAAGTAGAAAAAATTTAGGAAAATTATTTTCAAAAATGCTTTTTGAAAAAGGAAGAGAGCACAGCATTAAACACCTGATCAGTTATAAGAAAGAGTTTAAATTCTCTCCGCCTGGGGAGGAAAACTCCACTTTTCCTCCTAACCAATGCAAAAATGCCACGTCGTCATCAGCCAAACCTTTACCGAAAGTGGGTAGTGCCCCAGCACAGATACGGCACCGTTTAAGTGTCAAAAATTCTACGGCTTTCTTAGGGCTCTCATTGAAAGACCTAGAGCAAAAAATTAATTATAACCCTTTGGGATAAAATGATCAGAAAAATATTATCTTCGCATCGATTCAAACGGATTTAAAATTTGAACACTTAAGTATCTGTTCTTCATTTGGTTCTACGTTTCTCGTAGGGCTCTCACTGAAAGCCTTAGAGGCAAAAATTAATTATGGTTAAAAAATTAAGTACTCTAATTTTTAATCCGTTTGAACTGGTGCGAATATCTCACTTTGTTTTTGTCATTTTATCCTAAAGGGTCATAATTAATTTTTGGCTTTAAGACTTTCAAGTTTCAATGAGAGCCGTAAGAGAGCCATAGAACTAAATGAAGAACAGATACTTAATTGCTCCAATTTTAAATCTGTTTGAATCGATGCGAAGATAATATTTTTCTGATCATTTTATCCTAAAGGTCATAATTAATTTTTGCCTCTGAGGCTTTCAATGAGAGCCCTAAAAGAACCGTAGAACCAAACGAAGATCAGATGCTCAAAATTTTCAATCCATTTAAATCGGTGCAAAGATAATATTTTTCTAATCATTTTATTTTAAAGGGTCATAATTAATTTTTCATCTAAGACTTTCAATGAGAGCCCTAAGAGAATTGTGGAACCAAACGAAGAACATATACTGAAGTGTTCAAATTTTCAATCTGTTTGAATCGATACGAAGATAATATTTTTTTGATCATTTTATTCTAAAGGGTTATAATTAATTTTTTGCTCTAGGACTTTCAATGAGAGCCCTAAGAGAGCCATAGAAGTTTCGGCACTTAAACGGTGCCGTATCTCTGTTGGGATACTACCCACTTTCGGTAAAGGTTTGGCTGATGACGACGTGGCATGTTTGCATTGGTTAGGAGGAAAAGTGGAGTTTTCTCCTTAGGCGGAGAGAATTTAAACTCTATAAGAAAGTGGAGGAGGTAGAATTTGTCCACTATTGCTTTAATCTTGGTCGAAGATTCGATGTGCGGAGGAAAACGAACTTGACACGACAATTTAGCATGTCACATTACCTACGGGCTACGGCACACCGTATAGGTCCCATTTTCCATCATAGATTCCCTACCACGAAAATTCCATTCTAAGACTGGATCCTCTGACGAGGATGTCCTACAACCAGAGACTATAATCTTATTGACCAGAAATTCTTCACCTCGCTACGAAGTTAATGGTTTAAATAAGGCCTCCTTTATTAGCTTTGAGGGTTTTGTTAGTGGACATTAGACCAGGAGGCAGGAGATAATGGGTCTTCCAGTTAAACCTACTCGGGAAGAGATTGGTCTGGTGGTGCAGATCTGAGACTTAGAAATTTATTCATCCACACGGTTCCATGTTCGAAACCTATCAAGTGTTATCAACTCCTTTGGGGGTTTGCCCAGTCGTCAACTTTAAAATTTTGAAATTAATCGAGGTAAGCAAGCTAATTCGAACACCTGATTATGAGATACAAGGTATCCACTGTTTCTTGTCTTGGTTGAAGATTTTATATATGGAGAGGAAAAACAACAAAAAGTGGACTGAGATTTTCCCTCTTACAAACGTCCAGTCTCAAATACTAGGGCTGCTCAAAAAATTCGGTGAACCGTCAAACCGGTCCGAACCGAACCGATCCGTACCTTTTGGATTTTGTCCGTGGATTAATGGTCCGGACACGGATTAAAAAATTAGAAAACCGTGACTCGCGGTTCGGAACACAGATTTTCATTACGAAACCGTGGATTAACCGAACCAGACCGTGAGATATTTATTTTATATAAATAATAAATAAATATATAAATATATGTGTGTATTTATATAATTAATTGTTAGTAATGTTAAAACTTTTTTCTACCAATTTTAGTATTTTATCTTAATAATGGGATATAGTGTAGATGTATAAAATATATGGGGTAAATCGTAGTTTTTTTTTATATTTATGGGTAATCCTAATTTAGTTTCACTAGTTCGTTTCTTTTCGAGTTTTCCTAATTTCCATTTCTTGTTCAAGTCGCCGCCGCACCATTATTACTTCTTCACCTCTTCCTCCTTCTCCTCTCTCTCTCTCTCCGTTTCTTCAAAGTAACAAATACTTTCTCATGGCTGGTGTTAAACTTAATTCTGAATGTAACCTTCTTCACTTTTACTGTGGGATATAAGTTTGAACTTTATTTTTGCTAAAATCCGTGGATAAAACCGTAACCGATCCGTGAGTTACGGATTGGATTGGAACCGAACCGTAGGACTTTTGGTCCGGACACGGATTTCATTTTGTAAAAACCGTAACTAGCAGTTCGGTCCTCGGATTCCTAGAAATCCGAACCGAACCGGACCGCGAGCACCCCTATCAAATACTACCAAGAAAATTCCATTCTAAGACAGTATCCTCTAACCAGGGCTTTAAGTCTCGTTGTCCACAAATTCTCCACCCCACAGCCACTGGGAAGTCAATGGTTAGAAGTTAGGTATGCTAGGGGCCTTTTGTTTGACTGCATATTAGTATCGGATTGAACCATTTATACGTCAAATTTGACCAAATATTCAATGTTTTGTTAAAGAATTTACGACCTGAATGTACCATGTAATCGGAAATAAAATCTTACAACGTGTCATATGCAATATCATAGAGTGTGGCCAGTGGTGTTATTAATATGGTCCTTATTAATTCAATGAAATTGTATATCTAGTTGTACTATGTAGCATTCACTATGAGTGGTCCGTAAATGCGAAATTTCGCTCTATTTCCTCAAGACTTCGGAAAATACCCAAAAAGACATTCAAATTTTAGTATAGTCCTCCAGGACTCGGCCCTAGTATTTCATGGATCTGGATAACTTTGAATTTAGACCCAAAAAATAGTCAACCAAACAAATGAAACTACAGCCATTAGCCACAATGCTTGACCCATCCATATTCAGCAGTTATACCAGAAGAGAAGCTATAGAAGTCATGCGTGTAAAGCGACATGAAAAAAGGATCTTACCGATCAAATCACCCGTGGATTCAGATTTAGTTTCCATCTCTTTGACCTATTAAGATGGCATTCTCTTTCTCATGATCCAGAGTAACTTCAGTTTTTAGATGCTTGCGGCAGAACCATATTAGCCCTAAAGTCAGAACTTCATAGAATGCCTCAATTCTTGAGTGCACAAGCCTATGCTTTGCTTCAAGCCTATGAAGAATTGTCACAGCCATGGTGATGAGCAGCAATGACCAAATCCAAGATCATTAAACGGAAAGAACAAAAGGAAACGCCATGGACAGTAATGAGTAAAAGACAACATACAAAGAATTCTTGAGAAACTTCTAGTTTCAGAAATCAATTATTCTCTTTTTCATGAATTCGCACCATTAAACAGACTTTTTTAGTTTTAGTTACACCCGTGGTTTTTTCTAAGTAGGAGAGAAAACACGAAGGAAAATGGTATTTCTCCTCCCCTAATTCCTTTCGTTTTCTTAATCCCTTACTAAATTCCAAACAAAGTGTTCCATAAATAACCGCAGGAAAAAATATCCATCGCATGATGTAAAATATCATGCAAGAACTTTTAACTGCTTGGTGCAAACCAAATAATTGGAAAATTTTGTGCTTCAGTGCCCAAAAATCCAAGAGATCAACACGACGATAACACAAACATAATCTATCATAACCTTATAAGTATTCGTACCTTGAAGTGAAAATGTGTACTACATGACCATGATATGTATAAGCAGTTTCTGTGAATCAACCTTTCTTCACCAATCTTCTAGACCTGCAATGAAATCAAAAACCAAGCAAATCTAAAACCTAGAGGTGACAAATAGGTGGGTCTAGGCGGGTTGAAACGGGTTGTGGGTTAAATATGGATTAAATAGTAAACGGGTTGCAACGGGTCGGGCCAAATATGAGTCAACCCAAACTCAAACCTGTGCGACCCGACCCGTTTTTCCTCCTTTTTTTTTTTTTGTGTTCCCTCCTCCTTTTCTCTTCTCCCCCTTCCTTCTTTTCCTTCTCCATTGACAAGGAAGAAAATCCCCGAGAGAGAAAAAAATGCGAGAGACGGAGAGGGGAAAGAGCGACGAAAGAAAGAACAGCGCAAGCGCGCTCAAAGCCAAAGCATAAGGCAAAGAGTTAAGGACACCAAGCCAACAAGGATAAGAGATCCACCAAAGAGCGCTCCTGAGAGAGAAAACCTAGGCGACACAGAGAAGAGAGGCCTACAAATACCAAGAGAAAAGAACAAGACGCCCAAGGAAAAAAGGAGACGCACTAAATAGAGAACACGACCGAGGACGTGCTCGTGGAGACACAGACACTAACCTCAAGTGACTAAGAAAACTAGCAAATCAAGGAAGTCAACAATAAGGTACCCCTCAGACTAATCCAAAAGAGAATTGCCGGAAGAACAAAAGAAGAAAGCGCTAAGCAAGACGAAAATCCTTCCATACAAGCGAACCCCAGCCACCCATTGCCCTCCAGGAAAAGAAACCACACAGACATGAATGAGAGTGACGCCGTCACCATAACCCCACCGACGTGACAAGCGCAAAACGGAGACGAGCCCCCCCCCCCCCCCTCCTATCTAACACAAGGAAATGTCTCATGTATTCACGCCTAGCGTTGTTTAACTCAAAGGAGTACTCTATGTGTTCGTTTTTCCACTTCGCATGTCAACACATACAACCTTCGCCCACCTATATTCCTTATATTCTCTGAACCTTCATTTCGGTGTCAAACGACTCATATGGAACCCAACGATCACTACCAAGCGCTAAATATACCACTAGCCTCGTCAACCCATTCAACTAGTACTCAGGAGAACCTAAGAACACCCGTGTCTCACCCAAACGATTTTAAGGAAAAAGATTTCCCAACATATACGAACATACCTATCTTATTTTGGCTACCAATTCTTATTGGTTAAGAATTAGGAGATGAGACCACCACCATTGGAAAGTATATTTCCGGTACATGAATTTCGATATAAAATTTGCCCAAAACGAAGTTTGGATGAAAAAGTTATACCCGTTCAAAATTTTGCCAAAATGCTGAATTTTTCATTCCCTACCGGTAGGACACTTTTTCCTACCGATAGGAGACCACAATTTCACGATAATGACATTTCTGGACAGCTTTTCTACCGGTAGGCTAAAACTTCTACCGGTAGGACCTGGGTTTTCAAAGCACGATATTCAGACTCCACTAGAACATTTCTAATAACGAAAACAACGATCTAAGGTACGATTCAAACACCAAATCAACACATAAACATATAATAGAAGTGAGAAATCCCTACCTCAAGGGTTTTGAGCAAAACCCGACTCTTTGACCAAGTCAACCGTAGTTCCATGAGATCCGATCATGATTTTTCTTGGATATTCAGAAAGCCCGTACTCCGAATAGCAACTTTAATACTCGGGCTTTGTCCGGAATCATACCCTAGGTGAATGAAATCGAAGAGAGAAGAGAGGAGAGAAAGTTTCGGAGGAGAGGAGAGAGAGACAGCCGTGAGAGAGTGAGAGAATAGGGAGGAGAAATAATTCTCCTGGCAAGAATTATAGAAGTGGGGAGCAATCCCCCGCTTCTCGCACCACACACTCACACGTGCACCTCTCACATAATTACCTTTATATCCTTCTACGAACATGTCACACAGAATATCTGTACTGTCTATTTCGACGGGCCGTACGTTTATAAAAGAAAAATACGACCTCAAAAATATGGGTCTCTACAGTGCGGATCTAAAAATCGGATTCTACCTCGGTGAACATGGAGACGGGGCACCGTTCAACGGGCAAGATGGGGTCTTGGCCCATGCCTTTTCCCCCCACTAATGGTAGGTTTCACTACAATGGGGACTATTCATTTACCGTGAATCCGGTCGCGGGTTCGTTTCATCTAGAGACTGTGGCCTTGCATGAAATTGGGCACCTTCTTGGACTTGCACATAGCAATGTCCAAGAAGCTATCATGTGGCCTGGCATTCCTGCAGCAACAATCAAAGGTTTGAATGACGATGATATACAAGGAATTAAGACTTTATACGTGTGAAGGAATACTTTGGCAATGGTTTCTTTAATCTACGGACGCCATTGATATAGGGAAGTTACTAAATTAAAGTCATCCCCAAAATAAAGGAACACAGATGGTGTATTTCTTGTTTGTGTTTTTTCTATGAGGTACTATCGTGTATTGAGTAAAGATGTATCAGTTTGTGTCAAAAAAAATATTATAGAGTCCTTATCTTATCGGCCTTTTTCTTTTTGGTTAATGAGTTTCCCGATCGCTTGCTCGCATATCGACTATTTCAATAATATAGATATACGGGATGGTTCTGGGGACCTTAAAAAAAACCTCTAAACCCCCCCAGTTCCCGATCGAATTTTGATTATCCGAGCTACTCAATGTGATCAGAAAGTGATTTTAGGGGTACCGCTAGAAATCAACAAAGAAAATGACCGGAAAAGGCTTCATCCGAACAGTTTTTTTTAATTGAACTTTATTGAACGGTTCAATAAAAAACTGCTCAAATCAAGCCATTCCCGATTATTTTTTTTGCCAATTTCTCGCGAGCACCCTTAAAATCACGTTTTGAACACATTGAGTGGCTCGGATCATCAAAATTTGATCGGAAACTATGAGATTAAGACTTGGGGTTTTTTTTTAGAGGTCCCCGGAACCTCCCGATATATATATATATATATATATATATATATATATATATATATTATAAAACAAAGCGATTTTTGTTGAAATTGTATAGGCATATAAACGAAAACAACGTCTACAACCGTTAGACCATTCCTGTTAAATTTTTAGCTTTTTTAGCTGAAGAAGCTATTTCCTGGGCTTATCCTCAAGGCTGGCTTTTGTGTTGAGCTGGGTGGTGTACACGGTAGACTACTGTTGGACCAAAGAACGATTGGGGGCCGATCAATAAAAAAATTAGAAGACAGATAGGATCGGATGTGTTCCACTAACTAAAATAAGTACTTAAGCACTTATTTTTTAGATTTAAGAATTTTAATTTCAGAAAGTTAAATAGAGGTTGACTCCTATAAATACTTAAAGGAGAAATAGGGTAATGAAAGTCTTCATCCTACTTGGTATGAATACTTATGTTTTAATTCTGAAATTTGAACAAATCCAATAATACTCTCATGCCCATTTTCCTATAAAACCTACAGTATTAAATGACACCCATAAACTCATCCTCTCTCTACGCTCTAATAAATTCTTCGGTTTCGGATGGATATATCTCATATGGTACCTGCTCGGCATATCCGGCCATCTAATATATTTTTGGACGTCTCGGATTGAAACCCTCTCTCTCTTCTCACAACACTTTCTTTTTCATTTTTTTCTCTCCAAATCTGAACCGTCCAAAAATGCAATGGACGGCTCGAATGCGCCGAGAGGACACCACGTGGTACCCATCTAGTACTGAAAAATTTTCCCTCATCTCTCTACCATCGTGGCCCATACCACTCGTCTCTCTCCTCCCATAAACCCATACCAACACCTCATTCTTCCTCCCAACCGCCGTCCATCTGCAGCTGCCGGCGCCACCGAACTATATTTGCCCAATCGTGTGGTGGGCTACGTACCGTCCATCCCGTCATCAAAGCCACTGAGGCACCAAGGCCACTCAATAATTTTTCTAATGGCAAGCTTTTACCGCCTAGGATCAACTCTCTGTCTCATTCCTCCATACCAAGAATGGAGCCAGAGGAGACAGAGAGTGGCTAGTAGAGGCTGTCTCCACCTTCCCCGCCCTCCCGTCCCTAATAATTTTAAAAATTTTTACTACATTGAAAAAAAATTCATCTTGTGTATATTTGTCTTTTCTACGTGGAACTTCTTGCTCCGTCTTTGCTCTACACCCCTCCAAATTTTTATTTACGGATCATCCCCGCCACAGAATGATAATCCAAATCATAAAACTTGAAAAGAAGAACGAGTTTACGAAAAAAAATAAAAAATCAATTTGATTGAATATGTGAAGGTACGCGAACAAGTTGAGTTTTGTTATAAAAAGTAATACATCTTCAGAGTAAATCCAGATAGGTTGAATTGATATATATATATATATATATATATATATATATATATATATATATATATATATATATATTTCCTCTATGAAGATTGTAGTGAAAAGGCCCTTCGCAAATTGCATTCTTCATTATTCAATGGATGTCTACTTTCTAGACGACGTATACAAGACTTTAGACATTGGTCCCTCCAAACAAGACTTTAAACAGTGTCCTGCTGCATGTCCTTGTTGCGGACTTTACAGAAGACTCATTTTTTTCCTATAGTCTTCTTCAATCGTTCATATTGAACCCCAGTTTAGCGAATAAGACTCATGCAGTTTTATGTAAAATTGCTCTCTATTATTTTTGATTTTTTAGCAGCGACGTATCTCAAATTATCTTGGCCAATTTACGTGTACCTCAATTAATCAAAAATTTCAAGCTGGCCCCGGTTTATTTTGTGTATGTTTTGACTTTGTTCCTTCCCCTTGGTTTTTATTTCCCAATCTTGTCACCAATATATTCATGCAAGTCCCCGGTGTAGATACCTGCCTTTGGCAGGATCAGAAAAGGAATAAGTCAAGGTGTGCATAATCTAGTCCAGTCCGAACACCCCTAATCGCCAAACACAAAGAAGAAGAAGAAGACTATCATGCAAATTTCTCAAGAACATGAAAATTTGTCAGGTTAACTTATTAATTGGAGCATTATTTAGTTCAATATCTATAAATATTCATTAGTGTTTACTTAATTAAAGTCTTTTGTTTTTGGAACAGTAAAAAAAAATATAACCAAGATAATTAAATTTGAAACAAAATATTTGGAAAATTGTTCTCATTCTAGCCATGAAATTTTGCAATTTCTATTAGACTCCCTGGCCTCCGCATATCACGCCCATCAGTCATTCAGTTTATTTGTTTATGACGTCTAAATTATAGTAATTGAACTCCTTCAAAAATCTTCACCTCAACTTGTTCTTGATCTAACAAAGTTTTGATACCACTTATTTACCCTTTTAACTATTTATTGATTTTAGTGGAGGAATCAAGAGATTTGGGGCAAATTACGGCTGCCAAAACAACAGCCACATTAGCCGAAAGAAACAGGGGAGGAAAAGGGGCTGATCTCAGCTCTTGCTTTCTAAAAATTAGTTAACTTTTAAGTTCATCAAGCATTACACTGAAAGACAAAAGAACTAATTCTAACAGGCTCAAGACCGTACAAAGTATTAATTCCTTGTATATCATCGGCATGCAGACCTTTGACTGTTGCAGCAGGAATGGAAGGCCACATGATAGCTTCTTCGAGATCGCTATGTGCAAGTCCAAGAAGGTGCCCAATTTCATGCAAGGCCACCGTCTCTAGATGAAACGAGCCCGCGATCGGATTCTCGGAAAACGAATTGTCTGCATTGTAGTGAAACCTCCCATCAGTTGGGGCGAAAGCATGGGCCAAGACACCATTTTTCCCAGAGAATGGTGCCCCATCCCCATGGTCACCACGGTAGAACCCAATTTTAAGATCCGCACTCGTGAAGTCTTGACTTTGAGAGAATCTAAATCCAGTTTGGGAAGCCCATGTGTTGAATGCTTTGGCCACGGCGGATTTGGCGTCCGCGCGGGTTCCGGGAGCAAACGCGTAAGTGAGTTGGGGCCATTTCGAGTTACCAGGAGAGAAAGTGGAATGAGAGACAGTGTGGATAGTGTTTTGGGAGCGACTAGCCGCATTTTTGCCTGCTCGCATCCACTTAGTGCCCTTACTATTGTCAGGGAACCCGCATCGAGGGGCCATCATTTGGGACACTGTTTGGGCATCTAAAGTTCCGGTAGTCTTTAGATGGTAATTGAGTTGGTACGTTTTGATGGCAGCTTCCAAGGAATCGTCAAAATCATCATCGTTGGCGCGGGTTTGGTTAGGGGAGTTGTTTATATAACCAAATTTCTGAAGATATACCTTGAGTTGTTGGAGGCCTTTTACTGTTTGGCCTTTCTGGCCTCCTTCTAAATGCTTAATAAAGTCAAAGGATGTTGGGTTTTCAGCCTTGGTTGATTGGCTTGCTTGAGAGGCGAGAGGAAGGGCTAATGCGAAGTGGCAAATGCACAAGAAATGTTGGAATACGTTTATCGCCATTTTCAGTAGCTAGCTCATGAGTACTTGGTGGCCTGATTTGTGAGTTTGAATCTCATGTCTTGTGCCCTACTTATAGACTTCTATGAAGAAAATATGGGTGGTGTGTTACGTTCAGTTTTGTCAGTTTTTTTTTTTTGTCACGCGATAGATGTCTAGCTACTCCTAAAAAGATGAAGTAGGGATATTGGCATACCGCTCAAGGGCAGACCAAGTGTCTGGCATATGGGGTCACCTACCCCACTCACCCCAGAGGTTTTTTTTTTCCTGCTCTGTTTTATCGTGTTGTTATATCGTTTTCGAGGTCGCTTCCATTTGTAAAACAAATTCTCTTACACCAGTTTCACTCTCTCCATACGCACACACACCAAAGGCTCATGGCTTCCCATTGGAACTATTGGTTTCATTTTCTAGGGCCAAAGTATGTTTGTTTGGGTATAGCACCATTGGACTTGCTCGTAATTGCGATCAAATGAATGTTCTTAGCCACAAATTACGACTAGTTATTAATTATTTATTCTACAAATGAGAGCTTCTAAACAAACAAAATTAATTGACCCGGAGCCTACGGTTTTGGGAGGGGAGTGTAATCATGGCCGTTGATTGGTCTTTGGTCATATAGTGGAAGCCCTGTCTTACACGACGGGGTACAAAAGTAATTGGTCAAAAAGACCAAAAGAATTCCCACTACAACTTCATAACTAAATTGATCAACTTCCCTAACAACTTCCTTCACAAGTGTGAATTCTCGATTCGGAAGTCGATTCTTTTTTTTAAAACTAGAAAATCGGGGCAGCTTATGCGCATCTTGACTGATTTTGGGATCCTGACGTTAACACTGGCAAACCCTTTAGTGGTCCCGAGGTTTGAAATATTAGACATCCATAGAATTCGATAATACTATATACCCACTTGGCCAAACCCATTGAATTTGGAAAACTAATTGATTGTGCCTTTCTTCTAATTTTTTGTGGTCATAGTTCCCCAAAGAGACCTTCACAACGATGACGGCCAATGACGTGTTTTGATAAGTAATACCCGTCAAGGACAAGCTAAGAATATTTGTTAATACTGAAAATCTCTTTGATAGATATTAATTATCAAAACACGTCCTTGGCCGTCAGTTTCTCAAATTAAAATGAGTGAAGTTACACTTATGAGTTCGTAGATAATGTAGCTTAACAGAATCAAATGAACGAAGCTCAATAAACTTTTTGCCAGAATAATTATCTTTGCTTCATATATATTGAATTTTGTGCAGAAAAAGTTTTTCAACGCTTTTGTCATTGGACTAAAATTTTGGAGCCACCTTGTAAGGTTTATTTTGTGTATGTTTTGACTTTGTTCCTTCCCCATGGTTTTTATTTCCCAATCTTGTCACCAATATATTCATGCAAGTCTCAGGTGTAGATTACCTGCCGTTAACAGGATCAGAAAAGGAATAAGTAAAGGTGTGCATAATTTGGTCCAGCCCGAACACCCCTAACCGCCAAACACAAAGAAGAAGAAGACTATCATGCAAATTTCTCAAAAACTGAAAATTTGTCAGGTTAACTTATTTGTTGGAGCATTATTTAGTTCAATATCTATAAATATTCGTTAGCGTTTACTCTATTAAAGTCTTTTGTTTTTGGAACAGTGAAAAAAACATAAACAAGATAATTAGATTTGACTCACAACTCACAAGGCACAAAAGTTCAGGCTTCGCCCCCATAGATACAGAATAATAAGGCGACTGACCCTGGCTCTAAACGAACGAAATTGATTGACTCAAGAGTCGTGATTGAGGTGGCCAATTTAGGGGTTGGCTGGGGTTGATTGGTTCAACAAGGAAAAACTCAAAAAAGGTTTATTAATTGGTCTAAGTTTTTTTTTTTTTTTGGTCAAAAGTGAAAAGATTATATTGGTAAACACCCAGCGGCACTTACAAAATAAAGATCATTACAAAGAACTTGGACAAAGCCAAACTAATCGTCTAACAAATAAAAATGAGTAAATCACAAGGCAATCGATATCTTTCATCTTAACCCAGGTATAACTTGACGCAACAACGATACTTTTAAACTGCCTAATATCTAATTAGGAGTCTCAAACGAGAAAAAGTGCGAAGTTAAGGATAAATACACCAAATACTCAGACGATCAACTAAAGATGAATGCACCAATGAACTCTCAAGAAGTACAAATTTGCCAGGCAACCATGAGTTGCCTCGCCAAAGACATCATGTAGGGATAGAACGTTAAAGTACAGATATCGTTGTGAAGTAATATCGATTGAGAGAACCCAATTTGTAGACAAAATTCATCTGAAGACGAAACTAATAACTATCGTAAAATGAGAGACAAAGCTCTCACAGATCAGACACGAGTCGTTGATCTGGAGAGACGGAAGAAAAAAAAAGAAGGCAAAGAAAGTAAGTCGGAATAGTACCATGGCCTTCTCCTCTGGCCACCACACACGGGTATGGAACTCAAGGGGTGGGAATGGAGAAGAGAAGTTGTGGTGGCTAGGACTGAGAGAGAGAGATAGGGTCGGCGATTTTAGTCCCCGCTAAACCTTCTATTCAATTGGTCTATTTTCAGACTCTACACAGTCTGAAAGGTTGATTGGTACAAGGTCATTTATAGTTCTGCCTTAGAGGACGGGGCACGAATGCATACGAGGAGAAACCCAAAGATGCAAACAGCCAGAATGAAACGGGCACCGTCCAAAGCCCGCCCCGAAACGTGATTCAAATTAGTATTCGTTTTGTAGGCCTCAAAGTAACGCGTAGAACGGACTTGTATAAATCAAGTTAATTCATTGGACTCTGGTAATCCATTCACCAAAGCACATTTGTTCATAGCTGTTATCAATCTTCAAAATGTGATACACTTATTAGGTTATCGATGTTCGATGGATTTGATTTTTAAGAGGTAATTCTATGCGGCCAACACTGTGAAGTTATTTACACCCGTCTTTTACATCAAACCTTGAGCCAGTACTGGAGGGCTATTTAATTAACTTTGGGCCAATATTTATGAATTTCTTGGGCTAAAAATTATTGGACCACATTAATTTTTTGATTTGAAACAAGACCCGATTAATTAAAGCCCATGTAAAACAAGATACGCCGAATAATTTTCTATGAAAGTAAAGTAATTATTCTTGTTCTTTTTTTTTTTTCAATCGGTAGGGTAAAGTAATTATTCGGAGGAGATTGGTTTCATGTTTTTAACACGGAGGGGACAGGTGGATAGCTCCTCCCATACGGAGGAGTATTTCTTTGTTGATAGAGAACGGTTATGCGGGCTAAGAAGACTTGGAAGTTGAAGAATAGGTCTACCATGTTGCATGACCCCGTTCCAGATTTTCAAATAAATATTTAAAAAATATGAATTTATTTTTAAACTTAAAAATAATAGATTTATGAAAATAATTTTTTATTTTTTTTGGAAGGTTTGATAAATCTCAAAATAAGATCCATAGTGTACATTTTTTGATTTTAGTAAGCTTGTTATTTTTAAGTTTGAAAATTACATATAAGTACTTATTTTTTAAGGGAAGAAAGTAACACCTAACTTGCAGATCCCACGATTTAATTTTATGCAAAACGGGACGGTTATTAATTTATATCATGGGACACTGGGCATAAGGAAGGTGCACTTGCAAACCGGGAGCCAGTCCATGTTTATTTTCTCACTTCTCAGGCCATTTCTCTTTCGTTTATTACTTTACTTTTAGTTACTTTTTGTAATATTATGAAAAATTACATTACTCAATTATTTTAATGAAAATTTTCAACTAACAACCACAACTAAACTCTAGAAAAGATGTGCTCTTACATTTGATTAAAAAAACTTATCTCAAAGGCTAAAAAACCTTATCACATTAATCAATTATTTTTGTTGACTTTTTTTTACTTTTACTATTTTTTAGGAATTAATGAATATGTTAGGGGTTCAATATAGAGAACTCGCTTTGGAGCCTTCAAAATATATGAGCCGGCACTGCCTCCAAACAAGACTTTAAACAGTGTCCTGCTGTCCTTGTTGTGGACTTACGGAAGACTCATTTTTTCCTCTTGTCTTCTTCAATCGTACGTTCATATTGAACCTCCAGTTTAGCAAATAAGACTCATATGCAGTTTTAATGTAAAGTTGCTCTCTAGTGTTATTTTTGTTCTTTTAGCACCGACATATCTCAAAACGTCTGGGCCAGTTAATTATGTGCATCTCAACCACCCCTGCATCCACCCACCGGTGCGCCCATTCAAACCCGAAGCAAAGTTTCTTATTCACAGGCTCAGAAGAGTTGACAGCACGTTGGAGGTTTCAACATTTTTATTGGTGCTTCGTCAAAATTGATTTGTTCTGAAAAAAAATTTTTGGAACATTGTCTTCCCCATTAATTTAAGATTAGGACTAGTAGCAGTCTACAAGGCCAGAGGGCTAAAATCAAGATAAACCTCATTCTAGCCATGAAATTTTGAAAATTCTATTAGACTCCCTGGCCTCCGCATATCACGTCCATCAGTCATTCAGTTTCATTTGTTATGACGTCTAAATTATAGTAATTGCACTCCTTAAAAAATCTTCACCTCAACTTGTTCTTGATCTAACAAATTTTTGATACCACTTATGTTGGATTTATCCTTTAACTATCAATTGATTTTAGTGGAGGAATCAAGAGATTTGGGGCAAATTATGGCCGCCAAAACAACAGCCACAGTAGCCGAAAAAACAGCGGACGAAAAGGGGCTGATCTCAGCTCTTTCTTTTTCAAAACTAGTTAAGTTCATCAAACATTACACTGAAAGACAAAAGAACTAATTCTAACAGGCTCAACATCGCGCAGATTATTAATTCCTTGTATATCCTCAGCATGCAGACCTTTGATTGTTGCTGCAGGAATGGAAGGCCACATGATAGCATCTTGGACACTGCTATGCTGAAGTCCAAGAAGGTGCCCAACTTCATGCAAGGCCACAGTCTCAAGATGAAACGAGCCTGCAATCGGGTTCACAGAAAACGACTGATCCCCATTATAGTGCAACCTCCCATCAGGTGGGGCGAAAGAATGGGCCAGCGCACCATTTGGCCCAGTGAATGGTGCCCCATCCCCATGGTCACCACGGTAGAACCCGATTTTAAAATCCGCACTCGCGAAGTTTTGACTCTGGGAGAATCTAAATTGAGTTTGGGAAGCCCATGTGTTGAATGCTTTGGCCACGGCGGATATGGCATCCGAACTGGTTCCGGGAGCAAACGCATAAGTGAGCCGGTTCCGAGTAGCTGGCCATTTCGGGTTACCATTAAAGAAAGAGAAATGAGAGACAGTGTGGATAGCATTTTGGGTGTGACTGGCCACATTTTTGCCTGATCGCATCCAGTTAGTGCCATTACTGATGTCAGGGACCCCGCATCGAGGGGCCGTCATTTGGGACACCGTTTGGGCATCTAAAGTTCCAGTAGTCTTTAGATGGTAATTGAACTGGTACGTTTTGACGGCGGCTTCCAAGGAATCGTCAAAATCATCATCATTGGCGCGGGTTTTGTTTAGGGAGTAGTTTATATAACCAAATTTTTGAAGATATGTCTTGAGTTGTTGGAGGCCTTTTACCGTTTGACCTTTCCGGCCTCCTTCCAAGTGCTTAATAAAGTCGAAGGATGTTATATTTTCAGCCTTGGGTTTTGATTGGCTTGCATGAGAGGGGAGAGGAAGGGCTAATGAGAAGAGGCAAATGCACCAGAAATGTTGGAATACTTTTATTGCCATTTTTAGTAGCTAGCTGAGTACTTGGTGGCCTGATTTGTGAGTTTGAATCTCATGTCTTGTGCCTACTTATAGACTTCTCTGAAGAAAATATGGTTAGTGTATTACGCAGTCTTGTCAGTTTTTTTTTTTTGGTCAAGCAATTGTTGTCTCGCTTACTACTAAAGAGATGAGATAAGGGTACCGGCGTACCGTTCAGGGGCGGACCGAGTGCAAGGCATATGGAGTCACGTACCGTCCCTCATCCCAGAAATTTTTTTTTTTTCCCTTTGTAAAACATATCCTCTGACACCAGTATGTTAGAATGGGTATAGCACCATTGGACTTTCTTAGTTGGGATCAAATAAATGTTCTTAGCCACAAATTACGACTAGTTATTACTTATTCTACAAATGGGAGCTTCTAAATTAACAAACAAAATTAATTGACCCGGAGTCTCTGGTTTTTGGAGGGGAGTGTAATCGGGGCTGTTGATTGGTCTTTGGTCATATAGTGGAAGCCCTGTCTTACACGACGGGTTACTAAAGTAATTGGTCAAAAAGACCAAAAGAATTCCCACTACAGCTTCATTGGTTAAATTTATTAACTTCCCTAACAACTTCCTTCAAGTGTGGGTTCTCGATTCGGAAGTTGATTGATTTTATTTTTTTATAATCGGATGTCTAGTCCAGCTTACGCACATCTTGACTGATTTCGGGATCTAGACATTAACACTGTAGGATTCGATAATACCATCTTATACCGACTCGGCCAAACCCATTGGAGTTGGGAAACTAATTGATTGTGCCTTTCTTCTAGTCTTTCGTGGTCATAGTTCCCCAAACAGACATTTACAGCGATAGGTAGAAGAAGAAGAACAAGAAGAAATGCAAATAGCCAATGCCTAATTTTGGTCATCAGAGTTCTATTTTGATTATCAGAATCGTTTGTTCTATTTGTGTAAATCACATAGTCATGAAAAAAAAAACTAAGTTAATAAATCATCGGTATCCACCTAAACAGCTGACAACTAATTTTTAGGACTTCTTAGGCACCATTTTGCTAAGGGGAATAAATATTTATTTATTTTAATTAAAGCAGACGTATTATAAGAGAATGACCTGTCTTATAAAGTGAAAAATAAGTATCTTAGTGAAATGGTCTAGAAATTTGCCCAGAAAAAACACAGAGCAATGCTCTTGAAACAGAGTTTTTTTTTTTTTTATCTGAAGCAAATAAGACTCCCACACTTTTAATGTAAAGTTGCTCTCTGTTATTTTTAATGTTTGGCCAGTTTATGTGCATCTCAACTAATTTTTGGAGAATCAATTCTACCGTCCACCAACCGGGGGCCCATTTCAAATCCGAAGCAAAGCTTCTTATGGACTGATCCAGAAGAGTTGATAGCACATCGGAAGTTTTGAACATTTTCATTGGTGCTTCGTCAAAGTTGATTTGTTCTGAAACAAAAAATTTGGAACATTGTCCTCCGCATTATTTTAAGATTAGGACTAGTAGCAGTCTACAAGGCCAGGGGCTACAATGAAGGAGTGGCGGAGTGATGAAGCGGTTTTTGGTCAACTTCAGAGGAGGGGTTCTTCAACCGTCCATCTGATCCTCCAGCGGATGAAGCGGTTTTCGGTGTGCTCGATTATCGACCTGCAAAACAGACATGGTAAACTATGGTCTGGCTGTCGCCATCGCCCCTCCAATGCCTAAGTCAGTCGAGGTATGGAGATATTGGACTGAGTATGAGTTTTGTATCGTTTGCCTTGCGTCGCTCACCTTTGTGAGATGGAGGTGTGATATTTATATAGGCATTTTGGGAGGAATCCCTTGGGACCGGGACTCTTAAGTCTCATTTGCTCGTAGTGGGTGTAGATAGGTGTTGGAGTGTCCTCACCTTAGGACTCCCCTGATCCCTATCAGGTTTGAGGAGTCCCTTCACCTTTGGACTCTTTTACTTGCTTGTCAGGTTAGGAGTCCTTACGGTGCTGGGACCTCTTGGGCTCATCCGTACATGACGGGAATAAGTTGGTAATGGAGTGTCTTCCTTACCTAAGACTTCTTTGGTCCTTATCAGTTTTAGGAGTTCTCTTCTCCTTTGGACTCTGTGATTGTCATCAAGGTTAGGAGTTCTCGTGGTACACGGATCTTTGTGGTTATCCTTTGTGGACCGTAGCTTGATCTCTTCTGAGGAGGCTTGTGGCTGCTCTCTGAGTTCCCTTCGTGCATGGGTTTCTCACGGTTATCCCTTGGGATGAGATAAGGCCTTGGCTATTCTAGAAAGGGGTTAAGAGTCCAACTCTTCTCTGAGTCCCCTAGTGCTTGCGATCTTAAAGTGATGCAATAAGAATACCCCAAGCGTAGGACTAGGTCGGTTGAAAGCATAATAATACCAGGAAGTCCGGGGTCGAATCCACAGGGAGCGCATCCATAACTTGTCTCAGAGATTAGCTTGTAGAGAGTTTTGGTGTTAGGACCGCCAACCAAACTTCGACGTTAAGACGGCCAACTTGAAAGATTTAGTTAACTGGCTACTTAACCTGACTACGGCTTTTTGACTGGAAATTAAACTAAAGGCTAGGTTTAGGGATAATCAACACCCATAACACAAGGATAAGCTCGACTCTTCTCTTTTCAACAAAAGTGTTAAACATGGCTAGGGCTCTTTTAATCATTTCGACAAACACAAAGAGGGACATCGCTCTAAGCATCAAATGTGACAAAAGGCTTAACTCTTGCCTACATTGGATCAAAGAGATTAACACCTCTAAGCTTTGGTACATAAAATCAGTCCTAACCCATGTTTAAGCTAAAAAATGGAATTTTACAAGAGAAGAACGAGTCACACCCTTTGCTACGGGATGTTAACCATCCCACAACCTAACCTTACGACACTACTCACTCATAATACAAGGAGAAATGAAATGAGCAAGGTTGAACATAAGGAAAATACTAAACATTAACTAAATAAGAAATAAACACAAGATCCTCGAAGAGAATGAGATTCTTTACAACTTTAATGAAGGCGAAATGCTTCGGAAGTAAATAGATCGTACCTAAATCACCCCTCAAGACATGAATGAAGAGAGAGGTTGGAGCTCATTTAATGGAGGTAGAGAGAGAAAGTGCAAAAAGTAAAGTGTCCTACATTTCGGACAAGGGCTGGTATATATACCCCCTTTACAAAAGATTTACAAAAATGCCACTGAAATGTCCGCGCAGGATTTCATCAAAGACGAATCTTTTCACCTCTATGAGAAACTGCTTCCTATCTTGTGCACTCCAATGGCTTGGTAGTTGCCCGGCTACAAGGTAGTTGACAATATCGACGTACCAAGGACTTGTGGACACAACAAAAGTTGCTCATCGGGAAACGTATCCACAATTGGAAGCTTAGAAGAAGAGTCCTCAAATTCAAGGCGAGACAAGTGATCTGCCACCACATTTTCCACCCCCTTTTTATCCTTGATCGTGATATCGAACTCTTGAAGCAATAAGATCCACCGGATCAGCCGTGCTTTCGCATCTTGCTTCGTGAAGAGATATTTCAGAGCTGCATGATCAGTGTAGACAATAATGGGAGACCCACCAAATAGGACCGGAATTTGTCTAAGGCAAAAACAACGGCAAGCAACTCTTTCTCCGTGGTAGAGTAGTTCTTTTGAGCGTCGTTTAGAGTCTTTCTTGCATAATAGATAACATACGGATTCTTGTCTTTCCTTTGCCCAAGAACCGCCCCAATCGCCTAGTCACTAGTGTCGCACATGAGTTCAAAGGGCAAATTCCAGTCCGGTGTTTGCACAACGGGAGGAGAAGTGAGGCTGGACTTTAACTTCTTGAAAGCTGCCTCACAAGCCGGAATCCACTCAAACGGGGTGTCCTTGGAGAGGAGGTGACACAATGGCCGTGAGATCGCGTTAAAGTCTTTGATAAAGTGCCGGTAAAAACTGGCGTGCCCGAGAAAAGAGTGGATGTCCTTAACACATTTGGGGGTCGGGAGGGTGGCAATAAGATCAATCTTGGCCTTGTCGACTTCGATCCCCTTCGACGATACAATGTGGCCCAAGACGATACCCTGAGTTACCATGAAATGGCATTTCTCCCAATTGAGCACCAAATTTTTCTCCTTACACCTTGCCAATACCTTCTCCAAATTTTCCAAGCAAGCTTCAAATGAGTCGCCGAACACCGAAAAGTCATCCATGAAGACCTCGACTATCTTCTCAATCATATCGCTAAATATGCCCATCATACACCGTGAGAAGGTTCCGGGTGCATTACACAAGCCGAATGGCATGCGTCGATAAGTGAACGTCCCAAAAGGACAAGTGAACGTCATTTTTTCTTGATCGGGCAAGGCAACCTCAACTTGATTATATCTAGGGTATCCATCCAAAAAGCAATAGTAAGCATATCCCGCAACCTGCTCCAAGATTTGATCAATGAAAGGGAGAAGGAAATGGTCCTTCCGAGTGCTAGCGTTAAGCTTCCGATAGTCAATACATACACACCACCCCGTGGTGACTCGAGTAGGGACTAACTCGTTGTTGGCATTGGGAACCACCGTGACACCGGATTTCTTGGGAACCACTTGGATGGGACTAACTCATTTACTATCGGCGATCGGATAGATAATTCCCACATCTAAGAAGTTTAAAATCTTTGCCTTCACAACATCTTTCATTATGGGATTCAACCGGCGTTGGGGTTGGCGAGAAGGTTTGACATCATCTTCGAGGGCAATGTGGTGGGAACAAATTGAAGCATCAATTCCTTTTATATCCGCGATAGACCAACCAATAGCCTTGGTACGCCGCTTTAGAATTTTAAGGAGTTGGGATTCTTGCGAGCCGTTGAGAGATGAGGAGATCACCACCGGGTAGGTTTCGTTCTCGCCTAAGAAGGCATATTTCAATGTTTATGGGAGGACCTTCAACTCGAGCTTTGGTGGCTGAATACTCGAGGGAAGGGTCTTGCACTCGAGAGGAGGCAACTTTTCAAATTTTGGAGACCATACGTCCATCCTACAAACATCTTCCACATCAAGCAATGAACATAAATACTCCACCTTCGGTGAGTCAAGAAAATTTGCCTCTTCGGCGGTAAGGCATATCTCCAACGGATCCTTGCACAAAGTAGTGTCCACATACTCCTGGACCAAAGAATCAATAAGATTGACTTCATGGATACACTCATCGTCCCCCATTTGGCTCCCAATATTGAACACGTTCACCTCCATTTTCATATTGCCAAAAGTAAGGTTGAGCAAACCACTTCGGCAATGGATAACGGCATCAGCTGTGGCTAGGAATGGACGCCCAAGAATGACCAGAGTTGACGTTGAGAGTTGTGAAAAAGGAACAGGGCAAGTATCCAACATGATAAAGTCCACGGGATAGACAAAATTGTCCACTTGCACGAGCACATCTTCCACCGTCCCCTGTGGAACACGAATGCTTCTATCGGCCAATTGAAGGGTAACCGATGTGGGCCGCATCTCCCCCAAACCAAGCTGCTCATAAATGGAGTACGAAAGTAAATTCACACTAGCTCCCAAGTCAAGGAGAGCTTTCTCGATTTTTGTTCCTTCGATTGTGATGGAAATAGTGGGGCACCCCGGATCTTTATACTTTGGAGCCACGTTGGTTTGGATGATCGAGCTCACTTGCTCCGTCAACAATACCCTCTTGTGAACATTTAACTTATGCTTTTGAGTGCATAAGTCCTTAAGAAATTTGGCATTGGTAGGGATTTGTTTGACTGCATCCACCAACGGGATATTGATTCTCACTTGCTTGAAAAGCTCATAGAGCTCGGCATTGGTATTGGCATGGGCCGGTGCCTTCAATCTTTGGGGAAAGGGAGCCGGAATTTGGGAGATGGGGGCCTTCGGCTCTTCCACTTGTGACTTGGCCGGATGCTCACCAATGGGAGGAAGCTCCGAGGTTGGTGAGTCAATAGAAGGATCTGGAGCTTGCGATACAATGGGATTAACCCGTGGCTTGAAAGGCTTGGGAGGAATGGCCTTATCAATCTCCTTGCCACTCCGCAATGTTGTGATAGACTTGGCTTGCTCGGGACTAAGCACCGAAGAGCTTGCCACATAATTGGTTCCTTGCGGATTGACTTGGGGTTGAGTTGGAGGCTTTCCCTTTTCTTGTTGGAGGATTCCCACAGAATTGGTCAACTTTGCCATTTGATTTTTGAGTTCCCCGAGCATTTGAGTGTTTTGCTCATTGATAGTCGATTGGCTTTGCATGAAAAATGACATAGTCTCCTCCAATGATCGCTTTTGAGGTTGGAATTGATTTGACCCTTGAGAAAGTCCAGGAGGTGCAAAACCCGGAGGTTGTTGATGTTCAGAGAACTTCGGTGCTCCTTGAGATTGAGGAGGTCGGAAAGCTTGTTGTTGAGGTGGTGGAACTTGTGGAGGTCCGGGAGGTTGAGATTCGCTCCACCGGAAATTAGGATGCATCTTTCACCCCGGATTGAAAGTTTGAGAATAAGGGTCAAACTGCTGATTAACGACATTGACTTCCGATGGACTGGTTCCTTGAAGAATATCCTTAACGGCGGGGAGCATTTGGCAATCTCCCGTAGCATGACCTGCAGTTTCACATAAAACACAAATTTCCTCCGCCTTGGCCACAGAGGCCACCCCAGCAACTTTGTTAAGTTGTAAAGTTTCAATTTGGCGGGAAAGCTGGGCGACCTTGTGAGCCAACTAATTTTGTTCATTCAATTGAAATTTACTGGAATTGCTCGGAACCGGATTAACCACATTTCTTTCAGAGGGGTCCGACCAATCCCAATTTTGAGTTTTTTCAGCCAATTCCTCAAAATAGTCCCACGCCGCATCAAGAGTTTTAGCCATGACTCCACCCACACACATGCTATCCATAAGAAGACGGGTGCTTGGGAAGCAACCCTTTAACAAATACTCGACCTTTTGAAAAACCGGTAAGCCATGGTGTGGAATGGAGTTTAGCAAATTCTTGTATCTCTCCCAATATTGATAAAATGATTCCCCCTCCTTTTGTTTAAAAGTTTGAATTTGATGGAGGAGGTCCTTGGTAAGATGTGGGGGAAAAAATTTCATGTAGAAAGCCTTTGATAAATCCGCCCAATTTGCCAAAGATTGGGGCCTCATGTTGTTCAGCCAAATTTTGGCCTTATATTTCATGGAAAATGGGAAGAGTTTTAGCTTTGCGGATTCAAGCTGAGCAGGTGTGGATACTATAGTGGAAACCAATTCCTCAAATGCCCGCATATGAGTGTACGGGCATTCTTTGTCCTTTCCATAAAAAGAGGGCATCATATTAATGTGATGCATTTTAACGGTGAACGTATTTGCCTCGGTTGCGGCCGAAAGAACTATAGTGGGCCGCGGAGTAGTACGGGCCGGATTCAAATAGTCGCTCATAGTCCTTTCAGGCACAACCGGCGGAACATCTTCGCCACCGTTTCCGGCCATTCTTTCTCGAGGAGGGGTTACTACAGAAAAAGGAGTTCTTTGGGGTGGTGGTGTCCTTGCTCGAACCTGACGAGGTGTTTTGGGTCGAGGAGGGGAAAAAGATCTATGAAGCCTTTTAGAAATTGGGCTCCGAAAGGCTCCACGATGACCACCACGCATACACTTGAAAAATCCTTCTCAAGAAACAATGGACAACAAAAATAAAGTAAACAGACAAGAAGGGCTATGCAGCCACCTCCTAACAACAACTTCAAAGGGCTATGCTGCCGCCTCGATAAGAAAAGACAATAAAAGAAAAGGTCATTTGTACTTACTCTAGCTTCGTTAAACCTCACGTTTGAGAAACTTAAGTTAGAGGTATCCACTCGTTTAAGTACAAATCACGCTAAGTAAGATAAAACGGGATACTTACAATGATTAGGCGAACCTCCTAAATAAGCTATAATAGAAAGCGCTCCCCGGCAACGACACCAAAAATGCTTGCGATCTTAAAAGGATGCAATAAGAATACCCCAAGCGTAGGACTAGGTCGGTTGAAAGCATAATAATACCCGGAAGTCCGGGGTCGAATCCACAATGAGCGCATCCATAACTTGTCTCAGAGATTAGCTTGTAGAGAGTTTTGGCGTTAGGACCACCAACCAAACTTCGGCGTTAAGACAGCCAACTTGAAAGATTTAGTTAACTGGCTACTTAACCTGACTACAGCTTTTTGACTGGAGATTAAACTAAAGGCTAGGTTTAGGGATAATCAACACCCATAACACAAGGATAAGCTCGACTCTTCTCTTTTCAACAAAAGTGTTAAACATGGCTAGGGCTCTTTTAATTCATTTCGACGAACACAAATGGGGACATCGCTCTAAGCATTAAATGTGACAAAAGGCTTAACTCTTGCCTACATTGGATCAAAGAGATTAACACCTCTAAGTTTTGGTACATAAAATCAGTCCTAACCCATGTTTAAGCTAGAAAATAGAATTTTACAAGAGAAGAACGAGCCACACCCTTGGCTACGGGATGTTAACCATCCCACAACCTAACCTTACTACACTACTCACTCATAATACAAGGAGAAATGAAATGAGCAAGGTTGAACATAAGGAAAATACTAAACATTAACTAAATAAGAAATAAACACAAGATCCTCGAAGAGAATGAGATTCTTTACAACTTTAATGAAGGCGAAATGCTTCGGAAGTGAATAGATCGTACCTAAAATTACCCCTCAAGACATGAATGAAGAGAGAGGTTGGAGCTCCTTTAATGGAGGCAGAGAGAGAAAGTGCAAAAAGTAAAGTGCCTTACATTTCGGACAAGGGCTAGTATATATACCCCCTTTACAAAAGATTTAAAAAAATGCCACTGAAATGTCCGCGCAGGAGTGAGGGATCGATCCCTGGTCAGAGGGGGATCGATCCCTGTTGCCACTGGATTGTGCTGCTGAGTTGGGGGATCGATCCCGGTGGCCATAGGATTATGCTGCTGAGTTGTGCTGCTGCCACCGGCCTTCGGCTACTCCGAGTCTTGCTCATTTGCTTCGGATACTTCGTTTAGGACCCGGTATGACCCCTCAATGCCTCTCAAGTACACCAAGCGCATCCGGACTCCTCCGGGAATTCTTTGAAGCTTTGGAAAACACCCATATTTACTCCAATTACCTATCGATCCACAAAACACCTTTAGCGCGCAATATCAAACAAAAATGGACGACAATGCAAGTAAGTGAGACAAAACGGAAGGAGATAAGCCTAACAATTTACACTATTTAAGGCTTATCACCTAGACTGTACGAACCTCTTTTATGGAGTGTTTTATAAGTCAGGCTACAGGTTTGTCATATTTGCCGAGCTCACATGTGAGGTAAGCTCGGCATCTTTCTATGAGCTGTGCTCATGAGCTGGCCTCCATCCTTGGATTGGTTAATAGAGGCTAGCTCTTTTAAGCTAGATTCCATGTTCTTGGGACTCTAGCTTGAGCCCTTAGGGCTGTGCCCGTGAGCTCTTTGGTTTGGGCTGACTTTGGGATGACCTTTGCCCCATGGGCTGGTCCTTTGAGCTCAGCTCTTCAAGCTAAACTCTGCGTCGCTGGGTCTCCTACATGGCCCTTCGTGTTGTGCTAGGCTTTCTGGTCTGGGATGTCCTTGGGAGGTTGTTTCCTACTTATCACGGAGTTAGGATTTCGAACCCAGGAGCCGGCTTAATAGACATATTCTTTCTTATCAAATCATATACTCATTATATCATAAGATTTTGCTTTCCAATACATTACATCTAGACATTGAAATGGTTCTAGCATAATACATCTAAAATATACCAATCATTTTCTTTTTTTCCTTAAGTGTGGGCACGCGCCCCAAAAAATCGCCCGATTTTGGTTTGTAAAAAGTTATATTGTTTGGGGGCGGCTCTCTTAGAAAATAGCGCGGTGAAACGCTTCGATTCAGAGTCGCCACTCGGGTTTTAGCGGTGAGGCACCCAAGGAACCGAACTCGAGAACGCTTACTACGTTTTGCTTTGATTTGAAAAACGGTTTGATTTGATTTGAAAAAGGCGTAGACTGGTCCGTCGTCGCCTTCGATATCTGAGGTTCGGGAGCCAGGTTACGAGAGGGGAAGGGTTTTATGGCACCCCTCTCGCCCAATCCGGAGATCGGTCTCTACTTAGGCATTTTGTAAAACTTTTGCATTTTTCTCTTATTAGATCACTTTTTAGCCAGTTAAGGCGGGAAAACAGATAATGGGGATTAAAACTGTAACAGTTTGCGGTTATGTGACAAAAATGCTTATGAATGATGGTTGCTTGCTTGAATTGAATTTAAACGTAAGAACATAGATTGAGAACAGGCACTGTGAATAGTTCAACAGGATGATGTACGCTGCTCGTCGGGTGCGCGAGCAGGCGACATGCTGGCACGCAATGGCCGAACCACTGCACGCCAACACACCCTGCGCACACCACCTAAAAGCTGGCGTACACTACCCTACCAATTTCTTACAGTTCTTACTCTCAACCCTCTGGGCTCTGGAATGGATCAGTGCACACCCAGGACAAACCACGCAGTTGATAAGATGAAATAAGTACATGTACAGACATAATAAATGGCTAAGAGCCAAGAAAATAGCAAGGCAAACCCCATAAACAGAGTGGGGAGGAACAGGAGGCCAGGATTGATTTGTGATGTAAGGGCCAGGCACTGGTCTGTGTCAAGAATGTCGTACGCCACCCCATGGAGACCGTACGCCAGGCTTGCGCGCTAACCAGTGTTTGGCTTTACATCAATCTGGGTTCTGGAACATGACCAGAAACACCCCAGAGGCCTTTCAAAGCAAAAGAAAGCAAGTATTGAAATGCTACACCTATACAGTTCTAAATACAGGAAGCTGGAAATTGGTTGTTAGCATGCAATAAGGTGATGAATAGACAAGACATAAAGCATGAAACAAAGATCTAGACCCCATTTCACAACTGGAGTACGCCAGTTTTGGAGGACTCGGACCTGCGGTACGCCACCTAAAAGGTGGCATACGCAAGGTCCAGACAGATCCCAGACAGATCAAATTTTAAAACTGTACGTACTGCCACGGACCGGCGTACGCGGGCCTATGACCGGCGCACGCCGATTCTAGTTAGAAACGATTTTTTTTGCTTTTGAAACTTTGATAGCTTTAGGGCCAGGACTGGTATTGATTACCAGCCTTGACCCTGTTAGCTGCCCTCAGGGACCAGAACAGGAAAACAGTACCAAAGTGTATACCTTTGGCTTTTGAGGTTTGAGAGATGTTTGAGCTTTGAACTTGAGGGTGGAATGATGGATGGTGGTGGATGTTTGACTGCAAGAGGTGTGTGGAGGGGTCCCTTGTTTACTCTTCCAATGGATGAAAGAAGAAGAAGCAAGAAGACCAAAGAAAAATAGAGAGAAAGAGACTTGGGAACTTGAAACTTGAAGGAGCAACCTCTTGAAAGACTAGTGGAGGGGTTATATATAGGGGAAGAGGGAGAGAGAGGGGCTGATGCCAGTGAAAGGGACTGGAGCCTTAGCCCTTAAGTCAAAGGTGATGGGATGGGTGTAAGAAATGTCCCCCCGGCCGAGATTGATTTTTCAATGGATTGGAAGGTTCCCATGTGTTGTAGACCCCTACCCATGGCTTCTGCATGCTGAAAAACACAAGTTTGACCGAGGTTTGACTTGGCGTACGCCACTATATACCTGGCGTATGCAAGGTCAAACCTGGTCAACGGTCAAAGTTGACCGATGACTGACATGTGGCAGAGAACCAGCGCACGCCAGGACAGTCTTGGCGTAAGCAAGAAGGGTTTTGTTGAGGCCTTTTGGTTCTGGATTTGAAGGGTTTTGAAGGGTTTTTGAAATGGTTTGAAAAAGGAGAGTCCAACACTCAAAGCTCAAATCCTTCCATCGTTTCTGAACTGTCCTCGACCGTTCATCATCATCGGGTCAACAAAGGAAACGAAAGGACTAATCCGGACAGTCCAGAATGGGGTGTCTACATTAAGCTACTTCAATTGTTACGTTCTTATTTTTTATTTATGAAAGAAATTAAGAAATGAATATGTAAAATAACCGGTTTTTCATCAAATTAAACAAAAATTATTAAGATTATAAGTAGTTATACACGAATAATTATCAATAATATTCAAATTTAGATATATACAAAATAAAAATTTTAAAATTCGGACGGTCGAAGAGCTGGGGCCAAGGCCAGGGCCCTCCGAGGCCCCAACATTGCTCCGCCACTAAATCAAGATCAATCTCATTCTAGCCATGAAATTTTGAAAATTCTATTAGACTCCCTGGCCTCCACATATTCGACCGTTGGACAACTTCAAAAATCTTCACCTCAACTTGTTCTTCATCGAACATAGTTTTGATACAACTTATGTTTTTTTTTGGTAACAAAGTTTTTTCTTTGATACCACTTATGTTGGCTTTACCATTTAACTATTTATTGATGTGAGTGGAGGAATCAAGAGATTTGGGGCAAATTATGGCTGCCCAAAAAACTGCCACAGTAGCCAAAAGAAACTGGGGAGGAAAATGGGCTGCTCTCAGCTCTTGCTTTCTCAAAGTTAGTTAACTTGAGTTCATTAAACAGTACACTGAAAGACAAAAGAACTAATTCTAACAGGCTCAAGATCGTACAAAGTATTAATTCCTTGTATATCATCCGCATGCAGACCTTTGACTGTTGCTACAGGAATGGAAGACCACATGATAGCAGCTTCGACACTGCTATGTCGAAGTCCAAGAAGGTGTCGAATTTCATGCAAGGCCACAGTCTCCATATGAAACAAGCCCGCGGCCGGGTTCTCGGAAAACAAATAGTCTGCATTGTAGTGAAACCTCCCATCGGTTGGGGCAAAAGCATGGGCTAAGACCCCACTAGCCCCATTGAATGGTGCCCCGTCCCCATGGTCACCACGGTAGAAACCGATTTTAAGATCCGCACTCGCGAAGTTTGGACTCTGAGAGAATCTAAATTTAGTTTGGGAAGCCCATGTGTTGAATGCTCTGGCCACTGCAGACTTGGCATCCGCGCGGGTTCCGGGAGTAAACGCATAAGTGAGCTGGTATCGAGTTGGGGGCCATTTCAAGTTATCGGGAAAGAAAGAGAAATGAGAGACAGTGTGGATAGCGTTCTAGGTATGATTGGCCTCATTTTTGCCCGCTCGTATCCGGTTAGTGCCCTTATTGATGTCAGGGAACCCACATCGAGGGGCCATCATTTGGGATACCGTTTTGGCATCTAAAGTTCCGGTAGTCTTTAGATGGTAATTGAGCTGGTACGTTTTGACGGTAGCTTCTAAGGAATCGTCAAAATCGTCGTTGTTGGCGCGGGTTTGGTTAGGGGAGTAGTTCATATAGCCAAATTCCTGAAGATATCTATTGAGTTGTTGGAGGCCTTTTACCGTCTGGTCTCTCCGGCCTCCTTCCAATTGCTTAATAAAGTAAGGATGTTGAATTTTCAGACTTCGGTTTTGATTGGCTTGCAAGGGAGGGGAAAGGAAGGGCTAATGAGAAGAGGCAAATGCACAAGAAATGTTGGAATACTGTTATTGCCATTTATAGGAGCTAGCTGAGTACTTGGTTGCCTGATTCGTGAGTTTGAATCTCATGTCTTGTGCCTACTTATAGACTTCTATGAAAAAAATATGGGTGGTGTCTTACGTTGAGTCTTGTCTGTTTTTATTTTTTGTCACGCAATAGATGTCTAGCTTACTTCTAAAGAGATGAGATAGGGGTTCCGCCGTACCGCTCAAGGGCAGATCGAGTGCAAGGCATATAAGGTCACGTACTCCCACTCGCCCTAGAGTATTTTATTTTTTTCCTTGCGGCTATTGTATCGTGCTGTTATATCGTTTTCGACCGGATCTTCCCTTTGTAAAACAAATCCTCGGACACCAGCATGTTAGAATGGGTATAGCACCATTGGACTTGCTCTTAGTTGGGATCAAATGAATGTTCTTAGCCGCAAATTACGTCTAGTTATTACTTATTCTACAAATGAGAGCTTCTAAACAAACAAAATTAATTGACCCAGAGTCTATGGTTTTTGGAGGGGAGTGTAATCGTGGCTGTTGATTGGTCTTTGGTCATATAGTGGAAGCCCTGTCTTACACGACTGGGTACTAAAGTAATTGGTCAAAAAGACCAAAAGATCCCACTACAACTGCATTAGTTAAATTGATCAACTTCCCTAACAACTTCCTTCAAGTGTGAATTCTCGATTGGGAAGTTTGATTAAAATTTTTTAACAACCCGATGTCTAGACCAACTTACGTGCATCATAACCCTTTAGTGGCATCGGGATTTGAAATGTTTGACCTCCGCAAGATTCGATAATGCTATATTTACCTATTTGGCCAAACCCCTTGGAGTTGGGGAAACTAATTGATTGTGCCTTTCTTCTAATTTTGCACGGTCATAGTTTCCCAAGCAGACGTTTACAGCGATAAGGAGAAGAAGAACAACAACAAAAAATGCAAACAGCCAATGCCTAATTTTTGCCATCAGAGTTATATTTTGATTATCAGAATCGATTGTTCTATTCGTGTAAATCACATATTCATGAAAAAAAACTAAGTGGCAATAAATAATCGGTATCCACTTGAATAGCTAACACTTAATTTTGAAGACATCTTTCGCACCGTCTCACTAAGGGAAATAAGTAGAAAATGAATAGGACTTTCTTAGGCACCTGAACAGCCGACACCTTTATTTTTTGAATTAAAGGTGATGCATTATAAGGGAATGATCTATCTCGTAAATAAAAAATAAGAACCTTTGCGAAACGCGATCTTATTAGTTCTAAGTCTCTAGAAATAAAATTTGCCCAAAAGAAACAAAGAGCAATGCAATTGAAACAGAGTCTTTTTTTTAATCTGAAAAACAAAGGCACAAAGGCCAGCCTTTACCACCTTGGGATCAACTCCGGTTTGATTGAAAATCAGAAATTCCTATTTATGCGCCATCCTGGCTTACACTGATAATTCACATGATTTATTTATCTCATAGACCTTGCAAAAAAGTATGCATAAAATATTAAAAAAATAACAGTTTGATTGAATATCAGAAATTACATGAACAAGTTGAGTGTTGTTATTCTAGTGGTCTTGGCCTGGAACTTAGAGGTTTGCTTCTTTTCAAGGCCCCATGTTTGATTCCCTTTGCCAACAATTCTTGGGGTATCCATACCTTTGCGCGTAAGCGTGTGAAAAGGTTGTGGGAGAGGCTATAAGGATTAGTTTGTGGTGTGCGCAAGTGGACCAGGGACATCGTGCAATACCAAAAAGAGGCCTTGATGGGAACCACCGACGGTCACGCGGGCCCACTCTGGGCCCTGCACGGATGATCAGAGCCGTTCAATAATTTAAAAAAAAAAATTCTGAGTGGGCTCGCGAATAATCAGTTCAATCCAATATGTGTTTATACTCGATCCAATCTTTCATTTTTTTTTTCACGAATCCGAAATCTGAATGAAAAAATGTAAGATTAGATTGAGCACTTACACATATCAGATTGAGTTGATTTTTCACAGGCCCACTCGGTTTTTTTTAAAAATAAATTATTGAACGAATCGTATCATCCGTGTTGGGCTCCGCATGGTCGTCGGTGCCGCTTGTCTGTTTCTTTAGAGTTTCCGTTGCAAATTGCAATCTTTCATTATTCAATAACTGTTTATTTTCTAGCTAGACAACGTGTATTCCATTTTCTTTTTCTGTACGGGAAATGATTTTCACACTCCCTTTTTTACAATTCACATTCCCTTTTCTCTTTTTTAAAAGGAGTGTGAATGATAAAAAAGGAGCGTAGAAAAACATCATTTTGAGCAATTGTCACAGGTCAATAAAAGCAAGTCCATCAAAACAAGATTTCAATGTCCTGGTCACTGACTTTACAGAAGACTCTTTTTTCTTCTAGTTTTCTTCAATCATATACAAATGAAACCCTAGTTTAGCAAATAAGGTGAATCAAAACTCCGTATCAACGTGCACGTCCACAGAATGACAAAACTGAGAGCAACGAGTGTGTTACAAACATGCTGCCCTGCTTAGGGGATGTTTCCATTAATGTTTTTGGGAAACAACTTATGCCATTTTATCATCTTGTTCACGCTGATCAATAAATTTTGGCATTTTAGCATCTTGTTAACACTAATCAACAATTTTTTGCATTTTAGCATATGGTTCACACTAATCAACAACTTATTTACACTAATTCACTCACAATCAACAACTTAATTATTTAGTATCTTGTTCACTAATTAACAACTTATTGGGTAGTGAGAACAACTAACAACTAGTCAACAACATGCAACATCTTCTCCTAAATTTATTTAGCGTTTGCGTTCCTCCTGATTAGGGATTAAATCATGTAGGGGCCAGCAGGGGTGGTTGCCCCTCCAAAAACAAAAAAAAACCACTACTATTATATGTAAAAATAAATAAATTCCTATTAAAGTATATAGGCTCACCCCTGCATGGTGAAATTCCTGGCTCCGTCCCTGCTCCTGATCCCAATCGGAAAGATATCCGATATCGTTCGTTTCGTCAAACGAGACGAACGAGGAGAGGATGTCTTTGAAAGGCGACGACACGGAGGCTTCAGTGTTGTCGCCCTGATTGATTTTAGAGCGCTTTTTGAGGGAGGTGTCGTGGTGGTGGTGGTCTGGGTCTTGGAATAAGGTGAAGAAGTTGGGGAAGGAGGTGGTCTCGCGGTTGAGATTTGGACAAGAGGAGGCTTTCATTTTGGGTTGTTTTTTGATTGAAGCGTGAAACCAGGAGCTGAGTGAAGTCTGGACTTTTTGAATTCGGAGGAGAGAGAGAGAGAGAGAAGTTTCTGGGTGGGTAGGCTAGCAACCCCTTCAATAAACGTGTGGAAATTGGGCAGGAAAGTAGTGGAAAGTAAAAAAAGAATTGATTTTCACACCCCCCCCTCGTACATACAGTGAGTCAGAGGCGGCTCTACCTTCACCCTTCCATGGTCACATGAACACCCAAACAAATTTTTTTTGCTTACAATACATGTAAAAATTATGTGCTAACCTCTCTTTGAACACCCAACTCAAATACCATGAACACCCAATTCTAATAATCATAGTCTTGAACACCTAACCCAAAAATAATTGAACACCCAACTCAAGCAATTGAACACTCAATCACAACTCAATTACATTCCATTAATCCAAATAATTCATAGTTGAACACCAAACACTTTATCTCAAATAAAACTCACAATCCTAATTGAAAAAAAGAAAGAGAAAAAGAAGAATCTAGAGGTTTAAGTATTATGCATGTGTTCTCTCTCCCTCCCTATTTTCGATGGTCTTAATGTGTTAATTTTGCATTCGTAACAATAACTATTTATTATTATTATTTATCTAGTTAGCTTATAGAATTAAAAACAAAAATTTTAAAAATTCAGTAACATACATTTCCCGTTAGCTTGAATAATATTCCTTCGAATTTAAGATTAAGATAGAAAATCTCATCAAGGCATCCTAATGAACAATATATTTTTGACAAAGGTCGGCCTCAACATACTCTCTACAATTTTTTCAATTCAAAATGGTTTTAGTAGATAATACACCGATTAAATATTGGCAAAAAATATGATCACTCGTCTAGAATAACTCAAAAAACTTTAAGTCCACTCCAAATTCTCGAAAAACACTATTGACTAATAACGCAAAGTACAGACAAAACACTAAAAAAATCGTGATTTTTTTTGTGTTCAATCAAATATGTTACATATCTTATTAATAAGTTCTCTAAAAAAAGGTTTGCTTCATTAGGTTAATTTTCTTAATAATAAGTCAATGTTTTTTTTGTCATGCACAGATAATTTTAGTACGTGAAGTAAACATTTAGAAGTATGTGTTGCAAACAGATGAAAGGATAATTAATTCATAAGCGTAGATTTGTGATAATTTTACACTTATCACAAATTTCTAGACGCCACTGCAGTGAAGATCCCATACAATAGACAATGCGAGATCTTCAAGAAATCCAACTACAAAAAAGTGGGAAGCAGTAAAAGTAACTAGTAAAGATGGTGAAATATTTGTGGAGATTTGTAGCTAAAAAGTAAGAGAGAAGATAGTGTCTTGTGAGTAATGTTTGTGGTTATCAGAAGACAACCTTATTAAAAAACTAAGTACTATAATTAGTTACATATTTGAAATTTTAAAAATAATATTAAAATAAAAAAATCATTTTTTTTAGATTAGATTTGTTGCACCGTAATAAAAGTTAGATCGAAACCATCATTTAAAAAAAAAATGCCAATTGCAATATTGATTATAGATTTTCATGATTACAAAGTAAGCTTATTATTTTTGAGCTTGAAATTGGCTTCTTAAAAAATAAGTACTTAAAACTCATTTCGGAATGGGGACTTAATTTACAGTATAATACATCACTTAGGAAGACCACCAACAACATTTAACATACGTAAAGAATATATAGTACTTAGTTTCAAATCCTAGTATACTTAATAACTCTACCGATTAGGGGTGCCAGTTTGGTGGATGGGACTTAATTATTAAAGGGTTTGATGTGATACAACACCACAATTGGTCTGCTAGTACCTGGGCCTCACCCCAAGACCCTGTTTGGCAGTCAAAAATGAAGGGGTATTCACTTTAGCCCGCCTTCCACAACACCTCCTAATATCCTCTGAGGGGGAATTAGCCATGGGCAGGGTTCAACCTGTGGAATCCCCCCTAATCCCTTCCATTTCGGATGATTGTACCCCTCATAATCCCCCTTCCCAACCCCAGGTACCCATTTCTTGAGCAAAAGCAAAAAAATTAAGGTTTCCAATTTCAATCCGTTTGAATGGGTAAAAAGATTTTTATTTTTCTGATCATTTAATTCTAAAGGGTCATAATTAAATTTTGACTATAGGACTCTCGTTGATTAGCCCTAAAAAAGTTATAGAACCAAATATCTCTTAGGGGCTAACCAACGAGAGCCTTAGAGTCAAAATTTAATTATGACCATTTAGAATTAAATTATCAGAAAAATAAAATCTTCTCCCTATTCAAATGGATTGAAATTTGAAACACTTAATTTTTCAATCTGCAGTATATATATATATATATATATATATATATATATATATATATATATATATATATATATATATATAGAGTCCCCTTCTCCTAAGGACCACCTTAACTTAATAAAATAAGGACCTCCCTTTCCTGATCGAATTTCGATGATCCGAGCCGCTCAATGTGTTCAGAACGTGATTTTAAAGGTACCCGCGAGAAATCAGCAAAAAAAAGAACCGGAAAGGGCTTCATCCGAGCAGTTTTTGTTTATTTTTTATCAAACGGTTCAAATAAAAACTGCTCGGACGAAGCCATTCCCGGTCATTTTTTTTGCCGATTTCACGCGGGTACCCTTAAAATCATGTTCTGAACACATTGAGCGGTTCGGATTATCGAAATTGGAACGAAAAATGGGAGAAATGGAGAGGTCCTTATTTTAACTAAAATAAGGATCTCCTTATTTGAAAATGACTGTGTGTGTGTATATATATATATATATATATATTTAAAAATATGGTTAAAAAATTAAGTTCTCCAAATTTCAATCCGTTTGAACTGATAGAAAGATTTTAGTTTTCTGATCATTTTATTCTAAATGGTCATAATTAAATTTTGACTCTAGAACTCTCGTTGATTAGCCCTTAGAAACTCGTGCAACCAAATATCTTGGAACTAACCAATGAGAGTTCTAGAGTTAAAATTTAATTATGACCCTTTAGAATTAAATGATCAAAAAAATAAAATCTTCCCACCCATTTAAACATATTAAAATTCGGAACACTTAATTTTTTTTCTCAGCTTTCCCCCAAATCAAGCCTTGCATTTTTTTCTTTTTTCTATCCTTAGGGCTCAAAAAAGCACATATTTATTCTAATTATAATGAAACTAACAAATTTTGTCATAAAACACTGCATAAGGGCAAAAAAGTCATTTAACAATTTTTAACATCAATCCCCCTTTCTTATACCCCATACTAATCCCCCATCCAAACCAAGTACTATTTAATACCCCTCCATAAACATGACATCAACGTGGGTCATCCCTTATTTACCAATACCCCTTACTATCCAATCTCCCCTTCTTACATAATACCTCTAAACCTAATCCCGCATCCAAATGGGCCCTTAATTCCTTGAAGGTTTCATTGCAAGACAATTTAAGGGGTGTTTGGGAGCCTACTTTTTGGCTTTTCATTTTTAGCTTTTTAGTTTTAATTTTGACTTTTTGGATTATGACCAGATCAATGTATTTTGAGTACGGTACGTAGAAGTGTTTGAGAAATTTGTGCAGAATATATTTTGAAATTATAATAGTGTTTAGTAGATGATTGTCGAAAATAAATTATGAGTTGAATTTTTACCATGAATGTCGAAAGCTCCGGGTGGACAGTACGTAACTGGGAATTAAGGAAAAGAAAATGCAATTATCAGCCAATGATCTCACAAGGATTTGGTCTCTTCTTCGAAGATCTTTTCTCTCCGAACATTTTTATTTGCAGGTGCGTGAAAGCACTAGGGGTGTTAGTACATCTCAATTGGGCTCGTAACAAGTTCATTATCATGTTCTGAAGGCCAATCGAAGCGTTCATTTCACACAAATTTTTTATCTTTATTTTTATAACCGGCCGGATGTCCAAGCCAGCACACACTTTTACTAACTCCGGAACCCTAAAGGTAATAATTGCGCACAAATGATTGACTCCAAGTCAATTCCAAGGGGTCTGGTCAAGTGAGCACTACAAGAAATCAAATATGTGTTGTATCCTCCTTGAGGTCTTCAAATCTAATGGAGGTTAAACATTCCGAATTATGGGGCCACTAGAGAGTTTTTCCGGTATTAGTCGAGGTGCTAACAGGCTAGCTTGGACATCCAGTTTTTAATGATAATAATAATAAAATGATTGACTCCACCAACCCAGTCAGTGTTTTCTGGAGGCCGGGGAGTCTAATGACTGTTTATGGGTTGTGACCTTAGACTAGTCTTTGGTGATTAATTAGTCAGTGCATGCCTTGGCGACGGGGCAATACTAATATATAGCAAAGACTCAAAGACCTAAACAATAATTAATTCCCTCTAGAAAGCTGGCTGAGAAGTACTTGCTTTCAGCGGTCGTCTTCTTATTCTTTCGGTCATGATTCCCCACATAGACCTCCACAGCGACGGGAAGAAGACGAAGAAATTAAAGCAGGCAGCCATGCAAAACGCCTAGTTCTTGGAAAGAGTCTGGACTTTTTCCGCATAATTAATGGTGGACCAGATAGTCAAGTCACTGCATGTGGAGTCTACCTTGGTCATACTTGGGCGATCTAAATCGTTCATTGCGTGGGTTTAATTGCAACGAAATATCGTGTACCAGTATTCATCAACTAAATAAATATGAGCGATTCGAAAAAAGTAGCCGTTTCATTTCAATCACATATATCTTTAGCAAATTCAATGGGGCCGGAGTACGTATGATTTGGAAATAGATCGTCTGTGTTTTCAAAGAATAGTGGTCGAAGAAATAGTGGTAGAGCGCGCCCTTAATAATTGCGTCGAAAGGTATGATTGAATTACTAGTATTCACATATTATTATGTCGGATTATAGCTCAAGAATGATGTATAAATTGGGAAAATCTTTATTTATGGAGGTTCCGTAAATAAATTTTACGGAGGCTAATCTGGGCCATCCAAAAGTATTTTGGATGATTCAAATTAAAGACAAACTATTAACGCTGAGAAATATTTATTACCGATCAAAGATTAAAAACATATCTCAACCGTTGATTGCCGAAACGAACAGCTTAAATCGCGTGTTTTCTGTGAACAATCTATTCACGGCTGCTCCGTGAATAAGACAATCTCGTACGTAAAAATTAGGCTCACCAAATAAGCTACTCAGATTGTTAAAATATGACCGAGATGGGTCTCAGATGTCATGGCTGGACTTCCGATCCAATTAAGTATTGACAAGGATCCAAAAGCTGTTGATCAAAGAGAGTTAAGTGCAGGGTTTTTGAAGACTATTAATTAGACTAGAGAGTTTGGTCGAATGGATCGATCCCATAGAAGCATTTTGTTGTGGTGAGGTTTTGCATTTGGTTAATGAAAATTAATTAAAATTACCAACATTCATAGTTTCATTTTTTAACTTGAAACCTGAAAACCAAATGAAAGTCTTCATCAACCAGCAGGCATCGGCTTTGTTACTCTAATCGCAAATTGTAGAATGATCAAATCCCACACATAAGGCTGTGTGTTCTTGTTTTTAGTGAAGTAGTAAAATATCACTTTATCATAATTTCTAATTTTTTAAACTTCCCCTGTCAAGATAAATAAGCCAGTTTCACCAGTTAGTGAAATTGAGAGCAGAGGGGTATTTATAAGTCTGCTTATGACAAAAATAAGTAAGAAAGGGCTCAATTAAGAAAGGATAAATTTCACTGACACCTTCAGAGATTTGCCTTAATGACGGATACCGTACCCCCTGCATATGAGAAATAACAATGAGTCCCCCATGGTTTCTATCTACGTAGCACTAAGACTCCCAATCTACAATTGTCTGTCCAAAAATGCGATGGAATGATCTTAAAGTGACTTATATCTAAAAGTTCACTCTTTCTAATAGTAGCAAGTAATAAAAAAAAAGAACTATAAACTCAGTTATTTAATTTTGAATCAAAAAGTGACTTTTGTTTTTTTTGATCGGCAAGGGACTTTTGTTTTACCCATAGGAGGAGCTATTTTGAGTAAAAAAGGGTCAAATTTATCAATAACTAATTACTTTTTACTACTCGAAAGAACTAGTTCTGTAGGACAAATTTATTACTTTTGGGCCAAAGAAAATCTATACATTGAAATCTCAGGGAGTTTATTGTCATTTAATTTCTCATACATGAGGGGTGTATCTATTATATAAGACAAATCTCTAACATGAATCTCAGTTTTTTAAGTCAATGACATTGATATTGCAAAATCGACACTTGCCAGCGTATAACCCCAAAATTTCTTTGATTTGATGGAAAAGAACCACATACATGTATTACTTGAAACTAAGAGTGACAAATTGAACCCAGACCCATTAACAAACCCAGACCCATCAACTAAAAAATAGACCCAACCCAACCCAACCCAACCCAACCTATTTATTAGTTGGGTAATTAAGAATTGGTCCAAACCTAACTAACCCATTATTAGTTGGGTGGGTGTTCATTTATTTATGAATTGGGTGTTATTGACATTTAGGTTTGTGTTTATTGACATTTGGGTTAGGTGTTTAAAGTAAGGCTAGCCCAACACTTTTACATATATTCTAAGCAAAAAGAATTTTTTTGGGTGTTCAGTTGACCATTGAAGGCTCCAGGTAGAGCAGCCTCTGGGTGTTGATGTCGGATAAACTTGTTCTGTTGGATGAGCAATTCAGTTATAGCACTTTATTAAATGAGTGATTTGAATCATGAATAAATGATGGACACTAGATAGCATGCATGGCTCCTAGTTTCTCGACTATTACCATAAAAATAAGTAGATTGACAATTTCACCAAACAATCACAATCG
This sequence comes from Rhododendron simsii, assembly GCA_014282245.1. Taxonomy (NCBI): domain Eukaryota; kingdom Viridiplantae; phylum Streptophyta; class Magnoliopsida; order Ericales; family Ericaceae; genus Rhododendron; species Rhododendron simsii. The sequence continues at coordinate 6,535,699 of CM024960.1, forward strand.
ATTGACTGCGCTCCAAGTCATTAATCCCAAAGGGTCGGATCTGTTTTGTCAAGTGAGCATGAAAAATCAAACGTGTGTTTATCTTCTCTGAGGTTTCATGTTCGAATTCAATAGAGGCAAAAGATTCTAAATCTAGGAGTTACTAGAGAGTTTGTCCGATCGTTAATTTCAAAATTGTATAATTAGTCGGGGTGCTCGTAAACTGACCCAAAATATTTCACTTAAAAAAAAAATGATTGACTTCACCAAGTCAGTGTTTTCTGGAGGCCGGGAAGGCTAATGGCTGTTTAGGGGTTGTGAGCTTCGACTAGTCTTTGGTGATTAATTAGTCACAGCATGCCTTGGGCGACGGGGCAATACTAATATATAGCAAAGACTCAAAGACCTAAACAATAATTCCCACTAGAAAGCTGCCTGAGAAGTTGCTTTCAGTGGTCGTCTTCTAATTCTTTCGGTCTTGATTCCCCACGTAGACCTCCACAGCGACGGGAAGAAGACGAAGAAATTAAAGCAGGCAGCCAAAACGCCTAGTTCTCGAAAAGCGTCTGGAGGCGGGGGAGTCTAATGACTGTTTATGGGTTGTGAGCTTAGACTAGTCTTTGGTGATTAATTAGTCACAGCATGCCTTGGGCGACGGGCCGGGCAATAATAATACTATAGCATGTTAGTTTTTTCCCAGTAGTATGGCCCACTAGCCTCCACGTTTTGTGCATATGGGACTCCACCATCAGATAAGCCAATGAAGTGTTATGGTTCATTACGATAACTAATTAGAATTATAGATTAAGGAAAACTCTTGATAATGAAAGAGACCTTGATGGACTAGGTGTCTTTTAATAATTATCTCTAAGGCCCTCTTCTCTCCTCTATAAAAGGTAGAATACCCACCCCTTATTCCTACGGTTTTTCCATCAATTAAAGTACTGGGGTATTCTAGAATAGTAGAGACAGAGAGAAGAAGGTGAGCCAAGAATTAAGGTGTTTCTAATTAAGGGGTTTGCTGCTTCTAATCTTGATGACCAACAAAGGTACGCTATTTATTGTTCTTGAGATGTGTTGAATTCAAGATCCCGTTATATCTGTTTTCCGCATAATAGATAAAATACAAATAAATGATTTACATAGCAAAGACTCAAAGACCTAAACAATTCCCACTAGAAATTAAGGGGGTGTTTGGATGGCCTGTTTTTATATTTTTCAATTCTAATTTTTGGGTGTTTGGCAGTTAAAGGGAAAATGAGTTTTGGGTAAAATGGATTTTCCAATTTCTTGTTTCTAAAATAAAACAAAGAATCTGGTGTTTAGGAGCTTTTTCAATTCCCATTTTCCCATTTTGAAATCCAGCCATGGCAGAAAGACAACCCTACCCTCTCTCTTTTGGGATAACTTCCACTTTGCCATCGTTTTGAACTCACTCCTCTACCACAGCTTCTTGTGTTCCCCTTCCGTTTTTCTTTTGTTTTCTGTCTACAAACCCTCACTTTGAACCAAAAAATTATCAAAGCACCAAGAAAATTAATGCAGACGTCAAATTTTTGGAGATAAATTAGAATGGTGGGGTTTGTACTCCTTGGAATTCGAAAATCAGATGGAAACTAAAAAAGAACAAATAGATCGGAAAACCCATTCATTGGGTCTCAGAAACCAAATCGACACTGTAAAAAAAATTAATCTAACTCCGATCAGTCGCTAATATTTACAATTATTGAAGATGAATTTGAGTTCAATTATAATTATCGTTTTGTATGTAATTCCTATGGTTAGATTGTTGTATTTTGCTTGAGGTTTCGAATCCAAAGAGAGATGACCTATCATCCGTCCGGGACCCGGAGTGGACCCCTCATGGCCGTCGGTGGCTCCCGTCTTTTTCTTTAGAGTTTCCGTTGCGAATTGCCATCTTTCATCATTCAATAACTGTTTATTTTCTAGATAACGCGTATTTCATTTTTTTCTTTTCACACTCCATTTTTTACAATTCATGCACACTCCCTTTCTAAAAGGAATGTGAATGGTAAAAAGGAAGCGGAAAAAAACATCCTTTTCAGCAATTATCACGGTCAATAAAAGCAAGTCCATCCAAACAAGACTTCCGATCGACAATGTCTTGGTCACGGACTTTATAGACGACTGTTTAGCAAATAAGGGGAAGAAAAACTCCGTATGAACGTACACCTCAAAAGAATGACAAAATTGAAAACGAGTGCATTATAAAGCCCTGCTTAGGGGACGTTTCCACTAATGTTTTTGGGCAACAACTTATGTCATTTTACCATCTTGTTCACGCTAATCAATAAATTTTGGCATTTTAGCATCTTGTTAACACTAATCAACAGTTTTTTGCATTCCAGCACCTGGTTCACACTAATCAACAACTTATTCACACTAATTCACTCACAATCAACAACTTATCGGGTTGTGAAAACAACTATCAACTAGTCAACAACATGCTACATATTCTCCTTAACTTATTCACTATCGAAAACACCCCATAAAGTACTATTTCGTTTCCAACATTCTAGGTTTTCGATCCGTTTTCCAAATTTCGTATACATTTTATGAAAGACAAAGAGAACTTTGATGAAAGTTGTCCTACTCGCATCATCGTATTTTTTGTGCATTTCAAAAATGAGTTTCTATAATTCCAAAAAATAAATTGGATTTTCATAAATTGAAAAAAAAACATTTTTATTGGTGCTCCATCAAAATTGATTTGTTCCCAAACCAAAAAACCTGAAAATAGTCCTCCACACTAATTTATGAATTAGGACCAAAAAAATTTGTTAACATGAAGGGTTTAAAACAGGTACAAGTAATGTGAATACATGATTACCTACCAAGTTAACTCAATGGGTTGACCTCATGGTCTTTGCCAAGTATATATTTAGGTATTAGCTAAAGTCTTGTGTTTGATTCTCATTGCCGTTATTCATGGGGCCACCCACCTCACGTCACGCATATGTGTGCGAGGGTAAATCGACTGTGAGATGGACTTTAGGGATTGGTTCGAGTTGCACGTACGTAAGCTGGCCCAAAACACCTAGTATTACCAAAAAAAATTACCTCAAAGTTCTAGTTGTGTAATTTATTTTGATTGAGTATGCAAGTTGGCCCAAAACACCCAGCTTGCTAAAAGTTTAGCAAGCCCCTGCTATAGTTTGCATCGTAACAATAACAAGCGTACACGAATGTTATGTAGGAAATCGGGTGTGGCAATAAGCTACCTAGCCGTCATAATTTAAATCATTGCTTGGGGTCATCCAAATTTTAACTGAAGGTGTTGCTTTGTGGGATGGAAAGGAGCCACCAGACTCACGACTCCTACCTCCGGACCACAAGGTTAAACCTTTTTACAGAAAAATTTCTTGCCATGAGCCAAATAACCCAATAAAACCATTTATATTCTCGTTTTATTGAACACCAATCTAACAAGTAGCTACATACCCATCAATATGAGCAGAAAAAGCGCAATAATATTTTGTAGAATCCAAAACATTGGTGCAGATTGTAGAGTATGACCGAAGAAGGCTCTGTTCCGATAAGGAAAATAAGTACTTGTTTTTTTGAATTAAATGCGATATATTATAAGAGAATGACATGCCTTGTAAAACAAAAAATAAGTATTACTTAAAAAATAAAAACTTTAGTGAAACATGGCCTGAGACTGTGGAACGCCGGGGGACCCAAGCATTGGTAATTGAGAAAGCACCTACTTATTTACCAAAAAAAAGAAAAAGAAAAAGAAAAAGAAAGAGAAAGCACCTCCTTATTTACAAAAAAAGAGAAAAAAGAAAGAAAGAAAGAGAAAGCACCTCCTTGAAAGAACAACTCTCAACGTGACACACGACCCATACTTTCTTCATGCAAGTCTATAAATAGGCCTAAGAGATGAGATTCAAATTCACAAATCCGCCCAAGTATCCCAGCTAGCTTCCCTCTCTCTACCTCAAAAATGGCAACAAAAGTTTTTCAGCATTTCTTATGCATCTTCATCTTCTCATTAGCCCTTTCTCTCCCCTCTCATGCAAGGCCATCAAAACCCAAGGTTGAAAACCTAACATCCTTCGACTTTATTAAGCATCTGGAAGGATGTCAGAAAGGCCAAACAGTAAAAGGCCTCCAACAACTCAAGAAATATCTTGAAACATTCGGTTATCTAACCCCTAACCAAACCAGTGCCAACGACGACAATTTTGACAATTCGTTGGAGGCCGCCATCAAAACATACCAGCTCAATTACCATTTGAAAACTACGGGAACTTTAGATGCCAAAACAGTGTCCCAAATGACGGCCCCTCGATGCGGAGTCCCTGACATCATTAATGGCACTAATTGGATGCAAGCAGGCAAAAAAGAGGCCAATCACACACACAACAATCTCCACACTGTCTCTCATTTTGCTTTCTTTCCCAATAACCCGAAATGGCCCCCTACTCAGTACCAGCTCACTTACGCGTTTGCTACGGGAACCACCTCGGATGCCATATCCGCCGTGGCCAAAGCATTTAGCACGTGGGCTTCCCAATCTCCATTTACATTCTCTCAGAGTCAAGACTTCGCAAGTGCGGATCTTAAAATCGGATTCTACCGCGGTGATCATGGGGACGGGGCACCATTCAACGGGCAAAATGGGGTCTTGGCCCATGCCTTTCACCCCACTGATGGTAGGTTTCACTACAACGGGGACTATTCGTTTACCGTGAACACGGTCGCGGGTTCGTTTCATCTGGAGACTGTGGCCTTGCATGAAATTGGGCACCTTCTTGGACTTGAACATAGCGATGTCCAAGAAGCTATCATGTGGCCTGGAATTCCTGAAGCAACAATTAAAGGCTTGAATGACGATGATATACAAGGAATTAAGACTTTATACGCGTGAAGGAATACTTTGGCCATGGTTTCTATAATCTACGGACGCCATTGATATAGGGAAGTTACTAAATTAAAGTCATCCCCAAAATAAAGGAATAAAGATGGTGTATTTCTTGTTTGTGTTTTTTCTATGAGGTACTATCGTGTATTTGAGTTAAGATGTATCAGTTTGTGTCAAAAAAATATTATAGAGTCCTTATCTTATCGGCCTTTTTCTTTTTGGTTAATGAGTTTCCCGGTCGCTTGCTCGCATATCGACTATTTTGATTTTATATATATATATATATATATATATATATATACACGTGGCGATTCCGAGACACCCAAAAAAACATCTCATAGTTTCTGATCAAATTTTGATGATCCGAGCTGTTCAATGTGATCAGATCATAATTTTAAGGGTACCTTAAGAAATCAGCAGAAAAAATGATCGGGAAGGGCTTGATCCGAACGGTTTCAAACAGTTTTTTATTGAACGGTTCAAATAAAAATGGCTCAAATCAAGCCTTTCCCGATCAGTTTTTTTGCTAATTTCTTGTGGGCACTCTTAAATTAAATCACATTCTGCACACATTGAACGATTCGGATCATAAAAGTTTGATCGGAAACTATGAGATTGAGATTTGGAGTGTTTTTTTTAGGTGTTTTTTTTGGCATCCCTTGAACCGCCCCGATATATATATATATATATATATATATATATATATTTTATAATTGAGTGACTTTTGTTGAAATTGTCTAGGCATTTAAACGAAAACAATCTCTACAACCGTTAGGTCACTTCTTGTTAAATTTTTTGCCATTAGATCAATTTTTTAAAAAAAGAAAAAAAAATTTATGGGTGTTATTTAAATAGGCCATAAAATACTAGCAACAAAACTCTATAAATACGACTAAGAACGATCGCGTGCCGAACAGTAAAAAAAATTTGAAGATAGATAGAATCGTAATTAAAATAAGTATTAAATCACTTATTTTTTGAATTAAAGCCCTTTCAAAAGGGAAAAAAAAACTGTTACATGACGCGGATTTAAAATTTTTTTGGATGGCTCAAATTTGGAGAGAGAGAAATGAAAGAGAAAATGTTGTGGTGAGAGGAGAGGAGAGAGAGGGTTTTAATCCGAGACGTCCAAAAATGTATTGGATGGCCCGATATGCCAAGCAAATACCACATGGAATATATCCATTCGAATCCAAAGAATTTCTCGGAGAGGGCGAGGATGTGAGTTTGCGGGTGTTATTTATTACTGTAGGTTTTATAGGAAAATGGGCATGAGAGTATTATTGGATTTGTTCAAATTTCATAATTAAAACATAAGTATTCATACCAGGTAGGATGAAGACTTTAAGTATTTATATGAGTCAACCTCTATCTAACTTCCTGAAATTAAAATTTTTAAATCTGCGTCATGTAACAGTTTTTTTCCCTTTTGAAAGGGCTTTAATTCAAAAAATAAGTGATTTAATACTTATTTTAATTTATGAAACATATCCGATTCTATCTATCTTCAAATTTTTTTTATTGTTCGGCATAAATTTTTTTTATTTTAATTTATGAAAATTTTGAAGACCTGTTTTTTTTTTTTTTCCTCTTGTTTTTAACCTAGACAAGTACCTCTAGAAGATTTATGTTAAAACAAAATACACGTAATGTTATTATGATCCGATTTTGTGTAAGAGTGGATTTTAATTTTTTTTCTTGTACCTCTGTTCCTGGTCTAATATGTGGGCCGGGTTTAAATCGATCCGAATTACGGTTTATGGATCCGTGCATATTTCGGATAGGCCACTCGGTCACATCAGCATAACTGCCTTGGTTCGGTACGTCATCCATGACGCCCACACCATGCGGTTAGGGCACGTGTTTGGTGCAAGGTGAGTTTGAACCAAGAGGTTCTATATACAGTACAGCTCCATATCCTAAAGAGGTACGCTCTTACTATCCACATAAGAGCTATGCGCTTTAGCTTCTCGAGCAAGGACTTACTTGACCATAGGAAGCCTTCCCTGTCATCCTTGGCCGGATAGGAGCTAATGGTGGTTCCTTGCCTTGTAGTGCTTGCCTTGTAGTGCTAGATCTGAAGACGGAGCTGATGCCAAATCCGGACTAAGATCCAGCATAGTGATTTGCCGCCCCACAAAATTTATCCAAACCCATTGTCCACTCACGAGAGCTGCGACACTGTAATTAAAATCGAGACAAAACCTATAGACTGGCCAACTGCAAAAATGAATACTCGATTATCATCTCATGTGGAACATTTTATCGACTAATCACGTCCGCTAAGGTGCAAAAAAGAGCCAATTCGGTTACCTCATTTGATCATCCTTATCTTTGCTTCATATCTATTGAGTTTGTGCAGAAAAAGTTTTTGTCCTTGGACGTAAAATTTCAGAGCCGCCTGGCAAGGTTTATTTTGTGTATGTTCTGACTTTGTTCCCTTCCCCTTGGTTTTTATTTTCCAATTTTGTCACCAGTATATTCATGCAAGTCCCCTGTGTAGATCATCTGCCTTTGACAAGATCAGAAAAGGAATAAGTCGAGGAGTGCATAATCTGGCCCAACCCAAACACCCCTAACCAAAAAGAAGAAGAATATCATACAAATTTCTCAAAAACTGAAAATTGAGCATTATTTAGTTCAATATATATCTATAAATATTCGTTAGCGTTTAATTTATGAGATATACTTATTCACGAAGCCTCTTTACAGTGCTGAATGATCTCAGCCATCTGTTTTGGCATTGGACGGCCTAGAACAAAAACAATCTGTTAACGGTAATAGACTGTAAACTTTATTTACGGAACCTCCGCTATAAAGATTTCTCTTACTTTATTTTAAGTTTTTGGAACAGTGGGAGAAAATATTATGTCTAGACCAAGATAATTAGATTTCACTCACAAGCTAGGTCCAGGCACAAAAGTCTAGGCTCCGCCCCCATAGATACAGTCCTACGAATTAATAATAAGACGACTGACCCTGGCTTTAATCTTCTAGACGAACGAAATTGATTGACTCAAGAGTCGTGATTGAGGTGGCCAATTTTAGGGGTTGGCTGGGGTTGATTGGTTCAACAAGGAAAAACTCAAAAAAGGTTGATTGGTCTAAGTTCAGACTCTAAAAAGTCCTAAAGGTTGATTGTTACAAGCCTACAAGGTCATTAGTCCTGCCTTAGAGGACGGGGCACGAATTTATATATAGAAGGAGCAACCCCCAAATCGTGATTCGAATTATTCGCTCTGTAGGCCTCAAATTAACGCGTTGAACAGACTTGTATAAATCAAATTCATTAGACTTTGGTAATCTAGTCATCAAAGCCACCAAGGCACCAAGCCCACAAAGTCTTTTTAATTTTTATATCTGCAAAAAAGGCACCAAGCGCACCCAATAATTTTTCTAATGGCAAGCTTTTACCGCCTTGGGATCAACTCTCTGTCTCATTCCTCTGTACCAAGAATAGAGTCAGAGGGGGGCTAGTAGGACTATCCCCCCACCCCCTACAATTTTAAAAAATCTTACTTTTTCATTGAAAAAAAATTAATATCAAAAAAAATTCTGACTCCATCTCTGCTTCACACACTTCCAAAATTTATTTATGGGTCATCCTGGGCTCAAAATGGTAATCCAAATCATTTATCTGGTAAAACTTGAAAAGAAGAATGAGTTTCCAAAAAAAAAAAAAAAATCAATTTGATTGCATATGTGAAGGTACGCGAACAAGTTGAGTTTGTTATACTAAGTAATACATCTTCAGAGTAAATCCAGATAGGTTGAAAAGGCCATTCGCAAAGAGTAGAGCTACAGTTCCTGACGGCCAAAATCTCGATCGGAATTCCAACGCCTCGCTGGGCACACTTCGGTCGCCGTATGGCCGATCTGAGCCTTCCAAAAATTCTAAAAAAGAAAACCGAACGGGCTTGCGCAGGAATAAACGGCATCTGACGTGTGTAGGTGGCTGATCCAAGCACTCCATTTTTGGCCGATCCAAACACTCCACTTTTAGCCGATCCAAGCACAAAAATGGATTGTTTGGATCGGCCATCTACACCCGTCAGATGCCATTTATTCCCATTAAAGCCCACTCGGTTTTTTTTATAGAATTTTTGGACGGTTTGAATCGGCCGTCCGGTGGCCGGAGTGTGTCCGGAGGGGCATCGAGATTCCGATCGGAAATTTGAGTCGGTAGTGGTAGACTTTCGGATTCGCAAATTGCATTCATCATTATTCAATTGCTGCCCATTTTCTAGACGACGTATTCAAGACTTTAGACATTTACAAGGCTTTACACATTGTCCCTCCAAACAAGCGATGCGGGGGCACTGCTGTCCCTTAGGGCAGCTGCTTGCGGGCTGCGCCCGAGTTTTGGGTCCACTCCAATCTCGCTTCGATAATCAGAAACGTTTACTTTATAGAGTTCGTCGAGTAGAACTATTATGCAAGAAATCAGTTCAATTAGATATCATGAAATGTCTGATCGGAACCTTTTTATATTGAAAGAATACATCCGAAACACTGGATCAAATCCATTGTAACCCATGGACCGAGAGGTATATGTGTTCCAATCATCTAATTGAGCTGATTTTTTACATAGTTGTTCTACTCGACGAACCCTACAAAGTGAATGCTTTCAATTATCGGAGCAAGACCGGAGTGGACCCGTAGCTCGGGCACAGCTACAAGCTGCTGCCCCTACTTCTCCAAACTAGGCTTTAAACGGTGTCCTTCTGTCCTTGTTGCAGACTTTACAGAAGACTCATTTTTTCCTCCAAGTCGTCGTCAATCGTTCATATTGAACCCCCAGTAAAATAAGACTCCCCACTTTTAAAATAAATGTAAAGTTGCTCTCTATTATTTTTGTTCTTTTAGCACCAAGATATATCAAAATGTCTGGGCCAATTTACATGCACGTCAATTAATCTTTGAAGGATCAATTCCGCCGCCTACCAACCAGGAGGCCCATTCAAACCTGAAGCAAAGTTTTTTATGGACTGAGCCAGAAGAGTTGATAGCACATTGAAGGTTTCCAAGTTCTAACAATTTCATTGGTGCTTCGTCAAAATTGATTTGTTCTGAAACAAAAACTTCAGAAGATTGTCCTCCACATTATTTTAAGATTAGGAATAGTAGCAGTCTACAAGGCCAGGGGCTACAATGAAGAAGTGGCGGAGCCAAGATTTCAAATCCTGGGCATGTTTAATAGACATATTTTTTTTTTATCAAATCATATACTCATTATATCATTAGATTTTGCTTTCCAATACATTACATTTATATATTGAAATGGTTCTAGCATAATACATTTAAAATACACCAATCATTTTATTTTTTTCTTTAAGCTACTACAATTGTTAAGTGCTTATTTTTTATTAATGAAAGAAATTGAGAAATGAGTCTGTAAAATAACCGGTTTTTCATCAAATCAAACCAAAATTTTTAAGATTATAAGTAGTTATACACAAATAATTATCAATAATATTCAAATTTAGATATATACAAAATAAAATTTTAAAAACTCGGACGTTCTGGGAGTTGGGGCTGGGGGCCCCGGGCCCCAACATAGCTCTGTCACTGAATCAAGATCAATATATCTTATTCTAGCCATGAAATTTTGAAAATTCTGTTAGACTCCCAGGCCTCCACATATTCGTTGGACAGCTTCAAAAATCTTCACCTCAACTTGTTCTTGATCTAACAAAGTTTTGATACCACTTATGTTTTTTTTTTTTGGTAACAAAGTTTTTTTTTTAATACCACTTATGTTGGCTTTACCATTTAACTATTTATTGATTTTAGTGGAGGAATCCATAGATTTGGGGCAAATTACGGCTGCCCAAAAAACAGCCACAGAACCCGAAAGAAACAGGGGAGGAAAAGGGGCCGCTCTCAGCTCTTGCTTTCTCAAAATTAGTTAACTTGAGTTCATCAAACAGTACACTGAAAGACAAAATAACTAATTCTAACAGGCTCAAGATCGTACAAAGTGTTAATTCCTTGTATATCATCGGCATTCAGACCTTTGACTGTTGCTACAGGAATGGAAGGCCACATGATAGCAGCTTGGACACTGCTATGTCCAAGTCCAAGAAGGTGTCCAATTTCATACAAGGCCACAGTCTCCATATGAAACGAGTCCGCGGCCGGATTCTCGGAAAACGAATAGTTTGCATTGTAGTGAAACCTCCCATCAGTTGGAGCGAAAGCATGGGCTATGACCCCATTAGCCCCATTGAATGGTGCCCCGTCCCCATGGTCACCATGGTAGAACCCGATTTTAAGATCCGCACTTGCAAAGTCCTGACTCTGAGAGAATCTAAATTGAGTTTGGGAAGCCCATGTGTTGAATGCTCTGGCCACGGCGGATTTGGCTTCCATGCTGGTTCCAGCAAACGCATAAGTTAGCCGGTACTGAGTAGAGGGCCATTTCGGATTACCAGGAAAGAAAGCGTAATGAGATACAGTGTGGATAGCGTTCTGGGTGTGACTGGCCTCATTTTTGCCCGCTCGCATCTAGTTAGTGCCCTTAATGATGTCAGGGAACCCGCATCAAGGGGCCATCATTTGGGACACCGTTTGGGCATCTAAAGTTCCAGTAGTCTTTAGATGGTAATTGAGCTGGTACGTTTTGATGGCTGCTTCCACGGATTCATCAAAATCATCGTCGTTGGCATGGGTTTCGTTAGGGGAGTAGTTCATATAGCCAAATTTCTGAAGATATGTCTTGAGTTGTTGGAGGCCTTTTACCGTCTGGCCTTTTCGGCCTCCTTCCAATTGCTTAATAAAGTCGAAAGATGTTGAATTTTCAGCCTTGGGTTTTGATTGGCATGCATGGGAGGGGAAAGGAAGGGCTAATGAGAAGAGGCAAATGCACAAGAAATGTTGGAATACTGTTATTGCGATTTATAGTAGCTAGCTGAGTACTTGGTTGCCTGATTTGTGAGTTTGAATCTCATGTCTTGTGCCTACTTATAGACTTCTATGAAAAAAATATGGATGGTGTCTTAGGTTGAGTCTTGTCTGTTTTTATTTTTTGTCACGCAATAAATGTCTAGCTTACTTCTAAAGAGATGAGATAGGGGTTCCGGCGTACCGCTAAGGGGCGGATCGCGTGCAAGGCATATAAGGTCACGTACTCCCACTCGCCCTATAGTTTTTTTTTTTTTTTTTCCCCTGCTGCTATTGTATCGTGCTGTTATATCGTTTTCGACCAGATCTTCCCTCTGTATAACAGATCCTCTGACACCTGTATGTTAGAATGGGTATAGCACCATTGGACTTGCTCTTAGTTGGGATCAAATGAATGTTCTTTGCCACAAATTACGGCTAGTTATTGCTAATTCTACAAATGAGAGCCTGTAAACAAACAAAATTAATTGACCCAGAGTCCATGGTTTTTGGAGGGGAGTGTAATCATGGCTGTTGATTGGTCTTTGGTCATATAGTGGAAGCCCGTCTTGGACGACTGGGCACTAAAGTAATTGGTCAAAAAGACCAAAAGAATTCCCACTACAACTTCGTTAGTTAAATTGATCAACTTCCCTAACAACTTCCTTCAAGTGTGAATTCTCGATTGGGAAGTTTGATTAAATTTTTTTTCACAATCCGATATCCGGGCCAGCTTACGCGCATCATAACCCTTTAGTGGTCTCGGGATTTGGAATGTTTGATCTCCGCAGGATTCAATAATGCTATCATTTACCTATTCGGCCAAACCCATTGGAATTGGGGAAACTAATTGATTGTGCCTTTCTTCTAATTTTGCACGGTCATAGTTCCCCAAACTGACGTTTACAGCGACAGGAGGAAGAAGAAGAACAACAACAAAAAATGCAAACAGCCAATGCCTAATTTTTGCCATCAGAGTTATATTTTGATTATCAGAATCATTTGTTCTATTTGTGTAAATCACATATTCATGAAAAAAAACTAAGTGGCAATAAATAATCGGTATCCACCTGAATAGCTAACACTTAATTTTGAGGACATCTTAGGCACCGTCTCGCTAAGGGAAATAAGTAGGAAATGAATAGGACTTTCTTAGGCACCTGAACAGCTGACACCTTTATTTTTTTGAATTAAAGGTGATATATTGTAAGGGAATGATCTATCTCGTAAAATAAAAAATAAGAACCTTAGCGGAACGCGATCTTAATAGTTCTAAGTCTCTAGAAATAAAATTTGCCCAAAAGAAACAAAGAGCAATGCAATTGAAACCGAATCTTTTTTTTTAATCTGAAAAACAAGGGCACAAAGGCCAGCCTTTACCACCTTGGAATCAACTCCGGTTTGATTGAAAATCAGAAATTCCTATTTATGCTCCATCCTGGCTTACACTGATAATTCACATGATTTATTTATCTCATAGACCTTGCAAAAAAGTATGCATAAAAAATTAAAAAAATAACGGTTTGATTGAATATCAGAAATTATATGAACAAGTTGAGTGTTGTTATTCTGGTTGTCTTGGCCTGGAACTTAGAGGTTTGCTTCTTTCCAAGGCCCATGTTTGATTCCCCTTGCCAACAATTAATTCATGGGGTATCCTTACCTCTACGCGTAAGCGTGTGAAAAGGTTGTGGAAGAGGCTTTAGGGATTAGTTTGTGGTGTGTGCAAGCGGACCAGGGACATCGTGCAATACCAAAAAGAGGCCTTGATGGGAACCACCGACGGTCACGCGGGCCCGCTCTGGGCCCTTCACGGATGATCCGAGCAGTTCAATAATTTAAAAAAAAAAATTCCGAGTGGGCTCGTGAATAATCAGTTCAATCCAATATGTGTCTATACTCTATCCAATCTTTCATTTTTTTTTTTCATGAATCCGAAATCTGAATGAAAAAATGTAAGATTAGATCAACCACATACACATATCAGATTGAGTTGATTTTTCACAGGCCCACTCGGTTTTTTTTAAAAAATAAATTATTGAACGAATCGTATCATCCGTGTTGGGCTCCGCATGGCCGTCGGTGCCTCTTGTCTGTTTCTTTAGAGTTTCCGTTGCAAATTGCAATCTTTCATTATTCAATAACTGTTTATTTTCTAGCTAGACAACGTGTATTCCATTTTCTTTTTCTCTACGGGAAATGATTTTCACACTCCCTTTTTTACAATTCACATTCTCTTTTCTCTTTTTTAAAAGGAGTGTGAATGATAAAAAAGGGAACGTAGAAAAACATCATTTTGAGCAATTGTCACAGGTCAATAGAAGCAAGTCCATCAAAACAAGATTTCAATGTCCTGGTCACTGACTTTACCGAAGACTCTTTTTTCTTCTAGTTTTCTTCAATCATATACAAATGAAACCCTAGTTTAGCAAATAAGGTGAATCAAAACTCCGTATCAACGTGCACGTCCACGGAATGACAAAACTGAGAGCAACGAGTGTGTTGCAAACATGCTGCCCTGCTTAGGGGATGTTTCCATTAATGTTTTTGGGAAACAACTTATGCCATTTTATCATCTTGTTCACGCTGATCAATAAATTTTGGCATTTTAGCATCTTGTTAACACTAATCAACAATTTTTTTGCATTTCAGCATGTGGTCCACACTAATCAACAACTTATTTACACTAATTCACTCACAATCAACAACTTAATTATTTAGTATCTTGTTCACTAATTAACAACTTATTGGGTAGTGAGAACAACTAACAACTAGTCAACAACATTCAACATCTTCTCCTAAATTTATTCACTACCGGAAACACCCCATAAAGTATTATTTTCATTTCCAGCATTCTAGGTTTTCCGTTTTCCAAATTTCATATACATTTTATCAAAGACAATGTGTTATTTTCATTTCCAATATTCTAGGTTTTCCGTTTTCCGAATTTCATATACATTTTATCAAAGACAAAGAAAACTTTGATGAAAGTTGTCCTATTTGCATCGTCGTATTTTTTGTGCATTTCAAAAATATGTTTCCATAATTCCAAAAAATAAATTGGATTTTCATAAATTGAAAAATAAACATTTTTATTGCTGCTGCATCAAAATTGATTTGTTCCCAAACCCAAAATTTTGAAAATAGTCCTCCACACTAATTTATGAATTAGGACAAAAAAAAATTGTTAAGATTAAGGGTAAAAAAACAGGTACAAGTAATGTGAATACATGATTACCTACCAAGTTAACTCAATGGGTTGGCCTCATGGTTTTTGCATAGTACTTCCTCCGTTCCTTTTTAAGTGTCTTGCTTCGTAATTCCAACTTATTAAAAAGACATCATCATTATACCTTTCACATCAACTTTTTTCTCCACTTTCCCTACTTACCCATCATCATTACACTTTTACTCACTAACTTTTCAAAATGGAATCTACTTTTAGGGACAAAATAGACAATACACCAACTTTTACCCACTAACTTTATAAAATAGACACTTATTAAGGGACAGCCCAAAATGGAATACCGGACTATAAAAATGGGACGGAGGGAGTATAAATTTAGGTACTCCCTCCGTCCCTTTTTTATCGTCCAGTATTCCATTTTGGGTTGTCCCTTAATAAGTGTCCATTTTGTAAAGTTAGTGGGTAAAAGTTGGTGAATTGTCTATTTTGTCCCTAAAAGTAGATTCCATTTTGAAAAGTAAGTGAGTAAAAGTGTAATGATGATGGGTAAGTAGGAAAAGTGGAGGAAAAAATTGATGTGAAAGGTATAATGATGATGTCTTTTTAATAAGTTGGAGTTACGAAGTAGGACATTTAAAAAGGGACGGAGGGAGTATTAGCTAAAGTCTTATGTTTGATGCTTCTTGCCGTTATTCATGGGGCCACCCACCTCACGTCACACATATGCATGCGAGTGCGAAATGACTATGAGAGGGACTTTAGGGATTAGTTCGAGTTGCACGCAAGCTGGCTCAAAACACCTAGCATTACCAAAAAAATTATCTAAAAGTTCTAGTTGTAATTTATTTTGTTCGAGTTGTACACAAGCTGGCCAAGAACACCCAGCTTGCTAAAAGTTTAGCAAGCCCCAACTTTAATTTGTGGCGTAACAATAATGAGCGTACACGATTATTATGTAGCGGAAATCGGGTGTGGCCATAAGCTACCTAGCCGTCATAATTTAAATCATTGCTTGCGGTCATCCAAATTTTAACTGAAGGTGTTGCTTTGTGGGATGGAAAGGAGCCACCAGACTCACGACTCCTGCCTCCTGACCACAAGGTTAAACCTTTTTACAGAAATATATCTTGCCATGAACCAAATAACCCAATAAAACCATTAATATTCTCATTTTATTGAACACCAATCTAACAAATAAGAGAAATAAGTGCTTGTTTTTTTGAATTAAATGTGATGTATTGTGAAAGAATTACACGCCTTGTAAAACGAAAAATAAGTACTACATAAAAAATAAAAACTTTAGTGAAACAGGGCTTGAGACTATTGAACACACGGGACCCAAGCACTGGTAAGATCAGAAAGCACCTCCTTATTTACCAAAAAAAAAAAAATAGAAAAAGAAAAGAAAAAGAAAAGAAAAAGAAAAAGAAAAAGAAAGCACCTCCTTGAAAGAACAACTTTCAACGTGACACACGACCCATACTTTCTTCATACAAGTCTATAAATAGGTCTAAGAGATGAGATTCAAATTCACAAATCCCCCAAGTACCCCAGCTAGCTACCAGCTTCCCTCTACCTCAAAAATGGCAACAAAAAATTTTCAGCATTTCTTATGCATCTTCATCTTCTCATTAGCCCTTTCTCTCCCCTCTCATGCAAGGCCATCAAAACCCAAGGTTGAAAACCTAACATCCTTCGACTTTATTAAGCATCTGGAAGGATGTCAAAAAGGCCAAACAGTAAAAGGCCTCCAACAACTCAAGAAATATCTTGAAACATTCGGTTATCTAACCCCTAACCAAACCAGTGCCAACGACGACAATTTTGACAATTCGTTGGAGGCCACCATCAAAACATACCAGCTCAATTACCATTTGAAAACTACGGGAACTTTAGATGCTGAAACGGTGTCCCAAATGACGGCCCCTCGATGTGGAGTCCCTGACATCATTAATGGTGTACTAACTGGATGCGAGGAGGCAAAAAAGAGGCCAATCACACACACAACACTCTCCACACTGTCTCTCATTATGCTTTCTTTTCCGGCAACCCGAAATGGCCCGCTACTCAGTACCAGCTCACTTATGCATTTGCTCCGGGAACCAGCTCGGATGCCATATCCGCCGTGGCCAAAGCATTTAGCACGTGGGCTTCCCAAACTCCATTTACATTCTCTCAGAGTCAAGACTTCGCAAGTGCGGATCTTAAAATCGGATTCTACCGCGGTGAACATGGGGACAAGGCACCATTCAACGGGCAAAACGGGGTCTTGGCCCATGCCTTTGCCCCAACTGATGGTAGGTTTCACTACAACGGGGACTATTCGTTTACCGTGAACCCGATTATGGGTTCGTATCATATGGAAAGTGTGGCCTTGCATGAAATTGGGCACCTTCTTGGACTTGCACATAGCAATGTCAAAGAAGCTATCATGTACCCTGCCATTCCTCCAGCAACAATCAAAGGTTTGAATGACGATGATATACGAGGAATTAAGACTTTATACCCGTGAAGGAATATTTTGGGCATGATTTCTATAATCTACGGACGCCATCATATAGGGAAGTTACTACATTAAAGTCATCCCCAAAATAAAGGAATAAAGATGGTGTATTTCTTTTTTGTGTTTTTTTCTATGAATTACTATCGTGTGTTCGAGTTAAGATGTGTCAGTTTGTGTCAAAAAAAAATTATAGAGTCCTTATTTTATCGGCCTTTATCTTTTTGGTTAATGAGTTTTCCGGTCGCTTGCTCGCATATCGACTATCTAATAGTTTCCGATCAAATTTTATGATCCGAACCGTTTAATGTGTGCAGAATGTGATTTTAAGAAAGCCCACGAGAAATTAGAAAATAATATGACCGGGAAATGGTGCTTGTTTTGAGCAGTTTTAATTGAACCGTTCATGAAATCTAAGTTAAAAACTGCTCAGATCAAGCCCTTTTTGATTTTTTTTTTCTGATTTTACGCGGATACCCTTAAAATCACATTCTGATCATATTTAGCGGCTCAGATCATTAACATTTGATCAGAAATTATAAGGTGTTTTTTTAGGTATCTAATTAGTAGTCCTCGGAACCGCTCCGACAGGGCGGTTCCGCGGACAATCAATTATACACCTAAAAAAACACCCCAAATTTCAATATCATAGTTTTCGATCAAATTTTTATGATCCAAACAGTTCAATGTGTGCAGAATATGATTTTATTGATGCTTGCAAAAAATTAAAAAAGAATATGACCGGAAAGTGCTTGTTTTGAGCAATTTTTAATTGAATCGTTCATGAAATTGAAGCTAAAAACTGCTCAGATCAAACCCTTCCTGGTCTTTATTTTTGTTGATTTCCCTTGGGTATCCTTAAAATCATACTCTGATCACATTGAGCGGCTCGGATCTTTAAAATTTGATCGGGAACTATGAGATTTTTTTTAGGTGTCTAATTAATTGTTCCTAGAACAGCCCAGATATATACGGGACGGTTCCGTGACAACCAATTATACACCTAAAAAAACACCCAAAATCACAATTTCATAGTTTTCGATCAAATTTTTATGATCTGAGCCGCTTAATGTGATCAGAACGTGATTTTAAGGGTACCCGCTAGAAAATCATCAAAAATTATGATCGGGAAATGCTTGATCTGGGCAGTTCGTAAAATCACGTTCTGATCATATTGAGTGGCTCAGATCATTAAAAATTGATTGGGAAGTAAGAGGTATTTTTTTGGGTGTCCAATTAGTTCTCCTTGGAACCGCTATGACGGGGCGGTTCCGCGGACAACCAATTATACACCTAAAAAAACACCCAAAATCTTAATCTCATAGTTTTCGATCCAATTTTTTTTATCCAAATCATTCAATGTGTGGATAATGTGATTTTAAGGATGCCCACAAGAAATTAGGGAAAAAAATACGACCGGAAGGTTCTTGTTTTGAGTAGTTTTTAATTGAACCGTTCATAAAATCAAAGCTAAAAACTACTCAGATCAAGCCTTTCCCGATCTTTTTTTTTTCAGATTTCTCGCTAGTACCTTTAAAATCACATTCTGATCACATTGAGTGGCACAGATCATTAAAATTTGATCGGAAACTCTAAGATTTTTTTAGGTGTCTAATTAGTTGTCCCCAGCACCACCCAGATATATACGGGGTGGTTCCGCAGACAGCCAATTATACATCTAAAAAAAATACCCCAAATCTTAATCTCATAGTTTTCAATCAAATTTTTTTTTATCTAAACCATTCAATGTGTGCAGAATGTAATTTTAATGGTGCCCGCGAGAAATTAGCAAAAAATATGACCAGAAAGTGCTTGTTTTGATCTGTTTTTAATTAAATCGTTCATGAAATCTAAGCTAAAAACTGCTCAGATTAAGCCTTTCCGGTCTTTTTTTTTTTTGTTGATTTCATGCGGGTACCTTTAAAATCACGTTCTGATCAAATTGAACGGCTCGAATCATTAAAATTTGATCAGGAATTATGAGATATTTTTTTAGGTGTTTAATTAGTTGTCCCTGAACCGCCCCGATATACATACATATATACATATATTTATATATATTATAAAACAGAGCAATTTCTGTTGAAAATGTCTAGACATATAAACGAAAGCAACCTCTACAATCGTAAGATCACTTTCTGTTTAATTTTTTGCTATCAAATCATGTTTAAAAAAAAAAAAGATATAGAGAATATTTTCCTCAAAATTTATCTATCTCTATCCTCACTTTTTAGGTAATGTATGTATATGTAAATATTGTCTTTAATGATCAAATAGGAAATACCTCAAAATAATAATTGACGCTTTGTGGAGATGAAAGGAGATTGCTTTCATTGTGTACAAAAGTTGGATAAAACAAATAATTTATTTAAGTTGAGACTATGTAATATTCCGACATGCCTCTAGGCGAGACATGGGCATCCAGTAGTACATGTCTATGATAGGACGTTCTAATGTCTTTTTCATTGGAGACAAAAAGCTTGTTTGAGGTTAAAAAAACTAAGCACAATATATGATATAGGACGTTCTAATGTCTTTTTCATTAGAGGAAAAAAACTTGTTTGAGGTTAAAAAAAACTAAGCACAACAAACTAAACATTTTGTTTAGATTGGTTTTTCTCTTTTTCTAAACATTGTTGGTGAAAGATTCCATGACTTATTATATATACCAAAGAAAAAAATCAAATCTTTATCACCTGGGCCTCTCCTTTTCGACTGTGTTGGGCCATTAATACAAAAGGAGGCCTTGTAGTGCACTGGAGAGTTTTAGCCGAAGAAGCTGTTTCCTGGGCTTACCCTCAAGGCCGGCTTTTGTGTTGAGCTAAGTGGTGTCCACGGTAGACTACCGCTGGACCAAAGAACTCGATCGGGCGCCGATCAATAAAAAAATTTGAAGATAGATAGGATCGGATGTATTCCACTAATTAAAATAAGTACTTAAACACTTATTTTTTGAATTAAAGCCCTTTCAAAAGGGGGAAAAAAAATTGTAACATGACGCGGATTTAAGAATTTTAATTTCAGGGAGTTAAATAGAGCTTGACTCGTATAAATACTTAAAGTCTTCATCCTACTTAGTATGAATACTTATGTTTTAATTATGAAATTTGAACAAATCCAATAATACTCTCACGTCCATTTTCCTATAAAACCTACAGTAATAAATAACACCCATAACTCATCCTCTCTCTCCTCTCTGAGAAATTCTTCGGATTCGAATGGATATATCCCATGTGGTACCGGCTTGGTACCTTTATTTACGGATCATCCCGGCCTCAGAATGATAATCCAAATCATAAAACTTAAAAAGAAGAATGAGTTTATGGAAAAAATAAAAATCAACTCTAATTGGCTAGTAGAGGTTGTCCCCCAAATAATTTTAAAAACTTTTACTACATTGAAAAAAATTTCGTCTTGTGTATATTAGTCTCTCCTACGCAAAAATTCTGGCTCCGTCTCCGCCCCACACCCCTCCAAATTTTTATTTACGGATCATCCCGGCCTCTGAATGATAATCCAAATCATATAATAAAAAGTTTGATTGAATATGTGAAGGACAACAAGTCTAATACATCTTCAGAGTAAATCCAGATAGGTTGAATTTGATATTTCCTCAATGAAAATTGTAGTGAAAAGGCCATTCGCAAATTGCATTCTTCATTATTCAATGGCTGTCTACTTTCTAGACGGCGTTTACAAGACTTTAGACATTGGTCCCTCCAAACAACACTTCAAACAGTGTCCTGCTGTCCTTGTTGCGGACTTTACAGAATTTCCTCTAGTCTTCTTCAATCCTACGTTCATATTGCACGCCCAGTTTAGCAAATAAGACTCCTGCACTTTTAATTTATAGTTGCTCTCTATTATTTTTGATCTTTTAGCACCGAGATATCTCAAAATGTTTGGGCTTTACGTGCACCTCAATTAATTTTTGGAGGAAGAATTCTGCTGTCTACGTACCGGGGGGGGGGGGGCATTCAAATCCGAAGAAAAGTTTCTTATGAACTGGCCTAGAAGAGTTGATAGCACATCGGAGGTTTCAAACAATTTCATTGGTGCTTCGTCAAAATTGATTTGTCCTGAAACAAAAATTTCGGAACATTGTTCCCCACATTATTTTAAGATTAGGACTAGTAGCAGTCTACAAGGCCAGGGGGCCACAATCAAGATCAATCTCATTCTAGCCATGAAAATTTGAAAATTCTGTTAGACTCCCTGGCCTCCACATATTCATTGGACTACTTAAAAATTCTTCACCTCAACATGTTCTTGATCTAACCAAGTTTTGAAACCACTTATGTTGGCTCTACCATTTAACTATTTATTGATTTTAGAGGAGGAATCAAGAGATCGATTTGGGGCAAATTACGGCTGCCCAAAAAACAGCTACAGTACTAGCCTGAAAAAACCGGGGAGGAAAAGCAAGGGGCTGCTCTCAGCTCGTGCTTTCTTAAAATTAGTTAACTTACAGGGAAAGTCTACAATACACACCTCTTAAAATGGTGTACCATATGCATTTATTTTATGGTTCATTCATAACATTTTAGCATGTTTCGTAACTTTTGTTCTAGAATTCATAACTTTTCAGCAATATGATTCGTAACATTTTTATTATGATTCATAATATTTTAGTGTATCTCGTAACCTTTGTACGATTCGTAACTTTTTAACAATACGATTCGTAATATTTTCTCTATAATTCATAACATTTTAGGGGTGCATATGATACACACTCAAATAAGGAGTGTGTATTGTAGTCTTTCCCTAACTTACATTATATAGTGTCTTGTGTAGAATGAATGTCTTTGTTATCGCTGAACTAAATTCCAAGAGACATTTTGTGAATTTTATTTTGTGTTTTCAGTTTGTTGCTTCCCCATGGTTTTTATTTTCCAGATAGAGATTAAATTATTTACACCGTCGGTGTAAACATTTGTTTTCTACAGATCAATTACATTGTGCCACATCGCCATATTCTATTAATTGAGACCACTATTTTGACAACGTAGCGCTATGTAATTGATTTGAAAGAAACAAATTTTTACATCGCCGGTGTATATAATTTATGCTCTTTAAATTCCAGTTATGTCATGTATATTCATGTTCGTAGTTTACTCTATTAAGACATCCAGCAGCGACTTCATAGTAGTAATCTTATGACTTGATATCCACAATATCATGCAAATTAGACAAAAACACAAAACAAATTCAGGGACTTATTAGTTGGAGCAACACCTAGTTTAATAACTATTAATATTCGTTGGCGTTTCAATTTATTTAAGTCTCTTGTTTTTGGAACAGGAAACACCTAAACAAATATGATGTCTAGACCTAGATAAGATTTCACTCGCAAGTAGAGGTAGCAATCTCAATCTTTATGTTTTAACCTGCTCATTTATAATTCAACCCAATCCTCCCATATTACCTAACGGATTGATATGGGTTCAACCCATATAAACCTATATTTACATGGGTTTAGATGGGTTGAAAATGGGTTCAATATGGGTTTGAATTAAAAAACCCATTTTGCACAAGAGTTATTTTACTCCTGAAATCCAACGGTGTTAGCTTCACGCAAAAACTTGCGATCTGTCTTATGTTCCACACCGCAGCCTATCTTTCCTCCTTTTTTCAGTTTTGATTTTTCATTTTTTTGCCTCCCAAAACTTGTTAGACCTCGCCTCCCGCAAATTCTCGATTCCTTTTACACCCTACCGACCTATTAACATAATTTGTGAGCGGGCAAGCGCGAACGTGAACGTTAAAGTGTCTTTTGAAACACATTTCAATCGCGGATCAAAAAAAAAAAAACACATTTCAACCTATTACTTATAATTGGCGAGAACGAGAATGGAGAACCTGAGATGTGAAAATTGAGGAAAAAAAAACATGATATAAGGATTATGTGACTAAGTTATGCTAGTTTACAACACAGAAGAAGAGCAATCAACGAAGCAAGGGTTCCGTTAGGCAAGAGGCAGTTATCAGATGGATTCGGGAGCATGGAACGGGTCGGCGGTAGCGGCACTGCAGCACCCCCCGGTCCTAATAAATTTGGGGGTGCTGTAGTGCACCTCCCGCACTATACGTGTTGTGAGGTTAACCTTATCTACTTGGCCTTCGACTCGGCTCATTGGTATTTGTTATCCGTGTTGCTTTTTGATTCACAAAGTGGACTCATATTCAACCCATACCGGGGGAAGAATAGAGGAGAAGAAAGGGGAAAAAGAAGGAAAGGAAATTTTTATTTTTATTTTTTTAAAAAAAAGAAAAAAAAAAAGAAAGGAAAAACGAGTCGGGTCGGGCGGGTTTGGGTTTGACTTGACCCTTATTCGACCCGTTTCAATACATTTACTATTTGATCCATATTTGACCCGCCCATATTCGACCCGTGACTCGTTTCAATTTGCCCAAACCCGACTCAACCCGCCCATTGCTACCTCTACTCGCAAGGAACAAAAGTTCAGGCTCCGCCCTCATAGATGGAGTCCAACGAATAATAACCCTAAGGGTTAGTTCAGTTGGTTGGTGGGTTAATTTGCTCCCCGCACAATAAACCAGGATTTGATTATTGGAGTCAAGCTGCAAGAAAGTATATTTCTTGTGAATTCTCTTGTTTCAACGTGGATGACCTATCCCAAAATTTCATTCAAAGAAACCTTACTGAGCATCCATACATATGGTATTCAAAAAAGCCTATAAAATAGACATAAGATCAAAAATGGCAACCGGAACTTTAGATGCCCAAATGGTGTCCGAAAATGGCAACCCCTCGATGCGGGTTGCAGATATCGTCAACGACACCGATTGGATGCGAAAAAGAGGTCTAATCACACCCATAACAATACTTTTCACACAGTCACAGACTATGCCCAACTACAGGAATTATCATCTGTGGGGTCGTTCGCTTATTCAAATTCCAATTGTTCTACATGAAGATTACTTGACCTCAATAAAATATAATCATTTGTTTCCAACAAAATATATAGTCCATATAACTATATCAATCTAACCATAATTAAGGACAATTTATTAAAATCCATAACTTCATACCTTTAGGAGGGACTGGCCCCATAGAAGTTGGGAACTCCTGGAAGATTTCGAATCTGAAATCTTTAAGGGGAGCACTTTGTATACTACTTAAAAGAACCCTTTTATTGGGACAAATTTTGGGCCTAAGAAATTGAGAATTAAGCAGTTTTAATTGCCAATAGAAGACACGTTTGCTAACTCTATCTCACGTTTCGTTGAATTGTTTTTTATTGGGTATCGGTGAAATATACATTGAAATCTCAGAATTTATAGTCATTTCATTTCTCATATTTGAGGGGTGTATCTATGACTTGAGACATATCTTAGGGGAATCAATGAATACCCCGAATAATTTCCCTTCATCCGCTCGTAATCTCTGATCTCTCCATAACGCAACATGAATGTTGGTTTTTCAAGTCAATGCAATTGTTTTTGGTCTAACATATTTTGAATTCTTTAAGCTGGATAATGAATAAGAAATTGTAAAATCGACACTAGCGTATGACACTACGACCCCCAAAATTTCTTTATTTGATGGAAAACAACCACATGCATATATTACTTGAAATCTAAACAAATTAAATAGAATTTGCAAAAGAAAGAAATAATAGATGAAGAAGAAAGACTAGAAAAAGATTCACAAGAAATATTCATTACATAGAAACAAAAGAACAGCTGAAATACAACATTCATTCAACTTATCTTTTCATTTATTAATTCTGGGGGTAAACATGTATTCACTTATTACAGAGCATCAATGCACTATTTTCTCCTCTACTTCTGCAAAAAAAATAAAATAAAATAAAAATCCCTTACAGTTACAAAAATGTGATAAACTATAATTCTTCACTCCTCAAGCAATATTGTATAAAGCTTTAATCCCCTGTATGTCGTCTCCATGCAAACCTTTGGTAGCTCCAACAGGAACTTCCGAGTACATAATTGCTTCCCGAACTGAGCTATGATCAAGCCCAAGGAGGTGCCCAATCTCATGCAAAGCCACAGTCTCGTAATCGATGGCGTTCGGTTCTGCGCCCATGGACCACGACTCATCCGCATCATAGTGAAACCTCCCATCAGTCGGGGCAGCTGCATGAGCCACGGTACCCCCGCGACCATCAAATGGAACACCGTCCCCGTGCTCAAGACGGCCGAATCCGATTTTGAGATTCACGCTTCCCAAGTTTTGGCTCCGAGAGAAGGTGAAGTGGGTTTGGGCGGCCCATTTGTCAAATGCTCTAGCCACGGCGGATTGGGCATTTGAGTTGGTTCCAGGTAGAAAGGCATAAGTGAGCTGATTGGAGGGCCACTTTGGGTTACCCTGAAAGAAAGAGTAATGGGACACTGTGTGGAGAGCGTTATGGCCATGATCGGGCCTCTTTTTCCCTCCTCGCATCCAATTGGTGCCGTTGATGATATCGGCATTTCCACACCGAGGCTTCATCATTTGGGACACTGTCTTGGCGTCTAGCGTCCCGGTGGCCTTCAGATGGTAATTGAGCTGGTACGTTTTGACGGCAGCCTCCAATAAGTCGTCAAAATCGTCGTCGTTGGCATGGTTTTGATTTTGGGAGTGGTTGTAGTTAAGATAACCAAATTTCTCAAGATATGCCTTGAGCTGTTGGAGGCCTTCGACTTTTTCACCCTTGTGGCACCCTTCCAAATGCTTGATAAATTCAAAGGGTGATGGCTTTTCAGCCTTGGGCTTTGATGGATTTGCTTGAGAATAAAGAGGAAGGGCTACCAAGAAGAGGAAAATGCATACGCAGAGGTTAACATTTTTAACCGCCATGATTGATTTAGAGGGGAATTGCTTGTATTTGTGGGATATGATGCATTTGCTCTCATGTCTAGGCCTATTTATAGATTTTTGTTAGAAAAACCTATTGCAATTTTGTCAAGTAAAACCCTGCAAAATTGGAATTGGTCTTCAAATTGGACTTGCTATGAGAGAGATAGGAAGAAGTGGAACTACTGCATGTGGAAGAAAATTTTGAAGACCTGTTTTTTTTTCCTTTTGTTTTTAACCTAGACTAGTACCTCTAGAAGATTTATGTTAAAACAAAATACACGTAATGTTATTATGATCCGATTTTGTGTAAGAGTGGATTTTTTTTTTTCTTGTAACTCTGTTCCTGGTCTAATATGTGGGTCAGGTTTAAATCGATCCGAATTACGGTTTATGGATCCGTGCGTATTTCGGATACGCCACTCGGTTACACCACCATAACTGCCTTGGTTCGGTGCGTCATCCATGACGTCACACCATGCAGTTAGGGCATGTGTTTGGCACAAGGTGAGTTTGAACCAAGAGGTTCTATATACAGTACATCTCCATATCCTAAAGAGGTACGCTGTTACTATCCACATAAGAGCTATGTGCTTCAGCTTCTTGATCAAGGACTTACTTGACCATAGGAAGCCTTCCCTGTCATCCTTGGCCAGATAGGAGCTAATGGTGGTTCCTTGCCTTGTCGTGCTAGATCTGAAGACGGAGCTCATGCCAAATCCGGACTGAGATCCAGCATAGTGATTTCAGACGAACGCCGCCCCACACAATATAATCAAACCCATTGTCCACTCATGAGAGCTGTGACACTCTAATTAAAATCGAGACAAAACCTATAGACTGGCCAACTGCATAAATGAACACTCGATTATCATCTCATGTGGAACATTTTATCGACTAATCACGTCCGCTAAGGTGCAAAAAAGAGCCAATTCGGTTACCTCATTTTATCATCCTTATCTTTGCTTCATATATATTGAGTTTGTGCAGAAAAAGTTTTTGAACGTTTTTGTCGTTGAAAGTAAAATTTCGGAGCCACCTGGTAAGGTTTATTTTGTGTATGTTCTGACTTTGTTTCCTTCCCCTTGGTTTTATTTTCCAATTTTGTCACCAGTATATTCATGCAAGTCCCCTGTGTAGATCACCTACCTTTGACAGGATCAGAAAAGGAATAAGTCGAGGTGTGCATAATCTGGCCCAACCCAAACACCCCTAACAAAAAAGAAGAAGAATATCATACAAATTTCTCAGAAACTGAAAATTGAGCATTATTTAGTTCAATATATATCTATAAATATTCGTTAGCATTTACTTTATGAGATATACTTATCCACGGAGCCTCTTTACAGTGCTGAATGATCTCAGCCATCTGTTTTGGCATTTGATGGCCTAGAATAAAAACAATCTGTTAACGGTAATAGACTGTAAAGTTTATTTATGGAACCTCCGTTATAAAGATTTCTCTTACTTTATTTTCGTCTTTTGTTTTTGGAACAGTGGGAGAAAAAATTATGTCTAGACCAAGATAATTAGATTTCCCTCACAAGCTAGGTCCAGGCACAAAAGTCTAGGCTCCGCCCCCATAGATACA
This sequence comes from Rhododendron simsii, assembly GCA_014282245.1. NCBI lineage: Eukaryota > Viridiplantae > Streptophyta > Magnoliopsida > Ericales > Ericaceae > Rhododendron > Rhododendron simsii. The sequence continues at coordinate 6,563,550 of CM024960.1, forward strand.
GTCCAACGAATTAATAATAAGGCGACTGACCCTGGCTTTAATCTTCTAGACGAATGAAATTGATTGACTCAAGAGTTGTGATTGAGGCGGCCAATTTTAGGGGTTGGCTGGGGTAGATTGGTTCAACAAGGAAAAACTCAAAAAAGGTTGATTGGTCTAAGTTCAGACTCTAAAAAGTCCTAAGGGTTGATTGTTACAAGCCTACAAGGTCATTAGTCCTGCCTTAGAGGACGGGGCACGAATTTATATATAGAAGGAGCAACCCAAAGATGGAAACCAGCACTGTCCAGACCCCCAAAACGTGATTCGAATTATTCGCTTTGTTGGCCTCAAATTAACGCGTAGAACAGACTTGTATAAATCAAATTCATTAGACTTTGGTAATCTAGTCATCAAAGCCACCAAGCCTACAAAGCCTTTTTAATTTTTATATCTGCAAAAAAGGCACCAAGCCCACCCAATAATTTTTCTAATGGCAAGCTTTTACCGCCTTGAGATCAACTCTCTGTCTCATTCCTCCATACCAAGAATAGAGTCATAGGGGGGCTAGTAGGGACTGTCCCCCCACCCCCTACAATTTTAAAAAATCTTACTTTTTCATTGAAGAAAAATTAATATAAAAAAAAATTCTGACTCCATCTCTGCTTCACACACTTCCAAAATTTATTTATCGGTCATCCTAGGGTCAAAATGGTAATCCAAATCATTTATCTGGTAAAAGTATAAAACTTGAAAAGAAGAATGAGTTTCCAAAAAAAAAAAAAAACCAATTTGATTGAATATGTGAAGGTACGCGAACAAGTTGAGTTTGTTATAAAAAGTAATACATCTTCAGAGTAAATCCAGATAGGTTGAAAAGGCCATTCGCAAAGAGTAAAGCTACAGTTCCTGACGGCCAAAATCTTGATCGGAACTCCAACGCCTTGCCGGGCACACTCCGGCCGCCGTATGGCCAATCCGAGCCGTCCAAAAATTCTAAAAAAGAAAACCGAACGGGCTTACGCAGGAATAAACGGCATCTGACGTGTGTAGGTGGCTGATCCAAGCACTCCATTTTTGGCCGATCCAAACACTCCACTTTTAGCCGATCCAAGCACAAAAATGGATTGTTTGGATCGGCCATCTACACCCGTCAGATGCCATTTATTCCCATTAAAGCCCACTCGGTTTTCTTTATAGAATTTTTGGACGGCTTGAATCGGCCGTCCGGTGGCCGGAGTGTGTCCGGAGGGGCGTTGAGATTCCGATCGGAAATTTGAGTCGGCAAGGGTAGACTTTCGGATTCGCAAATTGCATTCATCATTATTCAATTGCTGCCCATTTTCTAGACGACGTATTCAAGACTTTAGACATTTACAAGGCTTTACATAAGGGTCATCATTTAGCCCGGTGGCCCGCGGCCCGACCAAAGCCCGCCCGGCCCGCCGGGCTTTTACCCGGCCCGAGCCCGAAAAACGGGCGGGCTAGCCCGGCCCGTAGTTTGTAATGGGCGGGCTCGGGCCTATGAATTTTTACTCGGCCCGCCCGTAGGCCCGGCCCGTGAGCCCGCCCGGCAGCCCGCCCGGCATACCCGTCCAAAAGCCCGCCAACGGGCCCGCCCATTAGCCCAAAATCCCAAAAAATTCTTTATTTTTTCCTTTGGTTTAGTTTTGCCCAAGGAAAATTAAGCCCGCCGTTGGCCCGCTCGACTTTTGGCCCGCCGGCCCGCCAATTGGGGTAGCCCGTGGGCCGGGCTTGGGCTTCAATTATGGTAGGTGGCCCGGCCCGCCAAAAAGAAAAAGCCCGGTCGGCCCGGCCCGTGGGCGGGCTTGGGCCATGACTTGGCGGGCTGGGCCGGCCCGGCCCGGCCCGATGATGACCCTTAGCTTTACACATTGTCCCTCCAAACAAGCGATGCGGGGGCACTGCTGTCCCTTAGGGCAGCTGCTTGCGGGCTGCGCCCGAGTTTTGGGTCCACTCCAATCTCGCTTCGATGATCAGAAGCGTTTACTTTATAGAGTTCGTCGAGTAGAACTATTATACAAAAAATCAGTTCAATTAGATATCATGAAATGTCTGATCGGAACCTTTTTATATTGAAAAGAATACATCCGAAACACTGGATCAAATCCATTGTAACCCATGGACCGAGAGGTATATGTGTTCTAATCGTCTAATTGAGCTGATTTTTTGCATAGTTGTTCTACTCGATGAACCATACAAAGTCAATGCTTTCAATTATCGGAATAAGACCGGAGTGGACCCGCAGCTCGGGCGCAGCTACAAGCTGGTGCCCCTAAGGGACAGCAGCGCCCCTACTTCTCCAAACTAGGCTTTAAATAGTGTCCTTCCGTCCTTGTTGCAGACTTTACAGAAGACTCATTTTTTCCTCCAAGTCGTCGTCAATCGTTCATATTGAACCCCCAGTAATATAAGACTCCCCACTTTTAATGTAAAGTTGCTCTCTATTATTTTTGTTCTTTTAGCACCAAGATATATTAAAATGTCCGGGCCATTCGCAAAGAGTAAAGCTACAGTTCCTGACGGCCAAAATCTCGATCGGAATTCCAATGCCTTGCCGGGCACACTCCGGCCGCCGTATGGCCGATCCGAACCGTCCAAAAATTCTAAAAAAGAAAACCGAACGGGGTTCCGCGGGAATAAACAGCATCCGATGTGTGTAGGTGGCCGATCCAAGCACTCCATTCTTGGCCGATCCAAACACTCCGTTTTTGGCCGATCCAAGCACAAAAATGGATTCTTTGGATTGGCCATCTACACCCGTCAGATGCCATTTATTCCCGTTAAAGCCCACTCGGTTTTTTTTTTTTTTTTATAGAATTTTTTGACTGCTCGGATCGTCTATCCGGTGGCCGGAGTGTGCCCAGAGGGGCGTTGAGATTCCGATGGGAAATTTGAGTCGGTAAGGGTAGACTTTCGGATTCGCAAATTGCAATCTTCATTATTCAATTGCTGCCTATTTTCTAGACGACGTATTCAAGACTTTAGACATTTACAAGGATTTACACATTGTCCCTCCAAACAAGCGATGCGGGGGCACTGCTGTCCCTTAGGGCAGCAGCTTGCGGGATGTGCCCGAGTTTTGGGTCCACTCCAATCTCGCTTCGATGATCAGAAGCGTTCACTTCGTAGAGCTCGTCGAGTAGAACTATTATGTGAAAAATCAGTTCAATTAGATATCATGAAATGTCTGATCGGAACCTTTTTATATTGAAACGAATACATCCGAAACACTGGATCAAATTCATTGTAACCCATGGACCGAGAGGTATATGTGTTCCAATCATCTAATTGAGCTGATTTTTTGAATAGTTGTTCTACTCGACAAACCCTACACAGTGAATGCTTTCAATCATCGGAGCAAGACCGGAATGAACCCGCAGCTCGGGCACAGCTACAAGCTGGTGCCCCTAAGGGACAGCAGCGCCCCTGCTTCTCCAAACCAGGCTTTAAACAGTGTCCTTCTGTCCTTGTTGCGGACTTTACAGAAGACTCATTTTTTCCTCCAAGTCGTCGTCAATCGTTCATATTGAACCCCCAGTCAAATAAGACTCCCCACTTTTAATGTAAAGTTGCTCTCTATTATTTTTGTTCTTTTAGGGACAATATATATCAAAATGTCTGGGCCAATTTACGTGCACATCAACTAATCTTTGAAGAATCAATTCCGCAGCCCACCAATGAGGGGGCCCATTCAAACCTGAACCAAAGTTTCTTATGGACTGAGCCAGAAGAGTTGATAGCACATTGGAGGTTTCGAACAATTTCATTGGTGCTTCGTCAAAATTGATTTGTTGTGAAACAAAAACTTCAGAAGATTGTCCTCCACATTATTTTAAGATTAGGACTAGTAGCAGTCTACAAGGCCAGGGGCTACAATGAAGGAGTGGCGGAGCCAAGATTTTAAATTCGGGGCAGGTTTAATAGACATATTTTTTTTTATCAAATCATATACTCATTATATCATTAGATTTTGCTTTCCAATACATTACATTTATATATTGAAATGGTTCTAGCATAATACATTTAAAATATACCAATCATTTTATTTTTTTCTTTAAGCTACTACAATTGTTAAGTGCTTATTTTTTATTAATGAAAGAAATTGAGAAATGAGTCTGTAAAATAACCGGCTTTTCATCAAATCAAACCAAAATTTTTAAGATAATAAGTAGTTATACACAAATAATTATCAATAATATTCAAATTTAGATATATACAAAATAAAATTTTAAAACTCGGACGTTCTGGGAGTTGGGGCTGGGGGCCCCGGGCCCCAACATAGCTCTGCCACTGAATCAAGATCAATGTATCTTATTCTAGCCATGAAATTTTGAAAATTCTGTTAGACTCCCAGGCCTCCACATATTCGTTGGACAGCTTCAAAAATCTTCACCTCAACTTGTTCTTGATCTAACAAAGTTTTGATACCACTTATGTTTTTTTTTTGGTAACAAAGTTTTTTTTTTTTTTTTAATACCACTTATGTTGGCTTTACCATTTAACTATTTATTGATTTTAGTGGAGGAATCCATAGATTTGGGGCAAATTACGGCTGCCCAAAAAACAGCCACAGAACCCGAAAGAAACAGGGGAGGAAAAGGGGCTGCTCTCAGCTCTTGCTTTCTCAAAATTAGTTAACTTGAGTTCATCAAACAGTACACTGAAAGACAAAAGAACTAATTCTAACAGGCTCAAGATCGTACAAAGTATTAATTCCTTGTATATCATCGGCATTCAGACCTTTGACTGTTGCTTCAGGAATGGAAGGCCACATGATAGCATCTTGGACACTGCTATGTCCAAGTCCAAGAAGGTGCCCAATTTCATGCAAGGCCACAGTCTCTAGATGAAACGATCCCACGACCGGATTCACAGAAAACGAATGATCTGCGTTGTAGTGAAACCTCCCATTAGTTGGGGCGAAAGAATGGGCCAAGGCACCATTTTGCCCAGCGAATGGTGCCCCATCCCCATGGTCACCACGGTAGAACCCAATTTTAAGATCCGCACTCGCGAAGTCCTGAATCAGAGAGAATCTAAATTGAGTTTGGGAAGCCCATGTGTCGAATGCTCTGGCCACAGAGGATATGGCATCCGCATTGGTTCCGGGAGCAAACGCGTAAGTTAGCCGGTACCGAGTACGGGGCCATTTTGGGTTACCAGAAAAGAAAGTGAAATGAGAGACAGTATGGATAGCGTTCTGGGTGTGATTGGCCTCATTTTTGCCTGCTCGCATCCAGTTAGTACCCTTAATGATGTCAGGGAACCCACATCGAGGGGCCATCATCTGGGACACCGTTTGGGCATCTAAAGTTCCAGTAATCTTTAGATGGTAATTAAGCTGGTACGTTTTGACGGCGGCTTCCAAGGAATCATCAAAATCATCGTCGTTGGCGTGGGTTTGGTTAGGAGAGTAGTTCATATAGCCAAATTCCTGAAGATATGTCTTGAGTTGTTGGAGGCCTTTTATCGTCTGGCCTTTTCGGCCTCCTTCCAAGTGCTTAATAAAGTTGAAGGATGTTGAATTTTCAGCCTTGGGTTTTGATTGGCTTGCATGGGAGGGGAAAGGAAGGGCTAATGAGAAGAGGCAAATGCACAAGAAATGTTGGAATACTGTTATTGCCATTTATAGTAGCTAGCTGAGTACTTGGTTGCCTGATTTGTGAGTTCGAATCTCATGTCTTGTGCCTACTTATAGACTTCTATGAAGAAAATATGGGTGGTGTGTTCCATTGAGTCTTGTCTGTTTTTATTTTTTGTCACGCAATAGATGTCTAGCTTACTCCTAAAGAGTTGTGATAGGGGCTCCGGCGTACCGCTCAGGGGTGGATCGAGTGCAATGCATATAGGGTCACGCACTCCCACTCGCCCTGGAGTTTTTATTTTTTATTTTTCCTTGCTGCTATTGTATGCTGCTGTTATATCGTTTTCGACCGGATCTTCCCTAATTTGTGAAACAAATCCTCGGACACCAGTATGTTAGAATGGGTATAGCACCATTGGACTTGCTCTTAGTTGGGATCAAATGAATGTTCTTTGCCACAAATTACGGCTAGTTATTGCTAATTCTACAAATGAGAGCCTGTAAACAAACAAAATTAATTGACCCAGAGTCTATGGTTTTTGGAGGGGAGTGTAATCATGGCTGTTGATTGGTCTTTGGTCATGTAGTGGAAGCCCGTCTTGGACGACTGGGTACTAAAGTAATTGGTCAAAAAGACCAAAAGAATTCCCACTACAACTTCGTTAGTTAAATTGATCAACTTCCCTAACAACTTCCTTCAAGTGTGAATTCTCGATTCGGCCAAACCCATTGGAATTGGGGAAACTAATTGATTGTGCCTTTCTTCTAATTTTGCACGGTCATAGTTCCCCAAACTGACGTTTACAGCGATAGGGAGAAGAAGAACAACAACAACAAAAAATGCAAACAGCCAATGCCTAATTTTTGCCATCAGAGTTATATTTTGATTATCAGAATCGTTTGTTCTATTTGTGTAAATCACATATTCATGAAAAAAAACTAAGTGGCAATAAATAATCCTATCCACCTGAACAACTGACACTTAATTTTGAGGACATCTTAGGCGCCAAGGGAAATAAGTAGGAAATGAATAGGACTTTCTTAGGCACCTGAACAGCCGACACCTTTATTTTTTGAATTAAAAGTGATGTATTATAAGAGAATGGTCTATCTCGTAAAATAAGAAATAAGAACCTTAGAGGAACGTGGTCTTATTAGTTGCAAGTCTCTAGAAATAAAATTGCCCAAAAGAAACAAAGGGCAATGCAATTGAAACAGAGTCTTTTTTTTAATCTGAAACAAAGGCACAAAGGCCAGCCTTTACCACCTTGGGATCAACTCCGGTTTGATTGAAAACCAGAAATTCCTATTTATGCGCCATCCTTGATTACACTGATAATTCAAATGATTTATTTATCTCATAGACCTTGCAAAGAAGTATGCATAAAAAATTTTAAAAAAACGGTTTAATTGAATATCAGAAATTACATGAACAAGTTGAGTGTCGTTATTCTGGTGGTCTTGGCCTGAAACGTAGGGGTTTGCTTCTTTCCAAGGCCCCATGTTTGATTTTCCTTGCCAACAATTCTTGGGGTATCCTTGCCTCCGCGTGTAAGCGTGTGAAACAGTTGTGGAAGAGGTTGTAGGGATTAGTCTGTGGTGTGCGCAAACGGACCCGGGCAATCATGGAATACCAAAAAGAGGCACTGATGGGAACCACCAACTGCCACGCGGGTCCACTCTGGGCCCCACATGAATGATCCAAGCCGGTCAATAATTTAAAAAAAAAATCCGAGTGGGCTCATGAATAACCAACTCAATCCGATCTGTATAGATATTCGATCCAACCTTTCATTTTTTTTTTTCACAAATCTGAAATCTGAATGAAAAAATATAAGATTAGTTCGAGCACTTACACATATCAGATTGAGCTAATTTTTCACAGGCTTACTCGATTTTTTTAAAATAAATTAAACGGATTGTATCATCCGTGCTGGGCTCCGCATGGTCGTTAGTGCCTCTTGTCTGTCTCTTTAGAGTTTCTGTTGCAAATTGCAATCTTTCATTATTCAATAACTGTTTATTTTCTAGACAACGCGTATTCCATTTTCTTTTTCAACAAGGGAAATGATTTTCACACTTTCTTTTTTACAATTCACATTCCCTTTTCTCTTTTTAAAAGGAATGTGAATGATAAAAAGAGAGCGTAGAAAAACATCATTTTGAGCAATTGTCACGGCCAATAAAAGCAAGTCCATCAAAACAAGATTTCAATGTCCTGGTCACTGACTTTACAAAAGACTCTTTTCCCTTCTAGTCTTCTTCAATCATATACAAATGAAACCCTAGTTTAGCAAATAAGGTGAAGCAAAACTCCGTATGAACGTGCACCTCCATAGAATGACAAAACTGAGAGCAACGAGTGTGCTACAAACACGCTGCCCTACTTAGGGGACGTTTCCTCTAATGTTTTTGGGAAACAACTTATGCCATTTTACCATCTTGTTCAAGCTAATCAATAAATTTGGGCATTTTAGCATCTTGTTAAACACTAATCAACAATGTTTTTCATTTCAGCATATGGTTCACACTAATCAACAACTTATTCATACTAATTGACTCACAATCAATAACTTTTTTAGTATCTTGTTCACACTAATTAACAACTTATTGGGTAGTGAGAACAACTAACAACTAGTCAACAGCATGCAACATCTTCTCCTTAATTTATTCACTACCAGAAACACCCCATAAAGTATTATTTTCATTTCCAGCATTCTAGATTTTCCGTTTTCCAAATTTCATATGCATTTTATCAAAGACAATGTATTATTTTCCTTTCCAACATTCTAGGTTTTCCGAATTTCATATACATTTTATCAAAGACAAAGAGAACTTTGATGAAAGTTGTCCTATTCGCATCGTCGTATTTTTTATGCATTTCAAAAATGAGTTTCCATAGTTCCAAAAAATAAATTGGATTTTCATAAATTGAAAAATAAACATTTTTATTGGTGCTCCATCAAAATTGATTTGTTCCCAAACCCAAAATTTGGAAAATAGTCCTCCACACTAATTTTTGAATTACGACAAAAAAATTTTTGTTAGGAATCTTAAGATTAAGGGAAAAAAACAGGTACAAGTAATGTGAATACATGATTACCTACCAAGTTAACTCAAATGGGTTGGCCTCATGGTCTTTGCCTAGTATATATTTAGGTATTAGCTAAAGTCTTATGTTTGATTCTTCTTGCCGTTATTCATGGGGCCACCCACCTCACGTCACGCATATGCGTGAGAGTGCGAAATGACTATGAGAGGGATTTTAGATATTAGTTTGAGTTGGACGCAAGCTGACCCAAAACACCTAGCATTACCAAAAAAAAATTACCTCAAAGTTCTAGTCGTGTAATTTATTTTGATCGAGTTGTACGCAAGCTGGCCCAGAATACCTAGCTTGCTAAAAGTTCAGCAAGCCTCTGCTTTAGTTTGCAGCATAACAATAACGAGCGTATGCGAATGTTATGTAGCAGAAATCGGGTGTGGCCATAAGCTACCTAGCCGTCATAATTTAAATCAATGCTTGGGGTCATCCAAATTTTAACTGAAGGTTTTGCTTTGTGGGATGGAAAGGAGCCACCAGACTCACGACTCCTACCTCCAGACCACAAGGTTAAACCTTTTTACAGAAATATATCTTGCCATGAACCAAATAACCCAAAAAAACCATTAATATTCTCGTTTTATTGAACACCAATCTAACATATAGCTACATACCCATCAAAAGGAGTAGAAAAAGTGCAATAATATTTTGTAGAATCCAAACATTGGTGTAGATTGCAGAGTATGACCGAAGAAGGTATTGTTCCGATAAGGGAAATAAGTACTTGTTTTTTTGAATTAAATGTGATGTATTGTGAGAGAATGACATGCCTTGTAAAATGAAAAATAAGTACTACTTAAAAAATAAGAACTTTAGTGAAATAGGGCTTGAGACTATGAAACACATGGGACCCAAGCACAGGTAATTGATAAAGCACCTCCTTATTTACCAAAAAAAATAGAAAAAGAAAAAGAAAGAAAAAGCACCTCCTTGAAAGAACAACTTTCAACGTGACACACGACCCATACCTTCTTCATACAAGTCTATAAATAGGCCTAAGAGAGGAGATTCAAATTCACAAATCCACCAAGTACCCCAGCTAACTACTAGCTTCCCTCTACCTCAAAAATGGCAACAAAATTTTTTAAGCTTTTCTTATGCATCTTGCTCTTCTCATTAGCCCTTTCTCTCCCGTCTCATGCAAGGCCATCAAAACCCAAGGCTGAAAACCCAACATCCTTCGATTTTATTAAGCATTTGGAAGGATGTCAGAAAGGGCAAACAGTAAAAGGCCTTCAACAACTCAAGAAATATCTTGAGGCATTTGGTTATCTAAACTACTCCCCTGACCAAACCAGTGCCAACGATGACGATTTTGACAATTCGTTGGAGGCTGCCATCAAAACATACCAGCTCAATTACCATTTGAAAACTACTGGAATGTTAGATGCCGAAACGGTGTCCCAAATGACGGCCCCTTGATGCGGAGTCCCTGACATCATTAATGGCACTAACTGGATGCGAGCAAGCAAAAAAGAGGCCAATCACACACACAACACTCTCCACACTGTCTCTCATTATGCTTTCTTTTCCGGTAACCCGAAATGGCCTGCTACTCAGTACCATCTTACTTACGCGTTTGCTCCGGGAACCAGCTCGGATGCCATATCCGCCGTGGCTAGAGCATTTGGCACGTGGACTTCCCAAACTCCATTTACATTCTCTCAGAGTCAAGACTTCGCAAGTGCAGATCTTAAAATCGGATTCTACCACGGTGAACATGGGGACGAGGCACCATTCAACGGGCAAAATGGGGTCTTGGCCCATGCATTTGCCGCCACTGATGGTAGGTTTCACTACAACGGGGACTATTCGTTTACTGTGAACCCAGTTACGGGTTCGTATCATATGGAAACTGTGGCCTTGCATGAAATTGGGCACCTTCTTGGACTTGCACATAGCAATGTTGAAGAAGCTATCATGTACCCTGCCATTCCTCCAGCAACAATCAAAGGTTTGAATGACGATGATAGACAAGGAATTAAGACTTTATACCCGTGAAGGAATATTTTGGCCATGATATCTATAATCTACGGACGCCATCATACAGGGAAGTTACTAAATTATAGTCATCCCCAAAATAAAGGAATAAAGATGGTGTATTTCTTTTTTGTGTTTTTTCTATGAAGTACTATCGTGTGTTCGAGTTCAGATGTATCAATTTGTGTTAAAAAAAATTATGGAGTTCTTATGTTATCGGCCTTTTTCTTTTTGGTTAATGAGTTTCCCGGTTGCTTGCTCGCATATCGACTATCTCATAGTTTTCGATCAAATTTTTATGATCTGAACCGTTCAATATGTGAAGAATGTGATTTTAACGATGTCCGCGAGAAATTAGAAAAAAAATATGACCGGGAAGTAGTGCTTGTTTTGAGCAGTTTTAATTGAACCGTTCATGAAATCTAAGTTAAAAACTGCTCAAATCAACCCTTTTCCAGTATTTTTTTTGCTAATTTTATGCGGGTACCCTTAAAATCACGTTCTGATTATATTGAACGGCTCAGATCATTAAAATTTGATCGGAAATTATGAGGTGTTTTTTTAGGTATTTAATTAGTTGTCCTCGGAACCGCCCCGATATAGGTGGCGGTTCCACAGACAATCAATTATACACCTAAAAAAACACTCCAAATCTCAATCTCATAGTTTCCGATCAAATTTTTATAATTCAAACAGTTCAATGTGTGCAGAATATGATCTTAAGGATGCCCGCGAGAAATTAGAAAAAAAATATGACCAGAAAGTTCTTGTTTTGAGCAGTTTTAATTGAACCGTTCATAAAATCTAAGTTAAAAACTGCTCAGATCATACCCTTCCCGGTCTTTTCTTTTTGCTGATTTCTCAAAGTTACCCTTAAAATCATGTTCTGATCACATTGAGTGGCTCGGATTTTTAAAATTTGATCGGGAACTATGAGAATTTTTTTTAGGTGTCTAATTAGTTGTCCCCGGAACCGACCCGATATACATACATATATATTATAAAACAGAGCAATTTCTGTTGAAAATGTCTAGACAAATAAACGAAAGCAACCCCTATAATGGTTAGATCACTATCTGTCTAATTTTTTGCTATCAGATCAATTTTTTTTGTTTTGAAATAAAGATATAGAGAATATTTTCCTCAAAAATTTATCTATCTCTATCCTCACTTTCTAGGTAATGTATCTGTATGTAAATATTGTCTTTAATGATCAAATATGAAATATCTCAAAATAATAATTGACGCTTTGAGTTGAGATTATGTAATATTCCGACGTGCCTCTAGGCGAGGCACGGGCATCCACTAGTACACGTATTTGATAGGACATTCTAATGTCTTTTTCATTGGAGGAAAAAAAAAAAAAAAAACTTGTTTGAGGTTAAAAAAACTAAGCACAACAAACTAACATTTTGTTTAGATGGGGTTTTCTCTTTTTCTAAACATTGTTGGTGAAAGATTCCATCACTTACTTATTATATATACCAAAGAAAAAATCAAATCTTTATCACCTGGGCCTCTCCTTTTCGATTGTGTTGGGCCATTAATACAAAAGGAGGCCTTGTAGTACTAGTATATATACGCTGGAGAGCTTTAGCCGAGGAAGCTGTTTCCTGGGCTTACCCTCGAGGCCTGCTTTTGTGTTGAGCTGGGTGGTGTCCACGGTAGACTACCGCTGGACCAAAGAACGATCGGGTGCCGATCAATAAAAAAATTTGAAGACAGATAAGAATGGATGTGTTCCACTAACTAAAATAAGTACTTGAGTACTTATTGAATTAAAGCCCTTTCAAAAGGAGGAAAAAAACTGATACATGACGCGGATTTAAGAATTTTAATTTATGGAAGTTAAATAGAGATTGACTCGTATAAATACTTAAAGTCTTCATCCTGCTTGGTATGAATACTTATGTTTTAATTCTGAAATTTGAACAAATCCAATAATACTCTCATGCGTGTTTTCCTATACAACCTACAGTATTAAATAACACCCATAAACTCATCCTCTCTCTCCCTCTGAGAAATTCTTCGGTTTCGGATGAATATATCCTATGTGATACCTGCTCGGCATATTCGGCCGTTCAATATATTTTTGGACGTTTTAGATTGAAACCCTATCTCTCTTCTCACCACAACACTTTCTCTTTCATTTTTCTCTCTCCAAATCTGAGCCGTCCAAAAACGCAATAGATGGCTTGAATGTGCCGAACGGACACCACGTGATTCCCACCCGGCACTAAAAAATTTTCCCTCCTCTCTCTACCATCGTGACCCATACCACTCGTCTCCCTCCTCCCATAAACCCATTCCAACACCTCATTCTTCCTCCCAACCGCCGTCCATCTGTAGTTGCCGGCGCCACCAAACTATATTTACCCAATCGTGTGGTGGGCTACGAACTGCTATATTTGCCCAATAGTGTGGTGGGCTATGAACCGTCCATCCCGTCATCAAAGCCACGGAGGCACCAAGGCCTCAAACTCTTTTGTATATCTGAAAAAAAGGCACCTAGGCCACCCAATAATTTTTGTAATGGCAAGCTTTTACCTCCTTGGATCAACTCTCTGTCTCATTCCTCCATACCAAGAATGGAGCCAGAGGAGACAGAGAGTGGCTAGTACCACACCCCCCCACCCCGGACCCAATAATTTTAATAAATTTTACTACATTGAAAAAAAATTCGTCTTGTGTATGAATTCTCTCCTACGCAGAAATTCTGGCTCCGTCTTTGCTCCACACCCCTCCAAATTTTTATTTACGAATCATCCCGGCCTCAGAATGATAATCCAAATCATAAAACTTGAAAAGAAGAATGAGTATATGAAAAAAAATAAAAAATGAGTTTGATTGAATATGTGAAAGTACGCGAAACAAGTTGAGTTTTGTTATAAAAAGTAATACATCTTCAGAGTAAATCCAGATAGGTTGAATTGATATTTCCTCTATGAAGATTTGTAGTGAAAAGGCCATTCGCAAATTGCATTCTTCATTATTCAATGGCTGTCTACTTTCTAGACGACGTATACAAGACTTTAGACATTGTCCCACCAAACAAGGCAACAAGAACCACATCACATTCACATGGTGTTGGGCGAAGTATTCTACAACTAAGGCGACTAACCCTGGCTGTAAACAAACGAAATTGATTGACTCAAGACTCAAGACTCGTGATTTGTCGGAGGGTTCTCGAGGTGTCTGATTGGGGCTGGGTCATCAGTCCTGCCTTAGAGAACTGGGCAGGAATAGTAGGAGCAACCCAAAGATGGAACCAAGAGAGGCACAACATGAAGGTTGCTGTGCCCATGAAACGGGCACCGTCCTGAGTCCCGAAACGTGAGTCAAATTATTCTTTTGATTGGCCTCGACGAATGGAACAGACTTGTATAAATCAATTTGATTGGACTTTGGTAATCCAGTCACCAAAGCACATTTGTACTTTTTAACGCTCAAACTGTGATAAATACATTAGGTTATTGATGTCCAATCGACTTGATTTTTTAAGTGATTGTTCTATCCGTCCACCTCTACTGGGTGAACTGTTTGCATTTTCGGCTCGTGATAGCACCCATTCCATGGGCGCGCACAACAGCCTACTGTACCTCAAGGCATAGCAGGCCCCAGGTCACCGAAAGATCATTAGCAAGCGGTCAACCAGGATTATTAAATAGTGGGCTTTAATTTGGTGCAGTTTGAAAATGATAAGAGCATGATTATTTTTCTATTTTCAAGATATTTTTCTGACATTTATAGAGTCAAACGTGCCAAAATTCAATGAATGACTTCATGAATCAGAAGAAACCCAGAGAAAGACCAACAGCATGTCTCAGCACCAAAAATTTTATTCAAAGAAACCTTACTGAGCGCGCACCCATACTTATGGTATATTCAAAGAAGCCTATAAAATAGACATAAGATCAAAATGGCAACCAGAACTTTAGATGCCCAAATTAAACGGTGTCCGAAAATGGCAACCCCTTGATGTGGGTTGCAGAAATCGTCAACGGCACCAATTAGATGCAAAAAAAGAGGTCTAATCACACCCATAACGTACAGTACTCTTCACATAGTCGCAGACTATGCCCAGCTCCAGGAATTATCATCTGTGGGGTAATTCACTTATTCAAATTCCAATTGTTCTACCACATGCATATATTACTTGAAACCTAAACAAATTGAATAGAATTCGCAAAAGAGAAAAATAGATGAAGAAGAAATACTAGAAAAAGATTCACAAGATCGAAATAGAAACAAAACAACAGTTGAACTACAACATTCATTCAACAATAGTACCCTCTTTATCTTTTCATTTATTCTAGGGGTAAAACATGTATTCACTTATTACAGAGCATCAAATGCACTATTTTCTCTTGTATTTCTGCAAAGAAGAATTCCCTCACAAGAATGTGATAAACTATTATTCTTCACTCCTCAAGCAATATTGTATATATAAAGCTTTAATCCACTGTGTGTCTTCTCCATGCAAACCTTTGGTACCTCCAGCAGGAATTATCGAGTACATGACAGCTTCCGGAACTGAGCTATGCCCAAGCCCAAGGAGTTGCCCAATCTCATGCAAAGCCAGAGTCTTGTAATCAACGCCGTTCGGTGCTGCGCGCCCATGGACAACGACTCGTCCGCATCATAGTGAAACCTCCCATCAGTTGGGGCGCCGCATGAGCCACGGTCTCCCCGCGACCATCAAATGGAACCCTGTCCCCATGCTCAAGACGGCCAAATCTGATTTCGAGATTCGCTCTTCCCAAGTCTTGGCTCCGAGAGAAGGTGATGTGGGTTTGGATGCCCATTTGTCAAATGCTCTGGCCACCGCTGATATTGCATTTGCGTTGGTTCCTGGTAGAAATGCGTAAGTGAGATGGTACTGATCTGAGGGCCACTTTGGGTTACCCTGAAAGAAAGAGTATTGGGACACTGTGTGGAGAGCGTTATGGGCTTATGGCCATGATTGGGCCTCTTTTTCCCTCCTCGCATTCACTTGGTGCCATTGATGATATCGGCAATTCCACACCGAGGCTTCATAATGTTGGACACTGTCTTAGCGTCTAACGTCCTGGTGGCCTTCAGATGGTACCTTTTGACGGCAGCCTCCAATCAGTCATCAAAATCATCGTGGTTGGGATGGCTTTGATTTTGGGAGTGGTTGTAGTTGAGACAACAGAATTTCTCAAGATATGCCTTGAGCTGTTGGAGGCCTTCTACTTTTTCACACTTGTGGCACCCTTCCAAACGCTTGAGAATTGTCAGGTTAACTTATTATATTCGTCAGCGACTCAGCGTTCACTTTATTGAAGTCTTTTGTTTTTGGAACAGCGGGGAAAAAAAATGATTTGATTCACAACGCACAAAAGTTTAGGCTCCGCCCCGCCCCCATAGATACAGCCTGAAGAGAACCGCATCATGGTGCTTAGTTGGCAAACGAGTAATATATAAGGCGACTGACCCTGGCTCTAAACCAATGAAATTGATTGACTCCAGAGTCGTGATTGAGGCGGCCAATTTGGGGGTTGGGTGGGGTTGATTGGTTCAAGAAGGAAAAACTCAAAAAAGGTTGATTAATTGGTCTAAGTTCAGACTCTAACAAAAGTCTGAATGGTTGATTGGTACAAGCCTATAAGGTCATTAGTCTTGCCCTAGACGAAGGGGCACGAAGAAGGAGCAACCCAAAGATGGAAACCAGAATGAAATGGGCACTGTCCCGAGCCCCGAAACGTGATTCAAATTATTTGCCTTGTAGGCCTCAAATTGACTCCTAGAACAGACTTGTATAAATCAAGTTCATTGAACTTTGGTAATCTAGTCATCAAATAAGGCACCAAGGCCACCCAATAATTTTTCTAATGGCAAGCTTTTACCGCCTTGGGATCAGCTCTCGGTCTCATTCCTCCATACCAAGAGTGGAGCTAGAGGGGATTAGTAGGGGCTGTCCCCCACCCACCCCTACAATTTTAAAAAATCTTATTTTTACATTGAAAAAAAATTTGCATAAAAAAATTATTGTGTATATTTGTGCCCCCCCCCCAAAAAAAATCTGACTCCGTCTCTGCTCTATAACCTTCCAAATTTTTATTTATGGGGTCATTCCAACCTTAGAATGGTAATCCAAATCATTTATCTCGTAAAACTTGAAAAGAAGAATGAGTTTCCAAAAAAAAAAACACCAGTTTGATTGAATATGTGAAGGGACGCGAACAAGTTGAGTTTTGTTATAAAAAGTAATACATCTTCTAAGTAAATCTAGATAGGTTTAATTGATATTTCCTCTATGAAAATTGTAGTGAAATGGCCATTCGCAAATTGCATTCTTCATTATTCAATTGCTGCCTATTTTCTAGACGACGTATACAAGACTTTAGACATTGGTCCCTCCAAACAAGACTTTAAACAGTGTCCTGCTGTCCTTGTTGCGGACTTTGCAGAAGACTCATTTTTTCCTCCAAGTCGTCGTCAATCGTTCATATTGAACCCCCAGTCTTATCAAATAAGCTCTCTATTATTTTTGTTCTTTTAGCACCAAGATATCTCAAAATGTCTAGGCCAGTTTACGTGATCTCAACTAATCTTTGGAGGATCAATTCCGCTGTCCACCAACCGGGGGGCCCATTCAAACCCGAAGCAAAGTTTCTTATGGACTGGCCCAGAAGAGTTGATAGCACATCGGAGGTTTTCGAACAATTTCATTGGTGCTTCGTTAAAATTGAGTTGTTCTGAAACAAAAACTTCGGAACATTGTCCTCCACATTATTTTAAGATTAGGACTAGTAACAGTCTACAAGGCCAGGGGGCTACAATCATGATCAATCTCATTCTAGCCATGAAATTTTGAAAATTCTATTAGACTCCCTGGCCTCCACATATTCATTGGACTCCTTCAAAAATCTTCACCTCAACTTGTTCTTGATTTAACTATTTATTGATTTTAGCGGAGGAATCAAGAAATTTGGGGCAAATTATGGGTGCCCAAAAAACAGCCACTGTACTAGCCGGAAAAAACAGGGAGGAAAAGGGGCTGCTCTCAGCTCTTGCTTTCTTAAAATTACTTAACTTAAGTTCATCAAACATTACACTGAAAGACAAAAGAACTAATTCTACCAGGCTCAACATCGTACAAAGTATTAATTCCTCGTATATCATCGGCATGCAGACCTTTGATTGTTGCTGCACGAATGGAAGGCCACATGATAGCATCTTGGACACCGCTATGTTGAAGTCCAAGAAGGTGGCCAATTTCATGTAAGGCCACAGTCTCCAGATCAAACGAGCCCGCGACCAAGTCCATGGTAAACAAATGGTCTGCGTTGAGATGAAACCTCCCATCGGTTGGGGCAAAAGCATGGGCCAGGGCACCATTTCGCCCAGTGAATGGTGCCCCATCCCCATGGTCGCCATGGCAGAACCCAATTTTAAGATTCGCACTTGCGATGTCTTGACTCTGAGAGAATCTAAATTGAGTTTGGGAAGCCCACGTGCTAAATGCTCTGGCCACGGCGGATTTGGCTTCCGCGCTGGTTCCAAGAGCAAACGTGTAAGTGAGCCGGTACTGAGTTGGGGGCCATTTCGGGTTACCGGAAAAGAAGGCAAAATGAGAGACAGTGTGGATAGTGTTTTGGGTGTGACTAGCCTCATTTTTGCCCACCCGCATCCAGTTAGTGCCCTTACTGATGTCAGGGAACCCACATCGAGGCGCCGTCATTTGGGACACCGTTTGGGCATCTAAAGTTCCGGTAGTCTTTAGATGGTAATTGAGTTGGTACGTTTTGACGGCGGCTTCCAGGGAATCGTCAAAATCGTCATTGTTGGCACGGGTTTGGTTAGGGGAGTAGTTCATATAGCCAAATTCCTGAAGATATGTCTTGAGTTGTTGGAGGCCTTTTACCGTCTGCCTTTTTGGCCTCCTTCCAAGTGCTTAATAAAGTCGAAGGATGTTAGATTTTCTGCCGTGGATTGTGATTCGCTTGCATGAGAAGGGAGTGGAAGGGCCAATGGGAAGAGGCAAATGCACAAGAAATGTTGGAATACTTTTATTGCCATTCTTAGTGGCTGGCTGAGTACTTGGTGGCCTGATTTGTAAGTTGAATCTCATGTCTTGTGCCTACTTTTATAGACTTCTATGAAGAAAATATGGGTGGTGTATTATGTTGAGTCTTGTCAGTTTTTATTTTTTGTCACGCAATAGATATCTAGCTTACTCCTAAAGAGATGAGATAGGGGTTCCCGCGTACCGCTCAAAGGCGGACCAAGTGCAAGGCATATAGGGTCACATACTCCCACTCGCCCCAGAGTTTTTTTTTCCCTGCTGCTATTGTATCGTGCTGTTATATCGTTTTCGACTGGATCTTCCCTTTGTAAAACAAATCCTCCGACACCAGTATGTTAGAATGGGTATAGCACCATTGGACTTGCTCTTAGTTGGGATCAAATGAATGTTCTTAGCCACAAATTACGATTAGTTATTACTTATTCTACAAATGAAAGCTTGTAAACAAACAAAATTAATTGACCCAGAGTCTATGGTTTTGGGGGGAATCATATACTCATTATATCATTAGATTCTGCTTTCCAATGCATTACATTTATACATTGAAATGGTTCTAGCATAGTACATTTAAAATATACCAATCATTTTAATTTTTTCTTTAAGCTACTACAATTGTTATGTGCTTATTTTTTATTTATGAAAGAAATTGAGAAATGAATATGTAAAATAACTGATTTTTCATCAAATAAAACCAAAATTATTACTCCCTCCGTCCCTTTTTTAGAGTCCAGTATTCCATTTTGGGCTGTCCCATAATATGTGTCCATTTTGAAAAGTTAGTGGGTAAAAGTTGGTGAATTTTTCATTTTGCCCCTAAAAGTAGATTCTATTTTGAAAAGTTAGCTAGTGAGTAAAATGTAATGATTATATTTTCATAGAGGGTATGGAGAGAAAGTAGAGGTAAAAGTTGATGTGAATTGTGTAATGATGATGTCTTTTTAATAAGTTGGAATTACGAAACAGGACATTTAAAAAGAGACGGAGGGAGTAAGATTATAAGGAGTTATATATGAATAATTATTAGTAATATTCAAATTCAAATATATACAAAATAACAATTTTAAAAATTGAACGCTCGGGGAGCTGGGGCTGGGGCCCCCCGGGGCCCAACATAGCTCTGCCACTTGATTCGCTCTGCCACTGAATCAAGAGATCAATGTATCTCATTCTAGCCATGAAATTTTGAAAATTTTGTTAGACTCCCAGTCCTCCACATATTCGTTGGACAGCTTCAAAAATCTTCACCTCAACTTGTTCTTGATCTAACAAAGTTTTGATACCACTTATGGTTTTTTTTTTTGGTAACAAAGTTTTTTTGTAATACCACTTATGTTGGCTTTACCATTTAACTATTTATTGATTTTAGTGGAGGAATCCAGAGATTTGGGGCAAATTATGGCTGCCCAAAAAACAGCCACAGTACCCGAAAGAAACAGGGGAGGAAAAGGGGCTGCTCTCAGCTCTTGCTTTCTCAAAATTAGTTATAACTTGAGTTCATCAAACAGTACACTGAAAGACAAAAGAACTAATTCTAACAGGCTCAAGATCATACAAAGCATTAGTTGGGTAAGAATGGGTCAAAACCCAACTAATCTATTATTAGTTGGGTTTTAATTGGACATCAATTGAGTCAACTTAAATGACCCAATGGGTCATGAAAGTAACCCACCAAAAATTCCCATCCCTTTGCCAGATTTCATTGGGAATGAAGGTTGCACAAAGGCTCGGTAAGCTGCAGAAAAATGGGTGGAAGCCTTGACCAGTCAAAATTCGTGTCTCTCTTTCTCTCTCTCTCTCTCTCTCTCTCTCTCTCTCTCATTCAATTCTTCTGCGCTAAATTACATGTGTTCAAAAATATTTTGCACGGTTTGAATTAAAAACCAATTATGACAGTAATAATTATTTTGACCAGTCAAAATTAAAAACATATCTCATCCATCGATTATGCGAATGGACTAATGAAATTGCACTCCGCCGTGAATAAGTTTCTCTCATGGTAGTCCTGCATAGGGTTTGGATTAAAAAGTTAAGTGACTTATTTTTTGTCCTTATTCAATTTTTTTTGCATTTTTTTTATTTTGCATCAAACTTTTGTGACTTATTGATTCGTTTTGACGAAAAGAATCGGAAAAGCAAAAAAAATTTGATCAAAACTTATAATTTTTTGAATAAAGACAAAAATAAGTCAATAAGACAAAAAAAATTACTTATTCTTGTCTTTTTGAAAAAATTTATGAGTTTTGACCATAATTTTTTACTTTTTCAATTTTTCTCGACGAGACCAATCACTAAGTCACATAAGTTTGAAGCAAAACTATCAAATATGAAAAAAAAAAGTTGAATAAAGACAAAAAAAAAGATATATAATTAATTCTCGCAACGGGCTAGTTTTGATTCTAATCGAATGGAAAATTCAACTTATGAATGGAAAGCTGGCTTGTTTGTGGCTTGTTTTTTTGTCCTTATTCAATTTTTTCGCATTTATTTATTTTCGCTAATTTTTTTTTGTAGATTATTGATTCGACATGACATGAGGAATCTAAAAAGTAAAAAAGTATAATCGAAACCTAAATTTTTTGAATGAAGAGAAAAATAAGTCAATTTTTTCGTCTTTCTTCAAAATAATATGAATTTCGATCGTAATTTTTTACTTTTTAGATTCTTCTCGTCATGACAAAGCAATAATCCTTAAAAATTTCGACAAAAAACTAACAAATGGGAAAAATATTTGAATAAAGACAAAAAATAAGCCACTTGGATACACTGTGATTTGGTAATTAAGAGTGACCAATATGTTAATTAAGTGTACAGGGGTAATTTGGTCATTTTAGTAGTAGAAGGATAGTATGGTAATTTTAGTGTACATGGTATTTTAGTGCTTTAAATTTACAGAGATAATATGGTCATTTTAGTGTACATATGTATTTTAGTCATTTCAGTATATAATATATAATTGGGTTAATGGGCGGGTCGGGTTTGTTGTTAAATAAATGGGTTGGGTTGGGTATGGGTAATTAGACTCATAATTAATCGGTGTAAATGGGTCAATGACTCAAGTAAAGACCTAACCCACTTGCAACTTACCCATTTCGACCCAAACCCGCC
This sequence comes from Rhododendron simsii, assembly GCA_014282245.1. Taxonomy (NCBI): domain Eukaryota; kingdom Viridiplantae; phylum Streptophyta; class Magnoliopsida; order Ericales; family Ericaceae; genus Rhododendron; species Rhododendron simsii. The sequence goes on from CM024960.1 coordinate 6,585,378, forward strand.
CATTTGACACCTCTAACGTTGTGTATTCTTTAAGCACTCTGTATTACTTTGAAATCTCATTTACGCACGATCTCCTATGACTCAATATACCAATTGTGGTAATTCTAACTACGGGTATGCACGGGTTGGGTGGGGCGGCTTCGGCCCCGAACCCGAACCCGACATGTCGGGTAACATATTTTTTGGCCTCGAATCCGAACCGAACAAGTGGGAATAACCGTCCCCGAGTCAAATTTTTTATGTTGGGTCGGGTCAGATCTGACCAAAACCGAATTAATCTATATGAATTAGTCGGGTCGGGTTGGGTAAGAAACACAACACCCCGAACCGAATCTGATTTTTAACATAAAATGAACTTGTATCCGACCGAACCTCATGTTCGGACCCGGCCGAGACCCTTCGGGTCGGGTTGGGTCGGTCGGGTTACGGGTTTTTTGCACACCCCTAGTTCTAACGGCTACCGGTGAGATGGACCCCTAGTTCTAACGGCTACCGGTGAGATGGCATCTTTTATTATAAATTATTTGAAGAATCATTGGAAAATCTGAAATGGATGATTATTAATGGATGAACAATAACATGTTTAGATTCGTACATATATAGAGGCATATTTTTATTTGATACCATAAATGAGAAGGGAAAGTCTACAATACATATCCCTTGAAAAGGTGTACCATATGCACCTACTTTAAAGTTCATTCATAACATTTTAGTATATTTCGTAACTTTTGTTCTAGAATTTATAACCTTTTAGCAATATGATTCGTAACATTTTCATTATGATTCATAACATTTTGGTATATCTCGTAACCTTTATACGATTCGTAACTTTTTAGCAATACGATTCGTAACATTTCTTTACAATTCATAACATTTTGGGGGTGCATATGATACACACCCAAATAAGGGGTGTGTATTGTAGTCTTTCCCTAAATAATCTAACATACAACTTATTTAAAGTATGAATCTCGACATTATTCACTTTGAAATCCTGTATATTAGTTATCTTTACATAATACTATTTCATCATGATTTTTGTGGTTGGGTTATATAACTTATATTTTATTGTATAAGGGTGGCCATGTGGATGAGGACGAAGCACGACATCAAGTTATATTCAGTGGACGACTTTAAGGGGTATTTGGACGGGATTCGCAGTCTGAAATTGTAATTTTCCTTTGAGGTGTTGTCGTCCAACCCTCTGTTGGATGTTGTTCTGTTATGTCTGTTGAGATGCACCTTGTGTTTCACTTTTTTTTTTTGTCCTTCGATGTACTCCTTTGAGATTAATAAAAACCATCGTTTGCTGACCAAAAAAAAAAAAACTAATATTTTATTGTACGTTAGTATGTATTATGAGAATCAGGGGAAGTCGAACTCCTAACAAGAAGTCACTAGCAGAACTCTTACTTCTTGAACAACATTTAATTAATATATTCAAATATATAAATTTAAAACATGAATTGAATTATTATTCTGTTTTGTCACGTAATTATATGGTCAATCATTGTACTTTTTGTGTTCGTCTCAGTTGGAATCAAATGAATGTTGCCACAAATTATGACTAGATACTTATTTTACCAATGAGAGAGACCTTTTTGTAAACAAACGAAATTAATTGACCCAAGAATCTAGGGTTTTGGAGGGGATCGAATCTAATTAATTATGGCAGTTTTGATTGAGGTTGATTGGTCTTTGGTCTCAGACGTTGGCGTACTAGATAGTGGCTGCTGCCAAAAAGACAAAAAAGAACCTCCCTTCTAATGGCAATTCTTGATTCGGACATTAATTAATCGATTTTTATTTTGATAATTGGTTGTTCATGTCAGTTTACGCACATTTAGACTGATACATGCCAATTAATAATTTATGAATATAGGAATTTCAGTTTATTAATTTGAAATAATACTCTATCTATTAAAATAACTAGTATAGGCCCCGTTCCGGAAACAAAAATAAGTATTTATATTTTAAGAAGGTAATTTCATGCTCAAAAATCATGTGTTTACGCAAATAATTTTTCTATCAATATGGATATTGTTTGATAGATCTCATCGAGATCTTTAATACGGTGCAAAAAAATTGAAAAATTATTTTTCATTTACATTATTTTTGAGTTTGAAAATGTGAAATAAGTACTTATTTTTTAAGAAGATGTTCTAGAACGGGGCCTTAGTCAATTTTAATATTTTCCTAGGAATCTTCAAATTAGAAAAATAATTGTCATAGAGTAATTAGTTTTCTAATTTCCTAGTAGATTTAGTTTCCTTTTAATTTTTGTTTGGTGAAGAAAAATTGTTTGTTTCTAATTTCATTGTTTCCTTATTTTTATTTCCTAATACTATTTAGGATTCTTTCTAGTATAAATAAGGTTATAAGCCTTAGAGCAAATGAATTATTTTATGATTGATTAATGAAAATTTGAGAAGTTTTCTCATCCTTATTTTTATTTCCTACTACTATTCATACTTGTTCGCGATTGTCCTTATTGCGTTTTTTTTCATCACGCTTCCCTGTATCATCAACTAATTCCGGGACACTGAAATTAACGACCTGGCAAACCATCCACTAACCCTAAAGTCTAGAATGTTAGGCCTTCATGAGATTCAAATATACTGCCCCATAAGCACTTGGCCAAACTCCTTCGCGTTGGAAAGTTGATCAACTAACTAATAGAGTGGGCCTTTCTTCCAATTCTGTGTGGTCATAGTTCCCCAAACAGACCTTCACAGCGATGGAAGAAGAAGAAGAAATCCAAATAGCCAATGCCTAATTTTGATCTGAAAATGGGGCCATTCTATTTCGATTATCAGAACTAGCATAAAGCCCGTGCATACATTTGCTTTATCGGCTTAATTATCCATGCAAACAAACTGTTTATTTGTGTAAATTATTCTTGGAAAAAACAAAGTTAATAACGCTTTTTTATTTTTATTTTTTTTAAGATCATGAGAGCAAATTTGATACCATAAGTGGAAGAACAATATTATGACAGCCAATTTTTAAAGGTGTCAAATAGCCACATCAGTATTCAAAAAATTTAATTGACATATTCAAATTGGAAGTAACGTTTTGACATCTTCAAATTTAAAGTAACGTTTGGAAATGCTCTAATGCTGTTAAAACAAAATCTGTTTTTTATCTGCAAAAAAGGCACAATGACAAGCCTTTACCACCTTGGGAGTTGGGATCAAACCCCACGTCTCCCATTCATACCACTCCAAACTCCTATTTACGGGTCATCCCATCCTCACAATGAACTTTCAAATCATTTACTTAGAGTACCACAGGTTCACAATGGACTAATCAAAATTAGATAATTAAAACTTGTCACAACAGCTTTTTATTATTCAATAAAATTTAAAGGTTACTAAATTTAGCGATGTTAAGTTCTACAATGGTTTTTCTTTTTTTGTCCATAATAAAAATAATAGTTGTCATTGTCGTGATAATTTCACGCTCGAAAATAAAGGGGAAAGACGAGAAAGAGGAAAGAGAATAATTTTCCGTTTGAAGGTGGGCAACAATGAGAATGATTTTTACCCACTGGGCGGACGATACACTAATTGTATTTTCCATTAAAAATTTAAAAGTTGATGGAATCGGGGAGACTTGTCCAATTAGAAGTCGTAGACAAACGAATAAGAGTAAATTACAGTAAATCGTCCTCAACTAACCTAAATTTTCACTTAACCCCCTCCGACTACAAAACCCAACAGTGTGCACCCTCTAACTATTCAGAATTGACACTTAACACCCTTTTGTTAAGTCTCCATAGGAAAAATGCACCGACGGCCGTCTCCGGCCATCGGCCGGCCTATCCGAGCCGTCCAAAATTTTTTTTAAAAAAAACCGAGTGGGCTTACGCGGGAATCAACAGCATCCGACGTGCGTAGGTACTTGATCTAAAAACCCCATTTAAATTCTTGGGGTGTTTGGATCGAGCACCTACGCACGTTGGATGCCGTTGATTCCCGCGTAAGCCCACTCGGTTTTTTTTTATAAAATTTTTGGATGGCTCGGATCAGCCGGCCGGTGGCTGGAGACTGCCGTCGTTGCATTTTTCCTACGGAGATCTAACAAAAGGGTGTTAAGTGTCAATTCTAGATAGTTAGAGGGTGCACACTGTTGGGTTTTGTAGTCGGAGGGGGTTACGTGAAAATTTGGGTTAGTTGAGGGGGGTTTACTGTAATTTACTCAACGAATAATTGATCTTGATCTTGATTGTGCGATTTTGTACTAACCCAAAGACGACTGCTACTAAGTCCTCAACATTAATTACTTGTGTGGAGATGATGTAGGATAAGATCTTGAAAGATTTTATATTTTTATTTTTACGATTCTAGAATTAGGATATATATACACACACACACACACACACACACAAAGAGTTCGGATCCAATGAGGGATCCCTTACGGCCTTACGGTGCGGGACTCCCCTTTCTCGATCGAATTGCGACAATCTGAGCCGCTCAAAGTGTGCAGAACGTGATTTTAAGGGTATCATCAAGAAATCAGCGAAAAAAATGATCGGGAAGAGCTTAATCCGAGTAATTTTTTACTGAACTGTTCAATAAAAAATGTTCGGATCAAGCCCTTCCCGATCATTTTTTTTGCTGATTTCTTGTGGATACTCTTAAAATCACGTTCTAATCACTATGAGCGGCTCGGATCGTCGAAATTCGATCGGAAAAGGGGAGTCTCGCATAGTAGCACCGTGCGGGATCCCTCATTGGATCCGGACTGTATATAGGAGAATGATTTTCAGAATTTTTAGTTGGAAAACAAATTAGTTTTGACAAAGCCCCAATAAAAACTGTTGTTTTCAAATGTAATTCTTGAATGTTTTTCCAATGAGACCGCCAAACAAGCATGCACTTAGCTACTTTCTCCGGTGGATTGATATAGAAAATGCCATTAGCGGTTGAATTATTTGGTCTACGAAGAAATGAAGAGATAGATAGTTCATTATAGGTAATTATAATTAGCATTTTTTTTGCATCAAACAAGTAAAAAATCTGCTTGTTCGGCATTCTCGGTTTAATTCTGAGTTTTTAAAATACTTGCTTTCGGTTGAGTAGATAAATTCGTATTTGAAAAAAAAAACACTGATTGCATTGCGGTAAAAATGGTCGTAGTTGTGAAGAAAATTAAACATTGTCTTCAATCATATTTTAAAACAAAAGGCCAGATGGGTCGTGGTTTGAGAGCTAATGGTTTTCTTTCTTCCAAAGTCTTAAGTTTGAAACCTTCCAAGTGCTATCAATTTTTAATGGGCTAGTCCATAAGAATCCTTGCTTCAATTTTGAATGGCCCTCCGCTAGTGGACGGGAGGAAAAAATGAGTCTTCTGTAAAATCCGCAACAAGAACCAATGGACATGTCTAAAGTCTTGTTGGGGTGCAACTTGGCAATGCCACTGGGACACTGAATAATCACTCCTTCCACGTACACAGTACACTTCACCTCTCGCTACAATAGAAGTTTTAACATTACTAACAATTAATTATATAAATACACAGATATATATATATATATAATAAATATCTCATTGTCCAGTTCGGTTAATCCACGGTTTCATAATGAAAATCCGTAAACCGAACTGTGAGTCAAAGTTTTCTAATTTTTCAATCCGTGTCAGGAGCATAAATCCATGGACAAAATTAAAATTTACGGATCGGTTTGGACCGGACCGGATTCACGGTTCACTGTCTTTTTGAGCAGCCCTCATCAAAATTGTCATGATTTATACTTCCCACTTTGGGTCAATTAATTTTGTCTATCTTCAAAGTCTATCATTTGTAGGAGAAATTTTTCAGTGGCGAGCGGGTATATCCTACGTAGTGACTGCTCGGTACTCCTGAGCCGTCCGATACACTTTTGGACGGCTCAGATTGAAATCTTCTCTCTCCTATCGATCACCCTTCACTTTTCTCTCTCCAAATTTGAGCTGCCCAATATTACATTAGACGGCTCAGATGTGCCAAGTGGGTACAACGCGATACCCATTCAACATTGAAAACTTTTTCCACTATCAAAACCAAAGACCAATAAACCTCTATCAAAACTGCCATAATTTAGAATCCCCACTTTGGCTCAATTAATTTTGTTTATTTTCAAAGTCTCCCATCTGTAGGAGAAAATTTTTTAGTGCTGAGTTGGTATATCCCACGTGGTGCTTGCTCGGCACACCTGAGCCGTCCGATGCACTTTTTGGACGGCTTATATTGAAATTTTCTCTCTCCTCTCACCCTTCCTCTTTCTCTCTCCAAATCTGAGCTGTCCAAAATCGCATCAGATGGCTCGGATGTACCAATCGAACACCACGTGATACCCACTAAGCACTGAAAAATTTCTGCACTATCAAAAGTACCAAAGACCAATAAACCTCTATTAAAACTGCCATAATTAAGACTCCCACTTTGGGTCAATTAATTTAGTTTATTTTGAAAGTCTCCCATTAATTTGTAGGAGAAAATTTTCAATGTGGAGCAGGTATATCCCATGTGGTGTCTGCTCGGCACTCCTAAGCCGTCCGATGCACTTTTGAACAACTCAGATTGAAACCTTCTCTCTTCTCTCACCGCTCCTCTTTCTCTATCCTTTTTCTTTCTCAAAATTCAAGCCATCTAAAATCGCATCAAACGGTTTTCAATTCATGTCCGGATCATTAATCCACAGGCAAAATTCAAAAGGCACAGATCGGTATGATTCGGACCGATTTTACAGTTTATCGGATTTTTTGAGCAGCTGTAATCAAAACTGCCATAATTTAGATTTACCACTTTACGTAATTTAATTTTTTTTATTTTCAAAGTCTCCCATCTATAGGAGAAATTTTTTAGTGCCGAGTTGGTATATCCCACATGGTGTCCACTCGACACTCTTGAACCGTCCGATGCACTTTTCGATGGCTCAGATTAAAATTTCTCTCTCCTCTCACCCTTCATCTTTCTCTCCGATTTTTCTCTTTTCAAATCTAAGCCGTCCTAAATCGCATCGAATGGCTCGGATGTGCCAAGCGGACACCACGTGGTACCTACCCGACACTGAAAAATTTCTCCACTATCAAAAATACAAAAGACCAATAAATCTCTATCAAAACTGCCATAATTTAGACTCCCACATTAGGTCAATTAATTTTGTTTATTTTGAAAGTCTCCTATTAATTTGTAGGAGAAAGTTTTCAATGTTGAGCAGGTATTTCCCATGTGGTGCCTGGTCGGCACTCCAAAGCCGTCTGATGCACTTTTGAACAACTTTGATTGAAACCTTTTCTCTTCTCCCACCCCTCCTTTTTCTCCCTTCTTTTTCTCTCTCCAAATTCAAGCCATCCAAAATCTAATCAAACGGCTTTCAATTCATGTCCGGACCATTAATCCACAGACAAAATTTAAAAAGCACGGATCGATTTGGTTCGGACAGGTTTCACAGTTTATCGAATTTTTTGAGCAGCTCTAATCAAAACTGCATAATTTAGATTTACCACTTTGGGTAAATTAATTTTGTTTCTTTTCAAAGTCTCCCATCAATAGACGAAAGGTTTTAGTGCAGAGCTAGTATATCCCAAGTGGTGCCCACTCGGCACTCTTGACCAGTCTGATGGACTTTTTGACGGCTCAGATTTAAATTTTCTCTCTCCTCTCACCCTTCCTCTTTCACTCTCATTTTTCTCTTTTTAAATCTAAGCCGTCCTAAATCGCATCAAATGGCTCGAATGTAATAAACGGACACCACGTGGTACCCACCCTGACACTGAAAAATTTCTACACTATCAAAAGTACCAATAAACCTCTATCAAAACTACCATAATTTAGACTCCCACTTTAGGTCAATTAATTTCGTTTATTTTGAAAGTCTCTCAATAATTTGTGGGAGAAAATTTTCATTGTTGAGCAGGTATATCCCATGTGGTGTCTGTGGCACTCCAAAGCCGTCCGATGCACTTTTGAACGACTCTGATTGAAACCTTCTCTCTTCTCCCACCCCTCCTCTTTCTCTTTCCCTTTTCTTTCTCAGAATTCAAGCCATCCAAAATCGCATCAAACGGCTTTCAATTTGTGTCCGGACCATTAATCCACAGACAAAATTCAAAAGGCACAAATCGGTTTGATAAGGACCGGTTTTACAGTTATCCGATTTTTTTGAGCAGCCCTAATAAAAACTGCCATAATTTAGATTTACCAATTTGGGTCAATTAATTTATTTATTTTCAAGGTCTCCCATCTATAGGAGAAATTTTTTAGTGCCGAGTTGGTATATCCCACATGGTGCCCACTCATCACTCCTGAACCGTCCGATGCACTTTTTAATGGCTCAGATTGAAATTTTCTCTCTCCTCTCACCCTTCCTCTTTCTCTCTCATTTTTCTCTTTTCAAATCTAAGCCGTCCTAAATTGCATTTGATGGCTCGAATGTGCCAAGCGGAAACCACGTGGTACCCACCCGACACTGAAAAATTTCTCCACTATCAAAAGTACCAAAGACGAATAAACCTCTATCAAAACTGCCATAATTTAGACTCCTACTTTGGGTCAATTAATTTTGTTAATTTTGAAAGTCTCCCATTAATTTGTAGTAGAAAATTTTCAATGTCGAGCAAGTATATTTCATGTGGTGCCTGTTCGGCACTCCAAAGCCGTTCGATGCACTTATGAACGGCTCTGATTGAAACATTCTCTCTTCTCTCACCCCTCCTCTTTTTCTCTCCTTTTTCTCTCTCCAAATTTGAGCCATCCAAAATCGAATCAGACACTTTCAATCTGTTTCCGGACCATTAATCCACAGATAAAATTTAAAAGGCACGGATCGGTTTGGTTCGGAAAGGTTCCACAGTTTATCAAATTTTTTGAGCGGCTCTAATCAAAACTGCATAATTTAGATTTACCACTTTGGGTCAGTTAATTTTGTTTATTTTCAAAGTCTCCCATCTATAGGGGAAAGTTTTAAGCGCCGAGCTAGTATATCTCACTTGGTGCCCACTCGGCACTCCTGAGCCATCCAAAAGTGCATTTGATGGCTCAGATTAAAATTTTCTCTCTTCTCTCACCCTTCCTCTTTCTTTGTCATTTTTCTCTTTTCAAATCTAAGCCGTCCTAAATCACATAAGATGGCTCGAATGTGCTAGGCGGACACCTCATGGTACCCACCCGACACTGAAAAATTTCTCCACTATCAAAAGTACCAAAGACCAATAAACTTCTGTCAAAACTGCCATAATTTAGACTCCACTTTGGGTCAATTAATTTTGTTTATTTTGAAAGTTTCCCATTAATTTGTTGGAGAAAATTTTCAATGTTGAGCAGGTATAGCCAATGTGGTGCCTGCTCAGCACTCCAAAGCCGTCCGACGCACTTTTGAACGACTCTGATGGAAACCTTCTCTCTTCTTTCACCCCTCGTCTTTCTCTCTCCTTTTTCTTTCTCCAAATTCTAGCAATTCAAAATCGCATCAAACGGCTTTCAATTCGTGTTCGGACTATTAATCCACAGACAAAATTCAAAAGGCACAGATTGGTTTGATTCTAACCGGTTTCAAGGTTCATCGGATTTTTTAAGCAGCCTTAATCAAAACTACCATAATTTAGAGTAACCACTTTGGGTAAATTAATTTTGTTTATTTTCAAAGTCTCCCATCTATAGGAGAAATTTTTCAGTGCCGAGCTGGTATATCCCACGTGGTGCCCGCTCAGCACTCCTGAACCGTTTGATGAACTTTTGGATGGCTAAGATTGAAATTTTCTCTCTCCGCTCACCTTTCCTCTTTCTCTCTCATTTTTCTCTTTTCAAATCTAAGCCGTCCTAAATCTCATCAGATGGCTCGAATGTGCCAAGCAGACACAACGTGATACCCACCCAACACTTAAAAATTTCTCCACTATCAAAATTACCAAAGACCAATAAACCTCTATAAAAACTGCCATAATTTAGACTCTCACTTTGGGTCAATAAATTTTGCTTATTTTGAAAGTCTCCCATTAATTTGTAGTAGAAAATTTTCAATGTTGAGCAGGTATATCCCATGTGGTGCCTGCTCGGCACTCTAAAGGCGTCCGATGCACTTTCGAATGACTCTGATTGAAACATTCTCTCTTCTCTCACCCCTCCTCTTTCTCTCTCCTTTTTCTCTCTCCAAATTTGAGCCATCCAAAATCGAATCAGACGGCTTTCAATCCGTGTCCGGACCATTAATCCATAGACAAAATTTAAAAGGCACGAATCAGTTTGGTTCGAACAGGTTTCACAGTTCATCGAATTTTTTGAGCAGCCTTAATCAAAACTACATAATTTAGATTTTGCCACTTTGGGTCAATTAATTTTGTTTATTTTCAAAGTCTCCCAAGTATAGGAGAACGTTTTTAGTGCCGAGCTAGTAAATGTCACGTGGTGCTCGCTCGGCACTCTTGAGCCGTCTAATGCACTTTTGGACGGTTTAGATTGAAATTTTCTCTCTCCTCTCACCTTTCCTCTGTCTCTCTCATTTTTCTCTTTCCAAATCTAAGCCGTCCAAAATCGCATCAGATGGCTCGAATGTGACAATTGGACACCACGTGGTACCCACCCGACACTGAAAAATTTCTCCACTATCAAAAGTACCAAAGACCAATAAACCTCTATCAAAACTACCATAATTTAGACTCCCACTTTGGGTCAATTAATTTTGTTTATTTTGAAAGTCTCCCATTAATTTGTAGGGGAAAATTTTCAATGTTGAGCAGGTATATCCCATGCGGTGCCTGCTCGGCACTCCAAAGCCGTCCGATGCATTTTTGAACGACTCTAATTGAAACCTTCTCTCTTCTCTCACCCCTCATTTTTCTCTCTCTCCAAATTCGAGCAATCCAAAACAAATCAGACGGCTTTCAATCCGTGTCCGGACGATTAATCCAAAGACAAAATTTAAAAGGCACGGATCGGTTTGGTTCGGACAGGTTTCACAGTTCATCGAATTTTTTGAGCAGCTCTAATCAAAACTACATAATTTAGATTTACCACTTTGGGTCAATTAATTTTATTTATTTTCAAAGTCTCCCATTAATTTGTAGGAGAAAATTTTTAGTGTTGAGTAGGTATATCCCATGTGTTGGCTGCTCGGCACTCTTGAGTTGTCCGATACACTTTTGAACGACTCACATTGAAACATTCTCTCTCCTCTCACCCCTCCTCTTTCTTTTTCCCTTTTCTCTCTCCAAATCCGAGCCATTCAAAATCGCATCAGACAGCTCGGATGTGTCAAATGGGCACCACATGGTACCCACCCGGCACTGAAAAATTTCTTTGGATGGTGGGAGACTTCGTATTACCCGTCTTAGACAACATGGTACTAAGTTGTTTCAACTACTTTGTCAATTGATTAGAATTCGTTCTAGAAACTCATTAATCAACTGATCAACTTCCCAAAAGAACTCCCTCCCGGAGGGAATTCTTGATTCGAAAATCCATCCGGGACAACTCCCCCTTGGATTTTGAGATAAATAAAAAGGCGAGAGTACATAATATATGAAGAGAAATTGATTAGAAATCGTGCACAGAAAGAGAAAAGAACGGTTTTGACACCCCAAGCGAGTTAGGAAGAATGGTTTTGACACCCCAAGCGGGTTCACAAACCCAAGGGGAGTTGTCCGGGATCGATTATTTAATTAAGAATTCCCACTAGCAGGGAGGTTTCTGGGAAGTTGATCAATGGACTAATAGAGCGGGCCTTTCTTCCAATTTTGAGAGGTCTTAGTTCCCCAAACAGACCATCACAGCGATAGGAGGAAGAAGAAGAAGAGGAAGAGGAAAAAAAAGAAATGCAAACAGCCAGTGCCAAATTTGGACCTAAAATGGGGAATCGTATTGGGTATTTACTATTCCATCGAATGTTCTCCGTGTTAGCCTATTCACAGCGCCCCCAGAGTATGCTCATATATAGATCATTAGTCATCGGTTTTGATACCTCTTCTTTCTTTTTTTTATCTACAAAGGCCATATATTATTTTAGTAGATAAACAAGCATATTGGGAAAGGAGCAAAGCAAAATACGAGCAACATGACAAGACATGGAGTTAACTTGGACAAAGCATTGATCCGCCCCTTGCGATTTGCATGCTCAAGGACCAATTCCTTGTGGAATGACAGTACTGAAGAGTCCACCATATATCACTTGGACCCAATATCAATTGAATCATTCTGTCCCAATTTTCTTTAAGGCCCATTCTCGAAAAGCATATGAATTCGTAACAGGCAAATGCTAACCAATGCTTCTACGAGACAAATTAAGGTGTAATATATATGGAATATTTCTCAACATTTATGTCATCTTCTAAAAGAATCTAGCCCTTTTGCCGTTTTTCCATTTCTGAAGCATTCCAAAAAACATAAGGGAAAACATCCACTCAAAAATAAATCACTGGAAAACATTTAGTTCACTGAAAAACATTTACGTACCGTTATCTACAAGAAGAATCAAAACATATATAGAAAGTCATAGCAGCAGTTTCTTTCACCTCCTACAATCCCCTTTTGCCCTCTCGTAGAACAAGAGCTAATACACATTATAAATTGCCTTTTCTAATATAAGAGATTTACCACTTGGGTCATATTGAAAAATCAGATGATTCATCGCAAATACAAGACGTTTGATTAAACCCAATGTGTCGGGCTAAGGCAAAACTATATGGTTTACATTTTGTGAGTACAATTTAAATATCATTATGGTAACATATTTAAATAGTGGAGTAAGATATGTATTTATATTGTTGTTGACTTTATTTTTAGAAAATCACATTAATAGTAATGAAATCTTACTGTTGGAGAATATTTCATAATTAATGCACCTAAACTTGTGTCCGGGGACACTTGTTTGTAGAACCGTCCATAAAATCATGGAATTGAGATCAACTTAAGTTGTGGTGGCCCTGGCCAGGAGACCAAAGAAAGTCACAGAGAAGGCAACTCCTTCGAAGAACAACTCTCAACATGATACACCCCTCCTTAAATAAAAAAAAAAAAATCCTTGATACCAACCTTACTTTCTTCATGGAAGTCTATAAATAGGCCTAAGCCATGGGATTCAAATTCACAAATCCACCAAGTACCCAACTAGCTACTAGCTTCACTCTACCAAAAGAAATGGAAACAAAACTATTTCAGCTTTTCTTGTGCATTTTCCTCGTCTCATTACCCCTTCCTCTCCCCTCTGATGCAAGGCCATCAAAACTGAATGCTGAAAACCCAACATCCTTCGACTTCATTAAGCACTTGGAAGGACGCCACAAAGGCGAGACAGTAAAAGGCCTCCAACAACTCAAAAAATATCTTGAGGCATTTGGTTATCTAAACTACACCCCTAACCAAGCCCATGCCAACGACGACAATTTCGATGATTCCTTGGAGGCTGCTGTCAAAACATACCAACTCAATTACCATCTCAAGACAACCGGAGCTTTAGATGCCCAAACCGTGTCCCAAATGATGAAACCTCGATGTGGGGTCCCTGACATCGTTAATGGCACCAACTAGATGCGAGGAGGCAAAAAGGAGGCCAATCACACCCACAGCACCATCCACACTGTCTCTCATTTCACTTTCTTTTCCGATAACTCGAAATGGCCTCCAACTCGGTACCAACTCACTTTCGCGTTTGCGCCCCGAACTAGCTCTAATGCCAAATCCGCCGTGGCCAGAGCATTCAACACATGGGCTTCCCAAACACAATTTAGATTCTCTCGGAGTCAAAACTTTTCAAGTGCGGATCTTAAAATTGGGTTCTACCGTGGTGACCATGGGGATGGGACACCATTCGCTGGGCAAAATGGGGTCTTGGCCCATGCCTTTGCCCCCACTGATGGTAGGTTTCACTACAACGGGGACTATTCATTTACCGTGAAACCGGTCGCAGGCTCGTTTCATCTAGAAACTGTGGCCTTGCATGAAATTGGGCACCTTCTTGGACTTGAACATAGCACTGACCAAGATGCTGTCATGTGGCCTTACATTCCTCCAGCAACAATCAAAGGTTTGAATGCCGATGATATACAAGGAATTCGGACTTTATACGGCCTTGAGGCGTGAAATTAAGAATACTTTGGCGATGTTTTTGTTGAAACAAACAGTAAGCTTGATTTGGAACGTGTGGAACTATTGTTTTGAAGGCTATGATTGCCTAGGGTAAGTTGGTGAAGAATGAAAGTCAGATAAGCCTGCAAGAAGAGCAAGAACAAAAACGTGGGTATTGAATTTAGGCTTCCGTATTTCAATTTGTGATCTTTGTATTTATTGCAAGGTTATCTACTTGTCTGTTTGATTTGCCTATAAAAAACTGTATCCTGATTATGTAAAATATATGAGTGGAGTAAGAGAATAAGAGAGTTACATAGAGGGAGAAATTCCTCCTCCTTGTATGTTATTTTCAGATTGAGTGAGTTCAATATATTGTGAGCGTGTATGTGCAATTCTCTTGTGAGTTTCATACATTTTAAGTGTGTGATCAATACTCCTCCACTCAACAAAGTGGTATCAGAGCCCTAGGCTCTTATCCGAAAAAAATTCTCACTCACAAAAGAAACATACGTACCTTCGGCCTGCTGTTTTTCAACCTGAAAATAGCTCCCTCAAAAATCAGAAAATTTTTGAGTGAGCCGAAAAAAGAACTATCTGTCTTTTCCACCAGAAAAACAGAAGTGATCGAAACTCAGTTTTTCGATTCCAGAAACTGAATCGTCTCGCGCCGACGAGTTCAGTCCACCAAGATCGAACCCGTCCGGCTGGAGGTGAAAGCGCAGCTGTTCATCTTCCACAAGTCTGGTGAACCAAGCCGAATCATTGAAACGAAGCCGGAGTGGTCACACCCGAAGCCAGACGGTGTGTCTCTGTAGTTCCAGATTGAAGAAGCAATTTATTCTTCTTTGGTTCCATCGTCAAAATCAAAGAAGAAAGGAGCAGGTGTCATTGTTTTTGTTAAAAAAAAAAAACAAAAGATCACATTTATTTCCCCACCGGAGAAGTTGTCTGATCTCATTACTCCTGCCGAGCTAGTTTCCATAAAAGCTGATCCACCGAAGGTTCAATTGCAGTCCAACCCCTGTACTTTTGAAGTTATCTAGTCAAAGTTCAAAAGTTGCAAAGATTTCACTTTGACCCCAACAAACTAGATTCCATCATTTCTAGTTTCGATGGCAAACGGAACATCCCAAGCTGTCATTCCAAAGCTCACCAAGGACAATTATGATAATTGGTCCATCCAAATGAGAGCACTACTCGGTGCTCAAGATGTTATGGAGGTGTTAGAAGAAGGTTATGATGAACCCGCCTCAAAAGAAGCAGAAACAGCTTTAAAGGAGGAACAGAAGACTACGCTCGGTGCCGAGCGAAAGAAGGATTGCAAAGCCAGGTCCATCGTCTACCAAGGACTTGACAAAGCCACGTTCGAGATCATTGCTTCAGCCAAAACTTCCAAAGAAATTTGGGAGATGCTGCAGAAGACCTACAGAGGTGCTGACAAAGTAAAGAGGATTCGCCTTCAAACTCTACGAGGTGAATTCGAGTCTTTACGAATGAAATCCTCAGAGTCTATTTCTGAGTATCATGCTCGGATTATGGTGGTTTCAAACCAAATGAGGAGAAATGGCCAAGCTCTCATCGACACGAGAGTTATAGAGAAGATATTGCGTTCATTGGATCGCAAATTCGACTTCATTGTTGTTACGTTGGAAGAACTCAAAGACATTTCAACAGTGTCTATTGAAGAGCTCGTGGGTTTGCTACAAGCCAACGAACAGAAGTTGCACAAAGATGATGATAGAGCCTTGGAACAGGCCCTGCAAATGAAGTTATCCCTCAGTGAAGGAATGTACGAGCAAGGGGGGACATCTCAAAGGGGACGAGGCTATGGTTCCCATGGAAAAGGCTGTGGAAATTCAAATTCCAGAGGCAGAGGTGGCAGAGGATTCTCCAGAGGAGGGAATCAAAATCATGCTCCAAAAGGAGGTGGTCGAGGACAACAAAACTATGCTCTAAGAGGAAGTGGACGAGGACATCAATTTCATAATCCAAGAGGAGGAGGACAAGGCAGAAGAGGCGGTTACAACTACTGTTCGAATGTTGACAAAAGTAACGTTTAGTGTTACAATTGCAAAAAGTATGGTCACTATAGCAACGAGTGCCGGGGAAGACCAACATCAGATCAAGTTGGTGAAACAGCCAACTATGCAGACAAGGAGCCATCAGGAAGAGATTCAATGAGTCTCATGGCACACAGTCCTACCGAGCAGGATCAAGGTACATGGTTTCTTGATTCTGAAGCCAGTAATCATATGACTGGCTCAAGGCAGCTTTTTACTGAACTTGATGGAAAGGTTTCGGGAGATATTTCTTTTGGTGACCTCTCTAAAGTACCAGTTCGAGGGAGAGGTGATATTATAATCAAAAGGAAGAATGGAGGTCATGCATTCATCTCCAATGTCTACTATGTTCCAAATATGAAGACTAATATTCTTAGTCTTGGCCAGCTGCTGGAAAAGGATATGCAATTGACGATTGTAGATGCTCGAGGGAAACTGATAACTCGAGTACAAATGGCGAAGAACAGGATGTTTCTGCTATCTGTTCTTCATGACACACCAAGGTGCCTCAATGCCATTATCAACAACAAAGATTGGACATGGCATTTCAGATATGGACAACTCAACTTTGAAAGCTTGAAGCTGTTAGTAAATAAGAAGATGGTCAAGGGCTTACCTCATATTCACCGTCCAAATGAGGTATGCGAAAGCTGCATTCTTGGCAAACAACATCGCAATAACTTTGGAAAGCAAGTTGATTGGAGAGCATCCATGCCGCTCGAGCTAGTACACACAGATGTCTGTGGTCTGTTGAAGCCAATCTCAAATGGTCAGAACAGATACTTCCTCACATTCATCGACGATTATAGCAGAAAGACGTGGGTATACTTTCTGAAATTGAAGTCAGAAGTATTTGAAAAGTTCAAAGAGTTCAAAGCTCTTGTTGAGAAAGGAAGCGGCTACCACACCAAAATGTTGCAGTCAGACCAAGGAGGAGAATACATTGGAGATCAGTTCAAGGAATTCTTTAGGCAACAAGGAATCAAATACCAGTGCACACCTACCTATACTCCTCAGCTAAACAGTGTAGCTGAAAGGAAGAATCGCACCATTCTCAACATGGCTAGAAGCATGTTGAAAGATAAAGACATGCCTAAGAGATTTTGGCCGAAGCAGTTCAGTGTGCAGTCTATCTATTGAATAGGTGTCCTACGAAGAATGTGCAGTCGAAGACACCACAAGAAGCATGGTCCACTCACAAGCCAGGTGTGGGTCATCTCAGAGTGTTTGGTCGTATTGCCTATGCCAAAGTGATGCAGAATGGATTTTAGGAAAAATAGTATTTTATTAGTATTTTATTTTACGGCTTTAGTTTTAGTATTTTGTTAGGAATCTTATAATTTAGGAGTGTTAACATAGAATTATTTAGTTTCTTAATTTAGGTTGATTCAGTTTCTTATTTTATATTTTCTTGTTTTACAAGAAGTAGGATTGCTTCCTAATATTTTTATTCCTTTTTAATTCTAGTGTGGCTAGTACTATATAATAAGATTGTAGCCATTAGGGCAAGAGGGTTGTTTATGAATTATTAATGAAAATTTGAGAAGTTTCTCAATATCGTGTGTTCGTAGAGGGAGTACCTCTAGTTCATGCTTATTCGTGATTGTTCTTGTTGCGCATTCTTTTATTTCGACACGACTCCCTGCATCAGTTGGTATCAGAGCCTGCGCTCGATTCCGGATCATGGCGCGACAAGGATTCCGTTATGGTCGTTATGCTGTTGCTGAAGATGTGTATGAACGAAGTAAAGCTGCACGAGAAGCACGAATGGAGGCGCGGTTCCAACAACTTGAGCAGCGTGTGATGGATGCGATTAGCGTCCTAACCGATCATGTGGTTGCCATGGCTGTTGGGGGGAACCCACCTTGCCGTCGTCCGATTCAACCTCGGTTTCCGAAAGAGGAGTAGGTGTCGGATGATATTTCTATCATCAAACCTTTGGCTGGTAACCATCAGTCGAGGGGGAGAACGAAAGTGGATGAAGCTACCATCGAGTGGCCATTCACATCAAATATTATTCCAGATCCAGTAGTGGATTGGAATAAGCCACCAGTTTTTGACGAAAAACCAGTGGAGGAAATTCCAAAAAAAGAAAATCAGAAAATATTGAAAAAAGAAGTTATAAAGTTGGCGTTGTTGGAAACTGAATTTATTGATCCATTTTGGGAGTTTATTGAGTACACTATATGCAAGCGTCCTTGTGTTTCGATCCAGGAGGAAGGTAGATGTGTTTTATTGATGGAAATTATTTTCTCACAATTTTCAGATTGTTGTTTACAGTTTGGGTTGGAAAAAATAAATTTGAAGTACAAGATTGATGCAGACAAATTTCGGTGTATTCGACTTTATAAACTCGAGGACGAGTGCTGGGGAGGATGATGCCGGCTTTAGGTATTTTGTTAGGAATCCATAGAATTATTTAGATTTAGGTTGATTCAGTTTCTTATTTTATATTTTCTTGTTTTACAAGAAGTAGGATTGCTTCCTAATATTTTTATTCCTTTTTAATTCTAGTGTGGCTAGTACTATATAATAAGATTGTAGCCATTAGGGCCTCAATATCGTGTGTTCGTAGAGGGAGTACCTCTAGTTCATGCTTATTCGTGATTGTTTTTGTTGCGCATTCTTTTATTTCGACACGACTCCCTGCATCACAAAGTTCCGGAGGCAAACAGAACCAAACTCGAAGACAAAGGAGTTAAATGTATCCTTGTTGGATACAGTGACAGAGTGATGGGATACAGGTTGTATAATCCCATCACTCAGAAGGTGATTTTCACTAGAGATGTCATTTTCGAGGAAAATGAATCCTAGAGCTGGGATCAAATAGAAGCTACCAGGAATATGGAGCTAACACTTGAAGATGAAGAACAGGTATAAACCAGAGATGTACCTGGGAGACCAAAAGATCAGCCAGCATCTTCTCGTGATTTCCCCTCACCACAAAGAGATGAACCATTCAAGTTCCTAAACCCAACTGATCAGTCCCCCTTCTTCAGTTCTCTCACCCTATAAATACCCTCTTGCATTCATATGCAAGGGGTTGGTTCTATTAAGAGCATTAAAGCCCCTTTCCCCCATTGTTGGTCTCCTTGCTTCCTCTTTCTCCTTCATTGAAAGGGCAAGTAAGCACTCTAAGCTACATACCATCCACCCTCCACCTCTTAAACCTCAAGCTCAAGGCTCAAAACTTTCATTCATCTCAAAACCAAAGGTATACCACCTTTGTGGTTCTTTCTGTTTTCAACCCTGAGGGGAACCAGGAAGGTCCAGGCTAGTAACTGATACTAGTCTTGGCCTTCTGCTGATAAAATATGACAGTCGAGCAAGACAAAACATGGCGCACGCCAGTATACACAAGCCGTACACCAGTCATGGCAGTATGCGCATTACTGGTGTGGGGATCATGGGTTGTCTGTTTCCCGTTTATATTTCATGTTCATCACCTTATGACATGCTAAAAACCAGTTTATTGCTTTCTGTATTTTAGAACTGCATAGCTGTAACTTTCAATACTTGTTTCCATTTGCTTTAGAAGGCCTCTGGGGTGCTTCTGGTCATGTTCCAAAGCCCAGATGATGTAAAGCTAAGCATTGGACAACTGATGTGGCTAGCGTACGGGGTCCCATGACTGGCGTACGGTAGCAATATCAGGTTCAGTGGCTGGCCCTTGCATCGTAGCTTAGTTCTGGCCTCTCGTTATCTCCCCACTCTATTTATGGGGTTTCTTGTCTATTTTTATGGCTCCAAGCCATTTCTTGTACTTATATCTATAAATATAATTGCCTTATAAACTGCATGGTTTGTTTTGGGTGTGCACTGGTCCATTCCAGAGCCCAGAGGGTTGAGAACAAAGACTGTGTGTAAAAACGAGTGGTGTACGCCAGTTTGGTGGTGACGTACGCAGGCCATGGGGGCATGTAGAGGCTTGGCCAATGCATGCCAGTGTGTCACCTGTGCACGCATCTGAAAACAGCGTACCCCATCTCATTGAAGTTGCTCTCAGTGCTTGTTTTCAATCTATTTTCATCTATCGATTCAAGCAAGTCATCATTCATACTCCCTCCGTCCCACTTTGTTTCGCTCTTATTCCTTTTTGGGATGTCCCAAAATGATATGCTTGTTTCAAAACTTTCTATTTTTGGATGTCAATTTTACCATTTTACCCTCATTTTCTTTTACACTTAAAGAGAAATTTTCTCCCTCCCAAATTTGAAATTTAAACATGGTTTAAAAGGAATGGAGTAAAGGACGACAAGAAATTGATTTGGCTGGCCCCAGACATGGCAAGAAAGTACCCATAGATTTGTTGGGTTCAATTATTTTTTTTAACAAAATTTTAGTATTGCAATACTAATTTCAAAAAGGGTAAAATGGAAAATTGATCAAAAGTCAATCAACTTGTAGTGTTTTCTTAAATTTCGTGCAAGTCAAACTAGGCGAAACAAAATGGGACGGACGGAGTAACATTTTGTCACATAAATTGCAAGCTGTTACAGTTTTAATCCCCATTATCTGCTCCCCCGCCCTAACTGGTTTAAAAAAGATCAAATGAGAGAAAAATGCAAAAGTTTTATAAAATGCCTGAGTAGAGACCAATCTCCGAATTGGGCGAGAGGGGTGCCATAAAACCCTTCCCCTTTCGTAACCTGACTCTCGAACCTCAGATATCAAAGGTGACGACGAACCAATCTACGCCTTTTTCAAAATCAAACAAATGTAGCAAGCGTTTTCGAGTTTGGTTCCTTGGGTATTCTTCCGCTAAAACCCGAGTGACGACTCTGAATCGAAGCGTCTCGCCGCGCTTTTCAAAGAGGGCCGCACCGAACAATTTTTGAACAAACAAAATCCAGAATTTTGGGGCGCGTGCCCACAGTTGCGACTCTGTTGGGGACTCATTACATTGGTTAATATTTGGCAATTAATACATAAATGAACAACTTTCAAAAGTCTGTCAAAACAGTACGCTTCGCGCTACTGAAGAACGGAATGGTAACGTAACAGGACCTCAGCATCCGACCACTCCAAACTGGGGCTTTTACTATTGTTCACTTATGTAGTTTTCTCCAAATATTGATTAATAAAAGTGGGCCAAACTCAAAAATCATTTTCCAAAACTCTGTGTTTTTCTCTCACTCGATCATTCTTTGGCATTCTTCCATTTGCATCGATGTTGGCTAGCCCCGTTGAGGTGTTTTGGGTAACCGGCACAGTTTACTGGAGCCCGGGGTCCTTGAACGCCCACCAACCTCGGACGATGATGAGTCGTAATACCGTTCGACCATTGCTCTGCTAAACGCGTTGCAGTGGGAGGTATACCACGGTTCTAGTCAGAGGAACCCCCTTGAACCAAAACCAGCCTCTTCATGCGTACAAAGCACTAGAACCTTTCAAACTAAGACAGGAACCTACAGGGTAGGATTTTCTTGCATCTAACCCCTGTAAACTGTCTATGTGTTACTGCTTTTCCTATCGCATGCTTGTACATACATGCATACCGTTCTGCGTAGGAGCATGCTAGGGCGGCTTTTAGGTTGTCTTTTATCGAGTCTGTCCTATGTCTATTAGGATGCTGCTATGGACCGATGACGAGTCATGCATCTTGATGTTGCACGTTATCAAACTTTCAAGTCCTTTAATCAAAGATACTTTGGGAAATCAGGGCTTTCTAAACCTTTGTTTAAAAAGTCCAAATCAAAATTTCAAAAGCGAAACGAGAAGCACTGGAGGAAATGTCGTGATACTTGCACCATTCAGGTTAAAAGTGCCAATCACTCACACCATCTAGGCTCCGGCACAGTGCTGCTTACGCCACTCCGGTTATGGTATCACGCCATCAAAACCAAGTCATTCTAAATCCAAACCTTGAAACTTCAAGAAGAGGGCAACCAAAGGCTTAGGCTGTTTTGACATCCCTTAGTGTCGGTCGATTCAATCAAGGATACATTGTCGAAAAGAAATCTGAGGATTCTATAGCAGCATCCAAATGACATAGGGCGGTCTCTCTTTAGTTCTACAGTTTAGAAGGACACCGACGACGTTGACATACTCCTTTTTCATTTTTTTCAAAATCTTTCAAATAAACTGATGCAGGCTGTCACTGAGCTCTTATACTTTGCTGTCTAGCTGTATTATGGGAAGTTCCGAGTTCAAGGGCCAAACCAACTTGGGAATGAATGGAGTATATTATAACAATTGTTGTGAAAAAGCCATTTGCTAATTGAAGTCTTTTATCACCAATTACTGTTTAGCAGGATGATCCCGGGGGAGTATTTTCTAGACAACGCGTATTACATTTTCCTTTTCATCAATTGTCAAGAACAAGAAAAGCAAGTCCTTCCAAACAAGACTTAAGACATTGTCCTGGTCATGGACTTTACAGAAGACTCTCTGTTTTTCTTTCTTTTTTCCCCCTCTAGTCTTCTTCTTCAATCATATACATATAAAACCCTAGTTTAGCAGATAAGACAAAGCAAAACTCAGTATGGACGTGCACCTAAACAGAATGAGAAAACTGAAAATCACGAGTGTGTTACAAACATGTTGCCCTGCTTAGAAATATTATTTTCTTTTCCAACATTTTATGTTTTTTGTTTTCCAAACTTCATGTACATTTTAGCAAGACGATGAGAACTTTGATGAAAGCTCTCCTATTCGCCTCGTTGTCCTTTTTGTGCAGTTCAAAAACGAGTTTCCATAATTTAATTTGTGCACGAAACAATCAAACCCAACAACTCAACCCAAACAAGAAATAATTAAACTCATTAGGGATGCTAATCGTGGCAAACAAGCCCAGCACACTATTACTCAAGCTTGGCTTGACTTCTTATTACATGTGTTCAAGCTTGGCTTGAGCTTGGAACATTTTGAGGGTGTTCGGACAAATAAGCCAAAGTGGCTTATTTTTTGTCCTTATTCAAATTTTTTTCGTATCACTTGGCTTATTGTCAATTTTTTGGGGATTATTGCATCCTCACGACGAGAGGAATCTAAAAAGTAAAATTTTTTGACTAAAATCCAATTTTTTTGAATAAAGACGAAAAAATTGGCTTGTTGGTTTATTTTCGTCTATATGTGGCTTTATTTGGCTCATTTTTTGCGGGAAAGCCATTGGCTTATTTAGAAGAACACCCCTAATTGTTCAAGCTCGGCTTGAGCTTGAAATTTTGTGTTCGTGTAAATTTGGCTTGGCTAATGGAATATGCAAGCCAATCTCAAGTTTTCAAGTATGAGCTTAAACTCGTAAAGTTTTGAGCTTTCAAGCTAGACTTGTTAAATTCCAAAATGAAATGGACTAATTTAAAGCAAAAAAAAAAACTAACCTCATTAATTTAGGCCAAAATAAAACTCATAAACATAAAATTTAATTACTTGCTACATTTGTTAACTTAAAAACCCTCAAACTCCTAAATTTTCATATCTCACATAGGATATTTTCTATTTGGATGCAATATTATTGTAAATATGGTAAAAATATACATATGAAAGGTCGATGCAGATCTCGTATTTTTGGGACATTTATTAAATCTATCCTTGTATTTGTAATATTTATGGAATGACCTCTTTGTTCACGAGCCTATCGAGCCAAATGCTCATATACTCAAGTTTGGCTTAAATTCTTAAATAAACAAAAAAACTTGATTGAGATT
The DNA here is from genome assembly GCA_014282245.1 of Rhododendron simsii. Classification (NCBI taxonomy): domain Eukaryota; kingdom Viridiplantae; phylum Streptophyta; class Magnoliopsida; order Ericales; family Ericaceae; genus Rhododendron; species Rhododendron simsii. The sequence goes on from CM024960.1 coordinate 6,609,128, forward strand.
GGCTTATATTTTGTTTTAAACGAGTTTTAACAAGTCAAAAGTCGAGCCGAGCTCAAGCCATTTGGTCCGTTTAGCAGACCTAAAACATTCTTACGCAAGTGGAGAGATGAAGGAAAACATTCTTTAGGAGAAGAACACCCTTACGTAAGTGGAGAGATTTGAATATTTGATCTCCTATTGAGATGTATAAATTCTGACCAACCGACTAGCCTCAGTTTCGTTAAACTTGAGTAGTTCTCAAATCAAATAAAAAATCCTGAAAATTGTCCTCCACAGTAATTTATGATTAGGACTAGTAGCAGTCGTCTTTGGGTTTAGCACTAATCACGGGGTCTTCAATCACGATCAAGATCCATCTCATTCTAGCCTAGACTCCCCTCCACATATCACGCCTATCAGTCATTCATCAGTTTCTTCATTTTGTGACGTCTAAATTTTAATTGGAGGACTTTACCCGGTTCCGTCAACCCTAATATTTTTGTTAAGATTAAGGGGAAAAAACAGGTACAAGTAATATGAATACATGATTACCTACTAAGAGCATTCACTGTGGACTAATTAAAAGTCTGTGGAGTACGTTGCTTTTCCTTTCTTTGGTATGGTGTTAGGTTTCTTCCCTTTCGTTTTGATCCAACATATCTTAAATAACCCAATAAAACCATTTATATTGTTGTTTTAATTAATGAAAACCAATCTAATTAACAAATAGCTACACAAGGCTAGGAGCACAAAATTAAGTCCAATTAATAATATTTTGGATGACCGAGACAGTGGAGCCCCGGGGGACTCACCCAAGAACTCTCAACGTACGTGACACAGCACCCATACTTTCTTTCATACAATTAAGTCTATAAATAGGCCTAAGAGATGAGATTCAAATTCACAAATCCACCCAAGTACCCCAGCTAGCTACCTACTAGCTTCCCTCTCTCTACCTCAAAAATGGCAACAAAAGTTTTTCAGCTTTTCTTATGCATCTTCCTCTTCTCATTAGCCCTTTCTCTCCCCTCTTATGCAAGGCCAGCAAAACCCAACGCTGAAAATCCAACATCCTTCGACTTTATTAAGAATTTGGAAGGATGTCAGAAAGGGCAGACAGTAAAAGGCCTCCAACAACTCAAAAAATATCTTGAGGCATTTGGTTATCTAAACTACACCCCTAACCAAGCCCATGCCAACGACGACAATTTCGATGATTCCTTGGAGGCTGCTGTCAAAACATACCAACTCAATTACCATCTCAAGACAACCGGAGCTTTAGATGCCCAAACCGTGTCCCAAATGATGAAACCTCGATGTGGGGTCCCTGACATCATTAATGGCACTAACTGGATGCGAGCCAATCATGAACACAAGACTCTCCACACTGTCTCTCATTATGCTTTCTTTCCCGATAACCCGAAATGGCCCCCTACTCAGTACCAGCTCACTTACGCGTTTGCTCCGGGAACCAACTCGGATGCCATATCCGCCGTGGCCAAAGCATTTAACACTTGGGCTTCCCAATCTCCATTTAAATTCTCTCAGAGTCAAGACTTCGCAAGCGCGGATCTAAAAATCGGATTTCACCGTGGTGAACATGGGGATGGGAAGCCATTCTATGGGCGAAATGGGGTCTTGGCCCATGCCTTTTCACCCCCTGATGGTAAGTTTCATTACAACGGGGATGAATTGTTTACCGCGAACCCAGTAGAGGGTTCGTATCTTCTGGAGACTGTGGCCTTGCATGAAATTGGGCACCTTCTTGGACTTGCACATAGCGATGTCGAAGAAGCTATCATGTGGCCTTACATTCCTCCAGCAACAATCAAAGGTTTGAATGATGATGATATACAAGGAATTAAGACTCTATACGCATAAAGGAATACTTGGGCCATGGTTTCTATCTGAGAGATGCTACATACACTACTCCAAATTACTACACCATCCACTATATTTTTTGTGGAGTCCGCTCAGGATTTCAAAAAAATATCCAAAAATTTTAAAGTAATGTTTTATGAGGCCCTGTAAAAAATTAACTCTAACGGATATCGGTAAAATTATTTCTGGGTTCGTATGTCCGAAACTACGCAGTTGAGCATTTTCGATCCTACAAATCTAGAAGTAATACTTACCGATACCCGTTAGAGTTGATTTTTTGTAGGGCCCCTAAAATATTATTTTAAAATTTATGGATATTTTTATGTATTTTTTGTGGGACCCGAAATGAGGCCATAAAAAATATAATGGATGGTATAGTGGTTTGGTGTAGTGTACCTAGACTTATTGTTTCTATAATTTACGGACGCCATTAATACAGGGAAGTTACAAAATTAAAGTCATTCCCAAAATAAAGGAATAAAAATGGTGTATTTCTTGTTTGTGTTTTTTTCTATGAAGTACCTATGTATTCGAGTTAAGATGTATCAGTTTGTGTCAAAAAAAAATATTATAGAGTCCTTAATTTGTTGGCGTTTTTCTTTGGGCAGCGCTAATGCCACGACTGATCATGTTAGTGCCACGAACTTTGATTGCAAATGACACTCTTAGCCGTCATTCAATCTGACAACCCTTTCCTCCTCTCTCTCTCTCTCTCTCTCTCTCTCAACCCCTCCCCCATCAAGACCCAGCCCAACCTCGCCTTCCCCACCCATTCTCGTTGGCTCCATTTGAAAATCCTGTCTTTCTCGTCTCGTCTTCTACTACTCTGCTTTGACAAATTCAAGACCTCTAGATCGAGTCACTCCTTCCCGAAATTAGGAGATTGGGTGTTTTCGCATCATGTTGGAAGTGCGTCGTAGAGTCACCGGAAATTGGATTTGGTTACAAAGTAGTTTAGATTTCTATCGAAATTTGGAAACACAGTTAGTCTTGTATGACGAATTCGTCCAAAAATTCTCGACAGAAGAAAATAAAAATAGTAGTCCAAAGGAAAGCAGAAAATCTCTAGTCCATTGGAGCTCTGTTGTTGGCCTTGAGAGAGAGAAGTATGGATTTTGTTTCGATTTTGTGCGGAGCCGCGGAGGAATTCGGGCAAACCACGCCTAACCAAAACAAGAATACAAACTTAAGCATCCAAGTTGCAACCTACAGTAGCAGGGTCTGAATGGAACAAAGAAGACACAAAGGGAGAGAGAGAGAGTGAGGGTGTTCAGAAACAGGCAAAGAGAGAACAAGGGAGGGATAATTTTTTCCAGCTTTAAGATGGCAAGAGTGTAAATTTAGTTCAATTGGTCGTGGCAGTAAAGTATGTAGTCGTGGCATTATCTGCGCCCTTTTCTTTTTGGTTAATGAGTTTCCCGGTCGCTTGCTTGCATATCGACTATTTTGATAATATATATATACACACACACACACTAGTGGATGTCTGTGCTGGAAGGTACGGTGCAACGCATTCTAAACATAGTCTAAAGGCACTACGTGACACGTTTTTGGAAACAACTGGAGTCACTACAAGAAAAAACACCATTCCCGACTAAACTTTAGTCGGCAATTGTAAGTATTTTAGTCGGCAAAAGTCTTCCCCGACTAAAAAATTTAGTCGGCACATTAGTCGGTGGAACGAGGTCGGGAAAGGTTATTGCCGACCAAAAAATGTTTAGTCGGCTAAAGTATATACATTTACCGACTAACATATTCCGACTAATACTTAGTCGCCACTTGTATTTAGTCGGTAAAGATTGGACCATTGGCCGACTAACGTTTTAGTCGGCAAATGTGCTATTTATTTGCCGACTAATCTATTAGTCGGGGAATGTGTTACGTATTAGCCGACTAAGTATTTAGTCGGGTAATGTATTACCTATTGGGCGACGAATTATTCAGTCGGGAAAGATGTTACCTATTTGCCGACTAATTGTTTAGTCGGGAAAGATGTTTTAATTATCGCCAACTAAACTGTTAGTCGGTGAATGGCTTTTCAAATCAATTAATTTATGGCCCTATTGGCGACTAAACTTTAGTCGGGCAATCTATACAAATTTGTCATTCCAAAATTTTGTACAAATTTTTCCACATTATTATTCCCTGTAAATATCAACAACAATTACATCCACAAAATTGCCAAACTAATGCAATTAATACAAAATAAAAATTCCAAGAAATAAATACAAATTTTCATAAATAGAGAGCCACCAAATAGTTAAAAAAAACCACCAAATAGTTAAAAAAAACTATTTGTATCCAAATTCATAGAGTGGATAATAACATGTCCATCACGGCTGGAAAATAAAAATAAAAATCCAAGCTTAGTTCAACTTCAACAAACCCCGTGGACCACAAAATACTAAATAGCTCAACTTCAACAAACGGATAACCAAAAAAAATCTAAGCACGTCCACAACTAAAATCTAACTTCGATCTTCATAGTCAATAACCAACATCCTACGCGATACTCCATTAAAACGCCGTCCCTATAAAAAAACCAAAAAAAGAACAATCTATCATTGGTATTTTTGAACTAGTGTATCCCATAGCACAAAGCATGAACATAAAGGAATGATAGAGTGAGTTGCAGAGCTTTAATTAGTGGAACAAATGCAAATGTCCATTGCAATTTATTTGCCAGCTCTAGTCCATAAAATAGGTCCAATAAATGAGTCTTTACCCCTTTCATTTCTGTTAGTGCCTATGGTAGGTCATTTAGAACAAACTTTCATGAATCTGCAAACTTTTCATGTTCAATTGATCCGTTGGTGACCATTCCTCCTGCCTTTTGTTGGGAGTTCGTCCGATGCATCGACCCGCCACTGCGTGCTCAAGGCCCAATTTGTATGGGAGTAACGGCAAAGAGTCCACCACATTACTTGGGCCCAATATACATTGAATGACTCATATCTACTTAAAAGGCTAAGCCTTGTAAGTGGTGAGCCATCCAATTGTATATTAAGGACCAACTCTTTTTCTGTTTATCCGATGTGGGACTCAACGTTCATACATGTTCTAACAAATCTCCCCCTCATGTGTGAACCGAATATTGGGCCTTAACCTCTCTCTGCATCCAAACTCCCCCTTGATTCTGATCTAATACTCTCAACCCTATCTCCCGAACTGGGCTTATTCTGCATCCACTCAATCGATTCAGAGTCATCTCAATTGAGAGCCAACGTGCCTAGTCACCGGCACCATGCTCCCCGACGAGAATTCCATTGAGAGCCAACGTGCTCATTCACTAGCACCATGCTCCTCGACGAGTCAACTCCATCAACAATGAGCCATCCAATACAGCACTCCACAATCGAGCCACCTTGCCCGCTCCACGAGTGTCTTCTGTGCAAACCCATTCAATGGTGCGCTGAGAGTCTTCCCATAGATCGTTAAATAACGGCTTTGATACCAGTTTGTTGTAACGAACGCTATGAATGCAAGCTAAGAACGAGAAATTGAAAACTAAACAAGAAATCACAAAGACACAAAATATACGTGGTTCCCCAAGATGGGTACGTCCACGGGCGAGGAGAGGGAGGATTCACTAACCAACGTGAAGAAGAGATACAAAGAGCCGGCTATAATCCGTAACTCTAGAAAGGCCACAAATATGAAAGCCCAAAAGATACTTTAGAAGTTCCCCAAAGGCCCTATTTATAATAGGCTACAAAAACGGGAACAACATAATTAACCAATGTGGGACTAAGGAATACAAGGCATTCCTAACAATTCTCCACCTTGACTTGAATTCCACTGAACCAAATCACCAAATATAGCTCTCCCCTTCTAACCTCTCACTCGCCAAATGCCCCCGAGGGGCGATCAACTGCAAATACCAAGCAAGCCCAAGCAATACTTGAACTTGGCAACCGGAACCGGTTTAGTCAACATATCTGCTGGGTTATCTGCCGTACCCACTTTCTTCACCTCAACTTGCTTCTGTGAGATGATATCTCGAACGAAGTGATACCTGACATCAATATGCTTGGTTCTTTCATGATACATAAGATTTTTAGTCAAATGTATAGCACTCTGCGAATCACAAAATACTGAACTCACACCCTGTGCAAGACCAAGCTCACAAAGCAAACCTCTCATCCACAATGCCTCCTTCACAGCTTCAACAATGGCCATATACTCTGCTTCTGTTGTAGACAGCGCGACTGTAGCCTGTAAGGTAGCTTTCCAACTAATGGCACTTCCGGACAGAGTAAAGACATAACCTGTCAAAGATCTCCTCTTATCGTGGTCACCGGCAAAATCCGAATCAACATAACCAACAGCATGATCACCAGAATTGGCAACCCCAAATAATAAACCAACACCTGCAGTTCCGCACAAATACCGTAGTATCCATTTCACAGCCTCCCAATGTGCCTTTCCTGGAAGCCCCATATAACGACTAACGACACTAACTGCATGTGAAATATCAGGACGAGTACATACCATGGCGTACATAAGGCTCCCAACTGCGCACGAATATGGAACCTGAGACATATACTTCTCCTCATCCTCCGACTGTGGTGACAACTCAGCTGAAAGTCGAAAGTGTGCTGCCAAAGGGGTACTGACTGGCTTCGAGTTCTGCATAGCAAAGCGCTCAAGCACTTTAAGAACATAAGACTTCTGATTCAAAAATAATTTGCCAGCTACTCGATCTCTGCAAATCTCCATACCCAAAATACGTTTTGCCGCACCCAAATCTTTCATCTCAAACTCACCACCTAACTGTTGTTTCAACCTGTTGATTTCTAATACACTCTTGGCAGCAATAAGCATATCATCAACATACAACAGTAGATAAACAAATGAACCATCTGGAAGTTTTCGAAAATACACACAACTGTCATACTCACTTCTAGAATATGATTGGCTTATCATAAAAGTATCAAACCGCTTATACCACTGCCTAGGGGATTGTTTGAGGCCATACAAAGATTTTCGAAGTAAACAAACGTGATCCTCCTTACCAGAAATAACAAATCCCTCAGGCTGACGCATATATATCTGTTCCTCAAGCTCGCCATGCAAAAACGCAGATTTGACATCAAGTTGCTCTAACTCAAGATCATAACATGCAACAATAGCAAGTAAAGTGCGAATGGAACTATGTTTTACAAGTTGGGAAAATACCTCATTGTAATCAACACCTTCCTTCTGGCTGTATCCTTTCGCCACTAGCCGAGCTTTGAACCGAGCATCTTCTACCCCTGGAATACCTGGTTTGCGCTTGAAGACCCACTTGCACCCAACAATCCTTTTCCCTTTCAGCGGTTCTACTAACTCCCATGTCTCATTCTTCTGAAGAGACTCAATCTCCTCACTCATAGCAACAGACCACTGTGCAGACTCAATGCTCGAAACAGCTTCCGTATAGCTTGAAGGCTCCTCATACTCAACTATCTCAGCAACTGATAAAGCATAGGCCACCATCTCAGAATAAGCCGAATACCTTTCAGGAGGCCGAATCTCCCTCCTTGGCCTATCTTTAGCAATAGTGCGTGGTTGCTCAACTAACGCATCAACCTCTGTGTCTGAACTCTTGAACTCCTCTTCAATTGGCTTCTCAATGTGCTTCTTCCCTGAGTCGGAAGATTCACTCAAAAACTCCACCTGCTTTGGAACACTCTGTTCTTGAACTGTATCATCAACCTGCTTAGACACCTTAATCATAGAGTTTTCATCAAAAGTAACATCTCTACTGATCAAAAACTTTGAATCTTCAGGACACCACAATCTGTACCCTTTCACACCTGCCTAATAACCCAAGAAAATACACTTCTTGGCCCGTGGCTCTAACTTACCCTCATTCACATGAGCGTAAGCTAGACACCCAAACACACGCAGCATAGAGTAATCAGCTTGATGACCTGACCATACCTCAAAAGGAGTCTTACACTCAATAGCAGTCGACGGAGACATGTTCACCAAATAGCATGTCGTGGAAACGGCTTCGGCCCAAAATTCTTTGTCCAATCCGGAATTGGACAACATACAACGTGCCTTCTCCAAAAGAGTCCTGTTCATTCGTTCAGCCACACCATTCTGCTGAGGGGTTTTTCTCACTGTGTGATGCCTCACAATGCCCTCATTACTGCAGAACCTATCAAACTCGCCAAGACAAAACTCCATACCATTGTCAGTTCTCAAACGTTTTATTTTCTTACCAGTCTGATTCTCAATCAAAGTTTTAAACTGTTTGAATGTATTAAAGGCGTCACTCTTATGTTTCAACATATACACGCAAACCTTACGAGAGAAATCATCGATAATACTCATAAAATAACGAAAACCACCTTTAGAAGTTACCTCTGCGGGACCCCAAAGATCCGAGTGAAAATAATCCACCGTGCCTTTGGTGCGATGAACAGCTGTACTGAATTTTACCCTGCACTGCTTGCCGTAGACACAATGCTCATAGAAATCCAGCTTTTCAGTTTTCTGGCCACATAGCAAACCCTGTTTGCTCAAAACTGTCATCTCCCTCTCGCTCATATGCCCAAGGCGCATATGCCACAAACGAGTCAAGTCTGAATCTGAAACCTTGGATGAAGCAACCATTGCTGCAGCACCTAAAACTGTACTGCCCTGGAGTGTATAGAGGTTACCACGCTTCTGACCCTTCATCAGTACCAATGCACCCTTCGAGACTTTCAAAACTCCACCTTCACCGAGGAATTTGCAACCATGAGAATCAAGAGCACCCAGAGATATAAGATTTTTCTTCAAATCTGGAACATGTCGAACCTCAAATAAAGTCCTAACAATACCGTCATGCATCCTAAGCTGAATCGTTCCTGAACCAACAGTCTTACAGGCCATGTTGTTGCCCATCAAAACTGTACCACCATTGACCGCCTCATAAGTAGAAAACCACTCTCTATGCGGACACATGTGGTATGAACATCCAGAATCTAGAACCCACTCGGTATTAGAGCGAGAATCGCCCTCTGTAACTGATAACACATTATCTGACTCATCTGAACTTTCAGCAATTCCAGCAATTACTTTACCCCCTTTCTGGTCTTCTTTTTCCTTCTCCTTGAGTTTTAAACAGTCACTTTTCCAGTGCTCGGGTTTCTTGCAATAATTGCACTTTCCCTTCTTCTTACCTGAATAATGACTTGTCAAATCAATACTTTATTTGCAATCCAATCTCTATTATCCAAAGGTTTCAAGTTTTCCTAGCATTTATTAACCAACAGTTAAAGAGGAAAAGATGAATTATGGGCTACTTGATGTGACAATATTTAATCATGGTTGCTTGGAAGAACAAACTTGGCCCTAGACAAGTCTATTGTAATACTATTTTTAGACAATAGGAAGCCTTATTTCTATTACTCATATGATAAAAATTTCCCCATAAATTATTACCCAATGGGTAAGACTTTTACTAGAAAATGTATATCTAAGTATATAGGCTTGCTTGCATGGTGAGTCTAGGTTTACTTCCTTTGGAAGCAACATGATTACTTCTTTTGGAAGTATAATGATTGAAGAAATCTCATGAGTTGTCTTGTTAACTCCATATACTCAATGGCAATGTTCTAACTTCCATTAACCAAGGGATAATAATTTCCCTAACATTTAATAACCAAAGGGTAAAGATGACGGTATAGTCTCGAAAAGACTAGTCATGGGTTTAATGATTACCCCTAAAGATCTAATGGTTCAACTAGGGTTGCGAGGCATTCATAAGGCTCAAAGAAGGTAAAAAAAAATGTCCATCTAAGGTTAGGAGATTGTAATTAGGTGAATTGGCAGTTCGGTTCTTTGAACTAATCGGTTAAAAACTAACTCTCCTTGCCATGTAGGACTTCTAGCCAAGAAATAAAATTTAAAGGACTAGAATCTAATGATGACGGATTATTAAAGTGAAAAAAAAGAATTTTTAAAATGTAAATCCAAGTAATTAAAATAAAATTCAAATATTTAACAAAATTTTTATTTACAAAAAAATTAGGGTCGTTACAACCTATCCCTCTTAAAATAATTTCGTCCTCGAAATTGGTGCGTGTTTATGGATTAGACATAGTCGCTATATTGGTCTTGAAACGCCCCAAAACGCTTTGGCATCACACAACCACTATCTAAAGGCTCCGGTAGGTTTTAGAAATATCTCAGACTAAGTCAACAACGTTTTTAGGCATTCCTCACAATCCTCTGCATGTTTTGTTAATCAAATTAAGCCTAATCACTTGCTTAACAAAATGGAGTTGAAGTTGCTTCAGCCGTCGAACAATTTGCTTCATTGTAGGTCTTTGATAGAGTTTCCACTATGAATGTCAACGTCAAATGTAAAACTTCTACTAAATCATCATGCAGTCCCGTATCCCACAAATGTTTCCTTAGCACAATCCTTTCTCACCCAACGATATTAAACCCATTTCCAAAACTAGGAAACAATGGATTCACTTGAGCAGAATAACCTCATAATCATAAGACATAAGTATTCCATCCTCATTTCGGGGGGAAATCAGCAAGCAATCCCTACGATACTCTACAAAATGGGATATTATTACCAAAGGCACTAAAAGAACCCCCCCTTGCAGTCACGGGAAAATAAGCCTTTAGGCAGTATCGGCTTCTGGCGGTAATTTTAGATGTACGGTTGCTTCCGATTCAGTACTGCTTCGACCCTACGTTCGTTCACCTCGATTCCGTCCTTGGATACCATGTGCCCCAAGAACTTAACCACTTCCAGCCAGAATTCTCATATTCTTGCCTTGGCATAAAGTTGGCTATGTCAGAGTACTTGTAGTACCATTCGAATATGTCCTTCGTGCTCCTCTTAATTGATCAAATAAGTCATCGATCTTTGGCAATGGATACCGGTTCTTGATGGTGAGTTGATTTAGCCTCCTCATGGTGACGTACTCAGCCTGATAAACCCCTTGTCCAACAGCTCCTGCAATTGGGTCTTGAGCTCCCTTAGCTCAACAGGGACCATTTGGTACGGCGCCATAGAGATTGGTGCTGTTCTCGGGTGGAGTTTTATAGAAAAGTCTATCTCTCTTTGGGGTGATAAGTCAGGAAGTTCTTCAGGGAAAATATCAGCGTACTCGCGAACTATGTGTGGTAATCCCACTTCCATTCTTTCGGCTTCTTCTTTTTGAGGACTAGCTAGTCATCCAAACGGTTGATTCTACCACCTCGATCTATTCGTCGTTGAACTCGCCGTTTGTCTATCCCCCTAAAAATAGAAAAAAGTCCCTCATGGGGTATAAGTTGTCGTCGTATTTTAGTGACAGTCTATGACTATTCGATGTGCTGATAGTCAGTCCATCCCCAGAATTACATCAAAATCTGCCATGTTGATCATCCTAAGATTGTAGGTCAGACGCAGGTTGACTGCTTCTAGTTCGCACTCTCTTCACACTAGACTAACAGCTATACTCCCCTCAAACGGTGATGTTGCTTTCATATTCGTGTTTAGGGTTCTGTTTCTAGTGTTAGAGCAGTTAAGCAAGCGGTAGGCATAAATGAATGTGATACTCCAGAATCAACAAAGCTTGTACGCATATACTATAATAGTAGCGTACCTTGGATCACAGTAGGATCATGCTCTTGTTCTTTAGTCTGCAGCGCAAAGATACGCCCTCCAGTGTCTTGCTGGGTTCCCATGGGCTGTTTTCCCTTATTTTGCCCATTCTGCTGCTGTGATAGGCCTCAGAGTTCTACTTCACAAAACCGGCTTGCCCAAAGCTCCCATTCCCTTCCATCCGAGGTTGCGGGCATTGGTGTCTGTAGTGGCCTATAGCCTGACAGTTGTAGCACCGAACTATTGTTATGTCCCGACCACCTCACTGTGGTTCGTCATGTCCGGGGGTAGCAGTCCTCCAGGGTTGGTTGTTCTAAGGTGGTTTAGAGGGTTTGGTGAGGTAGAGTTCACGGTGTTGCTAAGTGTTGGGTTCGAATTGGTCCACCGGTGCCGCCTATCACCTTCTTCCATCGGGTTTTGAAGTCAGCCTCTTCACTCTCTAGTCGAAGAGCACACTTCATGACCTCGGCATAGGTGGTAAAGGCTTGAGCCACCACAGCCCTTCGAGCAATCGTCAGCCCCCATTCGAACCTTCTTGCCTTCTTGTCTTCGGTTGCGATGGCAATTTGGGCGTAACAAGACAGTTCCTCAAATTTGGCCACGTATGGGTAACAGTCATCGTACCTTGTTTCAGATTTAGGAACTCCTGCTCCTTGACTAGGCGAAGAGGCGAGGGAAAGTACTTGTCGAGAAACAGGGTCTCGAACTCGGTAAAGGTCATGGTGGTAATGGTATGGGTTGCCTCCATCAGGTCCCACCAATAACGGGCTTCTCCCTTCAGCTGGTAAGTGGCTAAGACCACACATTCTCCTTCCTGAGTGATCTCTAAGGTTTTGAGTATTATTTTGACTTCGTTCAACCACGTCTCAGCTACGATGGGGTTGGTATCTTCGTGGAAGGTCGGGGGTCGGCGTTTGCAGAACTTGTTCATCGCTCGGGTTTGGGTCATAGGTCCGTCATCTGGGTTTTGGTTTTGGTGGTTAGCGTTCAGGGCCGTGATGAATGCTTGCATGATTTGGGCTAGGTCGGGATTCGCGTTAGAAGATTCTCCGTTCTCGTATCATAATCCATTGCGTCGGTTCACCATCTACGAGTAGAAATCGAAAAGGGGAGTTTTAGTCTACCTAAATAATTTTCCTTTTGCAAATGCTGTATCTTTCTTTCTAAAGGTCAAAAGCAATTTATCACATAGTATGCAACGGTACTCTTTAAAGTAAGCAAGCTTTTTATAGATAAAAGAGAGATACAATAGTAAGCATAGAATTCTACTACAATGACAAGTAGAGACCTAAGATAAGATATTTCCCAATACAAGTTGAAACGATCCTACATACTCCAACTCTATGGTTCTATAGGTTATCAGGTTTAACCTACACCACTGCTACTCCACTCTAGGGTAGAATAATTCGTATAATCTCTTCCAACCACTTCACGTAGTTCGAGCTAACAGGTTGGCTAAGTGGTTATTTATAAAGACAAAGTTTTATTAACACTAAGGAAGGCCATCTAGGTTCCACAATTGATTCTTGATTTAAGTCATCATTCAATTATTCGGGAATTTCCAACTCGGTGGAACTGCCAATTCCCGCACCTTGCTTCAATCTGAATATTGTTTTTGTCAAAATTCCACCAAATTTGGGACGGTAAACTTACATTCAATTCACTTTTGTGCAACGGTCAAACTATCTCATGGTCTACCCATTCTATCCATGGGCGAGATTTTGAACCTAAATCTCTAATACCAAGTTGTAACGCCCTTAATTTTTGGATACATTAAATAACATTTTATTTAAAACTTAAGTAGAGTTATGCCCATTATTATAACATAATTCTCACAAAAATACTTTTATTACATACGGAAGGGAAAAACTAGGGTTTCTATCTACTACTCCATTTACTCCTTCATCCTAGCCAGCTCCTCGGCTTCGAAAGCTTCCAAGGTGTAGAGTTCACCATGTTCATCTTTGAGATCTGACATATTATACCCACGTCGCCTCCAATATAATATACCAGGGTCACCAAAGGTAATACCGTGAGCTAAAAGGCTCAATAGAATAACCCTACTTGCTACCCTTAACTTAATAACATGTAATTAACGATTTTCATACAGGTCGTGCATGTTTAAGCAAAATCAGTTAACAATGACACATCCGCATTCGTTAATCTAGTAACGTTGGTGTCCATAATTTTTGTGTCTCTCCTACGTGACTTATCATAAATCGTGTCACCTTTTTCTTTTATCAAATCAACATTGGCAAAATCTCTTTTTAACACACCCAGACTCGATTCTGCCGCTCTGGGTTCCCCAGTAGCCTCACAATGGTTCCGCCGCTCCGGGTTTCTATTGGCACACAATTGCATTGGTTCCTCTCCACGGATACCAAACTACACACCTGATGTGCCCATTCAATAGTCGTGGAAGTTTATCAAACGGCTGTCAAATTCAATTATTTATTTACCGGATTACAACTAAAGATTTACATAGTATAGTGAGGAAGTCCAAATTGATCCACAGAGAGCTCGAATATAGCTTGGTCGGATTGTAGATGTAAGGGTTTGTGGCGTTTAGGCGGCCAACTTTTAGTTTTCCTTTGAAATGTGAGAAATACCCTTATGAAAAATACTAGAAAATGAGTTTGGACTAAGAATTAAAAGAGGTAAGGCACAGAAGTTCATAACACCCATAGCTTAAGCCAATCAACTTTTCTCAACGAAAACACAGTTGAATCACACGGCATAGGTTATCAACCGGAAGGTTTAGCGGTGAAAATGCTTAGACTTAACACAAGGCGTGACATCGCTCACGGAACTATGTGATCGAGCCCATGATCACCGGAGATTAACAACGCCAAGATTGGAATTCAAACTAAATATCAAGGTCATGAACTAGAAGTATAGTTTGGAAAGTGAGCAAGTTCTTTGGTTCTTTTGGCAAACACAAACCGAGACATAGCTCTCGAAACCGTGTGAGTAAGCACATGATCACCGGAGATTAACATTGACAAGTTTTGGTACATAAAAGGGCAAACTATGCACATTTACAAACCAAACCTTAAGTCTTAAGTTGAGAAAAGCAAGATAAACAAAAGTCACGAGATGTTAATCACCCCAATGCCAAGCCTAAACGACTACTTACACATAGTTAAAAGATTAGACATGGTCAAAAAATGGAGCACAAGATTTAACCGAAGAAAACGAAAATAAACTTGATTTATGCACAGATCCAAAGCGTAGCTACACCATTAATAAACGAAAAATTAACATAAGACAAATACTTACTTGAGTTCTTAAGGAAATTAACTAAGAAAGCTTGAGAGCATCAATGGAGTTCCTAGAAAGTAAGAAGAAAGACTTAGGCCTAAACAGACTAGAAATAGTCAACCTTTCTATAAAAGGCATACAAGCCTATTTATGGGGCTCTAAAGTTAAGTTACAAAGGACCAAAAAGTTCTCCAAAATATCCCAAAAATACTCCATATAAGTGGAAATGAAAAAGATAACAAAAATCTGCAGATTTTTCCATGTAGTACGGGTACTCGGAAACTCCCAGTACCAGTACAAGGCTTCAACGGGCTGGAAAATTGATCTTTGGACACCCAGTACCGGTACTGGGCAACTCCCAGTACCGGTACCCGCTTGACAGATTTTTGGGCAAACTTCGCGGGCTTGCTCCGGACACTTCCGAACTCGGATTTAGTGTGTTCTTTCGACCGTTGGAAAGCTTGTCGAGTTTACTTTCTAACCCAAGTGGTTTGGATCAAAAGTAATTTGTACATCAAAAGTTATGACAATTCTACCCTCAGCTGGTCGGAAGATGAGTAGCTTTGATAAAATCCTCACTTCTCCTTCAATTCCCTTGACCCTTGGGCGACCCGAGCAACCTCCAAACCATCTTTCGAGAACCACAACGGGGTGGCACGTGACCTTGAGTACTTGGTTGCACCGGGAGCATTCCTTGGCATTCAAACGCGCCTTTTTTATACGAATTACCTGAAATATACAAAAATCTACCTTATGTGCAATATCGAATAAAAATGACAACATATATGTATAAACACAACATACTAGAGGACTTAAGTACCAAGAATATGCACTATTGGGTGCTTATCACAACACCCAATCTTGGTTCCGCCGCTCTGGGTTCCCGAGTATTCTCACAATGGTTCCGCCGTTCTGGGTTCCCATTGGCACACACACACACACACACACACACACTACTCACATTGGGCTAACACGTTCGGCCACAATGTATTTTCAAAAATATTTTCTTTTTCGGAACACGTCTTTCCATTAACCACACCATAGATGTCATGTTTCTACTTTCTTAATTTTCGTGTCTCGTTTTCATGCAATAACTCCGCGGTAGGACTTTCTACTTACGCAATTATAAATCATTTATTAAAATCTTGAAACTAAACTAGTAAAATCATCCAACTTTATATTCGCTTAAATCACAAATTTAAAGCATAACGCCACATGTACGAACGCCTTTGGAATGTAGACCATTTATGCTTTATTTACAACCACAAGTAACGCAAGAAATCATAATAAACATTTATACGTTCTTATAACCATTCCAAAGCTAAAAAATTCAAATATGTACAATCAAGCGTAAATTTTTATCTTTTAAAACTCGCTCTGGAAAATAAATGGTGCAGAGCGGTTTTCTGTAGAAATGTCTAAACATATAAACATATATGCATCTACAACCGTTTGATCATACTTAGTGATATTATAACTGTTGGATCAAATGAATGAAGCACATACGCACTCTCTCTCTCTCTCTCTCTCATTAAAATATTGTATTCAAAACCACCCATAAGACATTATTCAAATGAAAACTAAAATTAAAGCCACTGAGATCACCGAAATCAAAGCCAACATTCCTTTTTCTATTTGAAAATTTTATGGATACCGACCCGAGCACACTGACGGTACACAGGGCTCACTCTGGGCCTCGCATGAATTATTAGACCCGTTCAATAATTTAAAAAAATAAGTGGGCCTGTGAAAAATCAGCTCCTTCCAATATGTGTAAGTGCTTGATAAAATCTTCCCATTTTTGAAAAATCGGAAAAAAATGGAAAGATTGGATGAAAAATGAGAAGATTGGATCGAGTATTTATATATATCGGATGGAGCTGATTTTACACAAACCCACTCAATTTTTATTTTGAAATTATTAAAAGGCTCGGATCATCTATGCGGGTCTGGAGTGGACCCCGCGAATGGTTAGTACGTACGATTTGTGTGTTTGGGTCAGTATCCGTAACATCCTCCTTTCCTATTTCTAGGCTATCAAACCTATATCATGGAAATCACCGAAAATAGAATTTTATGTACATTGTTCATATGATTTTCACATTTTTCTTCTTTACTTTCTCTACCTCTTCCTTCCCCACCCCCCCCCCCCCCCCCCCCCCCCCTGCTCCTCTCTCTCTCTCTCGGGAAGTTTTTTTTTTTTTTGAACAGTCTCGGAAAGTTTAATACCACCAAAATCTATTTCACCAAAACCACCTAGGTGAGTTCTTCCATTATTTTTTGTATATTTTCAACTAATTTCCTCTTCATTAAGATTATGATCACTACTACAATAATCGTAAAAGATGACACTTTAAAAGTGTCATTAAACGTGAAAGATGACAGTTGTAGAACTGTTATTAAAAGTCTGAATCTTAAAATGACGGTTTGAAACTGTTATTAATATCTATAAAGAAGACGCTTTATGAACGTAATTGAAAGTAAAAGATGACAGTTGTGAAACGTCATTAAAGTGCTTTAAAGCCTTCATCTATTGTAACGATCAACTCTTGCCTTGTTAAATATTATCCATTTTGAACACCAAATCCCATCTAACCTCTCAGTGAGGTTACCCATCCAAGGATTACTTCAATGCGAGCACGCTTAACTATGAAGTTTCAATTGGCTCTAGCACCCTCGTAGCTTTAAAAGCCCTTGTGCAAGATAGAATGACGATATATTATTTATAGTACACAACTTACACTTCACCAAGCGATGTGGGACTACCCTCGATTGACCCTTCTTGTAACGATCCGTTCCATCTTTGTACAATTTTGTCCGCTTTGGACGCCCAAAACCCATAGACTTCCCAGTGAGGTCACCCATCCCTGGATTGCTCCAGGATGAGCACGCTTAATTGCGAAGTTCTTATGCGCTTTGGCCCACCCTCACGGCTTTAAAAGGCCTTGTATAAGTAGGAGGGATCTTTTCTTATAAGCCATAACTTGCTACATCCCGTTCGGATGGAGTCTGCTATACTGCAGTACCGTCAGCCACCGGAAAGTGGGGTGTCACAATCTACCCCCCATTAGGGATGCAATGTCCTCGTTGCACAGGCCAAGCAACCTTCCCCTGGTGGCCATGGTGTGACACCTAGTTCTGTACAGCACAATCAGTGTGCTCGTACCAGATTCTAGAGGTGGCCCCCACCATGTAAACCAGGGTTATGCTCTGATACCATATGTAATGATCCACTCCATCTTTGTACAATATTATCCGCTTGGACGCCCAAAACCCATAGACTTCCCAGTGAGGTCACCTATCCCTGGATTGCTCCAGGATGAGCACGCTTAACTGCGAAGTTCCTATGCGCTTTGGCCCGCCCTCACAGCTTTAAAAGGACTTGTACAAGTAAGAGAGATCTTTTCTTATAAGCCATAACTTGTCCCCTCCCATCCGGACGGAGTCTGCCAACCTGCAGTATCGCCAGCCACTGGAAAGCGGGGTGTCCCATTTCTGGTCACCAATCCGGTTGACCACTACCTAGAACTCCCTAGGGGCAGGGCGTTACAATCTCCACCACTTAGGAATACACGTCCTCGTATGGGGTCGAGATTCTGTCTCACATTTACAGTTGGTACAGGCTCTGATACCATATGTAACGACCCACTCCCAATTTGAGACTTCAAAGCAATGACGCTTATAGATGGCGCCATTTTCTCCAAAAATAATATTTTGTTCTTCAATGTCATTTATAAGAAGAAACCTACATTAAAAAGAAAGAATAGTTTATGTCACTATTTTACAAAGTGACATCATAAATGTATTAGATCACAGTTTAGAAGAAAATGACATTAAAAAGAAAGAATAGTTATATCAATATTTTAGAAAGTGACATCATAAATATATTATATCACAGTTTTTTAGATGACTGATATTATTTATCTATTGCAATTTTTTACTTACAGTTTTTTCAAAAACTCACATCTTTTCACTTTTTCAAGCATCATCTTTTAACAATATTGTAGTAGTGGATGTTTATCAATGGATACGTTGTGTTATTGTTTATAGCATACTTGAATTTGTTGGACATGGGTTGGTATATTGCACGTAAGTTTGCGTGTTGTGATTGTTTGGGCCGTATATTGAACGCGAGTTCAGTATTTATTTCTGTGTGCTGATTGTTCGAGCCGTGCCTTTAGGCACATGTATACGCTAGTTCTACTATAAAAAGGAGAACTCATTTTTGGTATACACTTTTTTTTTCTTTTGAGATTTTGTTTACTTTATTGTTCAACTAATGCCCCTCTTCAAAATCAATTAATGCATCACTTATAACTTGGCATGGACAGTTACACTTAGGCAAAATAATATATTTATTATTTAAAACAACCTTATCATACCACTATCCCCCTTTGCAAAAAAAATCCTTAAAGTGTGCACATATGTGCCAGCTTTCTAGTATATATTTTATAGTTTTGTGTATTATTTAAGCACTCCGTGTTACTTTGAAATCTTGTTTACGCGTGTTCTCTAAGGACTCACCATACCAAATATGGCAATTCTAACGCCTACCGATGGGATGACATTTTTTATTATAAATTATTTGAAGAATCATTGGAAATTTTGAAATGGATGAACAGTAACATGTTTAGATTTATATATAGAGGCATATTTAATTTGATATCGTAAATAATAAACTAACAAAAAAATTTTTAAAGTATAAAGCTCGACATTATCCACTTTGAAAACCTGTATATTAGTTATTGGCTTATTTATTCTTTTGGTCCCAAAGTATTAGCGAGTTGTCAATTTAGTCCTCAATTCACACATTCAACCAATTTCGTCCCCAATGTTTAAAGTGCATGTCTACATAATCCCTGGCCCTAAAGTTGTTTCTTGTTTCAGTCCACATGAGGGGCATTTTTGGTATTTCACATATCTCATCTTCTTCAAACCCTGCTAACCCTAAGATTAAAGCAAACAATGGGAATCAATCAAGTAAAAGCAATCAACCAACCTAAAAATTCTAATCACACGCACCGGTTGATTCAAGAGGCAGAGACTCCACCACCCTCTTTCACTCTCAAACCACTGTTCTCCGTTTCCTTTCCTGTCTCACATCCTCCCAATCCCAAACGATGGAATCAAACGACGACAGGAACAACAAAAATAATGAGGATCGAGGCGGGAGACGTCGGGGTGGGGGCGGATCGGGGAGATCGAGGCAGCTAAGGGGATGACGCACTTGGAGAACTCCACCTTGGTGCAGGGCTAGGCGTTCCAGGTCATGTGGACGGTGTTCAGGCCTTCCGAATTGGGCTGGGCCATCTTCGACACGGTGGTTGTTGGAGAGAGAAACAGTGCCCTACGATCTTTGAACGTATAGCTCTGTCATCACATGTTCAAGTAGATGGACGAAGTGACAAAGCGAACTCGGGTTTGGCACAGATACGCAACCAGTGAATAGGGGTGGGGGGATAAGTTCTGGAGTCGTTCGTAAGTGAGGGGCAGTAATAAACTAGACTTGATAAGGATGGATTCCTATCTGGGAATTATCTTTTCTTTTCTTTTTTTTGTTTCTTTTTAATCCTCACCTGGATTTCTTGGAGTAAAGCGTTTTGGAGTGTACACAAAATTGATGGGTACAAGAAAGCCCCCGAATGGAAGCCTTTTTACCTTTTAGGATTAAGGTTTGGAGTTTGAAGGACATGATATGTGAAATACCAAAAAGGCTCCTCGTGTGGACGGAGAAAACAAACGGCGTTAGGGTTAGGGATCATTTAGACACATGTTTTAAACATTGGGGACGAAATTGATTAAATGTGTACACTAGGGATCAAATTGGCAATTCACTAACATTTTGGGGACCAAAAAGATAAATAAGCCATTAGTTATCTTTCCATAATACTATTTCATCAATCTTTACTATGATTTTTTCCCTTGGGTTGTATTTTGTTGTCTGCTAGTATGAATTATGAGAATTATCAGGGGTAGTCGAAGTAGTACTCCTAACAAGAAGTCATTAGCACTCTTACCTCTTGAACAATATTTAATTAATATCTTCTAGGTTAATGATTTTGTCACTTTCTTATTTGTTAATATCACTTTTCTTTTTGTTTTTATTAAAGTGAATTTACTAAAATATCATTGCACTTTATGATGCTAGCTTTTTCTCACTTTTCAAATGCAAGGGTGTTTTAGTATATTCACCCTAATACTAATAAAAACAAAAACAGGAGTGACATTAACAAATAGGAGATTGACAAAATCAGTTACCTATCTTCAAATATATAAATTTAAAACATGAATAGAATTATTTTTCAATTTTTTCACGTAATCATTATGGTCATCATTGTACTTTTTGTGTTCGTCTCAGTTGGGATCAAATTAATGTTCTGAGCTTGAGATTGGCTTGTGCTTGGAACATTTTGAGATTAATTATTCAAGCTCGGCTTAGGCTTGAAATTTTATGTTCGTGATAACCTTGGCTTGGCTAGTGCAATATGCAAGCCAATCTGGAGCTTTCAAATATGAGCTTAAACTCGTAAAGTTTTGACCTTTCAAGCTAGACTCGTTAAGTCCCAAAATAAAATGGACTAATTTAAAGCCAAAAAAAAAAAAACACTAACCTCATTAATCTACGCCAAAATAAAACTCATAAACACAAAATTAAATTACTTGCTATTTTTGTTAACTTAAAAACCCTCAAACTCCTAAATTTTCATCTCACATAGGATATTTTCTATTTGGATGCAATGGTATTGTAAAAATGGTAAAAATATACATATGAAAGGTCAATGCAGATCTCGTATTTTGAGACATTTATAAAATCGATCTCTATACTTGTAATATTTATGGAATAATCTCTTTGTTCATGAGCCTATCGAGCCAAGCGTTCTATATCAACGGTTTAAAGCGTCGCCAAAAAACCCAAAAACCGTCGGTAAAGACCCTTTTAGGCTATACCAACGGTTGGCAAACCATCGGCCAAACCGTTGCAATATATCTGTTGGTTTAACGAGCGTTAGTACAAATTTTTTTCAGTAACGGTTTCTTTAGCGATGCTTATAACCATTGCTAAAGGCAAATTTTTTTATTTTAAAACCAACCACTGTGTGACATAAGCATCCACGTGGCAGCCACAAGTTGCTTGCGTAGCGCACGTGTCACCTTCATGGCAGCCTACATGGCACCCACGTGGCGTTGATGTGTCGCTTGCATGGCGCACCTGTGTGGGTGTGAAATAATTTTGCTCCTCTTGGGAATCGAACTGCCGACCTCGTGTGCGCGCATGCGTGCACGAACTAACTGTGCTAGCTTATCACTTGTGCAATTTTATACACCTTTTAATATTTATACTATACAAACCGGAATTTTTTTAATCCTTTTTTTAAATCCGATTTATACTATACAAACACCTACCAATATCATTTTTTTTGCGATCATAACCGTCTATTTTTTACATAATACTGAGTACAATATTTGTACGAAGAATAAAATTAATATTACGTAGAATTTAATGCTAGGTTCAGTAATTACCTTTTAAAATTGGTATAAATGCATGTATGCATGTAATCATATATGACATTATATTTAATTATAATTGTTTAGATTGATGCAGAGTAGGATAATAATTTTGATAGGAGTATTATTTTGTAATATTCATTTACAAAAAATGATATCTCGTGTGAGAAAAATAGTTCCATTATTCACTCATCTTCAAATAAATTGACATGAACCATGTACCAAAAAAAAAAAAACTCTCTGTTTTCCTAAAAAAAATTTCAATTTTAATTTTGCCTTTTCTATATTTTTGTTAGATTCACATTAAATTTTTTGATTGGTCAGTCGTTTCGATGAGATGAGTTTAAAAAATAAAACAACATGCAATTAAAAGCAAAAAAAATCACTATAGACGAAAAAAATATCAAATAGCTAAGTCTTTTTTTTAGATTAGAATCGTCTATCTTTTACATATTAATGAGTACATCATTAGTACCAACTACCAAGAATGAAGTTAATCGGGTATCAGTACACACTTATCGGACAGAAAAACTCATTTTATTAATGAAATTGTGTATCGATAAAGAGATTTTCTAAACCCGATCGAGCCAAATTTGTACGAGAACGATTTAATCAACATGAAAAATAAAATCAACTATCTCGATCGTTAGTTCGGGTTTGAAAAACTGATCGCATAAAAGAAAATTGGTTTTGGCGGTGTAAAATTCTACTAACGGTGAACGAAGACCGTCGCTATAGTCCAGATTCTACTAACGGTTAATGAAAACCGTCGCTATAGTGTTGTAATCTACTAATGGTCACATGAAAACTGTAACTATAGTCCTGTTTCTAGTAACGTTTTGCAAACCGTTACTATACACCATTTATACCGATAGTTTTTTCAACTGTTGCGAAAAAAATCGTTGAGAAATCCTAAATTTCTTGTAGTGATAATAGATGTCACTGTCATGATATGATACATAGTTTCACGCCTGAAAGTGAAGGGGAAAGACAAGACAAAGAGAAAAGAGAATAATTTTATAGTTTCACGCCTGAAAGTGAAGGGGAAAGACAAGACAAAGAGAAAAGAGAATAATTTTCCGTTTGAAGGTTGGCAACAATGAGAATGATTTTTACCCACTAGGTGGATGATACACTTGCTATCCATTATCCTAAACCTAACGAGAGGAGGTTAGCAATAGCATTTGCCATTAAAAATTTAAACATTGACGGAATCGGGGAGACTCGTCCAATTCGTCGTTGTATACAAACGAACAAACTGAATGAGTGATAGGCGTAGCTAGAATGAGATTGATCTTGATCTTGATTGTGCGATTTTGTACCAACCGAAAGACGACTGCTTCTAAGTCCTCACCATTAATTGCTTGTGTGGAGATGATGTAGGATAAGATCTTGGAAGATTTTGTATTCTTATTTTTACGATTCAAAACTTCTAATTTAGTGTTTCTTGAAAAAACAGTTGTTTTCAAATGTAATTCTTAATGTTCTTACAAATTATACCATCAAACAAGGAGCGCTACTATTCCCAAGAAAGATTTAAAGGAAAACATGCAAGGAAAAATACATTTGGGTCCATTTCGGGTTCCATAAAAATCTAGAAAAATATCCATAGATTTTTCATGTCTAGAATGAGATTGATGTTATCTTGATTGTAGCCCCCGGCGATTTGTACTAACCCAAAGACGACTGCTACTAGTCCTAATCATAAAGTATTGATTTGAGAACTAGTCAATTTTAACCAATCGAGGCTAGTTAGTTTGTCAGGATCCTTACATCCAATAGGACATTAGAAGCTCAAATCTCCCCACTTGAGTGTAGGTGTCCTCCCCTAGAGGGGTTTTCCTTCCTTTCTTTATTTCTATCCTATAATAAGTTTATTAATTTCTTGTTTGGGTTGAGCTGTTGGGTTTGGTTGTCTCGTGGATTCTCACAATTGATGATCTCTTCAATCGATTGACAAAAAAAAGAAGAAAAGAAACAAGTCAATTATGACAAAACACCAATGAAAATGTTTTTATTTTCTTTTCTATATATGAAAACTCAATTCATCTTTTGAAATTATGGAAACTCGTTTTTGAAATGCACAAAAACAACAATGATGCGAATAGGACAACTTTCATCAAAGTTCTCGTTGTCTTTGCTAAAATGTACATGAAATTCAGAAAACGGAAAACCTAAAATGTTGGAAAGGAAAATGATAATACTAAGCAGGGCTGCATGTTTGTAACACACTAGTGATTTTCACTTTTGTCATTCTGTTGAGGTGCAATTCGGAAAAAGGAAAACCTAAAATGTTGGAAAGGAAAATAATACTACTAAGTAGGGCAGCATGTTTGTATCACACTAGTGATTTTCACTTTTGTCATTCTGTTGAGGTGCACGTTCATACGGAGTTTTGCTTCGTCTTATTTGCTAAACTAGAGTTTAATATGTATATGGTTGAAGAAGAAGACTAGGTGTTTACCAAAAAAAAAAAGGGAAGAAGAAGAAGACTAAATAAAGAGAGTCTTCTGTAAAGTCCATGACCAGGACCCACTTGACCTTTTGTATTAAAATTAAAATATGATTGAGGACCATTTTTACGGAAATTCTAATTGCATGGAAAATTTTCAGAGAACCACGCAAGTAAGAACGCATTTGGATTTATTCCGAATCTTACAAAAATCTAAAAAAATATCCAATTAGTCATCGAAGCCAAACGAAACTGAATTGAGTGATAGGCGTATGTGTTTTGTGGGGAGGAGTCTAGTGGAATATTCAAATTTGCATGGCTAGCTAGAATGAGCTAGATTGATCTTGATCTTGATTGTGCGAGATATTTTGTACTAACCCAAAGACGACTGCTACAAAGTCCTCACCATAAATTACATGTGTGGAGATGATGTAGGATAAGATTTTGGACGATTTTATAAAATATTCTTATTTTTATAATTCTAGAATTAGAATATAAAGCCTTTCAAAATCTTGAATATTAATATAAACTCACGGGGGCTACAATCAAGGTCAAGATCCATCTGTTAGACTTGTCCCACATCGCGCATCTAAGCCACCCAAGCTTGGTTAATAAATTCTAGAGGCTACTCCACCTATTGCCAATTGGTTTTAGGTTGGAACCCTCCAAAAAATCTAACATGGTATCAGAGCTAGGTCTTGGGTGGCCTCACCTCTCGTGGGAAAGTCTCTGTCATCTTTATTGCCCGAGTCAGTCAGTCAGCTCCTGGTCAGTCACCTCCACGTGCATCCGGGCTGCACGTGAGGGGGAGTGTTAGACTTGTCCCACATCGTGCATCTAAGCCACCCAAGCTTGGTTAATAAATTCTAGAGGCTACTCCACCTATTGCCAATTGGTAAGGTTGGAACCCTCCAAGAAATCTAACATCATTCTAGCCATGAAAATTGAAAATTTCTACTATAGACTCCCCTCCACATATCACGCCTATCAGTCATTCTTCAGTTTCTTCATCGTCTCCTCAATTTTCACTCTCTTTCTATCTTTTTAATGAGACCATATTATCAAAAAATTATTTGAAAAAATAGTATTTTTTTTAAATTACACAAATGTTTTTGAAAATTGTTTTTTCAAAAACTGTTTTCTTTCTTTGAAATCTTTTTTCCAGAAAATTATTTCGAAAACTTGTCTTGGGAAAATTACTTTGTTTTTCTAATAAACAATTTTTTTTGTTTGAAAGCTATTAAAGTAAAAGTTTTTAGTTTTTGTAATTTGAAAAAATGATGTGGCAAATTCTGCTTATCCAATTTTGATTATACCGTTGTGGACCTCTACATTGTTAATATTAGTCCACTACGAATGCTCTAATTAACTCAATGGGTTGGCCAGATGGTCTTGGCCTAGTATTTAGGTATTAGCTAGAGTCTTAGGTTTGATTCTCCATGACCCAATTCATGGGGCCACGTACCTTACGTCATGCATGTGTGTGCAAGGGTGAAATGACTTTGAGAGTGACTTTAGGTATTAGTTTGAGTTGCACGCAACAATTGGTGCAAAACAGCCACCATTACTGAAAAAGTAATTTATTTTGATCCAGTTACGCCAGCTAGCCCAAAACAGCTAGCTTGCGAAAAGTTCAGCAAGGCCGTGTAACAATATTGAGCGTATGTGAATTAGTTTTCGGTGTAACAATATCGACTATCGGGGGTATGTTAATGTTATGTAGTGGAAATCGGTGTGGCCATAAGCTTCATAATTTAAATCCTAGCTTTGGGGTCACCAAATAAAATCATTTATGTTCTCGTTTTAATGACCAATCTAACAAATAGCTACATACCCATCAACGAGAAACCTACGGCCACCAACCAAAGGTGGCCCAATTCTGCACCGACGGGCACGCGGGGCCCACTTCGGATCCTGCACGAATGATCCGATACGTTCAATAATTTTATAAAAAAATAAAACCGAGTGGGCCTTTGAAAAATCAGCTCAATCCTATATGTGTAGGTGCTCGACCAAAACTTTCAATTTTTGAAAAATTGGCAAAAATGGAAAGGTTTGATGAAAAATGGGAAGATCAGATCAAGCATCTACACATATCGGATTGAGTTGATTTTTTACAAGCTCACTCACTTAGTTGTTTTTAAAAAAATTATTGAACGGCTCGAATCATTCGTGCAGGACCCATAGTGGGCTCCGCATACTCGTCGCTGCAAAATCAGACCACCATTGGTCGGTGGCTGTAGCATTTTCCACCCATCAAATAGGAGCACAAAGAGTGCAATAATATAATGTTTTGTAGATCAATCCAAACATAGGTGCAAGAATGTGGATAGGGACAGAGCCAAGAATTTTTTTTATTGGTGGCGAACTTTTGTACTAAGAAAATGAAAAGATTAATTGTGATAATATTGACTTTAGATAAAATTCAAAACAGTATACTACCATAAACAAACAATCTTTGTCATGTATACGTATCAAAGCCTGTGGAGTACGTTGCTTTTCCCTTCTTTGTTATGGTGTTAGGTTTCTTCCATTTTGTTTTGATCCAACATATCTTAAATAACCCAATAAAACCATTTATATTCTTGTTTTAATTAATGAAAACCAATCTAATTAACAAATTGCAACACAAGGCTGGCTAGGAGCACAAAATTAAGTCCAATAATATTTTGTATGACCGAGACTGTGGAGCCCCGGGGGACCCAAGAACTCTCAACGTACGTGACACAGCACCCATACTTTCTTCATACAATTAAGTCTATAAATAGGCCTAAGAGATGAGATTCAAATTCACAAATCCACCCAAGTACCCCGGCTAGCTACCTACTAGCTTCCCTCTCTCTAACTCCAAAATGGCAACAAAAGTTTTTCAGCTTTTCTTATGCATCTTCCTCTTCTCATTAGCCCTTTCTCTCCCCTCTCATGCAAGGCCATCAAAACCCAAGGCTGAAAACCCAACATCCTTCGACTTTATTAAGCATTTGGAAGGATGTCAGAAAGGGCAGACAGTAAAAGGCCTCCAACAACTCAAGAAATATCTTGAGGCATTTGGTTATTTAAACTACTCCCCTAAAGAAACCAGTGCCAACGACGACAATTTTGACGATTCGTTGGAGGTTGCCGTCAAAACATACCAGCTCAATTTCCATCTGAAAACTACCGGAACTTTAGATGCCGAAACGGTGTCCCAAATGACGGCCCCTCGATGTGGGGTCCCTGACATCATTAATGGCACTAACTGGATGCGAGCTGGCAAAAAAGAGACCAATCACGAACACAAGACTCTTCACACCGTCTCTCATTATGCTTTCTTTCCCAATAACCCGAAGTGGCCCCCTACTCAGTACCAGCTCACTTACGCATTTGCTCCGGGAACCAACTCGGATGCCATATCCGCTGTGGCCAAAGCATTTAGCACGTGGGCTTCCCAATCTCCGTTTAAATTCTCTCTAAGTCAAGACTTCGCAAATGCGGATCTTCAAATTGGATTCTACCGTGGTGATCATGGGGACGGGGTACCATTCAACGGGCAAGACGGGGTCTTGGCCCATTCCTTTGCCCCCACTGATGGTAGGTTTCACTACAACGGGGACTATTCGTTTACCGTGAACCCGGTCACGGGTTCGTTTCATCTGGAGACTGTGGCCTTGCATGAAATTGGGCACCTTCTTGGACTTGCACATAGCAATGTCCAAGAAGCTATCATGTACCCTAGCATTCCTCCAGCAACAATCAAAGGTTTGGCTGACGATGATATACGAGGAATTAAGACTTTATACGCGTGAAGGAATACTTTGGCCATGGTTTCTATAATCAACAGATGCCAATGATAAAGAGAAGTTACTAAATTAAAGTCATCCCAAAATAATGGAATAAAGATGGTGTATTTCTTGTTTGTGTTTTTACTACGAAGTACTATCGTGTATTCAAGCTAAGATCGTATCAGTTTTAATTTGTCAAAGAATATTATGGAGTCCTTATCTTATCAGTCTTTTTCTTTTCTGGTTAATGAGTTTCCCTGTTAGCTTGCTTCGCATATCGACTGCTTTGATAATTTATATATATGTACACATGAATGGACGTTCTAAATGCCTTTTTTCATTGGAGTAATATCGTGAGAGAATAATAGTGAACTCTTCTAGGGAAAAGTCTTACACATTATACACTGTTGGGATCCTACAATCAAATTTGAAAATTCGTGTACCAATTCAAAATTGATTAAGCCAAAAAAAAAAAATTGATTTAGAAAGTAAATGACCAAGGTGTCTGCCTTGATCGCTTATGGTTACTTGTTTGCATAAATCAATTACAATCATATTTCTTTCTTTTTCCTTAATGCCCCATTCAGTTGTCATGAATGTTTTACCGGAAAGTTTTCTCAAGAAAAGTTAAGTAAAGTGAATTAAAGGAAAAAGAAATCTATTTTCCTGTAAGTCATTTGACAAATTTATTTTGCAAGAAAACTAAAGTTTAGTGGTTCATTTACCGGGAAAAGACACTTATGAGAAACTTCGTTATTTTTATTCCCATGGCTAATTCACTACAACAAAAACGGATTTTTAGGGTATTCAAAACTGCCTCAATAAGAGACATATTGGGGCACTTTGTCTATTGGGGCACTCCACCTTAGTGCCGCGTGTATCGATGCAGCTATAGGTCTAACGCGACACTTATTATGAGGCACTTTAAGACGCCTTAAGAACTCTTTTTCGCTACACTTTTAGGTGCCGCATAGATTACATATTGAGGCACTCTAAAGAGCCTCAAAAACACTTTCTCACTGCACTCCTAAGTGCCTCATAGATTATTTATCAAGGCATTTTTTGGTGCCGCCACATTTATTTCAAAAATTATTTGAACACCCTATTAAGGCACTACAAACTGCCACATAAACCACTACTTTGATGTCAACAGGATAGCTTTCACAACACTTTTGAGTGCCTTCCAAAGAGTTTTTTTTTTCCATTTGAACTACACAATCAAACAACCACCATACAATAAAACCTTGATTAATTTCAAAAAAATTTCCCCAACCATATCCATGCAACATAAACCATAGTCATTAACTTAAACTACTAATCAACAAACTTGCAATGATCCAAATACAAAAAAAAATAGAACATGAAATAGAAACAATTTTAAGAAACTTACTAAAGTTTCCAACAAAAAACTAGAACAATACCATGAGAAATGCCATGGTATCAAAAAACAACCACAAGTAAAAACAAACAAAACCCATAAGTTCAGTATCCATATGACATAACTCTGTCTACTAGGCAACTTCCAAGCGATCTCATTCAGTCAATAAAGCATCCATCATGATCTTTCACTACCTGATCAAAATAAAAACCATATACATAGTTTTAAAGCCTATTGTTTTATAGTAAGAATCAAAAAAAAAAAAATAGACATTAATATTGGGCATTAAACGTACCAAAGAAATAGGTCATGCTATTGGAGTACCAATGGCATTGCCAACAGTCTTAAGGCATCCGTAAGGCCTCATCAAATGCTCATCTCACATGATTGGGACTTGACCATGAATCTCACACCAATTAGCTCAAAGTTCTTCTCCACCAATCTCTGTAGCTACGCCCTTGAAATAAACATAATCCCCCACCTAGCATCAATCAATAAGAAATCATATTGAAATTCTGCAATATCAAATTTATACTAGCAAATTATCCATGCCTACGACACTATCCATTTTAGCTATTCGTATCTGT
Source organism: Rhododendron simsii (assembly GCA_014282245.1). Taxonomy (NCBI): domain Eukaryota; kingdom Viridiplantae; phylum Streptophyta; class Magnoliopsida; order Ericales; family Ericaceae; genus Rhododendron; species Rhododendron simsii. The sequence goes on from CM024960.1 coordinate 6,639,519, forward strand.
ATGGAATTGACACTATCAACTCAGTAGCTTTCCATCAGCTTTAGATACTTATTTCAAAGCATTCCTAAATCACAAATACCTACTATAGTCATAGTTCTAACATCAGACAAGTGCACTTTAACTAAATCAATTACCATCATGGATTGCCCAACAGAATGATAGAAGCCATGTATTGCCTAGATTCAATCAAATTCCATAGACCAGAACCTATACTAAGACATAATGCAACAATGACTTGTAAAGAAAAATATAATGTACCTGATCCTTGAGCTGGTCAAGCAAGGTGCTACCAATCAATCCAGGCCCAACAATACCCATTGCTATCGTGGTCCTAGAGAGATAGAATCTTGAGTGAACCGCTCTAGGGGCCCTCACACAGTCTTCTCGTTTGACAACTAGAGTGATATTGTAGTCTAAGCAACCTTGGGCTATAGCACGGACATTAATATTGGCCTGCAGTACAGAAACGTTTGTGAGCTTTTTATGCAATTTTTGAGAAACACGCATATATTTGTTTCCTCCACATATGAAGGAAAGATAACATTTGTTATCCCATAAAGCATACACCACTAAGAACACATGCAACCATAAGGTATTAACCCCCAAAACAAAATGCCTACTTTTAGTTATGCAGGAAGTACAACATTGAGTGCACTATTTACATGCCAACATTTGCTCACTGCTCTCAACTTGTCAATGGTATTTTTATTTTCCATGTAATTGAAATATGGAATGAATCAAGCAGATGACAGTAGCCTGCACCTTCAGGTAACACTAGTTCATAAGAACAACTTCACCAACCTTTGCCAGAGCATTGAAAAGTGTGGCACTGACTCCAGGTGTACTAGCCATCTTCTGGCCTACTGCTACCAAAATGCTACAGTTTGGGATGACTGCAACCAGAGGAAGACATATAGAAATCTCATCAGATAAGACATTCAAACAAGATTATATCTATGCCCTCAAATTCAACATAAAAAAAGGGAGACAAAACGTGTGAGATTATGGGCTTCTGGGTTAGCAGGAAGTGATATGCTTACAGACTTTGCTTAACAAAGCGATAAGCTAACAAACTTGGCCTGAAGATATAACATTTGCTCACTGCTCTCAACATTTGCTCACTGCTCTCTCGGTAAAGGTCTAGCTTCTACCTTACCCACTCAAATCTCATAAGGTCACCATAATCACAATTTTGAGAAAGGACAGCTCTATCACGTTTAGTGCATAGAGGTCATTCTACTAAACTATAAATCATAATCCACTCTAACTGTAATGTTTTGTAGGACATTCAAGGCATAGCAAAAAAAAATCCACAACCTCAATCTTGTCCCGTTAAGTAGATATCTAGTGATGGAATCCATGACCAAAATATCATCATCAAGGAATTTAAGTGCAATTTAAGTGCAATGACTATTTACATAACTCACCTTTGGCTGGAAGATCTTCGGATTGGGATGACTTTTCTACGGTGTCGTAAATAAGTCCTAAAACAAAAGTGGAGTGGTAGCTGTTTGTCCTTCCCATATAGTGGGGAAACTTTTCCGCCTTCAATTCATCTAGAATTACAACCTGTTTCGGAAAGAAAAGAGAGGGTTTAAGGAATTAAGAACTGCGGACATCAAGAACACAATTAAACAATCCTTTTGAAGGGTAATTTTGTGTAGTATTGTTAATCGTAACCCAACTTACTCCAATGCACAACCCCTCCTATGTCCTTGCACAAACTGGCCAATGTTGGATTCAACCACAAAAAGGGAATAGCAATTACAACCGTTAACTAGACACATGGGCATACATAACTAAGGATGTATATATTTATGTACTTTAGCCATATTACAAGGAAAGTGCTCGTGTTCTAACTCCTCCATGGAAAGCTCGTTTGGCTTTTTACTAGGAACACTTGGTGTTGAATAGATACGTCTCCAAGGTTTTCTTACTTTGAAACTATCCAACAACTGAATAATGCAACCAAAAAGCCAAATAGTTAACACAGTTATATTTTCCAATTTCAGATGAAACTCAACAAAGGATATATAATTTCCAATAATTGTATATTGGAATTTGAACAACAGTACACATGCGGTACAATATAAATATCAACCTTAGGGTTCCTAGAGACCCAGTACGTGTCCCCATCAAAATCGCAATTCCAACGCACAAATCCCAAATTCCAGCGCACAGCTCTGTGAAGTTTAAACCCCAAATAAATTTCTGGATCCAAGAATCATAAACCCCAAATTCCAACACACAAATCAAAACCCTAGAACAAGAAATTAATAAGGCACATAGATTGTCTCTTACCCAGTGAAAGAAGACAAGTGTGAAGAGCTCTTTCCGTTGAAGTCTTTCGTTCGGCGTACGACGAGGCCTGTAATTTAGAGGACAACAATTGAAACGACCCGCTCTGGGGATTAGCATAAACTATCTTAAAGAAAGCTAAGCAACAACCTTAAAACGATTCATTCCATAAACTCCAGACAAAGCAGACTAAATAGATTACATTTGACTTCCAAAATAAAATTTACAAGATGAGTTGCATCCACATATGATACGACAACTCTCCAAAAATTGATATCACAAAAAGTACTATGCCAAAAGGACTCCAAGTCAACCCTCGACCCCGCTCCTACAGCCTGCCAGACCAGTAGTGGACCAAAACTCTACTTCAGATACCTGAAAAGATTGTGAGTGTTACTACTTCATTCAAGCGGAAAGCATAAAACAGTTTACACGAGCAAACATGGATCGAGTAATGCTTCTAATCATATTTAGCAAGAAACAATTTATGTTTTTCACAAACCATTTAGTAAGCACAATATTTCAAGAAGCCATAGGGTTGCTTCCCTCGCAACCAGGAGTTATGACGGTACCGTGACCCTGTGAACAGGGTACTTCCAACAATTTATACCCTGTTTGTGTATAGCAAACAGACAATTTATACCCTTCTTATGTACATCAAGAAGAAAACAATTGCAACCAACAATACAGCTATGGCATACTCTTGAACTAAAATCATGTTTCAAGCAACTTGATCCATATCCACAACAGTCAAAAATTTCCAACATTCGTAGAAAAAGTATAAGTTTATTTTTAGCAAGTCAACTTCAATGAAATAGCACACTCACCTTAGATATCCAAAAAACAAAAGCCAAATGCCTCCTTCTCAAGCTTGAGGTGGAGACTCGTCCCCCGATCCTAAAATATGAATGAGACTACACTTAGAATAACTCATGTTCCAACTTATGTTATAATGCAAGTAAAATGATGGATGATGTGCTACAATGCTTCAAAGATGAATCAATGAGATTTGATACAAGAATTCCCAAAGAAGAGGATTAGTCCGTGACCAACATGTACGGTTCCGACCATATCTGATACATAATCATGAATTCTAAGAATTTCACCTTATCCGTTGAAAAGTTAACTTCTTCCTCTTCGAATCGACAGATCATTCATAAAAAACGGAGTTCGGGTAACCTTACCACGGCCTCGCGATTATAACTTAACGATTACTAAAACTGGTGCAGACCCAGATTTTAAGTAAACTTTAACAGCAAATCTGTTATTGCTCGGGCATAACCACAGCGCACGGGTTGCACCGTTGGAAAGCCCTACAAGTCTAGTTTTCAGCAAAGAAAGCAGAATGTGATTTCGAGTCTCGAGCTAGGAGATATGACTGTTTTTCCAACTTGTGTCAGTGCTGACTGCTCAATTCCAAATTTGAGGGATGCTAGGTTAAAAATTTCTATAGAGCTCAATACTTTGAACTACATCCTGAAATTTTTACTGTAGATAGAAGACTCATAGAAGAACTCTCAGAAAAATTCCCAGAAATTTCAGAACTTTCGAACTATCTCAATAAAATTCCCCAAAATCAGACAGACATGCATTTTTCAATTCTGCAGAATTCTTAACCAAGTAATTTCTGTTCTAAACCACTTGAACTACACAAAATCCATTCTCCTAAGACCTAATTAGGCTTAAAACTACTAGAATATGCATGTATATACATGTTTGATCAAACCCAAATCATAAATTAGGTATAATATAGGGTTTACCTTCTATTATATCTCCCTAATTCTTTCACCTTCTCCTTCCTCTCTTCTTCTTCTTCTTCTTCTTCTCTCTCTCTCTCTCTCAACGTTGTACAAAAAAAAAAAGAACGGTGGAGGGGTGGAAAAACCGTAGAAGCTTATTAGGGAAGATTTAAGGGAAGATTTATCCCATGAGGTTGGGTGCATGGGTTTAGATGAGCCATGTCTCATCTTTACCCTTCATTCCACCTACAAGTCAATCTCTTTTAATTAACTTAATTAAACCCTCAAATTTAATCAAGTATCGCTAAACAATTAATGAATGATATGCGAATGATAACACAACACGTGTAACAAATAGCATGGCCTATGCAACATAAAATTAAATGTCATATGCGATGCACGTGCATGCTCAGAACGGGTGTTACAACAATCTTCAGCGAAGGGATGATAATTAGCAAGCAAAGAGATGCAATTCCTCCAATAACAAGAATAAAGATTCACGAAACTAGTACAAATATCCTCAGCGAAGACCAATTTGGTTAGGGTTCGGCGCACAGAGAGAGAGAGAGAGAGAGAGTTGTTGTAGTAAACCCAATTTGTTGAAGGATTAGAAATTGGGACAATGGTATAAGCAAAGATTTACTTACACGTGTTTTGGTGAATGTCAAGAGACGGGAGGGCCTGGAGTGGCAGAATGGTGGTCAAACGGCAGTGCCGGTGTTCGTCGATTGGCAGCGGCGACGAGCTTCGATGGCGTTGTTCTCGGTAGTCAGTGCTTGTGTGTGTCTGTGTGAGAGAGAAGAGAGGGAGAGAGAGAGAGACGGGATATGGAGACTGCTTTGCTGGGGCAAGAACATAATGGAAGTTCAGGGAAATAATTTTGAAAGCTGTGAGGGGGAATGAAAGTTGAGCGTGCTTAAAATTTTATGTGTTCAAATTTTTCTACTACTCTTGGCGCTTGAGGGAAAATAATTTACACTACAACATAAATAGCCTATTGCGAGGAAAATACCATTTTGTTAATGAATTTGCATCAAAATGAAGTGACTTTCTAAATCCGATCAAGCCAAAAATTCACTAGAATGATCTAATGAACAAGTAGAACAAAATCAGCGGTCTTGATTGCCACGATTGTGTCGCACTTGTGTGGCTACTTTACATTCAATTATAGCACGAGACTTAGTTTATTATCAAGTATGGTTTTGTAAACCGGATGGACCTAAAATTTTACATGAATGATGTGATCAGCAAGCACAACGAAATCAACAGTCTCGATCATCATGATTGTGTCCTGGTTGTGTGGCTACCATACGTTCAACTATAGCTCAAGACTAAGTTAATTACTAAGTAAGTTGAACATACAGATTCTAAATGTCATTGAAGAGTCTATTATTATAATGTTCGATCTGAACCATTAAGATTTCACATCTTACCAATTCCATCTGTGTCACCCAAATTGGAGATCATCGAATATAAGAAACCACGTTTTCGGAAGACATTTAGTACGTTAGAGGAATTAAAGTCTGATAGTGCACCACTCGAACACTACCCGAGGTAATTTTCGCTATCGGAACCATCTATCTTTTAAATATGATTGAGTAGAATTAGTAGATCATTCATGCCTAGAGTCAAGTTTATCGAACACCCACACCGCACGCATCGGACATAGTTTTATTCATACAAAAAAGTTTTGCTCGTATATTTTTCTATATAAAAGTTTTTCAATGAGTAAAGTTGATTGATTGTTAACTCGCACTCGGACAGCACTTGACTTTCTATGGGCATGCAACTGGTCAGCTCCTTCACCATCCACCTTGTCCCCTTTTGTAGCATCTTTAGAACAGAGAACCACCGAATCATCCTTTACAAGACCAGGTTTGCCATCTGATTTCAAGTATGAGCCAAATGCATTTCGTTGCAAATCACCACTGGAAGAATTAGTTAGTCCACTGCACTCCCCTGTCTTCTCTTCAGCGCATATTGAAGCAACTTTGCCATATCCAGACAAGTTTGTCGACAAAGGCACAGCATTATTTTGAGATTCATTCTTAACAAGCGAAAAATCAACAGAATTACCTGCCGTAGCACAATCATTTGCCCCATTATCAGGTAGATCTGAACTTTGAGCGGTATTATCATCGAACTGTCTCGATTTCGTATCATTTTCAGAGCAAAGATCCTCAGGGTCAGATCGTGATACATCAGACCTAGATACCTCTCCAGCAGCCACACTGGCAAGCAGATTCATCCCAACATCATCACCACCACCCAAGGCAGTTGGACTAGCTTCAGAGAACTGGACACAGCTTTCAACCAAAGCATTCATAGGGCTGAAGGAAGCATCATATGACTCCCCATGTTTGGTTGTAGCGCCTAATGGTGAAGCAGCAACTTTGGACACTTCAGTTGGCTTCTCACCATCTTCAGCAGTCCCCCTATCACTACAAGGAACAACATTTGATGACGCATTACCTTCACCCATGTTTGTGTTTGAGGCCCCACTAGCTTTTAAGGCATCATCACTTTTCCCCTTGACTTTTATATCATGATCAAGCTTCTCAGACTCTGCTGAAGGAGACACCTTGACTACTGTAGCAGTGGGGTCTTCAAAAGAACTTCCATTAGCAGATGGCGCAGGACTTCGACCAGTGTTCGGCAACCGGACAATCAGTCTATGGCTACTACCATGTTCTACAGGGGGCACATCAGTTGCTCTATCATGAGTCCCTCTAGTAGGTGACAACTTTTCAGAAGCCAAGTGCCTACTTTGAGAGGTTAATTTTCCCAAACTAGTTTCCTTTTGAAACCCTGATGCCGTTGACCCTTGAGTAACAACATTTGACTTCCGAAGGCGAGAAACACCACCTGACATCTTACTTAAATTCACTGAACCAGCAGTAGAACTCCGCCCACGATCACTAGAGCTAGATTGGCTATTGTTCTGAGAGTGACTGGAACTGCTGCTTTTTCCTCCTTAATTGTCGCTAGAGGCACATCTGAGGATCCCACCCAACCAAAGCAGTGGAATTCAATTCCTTTCCGCTACCTCAGAAGAAATAACTGATGCAGCTGATTTTGTTGAGCTAGTAGAACCAAGCTTATCACATGGTGTTTTACATGCAAAAGATTGTGTGGGTTTAAAGGTACCTCCATTACGCCGGTTGTTCCCCACATGTGAAACTTCGGAAAGCACTGACCTTGATGGCCATGAACCACCTCGACTAGACCCAGACCTGGCATCAATAATATTCATTTCAGCTTCAACGCGTTTCTTCCATGTGTCAACTAAGCTCCTAGCCTTCTTCTGAATCTCAGAATGTTTATGACTTCGCAACTGATTCACCGATTTGCCAACATTACAAGTTTGTAGTGCATGAAGATTTACAGGCAGCTTATCTAATGCTCGAAGCGAAACCAAAAGAAATTCTTCAACAGATCCATCACTTTCCTTTTGGTTATTAACATCACCTATCTTTCCCTTGTGAACCTCCTGTAGCCATTCATCCAGAACTGACAAACCCCTAAGCTGTAAAAACACCCAAGGCAGTCAAAATTGTCTGTAACAGTTATTACACCAACAAGCATTAACCGACATGCCAAATCTAGTTTCCTTTCCCAGTTCCAGGTTGCATTAGTTGAACAAATTTCTCAACCCCTTCAAAATCTACAAGCCCGCCATTGTGAGTTATTTTAGCAATCTCAGACCTTAATATGTTGTCTGGACTCAATTGACCACAATCTGTATCATCTCCTCTGGAGACACGCTCTCGCTTGACAGGATCAGAGGCTTGCTCGCCCCGATCCCTCTTTTTACCCTTGACCTGAGAAGGTAAGGGAGAAGTACTGTTATGTACACTTTCTGAACCAGGCCTTAACTGCTGTATTCCACTTTGACCATTCAGGGGCTTTGGAGAGCGTCCCTCAGACTGCGCTGCTCCATACATTTCTAGACGTGTCTTGTCTAATAACTGGTCTACTTCTTCCTGCCGTTCCTGTCTCAAAACAAAACAACAGAATTTTATCAAGTGAATTAGATATAATGAAGTTGCCAAACTAGAGTGTACATCACCAAAAGAATCTAAATACTCACATTAGTGTAGTCTTTATCAGTTAACCACCATAAACACTTGTTCTCAGTATCATATACTCTTCTGCACACAAATGAGGATATCCCTGAAGGAAGCTCAACACCTTTACGAAGGAATGTGACTTTACATGGGTGGAGTAATGATGCAGCTGGTATCTCATCCCTGTGAAAGGAGTAAAAGACCTCGTTGGGTGCAGCCTCTACCAATGTAGTTTTTCCAAGCTTTATGTCAGCAGGTCGGTAGAGCCAATTTACAGACAATCTGGGATTTTCCTCTTTGCCTACGATTAGAGAACGAATTACTCCAATGAAAGGTTGGGAATCTTGGGGTGGCTTGAAAAGTGCACAATCACCTACACAAATCTTGCGTCCATCCTACAAAAACAAGCAAAAGCCTAAGTAGAGAATTTAACTCCATGGCATACAACAATTGCACTTCTAAATGCAAATTGCTTGGGACATGAATGGGATACGGACTATGGAAATAAAAGCCATACGGACAACCAACGGAAACTACCACTAAGAATGTGAATCATAAAGTAACTATTACTCTCAAAAGTGGCTTAAAACCTACAGAACGCTTAGCTACTACTCTAAAAAGCAGCTAAAAACCTACAAAATGCAAAACTAACTTCATAAATAACAATTACCGAACAATTAAAAACCAATCCCAACACAAGGCACGCTGTTAACTGGTTTCACAAGGTCAATAATAAACTTTCTCAGCATTCAATTTCAACCACCAAAAATAAAACCCAATAAAAAAAGGAGCCGCGGAAAATCAATCTGAAGACCACTTGGAGGTTTCAATCACTCATGGAAAATGGCCTCCAATTTACACTAAATCGGCCGCTAGTCCAGAAAACAGCCTTATTTCATTGAAAGATCGTTGTATACCAATTTATCCACAAGTGGAGCTATGATTAACTAAAAGCAACAAGTTACACACAATGCTGAGCACTAAGCAAATTTTTTTTAGAGATACTGGCCGTAATTGAAGAAGAATTGGTTGAGGGCAGTTAAAGATGAAAAACTGAAACAAGTTAGTTCGGCTGTGGAAATGACGATCTCTACGAATATAGCATACGACCTGTGATGGAACCGAGAATGGCCGACACTTCAATAAAGAAAAACTTACAGTATCCAATAGGCGATAACAACCAAACTGACCAACGCTACCACCAACAAATTACAACCATTGAAAGAATGGGCTGACCCAACTAAGAAACAGAACCTATCAAGGTGCGCAGTTGAAAGAACTCAAATATATGTGAAACCTTTGTTACATGGACTCATCCAACTGTATATTCGTTTCAGAAACTCAATGCTTGTGCATTGGATATAGAATATTTGACAACGGCACCTGGTTAAGACACCCGGTTCTGCACCTGATTAAGACACCCGGTTCCTATAATATTTACGATGGAAACAAAAACTCTAATTAGCTATACAAGAAACACTCCTAACCCTCCACACGGATGTGACGTAGAAAATCCTTATTTGTCCTTGTCCTTAACCTCTTGACATCAAGCACATCCCCCCAATTATTTACCATATATTATCACCAGTGAATATCGTACCTTGTCCAATAAGAATTAGTTTTGCCGATACATCCCATATAACTTTTCGAGGCATCATCTATCCTAAAATTTCAGTTCATGAACATTGACAAAAGTACTGATCCTTGGACGCACCCGCACCTTGTATGCTGGGTTTTTGAAGCCTGATTTGGTTTAACTTGCGTTTTATTGACTATTCGGGGTTCAACCTAGACAAGAGTATCACGGTAATTGAGGATGTAATTACACCGGTAATTGATGATGTAAACCCTAGTTTATAAATACTTGCTGCACGCAGTCGATGTAACTTGTACAACATTCTTCATTCAATACGTATTGGAAATTAGTGCGAGTCAGGGAAGTACTCAACTACACAGTTGGGAAACCGCGTAAAAATAATTGTCTTTCATTCTCTGTTTGTTTGTATGGATCTCTCTCTGCACATTGCATGTTTGTTGATTTGGCCGATATCTCAACACCATACTCCTAAATCCTACTCCTACCTGAATCCATGTAACAACTAACAGCCCAAAACCAAAAGCCAACCTAAGAAACTTTCTTGGAATAAGATAAATTACCCTCTTTTTTTGTCTTTGGGGATGCCCTGGCCAAAAAAAACAATACTAGGCAACACAAATTATAATCACACCACCACTGGCCACTAGTATGATAAATTGGCATTAACAAGCTCTTCTCAAACCATATAAACGCGTTCCGTTTCATCAACGGAGGCATTTAAAACACGATAAAAACAAGAACAATCGAAACAACAACATGGATATCGTATCCACAAAAAGGACTTCAATAAAAAAACACATCTCTACACACGTACACACAATAGAAACGTCAGTCTATATATGCACATGCGTATGTGTAATTATACTTTGTAAAAACCACCGGGGGTAATCACGGCAGCTGAATCCGAACCAACTAGCGATGACGAAGACGTATCGGCCGCGGGGACTGACCACATGTGCCGGCGGCTTATCCCGAGCTGCTGCTGCTCACCTTCCCGCCGCCGACGCATAATCTCCCCCTCCGTCCATCTCCGCCGCCGCCGGTACCGCTGTATCCTCCTTCGCCCCTATCGACAAACATCAATAGGAAAACCCTAGAGCGGCGATTGCTTGAAATTCGAGGTGTTTGGAAACCCCAGATCGTAGCGGGGATCACGGGGTAACGGAAACCCTAGGAGATAGGGGTCGGGCGGTGGTCGGGATTGACGGGATTGGGTGGTTAGGGCTGAGGTGGCGATTCGAGTGACGGGATTTTCTCGACGGGGAATTCGGGTGATCTTTTTTGGATCACAGAGAGAGAGAGGATTGGGTTAGCGAAATTGAGAGATTTTTGGGGGCCGGGTTTCGAGCGAACGGAGACGTCGCGAGGAGAGAGAGAGAGAGAGAGAGGCTGCGATGATGGTACGCGAAAAGGGTGGAATGAAGGAGTCCAGTGAAAGAGTCTAGGCGAGGAAGTGTACGGTGATTGATGCGTGTGGGGGAAGGGGAACGACGCCGTACTGGTCATAAATGTTTCTTTCCATTACTTGGATTTGTTGATTTTCCAGATCTACTTTGAGATTAGGAGAATCCATTTGGAGTTTGTTGTTATGTTGGATACAATAAATATTTTCGGATACTACATCTAAATTATAAAGGAATGCTTTTCCCTAAAATGTCAAATCCCGCTATCTACTAGCGCGACTATTAGCGTGCGTTCTTATAAACTTATAATTTGAAACTTATTTCGATATTTTTTGTTATACAAAATGTTTCAATCGGAAACCCAAAATACGAATTCTATTACATTTACAGAAACAAAAGATTACAATGGAATGGAAAAACAAATACAGAAACTGTAAACAGAATATGTAATACAATTGCGAACCGTAACCCGTGTTTTACACAGTGTCCTCAAAACAGATTCATCACCTACTGGAGGGTGTTGGGTTACTTGGCGTCTGTCTCGTAGGATTGATCCGGCTTGGACCACAAACATCGAAACACCACCGATAAACGTTTGGATGTACTAATTCAGTGTCTGTCTCCCTCTCACACAAACAATGAACTTAGGAATTTCTGTTCAACTTCTCAACCTGTGTGCAGAACTTATAAACGGGATGCTCCTTGCATAGGCTGAAAAGTGACCCTTGCTGCCATGGATTGAATACGAGCCTTGAATGCCAGAAATGAATTGGGGAAAACACCCCACAATGAAAAGGGGAAAACCCCCACCATGAATATGGAGTAGTAAAGGACACTCCAATCCATTCAAAATTTTCAAATTTTTTATTTTTAGTAACTTTTTGTCGTAATTTTGAGATTAATTATTCGTCTCGACGAGAATAGTCTAGAAAATATAAAATTATGACTGAAAACAAAAGAAAAGTTCACAAAAACCGAAAAAAGTATCAAATAGTTGTCGTATTTGTCTAAAATGTCGTCTTATTTGAATTTTTTTAACATTGGTCAATATTTTATGCTCTTCTGATTCATCTCGTGGAGACAAATGATTAATCTCAAAAATTACGACAAAAATCTAAATAAAAAGTTGCGAGAAGTAAAAAATACCAAAAAAAGTTTCCAGATTACAAGTTTACAATAAGAACGCTCCTTTAATAATCTGGACAAAATTTCATATGAATTTATTCTAAGAAAATAGCACCTAAAAAGTTTTGACTTTGTAGTTGTAGACTTTGGAAAGAACAAACCTCGAAATGAAAATTTTCTAGTACTATTAGTTTTATGTATAAAAGCTTTTTATTAGTACTATTAGTTTTTTTTTTTTGGGGTACTTCGAAATATTCTATTAGTTTATTTCTTCTGCGCATGAGATTATTTCTCCTACAGCTCAAAATATATATATATATATATATATATATATATATATATATATCAGCGGGGGTTAGTAGGGGGTGTTAGAGTTAGCACAGGGAGTCCAGAAGCTATCTATAGCTTGGGACCCCAGGGTATTGCTCCTGCAGGAGTCGAACCCAAGACCTCCCCCATGGGGGAGAGATGACAAACCAACTGCACTAGGCAGTGGTTGTCTATATATATATATATATATATATATATATATATATATATATATATATATATATATATATATATATATATATATATATATATATATATCTATTCAACGCTACTGATATGCTATCATCTACTGAAAGAAAAATTAATAATTTTTAGGCCTAGCAAATTCACTTTAACAAAACTGGAAAAGCTGGAAAAATTAAGACAAGTACCACTGCCCACCAATTTATCATTAGTGAAAAATCATTAAAAGATACTTGATTTAATTTAAGCCATACCCATCCTAATATGCAATAGTTAAAAATGCTGACTGTTACGAATTTTTCTATAGTTTTAACTATCGAGGCTATGATATTTGATGATGAACTTTCTATAATCCATCCAGAAAACATAATTAAATAGAGAAATCATGTAAATATATGCAAATTCTTCACCTTGATGTTATTTTAATATCGTGCGTTATAATTTCCTTTACGATTTTCATGATACGAGGTCCTATACACTTTTTGGCTTCCAAACTCATGCACCGAAAGAGTATTGCATATGAAGATGAAGAAACAAAGCGTAACGTCTTTGAGCCCTCTATCCCACACATGCATCCTGAAGCAAGTGTAAAATCTGATGCTGCATTACACACACTCAACAATCATAAGATGAGCAAACCTAATAACACAGTACACACGCTCAACGATCATAAGATGAGCAAATCTTGGCTGCAACGTGACCGCAAAGTATTGAAAGCGTGATTACTACATACGATTCTCTTGTGTTTTACATGCCTATTGGCCGTGAAAAATTACACCTGGCCATATATAATCATTCTTGGCAGCAAGGAATTACACCTAGCCGCAAAAGTATTGAAATCGTGATTACTATTCACGATCCTCTTGTGTTTTACACGCCTCTTGGTTGTATCACCGTTGGCCGCAATGAATTACAGCTGGTCACAATATATTGGAAGCATGATTAGTCTTCACAATTCTCTCTGTGTTTTACATGCCTCTTAGCGGCAAAGAATTACATCTGGCCGCATAAATTTACTCTTGGCTGCCCCAACTTACACATGGCTGCATGTAATTACTCTTGGCCGCCATGAATGACACCTGACAGCATATAATTACTCTTGGCCACTACGAATTACACCGGCCACATATATTTAGTACTCCTGGTACCATGGATTACACATGACCGCATAAATTTACTTTTGGCCGCCACGAATTACACTTGGCCGCATATAATTATGAATTACACATGGCTGCATATATTTACTCTTGGCCGCCACGAATTACATCTAGTCGCATATAATTACTATTGGCCACAATGTATTAAAAGCGTGATTACTATATATTCACAATTCTATTTTATTTTACATGCCTCTTGGTCGCAAATAATTACACCTGACCACATGCTCTTATTATGGAGAAAGACCAGACGGAGAAGATGGAGTCATGCATCCAAGATATTGAAAAAGGACTTGAGTGTTTGTTTAGACGGTTAATCAAAACAAGATTTCTCCTCCTCAAACATTCTCAACCATTAGCAAGCAATATTTTGGCATCTGAAAATGTTGCCAACGATTTTTGATTAGCTGTTCATACTTTGTACGTGAGACATACACTTTTTATTTTGTCCTTTGTCGCGCCCTCGATTTTCATCATAAATATAAATGTTTTTCATAGATAAAATCTCGTCAAAATCCGTACGATAACCAAAGTAATGTAGCGTTCCCAAAATATTACATCTTTGGCTCCAAGGCCCAGGTTAACATAAGTACTGAATATTCGAGAGTTAAGGATTACAATATTCCATCGTCAAAGATCTACAAATAATGTTACAAATACATCTTCAAGAAAAGATGTACAAAGACGCCTAAGTAACTCTTCAATGTTAATTTTTAAAATAATGATCACATTCAAGCACTCTAAGCATGCATGCTATTGCCCTGCGTCAGTACCTGAAAAAGATAATAGGCTTGAGCTACACTAGCTCAGTAGGAAATTCTATACTAACATTATATGCAAAAGAAATGCAAAGATGATCAAGGAATAGGAACCTAAACAAGTTCACAACGGAAATCAACACTCTTGACTTATTAACCTCGAAACAACAACTCGACGATCACCGCTTAACTCACACTAAAACCATTCCCACCTTCCATGCATCCAAAACCATCTTGTCGTATGTGTCATGAGCTGAAGCTCCTGCCAGGCTAATTATGGGACCCTGATATCCCCTGCCAAGCACCCACCTAAAAGGTTGGGCCTTGAGTGTTCAATATGAGCATTAGCTCCTGTCAGGCTAATTATGGGACCCTGATATCCCCTGCCAGGCACCCACCCGTCGATGGGCCCCGAATGTTCATCGTTGTGTCGACTAGTATTCACAAATCCCATTTCTTCTTAATGTATCATTTTTATTCAATTGATGCTTAAAGGGAATCAACATCAAATTATACCGAACAATAGCAAGGGATGCAAAGATATACAAGAAAC
Organism: Rhododendron simsii; assembly: GCA_014282245.1. Taxonomy (NCBI): domain Eukaryota; kingdom Viridiplantae; phylum Streptophyta; class Magnoliopsida; order Ericales; family Ericaceae; genus Rhododendron; species Rhododendron simsii. The sequence goes on from CM024960.1 coordinate 6,654,729, forward strand.
TCAATGGGTATGATTAACAATGTTATGGAGTGATTTGGTGATGTCTCGAACGAGTTAAAAATGATCGGGAGTCAAAAAAATGGAGTTCAAAACAAAAAACAAAAGCTGGGCTAAGGTACTGTTGTATAGATACTGGGAATCTCAGTATCCATACAACATAGGCTAAAAATGCTCCAGAGAGGATTGTTAATCAGTATCGATACACCAGTAACTAATTTCGTTCTAGAGATTCCTGTATCGATACTGAGCAGAGCAGTATCGATACAAATTGGGGTTTGCCCAGATTTTCTGCAGATTTCGACGATTTCAACAACAACACCAATAACAACCAAGGACACGATTTAAGACTAGAAAACACTTCTATTACATATATTGAGAGGTAGCATCCCTACCTCGAGGCCGAAGAACGAAACCCATGAAAATATGAGCCCTAACTTTCCGAAATCGAAACCGAGAGAGATACGACTCCACCGAGCTCCAACCGGCGAAATACGGACCACAATATGCGTAGAGGGTGAAGGATTGAAGGTTATTTTGAATGGGTTTTGAGTTGTTTTGGTGGAATTTGGAGAGAGAGCAAGAGAGAGGGAGAGAGCCGAGAGATGAGAGAAAGAGGCGTGAGGAGTGGGAGAGGAAAAATGATCTCCTACTCCCTCACCCTCCTATATATACTCACATATATGCTAATTACACTTGCACCCTTCCACAATCAATTCAAACACTTTAGCCCCAAATCACATAAACGCCGCATTTCTCATTTTCCTCATTTATAAACATTAAAATCAATTAAATTAAATACGGGTCTCTACATCCTTAGCAAACTCACTTTAACAAAACTGGAAAAGCCGGAAAAATTAAGATAAGTACCACTGCTCACCAATTTATCATTAGTGAAAAATTATTAAAAGTTACTTGATTTAATTTAAGCCATACCCATCCTAATGTGCAATAGTTTAAAATGCCGACTGTTGCGAATTTTTCTATAGTTTCAACTATTGAGGCTATGATATTTGATGATGAACTTTCTTTAATCCATCTAGAAAACATAATCAAATAGAGAAATCATGTAAATATATGCAAATTCTTCACCTCGATGTTATGCTAATATCGTGCATTATAATTCCCTTTACAAACCAACAAGGTAACAATCCGCTCGCAATCTAATTAAGTGACTTTCATGATACAAGCTCCTATACATTTTTTGTTTCCATTCACCTAATTCTTGTTCTCTTTTTGTTTGCCTTTTTGAAATTTTGTTTTAAATTCTGTCAATTTTATTTATACTTTTCTGACTCTTCTCGTCTAAAACAATGATTGATCCACCAAAAATTGTGAGAAGAGTAAAAAGGAAAAAAAAAACCCCCCACAAATTACCGAGTAATTTATTTAAGTCCAAATGCCTCTCAATGTTAATCATCTTTCAAAGTCTAGTTGATACGGCCTTTTCAAAAAAAAAAATCTAGTTGATGGAATAGGAGTGCCCCATTGCCTCCTTGCCTGACAACAGCCATTATTGCTCCGGAAATAGGTTGCCCATTTGCTAATCTCTCTCTACTGTAAAATGAGAAAATTTCATCGTACCGAATAGCATAACCTGCAAAAATGGCTTATGATAGTGACTCATCACTACCATATGATAGATTTAATGGATAAATAGATAGAATTTCCTTGCTCAAATTATAGCTTTACGTTCAAAGTTTTTGTAACTCTTTGGTTTGCTAAATCTATTTTTTTAAAGGATGTGGTGAGATCTAACCTTCAACCATGATATGACGAGGATGATGAAATTTTTAATGCAAGCAATAGTATAATGGTGAGAGCAATGCTTCGTCAGAATCGTAACATGTGAGATAATCTATGTGCATGAGCAATGCTAGGATGGATCATCACCCTTATGTTTTTTTATTAGAACAAAAAACATTTATTTACACACACACATATATATAAAACCACGCCTATAAAGACATTCTAGCCGTGATAGCAAGTTTATGAGCGTTGTTCACCATTACACGATTACTATGGAGACACAGAGATAATCGAAACAAGTAGATCGACTAGTCCAAAAATAAAGAACGATGGCCGGCCATAATGGCCATTCCCTTAGATGGTTTGCCCTATCAATGATGTAGTTATACCGAACAAGAATGTCGTGAACTTCATCTGACTTAGGCTTCGGAGAGTGAAGCTTGCGCCTGTAATCTATACTACTGTATGTATTAAGCAAAAAGGGTCTATTATTGAGAAGAGCTCTTAAAAGCTAGCTTCACGTGTTCCGCAATAATTGGCTATACAATCGTAATTAAAGTGGAAATTAAAAAAACTCTCAATTGGCAAATTAGTTAAGTATTCCCATTAGACCACTTAATCTCTTTTAAGTTTCAAATTTCACAAATCTCTCCATGCATTACATATATTCCTTCCAAACATAATAAAAATACGTTCTTCATTAATAATACAACTAATTCGAATTGATTAGTTGCTTGCTGGTACGTACGTAACTTTTCATCTATGAGTCGTAAGCTCATAAATTTTGATCGACAATTCAGTCTTCTGTCTCTATAGTCAAAGCTAGAGCTTTTGAGTTTATCTCTATTTGAAAAAACATAAGTGTGAGTTGTGTTTTAGTTGAACTTTTCTACTCTGCCACGTACCTTAAGCGAATTTGTGATCTTTTGCGTGCATTGTTTTTGTTTTTAAAAATAATACTCCGTAATACTCCTAATAAAGATGCCAAACGGAGCCCAATTGAATGACCTGGTCAAGCTAATCATGCTTGGTGAAATGGTTTGCTCATATCCCCCCACCGTGGAGACTAAGGTTTTATTCCCACAGGGGACGGAGTTTGAGATTTCAAAACTACGGATAGCCTCTGAGCCTCCTCGTTAACTAATTTTCCATTAACCCCCTTAACTAGTACTATAAAATATGGCAAAATAAATAAATAAATAAATAATAACAACCCAGTCAATTTTTTTTTGCATCCTTTCACTGTTTCACAGATATGTAATGTACCATCTACACCAATGGGTCATGGATGTTGATGGGATATAAGCAGTGACTGACTGATTGTTATTGTTTTATAGTGGTACTGGTTTTTATAGTAGATCATTAGCCGAAGGTAAGTTGAAAGCAACCTCTGAAAAGCACTGAAAAATGATTTGGTTTGGGAATTTTTGTCTTCTTGGTAGACTCAACAAACAAAACTGGAAACACTGGCTTCATTCTAGAACACATTTTTAAAAATTAAGTACTTATTTTAAATTCAAAAATAATATAAATAAAAAATATTTTTTCAATTTTTTTTGCACCGTATAAAAGATTTTAATGAAATCTATCAAATAAGATCTATATTGATAGAAAAATTATTTATATAAGCACATGATTTTTAAGTTTGAAATTATCTTCTTAAAAAAATGAGTGCTTATTTCCCTTTCGGGAACGGGGCCTAAAGGGGCTTGTCCTTTAAGTAATTGCAAGTTCGAATCGCATACAGGCTATACATTCCAAATTTTAAGACAACTGGAGGTTTGTCCGATTGTTAACTTATATTGGTACCTATATAAGTTTCTGAGAAAATAAGTATCTTCTTCTTATTTTTGTGGAACAAGCCTTATTATTGAACAAAAAATAAGTTCTTATTCGCGTTCTGGAATGGGCTCGTACCATTATATAGTATGTATGTCTCACATGAAATTAGATGTACGTGTCGAAGGTGACGCGACGTGTCTCTTGTGGTATCCGGCCAGTACCGGTTCAGAGCAAAGACGAGGAAGTTTATTTTTCTTGAGCCCTCAAAAATTGATAAAGAGAGGGACCCCAAGGAGTGTTTAGTATTCAATTATACGTTTATGAATGAAACTAATTTAGAATGAGCCCTTCAAATGAGAAGAAATTGATGATATAAGCATAGTTAATACTTTAGTCTCAAAACATGCAAGAAAATTGAGTATTTAAGTAGTTCTTCTGATTTTTGTATTGAAGCATACTTTTTGATATTTTTGCCTTTTGAAGCCGGCTTATGTTTTTATTATTTTGCTTGAAATATACATAAAGGGTCCCTATCATTTAAAGTTTGCCTTGAGCCTCTAAAATGTCTGGGCCAGCTTGGTAGTACCACTGAAATATAATTATAGTAATACAGTGGAAAATCGTTTTGTGTACTAAAACAATTTTGTTTGTCCGTTGTTCTTGCAATCAACAAGTTGAGGTAAAGTGCATTTGGATTCCATCGTTCATTTTGACGAGAAGAATAAAAAAAGTATAAAAAATTCATAGAAGACAACGCCAATAACACTAAAAGATTGTCTTTTTCGTAATTTTCAAACTTTTTCCTTCTAAATAAACGACGATGTTTTCAAATTCATAAAAATTCTCCCTCATCTAAATAAACAAGATCAAAGATTATGACTATATTCGTTTCTAATTCAAGAATTTCTTTTCTCCACAAAACTGATCATGAAAATTTCAGGCTTAGCCTGTTTGCCATAGTTGCATGAACCAAAATCTATTTAAGATGACAGACATATGACTCATTTTTCTTAACAATTGAGCAAACGGGCCGATTTGAAGAACCTGCCCACGGACTCGTCTTCTGTGGGCTGCAATTCAATTGAGTTTCCAATGGGCCCTAGCAATCAAGAACGTAAATCCAATTTCTTATTTCTGGGTGGAGAGTTTTCCATACAACTTTTTCATTTGTTTCTTATATTTAAAGGTGGCAATCCAAACCCATATTTCTTAACCCTCCCAAATTCACCCATTTGTAACCCAATCCAACCCGCCCATATTGTGTAATGGGTTGATATGGGTTCAACCCACATAAACCCATATTTCTATGGGTTTAGATGGGTTGAGAGTGAGTTTAATATAGGTTAAAATTAAAAATGTCCAACACCCCTTTTTTCTCTTTTGCCCGCACTCTCTCCCGTCTTCTCTATTCTCTCACTACAATCAATCCAATTCACCCATCTCTCTCTCTCTCTCTAACTGTTTCTGCCTCTCTCTCTCTCTAATTCTCTCCCGTCTTGTCTTCTCTGATTCTGTTAACACCCACCACCACTAATGTAGCGGCCATCTAAACAACTCAATTCAAAACCTTAGTAGCTACTCAGACTTTATCAGCAAATTTACCACATCGGACTCAAATCTTTAGTTTTGCCTGGAGAGACCAAACTAACAAACAGAAGAATTGTATTTCAGTTGAAGTTACCTAGTTTAATTTTGCATTAAACTTTTGTGACTTAATGATTCGTCTCAACGAGAGGAATCGAAAAAGTAAAAATTTAATTTTTTTTTATCGGAGCTCATAATTTTTTTTAAAAAGACAAAAATAATATAATTACAAGACCAATCCTTTGAGCTCCTCTCCCTCTTTTAGGCTTTTTTTTCGTTTTGTCCTTATTCAACTTTTTCCGCGTTTGTCATTTTGCGACAAGTATTTTACGATTTTTGATTCACTCCAATCAGAAAAGTAAAAAATTAGTATGACTTTTACTATAATATTTTTGAAAACATTCAAGATAAAGCCCCAAAAGCCGGTTGTTGTGATTTATCTTGAATATTACAAAAAAAATATTACAGTAAAAGTTAAAAAAAAATTACTTTTTCGATTCTCTTGTCGAGACGAACTAATAGGGATAAAAATTTATCGCAAAACAAAAAAATACAAAAAATATTGAATAGAGACAAAAAAAAAAAGTGACTTGACTTTTTAAAGCTTTTTTAGCCTCTAAACGCTTCATTTTTATTCACAAAAAATTGAGTTTTAATCATAAAATTTTACTTTTTTGAATCGTCTTATTGAGACAAATTGTGGGGGGGGGGGGGGGGGGGGGGGGGGGGGGGGGGGAGAGAGAGAGGGGAAAAGGGAAAAAAAAAAAGAGGAAAAACGGGTTGGGTCGAGCGGGTTTGGGTTTGACTTGACCCATATTCGATCCGACCCGCTTCAACCCGTTTACCTTTTGACCCATATTCGACCCGCCCATATTTGACTCATGACTCGTTTCAACCCTTCCAAACCCACCTAGACCCGCCCGTTTGCCACCTTTACTTATACTCAGGCACGCTTGATTGTTCGGATTATTTGTAAAAAAAGATTGAATAAGATGGGATTAAGGATCGGGATAGATCGGGATAGAAGTGCCAAGTGGGTCCACGGGTTATGTGATAAGATTATATGAATACTGGGGTTAGTTGTACTCAACCAACGCTGAACGCTGGACTATTTTACACGCTGGACTGTAAAATAGTTTTCATTTAGAGGAAGGATGTCAGCAAAATAATTTTCAGTGGAGGTCTAACTTTTTGAGTTTTGTAGGCCAAAACATGTTTAGGTAAAATAGTTTTCATTTACAAAAAAAAATGTTTAGGCACTTTCATAGGGTTTTATGGTGAATTTTTCTATTATATGGCTTTAGTAATTTAGGCACTTAGGATTTTAGCTAAGCACTTTCAGGTACCTAGGTTTTTAGGCATTTTTATAGGAGACCCTAGGGTTTTAGGCACTTTCATAGGGAACCCTTGGTTTTTAAGCACTTTCATAGAACACATTTGTCCTTATATTTAATTGTAAAAAGGAAACGTCCTTAAGCTTAAAAAATGTAAATATGAGGAATTTTTGGCTAAGTCTCCCAAGAAAGAAAGGAAAAGTCCTCTGAAGGTGAGGCCTACACGCAGATGGACTCGAACTCCTAACCTCCTAATGAGATGTAAGAGTTCTGGTCATCCGAACTAGCCCCAGTTGGTTGAAAACATCAACTTATTATGCTTATATAACAAATTTTGGTTACCCAATGTACCGAGTGCACCCTGTATTTAAAATGTCTTCAGTATTCTCTTTGCAAAAACGATAAAGATATAGGTACCGACGGAATTCCCACCGAAATCGTACCGACGGGCGTCGGCTGGCTGTCTCCGGCCACCGGACGGCCGATCCGAGCCGTCCAATAATTCTAAAAAAAAAAACCGAGGGGGCCTACGCGAGAAACAATGGCATCCGATGTATTTAGGGTGTTGGATCGAGCACCTTTTTTTCGTGTATATACGTTTCGTGTATATATGTAAACATATATACACGAAAAAAAAAGTTGTTTGATCCAACACCCTACACATATCGGATGCCTTTATTTCTCGCGTAAGCCCCCTCGGTTTTTTGTTTTAGAATTATTGAACGGCTCGGATCGGCCGTCCGGTGGCCGGAGAGGGCCCACCGAGGCCATCGGTACGATTTCGGTGGGAATTCCGTCGGTACGGATAGCAGCACTCTTGCAAAAATCCCAAATGAAAGAAGAAAACTAGCACATTATTCCGCAACAATTTGCGCCTTCTTATTCCAATGATGATACACAATTATTTGCCCCTCTAAAGAACAAGGCATTATTGAATTGTTTAACTGGTTTGGCGGTTTGGGTGAGAGAAACATTTTGGTAGACTTTAGGCCATACTAGGCATTGACTAGGGCAGTGAAAACAAGATCAGTCCCATCTCAAGCATCTAGGTTTTTTCGGTATTGAAAAATTAAAAAAATGTTAGCTAGGTTGTGCTTCTCTGTCAAGTCAACTTTGAGTTCGACTCTTTAATAATTTGTCAAATCTATATTCAGGGAGGTTTTGAGCTAGACTACCTATTTCTTTGGTGCTCGATTCTCTATATTGTTCTTTTTTGCGATTATGCATTTACGTACAGAGATTTTGAGCTATATTATTTGTTTCTTTAGTCCATGCCAGATCTGCTTTCAAAGACCACTAAAGAAAAAGAATCGAGGGCACCTCGTTTTGGTGTGATACATACAATATAAACTCGTGCTTCTTATTTCCCCCTTTTTTTTTGAGTTTCATAGGCTTTTAGAGTTTTTTTTTTTTTCCTTTTTATCCCCTAAACTATGCACATTTTCTTCTAGCTACTTATTCCCTAATCTATCAATTTAACGATTTTATCTCCTCAACTATCATTCAGTTACCTACTTAGTCCAATAGATAACGAAAGTTGGAAATTTGGACGGAAAATGTAATATAAGGTCTGTTTGAAACCCTGTAAAGTAGATACTTGATTATGAGAGTCTTAAAGATAAAAGTTAATTATGACCCTTTAAGATGAAATTATCAAAAAAATAAGACCTTAGCACCAATTTTAACAGATTGAAAATTGGAGCACTTAATTTTTTAAACATATTTTTTAGTATATAGACCTTCTAAAAAAATTAAGTGCTCGAGTTTTCAATCCCTTTGAAACGATGCGAAGATATTATTTTTCTGATCATAGTATTCTAAAGAGTCATGATTAATTTTTATCTCTAGGGCTATTATAATTAAATATCTACTTTTTATTTGGGATCTTTTAGAGCAGATATTTGATTATGAGAGCTCTAGAAAAAAAAATTAACTATAACCTTTTAGCATAAAATGATTAAAAAAAAAAGATCTTTGCACCATTTCACACTGATTGAAAATTGGATCCCTTAATTTTTAACCATATTTTTAATATAGAAACAATCTAAATTCTATATAAAGAATTCAGTCTTTAAAAAACAAAAAAAAAAGTATGTGTTAGTCTCTATAAAATGTCACGTAAGATTCTAATATATGAACCTTGTAAAAAAATTAAGTGCTCCAATTTTCAATTTGTTTGGACCAGTGTGAATATCTTCTTTTTATGATCATTTTATCCTAAAGGGTCATAATTAATTTTTATCTCTAAGGCTCTCATAATCAAATATCTGCTTTATTGGGTTCAAACTGGGCCTTAGATGACATTTTCCATCCAAATTTCTAATTTCCGTTATCTATTGTACTAAGTAGATAACGGTATGATAGTTGATGGAATGAAATCATCGAATTGATAGTTTATGGAGTAAGTAGAAAAAATGTGCATAGTTTGGTGCTTGATTTTCTATATTGTTCTTTTTTGGGTAAAAATATTGCACCTCGTTTTAGTGTGATACATTTAATATAAAATCATGTGGCTTTTGAGTTGGATTCTTTAATAACTTGACTAATATGCATTTACAGAGATTTTGAGCGAGATTATTTGTTTCTTTAGTCCATGATTCTCTTTGTTTTTTTTTTGGAAAAATTGCACCTCATTTTGGTGTGATACATACAATATTAAATCGTGCTTCTTACTTCCCCTTTCTTTTTGATTTTCATAGGCTTTTATGTAAAATACTGATTCTATATATACCTATGTTTCATCTACATAATTTTTCACTTTCAAACAACTCTCTCTCTCTCTCTCTCTCTCATCTTTTGGTTCCTTCCCCATTATTCAACACCACCAATGGCAATGAAAGCTATGCTGCTGCTTCTTGTAGTTTCCTCATGGGTATGTGTTGTATTCTCTCTCTCTCAAACACACAAACCTGGCCCCACACACACCCACCCCACCCACACATGCACCCATGCGCGCACACTAAGCTGACCTCTGGTGTCTATTTATTCTTTTAATTCTAATACGTATCCGGTTCAACATACGAAACGATTAATTTGATAGTTCAATTCCACTGTTCATTGCAAAAAAAATTATGTTACCAAAACAGTGGAACCAAAATCATTGGCACTTATGTCATGTTTAGAGATGTTTCGTTTTCTCCTTGACTTGCATTGAAAATATATATAATCAATAAATATGTCCTTTTGCAGGTAATTACGTCCTATGTTATTGCCCATGACAATGAGGTAAATTTCAAACACATACACGTAATTTTGTTAGAATTGATTCATTTTTCACGCACAGAATTTTCTAGCACTTCTGTGCAATGGTGCCTCAGATGTTTTAATTAAGTTTCCAACTAAATCGAGTGACAAAACTAATCAAAAATTTTGATCCAATCACTCAATTGGTTTTTTTTTTTTTTGTAGTATGCCAATCTCCCAACGGAGGCTCATCTTGATGATGAGGATCATGATCTTGCTGAGGATCATTATTACAAAGATCATCAGGAAAATTATCAACATAATGATGAAGATCACCTTGCTGATGCTCCAAAAATCACCAACATGCACTCGGAGAGGCGTGAATTACAAGGTACAACATTTACTAACAAATAATATATATGGGTTGAATTTTTTAATTCACGAGTCCTCTAAGTCCACTCATTAACATGCTAGCTGCATTGAAAGTTAATTAAGTGTAATTTTGTTAACTAACCAGTACACTTAGAGAAATCGTCAATTGGACCATGTTATACAAGCTTCATTGCTATCATTCTGAGTGAGATCCACAATGTGAGTGTAATGTTGTCACATCACATTTTAAAAAATTTAGGATTATTGGGAACTTCCCAAAATCAATGAATACACGTTGCTTCCTTGATAAGAGTGGAGCCGCAATTTGTATAAAGTTGTGTCAAATGTTCCAGTTGACTCCGCTAAAATACTAGAACTATCCTTAATTCAAGGTCCTCAAACTCCAAATCGCCCCGAGATATTTTTAATAGCATTATGTACAAGACTTTCATGCACTTTTATTATAATATAATATAAAAAGTCGCCGGAATCAGTTGCAACTTAAATTTTCAAGTGAACATATACTCTCATTTAGTGTTTTCTTTTTTATTTTCTTAATCATGAAAAAGCAACTTATGCTATGTTTGGTTTGGTTTTTAAAAAAAATTTCTCAACTCAAAAAATACTCATTATCCCTACTTTTAATCATACTCTCATTTTTTGTTCCCACTCATTATCCATATCTCCATTCATTATTATCGTTTCTCTCTCTATCTATTTTCAATCATTGCCCTAATTTCTTTCTCCATTCATTACCCAAAAAAACCAAACTTAGAAATTTTCAAAAACCCATCCAACATAAGCCTGGCCTCTACGACTATGGGTTTCTGACCCTGCCATCTAACTATCTGACTCCGCTCCTATTCCCAACACTATCTCCTAGTAAAACATGTGATTGCATATTGCATTATCAAACACATTTTAAAAAGGGAAAATTTCAAAATGGAACATGAACTTCCACTCCAATGTCACCGAAACACTTAAACTTCACTTTATTTCAATTAAACATCTGAACTTTTAAAATCCCCAAATTGATGCACTTGCCGTTAGCCTCCATCCATTTTCTCATAAATCGATTGATGTGGCTCATTTCTGGCATTAAAGGGTCCCACTAGAGATGTTAGAAAGTGAACTCAATGCACACAATCACAATCCAATTCACTTTCTAACATCTCTAGTGGGGCCCTTTAACGCAAGAAATGAGCCACATCAGTCGATTTGTGAGGAAAATAGATGGAGGCTAACGGCAGGTGCCTCAATTTGGGAATTTTGAAAATCGAGGTGTTTAATTGAAATGAAATGAAGTTCAGGTGTTTCGGTGACATTGGAGTGAAAGTTCATGTGCCATTTTTAAAATTTTCCTTTTAAAAATATATTTCCATATGAGAATTAACTCACAATATTTTAATGCAATACGTACACAGGTCTACAACTCTGCTCCATAACAGAATGTGTGCGAATCTGTAGTACAAGAATAATCGTGCAAGGAACCGGAAGGACAGTGGTAGAACAACTATGCCAGGAAAGATGCATTACAGTTCCTTGTTCGCAATTCCTCGCCCAATTCCCCTTCCAATTCCCCTAGTGCAAATGTGTGTGCCTGAAGGAGAAAAGAATGCAGGAATGGGACATCGATTTGCTCTAACTTTCTCTATCAGGGAGTGATTTCATGTTTTTTTTTTCAGGGATCGAAGCTTATGGTGTGAATTCATGTTGTTTTTCGAATTGGATTTCTCAGAATTTGGTTAATCATGTTATGTTGTTATGTTGTAATAAATGGCTTGTATAAGCGTACGTGCTTGAGACTATCTTTTCTTTTCTTTTCTTTTTTCTTTTTATTGATGTAAAGGGTTTAAACCTAGTTTGGTTTAAACCTAGCTTTTAAGATGCTATCATTGGCTCTCTGCTTCTTTCTCTTTGTGTGTAATGACCTTAATTTTGGTCCTAAACTTCTCAAATTTAAAAAAAAAATTAAAATCATATTGTTAATTCAAACTCTAATAATTAATTTGATTAATTAAGCTAAATACTTTATTATGGATTTAATGATTTTACTTAACTTTAAATTAATCCACATGAATCATAGGAAGAAATAAAGAAAAAAAATCACATATACTCAATTCCTTTCCCTCCCAACCGAAACAATTATTCCAGCTAGCACCCTAACTTAACTAAACCGGTCATCTTCCTAATTAACATACCCTATTATCCCTTAAACAACCACCTTCCTCCATCAAACACCCAATTACCCTTCAAAGAACTATATTCCTCCATCACACTTCCATCAACCCATCACCCATCTCCCATGTCCAGCCATATACGGCTGTCCCCTTTTCTCCTAGCCAATAGAAACTCAACACACATTTGAGAGGCCTTCCTCTATCTCTTGGTCCAAACCCATAACCGTTCAGTGCACAAATCAAAAGGTTTTAGTCTAAGTCAACCCTCCAATATTACACCCCTCTGTAATCCGAAAATGCAATCACACACACACCACATTCACCTCTGGAAACCAGTAGCAAGAGAGAGAGAGAATAGAAAAAGAAAGCTTCCAAGTTCATCAATGGAGGTTTAGGTTAAAGAGAGAAAAGTGGGTTTGTCTATACACACAACCACTCCACAAATTCAGGTCTCCAATCACTCCACCCAACAGCAAGCATCTCCAAACATCTCACTCCTCAGTCCACAACCATCCGAGAGCCCCGTCTTCAGTCGTTTTCTCCGTTCCACCGAGAATCCGAAAGCTCGTTTTAAGCTTGTTCGACCGGACCCAAGGTAGATTAATCTCTCTCCTACCATCCTCTAAGTATATTTAGTCCGTAGTGTGTTGTTTTTAATGTTTGGAAATAGTAAAAATCACATCCCATGTATCAATAACCAAACCACCGTAGCCATCCTGTGTCTTTCGGTTTTCGTCGTCACTGGAAATGATAACAGTTGCATGTAGAGTTCTAAGATAATGTATTTGATAGGTTACTTTGTTAAGAGTCGGAGTTATGCATCAAAATCCATCCAACCAAACCCATACTCTGTTTTTCGGTTTGCCTGGTCCAGATCGGAGTCCGCGCGGCCCGGAAGAACGCGTCTGGAAATGAAACAGATAGCATGAGAAGTGTTTTTATTACTGTTAGGTCCCATAGCTGTATGATTATGCCCATTTAAGCATAGAACTAATTGTTATTAGAATGTTTGATCTCGGAACATGGTAAATCAATTCCTTGGATTACATGAATGTGTTTATGATCATTTTATTTTTACGCCTGGAACTAATGCTACTGTAATGTTGTAAGTATGCAATAACTAAAAATCTGTTATTATTAGAATAATAATTATGTTAGAAGGATAATAAATGAGTTGTATTTTTTTTTTTGTTGTAAAACAAAGCCCATGATAGAAAATATTTTATTTCTGCTCTTTGACAAAATATATCTTGTTATGAATTGAGTTGTTATTGGAAATGTGATTGTACGTGCTAGATCGGACTTAGGTTTACGAGGTGGTTTACGATGAGAGAACTGATAGACATTAAATTAATGGGAATCTGATAATGTGTGGAGAGAGTGTGTGTTGTGAAATTTTGAAATGGGTGACCAGATAGGGCCTAGTGATCAAATGGTGACCAGTTAGGGCCATTGTGATCTGAAAAGTACTATGAAGGTTGAAATGGGTGACCAAGTAGGGCCCAGGGTGCTAATCGAGGCCCAGTGTGTGATGTGTTGTGTGCGACCCTAACAGATGGTTACGTCATGGGTAACTTTAACCCCTTGTTATGGTCTAAGTGAAATATATTCGCTTAAGACCCCGGTGCAGGACAAGCAAGAGGTGGGTTGTCCTATGAAACGGGCAGAGTTAGTGGTATGGGAGGAAAGGATCTTGCGGAGAAGATCCTTAGAATTCACTTAAGTTAATGGATAGTAAGAAAATGATGATGTGTTACTCTTCCGTGCTTTCTTTTGACATCAATTGTTATATTATTTAACTGCTTGGCTGTAAAGTAAGGGGTTAGTAGGGTAGAGATTTATCTTCTGAGTGTCGACTCATGGCGTTTATACGCCAGGTACCGAGGAAGAGCAGTACGAAAAACCTGAGGAGCAGGACCCCGTCGAAGACCTCCAGAACCAATAAGGGGAGTTCATAAAACCGTGGGTGAACTACCAGAAGAAGCTCTGTTTTTTTTCGTATTGTAATTTCAATTCCAAAAGTGCTTGCACAATTGTCAAACTCTATTTTATTCAGTAATATGTAAAACCTAATTGTGTTGACTTCAATTTTAATGACTAAATACTTCTACTGTTTAACCTTGTTGTTCATCAAATTAAGTTTTAAAGACATCAAATTATTTTAAAAGGCTTAATTAACGTTTTTTTAAAAAAAAAAAAAATCATGGCGTTACATTGTGTACCTGCCATTCTTGGAGAACTAAAATTGGATTAATGCAGAAAATCAATAGTTCTGTTCAATATTATTTGGTAGGTTCGAAAAAAATCTAGCTACTCCATAGGGCGTGATTACGCCAGTTATTTTTCTGACCTAATAAGGCTAGTTTTTTTTTTGGATGGGTAATAAGGCTAGTTTGATCAGAATTTTTTTTTGGTACAAGAGAAAACAAGTTTGCCTAAAAACGTCGCTAATGATACAATTTTGTTGCAAAGGTTTTTACCAACAAAAATTAGCTACGTCGCAAAGGCGTGGCTAAAGGTGTGTCAAGAAAAGTGTTTACCGACACAAACACCTTGTGTACGTTGGTAAATGTGTGAGGTTTAGCAACTACTCTAGGCTTTGTCAAAGACTCCTAGACATGTCTCGTAAAAAGGTAGAAAGATAAATTTTTTTGACTAATCTGATCAGCAAAAGAATTTTATAAATCTTTGAAAAAGATTACAAAGATTTAACGAATCATGAACACACTGGCAAAATGCTACTCGAAAACCAAATCCAAAGGAAGACAAGGAACCACCAAAACACCACAATGAAAACAAAAACCCGAAACAATTGCTAGCTGAAACAACCCAAACAAGGAAAAAAAACCTAAGCCCAAAAAACTTAAGCTAGAGTGGACTGGAGGAGCATGCTGTGCACGACAAAATCGCCGTTGTTTTGGTCTCATTCCGATCAATGATTGGAATCATTCATTTCGTAAAGCTCGTCATGTAGAATAAATGTACCAAAAATCAGCTCAATCGGATATCATTACGTGCCTCATCCAAGCATTATTATCTTGAAACGAATGGATCTGAAACACTAGATAAAATCCATTGTTTTTTTGGTACACTTATAATTTGAAGATAATAATGTTCGAATGAGACACTTAGTGATATTCGATCTAGCTAATTTTTAGTACACTTATTCTACACGACGAGCTCTACAAAGTGAGCGATTTCGATCATCGGAGCAAGATCGGAGCGACGGCGATTTACCGCGCACAACACGTTGTGCAGCATGGAGTTGCACAACACGCTCCTCCAGTCTGCAAGACATTGTTTTGGCACCTTTGGTTAGTTGGAAGTGGGTAGAATTTGCTTATTTTTAATGTAACGTTTGTTTTATCGGCAAAAAAAAATCGACTACAATAATATGAGAAATAACAAACACCGAATGTAAAATTCATGTCTAAACTTTGGGAAATTGATATTTGTACTTCCTTTTTTAATAGAGACACTCTACTTTGTTCTTGAAATTATTAGTAACTTCATATTGAAAATGCATCAAAAAGTGGAGCGCAAATATAGTTTTTATCAGACAAATCGTTCTTTACCCCAATGTTAATTGAAGTTCGTGACAAAAATTTATGTCTCCACACTTGGACTATTATGTTTAGTGATCTCCTCTCTGACTTTTAGTTACAAGAAAAATATTACTCCCTTCGTCCCAATTTTTTTATCCAATTTGGAGAATACAATTTTTTTAGGAAACACAATCATTGCACTTATAAATGCTCAACTTTATAATAGTTGCCCTGCTAACTTTTTGAAAAAAATTACCTTAGTTCAAATGATAAGAGACAAAAAGCAATTTTATAGCATTTGGTTATTTAGTCTTTCAAAGTGGATAAACATTTTGAGACAAGTAAAAGTCGAAAAGTAAAATAAATTAGGACGGAGGAAGTATTAGTTATGGACATGTCACTATTATTTACACAAATATCATATCTATTAGCTACGGTCCGTGCAATAATATTCACACTTTCTACATATTTGTCTTGTCCTTCCAAAACATATTTGTTGGAAAGTGACTAGCTAGAATTCCTCGTTTATGGGGGTGTTTGGCGGCCGAATATGCCAAGCGCCCTGATTTCATCTCCTCCTCTTCCACATCTCCGGTGTTTGTCTAAGAAAAACCCCACCCGGATTTGTAATCCACCCGCAAGGGGATTTGTGAACGACATGGTGAAGCAACGTGGAAGCATGACAAAGTTGCCCTTGCTTTCTCTGTAACGCCCCCAATTTTGGGTACGTTAATGAAGCATTTATTACATAATAAAGAGAGTCTGGCTCCATATTACATCATAAATACCTCTAAAAGGGTACATTCATACAACATGGGAGGAACTAGGGTTCCTAACTACTGCTCCGCTTGCACCTCCATTCTGGTAAGCTCTTCAGCTCCGAAGGCCTCAAAATGAACTGTTCATCTGTATCATCTACAAGGTCTGACACATTATACCAGCGTCGCCACCGATATAATATGTCAGGGTCACCACAAGGTAACATCATGAGCTACAACGCTCAATAGGAAAACCTTACCCACCAACCTTACAACAGGAAAACATTTACAATGACGCTAACAATCACACATTCTCATTCGTCAATCAACTATCGTTGGTGTCCAAGATTGTCGTGTTTCTCCTACGCGACTCGTCATAGACCGTGTCAATCATTTTCGCTTTCAAATCAACCTTTCAAAAACATTTGCATTGGCTCCGTACCGCGGATAACCAAGCCTTTCAAAATCTTTTGTATTGGCTCCGTACCGCGGATAACCAAGCCATACACACCCAACCTCGGTTCCGCCGCGCCGGGTTCCCGAGTATCCTCACAATGGTTCCGCCGTGCCGGGTTCCCATTGGCACACATTGCATTGGCTCCGTACCGCGGATAACCAAGCCATACACACCCAACCTTGGTTCCGCCGCGCCGGGTTCCCAAGTATCCTCACTATGGTTCCGCCGCGCCGGGTTCCCATAGGCGCACACACACACACACATCACATAATGCTACCAAACTAGTCATTATGTCGTTCAAAAATATTTCCAACCTCGGAAAACATATTTTCTTTGTCAAACACACCCTAGGTGCCATGTTTCTACTTTCTCAGTTCTCGTGTCTCGTTTACATGCAAAGACTTTCGCCGTAGGACTTCCACACAATCAGTCATTCAACGTTCATCGAAATCTTGAAATTAAACTAACAAGTTCATCCAACTTGATTTTGTACCACAAGTAATACAAACAAATCATGTATACCATCTTAAAGATCCAAAATACAAATACTTGATATGGAAAGTAAATAGAAATAACTCACTTTCTACTTGAAATGGAAGGTAAAGAGATCTTACATATACATAGGGATAGGGTAAGAGTATCCTACCTTGATCCGAAACTAGTCGGGGCCGAACAAGCAAGTTGGGAAATCCTATGGGCGGTGAAACTCACGAATCTGGCCCGAACTTTGGACGGCAGTAACTCGGTCAATCTTTGGCCGAATACGATCGTTCTTGGGTCTAAATCAAAGCTATTGAAACCCTCTACAACTTTCGTGAAGAAAGTTGATCCTAGAAAGCATTCTAAGAAGGAGAAAAATGGGGATAAAGCAAAAGACAGTAAGCTGTCTGGAATTTGGAATCCGAGATTTTACTGAACTTCGGATGCCAATATCTTGGTCATTTCTTGACCGATTGGGGTGTTTCTTGAGCCTAACTTGAAGCTCTCGAAGTTTTCTACAACTTTCTAGAAGGAAGTTGGTCCTAAAAACTAATTTAAGAAAGAGAAAACTAAGGATCTCTGAAGGGACAGTAGGCTGCCCAGAAAATGGTTTCTAGAGAGAAGGAAGAGCAAATGCTTAAGGTGTGAGTTGAATGCTTGGAATGGCCTTCTATTTATAGGCAAAACCTTGGCTCTCTCTCCTCTTCTCAATGGCTGGCCCCCCTCTCACTCTCTCCCTCTCTTTGACACTTGTCATGAATCTTGGAAGATCAAAGGCAATCCAATGGTTAGGATTTGTTTCTTGCAATACTTGGTGGGCAAGGAGAATATTGGTACAAGATTCTTGTTTAAACAAATGGGAATTGTACAATGAAGGACAATGGAGGTGGTTTCTTAGCTAGGAAGGAAGATACACCAAGGATATGAAGTACATAGAAGATCAAGGAGGTACAATCCTATCTTCTTCTTCCTTCCTTCCTTCCTCTCTCTCTCTCCCTCCTCTAGGCCGAATCCCTCTCTCTCTCCTCTCTCTCTCCCGGCCTCTCCTCTCTCTCTCGGTTTCTCTCTCATCTCTCTCCCCTCTCCCTCTTACATAAGTACATATATATATATATATATAATTATGCAAGAAAGAATAATAGGTACTTTGTACTTGACAAAGAAACTTAAAGGCTAAGTTTTCTTACTAAACAAACTAATAGGCACATGTTAGACTAAAATAATAAACTAGGGTACCAATGTACTCTAGGTAGTGCAATACCCCATTAAACTAATCCAATTGGTACCAAAAACCCCAATAAAGAATAATACTAGGGTACTTAGGAATCTTAGGGTTTTTAGGCTACTAAGTACTTTCATTTTAAAATCATGTGTACTTTGACACATGGGTTTAAAAGAAAAAGAACTAAATTAATAAATCCCATTGTACTTTGAAAGACTAACCCTTAATCCATTGGGTAATAAATCCCCTAACTTCTATTGTCCAATGGACAATAGTTATTAGGTAACTTTTATATTAAAATAATATGTACCTTGTCACATGGGAATTTAAGAACAAGATTAAATTAATAACCCCATGTACTTGGTTGAAAGGTGAACTTATTATCCAATGGATAATAATTCTCCTAGATTTTATTGTCCAATGGACAATGAATAAAACCAAAAATATTTAAAAGAAAAAGAATAATCAATTCTTGTTCTAGGGTTCAAAAGGTTCAAAAGGTCCAAGAGGGGCAAAACGGTCCATTTGCGATAACTAGGTGACTTCCTAGTTCGGTTTCTCCAACCGGATGGTCTGCTTGCGACCTTAAAGTGTGTTGCAATAAGAATGCCCCAAGCGTAGGGCTAGGTCGGTTGAAAGCATAATAATACCCGGAAGTCCGGGGTCGAATCCACAGGGAGCGCATCCATAACTCGTTCGGAAGTTTGCTTTGATAGAGATTTTAGCGTTAGGACCGCCAACCAAGCTTTGGCGTTGAGACGGCCAACTAAGAGATTTAGAAAGTGGCTACTTAACCTAACTACGGCTTTTTTAACTGGAGATTAAACTAAAGGCTAGGCTTAGGGATAATCAACACCCATAACACAAGGATAAGCTTGATTCTTTTCTTTTTAACGAAAGTGTTAAACATGTCTAGGGTTCTTTTGGTACATTTAGACAAACACAACGAGGGACATAGCTTTAAGTATCAAATGTGGCAAGAAGCTTAACCCTTGCCTACATTTGATCAAAGAGATTAACACCTCAAAGTTTTGATACATAAAAATGACCCTAGCACATGCTTAAGCTAGAAAAACGAAAATTACATGAGAAGAACAAGCCACATCCTTGGTTACGGGATGCTAACCATCCCACAACCTAGCCTTACTACACTACTCGTACATATCGAAAGAAGACATGAAATGAGCAAGGGTAAAAATAATGAGAAAACTAAACATTGAGTAAATTCAAAATAAAGACAAGATCCTCGAAGAGAACGAGATTCCTTACAACTTTAATGAAGACCAAAAGCTTTGGAAGTAAACGGATCGTGCTCGAAATCCTTGTTCAAAGCATAAATGAAGAGAGAGGTGGGAGCTCCATTAATGGAGGTAGAGAGAGAAAGTGAAAGAGTAAAAGATCCCCTAGTGAAATCTGGTCTGGGGGTATTTATAGCCCCTTAAAAATGAGTTACAAAAGTCCTAAATACCCTTAAGTTGTTGCTTTATCGGGTACAAAATTCTGCAGAAAATCCCAGTTGGTACAGGTACTGGAATTTGTGGTACCGGTACCAGTCTTCGAATGGCATTTTTGCACAGCTACTGGTTACTGGGTACAGGTACTGAGATTTCAAGTACAGGTACCACTTGGACAAGTTTTGATCCTTCTTTGATTCTTCACCCTATGCATGTCCCTTGGCCTTCCGATGTCCGGCACATCTTCCAATGCTACTTTTCATCATTCTTGGGACTCGGTGGCAGAGTGCCACATGGCCGTGGCTCTTTGGATGCTTTTGGGTTGTCCTCCTTGGCGAAAAATGCCTTATTTTTCCCTTTTTAACCTGTAAGGGTCAAAAACACCAACTCCGCGCAACATCATCTAATAAAAGTAAATTATGCAAGAAAGAGGGACAAAAATGGTATCGATAAGCCCATTTATATACATTATCGATGGCTTATCACACCCCCCAACTTGGACTTTGCTAGCCCCTAGCAAACTTAAGCAAAAAGTATATAACTAAAGCAATGCAATCTTCCCCCGAAACAAGATACAACAACTATGCTCAACATAAGACACGGCAAGAGTCCACAAACAACACCCCTTCGGACTCAATCACATGCAACCCTCATACACACATACAATGAACTAAGGTGAACAAATTATGCCAGCGGCCAAGCAACACACATCCACCTTGAATTTTAATTCCAGGACTCAAAAGAGCGAACTTAGGTGCCAAATTGCACGAATAAATAAACTAGAACTACATCCCATGATAAGCGCTAGCAAGAATTGCAATAGCAAGAGACAAAAAGCTATGCATGCTAATCAAAAGAGCGCTGCCAAAGAGAGTTAAGGAATTATTCACAAACAAACGAAGTTAACAGAAATTTCATACTAAATTAGCATTAGATATCGATCATGCATCAAAAAGAGTTAGATGAGCGTACATTAGGATCAACTAAGGACTTTTGGGCTGATAACGACCTTGGTTTCAAAATGGAAGGGACACAAACAAAAGAGTAGTGGCCATAAACTTTTTGCTTGGTTTCAACTACCCCTGGCCACTACCATTCCCTACACTACCCAAGGCTTGGCCACATGCTGGCCGAACAAAAACGAAAGCTGCACAAACAAAAATAAAACTACTAAGGTGAAACTACTATGACCCACCACCGACACTACTCACTCAAATTCTCATTGTCACCCCCTCCCTCATCATCGGAGTTTGATTGTGATGGAATCGCGACTCCCTTTTTCTTACTAGAACCTGCCCCACCAGCAGCAGCAGCAGACTCCACGTCCTCATCCGTGGTCTGCTCATCATCCTCTTGGGTCGGGACATAGGGCTTCCCCGAAGTTTCTCCAACCCAAACAGCCACATAGTTCGTTTTTCTCATCAACTTCCCTTCCTTTCTTTCCCTCCTCCTTGTCTCGTTCTCCATTTTCTTCTTCAATGCTTTTTGTTCCTCCTGAATTGCGTCCAAACGGCACATCGTAATCTCCCACCATTGTTCATTCCTTTCGGAACTTTTTAGTGCGATGGGTCGAGAGATGCCCGCTGCGAGCGGAGGCTTGGTCATGGACTTGCTTTTCTTTTCTGAACCCCCGGTTGTTGCTTGAGGACACCCATAAAAATTTGGCTCATCACCCTTGTTGAACTTAACTTTGGCCTGCTCACAAAGCCTGGTTATCATCACCGGAAATGGAATGTTGGCATTCGACAGCCCTTTATCATGAAAATCAGCCAAAGCATTAAAGATTTGCCTAGCCCAATCCACCTTTTCCTCTTCCTTGCTAAATACATAAATTAAGTGAGCATCGTCAACCGAGAGAGCCCGTTCCTTACTGTGGGGATTGAGGTTGTGATGGACAACCTTATTAATTAGTCGGAATAGATCATTGAGCTTCCCACACAAAAACTTCTTGTCCTGGACGGCATCCGGTTTGTTATCAGAGAGGGTTTTCTTCAGCTCATCAAAATCAAGTTTGAACGCCTCTTTTGGGTAGGTAATCTTATCCAGTTCGGGCCGTTGGTAATTGTTCAAGTCCTTTGCTATCACATCGGGGTTTACGATCACTGTTTTCGACCCAACCACAGATTTAATGATCTCATTTGGCCTATTGACTTCTACATTCGCATAAAACTCCTTAACTACGCCAGCCCGAAAACCTTTCAAAACTTTAAAGAAATGCCCAAGACCTTGGTTTGTAATTACCTCATGGATTCGGTGCGACGCCTTGAAGGATGATTGTTTGAGTTGCCGCTCGCAAATGAAATTTCGTTTTTGCACCGAATTGATCCAATCCTGTTTTGCCTTCTCTGCTTCATCTAACTTTTGTTTCTTACTCCTCTCCTCTGCTTGTGCCTCCCGTTCAGCCACCTCATCCGGGTCCAGAGTCCTGAGGGTCACAGGGCGCTTATAATCACTCGAATGAGCTTTCCTTGTTCCCTTAGCCGTATGTTTGGATCTCACCATAGCAATTACCACCAACTACAGAGCACAACTGAACTTCACAGTGACCACAGCCCAAACACAAAATACCACAGTGGGCACAATCCTCTAAAACCACGGAAATCAGAGGTCATAGCCCATGCACAGAAAATTTCAGGAAAATCAGCCCCAAATAAACGACAATACCCCACAGCAATAGCGGCTAGCACAGACTAAACCCAGCCCAATGAAAAATTCAGAAACGGGGCCTGGGTTCTCGGTTTTCAGGGTTTTTTTTTTTTTTTAATGAGGTTTCAATTTTGAACAAAGGGGAATGGGGTTCGGGTTTCAACAGCTGTGCAGGGAAAAGAATGTGGTGGTGATGGCTGAAATTCCATGGAGAAAAAGAAAAGGCTTCAAAACAGTAAGTGAGAGAGGAAATTTCGGATTACCTTGGGTGCAGGGGATTTCGGACTAAGAGGTGAGAACCCATCACTGATACCCTTTGATTTCAGTCCTGAATCTCTGAGATTGCCTGATTTCGAAACCCAACAATGGTGATCCGTGGTTGAACTAGAGTGATTTATGGAAGAAAGTTACGGTTCAAGCTTGGTCAGGAACAAAAAAAAAAATATGGGTTCTGGTTGGGAATTTAGAGAGAGATGAGAGAATGGCCGAGTGGGGTTCTCTGGAGTCGTGGGCTGGACGATTCTTTAAGGATTTTTGGTTTAATCCTGAAGATTGGTGGAGGGTTGAAGGATTTTTTTTTTTTTTGAAGAAAGTTGGGGTTTTGGGTTGAAAAACGAGAGAGAGATGAGAGGATGGGGCAGAGGGTTTTGATCGAAGTTGTGGGCTGTGAAGGAAAAAGGTGGGTTTTGGTTTTTTATAGTGGGGTACGGAGAGTCCTGATCCCATGCAAAAGTTTTCAAAAATCCCCAGTTGGTACAGGTACTGCAAATTTGGGATACCCGTACTTGCCAAAATTTTTTTTCAAATTGTCACGCCACTGCCCAGCCGATACCCGTACTGAGATTATTCGGTACCCATACCAACTGCACTTTTCCAGAATTTTTCAGCTTCAACTGCTTCAACTCCCAGCCACTTGTAACACATGCACCACCCTCCAAACCACCTCGAAACATTGAAAACCAGTCCCCAACATCCCTCCAAACAACCGGCTTCCTATGTTTAAGCAAAAACGGAACTTGGACTACGGTTCAACAATTTGGAGCGAGGGGACACATTTGTGGTTTTATCATGCAAAAATTGCCTTGAATCATTTCCTTTGTACGCCAATCAACTCCAAAATGATGCATGCAAGATATCGAAACTAGTCAAGTACAAACAAACGGAGATTATTTACGCAAGTGCGGAAAAAGAGACAAACAAGCATGGGATGCTTCAAAACGAATTTCAACTCTAAGTGATGCATACTACTTGACACACATTGGAGCTCAATTTGTTCAACAAAGTTCACGTATATACATGCACATGGATTCAACACATAGTTAAATTCGGCGGGGTGGACGACTCTTGCCATTATTCGGGAAAATTGAGCATAATCTAAGTATCTAGCACTGGAATTCACTAATTACAAGGGAAAATTGCATAAATTTTTTTAAAATTTTCTATGCTTTTCTATGCAAAATCGAAAACGCAACCCAAATATAATCTATCCCCCCCAACTTGAAATATGCAGCGCCCTCGATGCAGAGAGACAAAAAAATAAGGAGAGGGATAGAACAAGAATGTACCGACGGGGTAGAATGTCAACCACCCGATACCTCGACCAAGTTGGAGGATTTTGCGTCATTGCCGCCGTTCGTCATCGGGACCGCTTCCAAGGCCCACTCCTTCGGCCCCGTCTTCGGAACCATAGCTAGTCGCACAAGGCCATTGCCGGAGCTTTCTTAGGCTTACAACCGCAACACATAGTTGCACCCATGCTTAGGGCTCCTGAATGCCTCACTCACCCCGACTTTTAGACCCAAACTACCAAGGCTGGTGCGGTAGCGTGTTGCCCTGCAAAAGACTTAAGAACCGACTACCTACTAAGAGACAAATGACATTAGTACCGCCGGCTCGTGGTAGCCCGGCAACAAAAATTATTAATAACAAGTATTTAAACCACCAAATCGTCACGTGATTAAACGGGTACTACTTTTCTCCCCATGTTTCGCTTAAGGCACCGCAGAGCAAAAGAGGTAACACCTTAGGCGAAACACAGGTGGCTATACCGGACCACAAAAGATTTGCCCTTACTAACCGGAGCTGGGTACACGAACCTTGTTTTAATAGCGGCGTGCGAAGCTATAAACCCAAGTCAATGATGGGTACCTCCGAAGAGGCCGGGCCTTTCAAACAATTAAGTCCAAAAGTACGCAAAAGCTCCCCGTGGAAACATTTTTTAGAACTTCTCAAAACGATGGATCATCCACATAAACCGGAGCGACCAAGTCCTCCGTTAGCTCATTGCGTGCAAAATTTTCCAAAAATGGTTTTAGCCGTTGGCCGTTCACTTTGAAAACATTCCCATTGGAAGGGTTAACCACTTCAATTGCCCCATGGGGGAAAATGGTTTGCACAATATAAGGTCCAACCCAACGAGACCGCAACTTGCCCGGAAAAATATGAAGTTTTGAATTGTACAGAAGAACTTTTTGACCGACTTCAAAATTTTTCCGTTGGATATTTTTATCATGGAACTCCTTAACTTTGGATTTGTAAATGTCCGTGTTATCGTATGCATCCCTCCGGATTTCTTCTAATTCATTGAGTTGGAGCTTGCGATGCGCACCGGCGGCGGGCAATCGAAAATTTAAAGCTTTGATGGCCCAATAGGCCTTATACTCTAACTCCACCGGAAGGTGGCATGCCTTACCGTATACAAGCCGATAAGGCGAAGCGCCTAAAACGGTCTTATACGCGGTACGGTATGCCCACAAGGCATCGGTCAAACGGAGTGACCAATCCTTGCGATTTGGATTAACGGTTTTCTCTAGAATGTGTTTTACCTCACGATTTGCAAGCTCGGCTTGGCCATTGGTCTGAGGATGGTAGGCGGTGGACACCTTATGCGTGATCCCATATTTCTTCATGAGCGCTTCAAAAGGCCGATTGCAGAAATGAGAGCCTTGATCGCTTATAATGGCTTTTGGTGTGCCAAACCGGGACAAAATGTTCTCCTTGAGAAATTCCAGCACCACCTTGTGATCGCTTGTCTTGGTCGGGATGGCTTCCACCCACTTAGAAACATAGTCCACCGCGAGGAGAATGTAGAGAAAACCATACGACATTGGGAATGGTCCCATGAAATCAATCCCCCAGCAATCAAATACTTCCACGATAAGGATATTGGTGAGGGGCATCATATTCCTCCGAGTCACCGCACCTAACTTCTGGCATGCTTCACATGTTCGGCAGAAAGCATAGGCATCCTTGTGAAGTGTTGGCCAATAAAAGCCACATTGTAAAACTTTGGCAACGGTCTTGGTATGGGAAAAATGGCCACCGCACTCTTTGGAATGGCAAAATTGCAAAATCCCTTGTTGATCTTCCTCCGGAGCACACCGCCGAATAATAAGGTCCGGTCAAAACTTGAAGAGATAAGGGTCATCAAAGACGAATCTTTTCACCTCCATAAGAAACCGCCTCCTATCCTGTGCATTCCAATGGCTAGGAAGTTGCCCGGTTACAAGGTAGTTTACAATATCGGCGTACCAAGGACTTGTGGACACAGCAAATAGTTGCTCATCGGGAAACGTATCCACAATTGGAAGCTTAGAAGAAGAATCCTCAAACTCAAGGCGAGACAAGTGATCTGCCACCACATTTTCCACCCCCTTTTTATCCTTGATCGTGATATCGAACTCTTGAAGCAATAAGATCCACCGAATCAGCCGTGCTTTCGCATCTTGCTTCGTAAAGAGGTATTTCAGAGCCGCATGATCGGTGTAGACCGTAATGGGAGATCCCACCAAATATGACCGGAATTTGTCTAAGGCAAAGACGACGGCAAGCAACTCTTTTTCCGTGGTGGAGTAATTCATTTGAGCTTCGTTGAGAGTCTTGCTTGCATAATAGATGACATATGGATTTTTGTCCTTTCTTTGCCCGAGAACCGCCCCAACCGCGTAGTCACTAGCGTCGCACATGAGTTCAAAGGGCAAATTCCAATCCGGTGTTTGTACAATGGGAGGAGAAGTGAGACTTGACTTCAACTTCTTGAAAGCTTCCTTACAAGCCGGAGTCCACTCAAACGGGTTGTCCTTGGAGAGAAGGTGGCACAATGGCCGAGATATTGCACTAAAATCTTTGATAAAACGCCGGTAGAAACCGGCATGCCCGAGAAAAGAGCGGATGTCCTTGACGCATTTAGGGGTCGGGAGGGTGGCAATAAGATCAATCTTGGCCTTGTCAACTTCAATCCCCTTTGACGATACGATGTGGCCCAAGACGATACCATGAGTGACCATGAAATGGCATTTCTCCCAATTGAGCACCAAATTTTTCTCCTCACACCTTGCCAATACCTTCTCCAAATTTTCCAAGCAAGCTTCAAATGAGTCACCAAACACCGAAAAGTCATCCATGAATACCTCGACGATCTTTTCAATCATATCGCTAAATATGCCCATCATACACCGTGAGAAGGTTCCGGGCGCATTACACAAGCCGAATGGCATGCGTCGATAAGCGAACGTCCCAAACGGACAAGTGAACGTCGTCTTTTCTTGGTCGGGCAAAGCAACCTCAATTTGATTATATCCCGAGTATCCATCCAAAAAGCAATAATAAGCATGCCCTGCCACTCGTTCCAAAATCTGATCAATGAAAGGAAGAGGGAAGTGGTCCTTCCGAGTGCTGGCATTAAGCTTCCGATAATCGATACACACGCACCATCCAGTAGTGACTCGAGTAGGGACCAATTCATTGTTGGCATTGGGAACCACGGTGACACCGGATTTCTTGGGAACCACTTGGATGGGGCTAACCCATTTACTGTCGGCGATCGGATAGATAATCCCCACATCTAAGAGTTTCAAAACCTCTGCCTTCACCACATCTTTCATTATGGGATTCAAACGGCGTTGGGGTTGGCGAGAAGGTTTGACATCGTCCTCAAGGGCAATGTGGTGGGAACAAATTGAAGCATCTATCCCTTTGATATCCCCGATAGACCAACCAATGGCTTTGGTATGCCGCTTTAGAATTTCAAGGAGTCGGGATTCTTGCGAGCCGTTGAGAGAGGAAGAGATCACCACCGGGTAGGTTTCACTGTCACCTAAAAAGGCATATTTCAATGTTTGTGGGAGGACCTTCAACTCGAGCTTGGGTGGTTGAACGCTCGAGGGAAGGGTCTTGCACTCGAGAGGAGGCAACTTTTCAAATTTTGGAGACCATACGTCCGTCCCACAAACATCTTCCACATCAAGCAAGGAACATAAATACTCCACCTCCGGTGAGTCAAGAAAATTCACCTCTTCGGCGGTAAGGCATATCTCCAACGGATCCTTGCACAAAGTAGTGTCTATATGCTCTTGGACCAAAGAATCAATAAGATTGACTTCATGGATGCACTCATCGTCCCCCATTTGGCTTCCAATATTGAACACGTTCACCTCCATTTTCATATTTCCAAACGTAAGGTTGAGCAAACCGCTGCGGCAATGGATAACGGCATCGGCTGTGGCTAGGAATGGACGCCCAAGAATGACCGGAGTTGACGTTGAGAGTTGGGAAGAAGGAACGGGGCAAGTATCCAACACGATAAAGTCCACGGGATAGACAAAATTGTCCACTTGCACGAGTACATCTTCCACCATCCCCCGTGGAACACGAATGCTTCTATCGGCCAATTGAAGGGTAACCGATGTGGGTCGCATCTCCCCTAAACCAAGCTGCTCATAAATGGAGTACGGAAGTAAATTCACACTAGCTCCCAAGTCAAGGAGAGCTTTCTCAATTTTTGTTCCTCCGATTGTGATGGAAATAGTGGGACACCCCGGATCTTTATACTTTGGAGCCATGTTGGTTTGGATGATCGAGCTCACTTGCTCCGTCAACAATACCCGCTTGTGAACATTCAACTTACGCTTTTGAGTGCATAAGTCCTTAAGAAATTTGGCATAGGTAGGGATTTGCTTGACGGCATCCACCAACGGGATATTGATCCTTACTTGTTTTAAAAGCTCATAGATCTCAGAGTTGAAATTGGCATGGGCCGGAGCTTTCAAACGTTGGGGAAACGGAGCCGGAATTTGAGAGACGGGGACCTTTGGCTCTTCCTCTGGCGATTTTTCCGGTTGCTCACCAACGGGAGAAGGTTCCGAGGTTGGTGAGTCAATAGAAGGATCCGGAGCTTGCGATACAATGGGATCCACCCGTGGCTTGATAGGCTTGGGAAGAATGGCCTTATCAATCTCCTTGCCACTCCGCAATGTTGTAATAGACTTGGCTTGCTCGGGACTAAGCACCGAAGAGCTCGCCACATAATTTGTTCCTTGCGGATTGACTTGGGGTTGAGTTGGGAGCTTTCCCTTCTCTTGTTGGAGCATTCCCACCGTGTTAGTCAACTTGGCCATTTGATTCTTGATCTCCCCAAGCGTTTGAGTGGTTTGCTCATTGAGGGTCGTTTGGCTTTGCATGAAAGATGACATAATATCCTCCAAAGACCGCTTTTGGGGTTGGAATTGATTTTGCCCATGAGGAGGTCCGGGAGGTGCAAACCCCGGGGGTTGAGAGAATCTCGGCGCTCCTTGAGATTGAGGCCGGAAAGCTTGATGTTGTGGAGGCGGTGGAATTTGTGGCGGTCCGGGAGGTTGAGAATCGCTCCACCGGAAATTAGGATGCATCTTCCACCCCGGATTGAAAGTTTGAGAATAAGGGTCAAACCGTTGATTAACGGCATTGACTTCCGCTGGACCGGTTCCTTGGAGAATATCCTAAACGGCGGGGAGCATTTGACAATCTCCCGTGGCATGTCCTGCAATGTCACATAAAACACAAATTTCCTCCGACTTGGCCACAGAGGCCACCCCAGCAATTTTATTGAGTTGTAAAGTTTCAATTTGACGGGAAAGCTGGGCGACCTTGTGGGCTAGCTCATTTTGTTCATTCAAGTGAAATTTACTGGGATTGCTCGGAACCGGATTAACCACATTTCGTTCAGAGGGGTCCGAACAATCCCAATTTTGCGTTTTTTCAGCCAATTCCTCAAAGTAGTCCCACGCCGCATCAGGAGTTTTAGCCAAGACCCCACCCACACACATGCTATCCATGAGTAGTCGAGTACTTGGGAAACATCCCTTCAATAAATACTCGACTCGTTGAAAAACTGGTAAGCCATGATATGGGATGGAGTTGAGCAAATCCTTATACCTCTCCCAATATTGATAAAATGATTCCCCCTCTTTTTGTTTAAACATTTGAATTTGATTCATGAGTTCCTTTGTGAGGTGTGGAGGGAAAAATTTCATGTAAAAAGCCTTTGACAAATCTGCCCAATTCGCCAAGGATTGGGGCCTCATGTTATTCAACCAAATTTTGGCTTTGTCTTTCACAGAAAATGGGAAGAGTTTTAGCTTTGCAGACTCAAGCTGAGCGGGCGTGGACACTATCGTGGATACCAATTCCTCGAATGCCCGCATGTGAGTGTACGGGCATTCCTTATCCTTTCCGTAAAAAGAAGGCATCATGTTAATATGGTGCATTTTAACGGTGAACGTGTTCGCTTCGGTGGTAGCCGGAAGAACTATAGTGGGCCGCGGAGTAGTACGGGCCGGATTCAAATAGTCGCTCATAGTTCTTTCGGGTACCTCCGGTGGAACATCTCCCCCGCCGTTTCCGGCCATTCTTTCTCGAGGAGGGGTTCTTATTGAAAAAGGAGTTCTTTGGGGTGGTGGTGGTGTCCTTGCTCGAACCCGACGAGGAGTTTTGGGTCGAGGAGGAGAAAATGATCTATGACGTCTTTTTGAAATCGGGCTCCGAAAGGCACCACGATGACCACCACGCATACACTTTAAAATCCTTTCTCGAGAAACAATGGACGACAAGGATACAGTAAACAGACAAGAGGGGCTATGCCGCCGCCTCCTAACAACAGCTTTGAGGGGCTATGCCGCCGCCTCAATAAGAAAAAAAAAACAATAAAAGAAAAGGTGATTTGTACTTACTCTAGCTTCGTTAAACCTCAAGTTTGAGAGGCTCAAGTTAGAGGTATCCACTAGTTTAAGTTCAAATCACGCAAAGTAAAAATTAAACGAGATACTTACAATGGGTTGGCGAACCTCCAAAATAAGCTATAAAAGAAAGCGCTCCCCGGCAACGGCGCCAAAAATGCTTGCGACCTTAAAGTGTGTTGCAATAAGAATGCCCCAAGCGTAGGGCTAGGTCGGTTGAAAGCATAATAATACCCGGAAGTCCGGGGTCGAATCCACAGGGAGCGCATCCATAACTCGTTCGGAAGTTTGCTTTGATAGAGATTTTAGCGTTAGGACCGCCAACCAAGCTTTGGCGTTGAGACGGCCAACTAAGAGATTTAGAAAGTGGCTACTTAACCTAACTACAGCTTTTTTAACTGGAGATTAAACTAAAGGCTAAGCTTAGGGATAATCAACACCCATAACACAAGGATAAGCTTGATTCTTTTCTTTTTAACGAAAGTGTTAAACATGTCTAGGGTTCTTTTGGTACATTTAGACAAACACAACGAGGGACATAGCTTTAAGTATCAAATGTGGCAAGAAGCTTAACCCTTGCCTACATTTGATCAAAGAGATTAACACCTCAAAGTTTTGATACATAAAAATGACCCTAGCACATGCTTAAGCTAGAAAAACGAAAATTACATGAGAAGAACAAGCCACATCCTTGGTTACGGGATGCTAACCATCCCACAACCTAGCCTTACTACACTACTCGTACATATCGAAAGAAGACATGAAATGAGCAAGGGTAAAAATAATGAGAAAACTAAACATTGAGTAAATTCAAAATAAAGACAAGATCCTCGAAGAGAACGAGATTCCTTACAACTTTAATGAAGACCAAAAGCTTTGGAAGTAAACGGATCGTGCTCGAAATCCTTGTTCAAAGCATAAATGAAGAGAGAGGTGGGAGCTCCATTAATGGAGGTAGAGAGAGAAAGTGAAAGAGTAAAAGATCCCCTAGTGAAATCAGGTCTGGGGGTATTTATAGCCCCTTAAAAATGAGTTACAAAAGTCCTAAATACCCTTAAGTTGTTGCTTTATCGGGTACAAAATTCTGCAGAAAATCCCAGTTGGTACAGGTACTGGAATTTGTGGTACCGGTACCGGTACCAGTCTTCGAATGGTATTTTTGCACAGCTACTGGTTACTGGGTATAGGTACTGAGATTTCAAGTACAGGTACCACTTGGACAAGTTTTGATCCTTCTTTGATTCTTCACCCTATGCATGTCCCTTGGCCTTCCGATGTCCGGCACATCTTCCAATGCTACTTTTCATCATTCTTGGGACTCGGTGGCAGAGTGCCACATGGCCGTGGCTCTTTGGATGCTTTTGGGTTGTCCTCCTTGGCGTAAAAATGCCTTATTTTTCCCTTTTTAACCTGTAAGGGTCAAAAACACCAACTCCGCGCAACATCATCTAATAAAAGTAAATTATGCAAGAAAGAGGGACAAAAATGGTATCGATAAGCCCATTTATATACATTATCGATGGCTTATCATGGTCAAAAGCTAGTTAGGCTTGCTAAGATAGGGCTATAGTGCAAGAAACGAAACTTGAAGGGCAAAAACGTAATTACGATGAACTATAGGAATTAAAAGGAATTTTTAAATAAAAATTCAAATATCTAACGAAATTTTTACCGACCAAAAATCAGGGTCGTTACATTCTCTCTCTCTCTCTCTCTCTCTCTCTCTCTCCTCTCTCGCCCTCCCTCTTCCTCTGCTCCTTCACCAGGGCCTATTCCTGCCCTTGCAATGTTACAATCCTAATGTCCCACATCGGCTAAGTATGAGTTTGGCCATGTGCATAAAAGCGCTTGGGCACCCTCCCCTTATAAGCCAATTTTCAAGGGTGAGTTCTATCCAAGGGTTTGTATCATGCAATCGGAAGATTTAAGATTTAAGGGCTTGGAAGCAAGAGATTTGAGAGATGGAGAGATGACGGTTTGGAATTTGTTTTTTCAGTGTTGAAGGTGTAGGGATCACCCTTCTTAACATATCACCCTTCATTGTATATACAGTGGGGAGGAATTTGGGAATTTGGTTGCAGGTGGTAAAGAAGATGTACATAGTGGGGAGGGGATTTTGGTTTCCGTGGTGAAGGTGTAGGCATGTATGTATGTATATATGAATTATGTTTTTTAAATTTCGTTTTTTCAGATTTGATATTTTTAATTGCTTTTTTTAAAATGAATTTTAGTTTTTTTCCATCACTTTCCAATTACTTTTTCCATCACATATACTATATATCTTTAGGCAAAGTACGGATTACCTCCTTGAGGTTTTTCCGTTTGGCAGATGACCCCCTGAATTTTACTAATGATCACGTTCACCTTCTATATCCCTCTTCTCAAATAACCATTCAAACATCTTATTAACGAATCCACCATTCTTAATAGGTGGGGTCACTCTTCTTAATATATCACCATTCATTGCATATGCACAAATCTTTCCTCATTACATATCCACCCAAAATCATATCCATCTGTCAAACACCCCTTAAGTCTGTTTTGGCTTATTTGACTAGAATCCCTTGTAAGCCGGTTTAGGTTTATTTAGTGTTTTCCTACAAATAGAGACCTTGAGGGGTTCCTATGGTTTGTCCCTTTTAGGTCCATTTAGGAGAGGCTCATTTGGGTGTTATTTTGGAGTTCTTCCTTCCTTTTGTTGTTTGGGCTTGATATTAGAGGTTTAAGTTGTCTCTTTGGGTTTCATCTAGGGTTTGTGCTTCCTTTTGGGTTCAACCAGAGATTAGTCCCTGAAT
Source organism: Rhododendron simsii (assembly GCA_014282245.1). Lineage (NCBI taxonomy): Eukaryota > Viridiplantae > Streptophyta > Magnoliopsida > Ericales > Ericaceae > Rhododendron > Rhododendron simsii. The sequence continues at coordinate 6,688,258 of CM024960.1, forward strand.
ATTGTTTGGTGTTTCGTTGAGAGTTACAGGTATAGTCGGCTCTTTGTAATCTTTCATCATTCATAGTGAATTCTCTATCGCTCTTTGCCTGTGGAGTATGTTCTTACTTTGTGTTTGAGTGGAATCACGTATATCTTTGTATTCTTGTTTCGATCACTTATTGGTTTGTTTACTTCTCTACACGTGGCTATCATGCACAACAAACTGGTTTCATAGCTAGGTTTCATCTGACCCATTTTGCTTTTCATTATGTTCTTGTTTTTTGTGATCCTTTTTTGATTTCAATAATGATAGCTCGATGCAATATTAAGAAGTTTGATGGGCAAAGCAGCAATGCCAGTCTATGGTTGGGGAGATGCATTTTTTGCTAGTTCAACAAGGATTATACAACGCTTTGTTTGGGAAGAAGAAGAGTGCTTTTGGCAATAGTTTGAGGGGAAAACTACGTATGCTGAAGTTTATTGCTCTTTTGGAGTTTTGGCGTATTCGTTTTTTGCATACTAGTCTTGTTGTGATCAAGCCTAAGCACTGCTTGGGCTTGATTGAAGTTCACACGATTTAATTGCCCACGGGGGTGTTTGGAGAAAAGTTGTGTTGCGATTGCTCTATGGTGTTGGATTCTAAGAAATTCAAGTGAAGGAGAAGATTTGTTTGAAAGTGATTAAAATTTCTTGTTTAAGTTTGTTTTAGCTTATTTGATTAGAATTTCTATTCTAAGCCGGTTTAGGTTAGTTCATTACTTTCCTATAAATAGGGGCATTGAGGGTTCCTATAGTTTGTCCCTTTTGAGTCCATTAAGGAGAGGCTCTGTAATGACTCGCTCCATCTTTGTATAATATTGTTTGCTTTGGACATCCAAAGTCCATAGACTTCCTAATGAGGTCACCCATCCCTGGATTTGTTCAAGATGATCACGCTTAACTGCAAAGTTCCTATGCGCTTTGGCCCGCCTTCACGGTTTTAAAAGGCCTTGTACAAGTAGGAGAGATTTTTTTCTTATAAACCATAACTTGCCCCCTCCCATCCGGACGGAGCCTGCCATCCTGCAGTACCGCCGGCCAATGGTATCAGAGCACAACCTTAGTCTACATGGTGGAGGCCACCTCTAGAATCTGGTACGAGCACACTGATTGTGTTGTACAGAACTAAGTGCCACACCATGGCCACCAGGGGAAGGTTGTTGGGCTTGTGCAATGAGGACGTTGCATTCCTAGGGAGGGTAGATTGTGACACCCCGCTTTCCGGTGGCCGGCGGTACTGTAGGATGGCAGGCTCTGTCCGGACGGGAGGGGGCAAGTTATGGTTTATAAGAAAAGGTCCCTTCTACTTGTACAAGACCTTTTAAAGCCGTGAGGCGGGCCAAAACGCATAGGAACTTCGCAGTTAAGCATGCTCATCCTGTAGCAATCTAGGGATGGGTGATCTTACTGGAAAGTCTATGGGCTTTGGACGTCAAAAGCGGACAATATTGTACAAAGATGGAGCAATAGAGGCTTTTGGTGAGACGGACTCACTGGTTGGTCACAATATTCAAATCCACTAAATTTTAGGTCGTGACAGGCTCATTTGGGTGTTATTTCGGAGTTCTTCGTTCCTTTTGTTGTTTGGCCTTAATATTAGGGTTTTGAGTTGTCTCTTTGAGTTCCATCAAAGGTTTGCTCTTCCTTTCAGATTCCACTAGAGATTTGTCCCTAAATATTGTTTGGTGCTTCGTTGAGAGTTACGGGTATAGCCAACTCTTTGTAATCTCCCCTCAATCATAGTGAATTCTCTCTCGCTCTTCGTCCGTGGAGTACATTCTTGTTTTATACCTAAACGAAACCACGTATATTTTTGTGTTTTCTTTTGATTGCTTATTGGTTTGTTAACTTTTCTACTTCGAGGCTGTCGTAAAAAACCGCTCAAAAGGAGACAATTACAACCACTATTTTGTCTAAGTTTCGGAATGGTATTTTCGTTTTTTTTTTTTTTGTTGTAATTCCTACAAAATTTGGATATCACACCGTTCGGCTCGGCAACAAGAATCAAGAAACGGAAAAATATCTAATAGCTATAGACCAAAATTGAAAAAAATCATACAACAATATGACAAAAACCAAAAACTGTCCAAAAAGAAGAAAAAATTAGGGCCAAGGGGCCTGTATTTTGAGAAAATACAATCATGCAGAGAAAATTTCTTGATATATTCTGAGACGGCACAGTATTTTTTCAACATTCCAAATTCCAAACACTTCTAGATACTACTGGATTCCCAAATTCCATAATAAACCCCGTCTTCTCCCATTCCCGCCCACGACCCACATATACTCCTACAATTTTCAGTTTCTGAAATCGTGGGTTTCTCTTTCTCTCTCTTCATAGTGCAGAGGCTAGACAATACTATCTCCTCTACCACAATCCCCTTGCATTGCCCAACTTTCCCAGGTAACCAATACTCGAACTTCTGTTTTTAGTCTCTTTACATTCCCTTGCCGTGCTGGCGTGCTGTTTATTAGTCTCTTTACATTCCCTTTCTTGGGTATTGGTAAAGTGAGAAAACAAAGTGATTGAATCTCTCCTAGTTTTAGGTTTTAAAATCAAGGTTTTCCCTGTTGAAGCGTTATACCTACAATTAGGGTTTTCTGTTGGATTTTTTCCCCTCGAAAGATGCAATTTTTTCGAAACTTTTCTCCAATTGATGGAATTTCACTCCTACCCGTTTCACTCCTACCCATGTTGACTAAAAGAGTTACATTAGTCAATATTTTGATTGCAAGATTTCAGATTCCGGACTTATTACATTAGGCACGGTGATTGTTTGGTTACAGGTGAAGTGAAGTCGAAACGGCAATGGATCGAGAGAATGATGCTTTTTATGTTGTCAAAAAGGGGGACATTATCGGCGTCTACAAATGTTTGAATGATTGCCAAGCTCTACTTGGATCCTCTGTAATATTTCACTATCTTCAGACCTATCTTCATTTGTCACTCCGTAGTCCGCCCACTTATCTTGCTGCATTGCTTGATTGGCAGTTATTAGTTCATTATCCTGCAAACTGTCACCTTAACATGGACGTCTTTCCTCACCTTTTTTGTTTGAATTCGATTGGATTATTCTCATTAGGGGCGGAGCTATCAAGAGGGTGTGTGTGGAATGTGCCACCCCTAGTTAAAACTTAAAAACATATGTAGTTTGTTTTAGAATCAGCTCGCATATGCAACACACACAGAGTTTCCTACACACGCATATATTGGTCTTCCGTCTTCGACATGACACACAAACTCTACCTAGGACGATCATTTGAGCCATGAAGATTATCACATTGAATGGGAAATAGTTTTGAAATGTGGTTTAGGATTAATATTAGACGATTTTTAGGATTTGAAAGAACCTTAAACATGTGTACTTTTCAATGGGTATTTTGGATGATTAACCATAAAACATATCTATTTTTAATGTGGGGAATTTTAAATGATTAACCTTAGAACATGTGTGTTAGATATAAGGATTTTATTATTAGTGGTTGATTTGTTCTATTTCATCACTCCCGAATTCAAAATCTGGCTCTGCCCCTAATTCCCATTGACTTGTTTGGTGGTGTTTCTAGATGAAATTGAATTTCTGAGTCTACATATGTCTATTCTTTTTGTTCCGTTACTTTGAATAAGTTGTTCTCCAATTATCTAGGAAAAGAAAATGAGGTGATTGTTGTTCAATGCATTTTCTAATTGTTGTGGATTGGTTGCTCTTGTTTTTGTAGGTGCGTGATCCTTCTGTAAGTGTCTTTAAAGGGTATGGCTTGCGAAAGGAGGCCGAGGACTACCTTGTCTCTAATGGGCTTAAGAATGCTGTGTATTCTGTTGCAGCAACTGATGTGGAAGACCGTCTTTTTGGTCAACTTTCTGTGTGCCCGTTGCAGGTTCGATACTTGAGTATTCTATTCATTCTTACCTTTGGTTCTTTGTTAAAATATAACTTTCCATTGAGAATAAGGCAATAAGGCCTCTGTTGGGTCCCGTGGTTTTTATTTTCTACTTCTATCTGCATGCACAGTTCCAAGGAACTTGGCTAATTAAATTGATTTGTGACATTTTCAGCCATAATGGCTTGAAATCAGACAGAGCTTCTCCTCCAACTTATGAATCCTTTTTATTGCTGTAAAATCGGATAGTTTCATGAATCTCTGCCCCTTTCCTTAGCATTTGTAAAGGTGTTTTTGCCACCCTCTTTATTTGGATTGGTTGTATGGAGAATGGAAGTTTCAAGACTTTCAAGATTTCTTTGAAGTATCTTTTGCTTCCATCGTTCTTTAAGAAATTTTAGGCTTCTCTTCCTCTTGATCATGTCCCACCTCATTGAACCATGTCGAGATACTAATTGGGTTATTGAGTTATGGGATTAGCATTCAGGGACGTTATTTATCTAAGAAAGTCACCACAAGATCTCTCTGTAATTCACGTAACAGATTCAATATTAATACAGCTGTGTAGATACATAGTGTGTATGTATTATAATGGAGGATCTGATTTGTTTCAGCAACCCCCTTCTTCTAAAGGAAAAGCATTGGAGCAGTTGATTTCAGACAGGAGATTGCAGGTAGTCCTCATTCAGAAGTGTATTGTGATTAAGCACAGACATCATTTGCTTAACCAGTAGAAACTTTTGGGATTTTGATTTGTGGTTAGCATGCAATACCACGAAATATAATGACTTTGCCCAGCTGCACACAAGCAAACTGTGAGCTACAGTCTCATACTTTAATAAACACTTCTATGTATAGTCTAGTGCTTTCTATGGCAAACTGGTTTTATGTACAGTAGAACAATTGTTCATTCGGTAACCATTCTGCTATCTTTTGACATTAGTAGCACTACGCGGGGGCGAGGGAGGGAGCAGAAGCAGGAGCGGGTGTGGGGAGCGGAGGCACCTATAAGCTCCTAAGGTTGAGAGCTCCTAAAGAGCGTATATTGATTATATAAAAATGTATATAAAATAATTTTAAATACTTAACCATTAAAGGAAAAATGATACGTACTGAAAATTTTCCCCTTCTTAAAGTGTAATCATTGGAAGTTACATGTTCTCAATTTGCAAAACTTCTTGACTAATATGATTCTCATATTCTTATTTCCACAATGGCATAACTCCTTTGAAAGTAAGAGAATAACTGACTTACGGCCCAATAAGCTCCCATTTTAGTTAGGCGCGTGCTCTCATCTTGAAGGGAGCGAGCTCCCGTCAAGCTCCCATCTTGGGAGCGCCGATTCGAGCTCTTGTCTAGGGAGTGCACCCATTTTAGAAAGATCCTACTACTAAGCTTTTGACTTGCTATGATATAGTGAACTATTGCATGATGTGCGCTGCCTTTGCAATTTTTTGCTTTGCATTACACGCTTTTTAAAGACTTGGAATGGGGAATATGCTAAATACTGCAATGGAGGTTCGATATTCATGTGATTATTTTCCTTTTAATTTCCAATTTTTGTTATATGTTCTGCAGCACAAGGAAGTTGTTCCAACCTCAATCACCGTAACTCCTCAGAGTAAGCATGCTGTATTCCAGAATATCATTCAAGTTCCATCTGGTTCTTCTATTTCAGTAAGTTTCCTTCCTCAGATTTAAGATTTATTCCCAGAGAGTTACATTTTTCAACTGCCTTGAATTATTTTCAGATGTCTGACCCACTGATAACTTTTTTGTCTTGTTTTTGGGAGTGAGATATGTGCCACAGTATGCATGATTTGCCTTACCGCACTTTTTTTTGAACAGTCTCACCAAACTTCATTCACAAAAAAAGATTGGCTTAGATTCCTTAGAATCCAATGAATTAAAGCTAGTTACTGTTTGAGTGTTAATATTTTTTTGCTTGGCCAAAGAAACAAACAATGTTGTTTATGTGAGTTGAGAAGAGGCAACAAAATGTTGCTTATGTGATGATCCAAGAAGATGTGCACTTCGACCTTGATTTCTGATTGATACTGTTACTATGTTGTGGACTTGTTGGTTTGGGCTAGTTTTGAAAAGAAATGAGGCCAATTGTGGCATTGTGCCCTTTGCTTTATGTTTTCCAGTTTTTTTAAAGAACTATGGGCTATCCATACGTAAAGGGCTCTGTTGGAGATTGGAACATTTCCAAACCCACGGTTCGTTGACTCTTCTAAACATGAATTCTTGGTGAAGCACATTGAAAGAAATTTAACTTGTGTGCTATGCAATTTTGTAACATGGATTGTATGCATTGCAAGTTTATGGGCTTCAGGTAGGATGAATGGTATTTTACCATGAATATAAAATATTCATTGGTTGATAGTTATTGTTAAAGCATCCAACTCAGAACCAAGTGGCAATGAGTGGAGAGGCCAGCCGGGCTCATATGTTAGTCCTGGAGGTTATAATTAACCAATGTGGAACAAACTCTAACACGGAACTGCAATATATTTGTATCTGAGATTGATGTACTGCCATTTTTGTCTTTTGACCTGCACATGGAGAGGTAAAAAAATGGATGCATAACATGTGGATCACAACAAACAAGGTGCGCTTAAGGCATAAACAATTGGGCAATCAATCAAAAAAGTCTTGTCCAAGAGCCTTGCTCTAATACCATGTTAGGCATCCAACCAAGAATCAATTGGCAATAAGTGGAGAGGCCACTCAGGCTCATGTACTATTCTTGGAGGTTATAATCAACTAATATGGGACAAACTCTAACAGTTATCGTCACATGGATTGGCTTTTGGGTCGTTACCACATGGAGCTGTTTGCCTGCAACGTTGAAAAAACTAAAGAGTTTATTAGTTCAGTATATTTTATCACCGAAAGAATAGTGTCTTAGTGTTTTCCTATGTGCCTTATGGCGAAATTTTCAGGCAAGTTTGCTTTTTGTTGTTTCTGGTGGGTAAAATATAGAGAGTTATCTTCGACGGCAGCAAAAAATGGTATATTATATTTTGTGCTCTGTAACTCTGATCATTGTTCTTTTAGGAACTCATACAACAATATTTTCCTTAATAGATGAACAAAAGAATGCCGTTCAGGGGAAAAAAAGGATGAACAAAAGAAACAATCTTGCCGGTCCAGCTCCTTCGGACATATTTTGTTGGAACCTGGATATCGAAAGCGATGCGTTGTTCGCTGCTAGCCGGTGTAGACACTAGTCAATAGTTGTATCATGTTCGGTTTTATCTGACATGAGTATATGTTTTAGATACCAAGTGCAATCTCCCTTGTGGTAAACTCCTTTGCAAACTCTCAAATATGTCAAGTAATTATGAACTGTCGTCTTATTACAGTTTACTCATTCCTGTCTTGTGGCTGCATATGATGATTGCTTCATTTGCTTTCATAGGCACAGGGCTTCTGTACTCTTGAGTTTGATGGTGCCTCAAAAGGGAATCCTGGACTTGCTGGGGCAGGTGCTGTGCTACGGGTTGAAGGTGGAAGTGGAAGTAGGGTATGCAGCCACTGCATGGTTGTAAATATATTCATTTAGGTAATTGTATTATTATGTTAAATTTTCTCTCTTAACAATGGGCTTCAATAGGCTTGTCGATTGCGGGAAGGTGTTGGCATTGCAACTAATAATGTTGCTGAATATCGAGCATTGCTTTTAGGATTGAACTATGCTCTTCAGAAAGGATATAAACACATTCGTGTACAAGGAGACTCTAAACTCGTCGTTATGCAGGTTTGGATTACTACTATTAAAATAACCAGGCATTCTCTGATTCCAAAGTGTCTTACTTTCTTCTTTTTAGCTTTTCCTGTTCTTTTAATTTCGGCTTGTAGCCATGGTTACTTTGCAGCCTGTGTTTGTCTTCTCATTTGGTTCTATTTCTGTGGATTGACAATGTACTTGTGTTACAGGTTCAAGGTCTGTGGAAACTCAAAAATCAAAACATGGCAGACTTGTGCAAGGTGGCCAAGGAGCTCAAGGATAGGTTCTTGTCTTTCGAGATCCGTCATGTTGAAAGGGTAATTCGGAAAACTCCTGTTTTCTGCACTTTTAGAAGCTTTCCTTCAGTTTTTTGCGATCTCCAGCTATTTAGTTTTGCAGATTTTTTGTTTATTTCCCATCGCATGGCACTATGTGGTTTATACTGTATACTTCAGAATGAAACATGTGTTGAATCATTGGATGCCTTTAAAGAAAATATTGTCCTCATTGGCTCATTGCAATGTCTTTACCCATTGCGGGAAAAGGAAAATAGATTCCTAAAATGGTGTACATTATGTAATTATGGCAATATCAAGCCTGTGTCAATTGCCTTCCTGCAATCCCATCAAATTGTGTGCATACTGCGTAGTGCGGACTCTGGAACCCAGAGGAATGACTTCCATCAGAAGGCGTCCAGAAAGTTTTTAAGAACTTATGTTTTCTGTATGCTTAACAAAAATAACTAATTGAATCTCGAAAAAAAACCAAAATAACTAATTTAAACGTGGGACATGTGTTATTCACAATGTCTGGTGCAACTTGCAGTCTGGATGTTAAGATGCTAGTGGGGAAAGGATTGAAGTGGAGAACCCCAATCCCACTTTTCTATCTCTCATCAACTCAGTCTTCGTCATTTGATATATTGTTTTGTGATTGTAACGGTGCTCTTACTAACTCTCATGCTTAGGCTCTGAATTCTTTGTAAATTGAACAGTGCTGCTGATTTCGTAATCGTTTATCTTCTGTTGGTCTGCTTTTTCAGTTTTCAGTTTAATCCTCACATTTTGTGTTTCTGAAGGACTTAAACTCCGCAGCTGATGTCCAAGCAAACCTGGCTATACATCTCAAAAGTAAGAACCTACAGTTTCTTATGACTGTCTTAAAGTCCGCCTGTTTGATTAGTAAGAAAATGATAGAAGGCAATGAAAGGAGAATCCTTTTGAGGGGTGTATTAGGCGATTAGCAACAGTATTATGAAAACTGCGAGAAAGTACAATTCCCGTACGCTCTATTTGTGCATGTGAAGTTGCCCTTTTGTTTTCCTGCAAAAGAAGAGCATATTTTCTCTTGAGAATGGTTTGTCTTTGGAAGTCACATTTATCCATTGCCAGCTACTTAATCTGATCTAGCTATTTGCTTTAGACTATGTACGGTTAATTTAGGCAAAATACGTACTTTTCTAACTTTCATCTATTCAATTTAGGCAAAATATGTACTTTTCCTTCTAACTTTCATTCTATTCAATCGGGATATTGAAACTTTCCAAAATTTCTTGCAAATGTTTCGAGGTCATCAATTGCAATGCAAGAAAATAAATTTCATCTTCTTTTGCCACACTTTTTTACGATTTCCACTCAGCATCATCTTTTCGTAACCAAACGGACTCTAAATTCCACTTCCTGATCGTGCTATTATTATGTTTTGCTTCCAAGAACCTGATACAATCTCGTGCTTGTGTAGATGGGGAGGTTCAAGAGGAATGGGAGACAAAATAGTGCAGAGGCTTGGATTCAGTTGTGTTTTTTATGCTTGGAAGGAAGAATGGGTTCAGGCATATCTAGACTTCTTGTCAATAGGAGCTATGACTCTTTTTGTTATGAAGGTACATAAATGATGTGTATATAACTAAAACTGGATCAATGACTGCCGCTTTTATTGCTGTGACCCTATGTTACATGGACTCGTGCCCGAATGTCCGGTGCGGGTACACGTTCAAGTGTCCGATTCCTTTTTCATTTCAAGGATACAGGGACACGCTTGACCATGTAAAATTGCTATTATATAAGTTGTATTGTCTATAGCTTAAATGGTGCTTACTAGTTCTCTTAGACCCGTTCATGTAGTATGTTATAGTAGTTCCATAGGTAGCTCGTGAGAAATTTGAAGTAGAGAATTTGCTTGTTTAGCTGTTGTCCTACTAAACATGACGCGAATACTTCACACAATTTGAAGGGTTCGTGTAACATGGACTGCGACACTAGCGAATTTCAAGCTTCTCGTTGGGTGTGAGCTTGTCTTAACTCAAATTTTACTGGGACTCGCTTTTGACCCCTGTTGTTAGCACTTCCACTTCGCTTTAAAGAAATTTCAGCACCGTTGTGTCTCCATATTGTATCACAGTTTTGCCTGGGCAATTTGTTTTTTGGTTAGTGTGTCCCTTTCAAGTTACCTGTTGCGCTAGATCCATAGCTTATTTGCCCGGCGACGACATCGTATAAATTACGTAGATTTCAGTCCGTGTATGATGTATCTATGTCGCATGTTATCACAACGGAGTTCCATCCAAACAAAAAATTCCAACTAAGGAGCATATAGAAGGCCAAGTTCTAATGTACCAATATAAGCTTATTCTTTGTTTTGATCCATGGAAACAAATACTACTTCGTTGTTTTAGATTTATTTTTGATGATAAAGGAGACACAGCAAAAAGGACAATGAAATTGACAAAAAGAACCTAATTCATATTCCTATCATTCCATATTGAGAGTCTATTACGAAAAGTTGTATCATTTTTCAAAACAAAAAAATTCAATTACTACCGTGTATAATTTTTTGAATTTTTTTCACTACATTAAAGTACTAATTGAGATTTTTAATACCGTGCGAAAAAATTCAAAAAATTATACAAGGAAGTAATTGATTTTTTGATTTAAAAAATGATAAGAGAGAGTATGAGACTCTTAATATGAAACACATGGAGCACAAGTTTTTTGAAAATACTGTTGTTGGGTTGAGTACTAGACTAAAGGGTTGGCATTCATTATTGCATCATGTATGACAAACCCCTACCGGTCCTTTTGCGATAAATCAGGGTGTCAGGCTTGCTTATGCGCAACAAAGGTTCTTTTGTGAGCCGGCAAGATTAAATTTTGGAGATATTTCTAGAAAGAAAAAACAATTAGAAATGTTCTGATATTTTTTTCTTGACTTGGTAGGATCACTTGCCATTATATAGGCACAAATCATGACTGTTCATCAAAGATCATGATCAAAACCAATAGTTATGTCTGTTCATTTGATCCTATTATAGTCATACATTTTGGTTTAATAATGTACATATTCATTTTTAAACCTAATAGACACACCTTTTCTTTCAAACCCGTTCACGAATAACAACATTTAATATTCTGTGAATATATATATTTTGAAAATTTAACAACGACAGATATGTATATTCCAACGCTTTTTAAAAATCATGACCGACACCTAAAAAAAAAAAAAAATCATGACCGAATGAAAAAAAGAACATTTCCGATTTCTGATTCGATTCACAACTGTACTACTAATAGATAGGTTGTGACTTCTTTTTAGTGTTGCTTAGGTTTGGTTTTCTGGGTTTTCTTGGTTGTGGGGTAGGCTTGCTCTGCCTTGGTGTGACTGATGTGTTTGTGTGGACTCACAAGACTACCTATTTTTAATCTTTATTTACTAAAAAAATAGGGATTGGAAGAATCCCAAGAGTACAGTTTGAGGTGTTATTAGAGGATAACTTATCCCAACTGCAGTCCCCTACTAAAACTCATCCTTTTCAGATTAGTACGTAGTAATAGTTTAAGATATGTATGATATGAGAGGGAAACTATACAAGAAAGAAAAACTTTTCAGATTAGTAATAGTTTATGTTGACGTCAGATGGAAACTATACAACAAAGGGCAGAAGAAAGTAATCCCGATATAAATTTCGCAAACTCTGTGTCCGAATACAGATGTGTCCAAAATATGCACAACTAATTAAGAGCAACCACACCGATTGCTATTTTTGAGAAAATTTATTGTCATTTCTCAAAAATGGCAAAAGAAATGGCAACTACCACCCCACACCCACAAACTCAAAAATTTCTCAAATATGGCACATGCCATTTATTTGCCTTGAGAAAACATATTGCAAAGTTGCCATTTTTTATTGAGAGAAGGAGAAAAATGAGAATGACAAAATGGCAAGGGTGTAGCATGCACCTTTGCCATATTTTTGGCGAATGACACTATTCATTGGCCAAAAATTAAAAATGGCAAGGGTAAAATGGCAAACATAGGTGTGAATGCTCTAAAACTCTTCTTTTCGTATTTAGAACTCCAATTGTTTAATTAGGATGATATCATAGGGAAACAATACAAGGAGGGAAGAAGAATGACTTCATATGTATTAGTGTGAGAATTTCCCAAGATTAATTAGGATTCATATGTATTGGACGATGGTGGATACAAACAAGTTTGTCTCAATTTGTAAATATAAATCTGTTGAGGTAATACTGGTCATGATACTATTTAGGGTGAGTTCACGCAATACTTAGAATGACTTCACATAATATTATTATTGAATTAACGATTCATCTAAACGACGGAAGTCTAAAATTAAAGTAAAAAATTATGACCAAAAGAAAAAAAAAGTCTACTAAAAGAAAAAATTACCAAACAACTAGTATTTTTTGTTTACAGTGTTGTCTTATATAACTTTTTGATAAACTTCGGTCAACGTTTTTATTCTTTTTAATTTCTTTCGTCCAGACGAATAATTAATTATAAAAATTAAGATGAAAAATTAAACAAAAATTACGAAAAGTAAATTTTAGACGGATTATTTGGGTGCGCACACCGGCACAGTCTCTTCCCAGTGAGGTGAGATGAGTTGTGATTACCACGAGATTTGGGGTCCATGTTCGAGTCATTGGAAATGGGTTTATTTATTTATTTTTAATAATAAAATGGGATTGTTTTCCTAATGACCTCGCAGAATAAGGCCAACGCAATTGGATTGTCTGACTTGTTTGGCCGTTAGACAAAAAAGAATTTTTTGATAGGCTTTAGGCGAGACTAAGCTTTGACTAGGGTAGTTTAAACAAGAGCAGTCCCATCTCAGAGATTTGGAGCACAGACTTGGGGGTCCAGTAGTATTTTTTAAGGGAGGGAAACTTGTTCACTGAATCACAATCGTCTGTTTCGACAATCAATAGTTGAGATACATTTTTAAACTTTTGACAGGTAATAAAATTTTCTGACCAGTCATAATTTGTTTTTAATACAGACAGCATGTCCAAAACACTTCTGGACGCACGAAATTGAGCGCTGTAAATCTTATTTACGGAGGGTCCATAAATAAGTTTTTCTGTTTTCAAAGATTTTGGCTTTTTTTTTTTTTTAATTTTTAAAAGTTGTCCCCCCCATAAAGGAACACAGAAAGGTGTGCCAAGCGAATAACCTGTGTACGTGGTGAAGAAATTACCCACAGCAAACATCCACTGCTTTGAACTGGGGAAGGTTAATCTGACAATTCAATACCCCTAATTGGTTTCTAGCTAGCTTCTGTTTTCCCTTTGTTTTTTGGGTTCTTTTTTAGGCTTTTGTGAACATTCATTCATTCATTCTGCATGTACATATATACAGTACATAGTTGTCGCATCTACCTTATTAATTCATCACTTGAAACAGCTAGCTCTCCCTTGTCTTTTGGTTCTTTCCCATATCCACATTCGATCTAGACCACTAATGGCAATGAAAGCTGTGCTGCTGCTTCTTGTAGTTTCTTCATGGGTATGTCCTCTACTATCACAATCACATCAACAACACGTGCTGTATAAATTGCCCTCTGGTGTCCATCTCTCTTTTAGTTCTAGCGTTTGGCTCAATAGACCGACTTGTCTCAGAGATTAATCCCACCGTCCATCCTTATACCTTTTTTTATTTCTTTTTTATTTTAATTTTTATTTTTGTAAAAGTTTATGTTTCCGAAATGGGGGAAACAAAACCATATGCCACGTTATGTCTTGTTTAGTTGTTTCATTTTCTCGTTGATTTGCATTGAAAATAACCAATAAAAATTTGCGTTTGCAGGTTCCGTCCTATGTTATGGCACATGACCATGAGGTAATTTCACACACACACACATACTCTTGTTAGAATTTATTCATTTTTCCAGCTTAGAATTTGCTAGCTCTAGCATGGAATGGTGCCTCAGATTTTTACTTTTTGATCCAACTAACCAGTTATTATTATTATTATTTTAGCATGACTATCCTCCAGCGAAGGCTCCAGGCCATGAATATTACAAACATCATTATCATCACGCTCCAATGCACTCACCAGAGGCTTTTGATCATCATCATGAGGAACACCACCACCAACATGAGAAACACGATCATCACGATGAACATTATAAACATCATCCTCATGCTCCAATACATCCACCAGAGGCTTATGATCATCACCATCATCATCATGAGGAAAATGATCATCACCGTGATGAGCGTGATCATCACCGTGATGAACATTATAAACATCATTCTCATGCTCCGATGCATCCGCCAGAGTCTTATGATCATAACCGTCACCACCATGAGGAACATTATAAACATCATTCTAATGCTCCGATGTATCCACCAGAAGCTCATGATCACCATCATTTTTATGGTGATCACCGTCACCACGATGATCAGCACCACCACGATGATCACCATCATCTTGCTTATGCTCCGAGAATCGCCCCTATGCATTCCGAAGAGAGGTTTAGAACAGCAAGTCCACATATGGCTCCTATGCACGGTAAAATCTCTCCCCTCCCCTCCCCCATTATTGTATGGACAACTCGTGGACTACACCTTATTATATTAGCCTCATTGCATTCATTTCGAGTGAGATTCACAATGCGAATGCAGTGTTGTCAGGTTGTACTCATCAAAATTTAGGGTTATTGGAAATTTCTCTAAATTAAGGAATGAACGCAACTGTCACTACTAGACTCCAGTGGCTTTAAAATCTCACCAAATGAGTATGAAATTCGTATGCACATTGTAGTACTTTGATCCCACTAAAATACCAAACCTATCCGTAATAATGTTATAAAGAGATTAATTATATCATGCATTTCTTTTTCTGGGTAAGTTAAAGTATAATGCATTTCCTATAAATTCACAAAAAGTCATTGGGACCATGTTGTAACTTAAATTTGGTGTTGGAATTATAGGCATCGATAGCGTAGTTTTAATTAGCATTCTTCATTGGTTTTCTTTCGATGTTACTACACATGCAGGTCGTCGTTGCCTATTCAAGTGTAAGCGCTACTGCGAAAAACAAAAAGACCACCACAAGGGAATGCTTGATAGCGAAAAAGACCACCACAAGGACATGCGATGCATGAAAGAATGCTTTACGTTCTGCAAAAAAAGTGAATGAAGGATTACGGGGACATCAACGGCAATAATCTCAATTGCCCTTGAGATCGAACGCTGATCTGCTCTAGCTTTCTCAATCACTGCGTGATTAATTTCCGGTTGTTTCTCGATATTGATTTTCGCATAGTTGTTGAATCGTGTTTATGTTGTAATAAATGGCTTGTAGAAGCCTCTTGGGATGATCTTTTCCATTTACTGTTGTTATGGTTTAAGACGGGATTTGTTTAAGTTATTAAATTTACTTTGTTTTTGTGGTTTCTGAAATTTAGTTTATTTTGGATCAATTTTAAAAGTTTATTTATTCATCTTTACGTGGGCAATTAAAAAAGAAAAGAAAAACATGAATGAAAGTCTAAAAAGTCAACCAATGACAAAAATTAGCAAATCATCAAGATAGCTTTTTTGGCATATTTTTGTATTTTTTCAAGTTTTTAACGAGGCTTGGTCACTTGTTTCTATTTTTTGCGTAAATTAAATCATAGTTCTAAAATCAGCCTCCACTTAGGGCTTGTTTGATAACTTAAATTCAGCACTTAACACTGAATCAATTAAGTAATAAGTGATTCAGTAGGTTTGATAATCACATTTTACATTACTTAACAAATTAAGTATCACTTAAAATATATGCCAAAAAATTGAAAAAAATTAAGTAGCTTTGAGCTACTTAATTCTTGCTGAATTATTGTATACTTACATTCAACCATCATACCACCACCACAACTACTCCCACCCACACCGCCACTACTCCACCACCACCACCATTACCACCACCTCCACCACCTCCACTACCACCACTCCTCCACCACTCCACCACCACCACCACCACCTCCACCACTCCACCTCCACCACCACCACTACCACCTCCACTACCACCATTCCTCCACCACAACATCACCAGTACTAGCTTCACCACCACCACCACCACTCCACCACCACCACCACCTCTACTCCACCACCACCACCACCTCCACCAATCCACCACCACCACCACCACCACCTCCACCACCACCACCACTCCACCTCCACCACATCACCACCACCAGCTCCACCACCACCACTACTTCCTCCACTACCACCACCACCAACTCCACCACCACCACCACCACCACCGCTCCACCACTATCATCCCCACCACCAATTCCACTACTCCACCACCACCACCACCACCACCACCGCTCCTACCACCACCTCCACCACTCCACCACCATTACCAAAAGAATATTGTGACCATTAGTAAATTAAGAGAGAATTGGAACAAAATTAATTCATCATTTTTTTAATTCAGTACTTAATATATTTTGTCAAACAGCTTTTCAGCTTAAAAATTTCAGCATTCAGTTTTCAGTACTTAATTTTTCAGCTTTCAGCTTTCAGTTTTAAGTTTTATCAAACAGCCCCTAAGTTTACATCCATGAAATCAGCTCTTTACTTTGTTTAGGTAATTAAACCATCTATTGAGCACAATTACTAAAAACCAGAGGGCAAGCCCTTACGATCAGTCCAAAGCAGGCAAGAGAGACGAGTGAACCAAACACATCGACCCCAAGGAACAACATGAATCACAACCCGCAAAGCCTTGCATGCCATGACTTTATCAATTTTTATTTATTTTTTACTAATTTTTCATTCTGAATGAAAATTTGGTACGTTTGGATCACCCACTTTTAGTCATTCGATTAAGTTGATTTTCTACATGACCATTCGAAGAATTATTTCAAATTAATGAAGAGGTCAAATCATTTACGTGCGTGGTACACAAAATTGGATCCCACGTACTGATTTGTGCACCATTGATGCACACCTTGTCTGTTCCATAGAAGGTTTTTGTGAATCACGGTTTGTTGAGGCGTTTGGTTCTGCACGTCTGCGGATTGCGGATCTAATTAATTTTTCCCTGGAACAATTTCTCAAAGTATACTAATGGGAATAACTCACCGTCAAGTGCATTTTATGTCCACGTGCGTTATTTGAAAATTTTAAAATCAACTCGATGGACTAACAATAATAAGTGTGAGAATATTTATTAAAAGGTGTAAAAAGTATACAAGAATACTTTTTTTTTCCTTATCTTCTTGCATGTGTGCTTTTGAGCTGATAATAGAAAGACCAATTTATAAATGAGGTGAACCATTTCCACACCGACACGTATATATGTGTATATGGCAGGTACACATATATAAATGTATATATGGTATTCAAATCAAATTAACTACATTAATTGATTGCGGACGCAATTTGAAGAATATATACAAGCAAGGATATTTCTCGTTCGACCACGTGAGCATCTATTACGGAGTATCACTAAATTAGACAATATTTTATTGATTTCAACCTAAAATTAAGCACTTTTGAGTTACTTTATATTTCTAACCTTACGCCACAAGCTAGCACATCGGAAATGCTGAGGACATGGCTGTCGATCACTCCTCAGACACTCTTCTCTTACAAGTAGTGGACTTCACATATATGCGGACTTCACAGCTTGTGAAAGAGGTGTGTCTGGGGAATGGCCGAGAGGCGTGTCTGTAGCATGATTGTAAACACATATATTTCAACACATTCTACAAGTTAGGCCTGAATACCAAAAGAATAATTTTGATTCCCGATTCTATTCACTTTGACAAATTATGCCTGACTTCTTTTAGTGTTGTTTTGGTTAGTTTTCTGGGTTTTCATGGTTGTGGGGTAGGCTTGCCCTCCCTTGAAGTCAAAGGCTTTCTGTTGGAATCGGTGGCGGCTCTTGCTACTTGTACTACTTCAACGCCCTCAAAGGCAAAAGGAAATGGATGCCCTAGGGTGCAAACAAGTTGAGCTAACAAACGAGCTCAATTAACATTCAAGCTCAATCATGGCTCGTATAGCCGGTTCATTTACTAAATGAATTTTTATAAATGAACCGAGTTTTAAAGTATTGAGCTCTGTTGGAACTTAGTGTGTATTTCTAAAACAATGTGTTCTTCTCTAGTCCCACATTGGCTAGACACAAGACTTCTCTCTACTTTAAATGAGTTTACACACAAATGAGTTTGTGAACAAGGAACTAAGGAGAGGTCTCGCGCGCTCAGGAAAATGGGCGGCAATTTGAAAAACTGATTCGGAAACCAGTTAACCGGGTGTGCGTCACGAGTTATTCGCGCAGGGGGGGGTGCAAATCCGGGATTTGAGCCTCGCGCACGCACTAGTAAAGCCCACGTTTTTGCTAAAGAAATTTTTGAAACACGTTTTTTATATTAACAGATTTTCAGTCAATCAAATCTTTTTTCAAAAATGGAAAACTGGAAAGTCTTACTGATTAATCAAAGCAATTTGATTAAGAAAAACGTGTTAAACATGTGTGCATAATCAGTGGGATCTGATTTGTGGCTGATTAAGAATTAATTTCGGATTGATTATAAAACATGTGCTAAATCAAAGTAATTTGATTCGATTTGATTTTTGCTTCCAAAAATCAAGCCCGGCCTACACACTATAAATACAGAGTTCGGAATTGGTTTTTCAACACAGAAAACAATCGTCTCTCTTCCTCACTAAAAACCTTTCTGTTGAGTTCGAGCAATAGGTAGAATTGTGTTTTGTTTTCGGTTTTCTTCTGTGCAGAGAAGGCCGAGCAGAGGTGCTGAATTCTGGGCTGTTTTATCCTGGGGACGGCGGGGCATTTCCGAACTGCTTGCACAATCTGGGCAGAGCCGCGAAACGTCTTAAAGAGAGCGACCTAGTCCGCGACTCAACCCAGCCATTGTTCTGCGAATTGGTATTCTGTTTTCAATACCAGGATTCGAGGTAATACGTTCTTGTTTTACAGCAGTTAATTCAACAATTTTAAGACGTTTCAATCTGCCATGGATTCTGAAAACAAGATCTCGGTTACCACTACTGATATCAACAAACCTTTTCGCTTTGAGGGGCTGCATTTTAAACGTTGGAAGCAAAAGATGTTTTTCTTTCTGACTACTCAAAAACTTGCTGGTTGTTGTGATTCTCTGAAACCTGTTGCTGCTAACCCTCCCACTACTGAAAACACTAAGGCGATAGAAAAATGGACCAGTGATGATTTTTTATGCAAGAACTTCATTCTGAATGCTTTGACTGATGACCTATATGATTATTATTCCAATTTCAACACTGCTAAAGAACTTTGGGATGCCCTCCAGAAAAAGTATGATACCGAAGAGGCTGGGACTAAGAAATATGCTGTTAGTCGCTACTTGAAGTTTTCTATGATTGATGAAAAATCCGTGGTTTCCCAGGCACACGATTTACAGAAAATTGCACATGAAATTCTTTCTGAGGGCATGTCTATTTGTGAACAATTTCAGGTTGCTGTTCTTATTGATAAACTACCTCCTAGTTGGAAAGACTTTAAAAAGGATCTCCGTCACAAGTCAAAAGACTTTTCAATGGAGAGCTTGATTGTTCGGCTCCGTATTGAGGAGGAGGCTCGGAAACAAGATCAGAAGGATGAGGTTCTCTTTGTTGCAAACAAAAAGAACCACAGTTCGGCTGCGCTCAAGCCGAAAGGAGGAATTGGGAAGCCAAATCAGAACCAGAACCGAAACGGAAGACAGAATCAGAACAAGAAGTTACCCCCTTCTGGAGGCCAGGCTCGAAACACGGACTCTGTCCAATTTGTGTGTTACAATTGTAACAAGCCTGGCCATATGGCAAGAAATTGCAAGAACCCCAGGCGTCATGCTCCACAGGCGAACCTGGTGGATGGAGAACCACTAGTGGCTATGATATCAGAGGTTAATCTGATAAGTGGTTCAGAAGGGTGGTGGATAGACACTGGCGCTTCTCGCCATGTCTGTTATGATCGCTCCTTGTTCAAAAAGTATTCTGAGGCTGATGATAAGAAAGTGTTGTTGGGAGACTCCCACACCACTAAGGTTCTTGGCACTGGTGAGGTTGATCTCAAGTTCACTTCTGGAAGGACTGTCACTCTGAAGGAAGTCCTGCACACTCCAGAAATGAGGAAGAATCTTGTATCCGGCTACCTCCTCAATAAGGCCGGATTTACCCAGACTATAGGAGCAGATCAGTATACTCTTACTAAAAATGGCATGTTTGTTGGAAAGGGTTATGCATCTGATGGCATGTTTAAACTTACTATTGATATGAATAAAAATGCATCTTCTTCTTACATTGTTTGTTCTGTTAATATGTGGCATGCTAGACTTTGTCATGTTAACAAGAAGTTGATTAAGAATATGAGCAACTTAGGTTTTATCCCTAATATTTCCTTAAATGATTTTGAAAAATGTGAATCGTGTAGCAAGGCTAAGATCACAAAGAAACCTCATAAATCAACTTTTAAGGAAACCGAATTGCTAGATTTGATCCATTCTGATATGTGTGAATTAGATGGAGTTCTCACTAGAAATGGACATCGATACTTTATCACGTTTATTGACGATCATTCGAATTACACCTCTGTGTATTTAATGAAGCATAAGAGTGAAGCATTTGATATGTTTAAAATCTTTCTTAATGAGGTTGAAAACCAGTTTAATAGAAAGATTAAGAGACTCCGTAGTGATAGAGGCACTGAGTATGATTCGAATGAGTTCATTGCTTTTTATAACTCTACTGGTATAATACATGAGAAAACTGCTCCATACTCACCTGAAATGAATGGAAAGGCTGAACGCAAGAATCGAACTTTGTGTGAACTTGTAGTTGCGATTATGCTTAGTTCAGGTGCAGCTTCACATTGGTGGGGTGAAATTTTATTGACTGTTTGTTATGTGCTGAATAGAATTCCCAATTCTAAGTCTTTGATTTCACCTTATGAATTATGGAAAAACAAGAAGCCCAATGTGTCATATTTTAAAGTTTGGGGCTGTTTAGCCTATGTTCGTATTCCTGACCCGAAAAGGTCAAAACTTGCGAGTAGAGCTTATGAATGTGTTTTTATTGGTTATGCTGTGAATAGTAAAGCATATAAATTCTTCGATATTAATAATAAGGTGATCGTAGAATCTATAGATGCTGATTTTTATGAAGAAAAGTTTCCTTTTAAATCCAGAAATAGTGGGGGCACTGAATCTAGTAGTAGCGTACCTAGATTAGAAGAACCTAGAAACGAGAACTCTAGGGACACTGAGATTGAACCAAGGAGGAGCAAAAGAGCTCGAATCGCTAAGGACTTTGGTCCTGACTTTGCATTCTCTTTAGAAGAGGACCCCACTACTATTAATGAGGCTTTGACTTCCCCAGACTCTGATTTTTGGCAAGAAGCCATAAATGATGAAATGGACTCGTTGGAGTCCAATAGCACTTGGAAATTAGTAGACCTACCTCAGGGCTGCAAAGCTATAGGTTGCAAATGGGTGCTTAAAAAGAAATTGAAACCTGATGGTTCTGTGGATAAATATAAAGCTAGACTCGTAGCTAAGGGATATAGGCAAAGAGAGAACATAGATTTTTTCGATACCTACTCTCCTGTGACAAGGATTACTTCTATCCGAGTCTTGATTGCTATAGCTGCTGTTCATAACTTAGTTGTACATCAAATGGATGTTAAAACTGCTTTCTTAAATGGAGACTTAGAAGAAGAGATTTATATGGATCAACCCGAGGGATTTGTTGTCCATGGTCAAGAACACAAGGTGTGTAGATTAGTTAAATCTCTTTATGGCCTTAAACAAGCTCCAAAGCAGTGGCATGAAAAATTTGACAGTCTAGTTGTTTCAAATGGTTTCAAAGTCAATGAGAGTGATAAATGCATATATTACAAGTCTGATAATCATGCATGCACCATTATCTGTTTGTATGTGGATGACCTTCTGATATTTGGCTCTAGCTTATCTGTTGTGAATGAAACCAAATTACTGCTTAGCCAAAATTTTGACATGAAGGATTTGGGTGAGGCTAGTGTAATCCTCGGAGTTAAAGTTAATAAATCGGCAAATGGAATTTCTCTTGATCAATCACATTATATTGAAAAGATCTTGAAGAAATACAATTACTTTGACTGTAAACCTGCTTGCACTCCTTTTGATCCTAGCATTAAATTGTTTAAGAACACTGGAGATAGTGTTAGACAATCTGAGTATGCTAGCATTATTGGTAGTCTTCGTTACGCTTGTGATTGTACGAGACCAGATATTGCTTATGCAGTGGGGGTATTATGCAGGTTTACTAGCAGGCCAGGAATGGAGCATTGGTTTGCTATTGAGAGGCTCATGCGGTATCTGAAAAGAACCATGAACCTTGGATTACACTACCAGAAGTTTCCCGCTGTTCTAGAGGGATACAGTGATGCTGATTGGAACACCCTTTCGGATGACTCCAAAGCAACTAGTGGGTATGTGTTCAACATAGCAGGAGGTGCAGTCTCTTGGAAGTCCAAGAAACAAACAATTTTGGCACAATCCACTATGGAGTCTGAGATGATAGCGCTAGCTGTGGCTAGTGAAGAGGCAGCTTGGTTGAGAAACCTCCTGTCAGAGATTCCCTTATGGGAAAAACCGATACCGGCCATACTAATCCATTGCGATAGTACCGCGGCTATTGCAAAAGTTCAGAATCGTTTTTACAACGATAAGAAACGACAAATACGTCGTAAGCACAACACAATTAGAGAGTTGCTTACTAAAGGGGCTGTTAGAGTGGATTATGTGCGGTCAGCTGAGAACCTGGCTGATCCTTTGACGAAAGGACTAGCTCGGGAGAAGGTGTGGAACACCTCGAAAGGGATGGGGCTAAAGCCCATTGAGAAATGAGTCGCTTGTGATGGATACCCAACCTATAGACTGGAGATCCTAAGAAATAGGTTCAAAGGGATAAACGAGTCACATGGTGATATGGTAAGAATCATGCTATGAGGAGTTACACTCCAAGTCCATCCCTAAGAAGCATGACATCCTGTAGCGAAAGAGGTTGTGTTACTTTTAACACTTAATGAGTTCTATAGCTCTATGTGGAGTGGAGTACCTAGACTACAGGAGTAATCTTGATAGACTCACCTATATGAATGTTGAAGTGTGGCCGCTTCTTGGGAGAATTTGGGCAAATTCTCTAGGTCATTCATGAAACTGGGATACAAGCACATGGCCGTAAAGTGCTGGCTTTAAACATTACACATTAGTAGAGTTGTGTGTGTAGTGCTCTCAGACTTAGAGTTCAAGACCACAAGTCACTCTAATTACTATCTGAAGCACTATCACTATGTAACGGTTCAAGTCGAAAGACACCTTTACTTATGCACAGCTTTATACCTTTGCTCGAATATTTTGTTTTAAAAATACAAGTGGGGGATTGTTGGAACTTAGTGTGTATTTCTAAAACAATGTGTTCTTCTCTAGTCCCACATTGGCTAGACACAAGACTTCTCTCTACTTTAAATGAGTTTACACACAAATGAGTTTGTGAACAAGGAACTAAGGAGAGGTCTCGCGCGCTCAGGAAAATGGGCGGCAATTTGAAAAACTGATTCGGAAACCAGTTAACCGGGTGTGCGTCACGAGTTATTCGCGCAGGGGGGGGTGCAAATCCGGGATTTGAGCCTCGCGCACGCACTAGTAAAGCCCACGTTTTTGCTAAAGAAATTTTTGAAACACGTTTTTTATATTAACAGATTTTCAGTCAATCAAATCTTTTTTCAAAAATGGAAAACTGGAAAGTCTTACTGATTAATCAAAGCAATTTGATTAAGAAAAACGTGTTAAACATGTGTGCATAATCAGTGGGATCTGATTTGTGGCTGATTAAGAATTAATTTCGGATTGATTATAAAACATGTGCTAAATCAAAGTAATTTGATTCGATTTGATTTTTGCTTCCAAAAATCAAGCCCGGCCTACACACTATAAATACAGAGTTCGGAATTGGTTTTTCAACACAGAAAACAATCGTCTCTCTTCCTCACTAAAAACCTTTCTGTTGAGTTCGAGCAATAGGTAGAATTGTGTTTTGTTTTCGGTTTTCTTCTGTGCAGAGAAGGCCGAGCAGAGGTGCTGAATTCTGGGCTGTTTTATCCTGGGGACGGCGGGGCATTTCCGAACTGCTTGCACAATCTGGGCAGAGCCGCGAAACGTCTTAAAGAGAGCGACCTAGTCCGCGACTCAACCCAGCCATTGTTCTGCGAATTGGTATTCTGTTTTCAATACCAGGATTCGAGGTAATACGTTCTTGTTTTACAGCAGTTAATTCAACAAGCTCAACTTGTTTACTATATGAGTCTAAAACTTAAAATTGAGTTGCTTGATTACCAAACGAGTCGAGCCGAGTCTCTAGCTGCTCAAACTTCGGTTAGTTTGCAGCCCTAATTGTTTCTAAAAGAGAGTGGAATCCATCTCATATGTGGGCTGTTTGCCGACTCAAATGGGAACATTAGACATGTCATAGACGATGTTCATCTACATAAGCTTTTTCATAAGTTTTTCGGAACACATTTATCGTAAGAAAAATGAATTTTGATCCAGTTTCTTAATATTTTATTTCTCAAAATAAATGTATTTCGAGGACATATCAAACGATATCCAATCAATATGATTTTTAACTTGACGAATGTTCTCAATAAGATCTAAGAGTGAAAAGTTGAAATGGTACTGATAAAACCATCCCGTCCTTTTTGAGTACATGAAGAGGATCTGATCCCAATACAAAATAGCATTAGGAGAAAAAACAATCCTATATTCGACACACACACACACACACACATATATAATTTTTTTTCTTCTACCCTATGATTAAGCAATGAACATTTTCATGTATTCGTATTGAAAGTCAAAATGATAATTTATCCATCCTGTAAAGCCCCTTCATTCTTCCAAATACCCTATGATTTGGGGTCAATGTCTGAGTCATTTTAAAAAGGTATTTCCCTAACGTCTCTGAAATATGAGGCCTCAGTTATTGGATTTGTGACTGACTAGTTCAGCTGTTCAAAAAGAAAAAAAATTTCGATCGACTTTGGGCATCGATTAGGGTATAGTGCATGCATGTGAACTCGATCTCGTCTAAAACATTTTTCAGCCACTGGAGAGTATTTTCGGTCATTGGTATTTATTTTTTCAGTACAGAAAAATTGTGGCCTAGGTTAGCTTCTATAGCAATTGTGTCAATTTTGAGTAAGAGTATGTTGGATTGTTTCTCTATTTTCTTGGAGTAAGACTATCTTGGAGAAATGCTCCATGAAGCCGCAGTTCGAACCCTTTTTTTTTTGTTAACATTTTAAAATTTTTTTCAGACAGAAAGGCGCATTTGCCAAACAAAGATACAACTTGTACAGGAAAACCCGGTGTGGCGTGGCGATAAACCCAAGCAAACATTCCTCTGCTCAAAGCAGGGGAAGATTAATCTAGCAATTCAACACCCCTAATTGGCCGAGTTCTACCTTCTGTTTTCCACCTTAATTCTGTTTATTTCTAGGCTTTTGTGAATAGTGTATATACCCTTCTTTACATCTTCCTCATTCATCACTTGAAACAGTTCTCTCACTCATCTTTGGTTCTTTCTTTCTAATTCCACAATCTACACCACAAATGGCAATGAAAGCTGTGCTTCTTCTACTTGTAGTTTCCTCCTGGGTGTGTCTTGTATTTCCAATTTATATAATACATACAGGCACTTGAAAGATAATCTAAACTAGCTGATCCCTAGTTTCTATCTTTTTCATTTACTATTTGGTATTGGCTCTATGGACCGACTTAGTATTTCCTTCGCCATCTTCATTTGCTTTTTCTTTATTCTCCCTTAAAATTTTCTCCGACAAAACTTTGAAATATATTGAATTGTGTTTTCCTGACCTTTTTTTTTATTCAGATTCTAAGATTTCGAAACAGGGAAGCTAAAATCATATGACACATTATGTTTGGATATTTCATTTTAATTATCCTGGATTTGCATTAAAGGTAAGTAGGTAACCAATGAAATTTGGTTTTGCAGGTTTCGTCCTTCGTTATGGCATATGACCAAGAGGTAATCTTAAAAAAATAGATAGGATTTCGTTACAATCGTTTCGTTTTTTTGGACAGAATTTAGTACCAATATACCTTGGTGCCTAAGGTGTTTTAAGTTTCTAAAATAAAAGTCTTGCAAGAGACTAATCCAATTATGATAATTAATAAATTGGTTGTTTTGTTTGTAGCATGGCTATCCCTCAGTGAAGGCTCCAGGCCATGAATTTTATAAATACCGTCGTCATTCTCATGCTCTTATGCATCCACCTGAGGCTCATGATCATTATCATGATAATGAACATTACAAACATCGTCCTCATGCTCCAATGCATGCACTAGAGGCTCATGATCATCATCATGAACATTAATTACAAACATCATCCTCATACTCCGATGCATGCACCAGAGACTTATGATCATCATCATCATGATGAAGGACATCACCGCCGTGAAGAACATGATCATCATCATGATAAACCTTACAAACATCATTCTCGTGCTCCGATGCATCCACCAGAGGCTGATGATCATCATCGTTTTTATGACCACCCTTAAAATCAGACGCTGATCTGCTCTAGCTTTCTCAATTTTCATTGCATGATTTTCGGTTATTTTTTTTATATTGGTTTTCTCATTGTTGTTGAATCATATTTATGTTGTAATAAATGGCTTGTAGAAGCCTCTTGTGACGATCTTTTCCATTTACTCTTGTTATGGGTTGATAAGTGTCGAAATATTGATATTTTAGCCCGCTAAACTACATTGGTTAGTCATTTATTTATCTTACTTTATATTTATTTCGTCTTTTTTTGTGTTTACAGGTTGCTTGAGATCGTTATCCAAGATTTTGGATAAAAATGAGAGTTTAATGAAGTTCGGGGTTAAAGAGCAAAGTGATTCAAAATTGAATGATTTTTTTGTAGTTACCTAAAGCCCATGGGCCTCTTATGTAATTAATGGTTCAAAATCTATATAATGGTATGGAAACCTACTGACTACGGAGTGAGTGGCTGGACGGCAGCTTTCAGCCGAGTTTGGTGAAGGACGGAACAGGACACAACTTCACGGATGAGGACTTCGGCTTCCATGGCCGGCTAACTCCATTATCTAGGGAGAAGATGAAGCACCGATTCAAGTAACCTTGTATATGTATATGTTTAGGTTTTAACATTCGGATCGATTGTTTAACTAGAACTCATTTCAGTTTTATGGAATGATATTTAATACTTTCAATCTGTTTCGTGTTTATATTTGCGATTTTCAAATACGGAGTTAAACAATGGTATTCTTTGATTGTGGTTGGAGTTTTGAGATAAATTATGCTCATAAGATGGATCATGCCGTTAGGCGGCCAAACCGGGCTAGTGAGACGGTCCGTGCTATGGGATAGTCTATGCCTTTTAACAACTCAATTATCTTCTTGACGATTATCGGAAGGGATTGCAAGCCCTAACGATAGTCATAAATGATTCGAATGTTAAACCTAGCCTTTGCATATCGTTGTTACGCGGTCTGGGTGGATTCGAAACTTTAGATCTTTTTCCGATCAACTTTCAAACTCTTACTTTAATTGTTTACTTTATTTAATCAGTTCTCAAAATTAAATCAATCCAACTTTTTCTGATTGAATTAATCTAGAAGTTAATCGAATTTAGCGTAACTTAGCCATATTGTCCCTAGGGATCGACACTCGGTCTTAACTACTATTCTACGGAGTAGTAGTTAACTCCAAGTTTTTATAAATATATTTTTGACACGGAACAACATGATCATGGGTTTAAGACGGGATTTGTTTAAGTTATTAAATTTACTTTATTTGTGATGTTCCTGAAATTTTGTTCGTTTTGGATCAAATTTTTTTTTTTTCGGCAAACGAAACTTTTATAAGAACTCGAAAGGATACATCGAGGAGGCTCGAGTAAGGTAAGATGACACACTTACTCAAGCAAAATAGAAGAAAAAAGAACAGCTAATGAGGACCTTCCAACAAAAAATTGGAAGACAAACACCTGAAATAAAACAGACCATTTTACAGCTTCAACAACCTGATTCCATCCAAAAAAATCCTAAAATCCTCCACCGAGTGCACCTTGATGTTGAATTTCACCTTTATCCATATCGCAACTCTAGTTTTGATCAAATCGCCCACTTCCCCAGAGCTTGTTGTAGCATTGTTGAAAACATAAGCATTTCTTACCAACCACAAGGACCACAATGTTGCGTAGAAGGTAGCTTCCCACAAGTGTTTTTCCAAACTTCTGAATCTACTATCGCCCCACCAAATGAACTGATCCTCCA
This sequence comes from Rhododendron simsii, assembly GCA_014282245.1. Taxonomy (NCBI): domain Eukaryota; kingdom Viridiplantae; phylum Streptophyta; class Magnoliopsida; order Ericales; family Ericaceae; genus Rhododendron; species Rhododendron simsii. The sequence continues at coordinate 6,716,543 of CM024960.1, forward strand.
AAGATGCAGGGCATACCCAACTTATATGCCACCAATCCAATATCCTCAACCAAACATCCCAAGAAAAATGGCAATGCATGAATAGATGATGAGGTGTTTCCAAGTGCAGTGAGCAAAATGGGCAGAGGACAGATTGTCCCTCAGGAATCAGATTTCTTTCCAAGAGCACGGATCTAGTAGCCACCTTAGATTGAATAGCCATCTAAACAAAGATTTCCACCTTTGGGGGGCAGAGATTCTTCCATATATACTCCATCACTGGCCTTCTTGAGTAGCCTCCGTTTTCCCACTGGATATACACTGATTTTAAAGACTATTTATTCATTTTTGATAAAGAAAAAAAAAAAAACCATGAACGAAAGTCTAAAAAGTCTACCAATGACGAAAATTAGCAAGTCATCTATAGTTTTTTTTGCTTATTAATTATTGTCTTTTTCAAGTTTTTTACGAGGCTTAGTCACATGTTCGGTTACTGTTTGAGGAACCCTCCAAACACTAACCAAACACCTATTTGAATCAGATTTCTTAACTCTTTTCCAAGAGCAGATTCAAGCGCGTACTTCCTCTTCAATCTGAAAGAGCAAGGAAGAAGAAGAAGGAATAGCCTCAGACCAAAAGGCCCGAGTTTTCCTTTCCTTTCACGGACAGTAAATGCAGGCAGCAAGCTAGAGACAGTTTAAACACTAACATGGGTACACGGATTGTCAGCTCAATGGGTACAGACCCATTATAGTATTTCCTTATCCAGAGGCAGAGGTAACCGATTCACCCCATTCTTCTGAAGAAACTGAGACCAAACAAAGCTAGAGAACAAGGGCAAACAAAGAAAATGTGATTGTGGGACGTCTCTACCTCATCACCATGACATATAGTACACAGAGAGGCTCAACAGACATCCCGCATTTCAAAAGCCGGCCCGTCCTTTGTATATTTATTTGTCTCTCTCTGTCTCTCTCTTGGCATGGCGTGCAGCTAGCCCAAGAATCCCCCATGGCAGCCACTTATCATGATAACTTTCTGATAGCTTTCTCTCCGTGTATAAGTGGGCTAGTATGTATGGTCTTATGTGTGGACTTTCTTTGAATGATAGTAAATGTTTCATAATTCCTTTCATGATAAATTCATTGTACTTTTTATGAATATTGTCCATAATATAAATTCTCATTTGCCTGGTGACACATCTTTTGCTCCATAAAGTCTCATCACATTGGATGTTCCGAAGGATTCTATCCTATAACCAATTGGCTATAACGATGTGAAATAATGTCTAACAGTCCCTCTCTGTAGCCTGGTAGCACGTGAAGGTATGGATTGACAAGGTGAGTAAATTGACTTGGGCAGAGACTCAACCATTTAATGCGAGAGGCTACCCAAGTCCTAACTCAATCTAATACCACGTTGGATTTTTTGGAGGGTTCTAACCTATAACCAATTGATTATAAGTGGAGTTCCCTCAAGATTACATTCACTAAGCTAAATTGGTTTATCAGTTTGGCTCTATAGAGCAATGTTCTAGATCTGCTACAAATAATGTACTCCCTCCGTTCCTTATTTATAGTTCAGTATTCCATTTTGGGCTGTCCCTTAATAAGTATCCATTTTGAAAAGTTAGTGGGTAAAAATTGGTGCATTATCTATGTTGTCCCAAAAAGTAGATTTCATTTTAAAAAGTAAATGAGTAAAAGTGTAATAATGATGGGTAAGTAGGGAAAGTGGAGAAAAAGTTGATGTGAAAGGTATAATGATGATGTCTTTTTAATAAGTTGGAGTTACAAAAGCATGACACTTAAAAAGGGATGGAGGGAGTAGTTGTTTCCAGGAGTAATTGATGTATACTCAATTATGTCGTGGGACTGGATGATGGGGAGTGATCTTCTTTTATTAATGCTAAGGATTGTAATGCTTCTCAAGTTTTGGAGAGTTCGCAAATGCAGATTGATCAAAGAAAGCCAAGTCTGTATCAGAGATTGGGCAATGGGAGGCGTAGATACTGATGAACTCAGCCTTGGTGATGATGTCAAGAATTGCTCTTGCTTCTGTTGTCAGGCAATCCTTGTATGCTACTGCTAATGATCATGCAGGCTTAGGCCATCCTCTTAGCTAGCTAGCTGCTGCTATTGCTTATGCTTTTGTATCTCAGTGTTGAATATGGCCAGTTTCTAGGATTGTAAGATTTTATTTATGTTTTGGACAAGAATGTTTTTGCTCCTCTTTAGGGTTGATATCTTGCTATCCTTCTTCCTTAGAGATTATAAGAGGCTTCTGAATGTCCTTGACATATGTGCCAACATAGTCCTCCGCTCTCATTGTCTTTTTAATCATTCTAGCTACTTGACTCATTTACATGTGCGCGGTCATGGCCATTAGGAGTGCATGGACTGCAAACATCGAATTTATTGAACACACTTATTTTGGTATTACAAGCTAGGATCTTAATTTCTTGTTCGACCACATGAACATCTATTATCACAAAAGAATAATTCGATTCAATCACGTACTTTGACAAACTATATCCTGGTAGGTAGGTTTCGACTTCTTTTAAAGTTGTTTTGGTTACTTAGTTTTCTGGGATTTCATGCTTGTGGGGCAGGCTTGCCCTGCCTTGGCGCGACTGCGTGTTTTCTAAACTCTCAACAAAGACTACACCTTGTTGTCTACTATTTTAATTTAGTTTTCAATGATTTTGTTGTATGGAATTGCGCGGTAGTCAATTTTTTTTTTTTTTTTCGAGACGTGGCATATGCACGCAGTGATGCGATAGATGAGAGAGCACAGTTTGAGGTGTTATTAGAGGCCGGATAACTTATCTTAATTGACTAGAATCCCCAACTAAAACTCATTCTTGTCAGATTAGTAATAGTTTAAGATAATATGATATGAGAGGGTAACTATACAAGAAAGAAATACTTTCAGATCAGTAATAGTTTATGATGACATCAGATGGAAACTATACAAGAAGGGGAAGAAGAAAGTTATCCCCACTTAAATTCCCGCAAATTCAGTGTCCGAATACAAATGTGTCCAAAATATGCATAACTAATTAAGAGCAACCACATCGATTGCTATTTTAATTTTGAGAAAATTTGTTGTCATTTCTCAAAATTGAAAAAAGAAATGGCAACTACCAAGTTACCAACCCACACCCACACCCACAAACTCAAAACTTTCTCAAATATGGCAAATGCCATTTATTTGCCAAATTTGAGAAAAGATAAGTTCAAGTTGCCAATTTTTTATTGAGAGAGAGAGAAAAATGAGAATCACAAAATGACAAGGGTGTAGCACCTTTAACATATTTTTGGCGAATGATACTATTCGTTGGCCAAAAATGAAAAATTGCAATGTTAAAAGGGCAAACACTGGCGTGGATGCTCTAAAAAGTACTCTTCTTTTCAGATTAGTGCTCCAATCGTTTAAGATACTATCAGAGGGAAACTATACAAGAAGGGAAGAAGAATCCAACTGGTGGCTAATTGTTGGAAAATTTAGAATGCAATGTTTAATTATGCGTGAATGTGAATTGATTGAATTTAGAATCATAATTCAATGACACATGTTTACTTGTGGACGGACGCGTTTTCATGAACACAGGTGATACTTCTTCCCTGGTAAACTATTCAGAACATCACCAATTGTTCCATATAAATATGAATATCGTGTCCTTCATTCTTTTTTAAGAGAAAATTGGAAGAATCCCAAGAGCACTGTTTGAGGTGTTATTAAGAGATTGGAAGAATCCCAAGAGCACTGTTTGAGGTGTTATTAGAGGATGACTTATCTTACCTGCAGTCCCCAACTAAAACTCTTCTTTTTAGATTAGTAACAATATTACCTCCGTTCCAATTTGTTGCGTCTATTTTAATTTTTACATAATTTAAAGAAAGATCCTAATTACATTGACTTTGTGTCAATTTTATCATTTTATCCATTCATAACTTATGACTTTTTGTCAACTTTCTTGCCATGTCATTAATTTGTTCCACTTTCTTTTCAAATCAAGTTCAAAATTTGAATTTGAGATGGAGAAATGATTGAGGGGTAATATGGTAATATGGACATCCAAAATTGAAAAGTTTTAAAACAAACATATCATTTTGGAACACTCAAAAAAAAAAAATAAGGGCATAACAAAATGGAACGAAGGGAGTATAAGATAGAATCCAAATGGTGACAGATGAAAAGGATTAAATATAATTAATGATCGATAAGGGAAACGGTCGGTTAGGCGCAGTACTGTATAATCTGACCAAACTTCAAGTTTTATTCTGCCCCGAACATTCAATTATAGTAAAAAATAGACGAATTTCTATGCTTGTTTTGGCCCCCCTTGGCAGAATGCTACACTATATGCATCAATATCAACTTACTACGTACGGAGTACTACATTTTTAATTATATACGAAACAATGCAATAGAGCTGGCAGACTTTGGAATGGGTGCCAGAATTTGAAGTCAACGCCTTTCCGATGGAACCCGTCGTGGCTCAAAAGGCCAAAGGAAATGGATTCCCTGAGGTGCGAACAAGTTTAGCCGACAAACGCTCTCAAAATTCAAGCTCATACATGGCTCGTTTAGCCGGATCATTTATTAAACGAATATCTATAAATGTGTTCAACTTGAGAATATTAAACTCAACTCATTTACTACACAAGTCTAAAACTCGAGGTTGAGCATGTGCTCGATTAGCAAATGAACCGAGCTGAGAGTTGCTCAAGCCTCGGTTTGTTTGCCGCCCTAACTGTTTCTAAAAGGGAGTTGGATCCATCTCATATGTGGGTTATTTACGGACTCAAATGCAAATATTGGAATATGTATGTTTTTAGACCTCGTTGAGAACATTAGACATGCCACAGACCATGTTTATCTGATAACCTTTAATAAGTTTTCGGATCACATTTATCGTAAGATTGATGAGCTTTGATGGCCAATTTTGTAATATTGTATTTCTCAAGGGAAATGATATTGCGACACCCTTTTTTGATAATGCCACACCTTGCAAGTGTATTTTTTGGTGAAAAAATACACTTGCAGGGTGTGGCATTATCAAAAAAGGGTGTGGCAAAATCACTACACTTTCTCAAATTAAATGTGTTTTGAGAATTTATCAAACGATATCCAATTAATATGATTTTTAACTCGACAAATGTTTTCGATAAGATCTAAAGAGTTAATGATCCATATCATTGAATGGAGTTAAATAAAAAAAAAAAGAGAAAGAAGAAGCTGAAATGGGCCTGATAAAAACGTCCCGTCCTTTTTAACGAAATGGAGAGGATCTGATTCCAACGCAAAATAGCATTAGGAGAAAAATAATCCAATGCTACTAATTCTGTAAAGCCACTTCATTCTTCCAAATACCCATATTAACTTCTACGTACATTATACGAGATTCACACAATCTGATCCAAACATTCGGTTATAATAAAAATGTCCACCAATAGTAATGAAATGTGATATAGTTTTTCGAACTTAGTTCGTCATCGTGTCTAACTGAGCTTAGGGTGAAATTTTCTTTCTGAAAGTCAAAGCAAAGAAACATAGAATAAAAGCATCTGAAACCCTCTTTTTTTGGTTAACATTTCAAAATTTTTTTTTTCCCGTCGTCCGTGAAGAAAAACAGAAAGGTCCATGTGCCAAACATATAAGTAGAATTCCAGACAGGAAAACCCGGTGTGGCGATAGATAAACCCAAGCAAACATCCCACTGCTAGCTCTAAGCTGGGGAGGTAAATCTGGCAACTCAACAACACCCCTAAATGGGTTCTACCTTGTGTTTTCCTCTTTCATTTTGATTCTTTCTAGGCTTTTGGGAATAGTGTATCTATATATACCTCTCTTTACATCTACTAGCTACCTCATTCATCGCTTGAAACAGTTCTCTCACTCGATCATCTTTGGTTCTTCTTTCCCTCCTAATTCAACAGTCAACACCATCAATGGCAATGAAAGCTATGCTTCTTCTACTTGTAGTTTCCTCCTGGGTATGTCTTGTATTTTCAATTTATCATACATATAGGCAGATGAAAGATATACACTAAACTGACGCCTAGCGTCTATGTTTTTTATTTACTATTTATTCGGTATGGGCTCTGTGGACCGACTTATTTCCCTGGCCATCTTTATTTTCTTTTTTCTTTATTCTTCTTTAAAATTTTCTATGGCAACTTTTAAATATGTTGAATTGTGTTTTCCCGACTTTTTTCTTCAGATTAGATGATTTCGAAACAAGGGAGCCAAAATCATATGACACATTATGTTTTATTTGGATGTTTCATTTTATCATGGTTTTGCATTGAAGGTTACCAACGAAATTTGTTTTTGCAGGTTTCATCCTTCGTTATGGCATACGACCAAGAGGTAATCTCAAAAAAATACAGAGGATTTTTTGTTAGAATTGTTTCGTTTTTATGGACAGAATTTACTAGCAATGTCATGTTGCCGCATGTGTTTTAAGTTTCTGAAATAAATGTCTGGCAAGAGACTAATCCAATTATGATCATTAATAATCTGGTGTTTTTTGTTTGTAGCATGGCTATCCCCAAGCGAAGGCTCCCGGCCATGAATATAATAAATACTATGATCATCGTCCTTATGCTCCGATGCATTCACCTGAGGCTTATGATCACCATCATCATGATGAACATTACGAACACCATCCTCATGCTCCGATGTATGCACCAGAGGCTTATGACCATCATCATGATCATGATGAACATGACAAACATCATACTTATGCTCCGATGCATGCACCAAAGGCTTATGACCATCATCATGATCATGATGAACATGACAAACATCATCCTCATGCTCCGATGCATGCACCAGAGGCTCATGATCATCATTATGATCAGGATGAGCATTACAAACATCATTCTTATGCTCCGATGCATGCACCAGAGGCTTATGATCATCATCATAATGATGAAGAATATCACCACCAGGATGAACATAATCGTCATGACGATGAACATTACAAACATCATGACGAAGATTACAAACTTCATTCTCATGCTCCGATGCATCCGCCAGAGGCTCATGATTATTACAGTCACCGTCATCGTGCTTATGCTCCAGGAATCGCCCCTATGCATTCCAAATTCAAGCTTGGAACGCCAAGTCCGTACATGGCTCATGATATGCACGGTAAAATCTTACTATTCCCCTTGTTTACTCGAAAAGGCATATAATATCATATTGTCTTTTGTAAATTATCATTTATCACGTCCTCTCTAAACCCGCATAATATGAAAATGATAGTATGTTCAACATGAAAGTCGAACTTGCAAGCTAGTTCAAGTGGGTGGGTACTTGTTCTAAGTTCGTCCAATCTTAGGTTTCATCAACTCTACAAATATTGTATGATGATGTTTTTGCCTTACCTGAAAAAATACGAAAGTGTGTGTATATAGCATGAAATTCAAAAGCAGCATAATATTGTTATTCAATGCACTTACCCACTTCCGATTAACCAAAGGGCTTGTAGTTCAATGGTAAAAAAAACCCACTTCCGATTTGAAAAAAAAAACAGTTGACCTTATGTTAGCCTCATTGGATCATGTTTTGGATGAGGTCGATGAAACGAATATATTCATGTTGTTACTTTATATTCTTGAACATTTAAGATTACAGAATTTTCTCTAAACAAATGAGTGTGTGCTGTCACTTGACTCGATCCAATGGCTTTCTGATTTCATAAAATTTGTACGAATTTTGAATACGTGATGCAGAACTTTAAATCGAACCCACTAAAATACTAAAGCTATTCCAAAGTCAAGGCCCTTAACCCCAAATTGCCCCTAGTGATGTTAAGGGTGCCCGCAAGAAATTAGAAAAAAAAAGACCGGAAAGTGCTTATTTTGAGTAGTTTTTAACTGGACCGTTCATTAAATCTAAGTTACAAACTGCTCAGATCAAGCCATTTCCGATCATTTTTTTGGCTAATTTCGCACTAGTACTCTTAAAATCACGTTCTGATCACATTGAACGACTCGGATTATCAAAATTTGATCAGAAACTATGAGATGTTTTTTAGGTGTTTTTTTGGATGTCTCTTGAACCGCCCCGATATATATATATATATAGCCCCGATATATATATATATATATATATATCATGCTTTTATATAATCAATAAAAAAGTCATCGGACCAGTTGTAACTTGTAACTTAAATTTCGCACAACAAAAGTACATGCTTAACATTAATCATTGAAAACGAGAGTCGCAATGTGGATGAAGTCCAAGTTCGGCATTAAGGTTTATTCGGTGGAAGAGTTCAGGTTGTTTCTTGATGGGATTCGTAAGCTCAAATTGTAGTTTTTGTTGAGGTGTAGTGGCTGTCCAACTTTCTGTTGGAAGGGCTAGTCAGTGTTTTCTATCTCCTGTTTTCCCTTCGTTATTCCCTCTGAGTTAATATAAAAAGTTCCGTTTGCTGAGCAAAAAAAAAAAAAACATTAATCAGTATTCTCAATTCGAATTTTCTTTTGATGATCAAGTGGGGAAAAGAATTCGAACTCTATATATATGATTCTAGGTTTTAAACCTTACTAGGTTGAAATTATGAAGAAACTTTCCTAGAGAAATATTATAGATTGAATGTTGCAATATTCTAATAGTTAACGTCGTACTTATCAAAAAAAATATTCTAATAGTTAACCATATATCACATGGAAAATTTATTGATATGACAATTAACTCATATTATTTCAATGTAATACACAGTTTGCCTATTCAAGTGTAAGCACTACTGCGAGAAAGACGTCCATGACAAATACCAGGACAAATACGATAACAAATACCAGGGCAAATACGACGACAAAGACCAGAACAAGTATGACGACAAGGACCATGACAAATACCATCACAAAAATTGGCGATGCATCAAGGCATGCACTGCTTGCTGTGACGAGAGCAAATGTGTGCCTGAAGGTGAAAAGAAATGCATGAAGTGGGATAATGTGTACATCAAGGGCAGAAAGGTCTACTGCCCTTAAAATTGGACGTCTGTGCTCTAGCTTTCGCTAGGGGATGAGTATGCTGTGAGCTCATGTGACTTTTGAATTTTTTTTCTCGGAGTTCGTTTTATCATGTTACATTAATAAATGGCTTATATATATATGGAAGCCTGTTTGTGACTACATTTTCTTTTCTATCGTTGTTATGGGTTGTAAACTAGGTTGGCTTAATTTACTTAATTCAGATTATTTTGGTATTTTCCAAATTCTTGTTAGTTTTGGGACAATCCTCGTAGCTTATTTATTCTTCTTGATAAGAGCAATTGAATAAATTACAACATACGACCACAATTTAAAAGCAGTAACTAAAAACAAAAATTAGCCAAAAGAGGAAACTTTTTTTAATTAATATCCGGAGCATGCACAATATTTTAGAATCAGAACTAAATATTCCTGTAATTTTATTAGCAAAAGTAGAAATTATGGGAAAGCCCCTGCATGTGTCAATGCCTTTCTTAGCTTGGCTAGTACATCTTCATGAAAACATTCATTGCTTGTTCAATTTATCACATACACATCAAACATAAATTAAATGTATCTCACTGTGTACAGTTTTTCTTTAGGCCTTTACGATGGGCCTAAAAGTAGGAGGGGTCTAAAGCTGCCGCAACTTGGACTTTAGGGCTAGCAGTATTGTCTGCTTGGTAGAACAAACAAAGCATTACTTATGAGTTATGGCTTGTGGGCTTCGGAATCAGCAGATTAGAGGAAATAAACGTTCCTTTCTTAAAAAAATGGTGGTAGAGATTTGGTTATGAGAAAGATTCTTTGTGGAGCTAGAAGAGTTATCTGTGAGAAGTATATAGTCTAGACAAGGGATTCTTGGTGGCTATGTGAGGAGTCAAATACCAGAGGATCAAATGCAACTGAGGAGTCCAGTAACTTTCAATCCATTCAAGGCCAACGCTGTCATTGGAGATGGGGATGGGAGGTGTGTTGATTTTTGGATCAATGTGGAGGTATTTGATTTCCCAAGACTGTTCAATGTGGAGGTGGGAAAAGATGAGAAATGGTCTCAGCTAAGATGAGAGAACATAGACTATAAGGTGATTTGGTTGTATCTACTGTAAATCCGTCGACGTAGTCGTTAGGAGGAGTGATATGGTTATGGTAGAATGATAGCACTAAGGAGAGAGGTAGCCTGAAATTGACCTTAGAAGCGGTAGTGTGCGTGCAAGGATCTAGGCTTACTGGATATTAAGGAACACAATATGCCCTTGACAGATCTCAATGGAAAATATAGATTCATGTTGCCGACCCGAATTGATTGGGACTTAAGGCTCGGTTTGGTTTGGCTTAGAAGGAATTTATTTGAATGGGAGTTGGAGGATTAATTGCATGCATGCATGCATGTATGCTTTGTATGAGATTTTGGGTGTTAGCTCCTGCTTGTGCGTTGGATGTACAGAAGTGATACAATGTGTCCTTGACAGAGCTCAATGGAAAATATAGATTCATGTTGCCGACCCCAATTAATTGAAACTTAAGGCTCGGTTTGGTTTGGTTTAGAAGGAATTTATTTGAATGGGAGTTGGAGGATTAATTGCATGCATGCATGTATGCTTTGTATGAGATTTTGGGTGTTAGCTCCTGCTTGTGCGTTGGCTGTACAGAAGTGATACAGTGCTTTGGAAGGGCTCTGCTTGTTGCCAATTTTCTGTCAAATCAATGAATAATTTGGTGGAAGCACGTTGGGATGGGTTTATTATGCCACCAAAACAAATATGGGACAACTTGGCCCTTCCAAGAACCTAGTCCCTTAGCTTGATAGCCTGCCAAGTTAGGATAATGCATGTCTAACAGTCTAAGGAACCATTGCTGAAGAGACCTTTCGCCCAAAGACATCAAGCTAGGGGTGTACTTAAGTATCAGCAGAAGAAAGAAAGTCAGGAATTCAAATTCTCTTCCAAAGTGTTAATTTAACTATTTTAATAATATTGACTTTCACCTATAAATAAAAATCTCACTTTGGTACCGTGAGTCCTTGCTACATTGTCTTAATATCTACTTGCCGATTTTACGTACATCAAACCCTTGTATGGTCTCCACATCAATCTTCTCAGGCCTTCCGAAAATGCCTTCCGACATCCAGAAATGATGTTGAAGAGAAAATCTTGGAGAGATAGATTAGTTGATAGAATCCATAGATCTTCGCAGTTCTTAAGATACACAAAGCCTTGCACTCCCAAGAGATTAAATCAGAAAATGCAATATGGCGATCGATGCATACATTTCTGACCTAAGGGTCTTATTTATACTAGTAGTGCTGTGTCTTGATAAATTTGCTCGATCGACTGTATTGATATATATAGGTCTGTTCTTGTTCTGTTTCTTGAACTGTTACCAGGGTTGGCCTGCATATTCTTTTAGGCCTTTCTTGTTCTTTATTTTGGTTGATTAGTTGTCAGCCTTCTTCAAGCGGCTTGATCACAATTGTCGAGTGGGTACGTAGGGCGCCAACATTGTTGGAATGTTGCGCTTTAGCTCGTTGTGAGGCCAATGTTGCTGGTCATTTTAATCTCTTAGTATAATATTTACAGTTGATTAATAAATTCTCTTTTTTCTGTTAAAAAAAAAGGGGCTCGAGCAAAGATGAAGTCGCTCGGCCGAAAGATCGAAATGTAGTCCAGTAGTTGTTGCAATAAAAAGTTGATTACACTTGGACCTTGAGTAATAACTTCCGGACTACACAGCCACCAGAGCGTTTTGACTTGGGCTAGCTAGACTACACAGCCCAGCTACCAATAGTTAATTACACTTGGACCTTGAGTAATTATCAAGTGAGATATATTTGTTCGAACTTAGTTCGTTATAGGCTCTAACTGAGCTTGGGGTGAAATTTTCTTCTTGAAAGTACAAGCAAAGAAACATAAAATAAAGCATCTCCCCAGCATCTCCCCTCGTCCCTGAACGAAGACAGAAAGGTGTGCCAAACAAATAAGGACAACTAGACAGAAAAACCCGTTGTGGTGATGAAGTCCAAAGCAAAAATCCCACCGCTCGAAGCAGGGGAAGATTAATCTAGCAATTCAACACCCTTAAATGGGCTCTACCTTAGTTTTTTCCACTTTAATTTTGTTTCTTTCTTTCAAGGCTTTTGTGAATAGTGCATCTATGTATATACCTCTCTTACATCTTCCTCATTCATCGCTTGAAACACTTCACTCTCACTCATCTTTGGTTTTTTCCCTCCTAATTCAACGGTCAACACCACTAATGGGAATGAAAGCTATGCTTCTTCTACTTGTAGTTTCCTCAAGGGTATGTCTTGTGTTTTTTTTTTGGGTAATTAAAGCAAACCAACTAAAAACCACGGGAAAGACCCAGCATTACAAAAAAGAGAACCAGGCACAACCTAACAACCGCCTATATGCCCGGAAAAAATATAAAATAAAGCAACAAGACTTTACATTTGATCAAAAAATCTAGAACTAAGACACCATGTCCTAGCTACCAAATGAGTAGTATCACAAGGCTTCACACCTTGCCACAAACACAAACAGGCTCTAATCTCTTCAATGATCAGAGTACTCAGATTCAAAGTAGAGGCCCTTTGCCTCTAAAAAATCCTCTTGCTCCTCTCTCTCCAAATCCAATAAATGGAGGCAGCCAATGAAAGTTTGTACACTGTGCATAAGCATGAATTGCCAGCTCTATGATTGACAGCCCAAGCCATCTCGTCAGCAAGAGTAGCATTCTGTCTAAATATATTGTTCCTTTGTAAGAGTGTATCCCACACTGCACTAGAATATGCACAAGCAAAAAACAAGTGTTCATGTGATTCATTTTTAACCTGACAGAGCACACATCTTTGATTACCAACCACTCCCCAGCTATAAAGTCTATCTTTAGTAGAAAGTCTGCCCAGATATGCCAGCCACTCAATAAAAGCCCAACGTGGCACATGGTGTGAGAACCAAACACACTTAGCCCATGGGACCAAAGGGAAAACTTGCCTCACTCCCTGCCATGCTAATTTTGCACTATATACGTACTTTCATGTTCGGCACAATAGTTTTCACTATATCTTTTTTCATCTATAACTTATTGTCAAAAGTAAAATTGTTTCTCCTACACTAAAACCTTTTTTGTCTTCAATATGCCTTTGACCTCTCATATATCTTTTCTCTTGCACTATACCATCTTTAAGTTATACTAGTAGAAACAACTTAACTAGAAAATATTACAAAAAATAGTTCATAACTTTTAACTTAGTGGAAAGGCCCCCTCGTACTTTTCTAAATCCCTTTTTTTGTCCTCATGAATTCTTGGTTCCAAATTTAAATACTGGTATCCCTTGAACGTACATCTTATGTATTGTAGACTTGTAAACTTGGTGTCACTGGATAGATAATGTCGATGTCATTGAGATGAGACTAATTTAGGATTCCGCAACTACTAGCCCTTCTACTCCCCAACAAAATAGGACTCCCTTCATGGGTGTTTTCCTTCTCCACAAGTGATGATCTTTTTTCTCGCTTACAATAATCTCTTGGGAATTGATATTCGCATTTCCTTTTTTGATGCAGGCGCTCCACTTTCAATGTGAAATTACAAGTAACTTTATGAACAAAATGGAGCGCTTGCATAAAAGATTTGAGAGTTTGAGAGTTTGAGAGTTTCTCTCTTGATCTCATATTTGAGAGTTTCTTTGTGTTCTTCCTTCTTTTTCAACTCTCCCGGCTTCTCTTGCATCATCAAGGTGCCACTTTGGGGGAGAAAAAAACCCAATAAATACAAAGACAATAATTTACTTTGTTTGGTTTAAGTTTTTGAAAGTTATTTTTGAGAGTTGAGTGGTAATAAGTGCAGAGAGATAGAGAGAGAGATTTATTGAAAACTGTGCCGAGAGTTAAAAGTTACTTCCAAAGTTGGGAACCAAGCGGAGTGAGATGCAAGAATTTTGAACAACTGAACCAGCCGATTAACCAAAGTTTTCATTGACCTTTGTAAAAATAACATGTTGGTTTCACGATGACTAAATTTCAAAGATTTCTATCGAGGTGCATTCCAACCCATTAAGGTTTCTATCGAGGTCCGATCCCCTCCTCCCTGAATTGTGTACATCACATAGCCAAATTGACCAGCTAATTGACTATTATGGCAAGAAATCAAACTAAAAGATTTTTTAATTTTGCATTTGATGATTTTCTAAACAGTCCTGCATTCCCGCCAGGAAAGGCTCTCCGCCCCCGCCGCCCCGGCTCCTCTCAAAACCTCTATTCGCAATCCCAAAACACTAGTTCCTAGTTTAATTTATTACCATCCCTTTTTTATTTTTTCTTATTTTTGGAAAAGGATCTTGTTTCTCCAAAAGGTATATTTTAAAAAAAAAAGGTAATTTCAAGCTAAAAAATCACTTGTTTGCGCAAATAATTTTTTTACCAATATGGATCTTATTTGATGGATCTCATTGAGATCTTTTATACGGTGCAAAAAAAATCAAAAAATTATTTTCCATTTTCATTATATTTAAGTTTAAAAATTAAAAAAAAGAACTTTTGAAATAAGAAGGTAAACTGGAACACCCCTTATTAGTATCCCTGGTTGTACCCACAAATTGTTAAAGGAAAATGATTTTAACACTTCCATTTTATTTATTGACACTCTTTTTTTTTCTTTACTATAAATACTAAAGGAAAAAGTTAATGTGGGAAAACCTCCGTCGGTGCTGACTAGTCCTAGTTCTCAATCAAGAGAAGAAAGCACGTGAAATTACCAACTTTATTTGTTTTTGTTGAGGAGTTAGTGAATTAATTAAGGTAAGAATATATTATTAATAGGTATGTCAGGGGTAGGAATGGCAACGGGGCGGGGTGGGGCGGGTTTTTGCATACCCCGACCCGACCCGAAAATCATTACCCGCCCCCGGCCCCGCCCCGACCCCGGCCGGGTTTTTTTGGGGTACCCCCGTTCCCGCCCCGATCGGGGAACGGGTTTACCCGCCCCGCCCCGCCCCGCCCCGTAAAAATTTAAAAAAATTAAAGTATAAGTAAAAAAAGGTAAAAAAAAAAAAAAGCTAAATAAGAATAAAAATTATCTAGAAAATAAAACTTTTGAAATTATTTTTATGTCTTTTGGTATCACAGTCAAATTTAAACTTTTAATTGCAATCAATATTTTAGATACTTCATTCCATTTTTTTATGTGTAGAATTTAATGTAAATATTTGAAGAAAACTTTTTAAAAAATCCACTAAACACCAATAAATATCAATTTTTATTTCTTTTTAAAATTTAATTAGGCTACTTGACAGTAAAGAGACATTGTTTTTTGGATTAATGCTAAAAAAATGAAATAACATGTATATAAGTATATATATAAGTACGCCGGGTCGGGGTCGGGGCGGGTTTAGGGGCGGGGCACTATTACCCCGAACCCTGCCCGAACCCGGCCGGGGTTCATTTTTTTTACCCGACCCCGACCCGAAACCCGAAAATATTATAGAAAACCCGCCCCGTTCGGGGCGGGGCGGGGCGGGTTCGGGGCGGGGCGGGTTGGATTGCCTAGCCTAGTCAGGGGCAATATGATCATATATGAATTATACCTCTCAATACTTGGAATTGGACTAAATATTTTTTTTAAATAACTATGAAAGTACTGTAGAGACTAATCTGAGCTACGCGCAAACACCCACGTTGCATTACGTATCCGAAAGATTGGACTGCAAAATAATTTTAGGTAGTTCCCTTGGACTACCAATAATATAATCCACCTACTCAAGCACCCAAATCGATAAGCAAAACAATTACTGTGGGCCAACAACAATACCGTTCAAACCCAATACTAATAACATCAGTTGGTCACCATTGCACACTTTTTACTGAGAGGTCGGCGATTAAATGTTGCCGAAATCAAGAAAGAATTATTTGTTTTCTTATATAGAATTGTTTCGATTTAATAGTTCATTTCTTTTTCGTATGGCAATTTCTTGGATTGTTCAGAATCGATCCATTAATTAAGTTAGGGAAAGTTTTCAATACACACTTTTTTAATGTGTTACCATATGCATTTATTGTGTAGTTTATATAGTGCCACCTCATAAAAAATTACTTATAAGATCAATCATTCATAACATTTTATTTCATATCGTAACTTTTATACTAAAAATTCGTAACTTTTCATCAATATGATTCGTAATTTTTTAACAATAGATTCATAACATTTTGGAAATTATAACATTTTAGTGTGTTTCAATGAAGGTGTATATGGTACACACTCAAACAAAAAATGTGTATTATAGCACTTCCCAATTAGTTATTGCGGAACTCAGATAGGCACACATACTATAATGTAGATTCCCGTGACAGCACATTTTTTTAATACAACTCACCTACCTCTTGATATATAAAAAAACTGATGTCTTGCATGCCACCGGACTTCAGGTTGGTGCCATGTTGTGCACATCCGAGCTATCGGATCGTGCATTTGATGGCTCGGATCTCATTTCAGCAACCAATGATAGAGGGCCATTCATTGCCGAGATGAGATCCGAGTCGTCGGATGCACGATCCGCCGGCTCGGAGGTGCATAGCACCGTTCTGCACACACCACTACACAGTACCATCCCCCAGTTACATGCCACCATATCACACCAAATAAAATGCAGAAGTTGCCAAATTTAATAAACCAAACCTCGGTTAGCTGATCGCGATCAATTTGTAAAAGAAAAAATGTTCTTATAACCAAGTGGACCATATGCATGCAGCCGATGTAACCTAGCAGGTCAACGGGGCTGGTCGAAGCATACTCAAATCTTACATTAATTAAGGTTGTTAGCGTACGTCATAAACCACGTACGACGGTTCATAAACTATTGCTAACATATCTCATCACCAAACAAACGAATCCGTCCATGGGTACCTACTGCCTAGCACCGTGGACATGCACTCCGCACAAATGATCTAAATCGTTAGTGGTTTCGTAAAAAATTAGCTCAATTAGATAATCGAAAGTGATTAGCCTAATGTACCAATTTATCCAAAGTGATAGCCTAATGTACCAATGTTTCATTCAGAATATAGGATTTTGGATTCTGATGAAAATATTGATGTATTAAATCAAACACTTTTAGCTATCGAAATGAGGTGATTTTTTTGAGGGCCAATTGAATCCAAAGTTTGTGAATAAACCCATCCTAGGTTAGAAGCTGATATTGAAGTGTAAAACAAAAGTTTTTTTTTTTTTTTTGATAATTAGCAAGTGGGACAAGCTGGTGGAACCAAGAAAGACAAAGGGGTTAGTGATAGAATCTTCAAATCTTGAATTAATTTACGTTGTTACAGGCGTAAAACTAATAAAACGGTCCATAAAATATTGCTAACACGTCACCTAATGTCGTGATGCCTTTTTTCATTAGCAGACAGGCTCCATCCAGCCCAGAAAGTTCTACCCACAGACTCAGGTATTTTTTTCTTCAAATTTTGGAAGTTATCCTCAAATTTGTTTACTTTATTTTTTATTTTTTGAAACTTTTCCTTTCTCTAAATTTCTTTTTTGTTAAAATCTGGACCGTTGGGCGTCGAGATGAACTACATGCAACTGCATGAGGCTTCTATATCCTAAAAAGAAACCTCTCATGACCACTTTTAATTTTTTAAATGTAACCACCACTTTTATTTCGAATAGCGAAACAAGAGAACCATTTATTGCTATTTGCAATACGTTCCACAGATTAGAAGGATCGGAGGCAAATGCAATGCAACGAGAGAAAGCATTTCAACTATGTTGACGCCCTAAGCTCCCGACAATTATATATGCCGTCACCTCTGACCCAAAAGAAAAAAAAAAAGAGGTCCATGTAAGATATCTTGAATAATACTAGTACCATTTTCTCATATGGTGAAGCTGTCATTGGCTCATTAACAATTGAAACACACTAAAAAATTATGGCAGCTCGCAAATCTCTTCTCCCACAGAATGACTTCCGATCCCTATATAAATACACATTTCATAGTGTGACTAATTCATAACATCACACAAATCTTGAACCCTTCTCTAGCTAGTTCTTTCCCTTCCATACTCCCCCACCATTGCTAGCTAGCTTTCTGCTCTTTTCATCCTCATCAACCATGGCTGCTATGAAAGCCATTCTCTTTCTATTGGCCTGCTCTGTTTTCGTCGCCATAACAGTATGAAACGCTATTAACACGCTCGTTACTCTCTTGATGTTTCATATCGATCGTCATTTAATCTCGATGTTGGGTTTAATTTGTTTTCGTAGGTTTCATCAGTTGAAGAACAGGGATATTTGACGAAGACCTGTGTGAAGAATCGCCATCATTATCCTGGTAAAACTAGCTACTCACTCAAATAGCATTATAGTAGATAGTAATGATCGATCTTAAAGCAATCATTCATGCTACGTAACCAACAAATATATATCCAGAAAGTAAAAATGAGTGTGGTCAGAGGCGGCTTCACCTTGTACCATGGGTACTCAAATGAACACCCTAATTATTTTTCACTGGTAATTTAATTTATATATTTTAAATTCAACTCATTATTGTTTGAACACCCTACTTGATCAATTTTGAACACTCAAGTGTAATAAATTTGAACACCTTATAGTGTACTGTCCAACCCAAAGCCAAATATCATTGTTTAAAAAAAAAGAGAGATAAATTTCCAATTTATAGATGTGAGTCGTAGATATTGTCTCAACACATTTTCTTATTTTTTTCGCGTAAACTTTGTTTATTTTTATAGAACGTCGTCTCTTATTTTTCGTACGTACCATATTTTATGGCCAATCCCCATATACTTGCTATTTTTTATGTAGGGGGAATGCAGTTTTATTTTTTGTGTTTTGGGATGCAAAAACAGGAGTTGTTGGAAAACAAATTTGAGAAGTTGGGAAGTTGCGAAAAAAGGTCGTTCATTTAAATGGCCCAAAGAATTTCGAGAAAGATATTAACAAACAAATTTCATTTTAACCAAACAAGAATACTTTCCATCTAAATATTCCTTTTAATCAAATCGTCTCTTAGCTAGGAATGACTATATATCTTCTGCTAGTTTTTTTTTTCCCCTGAAAAATTCATGTTTTGTATATATATACAGGATGCTCAGAAAAGTGTACGGATTACTGTGGTGGAAAAGGGCCGGATTATAAGATGAAAACGGATTGCCAGAGAATCTGCTCTAATTGTTGTACCGATACAAAATGCGTACCGGGGCCAAAAGCTGCATGCTACGGTTGGACCGAGACCTGCTACGAGGATAAAATCACCAAGTGTCCCTAGAAGTTAATCTGCAAAAAGTCTCGGAACGTGTAACTTTCAACACTCCTACGGACAACTGTTTCTAGGTTCATTCGCGCGATGTGTGTGACTCTAGATTTGTCAAACAGTTCTGAACATGATTGCATATGGAGTTGTGTTCAGAAGTCGTGTTTCTAGCATTACTCAAAAGTTGTCTTTCCAAAATTTCATCGTCGATGTGTTGAGGTGGGTTTTTGTTTTTTTGTTTTGTGTGTTTTCATGCGGTGTGTGAAAGTTCAAATTTACTTGACATGTAATAAAGCTTAAAACTGTTGCTTTGTGGGAAGAAGATAAAATGGTTTCTCCGCACTACAAGAAAATACACCAACCGCAACCAAATTGCCAACACAATGTATTTTTTGTTGGCAAAAGTAAGCTTTTGCCGATGAAAAAGTAGTATTTGTCGCTGAAAGTAAAGTTTTTGGCGACAAAAATAAACGCATCGGCAAATGTTGTCGGCAAAAGTAAGATTGGCGGGAAATTTTTCCCGGGAAATATTTGCCAACGAAACAGTTTTTTTAGCGATGAATTGGCATCGGCAAAAATTGAATATTTCGGCAACGGCATTTTTGCATCGGCAATAGTCTTGAGGGGAACCTTTGGCGACATAATGTGCATCGGCAAAAGTCAAATCTTTGGCGATGAAATCTTTGAGTTGGCAATAGTTCATATTTACATTTAACATATATGTTCTGTATACGGTATAGATGTTATGTATAATTATATGTACATTTTATATATGTGTATATATGGGAGTTTCAAGGGACAAATGAAAATACATCATCTTAGTCACTCATTTCAAGAGTTGAGATAGTGTATTTTTTTATGTATAACATATGATAAATGAATTACATAGAGTATATCTGTATATATAGCGTACATACACTTTTTTTTGAACGGCGAAGAAAAAAATACTTCTTCCGTCCCTAAATAAGTATCCAGCTTGCAAACCTAGGCCTTACAAAAGATGAATTTGCTTCATTAAAAAAATTAAATTTTTTTTCACAAATGAATAGATAGCAATGAGTTCTATTAGATTGTGAAAAAATATTTAACTTTTTAACGAAAAACATGCATTTTTTGTAAGGCCTAAGTTTGTGCACCGGACATTTATTTAGGGATGGAGGGAGTATATTTATTTGACCGCATAGCGCAGTAGATACATATAATATATATGTTATGTATTCTCCTGTCCCACAAAATTTGTCCGTAGGCACTGGTAATTCATTGTGCATATATAATGCACTATATATAGTGTAATTTGCGAAAAAGAAACTTTGATTTTTTTTTAAGTTCTAGATTTGCAGAAAGTAAAATTTTGTGAACGGGAAGAGAGAGAGAGAGAGAGAGAGAGAGAGAGAGAGAGAGAGAGAGAGAGAGTGTGTGTGTGTGTGTGTGTGTGTGTATATATATATATATACAGTGCACTTCTTCTGCGACAGTGCACTTCTTCTGCGGACGTTCGCAGATTTCTTAAATGCGGACTTCGCCCGTGAGCCGTTGGATCTCATCCAACGGCTGTGATAAAAGGGAGAAGCTCGCGGGTAAAACAAGGGGTGGGTCGGGTAAAATAGATTTCGGGTCATAACCATCCCCACACGCGGATCTCATCCCACAGTCACTGTTCGCTATTCCGCTTCCTCAGTACGCTTCCTCTCTCTCTCTCTCTCCCTCTAAGAAGACGAGTGAGAAGACGAATCGAAGACGACGAAGGCGCCTGGAGAAGAAGAAGATCGACTTCGAACAAGGTTTCTCTCTCTCTCTCTCCCTCTCTCTCTCTCTCTCTCTGCCTCGTTCTCCGGCTCGTTGATATCTAAGAATTTAGGGGTTTTTTTTTCAGATCGACGAACAAGACTTAGACGTAGGTCACAGCGACGAAGAAGAGGACGACGAAGAAGAGAATGATGAAAGGTATCTCTCTCTCTCTCTCTCTCTCTCTCTCTCTCCCTCCCTGGCTTTGAATCTGTTTTTTTTTTCTGGAATTTAAAATCTATTGATTTTGTTCGAGTTAAATGGGTGTATCTCGATCTCTACCTGGCTGTATTTCAAAACATATTAGGAAATATATTGGGTAATATGAATGTGTTGTTCCTTGATGTGGGGTTGGATAAATCTGACCCTTAGACACATATCTGCAACTGACACCCGTATGGGCTGTACCAGTTCCATGAAACATAGCTTGGCATGGTTAATTTTAGATTAAGTGAATGATTCTAATTTTGTGTGGAAGATGGTTGTTTGTATTGATTATGAAGGCACGTGCAAACGATGAAACGGTTTCGGGGGAACACTTTGTGAATGGTGTAGTGATGTATCTGAGGAAAGCATACATAACAAAATGATCATAGTTAGAGCCTCCTTTAGTATTTTTCATTTAGACAATACATATATGTATGTGCACACACATTTAAAGTCCTCAACTATTTCTGTGTTGTGTCGTGCGTCTCTATCCGTGCTGCATAAGTATGAACACATTTATCATCTTTAGCTAAGTTATGTTTACAGAATTCTCTGATAAAATCAACCTTGAATAACTGATATGGTGCATTCTTCTTTCATTAACAAGAATGAACAGTCTGTGAACAATGTTGTTTCAAAGGATGATCTGTCTTTGGAAACTGAAAATAAGGATGTAGCAGAGAAGGACAAGGTATGAAAGAAGCTCTCTTCTTCTTTGCAACTCTTTGCATTGAAACCTTTCATTGGAAGATATAGATTAGGTGCACGATAGACATAATTTGCACGAACTGTAAGGTCATATGTTCCATTTCCAAATTATATTGTCTCGGATGTGCTTACTTGAGCTTCTATATGTCTTGATATCCTTCCCATTTCAATGAATAGCATGCAGTCGCTATCATCAAGGATTTGAGCTCAGATACTTCAGGACAAGAAACTGATGAATCAAGTGAGAAGAAAGAACTGCAGGATTGTCCCAAATTAGTCTAGCCAAATCATGTGCTAATACAACTGCAAGTACAAATGCGGAAGACCCTTCCAATACTAAATGCTTGTTCACCTGTGATTCAGTGACTCCAAGACCATGTCCAGAAGCTAGAGTCGTCTTGGATTTGGAGCGTTTGACGTTAGTGGATCTAAAAGCCATGTCCAAATGCGGATTGGTGCTTGTTTGGAACTGTTTTAATACTAGAGCTATGTTTTTTCTTATGTATGGGATGTATTGTGCTCGTATTCTGGTTTATTTTTTTGTATTGTTGAAATATAGTGAAAATTTTGTAATCAATGTACAATTTGGAATCTGGAAAACTATGGAGTGGAATCTAGTTTATTTTGTGTTTCACTATTAAGATTGGTGGATTGTATGGTTGAATGTCCAGGATTACTAATTAATTTGGAAATCTGGGTTGGAATTTTTGGGAATTTTTGTATTGTTCTTAATGATCGTAATCTGGATTGGTACAGGGGAAATGCAATGCTCCTTGTGGTTCCTATGGAAACGCTGATTTGCAATGTACCTTGCAGCTTCCAAACAATATATTTGTGTGACACCTCAGAATTTGCACCTCTTTAGAAAGTTTTGATCTTTTTTAAACTTTGTCCTACCTCTAAAATTTGTAGCACCAACTGAACTGATAAAACAGGTAAACTGGTAAGAACAGGAGAACAACCATTTTCACCATCACATGTACCACATTGCTCGTACAAGTATATGAGTGGGAACTGGTAAACGTATTGATGCTAAATCCTAAAGAAAACATTAATCTAGCCTGTAACTATTTACTCATCAAATTTGGCAGCAACCCGAAATTTAAAAATACAGTTGAAAAAGCTAATCAATACAAGATAAAAAGGAAAAAGGAAAAAAAAGAAGCTAATCAATACCTTCAGTCTTTTAGTTAAGAACTATACAACAACAAGAACATCAAGTTACGCACAAGTGCACGCCGGACATTTCTTATTCTAAATCACCATTCACAAGCCACATTTATAGATAAAATCCATTGCCAACTTATCCATGCACAACAAAAATCATAAAAGAAAATGTTATCACAAAAACTCTCTACCGATACAGTGACCAAATGAATTACATCTCCATTTTGTTACCGGTGAACAAATGCCGTCACAAAAACCATAAAACCAAATGAATTACAAGACTTGACATCAAGGTAAGCAACTATCCTACTATCAATGGCTCCCAACTCTTGGAAGCCAAATGTTCTTGATAAAGTCACAATGACCAGGAGCATCAATGACCGTGCAGTAGTACTCGAATGACTTCTTGTTCATTTCAGCAGCTTCCTTCTCGAATCTCTCAATCACACGCTTGTAGATGAGATGTCCAGTTGATGTGAACCTTGAAGATTGAGGAAAAGATACATTCAATGAAGATTAAATGAGCCCGAAGTACCAATCCAGCACAATCAATCTAAGGTAACTGCACGAAAATATTTGATTCCACCATAACCAAGAGCATCACTTCATCAGATCCTAACCCAAAAAGCACAATTCGATTCATAACGTTGATAAAATCACCACTTGAAGCTTGAAATGGCCAAAGTATCAACATCAATATTCCATTAGCATAAGTATCCCAGCATAATAGCAAAGCATCTCCAAACTTCTTAGCCCTCCTAATAATAGGAGTTACAAGAAGATGTCAGTGAAGATTCTAAATCTTACGACATGTACAAGTTGAACATCCTCCTATCAGTAACTTTGATAACAGCAGTTGAGACTCACTACTATGGAAGGTTGTTAACAGTTAAGTCACCATCTGTAAACATCAGGCATGTGACACTCCCTCTCGGAACCAGAAGAACGGAACGCGGGTATTCAAACCAAAAATTTATGAACTAGTGGAATTTTTGGAGGCCTCTGTTCCAAATTTATACTCTTCTACCATTCATACAGTATTCTCGATGTAAGTAATATTTTCGGCAGTAAAAATTTTTAGTAGTAAAAATTTCCATCCAACCTTCTACAAATTCATCTGGAAACTGTAATTCGAAAAAAAAAAATAACAGACTCCTAAAATACCCATTTTCTCGAAAAGCCAAATGTCAATAGATTCATCTGAAACAAGAGACAAATCCCTAACTTGAACGAGAGACAGAGAGAGAAGGAGATACCTTGCGGGTTAGAGTTTCGATCTCCAGTCGTGGTCGTCTCGAATTGTCTTCTTCAGTCTGGAGTTACCTTGTTCTCAGTCGGTCGTCTTCGCGCAGTATCCTCCAGTCGGTCCTCTTCTTCGATCGATCTTTTCGTGTTAATTGAAAAAACCCCAAATCGGACAAAACCCTAATGAGATTTGGAACGAATGAACGAGAGAGAGAGAGAGGAGGAGGAAGAGGAGGGGGAGGAGATACCCTGTTCTTCCTCTTCTTCGATCGTTCGATCTCCAGTCGTGGTTGTTCCAAATCGAATCGTCTTCTTCGTTTCTATTGATAAGCACCCAATAATGCATATTCTTGGTGCTTAAGTCCTCTAGCATGTTATGTTTATACATATATATTGTCGTTTTTATGCGATGTTGCACGTAAGGTGTGCTTTTAGTAGTTTCAGGTAAAACGTGCAAATAAGGCACGTTTGAAGGCTAAGGAATGCTCCGGAAGCTTCTAAGTACCCGAAGACCCTGTCGGCCCCCTAAAATCTGTCTAAGTATGGAAAAATGACTTTCTGAAAAAGTTTCGATTTTCGAGATAAAAAATGGCGGTAATTGATCCTTGAATTTTTCTAAGAGTAACTACAAAGTTACAAGGTTTAACTTAAAGAGCAAGGTCATGTTTTGAGCCATTTTCTCTTGAGAAAAACGTGCAGTTTTCCATTTTGTACTAAAAGTGGGGGGTTGACATTTTGATTTAAATTGAATCTTGAAATTCTGGTAATGCCATTGTTTCCAAATGGGGGGTACTTTCTTATTTTCATTAAATAAATTAAAGTAAAGGAAAGGTAAAAGAAAGGTTTAAAATGTAGCCTTTACTTAACTTTAGAGAATGAAAATAAGTGCTGAGAAGCTGAATAGTTGCTGGAAGCTGTTGCTGAAGCTGAAGCCTGAGTCTGAAATCTGCAGTTTTGAAGAATGTTATCGATAACATTCCATTTGTTATCGATAACATTGATCCCATTTTGGTCCAGAAGTTGTCCAGACCTGAGGGTATCGATAACATTTTGTTGGAGTTATCGATAACATACTTCTCCGGGGGATCATTTGAAGGATGTTATCGATACCTTTGCTCATGGTATCGATAACATTGGTCTCCAACAGATATTTTTACTGCTTTTTGGACTTTCCATTTATGGAATACTTGCCACTTTTGGCAAGTGCAGGGATATTTTGGTAGAGAAAAAGGCTGCCTTGTATAAATAGGCCCCTCTCTCTCTCTCCCTCATATAGATAGAATAGGTAGATATTTATGTTTTAAGTCTTTTTCTTTCTAGAGCTCCATTAATGGTTTTCAAGCTTTCCTAGTGTATTTCCTTCAAGAACACTTCAAGGTATTCGTCGTTTATTGTTTTCTCGTTTATTAATGTTGTAGCTACTAGTTGGATCTTCATATAAATTAAGTTTATTTTCATTTCTATCGGTTAATCATGTTTTCTTCCTTAAGCAAGCTTTCTAGTCATTTCGTTATGTGTGAGTAGTTTAAAGGTTAAGTCATGGGGTGAGGTTCACCCTATGGATTAGTCGCTTAAATGGTTTCTCTTAACTTTAGCTTAATTTCAAGGTTTTGAATGAATTTAACTCATGATTTCCTGCACTGATCATGGGGTCGGTGGCTTCTTTGATCAATGAAGTCTATCGCTTTGTGCTACATGCTCGATAATCTTACGCGTGCGAACGATCCATTTTCGTCTCTCACTTGCGTTAAATGAGTTCAGTTTGAATTAATGCTTTGAGTTGAGTTATAAGTAGTCTTCAGTTTTTAATTCTTCAAGTGGAATCCGGACGGTTTCGGTTCACTCATGAGTTAGATGAAGGAACCGTTTTATGGCTAAGTCGTGGGTAAATCAATCCTTTTGGCTCGACCATCTTTAATCTAGTTTAATTTCAAATTCAATTCCGTTAATCAAATCAATCACCAAGTTGGCCGCTTGAAGGCCTCGCTGCATACTTACTATCTAATCCAAATACGCTGAAGAAGACTTCTCTGTGGGAACGATCCCGGTCTTACCGGTTTTATATGCTTTCAACGACCTAGCCCTTTGCTCGGGTGCAAACCTTATTAGAGGATAGGTTGCGTGGTAAGCATCTATCGTCTCTCTCTCTCTCTCTCTCTCTCTCTCTCTCTCTCTCTCTCTCTCCCCATAGCGTGAAATGAAATTGGAACGTGTACAGTGGAATAAGGGATCCGGGTGTTATAACCCGGTTATGACCCGCGACTTATTTACCCGACTCGGACTCCTTTTTACCCGCGAGTGCGATTTTAAAATCCCAGCCGTTGGATGAGATCCAACGGCTCATGGGCGAAGTCCGCATTTTTGGCCTCTGCGGGCGTCCGCAGCTGAAGGGTGCTGTGTGTGTATATATATATATGCATATATATATATATACATATATATATACATATATATATATACATATATATATATATATATATAGGGGAGGATCCGCCAACACCAATTTTGACACTCAAATTGTGTAAAACTCATTTTGGAATCTAACGCAAATGATCGGAGCCGTTCAATTTGTTTAAAACATGTTTCCAAGAGTTCCCATAAATAAAATCAACTCATTTTAAATATCGGTAAGGGCTTTGATCGGTTCATTCAATTGATTCCTATCAAAATTGGTGTTAGCAGAACCACCCCCATGTATATGTATGTATAGGATGTACATGCAATATATAGTGTATAAGTATTTATAGTAAAAGATACTTTATATAAATAATATATGTACTGTATATATACATTTTTTAAATCAGGTATAGGTTATATATTAAATTTTGAAAAATTATATATGAAGAGTAAGGGAACAATAAGTCAACAACAATAGTTAGATCTGGTATTTTTTTAAATTAGACTTTTGCCTACACAAAATCTCATTGCCAAAGGGTATTTCATTCTCCAATTTAGAACCACATTTGCTGACGCAATACCATTTGCCGACAAGTATTGCCGATGCAAACTCGCGTCGCTGAAACTATACTTTTGCCGATACATGACAATTTACATCGGCGAAACCCTTTTCCCGATATATCAACGCCGACAGCTTGCCGACACAAATTTTTTCGTCGGTGAAAACCTTTGCCAACCTATATACACTTTTGCCAATGTATTTTGTTGTGTCGCCAAATCCGCATTTTCTTGTAGTGCCGGAAACCCTTTTATGTATGTAATTATCAGTTACATACTTTTGAAATATATTTTTTCGTTTGTTCCATTATTTCTCATTTTCTATTTTTACTGGGAAATGTTATATATAGTACTATTGAAGTGTGTAGGCTGTGAAAACTTTATATTCAAATGTTATTAAGGGCGTCTCCCTAACCAAAATGTAGTTGTTGTTATCAAAAAAATGTTAAGTTGTTTCCACTAACGCATAAATTATAGATGGTCTATGGGCGTGTTAAATGGAAAAATAGAGGAGAAAATAAAAAGGAAGAAGTTGCGGATTAGTGTGAACCACTGGACAAATTGCGATAACATATAGTCCAAAATTTTTAGTTATAAAATTTGGAATGGAATGAGCCCGCTCTTATACCATGTGAAAATTTGTAAGTGAATAACCTGCATCTCTATATCCATCTCAAAATAATTGGCATTGAGTAGAGAGGTCTCAACATTATGTTAAGCGATCAATTACCTATTACACTCCCAAGCAATGTGAGACTATATATTCTATTAACACAGGCGTGTGGGACCTTAATCGATCGAACAATTGAAACCTGAGAGAATTGGGCTGCTTCTTCAACTCTTGTAAATCTAGCTAACTTCTAAACAAAGAGTCGTGAACAACTAAAGGGTGAAGTTGCTTACTGGTCCTTAATTTCTTTGCCTCAAACGACTCGATCGATCGAGGACTTTCGCAATTTATTAGGTACTGCAGGTACTGCGCAAGTGGAATTTAGAAACATCAATTGTAAACGTACGACTCGAGGACTTTACAATTAGGCTGTGTTTGAATCATTCTGTAGGATGGATTTAAGTTAAGTACTGTGTTCAACTACAAATTGTTAAGATTTCTAACTAGTTAGAAGCTTTTTAGTTGTTATCAAGTATTAATTCGTACGGATCAGTACACATAGAGCTTAATTTGCTCCGATTTTAAATAGGTCACTCGATAATGAACGATGGAATTGACCCATCAAAAATTAGCCGAGGTGTTAGCTCAGACACATGAGATATCAAACAGAACATTGGTAGAGCATCCAATTATGGTCAGAAACACTTCATGTAAAATCGTTGGTGCATATTTATAAATTCAACTCGATGAATCCGAGGGAAGTTGTTAATTAGTAGGGCTGACAACTTGTCACATGACGCGTGATGTCACATGTAAAATAACAGAAAGAAAGACCCTTGTTTTTGAACAATCTTAAATTTATTTATGTAAGTTTTGACCGTCGCGGGTTTAGAGTACTCTAGGGCGGTTGCAATTAATTAACTCCTAGTTTAGGAGGGAGCGTATCCGTCCATTTACTTCAGATTAGTTCGGTTCATTTGGTGCATCCGTGTTATCTAAAAGTGTTTTAGACGGTTTAAATTTAAAAGGGTTAAAATAAAAAAATTTAAAAACACTCTCTTTAATGCATCCAAATGAACCGAACTAGTCCGAAGCAAATCAACAAGATGTGACTCTTATCAACTCCAATTCTGGTAATGTCCCTATTTATTTCATGTCTCTATTTAAAATGCCAGTTGCAGTAGCAAGGAAATTGGAGAAACTACAAAGACAGTTCTTTTGGGGTGAATCAACCGACAAGAAGAAGATGCATTTGGTTAAATGGGAGGAGATAGCAAGGAAAAAAGATGACGTTGGGTTAGGGGTGAAGAGAATGCTGCAGCAGAATTTAGCACTCTTGGCCAAGTGGTGGTGGCGTTTTGGTAACAATAAAGAGTCTCTATGGGCGAAAGTCATTAGGGGAAAATATGGATTGGACGTAAATTGTTGGCTTCCATACCGCTACGGCTCAAGCTCCACTTCGAAAATTTGGGCAGACATATGCTCCTTGGAGAACCCTTCATCCCATCTAGGGTACTCCATTCGTGAAGGCTTCAGAATTAAAGTAAACTCAGGGAATGATACTTTGTTTTGGGAACACATTTGGTTGGGTGAGCTACCGTTAAAAGAAGCTTATCCAAGAATGTTCCTATTATCTTCTCAACAGGGAGAAACGATCAGCAATATGAGGGGAGTTGCTAATGGGGGCTCATGGGAGTTGTTGTTTAGAAGAAGGCCGTTTGGACGAGAGCGTCAAGAGCTGGATAATCTGATACAGAGAATTCGAGGAGTGACGTTAATTCCAACCAAATCTGACTATTTGCAGTGGAGATGGTCGGAAGATGGGAACTTTAGTGTTAAATTGGCGTATGGGCAATGGGAACAGTCTGTTCATTCGAGTAACGCTCTTTTGGGATCACTTTGGAAGAATTTGAGCCCCCCAAAAGTGGAAGTGTTCACATGGATGGCTGTCAAGGAGAAAGCGACAACCAGGTCAGTACTTTTGAGTAGGAATTTGATAACTGATATCCAACACGCCTTATGCCCTCTCTGTTCCTTGTATCTGGAATCCCATAAGCATTTGTTCATTCAATGCCACTTCTCTTGGACTGTATGGTCTGTAATCTTGGAGTGGTGGAATCTTAAATGGGCTTGCCCATCTTCTGTTCCAAACTTGGCTAGTTGGTGGCTTGCTAATGGGTATAAAAATCTGGAAAAACATATTTGGGAGTCATGCTTCTATGCCACATTATGGTCTATTTGGCTAGTAAGAAATGACTACATTTTCAACAACTCAACAACTCAGGCGTGGGAGGTTGGGGATTTGGTCAAAACTAGGGTCGCGATGTGGATGAAGGCGAAGTTCAACATCAAAGTCTACTCAGTGGAGGATTTTAAGCTTTTTCTAGATGGTATTCGAAAAGTAAAATTGTAATGTAGTTGAGGTGTGTTATCCAATTATCTGTTGGATACTTTTCATTTCTTTTGCATCTAAGCGCCCTGTGCCTAGTTGCTTTTTCTCGATGTACCCATTTCGAGCTATATAAAATGTTTCGTTTGCCGAGCAAAAAAAAAAAACAAGATGTGAGTCCAGTTTAGGAGGGCTGTTATTTGGGAACGGGATCTCTTGTAGTGCACTCTTGTACTAACGGTCCGTTTGTCGAACAAAATAAAGTTTTGGGTGGATAAGAAGTGGATATGTTATAAAAGATATTATTTAAGGAGGGCGGATTATTTAATACTTGATTTGAGTAACAATTGATATGGATGTATAGGATTGAGTGGATAATGTGATAAATTACTCGGTTGTCCTCATTTAATCATTTTATCGAAAATACAAAATGCTTTGAAGGGTAATTTGGTCTTTTTTCCACCCAGACAAACACCTTTCTTCCTTCTCTCCCTCCCTCCCTCCCTCCCTCCCTAGCTCCCTTACCCTCCCGACAAACAGTAAATGCAATAGGCCCGGTGAGATACTTTTGAAAATCTGAACTGTTTATTGTAGATATGCTATGAGTCTATGACCACCATATTTGTTTTTCAATCCATTCCTACTATTTGTAAATGCAATAGGTTTCAGTAAAAAGCTGGCAAAAGACCACTTTGAATTGTTCGTACAAATTTGAGATAGATGGTTAATTCCTTTGCGAATCTAGAAAATAAACTAAAGACCCGTTTTTAGTCTCTTCATCAAGTGTAATATTGATTTTCATGTACAAAAATAACTACATATAATTTTTTTCGTTAAACATATCATTTAGATACGGGTACACGTCTCTCCCACTAACTTGCTCTATTGTACGTTTTCTGTTTCTTCAATTTTATATTCTCCCCTTTTAATTTCTTCGTCAATTATGGAGTTGATTGCTGCATAAATTGAAAATCAATACACATTTTTGCCAACGAACACAATAACATTTGTCATTTATGCCTTCCCTTGGAAAATGTAGTATGATAATAGTAAAATGTGGTCATTTAAAATTATTCTACTGATATATTTACGTCAACATGGCCTTGTTGTTGATCATTTTAATGACACGTCAAGGCTTAAATAATGCCAAAAATAAAACTAAAACGTGAATACATTTAATATATGAATTATTTCATATATATCTTTTTTCTAAACTTCCGCACATCATTTTCACTAAAAGGACAGCTGAGTGGGCTGTGAGAGACATTTCAATCCATCCTTAAATACTGACAGGCAAATTGCAATTCTAGACATTTGGGCTTAATCAATTTCAAGCCCATGCCAACCACTACGCACAACCTTTTTTGGCAAACAAAAATCTTAAAAATTAGTAGATGGTATAGCACAAGCCTAGGCCCACAAACAACCCATATTCTCTGCATGTACCATGTTCAACAATATAATTGATGAACCAAAAAAAAAAAAGGCAATATAATTCAGCAGTTGAAATGGAAAATTCAATTCATCAAGATGACTAGTGCCCTAAATCCCAAACTTTTAGCCTAAAATTAAGTTTTAGGCCATATGTTTGTCTCATCAATTTGCCAAGTGAGAGGAAAAAGAAAAGAAAATTGAGATTTAATTCTTGTCCATAACATGCCTGGGTAACAAACCAAAGCTTATTTTCTTGACAAACATCTATTCTTTAGGATTGTAAAAACAAAAAAAAAAAAGAAATTGGGATTTAGCATTGAATTTGAGTAACACAACCCCACCTAACACCTCTATAAATACCACACTTTCATTCATAAGATCACCAAATTGTAGCTCTTGGTATTCTCCTCTTGGCTTCCTTGGTTTAATTTGCCCTACAATGGGTCGGAAACTTCTCATGCTTTTGCTAACTTCGTTTCTTTTACTCACTACAAGGGTATGTCTTTCCCTCGGTCTTGACCCAATATGAAATGAAAATCTTTCTTGATTTTGTTTCTGTGAAATGTTGAGTTAATTCCTCTATGGAATCAGAATTATTACATGTATAAGATCGATAAGAAGCTATATAGTCTCCTTTTCTTGATTGAAATTAATGACAACTTAAATCAACGGCTAATAAAATTGGCTAATCTCTACCACAATTTTCTAGTATCTAATGACCTACACTATGTGGTTTCCACTCCGAGATATGTTTCCAACACATGCCCCAACTAACCAATGGGGGCTAGCTCAATTGGTCACGATTCCTGCATTTCACTAGCAGGTATGGAGTTTGAATCTCTCCACCTGCGTGTGAGTGTCATTCCCCTTGTATTTGCTGGGATTATTATTCCCTTCATTGAGCTATTAGTTGGGTATGTAATGCTGATACTTGTCCCCTACTCGCTTGTAATGTACTGTAAACAGTATTACAGGCCCCTGCTCTTAGCACGGTGGCAGAATCGACACCAGTAAAAGTTTGGGTCACGCCACCAGGCCCTCTTCTCCCCATAGAGTTGCCAACAATTGCCCCTCTAGGCGAGCCACCGGTACTCCCTGGTGCACTGGTCAAACAGCCTGCAGGGTTTCTTCCCAATCCTCCGGCCCTGCTGCCAGCTGAGTCACCAGTACCAATAATAGATACGAACGCAGGTGCATGTTGAATTCCCTATAATTTTTTAAGAGTAAGTTTGGAATAATTATTCTTAAAGACCGTTAGTGTTGAACTCTTCAGGGGTTTCTTTATTGATATTTGGCCCTAATGTTTTACTTTTGAAAATTTCTCTCGTCAAAAGACAAATCAGAAAAGCAAAAGTTCAAGGCAAATTAACTAACAAAACTTAAAAAATGAAAAAAAATAAGCAAAAAAATAAAAAGAAAGTAACTGATGTTTTTGGTTATGTTATTATAAATTTGGATTTGCAGACTGCGAACCAAAATGCCGAGGGAGGTGCAGGTGGCATTTGAGGAGGAGACACTCATGCTTCTCGGCATGCATGGAGTGCTGTGACAAATGCAACTGTGTACCCCCTGGAATTTATGGAAAGAGAAATACATGTGGCACGTGCTACGCTGGTATGACCAACCGACGTGTCAGGCCCATATGCCCTTGATCGATCATTAGAAAGTCTACCCCGCCGCTCTCGATCATCAGGTGTCAAACAATCACCACTACTTTATATGTACTATATATATATATATATATATATATATATATATATATATATATACACACACACACGTGTATAAGAACTTTTCTACATGAAGTACTGTGAAAAGTTTGCACATCGGCTGAATAAACTGAAATAAAATTGCAGATGGTATAAAAATATAAATTGTTTGGCCTTGATTATATATTATGACTTGGTGAAACTATTACTGGAAAAGCAAGTACATAATTATTGAAGATGAGATTTTTATTTATATGGTGTAGTACTTACTCATGTATCTCGACTCGTGAGAGAGAATTGAGGAAATTGTATTAGTTTTTCCAGTTGTAAGTTGAAACTGGTAGCGGGTAGGACCTATTTATTGGCTTGAAGTGAAGGACCGATCCTTTTGCATCAGGTTAGTGATCATCGGACAACGGAAAGATCATATAATTAGCTGAATTCGCATTATCGAAGAGCAGACTTATATAGTCTTCTGTAAAAAAACATGAGAAGGATTGAGTAGGGTGGCCCTCTCGGCTCTCCCCTGTCTGGTTCTTAAAGCTTCTGCTTATTGATGCCTTTGGCATTTCAAGAATTGAAGTATAATTACCACTAGTACTGTTCATGATATACTCAAACTCTTAATGTGCTTTTATATGTGCAAGCAAGCTCATACACAGAAAATCCAAAAAACACTTTAATTCGCGTGTTTACAAACAAAGAATCCATATAATAATAAGTACTAGCTAGAACCCAGTTCTTAGGTACAGGGAAAACCCATATCAGAATACATACAAGTGATGAAGATAAATAAGTGAATTCGAGCACTACATATTTGCTGTGGATTCTCTGATGTCTTCCAAGGAAATGGTCTGCGCCATGAAAACAGAGATGACCGGCCGGTAACAATGCATTCAAGATATAATGCCAAGAAAAATCAAGTTCGAAATCCTTCAATTGCCCAGTCCAATTGAAAGCGCAACAACAATCTGGAAAATAATAGTAACACATTGGTGTAGTTCGCTAGTTCCCACAAAATGAAATATTCTGAATTTTTTTTTATAAAAAAGGGAAAAAATAATGGACTTAAAAAAGTACAGATATGATTTTGAGCAACAATGGACTAAAATATTCTGATTTCAGTCTGATGGGAACAGAAAACGCAGTATAAAATCGTAATAAAATTAGTGCGGGGTAAGGTCACGACCAATGGTATTGATGCTGCCTATTTGTTCTCTTCTCTTCCTAATCTATGAACTAATCATAAAATTTTCAGATTTTTTAATCAGAAAACAGACCCACATTATTTCAAGTAATTTAACACATACACACACGAGAAGTTTTTCTGTGCCTGGTGGGTAGATCTCATGTGGTGCCTGTTTGACACATCCAAACTATTCAATGTATTTTTGGACGACCTAGATTAAAACCCTCTTTCTCCTCTCACCTCACCACTCTCTCTCTTTTTTTTTCTCTCCAAATCCGAGCCGTCCAAAACTGCAATGGACAGCGTAGATGTGCCGAGTGGGCACCACGTGGTACCCATCCGACACTGAAAAATTCTTCTAATAACAAAGGAGAGATAAAGAAACAGTTTTGCTAATCTCCGCCCGCTAGACGGAGGATAATATTTCAATAATTCCAAAGAAGTTCAGATATCAATACACATATCATAGATATTAATACATTTTCACAACTATTAATACATTTTTCTCGGATATCAATGCATTTTTTATCTATTATTCTCCATCCTTAGGGGCGGAGGAGGTTAGCATTTTCCATAAAGAAATTACTGGGTATGTTGTTTTTAGTCTTTAGGGCAACTATGAGGTTATTTTGGTAACTTTAACTTCTAGTCCAGAGTCCCCTTAATTTTAATTTTTCCATTACGTGATTGGTTGAGAACACCACTTAAACATGCCACGTGATAATACGGGACTTTTGAATAATTACTCCTATCCCACGCCCCCATGGAACTATATTATCTCCTAAAAAATGATTAGTAAATCCTGTTGGGATCCGGAGATAAAAACTTACACAAACACGAAACTAAAGTGGATGTGGGGATTGGTATCCCCCAATCAAACAGGGCCCAAGTGTATTAGGGGGTGTTCCAAATGAATAGTAAAAAGAACTTTTAGAAAAAGAAAGTTTTTCAAGCTCAAAAATGATGTGTTTACACAAATAATTTTTCTACCAATATGGATCTTATTTGATAGATCTCATTAAGATCTTTTAAACGGTGCAAAAAAAATTTAAAAATTATTTTTTCATTTTCATTATATTTGAGTTTGAAAAACCTTCTTTTTTTAAAAGTTCTTTTTACTGTTCATTTGGAACACCACCTTATTGTGCTTGGGACCCACATGCACTTTGCTGATAAAAGAGGCGTACGTAACTGATAACTCCCTCCAAAAGAAAAGCAGCGTTAAGATAAAAAAAAGAAAAAGAAAAGAAGAGCCTAGAATCATCCACTGGAAACGGCAAAACCAAAACCGGAAAGAGGTGGGAAATGGGAAAGACTTGTCTTCCTTCCCAAGCCAAGAAGAAACCATAGTATATATATACACGCATACGCGAGCTGTGGTGGAATTGGCTAATCACAAATTCTGAGATTTCAGAGAGAGAGAAAGAAGCAGCGGAACCAATTGAGAGAGAGAGAGATAGAGAGAGAGAGAGAGAGAGATATGGAAGGCGGAACAGTAGCTATTCCGGATTTGGGAGCCCATTGTCAAGACCCTGAATGCAATCAACTCGATTTCCTCCCCTTTAAATGTGACTCATGTCGAAAGGTAAATAATATAATACTAAAAAAAAACTCAAACAATTCGATTCTGTTTCTTCAATTCTACTTAATTCTCAAATCATCCGCTCTAATTCCGCATGTTTATTTTGTTAACTTATTGGGTTTTTGAAGCATGATTCGTTTTGATCAGTTATTTTCAAACGAGACAGTCCTTATTTTAATTAAAATAAAGATATCTCCATTTCTCTCATTTTCTGTTTGAATTTTGATGATCCGAACTGTTCAATGTGTTCAAAATATAATTTTAAGTGTACCCTCGAAGAATCAACAAAAAAAATAACCGGAAAGGGCTTCATCCGAGCAGTTTTTATTTGAACCGTTCGATAAAAAATAAACAAAACTGCTCGGATGAAGCCTTTTCGGTCTTTTTTTTTGCTGATTTCTCGCGGGTACTCTTGAAATCACGTTCTGAACACATTAAGCGGCTTGGATCACGAAATTCTATTTGCGAAAGGAGGTCTTTATTTTATTAAGTTAAGGTGGTTCTTAGGAGAAGGGGACTCTCGTTTTTTATTAGCCATTTCATTGATATATATGACGAGGTTTCGACATCGTAATTGGCGATGTAAAACCTTAACTATGGTACCATAAGTGATTGGTAATTGTGATTGCCTGTAACCTATAAGAGGGTATTACGGTAATATGCGATCTAAAACTCTCTAGATGTAAATAAAAGTAACTGTCATATATATTAGTGAAAATAATCGCTTGTATAGTTCGGTGTTTTTTTTTTGCTTAATTTATTTTTCGTGGAATCGTATGTTGGTTTGGGTCACATCCTCATTAGAATTTCAATATGCAACGCAGGTATTTTGTTTGGACCACAGATCATACAAATCGCACAACTGCCCGAAATCCGACCCCCAAAACAGAAAAGTACTAGTCTGCGAAACCTGTTCGACGTCGATCGAAACAACCGGCTGCGACAAAGACGACGAGAAGGCACTATTAGACAGGCACGAGAAATCAGGGGACTGCGACCCGAAGAAGAAGAAGAAGCCAACATGCGCCGTGAGGCGGTGCAGGGAGGTGTTGAGGTTTTCGAACACGAGCGTCTGCAAGAGTTGCCAAATCAAGGTTTGTTTGAAGCACCGCTTCCCCGATGACCACAGCTGCAAGCCGAATTCCTCCTCTGTGACTGGCAGCGCTTCTGATAGCAAGTTTTTGATTGCTTTAGCAAAGAGAACCGTTAATGGCGGTGTCAATGATTGCGCAAAGGAAGGTCGTAGTGGCACAGGGGCGGCGGCATCTCCGCCTAGTACTCCGTCTGTCAAAGCCTGTTAAACATCGTTATTATGCTTGTAGTTATGGATAACGGTGGCTGCTGCTGGGTTTTTTTTTTTTTCTTTTTCATCATTTCATATACAATCGAATGTTGGACCAATTTAATCAGATACCAAAAATGTGTGACCATTTTGATGAATTGTTCTTATTGACTCATAATCTTGATTGTAAGGATAGAAAGACATCACTCTAAGGATCTAGTTGGTGGAACCGTTGAACCACGCGAGCTGGTTTGATGCGCGGGGCAGAGGGCTTGTTGTACCCCTTTTGTTGATCCAGCCTTTTCTCTTCGCTTCGGTAGTGTGAATCATCTACTAAAAAAAGGGGCAGGCCGGCACGGCTACACGCCCTAGTATTGCAGGTGGTGGACTCTTTCATTAGGGAAGGGAAGGGTCCTAAGCACGGCAGATGCCGTACACTTGAGTGGCAAAGGAAAGCGAGACCTTACCTCGTTATCCAGGCCTGTTCGAACATGCGGTTCCCGCGGAAGATCAAGTTGGTGAGGCGTGTGATGGGAAACCTTCCCGCACGGTTTGGAGGGGATTGGGAGATGCTGCCAGGGGGCTTGGGAGAGGTACCGAGTGCATCTGGACTGTTCAAACATGTTTTCAAGGATCCAAATTAAAAACAAACTTTTCTAAGGAAGAGACGGTCAAGATACACTCGGCACCGTTGTCAAGCAGGGACCTGCTTGGCAGGGTCCCAGGTCCGAAAGACAGTCATAATGCATATGATAGAAATGCATAATATACAAAGCCGATACAAAGATCCTTTCTGTACCCTCCTTCACACCGAGTGTTGACAAGGATTTACAAACAAGAACCCAAGTAGTAAGTGCTAGCAAGGAAATGGTCTGCACCATGAAAACAGAATACATATTTGCTGTGGATTCTCTGATGTCTTCCAAGGAAATGGTCTGCACCATGAAAACAGAGATGACCGGTACCAATGCAATCAAGATATAATGCAAAGAAAAATCAAGTTTGAAAGCAAGATCCGTCTCTCTCCCTTCTCTCCAGCACATCGAAGCTTAACATGAATCATCGAAGCGTAACATGAATGCATCTATTATAAGGCTGAAGAAATCTATTCCAATCTTCTTCCCTGAGTTATCAGCCTCCCTAACGAGGAGTATGTAGATGTACGATGGTTATTGTCACATCTTAGAACATAATAATAGCTTGTTTGGCGAATTTCCGTTTGACCCGGAAAAAAGAAGAAGAAGAAGAAGAAGAAGAAGAAGAAGCTTGTTTGGCATTGTACTCAGAGAAAATTTTAAACCGGACTTAATGTCTATGTAAGGAACCAAAAAACAAAGGAAAGAGGAAATCAAAGGCAAGGACAAGTTGTGACCTGTTCCTGGCCAGCAACGTCATTTTCAGGGGTGAGGAATAGCATACAATGACACTCCTTCCTGCCGTGCCAAGGAACTCACACAATTAGAACACAAGTGACAGGTTAAAGAATCAAGCAACGACGGGGATTATTAAGTCGACTTTTCAATCAGTGAGGATACTATGAAAACTGTTTAAAGAAACATGTAGAAACCAAAATTACACATGTAAAAGAGAATAATGGCTTCATAAATTCCTGCAAATTGAGGACCATATTCAAGTCCATCAAAAGTTCGTTTTCCACATCGCAAAACTCTCCGTAGTTATTACTGAGAATAATAATCGTCATCACAATAAGAACCATCTTCTCTATAACAAAAGCCTGGCAATAACATTCCTCTTTTCTAAAGAGAAGAAACAATCGAGCTCCAAATTCAGTCCGACTACGGTGGAATGCAATAGTTGGCAACCAAAGCACCAAAGACTGACAAGAGGAAAAAACCATGATGAGACTTGAGAGTACTCGCTACCCCTATGACATCATAAAACTATTTCCACACCACTAATCCTAACTCATATATTTTGCCAAGTGGAAGCACTTCATTAAGAAAGCCAAACTAAGAAGGCCAAAAGAGGTCCTCGCAAATCATTATGTCACAGATTCCACCTTCCAGAAAGATAAAAGTTTCTGATGAAATAACGTTACATGCCTACCACACAAGAAGCAGATTCCACCTACCAGAAAAATAGAAGTTTCTGATGAAATTACGTCACATGCCTGCCATGCAAGAAGGAATACCATCAGAAGTTGACATATTTTAGACTAATTATATCAACCTCTCTCTCATGGGAACACATGGACAGTTCCAAAAGCCTTGCCCAGCCTCAGCAGCTTTATCATCATAGTGCCTGAAACAAAAAGAACCCAATGTAGGAAATTCTAAATGAGAAGAAGAAAAGACTACCTTTGATATTTGGAAGAAATTCTTCCACGAAAGATGATAAAAAGGTCAGTGTTGTTTACCAACAAAGGCAAAGTGGTGCTCCCAATGAATCTTTATGGTCAGCAAGTCCCTGTTTGTTTACCAAGTTGAGTATCTTTCAAATAACTATTTGGGTTTAAGAAAGTTATGTGATGTTTTCAAAGATATGTTGGAGGAAAGAAAATAAATGATTTTCAATTTCTTTCTATTAATTTACCGATCAAGACTCTGACAGATGAGATCCACAAATCATAGTACAAAGGAAGAACATTGGCTCTTAACACATGATGTCACACATGCATGAATTCATCAGCTCTGCATCCTGATTTGCTTGAGATGTCATTGCACCTTCCAGCATAATAGACTTTGCATTAAATCTAATTCGATGCAAACATATCCAAAATATTACAAAAAAAATCTGCAGATTTTATTAGACTACATAGAACAACTACCAACTACGTCAAATTACCACAATTGTTGTCCAATTAAACTGACGAGAATTGGCATTTACCCATGTAATCTATCACTCCTTGATCACAACTATTCACAAGTCCATTGAAACAAGAAGTACATGAAACCTCAGACCATTAACTGCTCCAGCTTTATCAAGAGTAAAGATAGAACTATAAGGTCAAAAACCCTCCCAAAACTGATGCTCGTATAATTTCAAATTCTGATTCATTTACAACTCGCACTTGCATTTCCCTACTGAAAACTTGATTAAGTTCAATGCAGTAGGTGCCAAGATTACATCTTTGGCTTTCAAGAGCATCAGCTTAGGATGAGAATTAGAAGAAAATGGACCATATCCAATTACATTAGATTGTTTACCCACTTTCAACAGCTTGCTAGAACATTGATGACGCTGCACAAACCTATATACAGATACAAAGCACCTGATAAAGCTACCAAACTAGTCCCTGTAGCAAAGATATCAGTTTGTGTACAGTAGCCCGAACTAATCCTAATTCCAACACATGGCATCTATGGCTCTGCAATGCCTTATGCCCCATATTACTACAAGGAATTATGCTTTTTGATCTGTGAATATTGGTCAGTAACTCTACTAAAGAATTGAAGACTAACTGACTCCGTTTGATATTTGGCTTTTGCCAAAGAGGCTCGGAGAGATAGGGCTTGAAGATTTTGAAGCTTTCAATTTAGCACAATAGTCAAGCAAGGGTGGATTATCCAGAGAAGCCATACCCTAAGGAAGCTTACCCAACTCCTCGCTTAACCCCCAAGTTCCAAGAAAGAAAGACAGACAATCCCCTTAACTCTCAAGTGCCAAGAAAGGAAGATAGACAACCCCAGCAAATTGTGCATAATTGATGAGGAAAGATTTTCTAAACGCCAGAGGTTTCTCTATGTTAAGAATGGGGGCTTCTTGGTGTTTTCCAGAATTCTGACTTGGAGGATTTAGGGTTTTTCACTAGGTCGGTCTTTTGGCACATTTGGGCTAAAACCCTGCTGCTGTTGCCCCTGGGCAATTGCTGTAGAAGCACAGAAAAAAATTCGAGGGGGAAAAGCAAGGAGAGAGAGAGAGAGGATCATCGGCTCAAATATGTGCCGTGGCTAGATTTAGGCTTACAGTTGAGAAGCAAAGGGACAACTGAAGAGGACGAAGCTGAATAAAGAAAGGCTCGAAACAGAGAGTTCAAGGACTGAATGGCTCTTTAAGGCGCTGGCTAATGAAGGACATCCTGGCAAAAGAAATAGGGGCAGTGTAAATAAATGGAATGAACTACGCAAGAGATCAGTCATCGATTCAGTGCCTAACTCATTTGTTGCTGGAGTTGTGAAAGCTAAGTGCAACACCTGTACAAGTTTTCTGGAAGTTGATTTGCATGCTTATCCCTTTAAGCTTCGAAATCTACAAGGGAAACATACGTTAGAAGCCCTAGCAATGGCATATAACGTACTGTAATGGGGAAAGGGTCAGGATCAATAAGGACAGATGGATTCTGCGGCCTTTGAGTCTATGACTTTCGATTAATCTCATCTACTATTGTATTATACTTTAAGGTGAGTGAACTCATTGAGCTTCAGATTGCACTGCCTGCTGATAGCCTAGTCAACCATTTTTCCATAAGTGGTTTTACTTTGTCTGTTCTGCCTACCATCTACCTATTGGCATTCAACAACACAAAAATAGCAGCGCTTCCACTCCCAATGATTCTGCCATTGAAACAGTACTCAGGAAGGTGCTGCGGAATCTTAGGATCCCTAATAAAGTCAAAATTTCCGCATGAACAGTTGGCGCATGTCTGTCAAGCGTCATATAATACAATCAGCAATATAAATCAACCGGCATCTTTGTGGTATACATCTCTTACTACCAGTGAAGTACACAAGAAATTGCTATTACATACTCTGATACTCAATTGCCCAAATGTAGAAGTATCGGTTGCATAGATTAAAAAAAGAGTAAAGTACCGACAATCCAACATACCTTGATAACAACAGAAGTGACTCCTTTGTCGACACAAAAGTGACTTACGAGCATACTGCTCCGAGAACTTCCTCATTATTACAACAGACTTCTCCGACGGTTCCACTGAAAAGCAAAGTTTGAAAGAAAAAAATAAATATTACAGCACACAAATCCGCGTTTGTATTATCTGTACAAGAGTTTTGATAACTCAAGTATCCGGGCCAGCTTTGGGGCTTTGGCGCACCTCATTATGACCAACCTCACCGCCCACTTGCGGGATCAGAACGACTCACCCCAAACCAGTTATTAGCGCCTAAGTGATGTCATTATGACCAACCTCACCGCCCACTTGTGGGATCAGAGCGACTCACCCCAAACTAGTTATTAGCGCCTAAGAGATTTCGAACTTGAGACTTAAAAGGAGTTAGCAGGAACCAAACCCTAAGTCCCAATCCTGATCACTACGCAAACCCCTCGGGTTAACGTAGGGCTAGTTGGATGGTAAAATCGAATTTTTGAAATAGAGAGGGGTTGTCGTAATGTCGGGTGCTGTGCCTTTTGCTAAGATTACGTGGTGGCGGTGGCGGAGGCGAGTAGGGGGAACGACGGAGGAAATGGCAGCGCCGCCGCAAGAGGTTGAGGCCGGAAGTGAGCTCATGGTGGCGATTCGATATTAATGCCAAATTCGATACGCGGTATTTATGGTGTTTACGGTATTTTTGGGTGGAGACGAAATTTTTGTGAGGCGGTGCCGGGCCGCCACTCGTTTGGGAAAAATAACGGCCGACGGTGAGAAGAAGAAAATACAGAACCACTATTCCTCGGGAGTTTAAGCGTTTCATCATTTCGTTAAATTGTTTTGTTAGAAGATCTTGCAAAAGTTTAAATTTAATCGGGAATATTGGTAAGCGTTTAATCTAAAAATTCAATTTTTGTTCAAGAATTTTAAAGAAACTAAATAAAATCCTAGATGGACGACTTCGGGATCAGATTGAACTGGATTTTGTTACGGCCTCCTAGAAAATGAATCTAATGAAATTGATCAATTTTGATCGGTAAAGTGATACACAAAATGAGCATGCCCTCACTGAGAATAAACAAAATTGCTCTCTTATTCCTGGATTCAGTAATATTTCCTCCGTCTCTAAATAAATATTCGGACCGAAAACCTAGCCCTTCATAAATATGCTCTCGTTTTTTCAAAAAATTTGAACCTTTGCCTGAAGGTATTTTTCCAAATTTTTTGAACCAAAAAAATAAATATTTTTAAAGGCTTAAATTTTTAGACCGGACATTTATTCAGAGATAGCGGAATGGGGAGTATTTTTTTTGCTCAGAAAAAGAAAATTTTATAAAACTCGAAAGGATACACCGAGAAGGGAGGCTGAGGATCGAGCACAGATGCTCTACTCAACGAGAGGAGGGGCCAGCACGAAATTGAATGATAAATGCCAAAAAAGATTACAATTTAAGCAAATGGATACGAACAGGATTGGACTTTGATTAAGGGCGGCGCTATTCGCAGCCACAAATTTTCTCCTATACCCCGTTAAAAATTTTCAATTAGACTCGACAGTTAGTTACCGAAATTGAGATAATTTTCAGCATCCAATTACCGAAATATGATATTTTTTTCAACAGCTATTTACCAAAAATGCATGTTTGGCAATTGTCTACCGAAAATTGAATATATTTTCGACATGTAGTTACCGAAATATAATCTTATTTTCAACAACTATTTACCGAAATGTTATTTATGATTTTCAACAACCACTTACCGAAATATAGTGGGCTATGGGAGAAAATTTGTGGCTGCGAATAGCCGGCCCCTTGATTAAAGAAAGAAAAGATGGTAATTTACATCAACCTTCCCTAAGGTTTCTTATAATTACACTACACTGGCCCCCAAACCATTCAAGTAATACAGCAGTTTCCCTTGAATGCGAATAACGTTTGATCAGTTATATCCACTTTTTTAGTCTTTCGTTGATCAGTTATATCCACTCCTTTAGTCTTTCGTTAGCTTTACGGATTCCAAGTTAATGACATTAAAAAAAAAAAATTTTGTGCAGTTCCCATTTTGTCCTTGAGTTTTTCCTAGGCAATCCTAATGACTTTTGGGACTAAATTAGTTGGAGAGTAAATTGATTTGGTTGTAACTTTAATTTTTGGGACAGAAAGAATTTATTCGCGTAAGGGCAAAATGGGAGTTTTCAAAAAGTTTTTTTTTAAAGTTCATTAACTTGGAATTTATAAATTTGAATGGTGTGGGTCTAATTGATCTACGTTATTCCCATTCAAGGTAATCGGTATAATTGGTTAAAATGTACGGGGCATTGGGCTGGCTTCCCATATTGGGGAGTTTGGTTTGTTTATCTGAATGGGACTAAATTCTATACGTGTGCAGCTTAAACCTAGGTGTTTGCACATATCCAATTAAGAAGTGACACATCACCATTAATTAATTGAGAAAATGAAGCAAATTTATTACAGGCGCTATTTTGAGCTGAACCTACCTTCCAATTATTCAGGTTCTCGTAACAATATCGTGAACTAAACCTTCTAATTTGAACTAAACTTGGTTAGTTTTATAAGTTTACTAGTGCTGGTGCATGCCCGTGCCTGAAGGCACGGTGCAACGTTTTGTAAACACAATCTAAATAAAGTATCAAACACCAATTGTTTTTGGCTCAAAAAAAAAAAC
Organism: Rhododendron simsii; assembly: GCA_014282245.1. Lineage (NCBI taxonomy): Eukaryota > Viridiplantae > Streptophyta > Magnoliopsida > Ericales > Ericaceae > Rhododendron > Rhododendron simsii. The sequence goes on from CM024960.1 coordinate 6,761,519, forward strand.
CACTTTTTGAATTTTTTTTTGGGATACAAACAGTTGTTTTTAACTCCATTTCATATGAGGTGAATTCCGTGCATGTGTATGTCTCACCCATATGAGAGGACGTTACAAATAACCATTAAATAAAAATGTGTCCATCGGATAGAAACTGAGGTAGAAACTTGAAAATCTTTGATCTGGTTTCTCTTTGTAAAGTTCAAAATTTAAAAATAGCACAAAGTCTGTGGAAGGTTGGTCTTCTTTTTGTTTTTTTTTTTGTTTTACGGGGCGGGGGGGGGGGGGGGGGGGGGGGGTGTGTGTGTGGAATCACAGAGGACTACAATGTAAATAAATCTGAAATTAAAACAAAATTGCAAAATCAAATCTTGACCCAAAGTTAAACAATCGCGTGATAGATTGGACAATGGTGAAAGCTTTGCAAATCGAAATAGCCATTTAAATTGAGAAAAAATACGGAGTCAACCTGGTTTTAAATTGGTTGCAATTGGGAGTGCGTGTAGAGAGAGGAGGAGGAGGAGTCAATAATCTACCCTTGGATTTGTGACCAAAACTGATCTAGAGAGAGTATTCATTCTCGAAGAAAATTATAACGACCCTGATTTTCGGTCGTTAAAAATTTCGTTAAATATTTGAATTTTATTTTAATTGCCTTAATTTCCTTGTGGTTTGTCATAATTACGTTTTTGCCCTTAAACTTTCGTTTCTTGGCATTTAACCCTAATTGGCAAGCCTAGTTAGTTTCTAACCGACTTGTGGGAGAAACCGAGCTAGCAAGCCATTTAGTTACTTTTACCTAACCGCAAAATGACCGTTTTGCCCCTCTTGAACCTTTTGAACATTTTGAACCCTAGAACAAGAATTGATTATTTATTTTCTTTTAAATATTTTTGGTTTATTTCTTTGTCCATTGGACAAAGATTGTTAGGGAAATTATTATCCATTGGATAATAGAACCCCAATTGTTTATATTAAATATATACTTGGTCAAAGTACTAAGAATATTAAGAAAAATACTTTTTAATTTCTTTAAAGTACTTTTGGGATTTATTTTAATATATAAGTTGCCTAATAACTATTATCCATTGGATAATAGATGTTAGGGGAATTTTTACCCAATGGATAAAAGCTTAGTCTTTCAAAGTACCATGGGGTTTTATTAAATTAAAATTTTCTTTTAAACCATGTGTCTAAGTACACATTATTTTAATAGGAAGGTACTTAGTACCAAGATTCCTAAGGTACCCTTAAACTATTTTCTAATGGGGTTTTGATCTTCCTAAGTACATGGGTACATATGTATATAATATATAAGTACTTGGAAGGTTAAAGTATTACCCTAAGTACCTCATGCCTATTTATTAGTTGTTGAGAGAATCCTAGCCTTTAAGGGCTATTTTTGATCTTAAGTACAAAAAGTACTTAGATTTTATTGTTGCTTGCAATATATATACATATATATGTACCATGAAAGAGCAAGAGAGGAGAGAGGTAGAGAGAGAGCCGAATGGAGGGGGAGAGAGAGAGTGAGGCCGGATGGGAGAGAGAGAGAGAGGGAGAAATTGGTTAGTACTTGGTTAGTACTTGGCCATTGAACTTCCTTTGTACTTCAAATCCTTGGTGTGAACTCTTCCTAGCCAAAAATCTAGTCCTTTGTTGTCCTTCTATTATTCTTTAAACAAGAATCTTGTTCAAACTATTCTTCTTGCCCCCCAAGTCTTGCAAGAAGGACCAAAGTAGCCATGCAAGCCTAGGATTGCCTTTGATCTTCCATGATCTCTTGCCAAGTGTCAAGGTGAGACTTAGAGAGAGAGAGAGGAGAGGGCCAAGCTTTTGCCTATAAATAGAAGGCCATTTTCATGCTTTGAACTCACACCTCAAAGCATTTGCTCTTCCTTCTCTCTAGAAAACCATTTCTGATTTTCTGGGCAGTCTACTGTCCCGTCGGAAATCCTCCGTTTTCTCCTGCTTAGAGTAGTTTTTAGGATCAACTTCCTTCTGGAAAGTTGTAGAGCACTTCGAAACCTTGAAGTTAGGCTCAAGAATCACCCCAATCGGATTAGAAATGACCAAGATATCATCATCCGAAGTTCAGTAAAAATCTGGGATTTTTATTTCCAGACAGCTTACTGTCTCTTCCTTTATCCCAATTTTTCTCCTACTTCAATTAGTTTCTAGGACCAACTTTCTTCACGAAAGTTGTAGAGAATTTCTTGAGCTTCGATTTCGACTGAAGAACGACGCTATTCGGCCAAGGATTGACCGAGTTACTGCCGTCCGAAGTTCGGTCCAGATTCGGGAGAAATTCCACCTAGCTTATTCGGCCCCGACTAGTTTCGGATCAAGGTAGGATACCCTTATCCCTATCCCTATGTATAAGTATGTTATCTTGAATTACTTTTCATGTCAATTAATTGTGTTTTGATCTTTAAAGATGAATATGAGCATGCATATATGAATTGCTTGCATTACTTGTGACACGATAAAGCATAAGTGATTTATCACTCCAAGGGCGTCCGAACATGTGGCGTTATGCTTTAAGCATTGATTTAAACATGATTAGCATTATAGAGTTGGATGATCTTGTTTGTTTACAAGGAAATGATTTATGCTTACCTTTGTCCTACGGCGAAGTCTTGCATGTAAACGAGACACAAGAACCAAGAAAGTAGAAACATGACACCTAGGGTGTGGTTTATGAAAGGATAAGTTTTTCCGAGAAAGAAAGTATTTTTGAAACTACGTAATGACTGATTTGGTGGTATTACGTGAGATGTGTTTGAAAACCGTAATGTGGCCGGACTTGGTAGCCCATTGCGTGGGTTGTGAAAACCACAATGTGGCCGGACTTGGTAGCCCTTTATGAAGATTGCCAATAGGGCCGGACGTGGTAGCCTTATTGGTAATATGGCTTGGTTATCCATGGAGAGGAGCCAATGCTAGTGTTGCGTGCCAATGGGAACCCGGCGCGGCGGAACCATTGTGAGGATACTCGGGAACCCGGCGCGGCGGAACCGAGGTTGGGTGTGTGTGCTCTTGGTTATCCGCGGTACGGAGCCAATGCAAAAGATTTTGAAAGGCTTGGTTATCCGCGGTACGGAGCCAATGCAAATGTGTGTGTTAAACTAATGATTTTGAAAGGTTGTTTTGTAAGTGGAAAATGGTGACACAGTCTACGACGAGTCGCGTAAGAGAAATCGGGAAATCTTGGACACCAACGTTAGATAGTGAATGTGGATGTATTATCGTTATTAGTTTGATTTCTATGATCGTTTGTTGGTAAGCTATGGGTTAGCGAGTAAGGATTTCCTATTGAGCGTTGTAGCTCATGGTGTTGCCTTTTGGTGACCCTGGCATATTATATTGGAGGCGACGCCGGTATAATGTGTCAGACTTCATAGATGAGCAGGGCGAGATCTTCAGCTTAGAGGCGTGCGGAGCCGAGGAGCTGGCTAGGATGGAAGAGCAGGCGGAGCTGTAGATAGGAACCCTAGTTTTCCGCTCTTTTGTAATATTGAACTCTTGTGAGAGTTTTTGTTGTAATAAGGAGCCAGACTCCAGTTGATTTCTTCAATAAAATGTTTTATTTAACGTACCCAAGATTCGGGGCGTTACAAAAATCACAGGGTGGAGGAGGAGTGTTGGCTTTGGGAGCAGAGAGCCAAAAAGGGAATGTAGAAGAGGAGGGAGAGAGAGAGAGAGAGAGAGAGAGAGAGAGAGAGAGAGAGAGAGAGAGAGAGAGAGAGAGAGAGAGAGAGAGATCTCAATTTTGAACGTCAGATCGGATTAATGGCAATTGTGCAATTACCACTGTTTGATAGAGAGAAGGAGAGCCATAGAATTTATGGGGCAAATTAATAGTTAAGATTTATGTAAGACATAAGATTCAAAAAAAAAAAAATCGTTTTCCCTTATTATGTATATATATTTCAAATAATAATGTCTTGTTCTCTGTACTTTTCAAAAAATATTTAAAAAAAAATTTCCCCTAGATTCTCCATACTTCCAACATTTCTCTCTTTATCTCTCTCCACTTATTACCCTTACTATTTTTCAAAAAAAATTTCAAAACATAAACCAAACAGAGTATTAAGTATTCTCGGTTGCAATTAAATTAAAAACAAAAACAATTATAACATAATCTTGCAAAACTTTTTGCCCCTGAAGAAGTGCACAAAATTAGTTTAATTCAAGGAAATGGTTTATCAACAGTCCAAGATCAAGCTGTGGACGAGAGAGGTGCGGTTTAAGTGATCGCAGCCATCGTAGAGTAATTTTAAGGATTCAAATTTGTTAAACTATACTCTTACCGATAAGAGTTTTCAACTTTCAGGGGCAAAGGTTAAGTGGGATCAACTCCTTTGTCCTAAGAAGGAAGAAGGTTTGCGTTCAAAAGAATTAAAGCTAGAATGGAATAGAGTAGCCATACTTATACAATTGTGGCCTCTCTGCAAAAAGAAGTTGATACACTCTGAATTAAATGGGTGCATACCTATATTATAAACCAAGCAATGTTTATGGACCATGAAGATCCCTTGTGATGTATCTTGGACGATGAGGAAGCTCATTGGCCTTGGCCACTTAGGCCAGCCTCTAATTCAGTATATATGTTGGCAATGGGGAAAGCATTTTTTTATGGTTAAATAACTGACATCCTCTTGGACCATTAGATGACAGGTTTGGTGAGAGAGTGGTATCCAATGTGGGCAGATCACTAAGGGCCAAGGTTGCTTCTATTATTGTACTTGGTGATTGGAGATGGCCTAGATTAAGAAATCTCTTGTATTCAAGCCTATCATTGCTCAAAACCCTCCCAATCTTAGACCTAATCCTGATATTGACCTCACCCTAGCAGGATCGGCCCAAGGGCAAAGTCTAAGAGACTTGGACCCGGGCCTATTAGCTCAAAAGGAGGGCCCCCGTCAGAGTTGTTGTATATATTATTTGTTTGCTACTAAAACGGAATGAGTACGTACTCTTGGTGCTTTGGTAAGACCTGTACCATTCCAAATATTATGCCCAGGGTTCGAGCCTTGCCCATATCTTGTTTTTGAAGTTTTTATTTGTCAAAAAACAATCCTTTTGTGAAAATTGTTGCTCAGTTAATTTTTAAACTTGTATCAAATGTAAACACTAGGAAACACCCAAACCACTGAACCAAAGCATGTTTTGCAAAAATTATGGGCACATATTTATACATATAGAAATTATTTATTATTATATTGTAGTAATTGTTTAAAAATTTAAGGCCCATCAAACTTGTATCAAATGTAAACACAAGGAAACACCCAAACCACTGAACCAAAGCATATTTTGCAAAAATTATGGGCACATATTTATACATATAGAAATTATTTCTTATTATATTGTAGTAATTGTTTAAAAATTCAAGGCCCACTTGATAATTTGGGCTAGGACCCCCAAACACCTTAGGCCGGCCCTGCAACCAAGTGGTTCTTTCACAATAAAATCTGTTTGGAATGTTACAAGGAAGAGGTACCCAATTCAACCTTGGCACAAGAGTGGGAATGCTATAAGGAAGAGGCCACCCAACCTTGGCCTAGATGGTCTTTCATTTTATGGCTGGCTGTTTCTTCAACGTTTGAACCCCAAGGATAGGTTGAGGAGCTGGGGCATGCAGCTTGATGGTATCACATCACCACATATTTTTTGATTGCTCCTTCTCAACGGTTGTTTGGCAGACCTTAATTGGTGACTAAAAACAGGGTGTCGGGGATGTCGATCTTACAACTTAGGGGAGGTGCTTCAATTCGTTGGTGCTGTTCAAATGTGTAGTACTGCTCTTAAATGTAGCCTCTGCAGCAACTGTTTATGGTTTGTGGCGTGAAAGGAATAATTGCATCTTTGGAGATTTGGCCAAGAGGCATGATCAAGAAGTGACTGCAGAAATTATGGTTGGAATAAGAGATTTCCTTAACTGGAATAGGAACCTTCGTGAAGATTGGAGGCTTTCTGATAGGATTTTGGAAACTGTATAGTTTGGTTCTGTTTTGCTTCTTAAAAGCTGTTTTGTCTCTTGCTCATTGTATTCTTGTTTTGGTACGCAAGGGATTTCATCCCTGGACCTTTATTTTTTTTTTTTTGTGGTCAAAATGGAGAAATTTTGTTAATCTGAAGGGCGGAAAACGCATAACCGTCAAAGAGCACTGAGCCCCATGAGGGCAAAGCAGTCATCCACAAGTCAGATGAACCACTGATACTTAAAGTATCCACAATGTTATAATCAAAATTACGAAGTTTTTTAAAAGTTAACAATGTTGGTGTAAAATATGACTCACAATCAAACTTAACAACCTCTTTAAAAATAATCAAAATTTGGGCTTTGGATAACTAAAACTAGCAATCTTTTAACAATAACCAAATTTAATAGACCCTACATATTCTCAATCAAATAACCAATTATTATACAAAAATGTTCTATCTCTCTTCCCCTCTTTCTTTTCAAACAATATTTTCGAAAAAAAAATATTTTACTAAAAAATTGTTTTTTTTAGAAAACAATTTTTTAGAAATAGTTTTTTTCCAAAAAAAAAAAGTTTCAAAAATTATTTTCTATTTCTAGTAAATAGTTTTTATTAATTTCAAAACTATTTTCTAACTGTTCACAGTTTTTTGTTTTTTGTAGTTTGAAAATATGATGTAACAAGTTTTGGTTATCCAATTTTGATTATGCCATTGTAGATATCTACATTGCTAACCTCAGCAATATCTTAAATGAATAATCAAAAGCTAATATGACAACTTTTGGTTAAGGATTATCATTTAGCCTGAAGGCTTATTGCCCGCCCAGCCCATCGGGCTTTTACCCGGCCCGTAGTTTGTAATAGGCGGGCTTGGGCCTATGAATTTTTACTCAGCCCGCCCGTGAGCCCGACCGGTAGCCCGCCTGTGATACCCACCCAATAGCCCGCCCACGGGCCCACCCATTAGCCCAAAATCTGACAAAATCCTTTCTTTTTTTTCTTGCCCAAGGAAATTTAAGTCCGCTCGTTATCCGCTCGGCTTTTGGCCTGCCTGATTTTTGGCCCGCCCGCCCGTCCGTCAATTGGGCTAGCCCGTGGGCCGGGCTTGGGCTTCAATTTCTGGTAGGTAGTCCAGCCCGCAAAAAAATAAAAGCCCGATAGGCCCGGCCCGTGGGCGGACTTGGATAGTGACTTGAAGGGCTGGGCCAGCCCGATGATGACCCTTACTTTTGGTTATCATTTTTTGATTACAGCCTCGTGGATACTCTTATTATAGTAGTATCCTTTGGTGGAGCTTTATAATTGTATCATGGACTTTCAAAAAAAGAAGAAGATACTTATCGCCTTCAATGGTGATATGTTACTTGATTATTGGATATATGCATAAACCACCATGCTTACGTGGCATGTGCGTATATAATTTACTATTCATGACATTTTAAAAAATCATTTATAATCTTCTAAACTATATTACTTTTTTTTATATGTAATATGAATTTTATTTGATAGATCTCAATCAGTTATATTAGACAAAGTTTTGAAACTTATAAAAAAAATGATATATAAATTGAAAGATATACTAATTAGTATAAAAATAATATGAAAAAGTGTAACTAGACACTTATTTCAGAACGAAGTGAGTATGATATATCTCTGTGCTTTGTCTTTTTTACTTTGTAGTCTTTTTTTTCAAAACAAAAAATCTTTATTTCGCAGCTACAAAAGTCTCCTTTTGTTTTTGAGATTTGTCTGACCAGTATGTGTTTGACAGTCGCTCCAAAACCCATTGATGCAGTTACCTTTTCATTGGTAAAAAAGTTACTTCAACGGTCACAAATTTTTAAACCTTTATTAACGAAGGTACAATTACCTTTTCGTGTTTCCAAAATGAAGAAAAACATTTCTCTTGATTATAAAAAAAGTGCATAGGAATGCATAAAAAGTCAAGCTTTTTATTTTTTAATATGGCTTTCTTGATTAGAAGATAAGAAGATGGAAGCTAGCTAGAAAAGGTTGAGAAAACTGGGAAAAGTTGATGGGAAATTTAAGCCACCACAAATTGCTAGTCCATAAAAAAAAGAGAGCATATATATCAATTTTTAGAAGCGACCTCAAACACAGCCAGTGGCAAAGCCAAAAACTCTACTCGAGATAGAGGGGCCCGAATTAAGAGGAGAAAAAATATCATAAAAAATAAACTTTTGAATATATATTAAGTATATTGCACATAGCCACATAGAGTTCAGAGTTTATTTAAATATGATAGGAAAAAGTGCCCTATTCAAGTCACAAATCGTCGCGTTTTTTATTTTGTTTTGAAAAGGAAAATTTTAGAGTGGCATTTCATATTTTTTTTCAACAGAAGTGTTATTCTGCCGTTTCCAATTCACCCTGTCGCAAATGTAGTGACAATCAAGTGGTGAGCGTCTTATACTTCTTACACTAGGTGATGTCTCAAACCCCACCAACCTCATCCCCTTGATCCTAGATTAGTAATAGTAGAATTAGTTGTCTTTGAAAAAAAAAAAAAAAGCCTTGGCTTGTGAAACTTTAAAAAAGGGAAAAAAAATCCGAAGTGGGGGTCCTGGCCCCACCCATTCCCTACAGAGAGCTCCGCTAATTAACACACCTCCCTTTTTTTTTTTTTGGTCAAGCGGAAAATTAACACACCTCTTTTTGACACACTTTTGCTATCTGAAAACGTGATTGATGGACAGGTTTAAATTCCTTTCACTCCTTGTTTTTATGGAAGGAAATTGTAGATAAAATGATAACACAACTAATACAAGAAGTGAATTGATTTTGACACTTTTTAAATTGAAAATCATATCAAAATTAATTTCACATAGAGAATGATTTTGGCACTCTCTGAATTAATTTCAGCACTCCCAAATTAGCACTCCCATTTGGGAGTGAAATGGGAGTGTGGTTATTAATGTTGAAAGTGCCAAAATCACTCCCGTACAAGAAATAAAATGAAAATAAAAAAGAGCAGCTACAAAAAAATCAGCCATAAGTGTTGGAACCCACCGATCTGCTTAGTGAAGATGGGTTAAGAAATTATTATTTACGTCAAACTAGAACCCATTTTTGCCATTTCAAAACGTAGGTCTTCCCCGTCAATACTGCTAAAAAGTTCAGGATTTTATCGCCATGGCCCAGATCTGAGCCGGCACAATTCATAATAGTGGGGGTAATAAAAGATCTTCAAAGAAAGTCTCAACCATCCTACATCAATGAAAGGAGGAGAGGATGCAAGAGGAGGCGACGAGGAGGAGTGGGAGCTAGAATAGGTGGTGGAACCATTTGGAGAAGGGACATAAAGAAAAGGGGAGCACCAAAATATTTTTTTTGGTCAGCCGCAAAAAGGAAGATTTTTTTTTTAAACTTTGAAAAAAAGTTACAAAGATTAAAATAATCACCGGCACACCGGCTCACGGGTGCACCAAATTAGGCTCGCTTCCTAAGGATTTTCGGGTGAGAAACTCTCAACTTTCAGTAGTAAATAATGTTTCCTCTTACTGCTTATGCAAAGACTAAATTAAAGCGACCTTTTCAACTAAAAACGTGAAACCCTTTTATTCAAGTGCTTCAAGTTTCAACAGCCACGTAGGATTTTGCACCTCCAATTCGTCCTGCTCTGTCCGGACTTAATCCCGTGGGTTGTTGATTTCCATCGGTTTTTTATGTTGTCTTTGATATGGAGCTCTGCCATCCCGAGGCGTCTAGTGTCTGGGTACTATAGCTCCACTTATGCCGATCCTTGTTGACAACGGTGTGAAACGAGCGATGGCTCTTGCTTAGGCGTTAGATAGCAGTTTCGTCTTTTTGCTTTTCTTGTATATCATTAGCTTTAGGGTTTGGTTGCGTTTCTGTGTTGAGGTGGGAATTTGTTACTGCCATATGGTTTGATCTTTATTGCGGTGATAATTTGTAGATGCCATATGGCTTTTATAAATGGATATCCTTCTTCCGTTGATAAAAGAAAAAAAAAATTACAAAATTTTAATTGAGATGCTCACAGTTGGTTATTTCAAAAATTATTCAATACTCCCATTGTATATGAACGGAATACTTTCTCCTCTCACATAACATGTGGGGCCACACGAGAGACACATGTGCCCACCTGTATGTGAGATGGGTGTGGCACAGTTGGTTATTTCGAAAATTATTCCGTTAATTGAGATGCGCACAGTTGGTTATTTTGAAAATTATTCAATACTCCCATTGTATATGAACGGAATACTTTCTCCTCTCACATAACATGTGAGGCCCACACGAGAGACACATGTGCCCACCTGTATGTAAAAGGCGTGTGGCACACCTGATGTGCCTCTAATATTTTTGCTTTCAAAATAGTGAGTACTCTGTACAAATTAGGCCCCGTTCCAGAACGGTTTTTAAGCCCTTATTTTTTAAGAAGGCAATTTCAAAGTAAAAAATAATGGGCTTAATGAAATCTAAAAATATGCAATATGGATCTTATTTGAAAGATCTCGATAAGATCTTTTATACTGTGCAAAAAAAATCAAAAAAAATATTTTTCATTTATATTATTTTTGAGTTTGAAAATGTGAAATAAGTACTTATTTTTTTAGAAGGTGTTCTGGAACGGGGCCTAAATAACCAGAGTAATCATTCAATACTCATGGAGTCTATGAACAATATACTCCCTCTTCTCACATAACATGTGTACCCCACCTATGTGTGAGAGGGATGTGACTGAAATGTGACACACCCTGATGTGCCCCTAGCACCTCTCCTTTCAAAAATCAGACAATGGAGAATTTCTACGATTTGAAAAGTCGTTCTTACTTTTTTCTACTTTCAAATCGTAGGAATTCCATAGTCTGATTTTTGAAAGAGTAATCAAAGGCCCACCTTCACTTTTATATACAGTATCCTCTTACAGAAATGAGGATGACCTGCACTAATTAATTATACGAGCAAGTTCATCAATTGGTTTCAACTGTTTGAAACCATTTTCTTTAACTTGCTGCAGTAAAAATGTCAAAAAACAGTAATGCTAGGGCTACTCCACCGATCCAGCGCCATTTTGGTATAATCTGAGATGTACAAGATCGACTGTTTAATTAAACTCATTTCATTTACAATATGAATCACAAGATTCGAACAATGAGACAAGTTTGACAATTATCAAAGTTGGTGCTACATTTGACGCCTGGCGTTGCATTTGGCACAACGGTTTAGAGGGTTTCAGTACCATTGTTGATGCCAAATTTTAACTTTAACTCCGAATTAACATAAAAATGGATGCATGTCTAAGAATTTTTTATCGATTAGCTAGTGTCTAGAAATCATGAGAGGTGACATATAGCTAGCTTCAATAGCTTGCTGCCCTAGTGTCAATGGGTTTGTCCAACTTCATCATCAGAAATCATTCACATTCAATTAAGGTATTTATTTTATCATGCACATGCATTTATATCAATGAGAAGGTCAAAATTTGGGGATTCAAAGTCATAGAAATTAATATCAATAAATAGTACATTCACATGATCTAATACAGAGATAGGGAAATTAAAAAAATGAGAACAAACCCTTGAAAAAAAGCACTGAAATCTATAAAATAAAAAAATAAAAAAAAACCTGGACATCAGTCAAGCAGAATACATACAGCAAGGGCGAAGCCGGCTTGCCTAAAAAGTGTTTTGGGCCTAAAAAGTTTACAAAATAACATCTTAATGAGATGCAAAAGTCCCACCAACTAAGCTATATATAGCTAGTCCTAGATGATTAAAGCCTTGGAATTAATTAATGGGATTGGTTTGAAAATATATGTGCATAACAATGAACATATCCCCAGTTCTGTCCTATTTTATGACAAGATTCATGGAAAATAAATATAATTCACTTACATTGCTCATTGGTGTTCAAAATTTATTGTTGGAAGAAAAAAAAACACGAAAATTGAAAAACCTAATGGAATTAACCACACATAAGGCCATATAACATACAAAAATTATAGATTCAAGCCGATACAAAAAAAATTACAGATTCAAGCAAATATTTCATCCACTAACGGTGTTATGTTTTTTTTTTTTGCTGAATTGATCGAGGGAAAACAAAGATAAACAAGGAAAAAACAAGACCATGTACAGACATGATAAAAAATCCAAAAACAACCTTTCTATACAAAAAATTATGTCTTCACTAACTCACCCACTTCCTCAATATGAATTTAAAATTAATGATATGACTTTCTACATCAGCAAGGTTATAAATTTTTATATAACTTCAAAAGTGCATATCATACAAATTCAAGTATAGTAATATTTTGCATTGCAACATTTTTCTCAAAAGTATGCAAATATTTCATCGACTAATTTTGTGTTCTTGAGTCGATCTGAGATTTTCAAGTATGTTCAAGTATTGTACATACTAGTGCTTAAGTTTATAATGGCTCACAGCTTCAGCAAGTAAATTCAAGAAGTGATTGATCTCTTCTTTGTTTTTTTTTGGTAGAGCAAGAAATGTATTAATAATAATAAAGTGAAAAATACAATTGTACTGTCACCGTTACAATATGAAGACGACACGCCAGCGACGGGCGAAGAAGTTGAACTCCTTTTATCATTCATGATTAAGCAAAACTTTTAGACCCAATAAAACGTCAGGCTTGACAGCCCAGAAAATCGGAAACCCTAAAACAAGAACAAAGCCTGTTCTTGATACTACAATTGATAGCAAGATCTGATTTGCTCAACTTGAAAAAGATCTCAAAGCATTATTGAAATGAAACATGTAAACCCAGAAATGATTATTATCTCCAGGTAGTAATTTGTTTTCATCTCAAAAGTACAAAAATATCTCAGATCCGTTCAATTTACACCAACACACTTCTGAACAAACAAGAAATAATCACCAACTATGGCAAAATAACACATATATAGACACTGCCACACACACACACACACTCACAGAGAGAGAGAGAGAGAGAGAGAGAGAGAGAGAGAGAGAGAGTGTTCAAACATACCACAATATTGGATTTTTAGCAAATCTCCAATGACCTAAAAAAGCAAAAAAGCTCTAACACCCCCAATTTGTGAAACCTTCACCAAGCTCACAAGATCTATCAATCACAATACACATAGGAAGTAAACACACTCACATAACTTGAAAAAGAAATTAATTATGCTAGATCGGACCAAGATGCTTGATTCCCCAAGTAACCTTTTTTTTTTTTTTTTTGTTTCTTTCAAGTGGGAAAAGAGAGAGAGAGAGAGAGAGAGAGAGAGAGAGAGAGAGAGACCTCTTCGATCACTCGAAAGTCGAAAGAGAGAGAGAGAGAGACCTCTTCGATCACTCGAAAGTCGAAAGGTTGTGAGAAATGGTCTCCTCTAATTTTTTTTCAACTTATTATTCAACCAACTTTCAATCTGGTCTTTCCGATCATGATGATCTTTCTTTCTTTATGTGGCTTTCTTTTGTTGTCTTTTGTCTGATCTGGTGGTGATGGGAATGATGATGGTGCTTTGAGGTGGTGGAAGCAATGATGATGGACGTGGACAAGGTAAGGTGGAGGAGGAGGAGGAGAAGGTGGTGGGGTGGGTGGTGGTGGCAGAGACGACATGATGATTGCAGTTGTGCTCAAGCGTTGAAAGAAGAGAGAGAGGGAGACAAAGAGAGAGAGAACTCATCAATGTTTTTTGTGCCGTCTCTTTCTTTTCCCTATAGGGTCAGAGGCAGAATGAATAGACCCACCAAAATGCCTATTGAAATAGGAGCCTAGGGCTGGGTAGTCATCAGCAATTTTTCGTTTACAACTACCAAGAGGTACGATGTATGATAAATGATTCGAGGGGAAGGTTTTTTTTTACCCGACAAATTTATTCACTGGGCCGTGAGTTAGTTATTTACGGAAAATGCACAATGTGGCAATTAACTATTGAAATATGTTTTTAATTTTTTATTGGTAATAAATATGTTTTACTGTTAATAGTTTATCTTTTATCTAGACTGTTCAAAATATTTTTTGGATGGCCGAAACTGACCTCCGTAAATTTTATTTGTAGAACCTTTGTAAATGAAGATTTTCTTTTTTTTATTTGTTGAAATAAGTGAAGAGTGAACTTTTAGAAATTGTGCTGAGAGAGAGGAGATAGTTCTAAGAACCCCATGTGAACACAATTTTTTAATTCGACTGATAAATGAACTAAAATGTAAGGTATTGCAGTTGTCATTGATCAATAAAATTTCAACAGATATCGTTTTTTTAACGGAACAAGTCAAACTTGAATATTTTTTTTAAAAAATTCATTGAGTTTCTAACTAAAATAATTCGACTGAATTCCTTTTACTTTGCTCGTTTGACTTACGATGACTAAAAAATAAGCTATTTGAGATTGTCTTATGATCGGCTCGATTAAAACTTGTTTAAAACTGTCTACTCACTTCACAAACAATTACCAACCTTGAACATGTTTTTGAAGGTCATTAAATTATCAAAAGTTTATATATAAACAATTAATTTTTTGGCTCGTTCAACTCATTATCGCAAATGGAGTGCAGTTGATGTATCCCTTATACTCTTATGCACATGGACTAGGTTAAATTTCCGTAAGCACACATTCCCCTCCCCAAGTCCCCTAGTATAGAGTTGATTAGGATTAACGAATGACAAAAAAAAAAACCCTCATTATCAACCCTACCTGTTCATAACTTTAGATTAACAAATACATCAATTTGTCGAAAGCAAGATTACTGAATCGCATCTATCTAATTATCAGGTTCAACTTGAGATTTTTGGGATCCTAGAGGAGGTTTTATTTTATTTAAAAAAAAAAGTTCGCTTATAAGGATTGCAAATAGTATATATTATTGTTCCCTGATCACATTATAATAATTAAATTTATAACTTTAGGTGGTGTTCCATTTTTTAAAAAAATACTTTTTTTTCAAACGAAGGTAATTTCAAACTCAAATATAATGAAAATGAATAATATATTTTTAAATTTTTTTGCACTGCTTAAAAGATCTTAATGAGATCTATTAAACTAGATCATATTAGTAGAAAAATTATTTGAGTAAACACATGATTTTTGAGCTTGAAATTGCATTTTTTTTCAAAAAGTTCTTTTTCCACAAAAGTGGAACGGCCCCTTAGTGTGATCACAAGTTCGATCAGACTTGAACAATATTGGTAATTGCTTTAAATAGTTGAGGTAATAATTAAAAAAGATGTATAGAAGCTTTTCAAAATACCTAGGTCAATCATTATGCTTGGCAAAATTCAACGATTTATGTTTTTAACTTTCCATGAACTTAGGTTTTTGCATGTATTCATAATCTTCTCGAAGATTAATAGAACTTGTACTGGACCCAAAATATATAGCCTCAAAAACACGATACAATGCATCCTTTCCGGTACTCAGTTGCGCATAATTGCCTTAAGGTACTGTAATATGGTGGTGCCAACTCCCCTCCCCCGTTATACATTCATGTGGAATCTGTATATGCGGTGCCCCATTGCATAACATAACTACACATTCATGTAAGATAATGTGTTGTTTTGAAAGGAAGCACCTAATCATTTTTCCAGGTTGGTGTATTGGAAAAGGCCTCTAAGGCCCATTTTGACCTAATAAGTCAAATGATTTATTTTTTGAATTTTATTAGACTAAAAATAGTCCAAACACAATATACTGTGGAATTCACAAACGTGCCGCCCCAATCCCAATTCGTAGCACAACTGTGCATTCATGTAAGATAATGTCTTGTTCTTAAGTCCATGTAGAGTGGATCAAGTCCATGATCGATAGCACCGTTTGCGGTCCAAAAGGCCAAGTCGACGCGCGGCCCAACGTTGGCGGATTGGTCCAAAACCCTAGGAGTATCGATTGGAAACGGGCCAAGGATCAATATTCACCGCTTTCATTCTATCCGAAGACCTTTGATTTTCAGCTGTTCAACATCGTTTGAACTTTCAAAAAGGAGAATTTGATGTTTTTAGAAAATAATTGATTTGCTTATAACTTTTAATAGAAAAACTCCGTTTTTGGTGCCATTTGTTTTTGCAATTTGCTTTAGTCATCTAGTATAGTCAAATTAAGATGCTACACAATAACAAACCCGTTCATGAATTTGGGATATGCTAGTGTTGTTTTACCACCGGTTATCTTGCTCTCGTCAACTCGTGATCAATTGTGTTAGCATGAGTGGAATGCAGTTGGTGCCTCCCTTACACATGGGCAGAGTTTGATTTCCTTAAGTACTATAACTTTTTGTTGGATAGTTGTGTTTTTGTTTTTTTGTGCACTTAATCTCTCGATGTACCCTCTTCAAGTTAATAAAAGTTTCGTTTGCCAGAAAAAAAAAAAATTACTCCACCCCTCCCCAAGTTTCCTAGCATAGAGTAGATTAGGATTAAAAAAAACTCATAATCAATTGTGTTATCTCCGGTTAGCCGTTTAAGATACATGTTATTATTTAAGTTATTTAGCTACTAGTACTCGTTGCTATTTTAATCTGTAAGCCCAACAAGACAAATCTACTTAACTTATTATCTTACAGCAGTATTCTTTTAATTCTCAACACAACTTTAAAAGTTAAAGTGCTAGCTAGAGAACAAAAATAAAGAGTTTTTTTTTTGAACAGCAAAAAAAATGAAGAGTTAATACAAGGTCTACAAATAGACAAGATGACTAAAAAACCGTTCCTCCTTATATTTGATTTGACTAGACACTGTCTAATTTAGTTAGCGACTTGATTAGTGTAGTTGAAACTACCCTTATGAGATCTGGCTACCTATTTTCTTTAAAATACTTGTGTTCGGTTGCTAGTTTAGTTTTAATTTTATTTTCATTCATTACGTTATATTTTTCTCTAATCATTACCCTATATCTCCAATTATTAATTTCATTTTTCTCTCTATCTCTATTCAATCATTACCTTATTTCTCTCTCCTCCCATTACCAAAACTAAACTAAACTAAACTACCAACCAAATAAAACCGAATCATCATTCTCAAATTAATCGTAGTCCACTTACTAAAGTTGGTGTGGTTTTTTCGGATAAAATGATGAAGTACTTCTCTGCATAATTTTTTTTTTCGCTCCAATTTTAAACAAATTGATTGACTAATTTTCTACGAACACACGCATCGCGTAGATCTCGAGGGACATGGGAGCATCTGATAAGCTTTTTATTCGTTGGTATCTTGCCCAAATCTTTGTGTTTTTTTCCCTTTGCTCTTGGGTTTTAAAAAAGAAAATGAGTAGCTTGGAGGGAGGTTAAGATTTTGCAAGTTCCAACAGTAGAAGAGTCATCGCACTATTCAAATCTCTCTCAATGCATTTATTTTCTTATTGTACTGATTTCATCTTATGATTTTTATGATTAATGGTACTTTCTTTGCAATTCAAAAAATAATAATGTAGAACCTTTCAAGGTACACCAGACAAATTTTTCATTCAAACTTGTGACTAGATCTTCTGTGTGTCAAAAAGAAAAAAGGAAAAAATTGCCTATTCAAAAAAGTACATGTTGTTGTGGTGCCTGAATTGGGGATCAATGGCGTAAACATTTTTTATTTTTTTTGGGTCGGCATAAGGGCGTATACATTAGAGGTTATGAGTTTGAATCTCTCTACTTGCGTGAGGTTAATACTGCTCTTGTTTTTGTTGGGATTATTTTCTCTTCTTAATGAGACTATTAATAGGTTGGGTTTAAAATTAACAATTGTGTTTCCAATTTGGTGTAGTTATGATACTTGTATTCTCTATTGCTCGTAATCTGGTGTTGTTCTTATGCTTGTATTCTCTCTACTGCTCGTAATAAAAGAAAAAAAAAAAAGAAACTTACAAGGGCATCAAATGGAACTTCCACAAAACTTCGGGCCCAAAGTGCCATTTACCCAATAAATTACCGTCTGTGGAAACTGTTTTCCGAAAAAAGCTTCTTTACTGGGTAACTTGTAAATATAGTTTACGAGCTCAATTGCGTGCGAATAATTCCTTTAAAATATTTAAATATTCATCCTCTTCATTCATATCATATAAGAATTCATTCCACCCTTTTTTCATACTTATGTTTTTATCCTCTTAGTGTGTGAATTACCTTTCTTGCCCTTTTCACTATGATATACATATATTATGTTATATTGCTTTTCTAATTTAATGGGATTGGATTGGATTGGATTGTTTTTTCCAATTTAATGGGATTGAATTGGATTGTTTTTTCTAATTTATTGGGATTTGGTAATTTTAAATATTATTGATTACTTTTTTTTTAATCATGGAATGTATTTGTGAAATTGATTTTTTTTTTAAGGAATATAACATGATAAGTTGACCACATTTTTGCATGTTTTCTTCAATCTTCGAGTTGGCCAACCAGATAACAAAAAGTCATATTTTCATTGATCTTATTACACGGAACATGGCTAAATTACCATAAAAAACAAAAGAAGAAATAACATGACATACTCAAACCGTTACATGATTAAATGGTTAAATTACCATGACATTACATGGTTAAATTGCCATGACGATTACAATGTGGACACGAAAAATATCCCATGATTCGAACAAATATTTCATAATAAACGGTTCAAATAATTTACCAAATGAAAATACCAAAAAAATATATTTTATGGTCAATGAAACAAATAATTTATCATGAAAACTAAAACCAATATAACCACAAATTTTTTTTTTTTTTGCGATACCGAAACAATCCGTTAACAAAAAAATATATATCAAAACCATCACCCCTTCTTCTTGGAAGCCAAAACCGAGAGATTAGCAACACCTGTGGGCGATTCCACATGGTGCAACCCCTTCGTGACTTGGAAACCAACTGGGCCGTCGATCTCGCTAAGAACCTCGAAGACTACCTCTTGAAGATTTGCTCCGGCGAAATCGACGGCAACCACGCCCACTTCTCCGTTAGACTTCATCGACGACAGAAAATGGTTGATTGGCGAAAGGGAGGACGGAATAGGTGGACAGCGACAGTACCGGAGGGAGATTTCTGCTGGCTTCATTGATGACGACGAAGGATGATTGATTGGCGAGAGGGAGGAGGGAATCGACAGCGGTGGTGGGGACGTGTGAGATCATGGACTATTTTTCTGTCTCCGTTGCGGCGATTGAGTTCAAACAAAGAACTGCGGATGGAATGGTTTTCGGAAAAATGGGGAGCCCAAAGTTCAAATGGAATGGTTTCAATTTTTGTAGAGATTTCCAGGATTAAAGGCGAAATCAATGGGATATTGATGGCCGGAATAATCGCGGGGATGGTAGGACTTAAGTTCTCGTCCCTAATTTCTCTACTATATATATATATATATATAACACAAGGGTACTTTTGAGATTAAAAAAGTTAGAGGATGAAATTATAAGTGTTCAAAATGAATAGGATGAAAACATAAGTCAATTGGATTCTGAGGATGAATATTTAAATCTTCCTTTTTTTAAAAAATGAATCACTTAATATCAAAAAGGACGATTAAAATTGAGCGGAGCATAAATCACTTGTTTTTCTCTCTTCCAACGGCGATTCTCCGGATTCTGGAATGAATCCTCCCAGTTTTCCAACTACGACAACGCAACCAAACCCAGTTGACCTTTGACTTTTTCAGCGCAACAACGAAGAACCCTACAAACCCAAATCCCAAATCTAAACACATCTCAGATCCCGCCCCAATCTTCTTCCCAACAAACGACAGAGAGAGAGAGAGAGAGAGAGAGAGAGAGTAAAAAGATGGGTCTCTTCACCTACACCCTGGCCGGAGGAGGTTTCATCCTAATCGGCGCCTGGGAATCCCTAATCGCCTCCCTCCAACCCCAACCCACAATCAAAACGACGCCGTCTTCTCATTCCCGCTCTCCTTCTTCATCATCATCGTCATCGTCCATAACACTAATCGCAACCTCTCTCTTCTCCCTCTCCTTCATCTCAAACTCCCTCATCTCCATGCTCTCCGCCCTCCACTCCAAAGACGACGTCGGTTTGGTCCTCCAGCTTGAGGTAATCGCAATCGCCTCCCTCTTCTTCCTCTACTCCGCGTTTGGTCTGCTAACCCACTTCACAAATTCCGTCACACTACCCTCCTCGATCCTCAATTTAATATGTTTATTCGGTTTCGTCGAAGAATTCGTCTTGTTTTACCTCCAAAGGAAGGACTCCAGTGGAATAGAGAACCACTACTTCGATCTTTTGCTTGTTCCTATAGGTATTTGTGTGGTTTCAACAGTTCTTGAATTGAAAACGAACACGTATCGGTTTTCGCGGTTGGGGAGGGGAATCGGGCTGATTTCGCAAGGGTCTTGGTTCCTGCAGATGGGTTTTTCGTTCTATTCCAGCGCGATGGCGCACGGGTGTTTTCTGAGTGAGAAGAGTAGAGGGAATTTCACGGTTAAGTGTAAGGGGCACCCCGAGTATCACAGGGGCAGAGCGATTGGGACGCTCCAGTTCAATTGTCATCTTGCTTTCCTTGTGGTTGTGGTTGTTGGGGTGTACTCGGTTGTTTGTAGAAAGGTTGGGGTCGGGGGTGAATCGATGCGGTATAGGCCGCTTGGGGCAGAAATGCAGCAGTTGGATAGCCATCATGATCAGTTCACGTTGGATTCGGATGATGAAAATGAGAATGGGGAGCAGAAGGCTGTTGTTGTGGTGCCTGAATTGGGGATCAATGGATATGGTTCTCATTGATGAGGTAATTTCTAGTGTTGTTTCTTGTTATATATGTGAACCAGCTCTGATTATTTCTCTTTTACTATGTGGTTAGTGTCGAAGAGCTTGGTTTGTTATGTAACGTTGGTTTAGAGCTTGATTCATCATGTATCTTCGGTCAAACACTTTCCTTGTTTCTGGAATAGAAATTTACCACCGGTACATGGTTCGGCATTTCTATGTGAATTGTTGTTACTTGATGTTTGTCTATGGTTTAACTGTTTCTTGCGCGTAGCAGTCACATTTTGGTATGATTGACAACCTAGTGTTTTCCTTTGTGAACATCCGATCATTACTTTGAGAAACATAGGAGTTGGGCATTACATTAGCCTTGCGTGCTCAGTCAAGTTAGGCTGCAGGAGAGGTACAGCAAGCATCCGGTAGTTGTGGTATATTGCTGGTTATAGGCTTTACAATGCTCCATGGGCCGTCAACTTCTTCTCTCAGAGAAGAAGCGACAAATCTATCCGGGAATAAGCATTTCTGTGCCAGCAGCTATGGTGAAGACAGAGGATGCAAGTGTTAGATGTATTTGGATGTTAGACTATCAGTAATTCAACACCACTGTTGGGATGTAGATGGGGGACTTTAGGGAGACTGATATAGTTGAGAAAGAACTTTCAGGGTCATTAATCTGATGACCCTAAATTTACCTGAATGTTTGGTGTTTGTAGTGGTTGTGGTAAGGAAATGGGAAGAGCATAGATAACGCAGCATAGCAAGGAAATAAAGAAAATTAGAGAAAAAGCTTATCTTGTCCAGTAAGGATTTAAAAGGACAAGGAAACATAGATACAAGAACTGGACCTAATGAGTCAAAACTCCTAAATTGTTGAGTTCCTAATATACTAAATATCCCATCACTCATCTGTAGGGCAGATAAACAAACCAAATTACTCGACATTGAACATGTATTCGATTCGTTCAAAGCTTGTTCAAGATCGGTTTGTTTCCTTAAAAAGCCAAGCTAACATTGTTTAAAACCCGTTAAGCTTTCAAACCAAGCTTCAACAAACTACTATCCGGCAAGTTTTAAGTTGAGGTATGTAACAAAATTCAAGCGACTTGACATGAACCCATGATTGGCTCTCCTGATAGATAATCCAAGATTGAACATATATTCAAAGTTTGCTGAGAGTTGAATCTAAGTTTCAACAATCTGCTGCTGTTGCTCTGTGCTTTTATCAGTTCGGTTTATCAACAATCTGCTGCTGTTGCTCTGTGCTTTTATCAGTTCGGTTTATTGTCATCCATTTTACAAGTCTCCACTTTACCATTGCTTTCTCTCGGGCCAAATAGAGAACTCCCTGTCTAGCTCGGGCTGGGAAAGCACTTCCTTTCGGCTTAAGTTGCTGTATGTAGGGATGTAGGTTGGCAATCATGATAATTAGCTTTAGCTAATTTGCGTTTAGACAGAGTGCTAAATCAAATTACAGACAAAGGGAAATCTAATCCCTAAACCAGCTCCTCCCCAGGGCATCCTCTTGTTCAGATCCAAGCATCAATCGTACAACTCGTCCAATGTGTCCTATAATACGAGTTCTAAAATGAAATTTAGTAACCACTTGCAGTTTTTGGAAGTTTCACTGAATTCTCTGCAAAAAAATTGTTTCAGGATATGTAGTTCTCTCATTATTGAGATACCTTTTATATTTGAGCACAAGCTAATCATACATATACCGACCACATAACTACTTTTAGCTAGATCTAATTTTATCTATCACAAGATGCAGAACTAGTTTTGTTGCACTTATAAAGGTAAAAGGTAGTGTTGCTATCATGGGCTTATATGTTTCTCACCATCATCTTAAATTGCTCATAAAATTTGAATGCAAGAATCCATCTTCCTTTCAATTTTTTTCGTGATCAAAGATAGCCGCGACAGTGAGAGATGGACACGAACCAAACTAAGCCTTGTCGAAATGTTAGGATGAAAGCAACAAACCCTTGAGCGTCCCTGCTGTGGACGAAAGAGAGTACTATCTAAGTCAATAATAAATTCATGGAAAGGAACAAACAACAAATTAACGTGATAAATTACTGAAAAAAGAACCTAAATTAGTTCAAAAGTGGTACTTTCCTACCTAATAGCTCGGGGATCCCAGGTTGGATGAGGTAGTGGCCATCCGATGTTGGTTTTATGAAAGCCAAAAAGTGACTCTGAAACAGTCATGACCACTACGAATCCTCTGTTTTTCCTCTTATGTTGTCAACTTTTGTTGTTTCTGCTTGAACATATGATCATGTCATGTGGTTATGGATGAGACCAACGATGGATATAAGGACATAGTACTTTAATTGATATTTCTGTCAAAACAATTATTGTAGTAAATATTTTCGGTCAATCTATACGACTGCAAAAGTATGTGATTATATATGTGTAATTGTGCATACATATAAACCTACTGACCTAGTGTTCCATCTCTATCCAAAAGTTAGGATCTAAGATGGCACTCTATCGACACCTTTTCACATTGTACAATACATTTCGAGTAATATTGAAAATCGTGGTATCGAGCAATGTCTTTCTCAATGTAACCAAGTATATGACACGCGAGGAAATTATCTTCCACCCTGTTTGGTAGCCTAGTCTTCACACGTAACTTTTCTTCTAGTGGTGAAGTATTTGGGATAATATGTATTTGCAAGCTCGCAAATGTTTTCGATATTGAAATATCTATAATCATCCCTAATGCTAGTAAAGTATTACTAAAAATAATACAGAAAGTTATGACTCTGAAAGAATCTGAATTGTGTTTTTCACACTGAATTTTTCAAGATCGCTAGTAAATAATACATAAAGTATATCGCTAGTAAAGTATATACCTTGTTCACACTGAATTTTTCAAAAAAATATTGATGAGTGGGTGTCAGAATTATTATTATTATTTTTTAAAGAACATTGGGCGGAGAATCTATATGATTTTTATATAAAACAACCTTCTATCATTCTAAAAGAAAAGGAGTTCCTCTGTTCCATACTGTTCGGTTCTTAATAGGTTGGATCTCCTCCTTCGAATAGCTCCCTCCTTTCCTAAGCAAGCCTTCAAAATAGGGAACTCGTTATTGCAGTCCAGCCGTAGTCAGCCAGAGGGCACTTCGCTGCCTACATTAGACACAAGAGAGAAACGATAAAGTATATCCCTTGGGTTTTATACAGTGAGTGTACTAGCATCCCAAGTACGTCCGTGCTACGGTGCTAGGCACGAGCCCCATACGTCAGCCGTAACCGTTTCTGGTAGGCAAAGTCATACACGCTCGATGTGCACGTAGCCAAACACACGTGTGGAACGTGACATCGGGCATGGGCTCTCATGTTGGGCTCGCTAAATTGGGTCCAAGCGTCCGGCATGTACGAGCCCCAATAGGACGGGCTTTCCATGACATCTGGCCTGCTACCTCGTTGGATTCGGTCCACTAC